>OY821749.1:31602377-32871951 GCA_963682055.1 Primula veris
CCCAATCCCATATCGTCTGCAAAGATGCCACCTCTTAGAGGCTCGGGACGAGTATCAGTTTGGTAATTTGTAAGCACATTAACAAAGCCGCCTTCTTTTTCCTCCCAAAAGGGAGGTAAATCGTTAGAATTTTCTCTATGAACTAACCATCCTAAGCCTTCTTTTTGGTGTGCGAAGAGCTCGGATTTGATGATATCTTTTGGAGGGTCAAGAGGTTTGATAGCAGTTTTTTTACTTGCATTTTTGTCGACTAATTTGAATATCTCGTCCACACTTCTTTCACCTTTGGCCTTCTTTTGCTTCACCACATTCGCCTCGGAAAGAGTAAATGAAGCATCTTCACTTGAAATCAACTGCAATCCACCTAGTTACAAAATCAAAGGATAATTAGACATCATCTCAGTAAAAAAAAATTTACATTAAAAAGAGATTTAGTCTGATACCCACCTCAATAACTAAGGAACACTTAATTTGGCATTATATATTAGAAAAAGTCATCGAGAGCCAAGACCTAGTGTGCAACGAGACATGTTGTATATACTAGGATAATAAGAATTGATCTTTCTGATTAAAAAACTAAGCAAAAGGAACGATATAAACCACAGAAATAACAACTTTACTTATATACGACTCGAAATCACATAACAAATCATTTCATTACAAATAGTGAGAACTTACTGCACACCATAATTGTAACAATGCATGAATATTAATTGTTCTGATAATTACCCAGCATGAAACAAAAATAAGTACAACCAGCCAAGAGACTAGATTTTAATCCAGAACCTACACCAAGACCAAGTAATTGTAATTTCCACACTACAATTTAAGCACTGTGAAAAGAAAACCCAAGTTTGTGACCAGACTGTATGCACAAGATTTGATTAAATTAAAAACAGTAAAATAATCTGCTAAGCAATATCGATAAATTGGAGTATATATTTTTTGGCTTGTTTCGCAAACACAGATAAAGAAAAAAGTATTTCTTCTACTTCTACTTTTGCTTATCAGATATCGATTCATACTCTTCTGAAAAAGTTACACTGTATTTTTCAACAATTTTACAATACTATCAACTGTATTTCAGTACTTCAGATAAAAGAATTTAAAGAGTTCTCATTTCAACGGAATGCACCTATTAAAGTCTCTTACACGAATGGCTGGCCAGATCTAACAAAGACTTGATCACGAGCCGATTTCCAAATACTAATCAACCTAAGGGCGCAAACAAAGAATAACCATCTCTATATAATCCAATTGAATTCCTTCGAGTTACCAGGGGGAAAAAAACCCTGAACCAAACACCAAGTTCTCAACTGGAGATTGATCAAAATTTGGTTCAAGTTTTATTTTAAATTTCTAGATACCCTGTCTCATACATTTCTTAATGAAGTATAATTTTCACTACTTTAAACAGCCATCTTACGAATTTTCATTAAAACTTAATGTATACTATAAAAAAAATCCACTTCTGGCAAATGCACTATCCACCCATACGTTTACCGCTAAAGTATACATTTTTTTTCAGATATCCTGATTCATGTATTTTTCAACCAACAAGAAAAATACTTCTCACTGCCTTACACACCTATCTAACTAATACTCAGTTACTGATAAGCACGTATAAGTTATACCGTTTGTTTTCAATTGCTAGCAAATTCACCAATAGTATTTATAATACTACTTAAAATTAACGTTTTCAATCCACAACCCACTAACCCAATATATGGTAAAAGAGGCATAATCGATTATGCTAATTTCCAAGCTTGAATCACAAAATAAAACAAAAACAAACACAATTAGCTAAAAAATATAGCTTAGATCAAAACTCAAAAAGACGCATCAAGAAATGGAATGTCTGACAATTTCGAAAGCCTAAGGCCTAACGAAAACATGATACTTTTTTCTTCACTCAAAACACAAAACAGAAGTAGCTAATACTTAATCAGAAATAAAATATTTTCCTAGACACGATAAAACTCTGCATGCCCTTTCTGGCAAATGCATCAATAAAACTTGTATTCTAGCTAAAATTTATATATTAGGTCTACAAGCAAGGAGCCTAATAAAGGGAAGAAGGCATAAATTTCATCTAGTCTGACAATTTTCCAGCATGATTAACAAAGAAAAATAATAGATCAATCACAGTCAGCTAAAAAGAACATATCTTTCCGCTGAAACTCAAAAACCGACCTCTAGAAACGGAACTTCTGATAATTTCAAAACCGTCAAGCCCCATAAAAACGTGAACCAGAACCGATATCCAAAACCCACGCCACGGCCTGTCCAATATGTCCCACTTGAGCCCCTCTAGTATTCAGGACCTTGGTCATGTTTGGGTCAAAAGGGTTCAACCACGAACAAAACCGACTAATCCTCGACCAGAGATTGATCAGATTTGGTTTTCGTTCTATGTTATTAATATCTATTTAATTTTCTTTAATGCAAACATAAAAGTAATGCATTAATATTTCTAGGAAATCCACAGATGAAATAAAATACCAGTACTAACATAATTAAACCAAACGAGCGAAGAGCGAAGAGCGAAGAGCGAAGACACGGTATAAAGGCATAATATTCATCTATTATAATAATTTCCCAGCATAAATGAAAACACCAAACAAACAAATAAAGCAAAGCAAACAAAAAGATGGAATCTTTTCAATCAAAACTCAAAAACCAACCTCGAGAAACAGAATTCCTGACAATCTCAAAATTCTCAGGCCTCACAAAGAGATGAACCTGAACCGGTATCTTAAACCGGTTCGCCTTCCCATTCGGCACAATCCCTTCAACCATAACCAAACTCTGATCAATCAGAGGTGCCAAAACCTGCTTTTCAAGAAAGTGAAAAGTTAATGAAAATTTGTCAAATTGGAACAATAAAAAGCTTAAATTTTAGCAAAACTTGTAATTTCTGATTAGCTAAAGGTGCCAAAACCTGCTTTCAAGAAAGTGAAAAGTTAATGAAAATTTATCAAACAGAAAATATAATATGATAGTATCTCTTATTTTATCAAAACTTCTAATTTCTGATCAACCAAAGGTGCCAAAACATGTTTTTAAAAAAGTTATTCTATTTCAATAATAATAAAAAAAAAAATATCTACCTCGGCAACGGTTTTTTCGATATGACCAACTTGAACCCCTCTCGTATTTAAAACCTTAATCGCGTTCGGGTCATAAGGGTTCAACGGTTCGCGTACGAAACCAACTAATTCTCGACCGGATAATGAACCTGTATAATACTGTAAACCAACAATATTTGCAATAATAAAGCCTAATAAATAAGTGTCGGTTTCTGAGTATGGGTCTGATGACGTGGCGGTTTGAGAAGTCCATGGGGTTTGGAATGACGGGAATTGAAGTGGGTCAAGGTCCAATTCCATTTTTATAATTTATTTATTTATGTAATTTATTTGTGTATGTATAGAGATAATTAGGGTTACCGTTTGGGGATTTTTGGGAGTTTTTGAAAAGGTGAAGAGGGAGAGAGAATGAATGGGATTTGCCTTTTTTTTTTATGAGTATACAATTATTATTATTTTGATAGCTGTTAAAAAATATACTTACAAGTTCAATTATTAGTAGTAATTTATATTACCTGATCAGTCCTATATTATATTACAATTTTTGTATGAAAACACGTACAACTTTTATCGGTAAATAACTCGTATCTAAATTGTTAAAATAATTTTTTTTAATTCTGTCCTATAGTTTAACATTTGAACTATCTAGAAAAAAATTTGAAATTTTTTGTTTTGGTAATTTAGTTATATGCTCAAAGCCGGTTAAAGTTACACCTAGTTTCGATGGAGAATGTGTTGTGAAAATTGAAAAAAAAGTGTTTAACTTTCATCGGTAGTAGTGAAGCGGAAACACTTTTTTTACTTTTATGCTTGTGAAAAAAGGAGTATAATTTTGCAAGAATTATTATCAAATTTCATACTTATAAAGTATACTTATCTTTGAATAAAAGCATATACTTATTTCTTGTGCCAAACACCTTCTTTTACTTTTATGCTTATAAGTATAAATAAGTAAAAGTATTGTTTAACCAAACAAGGCCGTATAAGTACCGTACAAAGTAAAAGGTTAATGAAAATACCTATGGACATTATGCGAAACAAAGACACCTACCTCTCCATGTTCGACATTAATCCGACTTTTCATTTCACGTGTTGTTGACTATTAAAATTTTGAAATAATTATGTAATAAGTAAATACTCGTGTTTTATGTTTGTTTAGTGGAAGTTAATCGCGGATCATACTATTAGTGATCTTTCATAAAAAAAAAGGTCAGTGTCATATTAATAGATATTCCGCAAATTAAAAAATAACCTTCCAAATTGAAAAAAACAATCAAGAAACTATTTTTCACCAGGCATTTTTAAAAGAAGATTCAAAGCATCATTTTATCCCCAGCATATATACAACAACAAAAACTAGACAAATTGGTGACTTGATCTTATAACTCATTTGAAGAAGATGTTTGGTAAACGCAATTTAGTAAGCCAGTTCTCATAAAGCCTGTAAATTTTGTATCCTGAACTCGATTTGAGCCATGTAGTTGTTTTGTCATAAACCCAGTTAAGACCTGATTCCGAGAGTCTATCCACTTAACAAGATAAGTTGGAGGGCTTAACAAAATCCAACTCGACTCAGCTCGATTACTGTTAGCTCAAGTACAGCTCCCTAATGGAGTAAAACAGTGCTAGCTCAATTACTATCACTAGCAGCCTCTATTTTAAAGCTAGAGATTCACTATACTTGAATTTCTAAATCACACTTTCCACATAAACATAAAACCAACTCTACTATAATATAGAGTAGGAAGAAGAAAATGACAGCATAACTGAATACAACTACATTGTCAGTTCATACACAGATCCCTGGAAAGTAACATCAATAACATGCATTCCACTAATAACAATTTTTCAACTAACACAAATTCATGGGTTTGATGAAGAAGTTGTTGGCATAGTTGAAGAGGGAGGAAGGTCCTGTCGAAGTTCTTTAACAACAGCCGCTAGAGCCTCGGGGTTGAGACCCATGTCACAGAGGGCAATAAGGAGAGAGAGCGTGTGCCGATCGAGGCCCGTTTCTAGAATATTTGACATTTTGAAGGCAAGTTCCAGAGAGTCCCGCGCCGTCACTGCTGACTCAGGATCCATATCAAGAAGCAGTGAAGTACTATTTATATATATTATATAATTGTTTCTGCAAGTATAAGATAAATGGATTTAATCAAAAGAAGTAGTAGTAACTGCGAATGTTGCCAACTTTTTCACAGAACCCAACAATTTGTTTAGATTTCCACCTATAAGAATATAAGCTTTTTATTTCAGTTTGAGAAAAATCTGGGTATTTTTCCAGCTTAAGATTTATACTCTTTCTAAAAGGCGGAAAAACCGAAAAACTCAACTTCTCATGTAAATCACAACCTATAATCATAAAAAATGAGTTTAAGAGTAGCAACCAAATAAGCAATGTAATCAAATAATGCACAGTCAAGTTTTTTGCACAAAGACCCAACGACTGAGCTTTGTCGGGAAGTAACGTTAAAGCAAATAACCGAATTATTTGAGCTTTTGTTTAGCTTAACACTTATAACTTTTTCAAGGCAGTAAGATACAAAAACTCAGCCTTTTACTACACCAGTCATTGCAGTACCACTTGTACAGGAAAAAAAGGGGTTTAAAAACTGCAACCGAACAAGCCCAATATGATATTGCCAAAAGTCCCAAAACACTCCCCTAGCGTTTAGACCTAAGAAGGGCAAACATATAAACCAAAACATGGAGAAGATACAATTGAAATGCTTTAAATTTTTTAAAGAATTTTCATAAAGAAACTTCATTAAAACCCCAAACAATCATAGTGGTCCTTCCGAGTAGCAGAGTTCGCAATTAGAAAAGAATGAGCAGCAACTGGTCAACTAACAAGAGCTACACAGAACCAAAAACCTAAACTAAAAATGAAATATGTGGGTATGCGCGTGTACTCCGGACATGCACCTAGCCACATTCTAAAGGGCGCGATTTTTTTCCATTTCAATAAAATACACCCATCCAGGGCAATACGCCTAAAACTGTATACATTATTAATAGCTATAAATAGACCAAACAATCACAGAAGCTGAGGAAGAAATGTAAAACACCGAATGCGGAGGAAAATGACAACAATACCTATACGTTAACTATTAAATAATTAAAGGAAAAGGAGAAAACTACGCGACATATTTGTCATTCCTGTCTCCGTAGCCTTATATTTAGATATATACCATCGGTTAAAATACAATCTGCATAATTTAGATGGTTACCGTTTTGAACCTCTAAACAAGCAAAGACAAATCCAAATACATAAAGGAAACAAAAAAAAATCAATTCTTTTAAATTCTCAAGTTGACATTAGGCTTTTGGTAAAACTGTAAAAACCGATATTTATAAACAAGATTTATACTCCTAATTTCAGCTCACAAGCGCAAAATAAGCAACAATCGGTAAAAATGAAATAGCGCGAAACAGGATATCAAAACAAGCCAAAATAACAACTAAATTAAAACTTTATCTGATTATTGTTCAAATTCCTAAACAAACCCCAGTAATTCGGTAAATGGGCGATGATAATAGAAAGCAAAAGAACAAGACTATTAATTTCTAAAATTTGTAACAACATAATGCATATGCAATTAATAGAACTGTTTTAAGCTTAAAAAACAATTCCATTAAGTTTAAAAGATACAAACAAATAAGTTATACACATCAATGTATCTATGTGTTGTGAAATTTAAAAACTGAAATACATTTAAATTCCTGTTTTTTTCTAATCTGATTAAAATTAATGTAAAATATTTGCTTAGCTCAGGGATTACTCATAAATAATCTAAACTAAAAATTAAAACCGACCCAGATAAATTTAAAACGCAAAAAATGAGTTACCAAATTTATAATCTGAACAGTAAACTGCAATATCTCCGATCAGTGAGGAGAGAGAGATGAGTTTTGAATCGATTTTTGGTTTCTAAATATAATTTTTTTTCCTAGTATTAAATATTAAAACTAATTTTATTTTGGTGAACTTAACTACATGAATGGTCCCTTTGTTCAAACATAAAATTCTAACTACACCTTACTTTCTAACAACTCACACTCGGGGTGTGTATGTTTGGGGATCGCATAAAATTAGTTGCCAAATAGCCAAATGAAACCGGGAAACAGAAACGTTTAAAATAATAGAATAGGAGAAGTGTAAGATGAAAAATGTGATTTTTTTGTAAAAGGATATGAGTTTCCCGACAAATATGTTGGGGGAGACTTTTCCATAATTAATCTCTTTAAAAACCTGAAGGTATGCGTTTACGCCACCTCATATTATTTATTCACTATATTATTTGTCTCTTTTCTCAACTTGCTTGTGGAGTAAGAACATATTAAAATATGGGTGCGGAATAAACGTGAAACAAAAAACTGAAGTTAATAAATGAAAAAAGAAAAATACAAAATAATTGTCATTCCTCAAACTGTATTTTCAAATTTTACTATTCTAACATTTCATTACCAAACGAAAAAAGCGCAAATTTATACTTCTCATCTAAAATCCATCACAATCTGCTCCATCTCTATCTCAACAATCATTCTCAAATTACATTAAATTATGTATACCTTCCGACTCCCCCCACTTGTTCATAAATTGGCACCGTATGTGATTATCCGTTGAAACTCCGATGAAGTGCACACAATAACAACTACTCCATTATCGTTTATAACAATGTGCAAATACCCGGTTCTAATAGGGCTAGGCAAAAACCCGAAAAAGACCGAACCCAGAAACCGAAACTTTTTCGGGTATGTTTCGATTTACAATAAAATCGGATCGGAAAAAACCGAAAAACCAAAAAATAACCTAAAAACCCCGAAGAAAAACCGAAACTTTTTCGGATCGGTTTCGGTTTATAATAAAACCGGATCGGAAAAAACCGAAAAATAAAAAAATAACCGAAAAAATCCAAAGAAAAACCGAAAAAACCCGAAAGCTCGAAATCGGACCGAAACAAACCGGTTCGGTTCGATCCAAAAAAAAACCAAAACGAAAAATATGCTCGATCTCGATTTCGATTTTATCAAAAATCGAACCGAACCGGATCGAATAAAGTCTTAGGTTCTAACATTATGAGTAATATTAAAAAAAATATAAGGATCATTTATATGATTATTTGAAATAAAAACAAAATAATATTATAATTTCCTTGGCAAGTAAATATAAAATCTCAGGGGTGTTTTGGTCATTATAAAAACCCTACCCTCAGCTTCTAAAACCCCATTCACAACCATATTTCTCCTTCTTCTAGAAATCTCTCTCTCTCTCTCTCTATATATATATATATCACTCTCTCTCTAAAATGGCGAAGAGACTGATTCCTTCCCTAAACCGGGTTTTGGTTGAGAAAATCATTCCACCTACCAAAACCGCTAGCGGGATCTTGCTCCCCGAGAAAACCGCCAAGGTTTTATTCCTTTTTTTTTTTACCTATTTTATTTACTGTTTTGAATATGTTTCATTTGATTAGTTATATTTTGTATCTTATTAGGAATTTGTAACCAGGAACTGAAAAACCCATATCTTAATTTCCTCTTTTGATCTGTTTGTTGAGTAAAAAAAAAATCATAGGTTTACTTATATTTTTTTTCCATGCTAATCTTTTATTTTATTAGGAATTTGAAATGGGAATTGAAAACCCATATTTTAATTTCCCCTTTTGATGTGTTTGGTTGAGTTGAAAAAATCATAGGTACACTTTTTTTACTTAATTAGGTATAAATAGATTTTATTTTATTTTGTAATTACTTATCTTGTATATTTAACTAGTAATTGGGTATATGAAATGAAGAACCCATATCCCATTTTCCTCTTTAGTTGTTTTTGTTAATTAGAAAAAAATATATAGGTATACTTAATACTAACCGCCAAGGTTAATTCCCTTTTTGACCTTTTTTTTTGGGTAGGAAAAATCATTGGTATACTTAATTTACTGAACTATAAAAGCTAGGTTGGTATGTTATGTTTGATAAGGTATTGAAGGACGCACGTTTTATTATTCACTTTTGATGTTTTTTGGGTGGAAAAACTAATGTTATTTTGTCAAATTTGGGTTTGATATGTTCTCTTTGAATATTTATCTTGTGTATTGTATTATGTAATGGGAATATGCATTGAAGAATCCATATTCCATTTCCCTCTACTGACGTTTTTTGGGTAAAGAAAATCAAAGGCATACTAAAATCCCAATGTCACCCTTTTTCTGTTTCGTAGTGTTACTGTTTTGAGATGTTCTCTTTGACTACTTATCTTTTATATCGTATTACAAAATGAGTATAGGGATGGAAGAACTCATATCCCATTTTCCCCTAATCGCAGGCATAAATAATTTACTGAAATAATATAGTTCTCTTTGATTACTTGTTTTGTGCATTCCATTGGGAAGTGGGAATAGGAATTAAAAGTCTTATATCCCCTTTACACCCTTTTGCCCTTTTGATGTTTTTCTTTGGGTATTTTTCTTTTACAGGCATATGTATTACTAATGACTTATAAAAGGTGGGTTTGAGATAGTCCCTTTGATTAATTATCTTGGGTTTTATAGTAGAAAGTGGGGGAATAGGAATTGAATGTCCATATCTCATTCACTCCTTTTCTGATATTTGTTTTTTTGGGTAGCGAAAATCACAGCCATACGTAATTTAATGAATTCTAAAAGGCGGATTACACGTTCCATGTTGATCTCATCATATTTCAATTTTCTACACCCACTTTCATAGACTATTCTATCATGTTTATATATTTATACAAACTATTCTATCATATATACATGTTCTATTTTGGTCTCCAATTTATGTTTTTTTTTCCTATGAAGATCGGAAAAGGTGATGTGAAGGAACCCATAAAATCATATAATAGGATGGTGTATAGAAGTATAGAACTATAACCAAGTATGCAGTTAAATTTCTGCTTTGTTAGTGTCATTGAAGTAAATTTGAAGGTTTCATTGAGGTTTACCTCTTTAGTATCTGACAGGTATATGCATAATTATTATTTCTGCACTCTGTTTACCTTAATTTTTTTTATATTTGGAATTGGGATTCTTGGATAATGAAATGCTAGTTACATAAAGTTACTGAACTGTTTAGGTATAAAGTATTGCAGAGTGATATTTCCATGTTGTTTGTGTGTCATTTATAAAAAGGAAGGCATTTATTCCATGCTTCCGTTTTATTTTGAATATAACAACCCTTAACAACTGAGTTAATTACCTTATTTCTCTTATATTTGGAATTGTGAATATGAATTAAAGGGTGATATCCCATTTCCCCCTTTTGATTGGTATTTTCTTGTGTGTAATGAAATGCTTGGTATACAGAGTTACTAAACTATATAGTATATAGTAATGCAGAATGATATTTCCCTATTGCTCGTATATCATATTATATAACTTGAAGGCATTTCATGTATAATTTTGTATTGCATGGAAGCTTCCTTATCAAGTGGGTTGTGTTATGTGACTATGTCTAGCTCTGTTCTTGTTCACTTTGATTATCTTTACTGTGTCATATTTGGAATGGGAATACTGATTGAAGGACTTACATTTAGTGTTCTCCTTCGATGATTTTTTTTGTTGGGAAATTTCGATCTGTACTTAATATTTACTTAGTTATGTGGTAGTGATAATAATATTTAGTGGTAATCTTGAATATTGAAGCATTTTTTGGTGTTTGTAAACTAAATGATAGTCTATACATGAATATGTGTTTACCAGTGTGTTGACTATGAACAGTCCTTATATTTCAGTGTCGTTTAAGAGCTTGTTAATAAATTGATTTTGAATCTCCTCTATTTCCGTCTTCCATTTTAAGTTTATGCACTATTTTGCGTTTTGCTTTATTCTTAAGGTTAAACCTAAAATTGTTAAGTTTGAGAAAGTGAACTCGATTTTGAAAAACGCTGATTTTTTTGCTTGAATTGGCAGTCAGGCCAGATTTAAATCTGCTGTTTGTACTTGTTCGATGTCAAAAGCTTGAAATATTTGACATCTTGTTTGATGATTTATAATTTTTTTAGCCCTCGAGTGATAGTTGTTTTTTATGTTCAATTTATTGCTTGTCTTATTAAACTGGGTTGACGTCAATTAGTCCATTCAAGTTTTCATAGTTCGTGTGTACTTTCAGTGTGTATACTGTATTAGCTATTTATTGCAAAAAATTTGAAGCCAGTTTGAGAAAATGCTGGAGAAAACTATGACATGTGCAGGTAAAACGATTATTGCCATACTTCTAAATTTCTAGCGGTAAATTAGAAAACTATCTGTGACTGATTTTAAAGTATTGGATTCCGATTCATTTGTACATGGTTGTATATTAAGTTTCCCTAATTTGCCTCGATGAGAGCTGTGGAAAAGTCTGGAATAAAGTATAGCTAACAACCTTGTGTTCAATGTTGTCTGTGTTGCTGTGCGTACTGCGTAGTACATTAAAAGGCGAAAAAATGTAATTTACCAACCTTAATTACCTCTTAGGTTTAAATACGTCAATGCACTGTTCAAACTCAGTTGTCAAGGATCTTCCAATTGTAGATCCTCATGTCTTGTATCCTTTTTTAAATATGTTGGAAACAATATATATTTGTCTCACAAATTGTTATTATATTGCAGCACCTCTCTGTTGTTTTACCCCTCGAATTTTACATAACTAGCAATATGAATTCATGTGTTTAGTACTGTTTGAAGGTTGTACAATTTGACAACGACTAACGATCAAGAGTCGTGTAACTTAAAAGTTTAACATGTGTACATATCAGAGCGAGTCATATTTTCATGAAACATTTATCATCCAAAGGTTGATTCTTACTCAATCTCAGATATAGAAATTATTCTATATAACTCGTATGACATACCTAACACAACATTGGTGAGTGAATTATCGAGTTAAAATTTACATGCGATCGTATTCTTTTTTGTCATTTACCGTGCCCTAGTTACATGCTCATCATAACATTTCAAAGGCACTCTCAGTTAAAGTGTTGTCCTTTCGTTATTTTAGTTTTATCTTCACCTAATTTTTGTTTTCTGTGCTTGATGATTCAGCTGAACTCTGGTAAAATTGTAGCTGTTGGTCCTGGGATTCATGATAAAAATGGAAATAAGATTCCTGTAAGTTTGAAGGAAGGTGACACGGTTCTCTTACCTGAGTATGGTGGAAGTGAAGTTAAGCTTGGCGATAAAGAGTAAGTTTATTTTCGAAAAAAATTCTAAAGTATAATGAACAGACTCTTCGTTTTATATCAAATAAGCGTTATATTTACTAATTGTTGTATAGTAGTTCATTCATTTGGAATTTCTCATCTGTTCATGTCATGTATATATTCCCCATAGCTTTGTTTAAGTTTCTTAAAATTTGGTTAGTGCTATTGAGAATAGAAGTTCTACCGGAGTCTATTACGACTTCTTTGTGCCATTTGACGTGCTTGAATTTTCCACTTGCCTACATGCCCAAACAGTTGACCAGTAACTTAAGTTTTCATACTATTAGACCTCTTCATTCGCTTCTTACAAAATTAGTTACTGATTGTTTTTTTGGTCCTGTTTTAGGTATCATCTTTACCGCGATGAAGACATTCTGGGAACTCTGCATGAATGAGACTATTCGTTGCTGAATATCGAGAAATACTTCATGGATCTTGGTTGAGTTTTAACTTAGTACCTACTACAGTTATGTGATCTCAATTGAATGATGAACTGTGGTGAAGCTTTTATTGTTGGAATATTATCCTAGAAGTAAGAACCCGAGATTTTCTCATTTGAATATTATGACTTTATGGCCGCCTTGCAATTCATCGTGTGTGTTCATTTGCCTGTGGTGTCTATTATTGTGTTTTTTTTCCCCGAGTACTGAGGTACATTTTTTAATGGTGTTATACCATGCATAAATCGCAATATATTAGCCTGTAAGATGATGAATATGTAAAGACATATCCCGTCTAGCTGTGTATAAGATGATGGATATGCATAGACATATCCCGTCTAGCAGTCTATATATCAGAGGAGAGGGTGAATAATATGCGACAAGTGCTTTGCATTTGAAATATGAGAGGATTTTATGTATCTTTAACCTACAGTTGTGCCATGCATTTAACTTTAAGAAATGACTTTTTTTCCCTTTTTATAAACAAGAATCCACTTCCTGATGGTAATGTGCGCACAGCTAGTTGGAGGAAATCTTCTAATTTTTCTGTTCGGATCCTTTTTCTTTTTTTTATCCGTCTAAGTAGTGTAATCACTTGATTTCTCATATCAAACATTTGGGTTTCATTGTACATGAACGTCGTAAGTCGTAACGACCAACGAGTCATTGACCTACAAAAAGTGTTGAGAATTATAATATGTTTGCTAGAAAAACACTACCACTTTCTAGATTTGTCTCATAGAAAAGCAGTATTATAATGACCATACTCCATTGTCACACTTACGCTAGCTCCACTTACATTAACCCAATTATCAAAAGAGACAATGATGTAAGTATAACTCTTTTAGTGAATTATATATCGGGATTGAACCACCCATTTGGTGCAAAAATTATAGTCTCCATTACTTTTTATGTATCTTAGAAAATATAAAAAAAAATAAAAAAATAAAAGAAACCCCATCACTTTCCATTTTGTAGACCACTACAAGCATATGTTAGTATCACTGCCATCGTGCATCTTTATGGTCCAACTTTCCTTCTTATTTATGATAGTTGTATGTATGGTGTATAGTGTATACGTACACGTGCATTGAATATATATAAATAGGTGAGTAATCCACTGTTTCATTAATAGTTAATGGTCGTAACGATCTTATTACAACATAAACATACAATTCTTACGTGCATTAAATATATAAAGTAAGCTAACTTGAATCGATATAATTAGTACTCCAAGCTAGTTACTGAGTAACTAATTAATACATCGTAATTTACATACTATAGTACATCTCATAAACATTTCAACGAAATTGTCCTAACCCGGAAATCTGAGCATGGAAGGAATGTCGTTATAAGTCTTAATGGATCATTTTTTTTTTCCCGAAAATCCATTCAGAAAAAGAGACTATTTTGTAAAGAATTTCGGGGAGCTGGCGGCTCCGTTAGCTAGCCTTCCCCTAGGTCCTGTCTGATTAACTCTATATATAACCCACATGATTTGTCAATTTATGTATAATCGATGTGAGACAAGTCTAACTATAGACAAAATTATATTCAGTAACAAGATAGTAATATACACGTAAATTGACGGACCTTAGAACTAATTCACACCTACATTTATAAAGCATTTTTTTTCCGGCCAACATAGATTCTACGGTTATATGTCATCGCTCTCGATCTCGAAGCTAGCTGACATCATCTTTAAAAAAATTACTTATTATACACATCACAGACGCATCAGAGACACGTGTAACGTAATTTCGTAGTGGAAAAATAAAACGGATTATAATGTGAACCCCAAATGTAAACACATGCAGAATTTACATATTTTTTTTGATGAAAATTAAGATTATCCTATGAAATTTTGACAAGTACTCTACGAGTATATGATGAGGGTTGGTTAGACTTGGCCCCTGCTTGATATCTTTGAAATTTGGGAGACAAAAAGATGCAAGTAGGTCACAAAACCATGGTAAAAATCGATATAATTAAAGCAACTAACTAGTGTTGCCGACTTTTTTACTTTTTATTGACCAAATGATGGTAAGTACTTGTTCATAATTAGTATCATTCATAACCAAAAAAAAAGGATCATTTTCTTAGTTTATCAATGAAATTAATTTAGACATATGTAAAACATCTCGTAAAATGCAAGTTCCCTACTAAATCAGGACTTTTATGGTTTGTTCACATCCAAAACTCAAGTATTTTTTTTGAACTCTTCAATAAACTAGATAGAATTTATATAGTATTTATTAACTTAAACATATATAAGTCAATCAAGCACAGAATATGTTTAATAGCCAGGGGGTTTTATCAACACGTGTCATAATTGAGGGGTGAATTTGCATAATCTAAAAGCTTGTTTTGCTTAGTATGGCATTTCTTAATTAACTCGATTGTCACCTTTTTAGCCAAAAAGTGTGCCCCTTTATTTTGATCTTTCCCCAGAATCCACATACCTGATACTATACCATATTGTATTTATAAACACAACTCATAGATTGAGACATTTTGTCACTTAAAAGTAAGCAAAACCATACCCTAATAAGCAAAAAACTCCCCATAAAACCAAAAGGAAAAAGAGAAAAAAAATCAAATGATGAACCTCACGTTTCCCCAAGCATAATAGAAAGCTATTGTCATCAATGAACTGAATTTATTGTCCAATACGGAGGAAATATTGTTCTAGTTCTACAATAGCCTTGAAAACAAAAATTTCAAATTAATAGAGTTTAAAGTAAAAACGTGTTAGCTTAATTATACTTTTTATCCGTTACACTTAATAATTTGTAAAACTATATAGTTATATTATGTGGCAAACTTTAAAGTCATGTTGATTTATTTTTTGTGACACTTCTAATTAAACAAATAAAAAACATTTTTTTGTTCTTTGATGGTGTGCTCAAGAAGAACCCTCTGATGACATCTGATTCTCTGAATTGAAATCATTATGATTTCAGTGAATAACTTAAATGGCTGAAAAATAATTTTTAGTATTCATTGATCATCAATTTTCATGTGCCATGGATTTCGTAAAAAAAGAAATGCTTAAATTATAGTATTCATTAATTATCTCTGTTAAATATTTCTATCATAACCGTCCTTCGATCCCGTCTTGTTTGGTTACATCTCCTAAAACCAGTCGAGTTTATTAGAGATTGAAAGAAAAAAAAAGGTACTGGCTTCATGCATCTTAATTCTCAGAACAAAAACATTAAGAACTCGGTTTTATTTTTATTTTTTGATAATGATAACTCCCTCATTTTTAAAAAATTTATCGACCAAATATAACTACAATGTCCATACATATGATGTAACTATCATCTTTAACCTAATTATATACCTCGTATGACAGTATATCAACGGAACATTTATCATCAACCTTAATGAAAAACATCATTTGTTACCCTAAATTGATAAGATTTACACTAGATTTCAATCTCTATTTATTTCCCTCTATCTCTCCACTCTAAGCAAAAGCCTGGCTCTGAAATAAAAGAAGTTCCCAACAAAATCTGAACCGAATTTAATTTGGGACAGGCACCAAAACCTATGTCCTATTTGACTCTTTTCCCCATTTGACTTCTATCATTATTCAAGTTCCTATGCATCAACAAATAAAAGGATTCATTTAAAGGATTGATATAAAAAGAAATTTACTTTTCTTTACAAAAAGTCATAAACAATAGTAGTAGCTAGTATTAAAATATAAACCATACTGTAATTATATGTAAATAATAGTAGTACTTAAAGTAGTCAGTTTAGTTATATAGTTAACTGTTAACCTGTGCTAAATTAATACAGTACTTAAGAAGATTTTTGATTTTCTTAATCTAATTGCCAATTTGCCATGATTATCTAAATTAAACAGTATCAATTGCACACAAACTATGCATGCACGTGTATAATTTTATTGACCAATAACCATTTTCAAGCTTGAAATATTGTCACCAAATTGCCAAATAAATTATATATAAAAAAAACGCGCTAGTCTTATAATTGTCACATCCATTTAAAATTGTGTATATGCCTAAGTTTTACATTTATTATTCCTTCTCCCCACTCCTAAACCCCACTAGCTACAAAACCATATATCCTTTCTTTCTCAACACTCGTAAGACTAGAGAGTGAAACAAAAGGAGTGAGAAACAAAGCATTTCCCTACATATATTTCCGTAAGAGTATGATGAGAAAAGAGCTAGCTTGTTTAGCACTTGTTTTGCTAATAAGCTTAGGGTTGAAAACACAATGTTTTGCAGATGGGAATGGCAAATCTAGAGGGTTTAAAGTCATTTCTTCTCCTCAAATTAATCATAAAAAGGCTCATAAAGAATTTAATGGGAAGACATCTAAACTGGATCAAGATAAAGTTTTTGGAGCTGACAAAAGAAGAGTCTACACAGGTCCAAATCCTCTTCATAATAGATAAGTTGCACCAAAGATGTCCATTAGAATTATTTATTTATCTTTTATTAACCCTAATCGATGTAACTTGCTTTTTATATAGTTTTTTTAAGAAATGTTCGATTTTGTAAGTGTAAAGTACTTAGTTCTGATTTTGAAATGGTGTTGAAGACATCAGTATCTGCTTGTGTCAAGGTGGTGTTTTTTGTTTCATTTAAATATCACTATGTTTTTTCTGGGTTCAATTTATCATGTCATAAATGTTTAGGCCATTAATGAGGTTGTTGAAATAGTAATTCGTTGGGCTATGTTTTGTCCTTGTTTGTCAGCCTTTTGAGTTAAATACGGGATCCAGGACATATATTTCAAATTGTTTAACAATGAAAGTGTTAAATTGACAAGTGTTCTACCTTTTCTTTCATTAATTTTTCTAGAATTAGAAACTTAGCTATGACAAGTATGCTATTGGAAACTATTGTGTCTATAGAGCATTTTTAATATAATTCTTCTTGGTGCTGTTTATTTATTTCCTAGATCATATTACGTACACTAGTTCGGAAGTCTAATTGGTTTTTAAGTACAATTGTAAAATTTCGAATGTGCAAACAAACAAGTGAGTATCAGTAAAACAATAAAATGAAGATTAAAGGGATATTTTTGTTTGAATGCTTACAATATTTAGTTTACAAAGGGAGAGAAAATGTTATTTGAATTATGAATTTTTAAAAATATATTTTAATTGAATGTCCAATCACAATTTCATCAGGTTTTGATATTTTAAGTAAATTAAATTTTTTTGAACAAAGATTTAAGATATTTGCTCTTTTCATAATTTCCAAAGTAAAGGATGGCTTCCTTTCAATACCCAACATGATGTACATCATGGAATTTAGACTAAAAGGATTTTCCACCATAGATGGGCATCATGGTTTCAAAGACTATTTACACTAATTGTTCCCATGGTTTTAAAGTCTTACAGTAAATATTCCAATATGTTTTGAACATTTGATATAACCAAGTCCTTGTTGTTAACTAGCAGTCATTTTAATGATGAAAATTAAAAAAATTGTAGCCAATATGTAAATCAATTATGTTGACGATGTCTCATAATTTGAGCACTAAAAGTTTTCGTTTGTAAGGGAAAAAAAAATGTAAAGCGAACAAGTCAGTTTTTTCCTAAAATTTGGAATCAAATCTGTTATTTTTTTATAACTAGGTCTAACCTAAATATTGTTTGTTGGGGGAGTCAGATTTTCCATAAACATAGTTTGTTACTTTTAGGTTGTAGCATTTTAATGAGATATTAATTTTATGTGGAAAAGGAATAGGAAAACATGGATACCTAACACCCAGTGTTTGTTCCTGGTCCTCGGATGATAATAATCACTATTACAACTAACAATTGACGCCGTAATAAACTGTTCTGGCTAGCATTTTATTGATATAATATAGAAATCACCATATATATGAATCAAAATTACAAAACAGTCACACATCTTATTAAACTAGTAATAGTTGACGTGTGTCATACGTACTGATATAGATATGATCCCGACAAATAAACTTAATATTTTTTTTAAAATTTAAATATCGAATGATTAAATATAATTAATTAACAATCGTATAAAAAAGTAACATAATGTTTTAATCTTATAAAAAATACACAACGATTTTGTTTGAAATATAAATATGCGTGTAAAATAACATTTTTAAAGTTATTTATGTATTTGAATTGAGTGATGATATTTAAAATTAATTACAATATTATAGTGAGGATATTTTTGAAAAATTTGGGTAAAATTGGACAGGCTCAAAATGCTTGGTTTGACTTATATTAATATTATGATAAATTATTTCTTTTAAACTTCCCATATTATTCTCAGTTACGTACCACACATTATAAAAAATCAAAGGGAAGAAAAAATGGGGACACCGGGCAAGGACACGCCCGAGTCTACTATGAAAACATTTCCCGAAATATATTTTGAGGAATCGTCGATCAAATACCTAACGAGAGATGTCAATGCTGGATCTGTATCAGCCATGCCACCGTCCGTTGTAAGCGGGACAATTTTACTGTTCACTTTTTTCGACCAATATTTTTTTACTAGACCTTCGGTGATCTCCGACTTAAAAAGCCCGGGACAGATTGAGTTTACTCTTATCTTGTACTGCCCAAGTTCACTTGCCATTACCTGAAATTGAAAAATATAACTCTACTGATAATAAATTATAACGACCCCCTTTAATTTATATGTGAAACCATAGAGTTTTTTGCCAAAATGGTCCAGTGGACCACTTAAATTCCCAGAATGGGCTACCTTTCTGAAATATTCCCAAAATGGTCTACTTTTGAAAAACGACCGATCGAAATGATTAAATCGACCGGTCGTTTTATTATTGAACTCTCTGGAACAATTTGGACAATAAACGATCGGTCGAATTGGACAATACGACCGGTCGTTTTTCAGACAAAAACGATCGGTCGTTATGTACATTTCGATCGGTCGTTTTTCAGAAATGCTTGTACTTAAAAAACTCATCTCATTTCCCCAGACCACTGTACTCATCTCATTTCTCAGACCACTGTAAAAATAAAAAAAACAGAGCTCTTAGATCATTTTAGGGCAAATCTCAGATCTCTTCCAAAACAGGTAAAAACTCAATATTTTGTGTTGTTGTTGGAGTATTATTTGAGTAAAATTGTTAATTTTACCGTGTGGTTATCGAAATGAAAAATCCTACAATTATGTGTTATTGGGGAGGTACGATAATGGAAACTACTAGCGAGGGGTTATCTTATGATATTTCTTATAAAAATTTTTTTAAGGTATCTAGAAACACGACATACGACCAATTTTTGGAAAAATTGTTTAAGGTACTTGATGTATCATCGACTTCAAATCGTTTGAGTTTAACATGTCGTTATCCATATCTGACTACACTTACTGAGTTTAAATATATGCGATTGGCTGTTGATGATAATGATTCGTTGGAAACCATGCTTGAGTTAATAGAAGAAAATGGAAGAACGTTTATAGAGTTATATGTTGAAATTGAGCAAGTTTACTCTTCTGATCAAGATTACGGGTTGTATTATAATATTCTTTCCACTAATGAAATCGGTACATCAAGTGGAACACCCATTCGACAAGAGCCAATGCATGAAATCGGTACATCAAGTAGAACACCCATTCGACAAGAGCCAATGCTAGAGGTATATTCTGAGAACAACGAACCAGATTTGACACATTTGGATGCAGTGTGTCGATTGGCAGATAATATTGGTTGGTCGATAGAACTTGGGGATGAACCAGAGGATGAAGATCCGGACTTCAATATTAGCGAAAACGAGTCTGACGATGACGAAGAAAATGTACAAGAAGTTGAGTACGAAGAATTATCATCTGAAATGGGCTTGTATATGGATGAGGATGAAAACGACCAATCAAGTGGGTCACAATTGGCGAATAATACTATTCCCGATGAAATTCCTATGCATCAACCAATGTCAAGTTTGTTTAATGAACCGTTCGACACTCAAGAAAATTATAGTAACCAGAGACGAAATTATATGATGTATCCTGGATTTTGGGATCCTCAAGTTAATGATCCTTTTATTGGTCTTTTATTTAGGGATAAAGAAATGTTGAAAAAGGGAATAAAACTTTGGTCAATCAAACGTAACATCCATTTTTCCACTAAAAGTTCGAAGGCAAAATTTTGGGAAATTCGTTGTAAACTGGCCGAAACTCAACAATGCAAATGGAAACTACGAGCTTCACTAAGAAAGAAACATGGATTTTTTGAAGTGTCGGTGTACAACGGTCCTCATACATGCATTCATGCCGAGCTTACAACTGATCATCCACAGTTAGATTCCAATCTTGTTGCCCAAACCATTCGAAATGCCATCACAACTAATCCTATGATGAAGATTTCATTAGTTAAAGAGATTGTGAATGCCCGCTTTGAAATGTCAGTTTCATACAAAAAAGCTTATTTAGGTAAACAAAAAGCAATCGCAGAGATATTTGGTAATTGGGAAGACTCGTATAAGGTTTTACCTAAATTTATGAAAGCGCTTCAAAAGTATAATCCCGGTACCATAGCTTCGTATGAGACAACGCCAGTTTACGATGTGGTAGGAAATCCAGTGGGTGAGGTATTGAACAGATTTTTCTTCACATTTAAGGCCGTTATTGATGCATTTCAGTATTGTAGGCCAGTTATCGCTATTGATGCTACTCACTTATATGGGAAGTATAAAGGTAAGATTTTGTTGGCCATGGCATCGGATGCAGATAATCATGTTTTTCCCATTGGTTGTGCATTTGTTGCTGAGGAGAGTACAATTTCGTGGAGCTATTTTCTTTCTAACATTATGCGACATGTGATTAAAGAGCGCGTGAATATTTGTTTAGTAAAACGTTACCTACACATCTTGTACCTAACATATTAATTTACGACATCATTTTATGTGATAATACTAGTCTAGTGCATAAATCTTTCGAAAAATCCGATCCAACACTCTCGTACTAAACATATTAATTTACGACATCATTTTTTAAGAGATCATGTTCAAAAAGGGGATCATGTTTTTATATATTTTTTGTCAAATCAGTGTCCAAAACTGCAAAAAATCCTTGTTCTGTAAATTCTTTACAGTCGATCGGTCGTTTATGAAAAACGACCGATCGTTTTTCAACAGACGACCGATCGTTTTTCAGAAACGACCGATCGTTTTAAGTATGATTTCTTCCAGTGAGTTCAGACCAAAAACGACCGATCGAAATGTATATAACGACCGATCGTTTTTGTCTGAAAAACGACCGGTCGTATTGTCCAATTCGACCGATCGTTTATTGTCCAAATTGTTCCAGAGAGTTCAATAATAAAACGACCGGTCGATTTAATCATTTCGATCGGTCGTTTTTCAAAAGTAGACCATTTTGGGAATATTTCAGAAAGGTAGCCCATTCTGGGAATTTAAGTGGTCCAGTGGACCATTTTGGCAAAAAACTCGAAACCATAGATAGTGCAAGTGTTTCAAGATGGCATTTTTTTGCATAAAACGTGTAAGCTTTTCATCTTTATACGGTTATACCAAATTAAGCGATATGTTTGTTTCCAAGGAGAAAAATAAGTTGTTTTGAGTTTTGAAGCTAGAGGTAAGTACATAGCTAGGAAAATGACATTTTATACACTTTTTTTTTCTCTTCATATTACAGGTTTGGAGGAAGTTTTTCCCTTACATTTCATACACTAATAGAACGGCAAATGATTAGGAAAGAACATGTTTTTGTCCCCAAACTAAATAAGTTTAAATATTATTACCAGGTCATGGGTCTGATTTTAGTTATGAATTAATTATGATCTATGCCCTGGGTAAATTTTGGATTAGTCCATGAAAACAAAAATATTTAAGGATTGGTCCATAAAACTGAAACTAATTAAGCATTGGTCCATTTTCCCTAATTAATCAATAAAAATGTAAAAAATCAGAAAAAATGAAAAATTCCAGAAAATAAAAATGCAAAAATGAAAAAATCAAAAAAATATGAAAAAATAAAAATAAAAAATAAAAGAGGCAAAACCCCGAAAAAACACGATTTTTTTTTAAAATCCCAAAAAATCAAAAAAAAATCCCAAAAAATCAACAAAAATCTAAAATCAACAAAAATCCGAAAACGCAAAAACAGTCTGAACTTTTATATATATATATATATATATATATATATATATAAAACAGTCTGAACTTTTATATATATATATATATATAAACAGTCTGAACTTCCGAAACGAAGTCTCGGGGAGTCGTTACAAAGGGCTAATAGAGCTTGTTGTGCTTAATATCACTGCTACAAAAGCCTTGCCTGCAAATTGCCACACTACAAAAAATATCCCTTCCCATCAAATGCCTTTGTTGAAGAAAGCATTTGATTCTTCAGCCCTTCATTTTTCGGTGTTGCTAAGGACATATAAACCTGATTTTCTTATTTATGATACTATTCAGCCGTGGGCCCCGGTGATTGCAAGTATATACGATATCCCTGCGGTAGCGTACATAAGGCAAAACCCCGAAAAAACACGATTTTTTTTAAAAAAATCCCAAAAAAATCCCAAAAAATCAACAAAAATCTAAAATCAACAAAAATCCGAAAACGCAAAAACAGTCTGAACTTTTATATATATATATATATATATATATATATATATAGCAGTCTGAACTTATATATATATATATATATATAAACAGTCTGAACTTTTATATATATATATATAAAAACAGTCTGAACTTTTATATATATATATAAACAGTCTGAACTTTTATATATATATATATATATATATATATATATATAAAAAACAGTCTGAACTTTTATATATATATATAAAAAAAACAGTCTGAACTTTTATATATATATATATAAAAACAGTCTGAACTTTTATATATATATATATATAAAAACAGTCTGAACTTTTATATATATATATAAAAACAGTCTGAACTTTTATATATATATATAAAAAACAGTCTGAACTTTTATATATATATATATATATAAAAACAGTCTGAACTTTTATATATATATATATAAAACAGTCTGAACTTTTATATATATATATATATAAAAACAGTCTGAACTTTTATATATATATATGAAAAAACAGTCTGAACTTTTATATATATATATATATAAAAACAGTCTGAACTTTTATATATATATATATATATGAAAAAACAGTCTGAAAACTTTTACAGTAACAAACTATCTTCGTGTAGCTAATCTCATTTGTGCGATGTGGTGTATTGACAATCACCAACTCAATATCAATGCTATATATATACTCCTGGTTTGACAACAGGATAGACATTTGGCCACAGTAGAGGATATATATATATATATATATATATATATATATATATATATATATATATATATATATATATATATATATAGATATATACATAGATATATACATATATAAACATGCGGCGGTGGAGGCAGGCCGCTTGCGACGACGAGAGTGAGGAGGAACAAACCTCCGACGACAGCGGCGGAGGTGGAGGGAGCGACGGAGGAGCAGCAAAATAGATATATATATATATATATATATATATATTATGTGGGTATGTATGTGGGTATGTATGTAGAGAGAGAGAGAGATTTGGGGGAGAAAATGTTTTCTCTGGAAGCTGTTTTTTTTAGAGAGAGAATGATTAATTAAATAAATAGAATTGGGAGAGCTTTTATATTGGACCAATCCTTAATTAGTTTCAGAAATAATGGTTCAATCCTTAATTAAATTTTATATCCGGACCAATCCTTAAATACTTTTGTTTTCGTGGACCAATCCTTAATTTTCTCTAACGTTTATGGTGCTAGATATTATCTATGTTTCGAAATTCTTTAGAATGAATTATTTTCTCATTATTTATTTTATTTCCGATCTATAATTGGGAAACTTAAGGTTTAGTACAAACAACTTAATTATTAAAAACCCGAATTTTAATTCTTTTAATTTAAAATTTTGTATCGCGCATGAGGGAGCAAACGTACTTTGATACCAACTATAATCCTGTCATGGTCGTTCTAACTGTGCTATCCCACTCGTCTTCCGACAAATCCAACATAGATTTTACAGTTCCTGCATCGCATATAGAAGCGAAGTTAAATTGCTGAAATATGAGCCTTTTTTCATGATATTTGAATTTTCTACACCCGATACTATAGTGCATGACCCAAACCATTAAAAAAACGTGCATATATATATATATATATATATATCTAAAATATAACTCCGTACTTTTAAACTATTCTAATTCTTCTTTCTTTACTTTTAATCCACATATAGTAATAAATTTCAGATTAATTCCATATGATACTTTATTTTAAATATAATCCACATATACTTTATTTTAACCCAAATATTATTCATTGAACACAAGAATAAAAATCTTAAAATTACAAATAAGAATAATTCATCGTTTAACCAACTATCCATGGAAAAAGAGCTCAAATCTAATTATATCCGATGTGTTATAAACTTATAATATATATACCATACCCGTATATTATAGGTCGTTTGTATATTATTTATAATAGCCGTCTCATTAATAATTTAGAGTCAAACACAATGAATGCATGAAACAACTTTTTGTGGTTCTTAATTATATTTATACAGAAGTACAAATATACCTCTCACACCCGCATTATTGATAAGAACATCAATGCCCCCGAATGCTTCCCAAGCCTTCCTCACAGCCACCTCGATAACCGAGCCATTAGCCGAGACATCAAGCTCAACGGCACGAGCCCGGTCTGACCCAAATCCATCCCCATTAATGTGATCGCATGGGACTCAAGCAGGTTGACTCGTCGAGCCGTGGCTGTGATCTTGCAATTACGAGCTCGGGCGAGGTCAAGACATAGCTCACGACCTAGGCCTGAAGAAGGGGCCGGTGACTAACACCACTTTATGTTAGGACCAGATTTCTGGTCTAAATATTGTTAATTGTCTATTGGTTTTTACTAAATAAATCCTAACTGTTATTAAGAACTAAGACAGGATTGACAGGTTTCAAGTACCAGTTGCAACCTCAGTTGCAACCTCTGCTGACAGGTTCTAAGTACCAGTTGCAACCTAAGTTGCAACCTATGCCAACAGGTTTCAAGTACCAGTTGCAACCTCAGTTGCAACCTCAGTTCAAACCTGTTGTTTAGCAGAATTCTGTTTAGTTCCATTTATCTGCATAACCATTCTTTAATATAATTACTTGTTTTAAAGTATGCAGGATATATTCTCATAAGGTCTTAAACGTTTTATATGTGTTTATTGAGAATATCAAAGTGTTAAGGAAAGATGTCTTATTAAAGATATAAAGAGATTAGTTTATAAGGTTGTTTCCTTTTGAATATGATCTCTTCTCTTATGATTATCCTTATCACTTGTTTCAATCTTTGTTCCCTATCAAATCAGTATGATATGTTTAAGATTGAATAAAATTAGTAGTTAATGTCTTACATGAATATCTAAAAGATATTATCTTACCAAGATATGATCTTTTTATATGTTTCCTTGTTATAGGAAAATACTAACTCCTACAATCAAGCTTGTTATTTAACAGCTATCAACCAATCATGATTGAAGTCTATTCACGCTGAAGAATCACGTATTACATGGAAAGACTAAACCCAATCATTAAAGTCAAAAGCAATCACAAAAGACCTTCAAAGATAGAAGATTGTTTTTGCTTATATATAGTTGATAACTAAGCTTGTAAATGTGTGTGTTCTAAATTATAAAGAACTTATTTTCGAGAGAGAATACACGTGAGCTTTAAAAAGAAAACAATGGTGGGATGCCATTGATTTATAAGTGATAGTTATAGAGTAGGAGCAATATAGTGATAGGCAGAAAAACCTAGAGGGAGTCTAAGTTTTTCATTAAGACTTGAGTCATATATTGTAAGCTTTTTATAATATCATAATCTGGGTAAGTGCCCCGGAGACGTAGCCTAGTTAGGTGAACTCCGTTGTTAAATGTGCGTGTGAATTATTTTCAAGTACATTTAATTTTAAAACAGTTCTGTCCATTAATACACTTGGTTCCAACTGCAGTTCCAACATTACTTGGAACCTTAAACACTTGGTTCCAACTGCAGTTCCAACCCCAATTGGAACCTTACTGCAAAACTGCATCTAGAACAGCGGATAGGAATTTCACTTTATAATTACGCACCATTACCTCTCTTACAATTATATAAATTCACTATATAGTCTATATATATTGTGATTACATGTGCATTAGTAGTGACTAATGAGGCTAATGAGCAATGAACTCGAGACATATATATATATATATATATATATATATATATGTATATATGCACATAGAAGTAGTTGTACTTGTACATGCGTTTTGGCGCTTTGAACAGAGTTTTAGAATATCAAAATTTGTTATAGGCATTTGGTCTAATTAATTGGGTAGACTGTTAATCAAATTGATTTAGCTCCTATATATTGAAGTCTAAAAATGATAGACCGCTTCGGGAACTTCGTGATGGCTACAGCCTACAGTCCCTCGCATTTCGATCGATAATTAAAAGATGAACAAATCGATAATGTGATGGGTACATGTCACATTGGATTATATCACTGTAACCAAGTGATATATATTGAACCATTAATTAAGAGGAAGGTTTTTTTTTTTTGATAATATATAACGTGATCTTAGAAAGATTCACAAAGACACATGAAAGTGATAAGACATAGATAACAAAGTTTTGATAGGTGAGATTTTTACTTTAAATATTTTGATTTGGAGTAATATGGTGGAAAGGCTATCAAGTATCAACTTACTATTGTCGAATGAAATGAAGTGTTGGGTTAGGCACATAGGTGATTAGAGTTACGTTAGGTGTCTCGGTATTAAGTGCCGCCCCTAATTATAATCAGCACATATTACCACAATTAATCGAAAAAATTAGTCTGAAACCTTGGTTGAAGAAAATGAGACGTATCAAACTAATTTGGATTTAGTAAATGGGACAGACAATAAGAGTTTTTCCGTCACCCGATTACTCAATATCTCAAGTAACATTATAAAATAAGCACAAGAACCGTACTTCTAGAGTAGTTTTGTTTATCTAACATGAACTTAATGCCAAACTTGAAAAACTAATATCGAGTGTTATTGTAGTTTATTTACTATAGTATATAGTATATGGAGTAGTAAGCAACTCTAGTTATGAGAAATGATTACTTATCACAGTCATTAGTTATGTGTGGCATAAACTAAAATAATTAACATAATATGTCTGAAAATAGTCTGAAAATCAGTAATAAATTCAAAATAGTCTGAAAATCAAAATGTCTCAGTTTTTTTTAAGTAACAGGCCTAGAACTCTATTGCTTAGAAGATAAATAATTGTTTATGGCCGAAGCTCCCATAATAGCTTCACAAAACTATCTAACTTGACCCAAATTATTAAAAGAACGAACTAGTTCCAATCGGAAAAGTGACCGGAAATACATCAAGGCCTGTATTTGCTGAAGTAAGGGAAAAAAACCTTTTTGTATGTTCATTAATCCGTTTAATTTAAATAAATAAAACCTTTCACGCCAAACAGGTAACGCAACAACATATTTTCCTTTTTCTGGCACTTTTGCTTTCTCTATTTTTTGCTTACTTATCACTTATCACTATGAAAAACTATAGAGAAGAAAAAATGGGAACGCCTGGCAAGGACACGCCTGCATCGACTATGAAAATGTTGCCAGATACATATGCCGAGGAATCGTGGATCAAGTACCTTACGAGCGAAGTTAATGCTGGATCCGATGTGCCACCATCCTTTAAAGGGAGAATTTTCATCATCACATTTTTTAACCAATCTTTTGTTACTAGACCTTCAGTAATCTCTGATTTAAAGAGGCCGGGAGAGATTGCGTTCACTCTGATTTTATAAGTGCCAAGTTCAATTGCCATCATCTAAAGTTACAACGTTAGACAACGATTGTTACCAAATTAGAAAACTTGTAAGAATGCCAAATTTAAGCTAGCTAAGCTAGGAATCTTTACTTAGTCATTGCTCTTAAAAAAGTGTTCCTAGCAAAGTCATCCCTTTCATTTTTATCAATTTAGTGTCAATGTTTCGTTATTATTTTTATCAATTTTATCCTAAGTCTTGATTGGTTTTTTTTTTAACCATATTTTGGACCTATTTTGCTCTTCACAAAAATATAATTATTCGTATTACTTATATTCAAACTATATTAATTAGAAAAAAGTCATAAGTTAAAAATCTAAAGCACAATCAGTTTTCATTAAAAAGAGATGAGAAGAAGAAATTTAACAAATAACCAGATAAAATGTCAGATTTTTTTAGGGGTTATGTTTTTAGGTTCTAAACTACCCTTCTTGAAAACAAATTAGTGAACAAATGATCTGAGCAATCTGAAAGACAAAGATAGCGAGTCGGACATGCAGCTCCTCATTATACTTACATTTTTGGATGAGGTGTATGGTATTTTTGAACGCGATATTAGAACAAAAAAAATTGTTTCAGCCTTAAATTCAATATATGTTACGATGCTTTTCAATCTTTGTACCTTCGTAAGGGCATTCATTCCCGTCTTTGTAGCAGTATACGCTACATTACCAGGTAAATTTCCCCGACCAACACCATCAATTGATGATATATTAATAACAGATCCTCCCTTATTAGCATCACGCATAAGCAAGCACACGTATTTCGACACTAACCATGTCCCGGTCAAATTTGTTCTCAGGGTGTTGTTCCACTCATCCTCTGAGATATCTAACATGGACTTTACAGTACCTGTTATATATAAAGATGAGTTGGGTGTTATAAATATCAGCAAGATGTTGAAATCTATTTTTTTCAAATATTTTACTTAAAATTTCGGAGACATTCGCTATCATAGTGTCATTACCTAGTTATTTTAATTCAACCATGTCGTCGTTGAAAATTTTCAGTGTAATACATAGCTTATATGTAATTGGTTTAGTAATACTGCTAATTAACTCATTTGTTTAGGGAAAGTCTAAACAGGATGAAGTGACAAATGGTGAAGTTTTCTAGAAATACAAGGTATTATTGAATTGCATATATAGAAGTTTATCGAAAACACAAAAATAGTATTTTTTAAAAGTCACAAATATTGAGGTTTGAGAACTTAATAAAATTATACAAAGTCAACCTGAAGATGAAGAATAGAGAGAATAGAAAAATTAAAGGTTAACCTTGGGCCTTTTTGCTTTTTGCGTTGTGAATTTTGACTTAAAAACTTAGTTATAATATAGCATAAATCATGACAAATAACATGAAAATATGAAAGCAACCTAAATTTCAATCTTAATGGGACTCGCTAAATATAAAAACATGCAAGCTACGACGGGTAGATGCAATATTAAAATTTTGTATGTGCAAAGTTTAAATCCTTAATCTATAAGGAAAAAACATAAGTGATATATAGCATGAAAACCGAACACACCGAAAATTAAAGAGAAGACGGAAACGTGAACATGAATGCGTAAGTGAAAACCAAAAATTTACTTACAAAAATAAAAGAAACAGAAAACAATATCAAAAGAGAGTTTCCTCATAACTCTAGAAAGTGAAAATAAGTTATATTAGCAGACCGTTATATTAAATGAAAATACGTTTTCAATATAAAAAAAACAATTATTAGTCCACAATACATTAGGGTAAGTTTTTTGGTTGTAAGTATTGTTTCTCTAAAGTTATTACCTCTTACACCGGCATTATTAACGAGAGCATCGATCCTTCCAAACGCATCCCAACACTTCCTCACACCAGCCTCCAAAACCGAGCCAACAGCAGTTACATCCAGTTCCACCGCCACCGCCCTTTTACCCAACCCAAAACCATTAATCCGTTCACACAGCTCAGTTAGTCGGTCAGCTCGTCTAGCTGCAGCTACAATACGACAACCCGCTCGAGCCAAGTCAAGACAAAACTCAAGTCCTAACCCAGATGACGCGCCGGTCACCATCACTACCTTGTCATCCAGACGGGTCCATGGTTCGATCCGAGCCATCTGGTTGGTATTGTACTTTTCTCCCATTACAATTTTTTATTGACTACTAGTAATAAATGAAGCTGAGAAACCGAGGTTCGCAAATAGAGAGATAGGGGAGACGACTAAGGGATTATAAATAGTGTTATCAATATCAAACTTTGTCCCGTTCCCAATTAATTATCCATTACGTAATTACGTGCAATTTTGATCGGTCAATAACTTGTATCAAAATTGTCCGAATGAAAATTTTCAAAAGTTAATGATATAGTTCAAACATTAAATTATATAATTTTGTTTTGAAAATTTTCATTTCGACAATTATGATACATGTTATAAACCGATAAAAATTACACGTAATTTCATAAAGGATAATTAATTGGGAAGCAAGAGAGTATATGTTTATATATATGCAAGTGTCATTATATCACCCTAACTTTTATAAAATAATACGTCTGTATCATTTGCATGCATTTTATTGTCATACAATAACTCATTGTCGTTGTTCTAATAAAGAACTGTTGCAATTGTAACGATATGAATCATGATGTATTCCTACTTTCATCGTCAGTGATGTGATTTAAAATAAGAGACTGATAAAAAAAAATACATGATGAATAAATATAGAACCTCTATTTATATTTTGTTCCATTGTTGTCAGCAAATTTATATATAAACTTGGGAAATCTTCTGTTTATACTCCAACTAGCAAAAGGCCTGAAATATTGTGGTTTTATATGCCCTAGATTATCTCATAGTTCTGGTCTATAGGTAAAGACAATATATACTTTTAAATTAAACTTTTACGTACCTTATGGAAAAATCCAACTTGACCACCTTAATTACCTTAGACAGTTTATAGAAACATTAGTTGTGACTTGTGGTGGACAAAATTTTCAATTAACTGTATCACGTTATCACATAGGATATGTTAAAATGCCTTGAAAAATATATAACCCATTGTTGATGCGCAGGGAAACGGAAGCAGGAAATTGTAACATGAAACTTGAAAATTTTTTTTAATATTTTTTTAAATTATTACACGTGATATAATAATAACCGAGAAACGAGAATAAAAAAGCGGGAACCATGATTCATGAAGCGTTGAAGTAGGGTTGGGTTCGGTCCGGTTCAGTTTGATTTTTAGCAAAACCGAAATCGAAACCGAGTATATTTTTCGGTTCGTTTTCTTTCGGTTTCGGTCTTTTTATTTTTTAGACCGAACCGGACCGGTTTTTTTCGGTCCAATTTCTGTCATTTTCGGTTCGGTTTTATTGAAAACCGAAACCGACCCCAATTTTTTTCAGTTTTTCGGTTCGGTTATCGGTCCGGTTCAGTTTTTCTAATTTTTCGGCCAGCTCTACATTGAAGTATGATATCTAGTTGAGGGTCTACGTACATGTTGCTAGGTGTATCTAAAAGAATATCTGAAACTAATGGACCCATAGTCTAATTACTCTAATCTCTTATTGGATCCCATGTCTTATTGATAATCTTTTTTTGTTTTTTTTTGTTTGAAAGGATATTATCTCCAAAAAAAAATGTTTCTTTGGATATTCTTTCAAAGGATATTATTATATCTTAGAGTACGCCGTAACATCAAACTATAACAGTTAATAAATTAAAACTTTAGTGAATCCTCAAAATTGCAAGTCATGCTAAGTATTGAGGTCTCATTTTAATGTCTAGTGTATGTGAAGTGTTAAACCTAGGCTTAGGACGAAAAACTGGCAAAACCGAACCGAAAAAGACCGAAACTGAAAAATTTTCGGATCGGTTTCGGTTTTCAATAAAACCGAAATGAAAAAGACCGAAACCGAAAAAAAAAAGAAAATAACCGAAAAACCGAAAACTATATATATAACTAAAAAAAAAATTAGAGTTTAAAACTTAACTAACTTATCCATTAATCTAAAAATTTAAAACGTTGAATTTTTTAGTACAATAACAATAAACGCTATAAAAAACTAAAAAAACTTGGAGTTTAAAAGTTAGTTGATTTGTCAATTGATCTAAAAATTTAAAACGATACAGAAAAATTAAACATAAATACGAATTTATTAGTTTAAACTTGATTGTAAAAATACCTGTTTATAAAACCTTTTAATAATACCTTAAAAATGCAATTAATTAACGGAGAAGTAATATAATGTTAATTAAACGAAGAGTAAAAAATAGACACAAAATTCGAATTAGTGACACAAAAATTTTATTTTTACCAATTGAAATAAGTTATTATTTGTTCATTTGTGTTCTATTAATGTATAAAAGCTTAAATGTCCAAATTTTTCGATATAAAAAAAAAATTAGTTTTTTTTTTGTGGCAGTGGCACCCCTTGCCATCCGGTTACGCCCCTCGTCTTGGTTGTGACCTATACAACACACTACTATAACATACTTTTTTTTTTTTTTTATAAAAACTATAACATACTTTTGTTAGTGGAGTTGTGACTTCTCTTAGTCTTAGGTATTGTTTGGTACTAGTTGAGGTTCCAGTTTTTTTAATTAAAACTTTAACTGTATTTTGATTAGGTTGAAGTATATTGGATGAACTTGATATTTTTCTCGACTCAAATAAGTAGTAGTATATCTAAAGCAAGGCCAAATTAGTGACAAGATGAGGTTCTAAATAGTGTTGTAGTGGGGTTATATTTAAATTATTTGTAATTGTTTGTATGTTGGAAAAGATCCAAAAAAGTACTGAAAATGGTGGGAATCTTGTTAGAGGCTCTGAAATGAGGTGCGTCGTTACTCTGGTTTTGTTTTTTTCTTCTCTTTTCCTTTTCTTCTCGATATTGTTTGGTCATTTTGCTCTAAAGAAAATGATAGAAATGATGCATGTTAGTCACTTTTACATTTTCATCCTAAAATATTCATGTTTCTTTGAATTGGCTCATCAAAAAATGTGATATTTTGTTTTCCATCAATTTTTACTGTCCTTGAAGTCAAAATAGTAATACTAATACTTGTAAATCAATTTATGTGAAAGTTTCACTCACTAACAGGAATGATAATATCTTAACGTTTCAATCAAAATATGACCGAAATTATCGTATATAGTCATGTCATGAAATAAGTATTTCTAGATTTCTATTTAATTTAATTAGTTTACTATGTGAATCCTCTTTGGGTCGGAATGTAACGACCCAACTACACATGCCGGACTTACATTCACGTCAACAATATTACGGATTAGACACAATTTATATGGGGTCATCCATCCTAATTAATATCAATAATTAATTTTTTAATTATTTTTATAATTAATAACCCTCGTTTGGACATGAAGTATAAGCATATCGGTCAACTTTCACGTCTGTATCATTTGCATATTGTCAATAACTCATTTCTTTTGTTTTTATAAAGTGTTATGACAATTGTGACACAACAATCATGATGTCTATTTACTTTGCTTTTGCCGAACCAAATATTCTATATAATTCTTTTTTATACATATATAAAGTTTTTTTTTTTTTTTTATGTACTACTTCTTAAGATTTATTACCTTCCTCAATCTGAACAAACTAGTATATTACCTTTAGTCCAGAAAGTTGGAAAACATTGCATGAAATCCAATTAAAGGCTTACTAGTCACAATATAATTAAAAAGTAATAATACAGAAATACATTAAAAGAAAAGGTAATCCCATAATATTACAAATCAAAGAGAAGAAAAAATTGGAACACCAACAAGTGTATACCCAGCGTCAACAATATAAATATTTCCAGAAACATAGTTTGAAGAATCATGAAGTAAATATTTAATGAGAGATGTCAAAGCTGGATCTATTTCACCAAGAGTTTGTAAAGGCACCCTTCTTTTTGCAAAATTTTTAATCCAAGTTTTGCGGAATAATTCTTGAGTTATCTCTGACGGGAATATGCCAGGTGCTATCGCGTTCACTCGAATGTTATATTGTCCCAATTCAATTGCCATTATCTGTAAAATACAAGAGACATGCTAACAATCGTACAAATTCTCGATAATTAGACCAAATGAAATGACCAACGCTCGCATTGCTTGAACGAGTTTAATCTAGTACCCTTAGTTCAAATATTAGCGGACACTACAAATTTTGAGGATAAAATGGATATTGTATCTAAAATTAGAAGTTAAAATCACAGTTATTTTTCTCTTCCACACCAAATTCCAAAGCTTAAAGAAGAGACTGAAAGTTATGAAATTTTACCTCCGTCATAACATGCAATGCAGCCTTAGAAGAACTATAGGCTATAGCTCCGAAGGTACCAAATCTCCGGAGGCCTCCAATTGACGAGATATTGATTATTGAACCACCCAAGCCAGCATCACGCATACGCTTAGATACAAACTTAGATACTAACCATGCTCCTGTTACGTTTGTTTTAAAGGTGTTGTTCCATTCCTCCTCTGAAAGGTCTATACACATAGTCACACTTCCTATACATATATAAGTAAATAAAGAAATCATCATTAGTTGGTAAAAAACTTATTACTAATTCAATTCTTGAAATATGTAAGCTCGAGAAAGATAAATATCTTATCATATTTTAGAATACGCCGTGCCATCAAACCATAACAGCTACTAATAAACTACTCGGCTGGACTTTTTGTACCGATTTGTACCAACCGATCGATTTTCGAACCGAACCAAATAAGTTGGTACCGAAAGTTCGGTATACCGACTTTTCGGTACGGTACAACCGAACCAAACTTTAAAAGTCGGTTCGGTTTCGGTATTCATTTCGTATGTTTGGTACAATACCGAACCGAACCAAACATTAAAATTATAAAATATATATAAATTTACGCATAGTTATAACTTACAAATAAATTGTATTATAGTTTATTTTAATTTTTCTCACGACTTACTTTCCTATTTACGAATCCAAATACAATCGTTAAAGTAGCAAATATAAGAATAGTTGTACACATTTTAATTTTTACAAACTTTTTTGCTATTTTATTGTTATCAAGAATTATTTTTTAATAATAATAATGTTTCGGTATAAAACGGAAAACCGAACCGTACCGAACCGAAAAAGTCGGTTACCGAACTTTCGGTAACCGACTTTTTCGGTTCGGTTATGGTATAATTTTTTTTCAAACCAAACAAGTTCGGTTCGGTATTGGTATATGGTCAAAAAAGTCGGTACCGTACCGAAGCCACCCCTACTACTCACTCTGTCACATAAAAAGATTATCCAATTTCATTTGTTTTTTGTCCCAAATTATGCTCTCATTTTCATTTACGAGGTGATAATTATGCTATAAAATTCTATATATAACGCTTTTAAATGAGTATCGATAATGACAGATGTTAACATTCATATTATTGACCGCATGTTAAAGTAAAATTGTAATCATATTAAATATTATAATTTATAATTAACCTAATATTAAAGGAAAACCAAATGAGCCCATATTTTTGGAACGGAGATGGTAAATTTTTGTGAATCCCCAAATTTACAAGTCACTCAATATATGGTGTTGAAATCTCATTTTAGTGTCTAGTATATGTTAAGGTTAGATTTTTTCCTCTTGGTCTTGATATACCTAAATGTAACTTCTACTAGTGGAATGCTATTTTAGCATCATGAAGTGTGTTCAATAAAACTGAAATTTTGAAGCATATCACATCTGAGAAAAGGAATCTTTAATTTACTTGATAAATTAATAATCCTACTGGAATCAGATAGTAAATTGAAGTACCTCTAACACCCGCGTTGTTAATCAAAGCATCGATGCGTCCAAACGCTTTCCATGCCTGATTAATAGCAACCTCGATAGCCGTACCATTAGCCGTGACATCGAGTTCAATCGCCACGGCTCTAGCCTGGCAATCAGAGCTCGAGCCAGTTTGGTTAAGCTCGTCACATAAGGACTTGAGGCGGTCCAAGCGTCGAGCTGCAGCAACCACTCTACATCCCGCCTTAACAAGGTTGATACAAAACTCACGGCCTAGACCAGAAGACGCACCTGTCACTAGAACCACTTTGTCTTCGAAGCTGCACCATGGCTCTAGTTGGACTGGTTCTTGGCTAGCCATTGCTTGTTCTTTTTTTCTTTTCTTTGTTGGTACATATGGTATAACAAATTGTGTACCAATACTATCAGCCGGCCACATACATGTAAACACTGAATACCTATGTGCATAGTGTTGGTTTTGGTACTATTTCGAACAAACAATAAAATAAATGACAATAAATTAAAAGACAGGAACGCAATGGAAATAACACTTTATTTCTCACAATTGGAATATGAATTACAATTTCTGACTCGTACAGAATTTAAATTAAACTGCTGGACTGGTTTGACAATAAAACAAACTGCCGGACTGTTTTGACAATAAAACAAACTGCCGGACTATTTTGATAATAAAACAAACTGCCGGACTGTTTTGACAATAAAACAAACTGCTGGACTGTTTTGACAATAAAATAAACTGCCGGACTGTTTTGACAATTTAAAAACTGCCGGACTGTTTTAACAAACTGCCGGACTGGTTTTAACAAATAAAAAAACTGCCGGACTGTTTTAACAAACTGTCGGACTGGTTTTAACAAATAAAAAATTGCCGGACTGTTTTAACAAACTGCCGGACTGTTTTTAACAAATAAAAAAAAACTGCCGGACTGTTTTGTAAATAAAGGAAATTACAGAACTGAAAAGACTGAAAGTAAACAGTACTGAAAAGTAAATTACAGAAATTAAACAGTACTGAAATGAAATGGACAGAATGTAAATGACTGGAAAATAAATAACAGAAATATAAAAGAAGAGACAACTGCTGAGCAGTTTCCCTTAAATAATATTTCCCGAACCACCTTTAAAGGTTTCTGGTTTCGGGACTTTGTTCCCAAGGTACAACTTCTATCTCAGAGTGGCTCGTATGGAAACCGGCACCGAACCACAGGTTGAGCTGTTGGTGGTGCGGTTCTCTCTCTCTATATGATGCTTATGCTGTGAGGTTGTGTGTATTTCTGGTGTGTTGAAATGAGAGGGGGAGGGCTGCCTTTTATAGGCTCTACAGAAACCGCAACCATAAATGTTGGTAATTAATTCTGGGAGTTACACCACCCAGAATCCGCTCAATCAATTCTGAAACCGCAGCATTCAATCTCATTCATTGCTGGCGTTTCTGTTTCTGGAAACTCTAGGGACTCCTTTTGTATTTTATACAAAACTCCCTTTTCGGATTTGGACCCAAGACCCGAGACATTCCCCAAATCCCAAATCCCAAGCCCGTGCCCGCGCCCGCGCCCGCAACCCGAGATACTAGACACGAGCGAGCGCGCGTGTGTGGTACACACTAATACTCTTAGGTGTATGTGGACTTTGTTTGTTTAACAACTACATGGGTTGGCCTTCTATATATATTGTAAAATTAACCTTCAATCTTCCAATATAGTATTATTCTAAATGGTTTTCTCATTAACCATTTCGTTTTCCAGATTTGAGCTTTCGATAGCCCAACTTTGAAGTCACTTTGTATTCACACTCATTCTCCGAATAGGTCATGCGATATACCGTTACGAAGTTCGTCACACGGGCTACTCAAATACGTTGAGTACGGTATAAACAACTCAGCACTGTCATATGAAAAAATGACTCGAAGTTGGTCTAGCGACCATTCGGAAACACCCATGTTTTTAACATGTTTTTCCAACAATCCCCCTCATGAATGCAATTGGCTGAAAATAAAATGCTCCTAAATGCATACGAGAGAACCGCAAGTGTTCACTGCATAAGGACAGATAGCGCGCGCCTTGAACCTGCCGTAGTGACGTAAGATCTGATATGCTACTATTGGGTAGCCTTTAAGCCTTGAACCCTTTAGCGTTTGTGCATACCAGGATAATGCGCACACAGTGTCCTCTCTACACCACTTACTAAGCCCTTTGGTTGTTGTCCATATTTTGCCGTGGACTGCCTTGGCAAAATAAATTATAGAAAGAGATGGATAAACATACTGAAAATTGATATAAAATTCAAGTGTCACATCAAAGATCTAAAAGTAGGTTTATCTCCTTAAATTTAAAGAAATTAATGAAATTAATGGTGAGACTGATACGGTAAAGAGCCGAACTCACAACCCTCAACTTTAGTGGGCGTACATAAATTGACAATGACATAAACTTAAAAGTGAATCAACATAAAATCAATCAAATTCAAGATAAAACTTAAAGGTGAGATAAACCGTTGTTAATCATATATCACCGTAGTCAAATTATCTTTTACAATTCTATACATAAGTACATAACCAGTGCACCTTATCTACAAATCAACTTTATGATCCTATAAAAAACGCATTTAAAAGTTGAATAACCTTTAACGTCAATTGCTTGGAGGGTTGAATAACCTTTAAAAGTTAAAAACTACTATATGATCCTATAAAAAAAAAATACATGTCATGTGAGCATCCGTATCTGATTCCTCAAAATATTTTTTTTTTAAAAGTTTGATGATTATGGTATGAAAAATGACATGCACCAGAAACCTTATAAATTACCTAAATTTAAGAAAACACAAAATTCACATCATATACGAGGAATGCATATGATTCCATAATACTCCATCCATCCCTAAACAAATATCACATACGAAAATACGTATAAATTTTGACCGATAATTTTTTCATAATTAGATTGCCGGAAAAAATTATTTCAAAAGTTAATCACGTAGTTTATGGTTAGAACTATATGATGAAATTTTTAATTTTTTCATTTCGGTAATATTGATATAAAAAATTTGATGGTCAAAATTGCATGTATTTTCGTAGTAGATATTTGTTTAGGGACGGAGGGAGTATAATATTAATAAACTATCATGAGTTTCACATTTTTGTGGTTGTAATATTTTTATTATTATTAAAATATAATAAACAAATAAAAAAAATAATGTAAGATTATTATAAGAAAATTAATAAGGAAACTATAATTTTATATAATGTAAACGGTTTATTAAAATGTATAAAATGTGTTATATTTGAGTAAATAGTTAACCCAGTTGATACGTATGCTCTTAGCACTACAAAATAATGTTTGATTTAATAAGAGTCAGAAGCTGTCATAAGCCTATCGCTAATTTAAAAAACTGTCACAAATCTGTCGCAAATTGACTAAACTGTCATAAAGCCGTCACAAAAACCGCCGTTAATAAGCTCGTAACAAAAAATACCGCATACCGTCGCTATTTGAATATTTTTTTTTATAGCGTAGATTGATGGTATTAATCATACACATCGAGTGGGACCACTGGGGTTCGTCTCTAAGATTTCCTAATATAGCTTGGATAGATTCATATTTACTTTTTTATTCCCCGAATAGGTTGAAAAGAAAACAACAAAGCAAAAGATCACTTTCTCACAAACACACCCGTTACTTACAATTTTATTTATATTTAAAATAATTAACATTATTTTTATATTTTTAGTATAACAATTTAACTTTATACATTTTTCATATTTGCTATCAAATTTATTATCATAACTAAATATTACTATATTTTAATATACTTGTATCAATTTTTTTTAATCCAAATTAATTTACTAGAGCAAACATATAAAATAACTTACACGTTTTTTTGTATTTAAAGTAAAAAGTACACTTTTACAACTTATAAGAAAACGTTTTGCTTTATACAAATTATCAGTTTTTTTATAAATTTCTCTATCACAACTATATAACTCATCTTTTTGTTATTTTATTAATTTATATGTGAAAATTACAAATAAATGAGAGATAATAAGAGAAAATTAAGAAAGATAAATTATTATTTTAATTATAAGTGAACATATTGATCACTTATATTTGAGGGATATTTGAGTTAATGTATATTTAAAATAATGGATAAGAAAACTAATGCGTATACAATTTTAGAACAATATTTTCATATTTAAGATAAATCGGTGATACAAAGGAACCGATGTGAGCGCTCTAAGAACATTCACATCATACTCTTTCAACTCAAATTTGTTTAAATTTGAAGATGTTATTTGTAAAAAATCATTCACATCACACTCATGTTAAACTCTCTATTTTTAAAAAAGTATCACTATTTATAAATAAAGAATATTGATTCTCCTTATCAACAAAAAAAACAATATTTTATTTTGGGTCCCAAATTTAATGATGTAATCTTTGAACACAAAAAATAAACTAAGTCTTAAAATACAATATAAAAATTAATAAAGTATTAATAAAGAAAGTGTTTTGAAAATATTGAAAAATCAATTAAAACTTAAGTGACTCTCCAAATAAATAAATAAAATAAGATTTTCACTCTTAATTTGATAAAAAATTTAGAAAGATGGATCTGACCGGTCTAATGATACTTATCTCTTTGGATCTCTTTTCTGCTAGGCTAGGTTTAGAAATGGAAGTATTATGTGTACCCAATTAATTATTGAGCAATTAATTATTGAGGTACTAAAAAAGCCACGCTTTACATGCTCACAGATCTCACATGGTTTTTACCTAAATTTAACTGAGACCAAAGTTTCTCATGGGTCCCCCCTTAACCCACATTATTTCATATAGAAATATGTATGTACTATCTTTTAAGCTTTGATTTTAGCCAAGAAGGGTGCAACAAAATTATGGTTCTTGTTTTTCTATTTTTTTCATTACACGTTATTAATTTTACTAACTAAAATAATTTTATTTTTATAGTATAATTTTCTTTTGGTCTTACATGTTTTATTTTGTTTTTCAGTAACTTATTTCTAAAAATCTCTACTTTACTCTGATAAGTAGTATTTAAGATACAATTTCTAAAAGAATAGGTTTTTAGTATGTTATAAGCAATTTAAATTTGAATGGGAAAAACGAGTTCTAGTTTTTATAGTATAATTTTCTTTTGGTCTTACATGTTTTATTTTGCTTTTTCAGTAACTTATTTCTAAAAATTTATACTTTGTTCTGATAAGTAGTATTTAAGATACAATTTCTAAAAGAATAGGTTTTTAGTATGTTATAAGCAATTTAAATTTGAATGGGAAAAACGAGTTCTAGTTTTTATAGTATAATTTTCTTTTGGTCTTACATGTTTTATTTTGCTTTACAGTAACTTATTTCTAAAAATTTCTACTTTGTTCTGATAAGTAGTATTTAAGATACAATTTCTAAAAGAATAGGTTTCTAGTATGTTATAAGCAATTTAAATTTGAATGTGAAAAATGAGTTCTAGTTTTTATTATCCATGCATGACCAAACGTACCATCTAAATTTTCATTTTATTTATTTATTTATTTTGTACATTCAATTTTTTTAACATCCAATTTTTTTTAATTGTCGATTTTCTTAAATAAAATTAAAAGGGTGCAAAAAATATGATTTTGGTCTAATTTTTTTCATTACATGTTATCAATTTCACTAACTAAAATTATTTTATTACATGTTTATTTTTTATTTTACTTTTGTTTTTCAATAACTCTTTTTTTTAAAACATCGTTACTAATGAGCAGTATCTAAGGTATAAACGTAGAGTTTTTTTTATTTGTTATAAACAATTTAATTTTGCATGAGAAAAAAAACAAGTTACAGTTTTTAGTGTCCATACATGACCAAATATACCAAATAAAAGTACTTTATATTTGTAGAGTAAGTTATTAGTCTCACATATTATTTTTTACACTTTCTTTTATTTAATGTTTGACACCTTTGAACATTATAAGTATGAGATTGATTATATTATGAAATTACAAGTACTATTTCATTAATAATGAATAAGTGTGAAATTGACAGAAAAAAATAGTGTAAAAAAGTGAAAAAATATATTAGTACAATATAATAAATAGAAACTAATATAAGTTATAATATGTAATTTTGTACTTTACTTATTATTGTTAGACAATTGGACGCCAATATACTAAACCGAAAGTTTTTATTTAGTTGAATAAACTAATCAGTAAATTTGTTAGTTTAATATATTAAATCGAAAACGCGTGATAGTCGAATATACAAAACATTAATTTTCTCATACATTTATGAAATTCAAGGCCCAGAATAACAAAATTAATTTGGTATAAATTAAGCAAACAGAAAATCAGTACTTGTTTGTGTTGGATTTTCCTAAGTTCATATCTTTCTTTCCCACTATATTCTTGTTGTTTATTTCTCAAAAATGTTTTGCTTCTGTAATTTGAATTGAAATATATAGAATAAGTAAAGATGCATTAGAACAATTGCATACCCAGAGCTGATTTATATGCGTATATAATTCTTGTATAGTTACTGATTTTCTGTATGCCTTTTGTTTTACTTGATAAACATATTTTTTATTACATACTCCTGAGCAACTTTTAATGTTATGATCGCTAGATCAATGTGTAATTAATCTGAAAACCAAATCTTTAAAGAACATTATATTCTTTTTTCGGTTTTTATGTTCAGTGTGCCTCGGGATATATATACTAGAGCTGCAACATGCAATGCTACTTGAATTACTTTAGTAAGATCGTACGAAAATTCTGTGTAAAAAAACAATCGTAGTTAAGAATAATATTGTCTAGGAACGGCAATATTAATCGATATCCAAAGTCCAGTCTGAATTTTATATTGGGTATACCCAATCCGAATTGTTTGAATTATTGACTATGGATTTAAATATCATGTACAAAAACAAATCGGAAATTCTGAAACTTGAAAAAGTCGCAGAACTACCAGAATTTATAATAACGATGTAGGTATCATACTCTCTCTATATATATATTATATTAAAGAGGATAAAAAATGATTAAGAAGATAAACAACAAATAGTATTCTAATATATTAAGTTAAACTCCATTTTTTTCTTTGCATATTGACAAAGAGAGTAAATTTTCAAATTTACAATTAAATAATAAATGAAAAAATTGGAATAATTAGGTTCTTTGAAAGAACAAAACACAATTGTAAAATTAATTACATATTGTATAGGTACAAGTACTATTTTTGTAATCTTCTTATGTCGTTTATTGGTATCGAGCGAGCAAAGGGATCAAATAATATTAGATAAATTGTGGAAACTTGTTATTTGGTACCCAAATTACTAATAAAATGATAAAATTGATATACTGATTAAATAAATATTACCCATTACAGTAGATTTGAATATTTTTGGCCTTTCTTCAGAGCTGACTTTTATAATTATTGTTTGTCGATTCATTTTTGAATTTCAAATATCCTTAGAATAACACAACTAAACTGTTCAACGATTACAAATTAGTATATTACTACGATTTACCTTAGTTCCAAATAATGACAGATAATGAATAATACTAGATTGAAAAATGTTTTAAAACCCTAACCGACAGACAATGAAAAAGTCGTCTCAAAGATAAATTAAATAAACAAAATTGTGTTATTACTCCATATAATAATACTAATTACATTAATTGTCCTGATAGTTTACATTCAGATGAGTGGCCCCCAACATTTCTTCACATTAAACCAACTGAAATATTTTCGGTTTACAAAGTCCCGTTGCCAAAAAATTATATTGAATTCTTAAAAAAAAAAATTATAAATTTTGATAATATTTAAATTTAAGTTAGTTTATGTTGGTTTTGGTACTATTTCGAATACGATAAATGAAAGGACAATAAAATAAAGAAGACAGGAACGCAATGGAAATAACAATTTTATTTCTCACAATTGGAATATGAATTACAATTCCTGACTCGTACAGAATTAAAAATAAAACTGCTGGACTGGTTTGACAAAAACAAACTGCCGGACTGTTTTGACAATAAAACAAACTGCCGGACTGTTTTGACAATAAAACAAACTGCCGGACTGTTTTGACAATAAAACAAACTGCCGGACTGTTTATAAAAAAACTGCCGGACTGGTTTTAACAAACTGCCGGACTGGTTTTGAACAAAAAAACAAACTGGACTGGTTTTAACAAATAAAAAACTGCCGGACTGGTTTTTAACAAATAAAAAACTGCCGGACTGGTTTTGTAAATGCTGGAAATTACAGAATTGAAAGACTGAAAGTAAACAGTACTGAAAAGTAAAGACTGAAAAGTAAATACAGAAAAGAAACAGTACAGAAAAGAAATGGTACTGAAATGAAATATAGAGAATGTAAAGGACTAAAAAATAAATAACAGGTAATAAAAATAAGAGGCAGCTGCTGAGCAGTTTCCCTTAAACAATATTTCCCGAACCACCTTTAAAGGTTTCTGGTTTCGAGACTTTGTTCCCAAGGTACAACTTATATCTCAGAGTGGCTCGTATGGAAACCGGCACCGAACCACAGGTCGAACTGTTGGTGGTGCGGTTCTCTCTCTTTAAGTGTATGCTTATGCTGTGAGGTTGTGTGTATTATGGTGTGTTTGAATGAGAGGGGGAGGGCTGCCTTTTATAGGCTCTATAGAAACCGCAGCCATAATTGTGGTCATTAAATTCTGGGAGTTACACCCACAGAATCCGCTCAATTTAATTCTGAAACCGCAGCATTTAATCTCATTCATTGCTGACGTTTCTCTTGCTGGAAACTCTAGGGACTCCTTTTGTATTTTATACAAAACTCCCTATTCGGGTTTGGACCCAAGACCTGAGACCTGAGACATTCCCCAAATCCCAAATCCCAAATCCCAAGCCCAAAGCAAGCCCAAGCCCAAGCCCCCACCCCGCGCCCACGCCCGTGCCCGAGACCCGAGACACGAGCGAGCGTATGTGGTACACACTAATACTCTTAGGTGTATGTGGACATGTTAGTTTAATAACTACATGGGTTGGTATGATATATATATTGTAAAATTAACTCTTAATCTTGCAATATGGGATTATACTAAATGGTTTTCTTTTACCATTTCGGTTTTTTTTTCCAGATTTGAGCTCCCGAGGTACCAACTTTGAAGCCACTTTGTATTCACACCCATTCTCCGAATAGGTCATGTGATATACCGTTACGAAGCTCGTCACACGGGCTACTCAACCACGTTGAGTACGGTATAAACAACTCAGCGCTGTTACACGAAATAATGACTCGAAGTTGGTCCAGTGACCATTCGGAAACACCCATGTTTTCACATGTTTTTCCAACAGTTTACACTAGAGTTATATATTTTTATTTGAGTTTTTATTATATTGTAATATTTGTTTTTAATTTATCAAATACTAATTTGTCTAATATATAATAAAATAAAATAAAAGTAAATTAGTACCATTCAACTCTCCATTTTCTAATACAACGATGATCGATTTAACTGAAGAAAGCCTGATCGTTGGGACAAAGTGAAGACCCAATATTTGTCGACAATTACTTGTCTAGTTCGTCCACAACTTCACCTAAGCTGGGAATGCTAGTCCACCATAGTCCATATATATATATATATATATATGCTATGAGTCTATGACCATGCTATAGTAATGTAATTGTTATCATACTTAGTGGAGCTTTTGTACTATTATTACTCATATATAATATACTTATATATAAATGTAGTTTAATAAGAATGTGGATGATTTAATATATAAATTGTCAACTATATATAATAATTTTAAATATTCTCTACTCTTTGGTCTTTTCTGTAGCTTCCTTTCCATTATTGCTCTGTAATGTAATTGTATACTATACATACTCCATTATTGCTCTGTAATGTAATTGTCAACTATACATACTCCATTATTGCTCTGTAATTTCCCCATTACGATTTATTTCTGAAATTCAAAGACCAGAATAACAAAATTTAATTGGTGTAGAACAAAATATTAGTGAGTGATAGAACATAAAAATCAGACCCGAATATTTTATTCGGGTCATAATCAACCCACTTTATAAATGGGTATCCAACGCTTAAATGGGTCATCTCATACTTTTTATAAGAATTGAGGTGCTACTACCAAAAGCCCAAGCCCAATCAAAGGGGGACCCTTGTCTGAAAAATCCCTGGGATGAAGACATTTGTCAATATCCTAGAAGGCGCAGTTGCCTATAAATAGCCAACTACCCCTCCTAGAAAAAAAACCAGAAAATCTATCCAAAAAATATAGAGAGAAGTCAAGAAAAGAGATAAACTAACCAAAGCATATCATTTCGAGAAATAAACCGAGAACAGACAGCCGAGCACCGAATAAAAGAGGAGAAAGATCAAGACGAGAGATTAAATAATCATATCGAGCATAATTGTAAAACCGAAATACTAATCCGAGCAAATGTAATAGTCCGAACAAGGATAATAATCCGAGCAATAATAAAGATCAGGAAGTGTCCTTTATTCACGGTTGATTTACCATTATATCATTGTTGAAAAGCCTAACGCGACCGACCAAAGTTATGGCTTTATCAAATGGCGCCGTCTCCGGGAATCATCTAGTTCCCAACTAGTTTAGAATTCGAATACCAATACTCTGCCAGACGAGCGACAATGGTTACCAATGTAGAGGAAACCCCGTTTAGCTTAGCATACGGTGTTGAGGCCATCATACCGACAGAGATCGGGCTACCCACACTCCGAACGACGTTGGTCGAGCAGGGAAATAATGAACAAAGAATGAGAGAAGAGCTCGACATGATAGACGAGAAACGAGAGATAGCGGCCCTTACCTTAGCTAAGTACCAACAAAGCGTAAAGCAAACCTATGACAAGAGAGTAAAAGGATCTAAAGAATTCATGGTAGGAGAACTGGTGCTGCGACGAGTGACGGTCTATACCCGCAACGAAATACATGGCAAACTGAGCCCTACCTGGGAAGGCCCATACGAAATCGTCAAGCAAACAAGTCCAGTCTCTTACAAAATCAAAAGCGTCCTGTTCGCCAACAGCCGAGGGGAAAAGAATTCTTGGAATGTGGCTAACCTAAAGAAGTACTACGTATAGGCAATGCCCCGAATACAAGTACAGGTGCTACCTTACCCTTCTTGCTTAATGGCATTATCTTTCTTCTTTTGAATGAATAAAATATATTATTATGCTGTCTACTAATACTATGAGATTCTCAACATGGCCGAAGTGCCTAGAAATACTATGAAATCCCGTAAATGGCGTGTTACCGAAGGAACGTCTAGGGATACTATGAGATTCTCAACATGGCCGAAGTGCCTAGAAATACTATGAAATTCCGTAAATGGCATGTTACCGAAGGAACGTCTAGGAATACTATGAGATTCTCAAACATGGCCGAAGTGCCTAGAAATACTATGAAATCCCGTAAATGGCGTGTTACCGAAGGAACGTCTAGGGATACTATGAAATTCCCAGCATGGCCGAAGTGCCTAGGAATACAATGAAAGTCCGTAAATGGCGTGTTACCAAAGGAACGTCTAGGAATACTATGAAATTCCCAACATGGCCGAAGTGCCTAGGAATACTATGAAATTCCGTAAATGGCGTGTTACCGAAGGAACGTCTAGGAATACTATGAGATTCTCAACATGGCCGAAGTGCCTAGAAATACTATGAAATCCCGTAAATGGCGTGTTACCGAAGGAACGTCTAGGGATACTATGAGATTCTCAACATGGCCGAAGTGCCTAGAAATACTATGAAATCCCGTAAATGGCGTGTTACCGAAGGAACGTCTAGGGATACTATGAGATTCTCAACATGGCCGAAGTGCCTAGAAATACTATGAAATTCCGTAAATGGCGTGTTACCGAAGGAACGTCTAGGAATACTATGAGATTCTCAAACATGGCCGAAGTGCCTAGAAATACTATGAAATCCCGTAAATGGCGTGTTACCGAAGGAACGTCTAGGGATACTATGAAATTCCCAGCATGGCCGAAGTGCCTAGGAATACAATGAAAGTCCGTAAATGGCGTGTTACCAAAGGAACGTCTAGGAATACTATGAAATTCCCAACATGGCCGAAGTGCCTAGGAATACTATGAAATTCCCAACATGGCGTGTTACCGAAGGAACGCCTAGGAATACTATGAAATTTATATGCAGGTACAATGCAAGGAATTATTCAGGTCCACATTACGACGGCGATGCAATATAAATTGGCTAAAACAATGAAAGAGAATCAATCTAAACAACAAAATATCAACAAGAAGCATCTCCAAAACAGGAATAACGAAATAACAAATGATTTAGCAAGGAAAAATCGATCCAATCAATTAAATAGCAATACGGCAATGGAAAGGTACAAAACAGGAGTAAAGAAATAACATAAATAGTCCTCGCCCGCATTACGGAGGCAACAAGAAGATCAACGACACTAAAGAGACTCATTTAAGAAGAGCTACTGCAGGAGGAGCACGACGGTAATTGACCGAGCTCAATCTTTTCGTCATCCGTCGTTGTGTACCCATCAGACTCATCACCATCAAAACGCTCCTCAGAAATGAGGGCATCAAAATTGGTCGTATGAGCCCCAACACAAGTCAGCGTCTGAAGCCGCGCGTTGAACTCGGCTTCTTTGGCGAACTCGTGAGCATCCGAGGCCGCTTTACGGCGATCATCGTCAAAAGAGAGGTCACGGCGAGCTTCAATCACAGCTGCGGAAGCATCGTATCTGGCGCGGGACAAACGGAAATACTTCACCAACACGTTGGCCTTGGTCACAAGCAACTTTAATTTGCCGAAGTACTCGCCCTTTGCACGCCAATATCGATCCAAACGACGCTCCTGAACCTCAACAGCATGCTCGGCACGGCGAACGTATTCTCGAAAAGAGGCCGCCTGGGTTTTCAGCTTGGTCCGCAGTCGAGCACATTGGTCGGTCAATTTGACATTTTTGCTCATCAAAACAATGTAGGGCCACCTGTCAGGCACCTCACTAGCCGCACCAGATGAGACCTCGTCCCGGGCAGCACCAGTAGGTCCTAACCCCGGGTTAACTAGGCATGGAGAACCAGCCTGGTGCGACATAGTAGCATGTGCCTATAAAAAAAAAAGAGGGGGGGAGACGAACGAGAAGAGATGAATAAACAAAAAAAAAAAAAAAAAAAAAAGAAGCTACCAAAAAAAAAAAAAAAAAAAAGAAGCGAGAGAATTTTTTATACAAGCTACAAAGAAAACGACAAAACAAGCTATTTTACTAATCCGACAACCCCTCAACAGACGCCGAAGTCTCTACTACATCGGCAAAATGAATATCTCGCAATGAATTAATTTGCGTCCCCAAACGCTCACGAATGACCGCCTCGATTCGGTTCAAGGCAACAGTGGTTTCAGTTACCCCGGCCTTCCATCCACCATGCGCTCTGCCCGGGACACACCACTCATTCCTTTTATATGCTCCAACACCTCTAAGGCGCGAGCTCGGGCCCAATACGCTTTGGCAAAGGATAGCAGCAGATCCGCGTCCTCGAAAACGGCCCCAAGGACCAAGCTCAAGCTCGTCACACGACCTCGGGCTTCATCACGAGAACGTCGTAGGGCACTGAGAAGTTCCTTTGCTTTACCCTTATTTGCCGTATAATGGGCGGTCTTTTTACTAAATTTCTCTCCCAAATCACGTAACCGGATCGCCAGGTTGGAAATATGAATATTCAGATCCTCGATTTCCTGATAGGCACAAGTCAATTTCGCGGTAAGGGACGCGTTAGACCTTTCCAAATCCTCCATTACGTCACCTACACTACGACTAGGCGAGGTCCAGACCACCATGGCAAGGGGGTTATTTGGTACCTGACAATATTTTGTTTTCATATCCTTCAAAATATGACGACCATCAAAAGAAATTAACCCAAGCAAGCCCAACAGAAAGAAACCACAGCACCTATATTATCACTTCCCCAAAAGAATCTGTTTCTAGGTACAAAAAAAAAAATATATATATATATATATATATATATACATAATGCTAGAAAGATAGTCAAGGTTCCATCTGAGGAGATGCTGGTGGGGGAACAACAGTAGCATCCGGTCGAGGAGTGGACGGGGTCGACATAGAGTGAGGACGCAGCGCTGTCGAAATTGTCTGTCCCGGTAGCCGAGGAAGCTCTTCTTCACGAAGATTCGCCCAGTCCAAGGGTTTCGGCGGTGCACCATGCGGACACGGATACACCAACTCCGACCACGCCCTATCCGACAGAGGAACATTCGCGAAATTGAGCGCCCGCACATGAGCGCAGTATACAGAGAAGTTGGCCATCATCGCTAACTTTTTCCGCTCCTCCGCCTGTGCCGTTTTCAGGACAGACACCTTAGCCTTTTCGGCTTCCACGTCCTCAGTCAGGAGCAAGTTCTCCTCCTCTAGTTCGCCGTACTTAACGGCCATGCTCTCTTTTTCCGCCTTCCATTTCTCGACATCCTCGGTCAGGTGCAGAAAGTCCACCGACAGTTTGTCATAATTCTCACCCAGGGTTTTCTTCTCGGCGACCAATTTCTCCTTCTCGGCCACCAGATTCTCTTTCTCGGCCACCAGCTTCTCTTTCTCAGCCCCTAGAGCTCCCAGCTGATCCCGTAGCGCCACGGTACTCACAGCAATCTGCACTTCCACACATTAGTTTCCAAATAAAATACAAGTACCAAACCTATATAGTGAAATACGAGCCCCACGTACCCTCAGCGCATCCGCATGGGCCTGCTCTATAACCGACATTGTAGGTTGGGCAGATAGTCTTTCTGTATTCTTGAACACAAGGGGTTTCAGAGCCGTATACCCCATTTTCAACGTTCTCGGTTGATCCAGCAGTTCACCCCTACATCGGTCAATGTACCGGGTCATTGCAACCCCGTCAACCAACCCCTTCTCGGATCTGTCGAGAGCCTCATCCTCGACACCCGTCACAGCATCCCCGGCATTCTCTTCGCTGCCTTCCATTTCCACCCCCACGTCCTCCTCCAACTGCTCAATCTCAGGGGCCCTATGCTCGATCTCTTCCTCAGTACGGAGGGGAGAGCAAACGGGCAAATCTATCGGACCCTCGGTGGGGATAGGCGAGATGACAGGCAAAGTCATCGTACCCTCTCCCATGTTCGTCAAGAGGTTCATATATCCGAATGCATCGTCGATCGACCCCTGAAACACAATAATACCCATAGATCGGGCAAGAGCGAGGGTAACCAATGGAGAAGTCAGTAGCTAAAACAAGATGACTAATAAAGCAAAGCACTAGCGAACCAAATGACAAACAACCAAAAGACAAGAAAATCATAATACATATACACATACCTCGCCCGGAGCAGAGGCATCCTCGGCGGTATCCCCTTGAGCAGCAGCAAACACCCCCTCGCCCGAGCCAACGTTAGCATCTTCCTCGGTAACCGATGTATCGGTTCCCCTAGCCCTCTTCGTTGTTTCAACGACAGGGTCAGATGCACGACGCTTAGAACGAACGGCTCTTTTCCCAAGCCGAGTAGCACATCGAGCCTGGACCACCTTTAAGAATTCCTCCTCGGGCTCTTTGGGGATCTCGGGTGCAGGATTCCCCCTGGTCACCGACCCCATAGAGTAACCGAGCAACATGGGAGCCGTACGACTCGCAGGATCCGGCGTAGGTCCAGGCCCCCACCATTTCCAAAGAGCTAACAGAGCCTCTACATTGGGGGCGCCGAGGTCTGGCATGATGGGAGCATTGGTCGCCGGTCCAGGAATCTGGTGTCCCGCACAACCCCATGCACCGGAAGCAATTACAATACCAAGATTACGCTCTTTATTGGTATCCGGCAAACCGATAACGAGCCGGCAAAAGACACGCAGAGTCTTCAAATACGAGCTGCGACGCTCAAAGCTCAAACTATAGACTCCAAAGACGTCCTTCAGTTCAATCGGTATTCCGGACAACTCCGATAGCCTTTGAATACCATTCAGAGTACGGTAACCATTTAGGGCCAGTTGGGCCGGAGCAATTTGGACGGCCTCAAAGAACGAGGCCACCCAATTTGTAAAAGGAAGTCGAAGACCCCCAGTAAAGAATGCCGACGAACGCACAGCTACCTCGCCGGCAGGAACAAATCCCAGCACCTCCTCGTCAGAAATAGGAAGCCGAATGTGTACGTTGTCGGGTATTCCGGCGAGTTCTTTAAAATCCTTCTCCACGAATGTGCCAACTTGGGCCACACTTTGGGTCAAAATTTCCTATACAAAGATCATCAAAAATCCATCAATATACTAACCAAACACACAAACCAGAACCACACCAATAGAACGAGAGCCACCACCCCCCCCCCCCCCCACGCACATTACATCAGAATCATCAGACATATATAGATAACCTGAACCATGTACCAACGACACACCTATGACCACAACGACTAATCAAATACAACTCCTAAAAGAGGGAAGGGGGGAGAACGAAAAATCACTTACAGTAATCATTATGAGTAAGCAAGCGCGAACAGCAGCAAGTCTTCCAACACAACCACGAAACCATAGATCAAGCGGCCGAACTCTTTTCCTTTTTGGCGGGAAAAATATGCTTTAGAGAGAGAGAGATATTTTCTTCAGCAAATTCTGTGATAAAACTAAACAGGATTACTTGGCACAATAAAAAGGAGTGGAGTCGTAAAAGGAATAAAATAATAACCGTCCTTTCGTGTAACAGAGGTTTACCTTTTTCCAACCATACAAAAGTCAACAACCGTTGCTCTTTTTAACATATACACGCTCCAGATTTCGCCACGTCAGCGCGTATCCCACTACCCAAGGCAGTTCACATCATTAGACCTAAATAAACGGCCAGTGGACCCCACCACGAAAAGCTTCCCACATACGCTACCACTACTATCACACCGAGAATATCCCCCGATTAAAGTTCCTCGACTCCCAACCAATCCTTACCAAAAGGGCACACCGAACAAGGTGGACGAAGACCGTTTCTAGCTTGATGGCAGGGAGCATCAAGTCTAACAACGCTCTCCGGGGGGATAACCGGGCATATTGTTCGGTGTATGCTCAGAAATATAAAAGGGTGAAGCAAACAGGAAATAAAATAGGACAGAATCAAGTGCAAGACAAGTTTTATTCATCCACAAAGGGGGAAACACAAACAATACAACAGAAAAAGAAAATACACCCATCCTACTTTTTCGAACTATCCCCCATAGCAACATCCCTCTTCGCCAAAAGTTCCTCCAGACCCTCCTTCTCCCTAATTAAACGAGAAATCGCCATCTCAGCCTGTTTCAAGGCGTAAGACTGAGACTCGCATTTTTGCTCGGCCTTGAAACGAGCAGTGCCCTCCTCATCCCAATATTGTTTAAACCTCCTTGCTTCAGTCCGAGCACACATGAGATCATGTTTCAGCCATTACATCTCAATTTCTTTTAGTTGAAGAGGAGTCAAATCCTCCTCCCCAAAGCCAGGGGGACGAGGTAGCAAAAAGGTAGGCTCCTCTTCCATAAGGGCCTTCTTTTTGGAGGCAGACCTAGTGATGGGAGCCATCTCACGCAAAAGCAAATTATAAAACAAGAGAGAGGTAGAAATTGATAATGAGATACAGGCAATAAGGAGCATTTATAGAGAATCAAAAGGCACAAAATACGAAGCGTTACAATGGTTCACAAGACAGGCACGAGACACGAAAAGATACAACTGATTCATCAAATACAGAAGATAAAACACAAATGGCAAAAGGGGAAATACATAAGAAAACCAGCCCAATCTAAGGATCAATGGGTGGAAAAACCGAACTGCCAGACCGAGAGAAAGCAATACGAGCAGAACAATTCAACCGAGCTTGATAGGAATCGTTCATGGCGACCAAATCGTCATTCTCCGAGGAGAGCCTATTGTTTTCCATAGTAAGAACCCTGACGCGCTCCACGAGCCGAGCATTCTTTACCATTATGCTAGCTAGGCCTTGAGGAGAGTTGTCAAACTCATCTTGAGAATGGTCCCAAATTTCCTCGGCATCATACCAGGAGTTGGCCAGATGGTTTCTCTGTAGCAACAAGTGATCGAGCTGGCGACTCAGTGCCGAGATCTCGGTCCACTTCACCGTCTCTTCGGGATAAGAGCCGAACAAGCTCAAGGCCAAAACGCCATACTTTTTCTCAAGCCTTGCCATCCGACGGCGGACCCGAGATACCTCAGTGTCCAAGCCCTTCATCTGAGCATGATATCTCACCACAGGTCCAGACATTCTAGGAAATTGTTTAGTACGGAAGAAAATAAAGGGCTGAGGAAGAGAGAAGCAAAAAGAAAAAAGAGATGAATAGACTACCAAAGAAAAGAGAAGTACTTATAGAACGGAGAATATGATATTTTATGACCTTGCTTGGGAAATTGCATATTTCCTTACATGCTTGGAGGCATGCACATTTCCTGATCTACTAGGGAGCATGCACATATGTTTGACAGTGATGGGGACATCTACTGACATCTGAGACTACAGTGCAGAAGAAATAAAGACGAGATATTCAAAGATCTAGATTCCAGACAAACAACAAACCACAGGTACAATATAAAAAGAAATGCAAAAATAAAAGGGCAAAAATACTTTTCATTAATGAAGATGGAATACATCATTGTTCATTACATCAAAAGACAAAATTACATCAAGATCTATTACATCCGAAAAGATCTATTACATCCGAAAAGATCTATTACATCCGAGAAGAGCTAGTACAGAAGATCAGGCAAAGGATCAACTATATCAGCTGACCAAGTGAGCAGGAGACGCCAAAAAGAAAAAGTAAGAAGAAAGAGAAAGGAAAAGCAAGAAGAGGAAAAGAAGAAGAGTGCAAGAAAAGAAGGAAGTGATAAGAAAGAAGAGTCAAAAAGAAAAATGACCAACCCTAAATGTAACTCAACCCTTTGGATCACAGGGCTGATTGTTATATCATAGTGGTGCAAAAAAGTGATGGGAGAGAAGATGAAGAAAAAGAAAGAGGAGGCACAGAAGAAAAACAGATGAGAAGAAGATAAAGAGGTGAAGGAGACAGACAACTAAAAAGGAAGTCAATGGAACAAAAAAGAAACGGAAAAAGAAAAGAATAAAAAGTATGAGAAAACAGAGTATAAAAAAAACACAAGAGAGGAAGAGGAAGAAATGATGGAAACGGAGAAATAAAAAAAAAGAAGAAAAAGGAAGAGATGGGAAAAGATGGGGAAAGAGCAGAGAAAAAGAAAAAAAGAAGGGGGGAGGTTAGGGGGAAGTCGATCGGTATCGATGAGAGGGCCCGGCAGAGACATCCCTGTCCCTTAGTGTCGGGTTCCCCCTTAGCATCTCATTCTCTTCGACTAGAGCCTGACGAGCACGTCGGCAGTAAGCCAGTTCGGATCTTAGCCAAGTTAATTCCCGAACCATCTCGGTATGGTGATAACGCATCACCTTCAATTCCTCCTCGGCATCCCTCAACAGCCTTTGTACATGGTTATAGGAGGTTTCAAATGCCTCCACTTGCAAAGCTAATGCTGATTGGGTGAAAGGACCGGACATCTTAGGGAAATTATAAGATGAGGGTCTATATATGGGGGAAAATAATATGATGAGAAGTTTGGATGTAACCATGCTGTAAGCAGGTATTTATAGATCAATTAGATGAGGGCTGGGATTGAGAGTCGCAACCATTCACCAATAGGTATTCAGAAGCGATGGCACTCAAAAGAGGTGACTGTTCAAGAAAAACGTTTGGATTCCCAAAAGACTCTAAAGAGCGTGAGTAATTAAAAGCCACTCCTATTCAAGAAACATTTGGATTCTTACCAATATTTAAAGGGGGTAAGTAATAATGGCAGCAAAACATGCGTCATTTTTGGGAAGAGCATCGGTTCAAATAAATATCCCAGATCTTTTGCGCAAGGCTCAAGAAAACTCTGGTGAATAGGATTTTCTATGCACAAGGCTCAAGAAATACTATTAGTCCCTAAATATAAAGAGTAAGAAGGTCCAATGGATAAGATCAAACGCAAGGCCCAAGAAAAGCATTAATGAGGCCACAAGCGTGCGCAGTCAAAATAAATTGCATTGGGAAAGTAATTCAGATATAAACAAGAAAAAAGAAATCTTTATTGATTGGTTGATACTTCGTTACAGAAGAAGCACAAAGAGGAAATACAATGAAAACACTAAAATCATTTCATAGAAGGGCCCGCTTCGTCATTCGGCTTCCTTTTCGACCGAGCATACACTTCCTTAAGGGCCAATTTGTAAGCCCTCTTGGAAGCAAGCTGCCTATCTCTGGAGGCCTCGAGCTCTTTGATCCGGGCACGAGCACGAATACTGTCGAGCAAAGACCTCTGGTGCTCCTTCTCTAGGGCATCCAATCGCTCGTCTAGTTCGGCGGCCCGACGAGCTTCCACCGACAGCCGAGCAACCCTCTTCTCGAGATAACGCACCTTCTGAACTTCCTCTTCCAGACGGGCAACGTATTCAGGAAGGTTGTCACCATAGTTTTCAAGAGGAGAAGCCATTTGTTCGTTAATAAAGAATGAACTGCATAAAAAATACTGGGACAGTCCCCTTTTATAAGAAGAAACAAGGAGTAGATCAAAGGTCATCTTGAATAAATACAACCTCTTGAACTTCCCAAGAGCATTTAAGGCAAATTAACCGCAGTTCCAAATCCAATTAAAGTCATCCAAAAAGACATCAAGAAGATAAACAGACAAGAACAAAGAAAGGGAAATATTTTATTAATTCCAAAAACTTCGATTACAACTGAGGAGAAGACTCCCCATTCAAGAGAAATTACGACAGACATTACAAAAGACTAATTATTTCGAGGAAGAGCCTTCTTCATCGTCATCCGAACTCGGTTTGGACCGAGCATGCAACTCCTTGAAGGCAAGCTTATAGGCCCTTTTTGCTGCCTTCTGCTTAGCCAGATTAGCCTCGAGCTTCTTTATATGCTCATAGGCCCAATCCCGATCGGCCATCGTCACATGATGGTCAGAATCCATGTCAGACAACCTTTTCTTGTAGTTTGAAACCTTGGCCACGAGTTTCTTATTCGCGGTATGAGATTTCTTGATTTCCGTTTCTAAATATGAAATATAATTAAAGGAGCTCTCACCAGTAGAACCAGAAGAAGCCATTATGTCACGGGCAAATTAGTAGTAAAATGCCTAATTATGGAGGGAGCACACCCCTTTATAGGAGTTTTCCTCGAAGAAAGATATTAGGATAGGAAACATTAAATGTGCCCCCCCTGGGAACCGTCACGAGTCTATTGCGTTTCTCGATGAAGCATTGGGAAAAACAAGACCGAAGTAACGTTCTCGACAAACCGAACATGACTCCCCCGACATGGAAACCACGCCGAGGAAGTCAGGGAGCACTTGATAGAACATAAAAATCAGACCCGAATATTTTATTCGGGTCATAATCAACCCACTTTATAAATGGGTATCCAACGCTTAAATGGGTCATCTCATACTTTTTATAAGAATTGAGGTGCTACTACCAAAAGCCCAAGCCCAATCAAAGGGGGACCCTTGTCTGAAAAATCCCTGGGATGAAGACATTTGTCAATATCTTAGAAGGCGCAGTTGCCTATAAATAGCCAACTACCCCTCCTAGAAAAAAAACCAGAAAATCTATCCAAAAAATATAGAGAGAAGTCAAGAAAAGAGATAAACTAAACAAAGCATATCACTTCGAGAAATAAACCGAGAACAGACAGCCGAGCACCGAATAAAAGAGGAGAAAGATCAAGACGAGAGATTAAATAGTCATATCAAGCATAATTGTAAAACCGAAATACTAATCCGAGCAAATGTAATAGTCCGAACAAGGATAATAATCCGAGCAATAATAAAGATCAGGAAGTGTCCTTTATTCACGGTTGATTTACCATTATATCATTGTTGAAAAGCCTAACGCGACCGACCAAAGTTATGGCTTTATCAGTGAGTGTTTTCTGTGTTTGGTTTGGATTCTTCTCAGTTCCTAACTTGTAAGTTCCAAGTCTTTCTTTCCCAATATATATATATATATATATATATATATATATTCTTGTTATTTTGCTTATTTACTCATTTACAATCGCGATCGATTTTCCGACCCGAGTGATAGAATTAATATACATTAAAAAAAATATTTTTTAAAAAAATCTTATTATGAATAATACCGGTTTAGATTTATTAAAAAAAATAAACTTACTTTCACATCTAAGTTATTTACTAAATAACACACTTTTATTTTCGTATGAGTTTTTTGTTGCATATGTTGTGTATTTATCTTAATATTAAATAACTAAAATTATAACATTAGATTCTTAATTTTAGTTTGAATTATGTTATTTTTTATTAAAAATAATTATAATTAGTTGTCTTGTTGGATAATTAATTTTATAAACGAATACAATATCAACATAATATTGTCCCACTTTTTGATTTTGTTTAAATCCAACGAACTTTTGAACAATTTTTTTTAGGAGTATGAAGTATCGGGAAATCCCGTCCCGACCTTTGGAGATCCCGAATTATCGGGAATCCATATTATTGGGACCCGACCATTTTCGGGTCGGGATCGAGACTTTTAAATGACATCCGAAAATTATCAGATCGAGACATATGTTTAACCTTTTCAGGTCGTGTCCCGTCCCGATTCCACGCCCTAACTGGACCTGTAATATAACTTGAATTACTTATAGTACAAATATTTTGTGTAGGAAACAAACTCTGTTTTAGATCTAGGGTTTATGCAGATGAGGTATTAGTGTCAACCGCCCTCTCAAATTATCTACACATTAATGTTAAATAAGCCCAACTCATTCTTTTAGCTTTCAATTGACTACATATGTTTTCAATATTATCTTACAATTCTTTCTAAATTGATCCTCAATATATGTAATACTAACATTTAAACCCAAAATAAATATAGGTTTCATATATTTTGATGAGTTTTATATACTACTCCGTATATGTTTTCTATACAATGCCTTTTAGAATACCGTGATCAAGGTTCGATATCTACTACATCTAATATGAGGGTAATTTAAAAAATAATATATTAGATAGTGTGTGACTTACTTTGTTGCTTTGTTTGTTTCATATAAAGTTAATTTAAAAAGGCCACATACATAACAAAAAATAATATATTAGATAGTGCCTGACTTACTTTTTTATATATTACCATTGTGATACCAAACTTAAATTTTACACCAAATCCCATTTAATTAATAAACGGAATCCAAATATTTGGATATATCCAAATACTTCTTCCGTCACAAAATATTATGGTCTATGTATTTACGTGTAATTTTGACCGGTCAATATCTCGTCTTTAAATTGTTGAAATGTAAAATTTAAAAGTTTGTTCGTATAGTTTAACATTTGAACTATTTAATTAAATTTTAAAAAATTCGATTTTGATAACTTAAATATGAGTTATTTATTGATCAAAATTACACGTTTTTTCGTATAAATCCAAACAGTACTAAAATTATAGAATGATGTCGTGTAAAATTGTTTATCATATTATTTTGGGACCCATTCGAACATTCTCAGCAACTACAAAACTGACTCTTAGGTATTTTCTTCGTATATTCATTTATTACTACAATATTCGTATATTCATTTATTACTACAATATTCCTGTCTTTTCCAACAACTACTTTGCCCTCACTCTTTTCTTATTTGTTGCTTGACAAAATTCATTTCTGAAATTCAAAGTCCAGAATAACAAAATTAATTTGGTCTAAAGCTAACAGAAAATCAGTACTTGTTTTTGTTGGATTTTCCTAAGTTCATATCTTTCTTTCCCACTATATTCTTCTTGTTTATTTATTTACTCCTCATAAATGTTTTGCTTCTGTAATTTTCCTATCAATTCAAATTATATTACAGTAGCTTTTTGTTACCCAAATTAGTAATGGAATAATAAATTGATGTACTAATTAAATAAATATTTCCGATTACAGTAGCTTTGAATATTCTCTCCGGTTAGATCATTTATCAGCCACATTTTTTGTCTTTCTTCACAGCTGACTTTTCTAATTATTGATTGTCGATTCATTTATGAATTTCAAGTATCCCAGAATAGCACAACTAAACTGCTCTACTATTACAAATTATATTACTAATTGTTTGGGCTGAATTTACCTTAGTTCCAAATACTACTAGATAATGAATAATGACACATAATGAATAATACTACTCTCTCGGTTTCTATTTAATTATCAATTACGAAACTACGTGCAATTTTAACCGGCCAAAAACTTGTATCAAAATTGTCGGAATGAATTTTTTTAAAAGTTGATCATGTAGTTCAAATGTTAAATTTTATGATTAGATTTAAAAAAAATCATTTGGACAATTTTAATACAAGTTATAAGACAGTCAAAATTGCACGTAGTTTCGTCATGAACAATTAAATGGGAAGGGGCTACTTAGATTAGCGTGGCATTCGAAAAGTGTTTTAAAACCCTAACCGACAGACAATGAAAAATTCGACTCAAAGATAAAAACTTGTTTTTTTTATCCAAATTAGTACTCCATATAATAAGACCAATTACATTAATGGTCCTGATAGTTTACATTCTCATAAATTGATGTGTTGATTAAATAAATATTTCCCTATAGTAGCTTTGAATACTCTCTCCAGCTAGAAGTGGGTCCCATTTTGAACTTTGTCGGCCATATTTTTTGTATTTCTTCACAGCTGGCTTTTATAATAATTGATTGTCGATTCATTTTTTAATTTCGAATATACTAAACTGGTCTACGATTACAAATTATATATATTACCTTTGTTCCAAATACTACTACATAATGAATAATACTACTAGATTGGCGCGGCGTTCGAAAAGTGTTTTAAAACCCTAACCGACAAACAATGAAAAATCCGACTCAAAGATAAATTAAATAAAAAAAATTGTGTTATTACTCCATATAATAAGACCAATTACATTAATGGTCCTGATAGTTTGCATTCTGACAATTGGCGCCCATGTTTCTTCACATTAAACCAACTGAAATATTTTCGGTTTATAAAGTCTTGTGCCAAAAAATTATATTGAATTAATTCTTAATTTTTTTTATAAATTTTGATTAATATTTAAATTTAGGGTAGTTTTCACTAGGGTTTTATATTTTTTTTGAATTTTTATTGTATTGTAATATTTATTTTTAATTTATCAAATATTAATTTGTCTAATATATAATAAAATAAAAGTACATTAGTTCTATAATATTTATTTTTTAACAAATAGTGGGTCACACCTATACCTTAGTCCACTCATACGTTTATTGCTCTGTTTTTTCCCATTATATTGATTTGACGATTCATTTATGAAATTCAAACTCCTGAATAACAAAACTCCTCATTAGTACAAACATTTTGTTGTTAGCCTATTCTTGTTAGTTTTCTGGTTAGATCTGATAAACATTTTATGATTTTTATTTTTCAATTTGAATATGTAAAGGTAGGAAAAGGATCTAAAGAGAAAGGAGGCTTTTAGAATGGCAGAAATCGCTATTGCTATTTTGGAAAAAGTTAGTGAACTCTTGATTGCCCCAATAGGACGACAGTTCGGTTACTTATTTAAATTTACTGGAAATGTTGAGACTCTTGAAAATGAACAAAAGAAGCTGCGAGATTTGAAAAACGATGTTGAAGATGAAGTGAAAGTTGCTAGAAATAATGTGGACACTATTTTGAATACTGTTGAAACCTGGTTAAAAGATGTGGATTTGGTTGACGACAAGGCACAGAGCATTGTTGAAGAGAAGGCTCGATTTCCGAAAGGATGGTTTAACAATTGGTGTTTAAATTTGAAGTCACGTTATGTTTTAAGCCGGAGGGCAAATAAGAAAACTAGAGACATCATTAAGCTGCAACAAGAAGGAAAATTTACAAAAGTATCATCACGAGCACCTCCTGTTGGTTTTGGTACTATTTTGAACAAACAATAAAATAAAGGACAATAAATTAAAAGACAGGAACGCAATGGAAATAACACTTTATTTCTCACAATTTGAATATGAATTACAATTCCTGACTCGTACAGAATTTAAGTTAAACTGCTGGACTGGTTTGACAATAATACAAACTGCCGGACTGTTTTGACAATAAAACAAACTACCGGACTGTTTTGATAATAAAACAAACTGCCGGACTGTTTTAACAATAAAACAAACTGCCGGACTGTTTTGACAATAAAACAAACGGCATGACTGTTTTGACAATATAAAAACTGCCGGACTGTTTTAACAAACTGCCGGACTGGTTTTAACAAATAAAAAACTGCCGGACTGGTTTTTAACAATCAAGTTTATAGGCTCTACAGAAACCGCAGCCATAAATGCAGCCTTAGAAGAACTATAGGCTATAGCTCCGAAGGTACCAAATCTCCGGAGGCCTCCAATTGACGAGATATTGATTATTGAACCACCCAAGCCAGCATCACGCATACGCTTAGATACATACTTAGATACTAACCATGCTCCTGTTACGTTTGTTTTAAAGGTGTTGTTCCATTCCTCCTCTGAAAGGTCTATACACATAGTCACACTTCCTATACATATATAAGTAAATAAAGAAATCATCATTAGTTGGTAAAAAACTTGTTACTAATTCAATTCTTGAAATATATATATGTAAGCTCGGGAAAGATAAATATCTTATCATATTTTAGAATACGCCGTGCCATCAAACCATAACAGCTACTAATAAACTACTCACTCTGTCACATAAAAAGATTATCCAATTTCATTTGTTTTTTGTCCCAAATTATGCTCTCATTTTCATTTACGAGGTGATAATTATGCTATAAAATTCTATATATAATGCTTTTAAATGAGTATCGATAATGACAGATGTTAACATTCATATTATTGACTGCATGTTAAAGTAAAATTGTAATCATATTAAATATTATAATTTATAACTAACCTAATATTAAAGGAAAACCAAATGAGCCCATATTTTTGGAACGGAGATGGTAAATTTTTGTGAATCCTCAAATTTACAAGTCACTCAATATATGGTGTTGAAATCTCATTTTAGTGTCTACTATATGTTAAGGTTAGATTTTTTCCTCTTGGTCTTGATAGGCCTAAATGTAACTTCTACTAGTTCTATTTTAGCATCATGAAGTGTGTTCAATAAAACTGAAATTTTGAAGCATAGCACATCTGAGAAAATGAATCTTTTACTTTGATAAATTAATAATCCTACTGGAATCAGATAATACATTGAAGTACCTCTAACACCGGCGTTGTTAATCAAAGCATCGATGCGTCCAAACGCTTTCCATGCCTGATTAATAGCAACCTCGATAGCCGTACCATTAGCCGTGACATCGAGCTCAATCGCCACGGCTCTAGCCTGACAATCAGAGCTCGAGCCAGTTTGGTTAAGCTCGTCACATAAGGACTTGAGGCGGTCCAAGCGTCGAGCTGCAGCAACAACTTTGCATCCCGCCTTAACAAGGTTGATACAAAACTCACGGCCTAGACCAGAAGATGCACCTGTCACTAGAACCACTTTGTCTTCGAAACTGCACCATGGCTCTAGTTGCACTGGTACTTGGCTAACCATTGCTTGTTCTTTTTTTCTTTTCTTTGTTGGTATAACTAATTGTGTACCCGTTCCTATTTAATTGTCCACTACGAAACTACATGCAATTTTGACCGGTCAAGAACTTGTATCAAAATTGTCGGAATAAAAATTTTCAAAAGTTGATTACATAGTTCAAATGTTAAATTTTATGATTAGATTTTAAAAAAATTCATTTCGAAAATTTTGATACAAGTTATAAATCGATTAAAATTGTACGTAATTTCGTAGTGGACAATTATGTAAAAACTTAATACGCATGTGCATAGCTTGGCTACACGGCAATTTTACGGGTTTCAACCCGATATGATCCGACTCGATTCGTTGCGGATCGGATAAAAGTATAATTATATTCGGGTCAGGTCGGGTTTAAATGAGTAAAAGTGTAATTTAAAAAAATTAAACTTAAAAGTGTAAGTTAACATTCTGTCACTTCTATTTCTATCCTATATACTAAACTATATCTCATATAATAATAGATAACATACATTTAAATGCATAAAAATACAACTTAACACCGTTTATCTCTCTCTCATAAATTAAACTCTTTGTTTTATAACTTAAAAATTACAATTTAATACTCTCTCTCATATAAATTAAACTCTTTCTTTTATATTATTTTTATAAATCAAATGATTTTTTAATCTATTTAACATATTTTATTTGAAATCTTTGACATTTATCTGATTTATTTTTTAAAAGAAAACAAAATATTTTTTAAAAACGAATCAAATAGGTCGGATCGGATCAAATGGATAAAAGTATAACTTTTTTCTCGAATCAGATTAAAACCCACGAAATTACGATATGTATCTACGTCCCGCCAAACTATTTTTGGTATCACTCATAACTACATAATACATATATTCATACAATATAAATGCATAAGTTTTAGACATATTTACATAGAGGTAGGTCGGAAAGGACCACTCCCTTTATCCTTCCACTATTACATAATTATAAATAGATACTTATCAACGAAAGAGCTAACATATCAGCGTTGAACAGCTTCGGCACCTCGATGACAATCACGGGTTCCGAACCTTCTATGCCGGTACGGCTCAGTTTGGCTAAACCCTCTATTTCCTGTTATATTAATATTAATATTTATATCACAAGTACATCTCTTGATAAACTTGGGTACCAATTTGACAATATCTCAACTATAAACTTATAAGTCACAAATGATTACTTACAACTCAATTACATTGTCAATAAATGAACTATAAAGCTAGATGATTGGGTTCGGCTCACACTTGGCCAAACCTATGCTGCCAAACCACAATAATAAATACTTAAACATAAACTTGGGGAATCATCGAAACGGGTGGTCGTACAACCACCTTTGGGCTGGTCATACACGGTCATCGCTAACGTTTCGACGGATCCTTCGTCCTATAATAAAAACAATAAATCCACCTGTAGTCTTGTAAACACTAGATAATGTGTCGGATCCTGTGAGCCGATCCCGGCCTTAACTTATAAAACATTATGAGGATTTTTTATCCTCATCAAGAACGGTTAACATGGAACACATTTTATGCACTATTATGACTTTATGAGTACTACTCTCTGTAACATGTTCACTCATACATGTTCATATCTATAATATAGTCATGCCATGAAAGAAGTATTTCTAGATTTCTATTAAAATTAGTCTATTATGCAGATCCTCTTTGGGTCGGACTGTAACGACCCGGCCTCACATTGCGAGCGAACACATATTCATATCAACAATATTGTATGATATGGCAATTGGCACAATATTTTTATGCGGTCACTCATTCTAATATCAACAATTTGTTATATAAATATGCAAGTATTAAGTGTATCACTCATATTTCACGTATGTATCATTTGCATATTGCCATACAATAACTCATTTTCGTTGTTCTTATAAAGTACCATGACGATCGTTATGTTTTGCTGAACCGTGAAAGTTAAATGGAGAGGCCGATATACTATATAATTCTTTTCCATACCATATATAAGTTCTTTTTAATGTACTACTTCTTGAGATTTGCTTTCTCAATCTGAGCATACTATCATATTACCTTTAGTTCAGAAAGTTGGAAAACATTGCATGAATTCAAATTAAAGGCTTATTAGTCACAATATAATTAAACAGTGATAATACCGAAATACATTTACAGCAAAGATAAAGTGATAAGATTACAAATCAAAGAGAAGAAAAAATCGGAACACCAGGAAGTGAATACCCGGCGTCAATAATATAAATATTTCCAGAAACATAGCTTGAAGAATCATGAATTAAATATCTAATGAGAGATGTCAAAGCTGGATCTGTTTCAACAAGGGTTTGTAAAGGTACTGTTCTTTCTGCCACATTTTTAATCCAATTTTTGCTGAATAATTCTTGAGTTATCTCTGATTGGAATATGCCAGGTGCTACAGCATTCACTCTTATGTTATATTGTCCCAATTCAATTGCCATTATCTGTAAAATACAAGAGACATGCTAACAATCGTACAAATTCTCGCTAATTAGACCAAATGAAATGACCAACGCTCGCATTGCTTGAACGAGTTTAATCTAGTACCCTTAGTTTTAGTTGAAACATTAGCGGACACTACAAATTTTGAGGATAAAATGGATATTGTATCTAAAATTAGAAGTTAAAATCACAGTTATTTTTCTCTTCCACACCAAATTCCAAAGCTTAAAGAAGAGACTGAAAGTTATGAAATTTTACCTCCGTCACAACATGCAATGCAGCCTTAGAAGAAGTATAAGCTATAGCTCCGAAGGTACCAACTCTCCGGAGGCCTCCAATTGACGAGATATTGATTATTGAACCACCCAAGCCAGCATCACGCATACGCTTAGATACATACTTAGATACTAACCATGCTCCTGTTACGTTTGTTTTAAAGGTGTTGTTCCATTCCTCCTCTGAAAGGTCTATAGACATAGTCACACTTCCTATACATATATAAGTAAATAAAGAAATCATCATTAGTTGGTAAAAAACTTGTTACTAATTCAATTCTTGAAATATATATATGTAAGCTCGGGAAAGATAAATATCTTATCATATTTTAGAATACGCCGTGCCATCAAACCATAACAGCTACTAATAAACTACTCACTCTGTCACATAAAAAGATTATCCAATTTCATTTGTTTTTTGTCCCAAATTATGCTCTCATTTTCATTTACGAGGTGATAATTATGCTATAAAATTCTATATATAATGCTTTTAAATGAGTATCGATAATGACAGATGTTAACATTCATATTATTGACTGCATGTTAAAGTAAAATTGTAATCATATTAAATATTATAATTTATAACTAACCTAATATTAAAGGAAAACCAAATGAGCCCATATTTTTGGAACGGAGATGGTAAATTTTTGTGAATCCTCAAATTTACAAGTCACTCAATATATGGTGTTGAAATCTCATTTTAGTGTCTACTATATGTTAAGGTTAGATTTTTTCCTCTTGGTCTTGATAGGCCTAAATGTAACTTCTACTAGTTCTATTTTAGCATCATGAAGTGTGTTCAATAAAACTGAAATTTTGAAGCATAGCACATCTGAGAAAATGAATCTTTTACTTTGATAAATTAATAATCCTACTGGAATCAGATAATACATTGAAGTACCTCTAACACCGGCGTTGTTAATCAAAGCATCGATGCGTCCAAACGCTTTCCATGCCTGATTAATAGCAACCTCGATAGCCGTACCATTAGCCGTGACATCGAGCTCAATCGCCACGGCTCTAGCCTGACAATCAGAGCTCGAGCCAGTTTGGTTAAGCTCGTCACATAAGGACTTGAGGCGGTCCAAGCGTCGAGCTGCAGCAACCACTCTACATCCCGCCTTAACAAGGTCGATACAAAACTCACGGCCTAGACCAGAAGACGCACCTGTCACTAGAACCACTTTGTCTTCGAAGCTGCACCATGGCTCTAGTTGGACTGGTTCTTGGCTAGCCATTACTTGGTTCTTTTTTTCTTTTCTTTGTTGGTATTATGGTATAACAAATTGTGTACCAATACTATCAGCCGGCCACATATATACATGTAAACACTGAATACCTATGGCATAGGTCGGCTATGTCCCGCCGAACTATTTCTACTCTCACCCATAACTACATAATACATATATTCATACAATATAAATGCACAAGTCTTAAGACATATTTACATAGAGGTAGGTCGGAAAGAACCATTCCCTTTATCCTTCCACTATTACATAATTATAAATAGATACTTATCAACGAAAGAGCTAGCATATCAGCGTTGAACAGCTTCGGCCAGCTACGTGTCCAGTCCAACACCTCGACGACAATCATGGGTTCCGAACCTCCTACACCGTACTACGGCTCAGTTTGGCTAAACCCTCTATTTCCTGTTGTATTAATATTTATATCACAAGTACATCTCTTGATAAACTTCGGTACCAATTTGACAATATCTCAACTATAAACTTATAAGTCACAAATGATTACTTACAACTCAATTACATTGTCAATAAATGAACTATAAAGCTAGATGATTGGGTTCGGCTCACACTTGGCCAAACCTATGCTGCCAAACCACAATAATAAATACTTAAACATAAACTTGGGGAATCATCGAAACGGGTGGTCGTACAACCACCTTCGGGCTGGTCATACACGGTCATCGCTAACGTTTCGATGAACCCTTCGTCATATAATAAAAACAATAAATCCACCTGTAGTCATGTAAACACTAGATAATGTGTCGGATCCTGTGAGCCGATCCCGACCTTAACTTATAAAACGTTATGAGGATTTTTCATCCTCATCAAGAACGGTTAACATGGAACACATTTTATGCACTATTATGACTTTATGAGTACTACTCCCAGTAACATGTTCACTCATAAATCATAACTCATACATGTTCATACCTATAATATAGTCATGCCATGAAAGAAGTATTTCTGGATTTCTTTTAAAATTAGTCTATTATGCGGATCCTCTTTGGGTCGGACTGTAACGACCCGGCCTCACATTGCGAACGCATGTTCATATCAACAATATTGTATGATATGACAATTGGCACAATATTTTTATCTGGTCACCCATTCTAATGAGACCATATTTTTGGAACGTAGATGGTAAAACTTTTGTGAATCCTCAAATTTTCAAGTGACTCAATATATGGTTTGAAATCTCATTTTAGTGTCTAGTATATAGTATATGTTAAGCTTAGATTTATTCCTCTTGGTCTTGATAGACCTAAATGCAACTTCTACTAGTGGAGCACTATTTTAGCCTCATGACGTGTGTTCAATAAAACTGAAATTTTGAAGCATAGCACATCTGAGAAAATGAATCTTTTACTTATAAATTAATAATCCTACTGGAATCAGATAGTACATTGAAGTACCTCTAACACCGGCGTTGTTAATCAAAGCATCAATGCGTCCAAACGCTTCCCATTCCCGATTAATAGCAACCTCGATAGCCGTACCGTTAGCCATGGCATCGAGCTCAATCGCCACGGTTCGAGCCTGACAGTCAGAGCTCGAGCCAGTTTGGTTAAGTTCGTTACATAAGGACTTGAGGCGGTCCAGGCGTCGAGCTGCAGCCACCACTCTGCATCCGGCCTTAACGAGGTCGATACAAAACTCACGGCCTAGACCAGACAACGCTCCTGTCACTAAGACCACTTTGCCTCCAAAGGTGCACCATGGTTTTAGTTGGATTGGTTCTTGCCTTGCCATTGCTTGCTCTTTGGTGCCAATACTATCGGCCCCATATATGCAACCTACTGTATGGAAAGATAATCAGTGATTCAGTGGTCCAGAAGGGTTAACATGGAACACATTTTATGCACTATGAGTACTACTCCATGTAACATTTTTTTTTAATCATACCGTGTTTATTATTAATTAAAACAACAAGCGACACAGAGTCCCTGAAACAACCTCCAAGGGGTTAAGTGTAAAACAAAATACAAAACCACATCGGGCGCTAGAAAACCTCTGACCCTAGCAACCGACCAAATCATCCCAACCTGAATTGACAAAATAAAGTACAACAAAACACCATAAAGTACTTGGCGAGCCTGATTTTCTTCCCAAGCTCGGCTTAATCAATTCGCGTCGGCTCCGATCTTCCAAGGTATCTGGAGTAATATACGTCGGCTAGGGTGACGAGGTGGCCTTCGTGCCTGCGCAAGAAACAAACAGGGGCCCGGGGTAGGTACCGGGTTTTCCCTCTCCAACGATCAAGTCAGTATCGGTGTTAACTGAAAGTAGGAATATAGTTTAGGGGGAGGGACCGGGCCGGTTACAAGTTGTTGTATCGAGTGGTACAGACGGTGTTCAGGGGGTCGGGTTGTTTAAGCTTTATCTCTCTTCTCTGTATTTGTGCCTCCTCTCTAAGTGGTATTAGTGGGGGTATTTATAGTGTGATCAGAGGCGTATTAGCCCTTGGATCACTGTACTGTAAGATGTTGATCCAACGGCGTCAGGTCATTTATGACTCTGACAAGGGTACTGTCCTCTTCCGGGGCCCACAGGGAGGTGGCCTGTGATTGGGCCACGTCGATGAAACGCCAGGAGGGTCCCCCAGGGGGGGGTCAGCAGCATTAATTGGGGAAGCGTACTCGATACGCTTCTTTGGACCGGCCTAGCTTCACCCCGTTTGGTATTGAGCCGGGGTGATGATACATCCGCTGTACAGGGCCCCGGATTGTTTCTTTCTGTGGTGATATCGGTCCGGACGAGGGGACACTGACATTCCCTCGCCAACAGCTCCCTGTCCGGAGTCGTCGTTGAGTACCTTCCTCACTTTACGGGGGCTCCGGTCATTCTGTCTTCACATTTGGCTGTCTAGAGGCACCTCGGCGCGACTCGTCTCTTGATACGTGTTCAACCATGCATGGATTTCTTACACGTGGAGCATGCCAGTTTCGTAATTATGGGGCGCCGCCTCTGTCTTTTCAGTTTCTCCAATGTCATTAATGCTAAAACGGCTGAAGGGTGACACTTGGCAGACGACCTCTCCTTATTGTACACGTGGAGGGCGTGGGTTGAGTAGTGGCTGTCCTTTGTGGGAGTTCGTGCAATGAGCCGTTGCGTCTTTTCACCTTCTGGTAAATGTCTTTTCACCTTCTGGTGGGGGTCTATAAATACCCTCAGTGAAAATTCATTTTCACTTTCTCACTCTCTCACTAAAATTTTCACAGCAAGCCATTCTCTCTCTCTAGACTTCCATAGCAAACCATCTTCTCTTCAATTACCGAATTTTTTACATATTTCCCACCACAATGGTGATAACTCATGGAGCCGGAAAGGGCCCGATGGTCGCTCCGCAACCACGGCGCCTGGCCGTAGCAGCGAACACTTTGCCGTTCCGTCCGATGATACTCGATCCGACCCTGACCGTGGAGGGGAACGACAGCAGCATAATGGTGAGGCTACACGGGCCTGACCTCAACGAATTCCGAGAACTCTGCGGGATCGGAGAGGAGTTCAAACTCCGGAGATGTGAGAGCGTCGATGAGGTGAACGGCATAGTGGCCCGTCCCAACGATATGGTAACCCTCTCTCTCTCTACTCTCCTCTATGGGGGTACCCACCTCCCCATCCCGGAGCTGCTGGCAGAGTTGTGCGCTTGGACGCAGACTCTTCCATGCCAGTGGCCCTTGCAGGCGCACCGTATCTGCGCCGGGATGGAGGCCCTGAATGAGTTTTTGGGCCCGGCCCTACCAGAACCATTAGGGCTTAGGGAGCTCTTGGCCTGCTACGAGTTCCTGCAGACCGAGCCGAGCTCCCAATCCAAGAGCAGGCAGCCTTACTTAAGGTGCCGTGCTTACAATCAGCTGATCACGGGTAACTCCGATTCTAATCGGGGCTATACCCAAGATGTGATCGTGGTGGAAGGCCATTGGCTCCACCGGACCGACCTGATACTCCCGTCCAGGCCGGGGAGGGTGCTAAGCACCAAAGAGAACAAGGCCACAGTGGCCTCTAAGCTTAGGGGCCTGGGTGAGCCCAATATTGAGTCCATGGAGGTGGCTCTGAATTGGTGGGGTCCCGACGGGACCGACGCTGGAGCGCGCGATGCGGAGCGCCTCCTTATTTGTGGTTCCCCAACAACCTGTAAGGGGAACGAATTCATTTGGCCCCCTAGGACCTTCTGTCCTGTGGGGTACTCCCGAGAGAGATGGGAGAAAGAGAATGGGTTTGAGTCCAGTCTCCCTCCTAAAGTGGTTGAAACCGAGGCCGTGACAGGGCCCGTGGCGAAGAAGGTGGCGGCGAAGCCCAAGGCAAAGCCGAGCAGCAGCAGGACGAGGAAGATCATGACTGTGACGTCTTTTGCTCCTGCCTCTGCCGGGGTAAAATGGGAGGTACGTCCGGATGGGACCATCCTCAATTATAGGGAGGGGCCGGACGGCACCCGGTGCTATATAGACCAGCATGGGAACCCTTTGAAGGAGATAGTTCCCCTTAGCTCCAGAGAGCCCGTTGTGAGGAGTCCCTCTCACCTCGAGGATAGCCTTGTGGGCGAAGAGCTTACGGGGCCGAGCTTGGGTACCTCGCGGACCAGAGTAAGTCTAAGTCATTCCATGTTCTTTGCATCGTTTTTCACTTAGCTAGATTTTGTTGATTTTTCTAACTCTCTTCCTCTTTCTCTTTTTTTTTTGTTTGGCCCGTACAGGTGGTTCGTTCTGACGAGGAGGAGGAAGCAGACGAAGAGAATGCTGTCGGGGATGGGGGTAATGGAGAGGGAGAGGGGGAAATGGTTGTGGCTGAGGAGGGTATCATAGAGCCTGAGGCCGTCGAGAAGGAGAAGGAGGTGGGAGAGGAGGTGGTCATGGAGACCACAGAAAACGAGGTCGTCGACGCAAGGGACGACGAAGTAGTTGTCGTGCCTCAGTCTGGCACCGACGTTGCTGCTGACTTGGCTGCTCAGACCAGGCTTGATCGGGCGGCCCGCAAGGCCCGGCTTGGGAAAAGAAAGGTGGAGGGGACGAAGCCCCTTCGTGATGGGAAGAAAACCAAGGCTGGAGGGGGCGCCTCGCCTGAGGTTGTGGTGACGGAGAGGCCGAGAGTGGCGTTGGGCCCAACTCAAAGCGCGAGCTCCTCTGCCGCCTCTGCCATCTCACCGACCCATAGGATGCCAATACAAACACCCGAGGAGGTGAAGGCGGCGACGGGGGTAAAGAGCATAATGGAAGCTCACCCGTCCGCCGGGCTACTGGCTTTGGCTGCTCTCCAGCAGCAATGCGTCGAGGCTGACCATCGGGGTCGCGACCTCGCAGCCTCCATGACATCGGCCATGGCCATGATTCCCCAGGTACGTAACCCTCTATTTTGTTTTATGTTGTATGCTTTCGTTTTGTTTCTTCCAAATATTTCGCTAAGTGTTTTGCCTTTTCCCTCGTAGGCCTACTTAACGATGAATCAATATGTTTATCACCAAGGCCAGCTGGTGAGAGCATGGGCCGGTAAGGCCGAGGCTAATGCGAAGCTCATGGAGGAGGCCCAGAAAAGGTCGGAGGAGGCCCAACAAAGGGCGGAGGAGGCCGAGAGCAGGGCAGATAAAGCCGAAGGCCTCAATGCCACGGTCGAGGCAAAAAGGGTCGAAGCTGTGAAGGCCAAGATGGGGGCCGAGGAGCGAGCTCAAGCAGCGGAGGCGGCTCTGAAGGAGGCCGAAGTAAAGGCGGCCGACAAGCTGAAGGCTGCGGTTCAAGCTGCTCAAGCCGAACTAAACGCAGCCTGGGTCGAAAAGACACAGAAGGAATTCAATTCCTTCTATGTCGAAGGGTGGACCGAGGCGGCGGCCTTTCTGAGGGCGGGGCCGGATCATCCGGTATGGAGCATGGATAACATCGTTGTTCCGGTCCCCTCGGCTCCTATCCCAGAGGTGGTTCCCCTAACCCCTCAAGCCCTCTCGGAGGATGAAGCTGATGATGATGATGAGGGGGCAGCCTAGGGCTTTTTGTAGTTCTTTATTTTGTTTTCGATGTAATCTTCTTTCTGCACTTTAGCTTGTAATAGCTTTTGATTAATGAAAACAATTTTGGCCTTTGGACTTGTGTTTATTTCTGTTTTTTTTTTTTTTTTACTCCCGTTGTGATTTATACCTCATATACATGCTCCCAAATGAGGGGGCCCTTATGCCTCGGCGTTGGGGCTCTCATTTTATATACATCATAAATCGAGTTGGCTCGTGTTCTGAAACACTTAGAGAGTTTAAATGAACTGAAAAATTCAAGTAAACATGAACCGGGGTGCCGTATAGGCTCGTGTTCTGAAACACATAGAAACACATAGAAAATTTAAATGAACTGAAAAATTCAAGTAAATGTGAACCGGGGTGCCGTATAGGCTCGTGTTCTGAAACACATAGAAACACATAGAAAATTTAAATGAACTGAAAAATTCAAGTAAATGTGAACCGGGGTGCCGTATAGGCTCGTGTTCTGAAACACATAGAAAATTTAAATGAACTGAAAAATTCAAGTAAACATGAACCGGGGTGCCGTATAGGCTCGTGTTCTGAAACACTTAAGAGAATTTATAACAACAGTTTTCATTTACAAAGCCCACAGGCACAAATTTACATCACGTTCTTATTTACACAAAGACATAACGGCCGAGCCCTACTGGTAGTACTTCCTTAGGTTGTTGACGTTCCAAGGTCGGTCTACCGGGACGTCGTTGGGAAGACGGCCCAACAGGTAGGCCCCGTTCCCTACTGCACCGAGGATTCGATAGGGGCCTTCCCAATTGGGGCCTAGCTTGCCGTCGGACTGTACCCTGGTGTTGTTGTTTACTTTGCGTAGCACGAGGTCTTCGTCTTGGAAACGTCTGGCGTTCACTCTTTTGTTATAGGAACGCCCCAACTCGTTTTTATATTCGGCGTTACGAATGGCCGCAGCCTCTCTTCTTTCGTCGGCATAGTCTAGCTCGAGCCCCATCATTTTTTCGTTCAGCCCGTTTCCTACCATGTCCGTCCTTAGAGAAGGAAGCCCGATTTCTAACGGGATGATGGCTTCCATTCCATAAGTGAGGCTATAGGGCGTCTGTTGAGTGCCCCGTCTTCTTGTCGTTCGGTAGGCCCATAGGACGTGATGCAGCTCTGCGGCCCATCGTCCTTTGGACTCGTCTAGCCTCTTCTTGATTCCGTCGAGCACGGTCTTGTTTGATACCTCGGCTTGTCCGTTGCATTGGGGGTACGACGGGGTCGAATAGTAGTTCTTGATGTGATACTTTGCATACATCGCTTTTAATTTGACCCCGGTGAACTGTCCCCCATTGTCCGCGACGATCGAGTAGGGGATTCCGAATCTGGTGATCACGTCTCTCCAGAGGAAGCGTATCACTTCGGCCTCTGTGATTTTCGCTAAGGCCACGGCCTCTACCCACTTTGAGAAGTAATCGGTGATCATGAGGAGGAACTTCTTCCCCCCCGGGGCAACGGGGAATGGTCCGACGATATCCATGCCCCACTGCGCAAAGGGCCAGGGCGAGGTCACGCTGCTCATTTTTTGCGCCGGGGCATGGGGTATGGGTGCGTACTTCTGACACTTCTCGCACCTGAGTACGAAAGCTTTGGCGTCCTTCTGCATGAGGGGCCACCAATATCCGTGGGTCAAGGCTCGGTTGGCCAGGGATCTGCCCCCGGTATGGCTCCCACACGTTCCTTCGTGAATTTCCTCCATGACCCTTATTACCATGTCGGGGTGGACGCAGAGTAAGTAGGGGCCAGAGAACGATCTTTTATAGAGTTTGTCGTTGGGAGCTATCCAGAATCCCGGTGCCGTTCTCCTTATTTTCTCGGCCTCCTTCTTATCATTGGGAAGATCACCAGAGCGATGGTATTCGATTATGGGGTCCATCCAGCTCGGCTCCGGCGGGAGGTCAGTCACCATGTTAATTGTTGCCTTAGCCACGATGCTAGGCGAAGGGACATATTCTATGGTGATGACTCTCTCTTTCTTATCACTCATGACCGAGGCTAGGGTCGCTAGTGCATCGGCGTGGGTGTTCTCGTTTCTGTTGATGTTGATGATTTCTTGACATTCGAAGCTTTGGAGTATTCCGGAAGCGACAGCCACATAGCTGGCCATTCTGTCGTCCTTCGTCTGAAATTCACCACTGATTTGGCTGCTGACTAATTGAGAGTCCGTATGCACCAGTATCTTTTTGATTCCGAGGCTTCGGGCCATTTTTAAGCCGGCAATGACGGCCTCATATTCGGCCTCGTTATTGGTGGCTCTGAAGCCAAGTTGGATTGACTTCTCGATCACATCCCCTTGGGAAGATCGGAGCACGACGCCGAGGCCGGACCCTTTCTTATTGGCGGCTCCATCCGCGTGCAAGGTCCAGGTCTCTGGGGCACAACCTGTGATGTCGGGGCATTGCGTCGTCCCAGTGAATTCTGCCACGAAGTCGGCCAGGGCCTGTCCCTTGACGGACGTTCGCGGCGCATAGCTGATGTCGTAGGCGTTCAAGTGGCAGGCCCACTTCATCATTCGTCGAGAGAGATCCCCCTTTTGGAGTATTTCTCGCACAGGCTGGTCAGTATAGACCACAATGCTGTGTGCAGAGAAATAGTGAGCAAGTTTTCGTGAGGCCACGACGAGGGCCAGGACGAGTTTTTCCAAGGGCATATACCTAGCCTCGGCATCGAGGAGAGTTTTGCTCACGTAATAGATAGGTCTTTGCTCCCGGTCGAGTTCCTTGATGAGGACGGCGCTGACGGCTATCTCGGACACGGCGAGGTATAGGGTAAGGACGTCGCCTGGGTCCGGCTTGGTTAGAAGGGGCGGACTTCCGAGGTAGTCCGCCAGCTCAGTGAACGCACGCCGGCATTCATCGGTCCATTCGAATTTTTTCTGAGCTTTCAAGGCCGTAAAGAACGGCTTGCATCGATCCCCGAACCGGGCAATAAATCGGTTGAGGGCGGCAGCCATTCCGGCTAGCTTTTGTATGTCCCTTCTCTTCTCAGGTGTTTTCAAATTCTTCAAGGCAGAGATCTGGGACGGGTTCGCTTCGATGCCGCGGTGGGTCACCATGAACCCCAGGAATTTGCCGGCGCCTACCCCAAAGGCACATTTAGAGGCGTTCAGCTTCAGGTCATGCCTTCGTATTGTTTCGAACACCTCTCTCAGGTCGGATAGGTGGTCCCCCTCCTGGGTGCTTTTTACCACCATGTCGTCGATATAGACCTCCATGGTTCGGCCTATGTTCTTAGAGAATATCTTGGTGACCATTCTCTGATAGGTCGCCCCGGCGTTCTTGAGTCCGAAGGGCATCACTTTGTAGCAGTAATTTCCCCTTGGGGTGATGAAGGCAGTCTTTTCTTGGTCGGCCTCGGACATAGGTATTTGATGGTAGCCGGAGCAGGCATCCAGGAAGCTCATTCTGGCGGCCCCGGCCGTAGAGTCCACTATTTGATCGATTTTGGGCAAGGGGAAAGGATCCTTTGGGCAGGCCTTGTTGAGGCTCGTATAATCGATGCACACCCTCAACTTTCCGTTCTTTTTGGGGACCACTACGGGATTGGCGAGCCATCTGGGGTAATAAATCTCCCTGATGGCCCCGGCCAGAAGAAGCTTCTCTACTTCCTCGTTTATGGCATCGGCATGCTCTGGACTGACACGGCGCCCCTTTTGCATCACGGGCTTGGCATCCGGGTTGACGTTTAATTGGTGGCAAGCGAGGTCGGAACTGATGCCTGGCATCTCGCTTGGACCCCACGCAAAATTGTCGAGGAATCGGAGAAGGAGTTCGACGAGGTCGGTGACCTCAGGTTTGGTAAGCTTTTCTCCCACCATAAAAAAGTGGTCCTCGTCATACCCCGGGATTCGGATCTTCAGCAGTCCCTCCTCTACCTTGTCTTCGGCCTCAGGCCCCATCTTTTTGTTTAGTTCCCTCAGCAGCTTAGGGTCCTCTGCCTCGATGTTCATGGCACTTTGGGTCGACACCATCTTTTTGCCGGAATACACGGCCATGGCACAGCTCCGTGAGACTTTCTGGTTTCCCGAGATGGTTTCCACACCAAAACCAGCTGGATACTTAACCTTTTGGTGTAAGGTGGAGGAGATTCCATCCATTCCATGGAGCCACGGGCGCCCCAATATCACGTTGTAAACAGAGGGGACATTCACCACCGTGAACTCCACGCTCATAACTTTCGTACCAGTTTTCACGGGCAAGGTTATGTTACCTTTGGGCCGGACCGCCTCCGAGTTGAATCCGTACAGGGGAGGGACGTCGGTTTCCAACTGTTCCTCTTTGAGTCCCATCTTTCGAAAGAGGTCTTCAAAGAGTATGTTGACCGACGCTCCTTGATCAACGAGGATCCGTCCTACTGCGCATAGGCCTATCTGTGCCGAGATGACGAGGGCATCAGTGTGGGGCACGTCCACCCCCACCAGGTCGAAGTCGGTGAAGCTTACATCCGGCTTGGAATTGCGCTTATACTTTTTCCGAGGGCTTGAGCTTTCTGCGAGGCAGACGTGCTGCTTCATCAATGCTTCCCGTGCTGAGGTTCTTTCTGCCCCATTCTGGATTGACCTTTTGGGCCCAGAGTGAATGACATGACAGATCATCACAGGTGGGGGGAGGTCCCGCTGGCTCTCGTCGACCCTTTCTCCATCTCGGTCAGATTCTCTTCGTGATTTGACATATTTATCCATCAGGCCATCCCGGACCCATCCCTCGAGCCTGGCTTTCAGGCCATGGCACTCGTTGGTATGATGGCCTCGACCCCTATGGTATTCACATATTTTGTCGTTAGGCCCAGGGGCCGGCTCGTTCCGTAGCGGGAGAGGCCAAGAGAAGAAAGGCTCGTTCTCAATCTGGTTAAGAAGGTCGACGAGAGGTAGGCGAAAGGTAGTGGAATAGGCAGCGCCCGATCCCGAGGCGACAGGGGTTTGATGCCCAGGTCGGGGATCCTCTTTTCTTCTTTTCGGGGCCGGTTGAGGGTTTCTTCCCGTTCGTGGCCGCTCCATCCTTTCCGCTATAGGCCGGTTTCTTCGAGGGCTCGTCGTGATGAACCGATCCCTTGGCTGGTCGATAAGAGCTACGGAGCGCGTTGCCCCAGCCGACCTCATGTCCTTCTCTATGTCAATGTGCTGCTTTATGAGGGATCTGAGCTTGGGGACGGAGATCTCGTTTCGGATTCTGCTGCCCACGACCATATTTTGTCTGAAAGCAGCTATAGCGGTGGAATCGGGGCAGTCCGCGCACTCCGCGTGTTTCAACCAGAACCGACTATCGTAGTTCTCAAGGGTTTCTTTTGATTGGACCCTCACTTGATAAAGCTGTTCCGGCTGAGTAACCCTCTCTTTCAAGTTTATGAACCTATGAGCAAAGTCGTAGGCTAGATCGTCCCAACAATGGACGGAGTTGGCAGGCAGGGACTGGAACCATTTACTAGCAAGCCTCCCCAGGCTGGCGGGAAAGCACCGGCACATCAGTTGGTCGAGGTGGGACCAATGGTTCATCTGATATCGATAGTGGCGAAGGTGAGCTTCCGGATCGGAGTCTGCATTGAAGGTCTGGAAGACGGGGGCGACGAAGTTTCTGGGGGGAGCACTGTACTCGATATCATCCGAGAACGGGGTGCTACGGGTGGAGGCTACGATCTTCATTGCTGCCTCACCGGCCGCATCGTGTCGGCCACGGCGTCCCCGCCTTCGCGTTCGGGGAGATTTGTTAGTTCGGGCTCGACTCGATTCCGGTCGCGAGCTTCGGCTGTCCTCGTGCCTATGGAGTCGGGAATGTATACTTCGCTCGTCGTTTCGACGGGAATTCCCTTCGCGGGAGTGCTCCGACTCCTCACCCCTAGTTGGCTCCCTGGGAGTCTCTAGGGGGGGTCGTCGGCGGGGTCCTAGACGGGACATCACACTCTTAGTGGGTCTGGGGGCCGGTTCGCCTTGGCTTACGTCTTGGAGGACGGGCTCGGGCTCCGGTGCCATCAGCGTGGCTATCAGTGCCTTCTGGGCCGCAAGCGCGACGAGTTCCTTCTGATGGATATCGAGCATCATTTCGGTCAGTTCGGTTCGCGTTCGGGGGGTCGCAGCTATTGCCGTTAAGGGGGTCGGACCACTCGTACCCGCGGTTCTGGGAGTCTCATCAAAGGAGAGTGTCCTCGGCATTCCGAGGACGTGAGGGGGTCGGGACGACGGAGTATCGAAGCGATTGTTGCCAGACATGTTTTATTTAGGTCCCGTGTGTCGGAGCTAACGCGTTTTTCGGTTTCCCACAGACGGCGCCAATTGGCGAGCCTGATTTTCTTCCCAAGCTCGGCTTAATCAATTCGCGTCGGCTCCGATCTTCCAAGGTATCCGGAGTAATATACGTCGGCTAGGGTGACGAGGTGGCCTTCGTGCCTGCGCAAGAAACAAACAGGGGCCCGGGGTAGGTACCGGGTTTTCCCTCTCCAACGATCAAGTCAGTATCGGTGTTAACTGAAAGTAGGAATATAGTTTAGGGGGAGGGACCGGGCCGGTTACAAGTTGTTGTATCGAGTGGTACAGACGGTGTTCAGGGGGTCGGGTTGTTTAAGCTTTATCTCTCTTCTCTGTATTTGTGCCTCCTCTCTAAGTGGTATTAGTGGGGGTATTTATAGTGTGATCAGAGGCGTATTAGCCCTTGGATCACTGTACTGTAAGATGTTGATCCAACGGCGTCAGGTCATTTATGACTCTGACAAGGGTACTGTCCTCTTCCGGGGCCCACAGGGAGGTGGCCTGTGATTGGGCCACGTCGATGAAACGCCAGGAGGGTCCCCCAGGGGGGGGTCAGCAGCATTAATTGGGGAAGCGTACTCGATACGCTTCTTTGGACCGGCCTAGCTTCACCCCGTTTGGTATTGAGCCGGGGTGATGATACATCCGCTGTACAGGGCCCCGGATTGTTTCTTTCTGTGGTGATATCGGTCCGGACGAGGGGACACTGACATTCCCTCGCCAGTACTAATAGGAGAAATCCCAGCTATCAAGCGAGTACTGAAATATTGTCGGCTGTGCCAATCGAAAATAAGGTAGGTTAAATGGATTCATCCTATACGAGGCAGTTTTTGCGGATGAAAGGAGAACATGAAGGTCAAATGACACAACGTATACCATCGGGGTGTCCGCACATAATTAAACCCGATCCAATCAAGTGAGAATACAGACAAAATAATCAAAAGTTGTAACCCATTACACCAAATAGTACACAAACCGGCCAAATCAACCGAGTAATCGTTCCCATTATGAATATGGATAAATCAGCCCAATAAACTTTATCCTATAAACAACAAGCAACCAAAAGAACTACTCCATCATGTTCACTCATAACTCATGCATGTAGATATCACACATATGTATATAGTCATGTCATGAAATAAGTATTTCTAGATTTCTATTGAATTTAATCTGCTATGTGGATCCTCTTTGGGTAGGAGTGTAACGACACACCCACACAGGTCGAACCCATGTTCGTATCAACGATATTGTGTAATTAGCACAAATTCTCTCGGTCACCCATCCTAATATCAGCAATTTGTTTATAGATATGCAAGTATAAGTGTATCACTTATCCTTCACAGGTGTATCATTTGCATATTGTCATACAATAACTCATTTTCGTTGTTCTTATAAAATACTATGACAATTGCGACGACAAGAATCATGATGTCTACTTACTTTGATCGTCAGCATTTGCCGAACCATGAAAGTCAAATGGAGAGGCTGATATTCAATATAATTATTTTCCATACCATATATAAATAAGTTCTTTTTAATGTACTACTTCTTAAGATTTATTATCTTTCTCAATCTGAGCATACTATTCAGAAAGTTGGAAAACATTGCATGAATTCAAATTAAAGGCTTATTAGTCACAATATAATTAAACAGTGATAATACTGAAATACATTTAAAGCAAAGGTAAAGTCATAAGATTACAAATCAAAGAGAAGAAAAAATTGGAACACCGGGAAGCGTATACCCGGCATCAACAACATAAATATTTCCAGTAACATAGCTTGAAGAATCATGGAGTAAATATTTAATGACGGATGTCAAAGCTGGATCTGTTTCGCCAAAAGTTTGTAAGGGCACTGTTCTTGTAGCCACATTTTTAAGCCAATTTTTACGCAATAATCCTTCGGTTATCTCTGATGGGAATAGGCCAGGTGCTACAGCATTCACTCTTATGTTGTATTTTCCCAATTCCATTGCCATTATCTGTAAAATACAAGTGACATGCTAACAATCGTACAAATTCTCGCTAATTAGACCAAATGAAATGACCAATGCTCCCATAGTTTAATCGATTTCAATCTAGTCACCTTGGTTATATTAGAAACACCAATTGAAACCCTGGAGTTTGGGGATAAAAATGAATATTGTACCGAAAATTAGAAGACAAAATCACCATTTTCCGTCTATTCCACGACATATTCCAAAGCTTAAAGAAGAGACTGAAAGTTATGAAATTTTACCTTTGTCACAACATGCATTGCGGACTTAGAGGAACTATAGGCTATACCTCCAGCTGTATAGACTCGCGGGAGGCCATTGATAGACGAGATATTGATGATTGAACCACTCAAGCCAGAATCCCGCATACGTTTAGATACATACTTGGATATTAACCATGCTCCACTTACATTTGTTTTGAAGGTGTTGTTCCATTCTTCTTCCGAAAGGTCTATAGACAGAGTCACACTTCCTATACATATATATAAAAAGAAATCAATACTCCATGGAGTATAATATAGTAATACGACATGACATCGAGTATAATATATAGTCACACTTCCGAAAGGTTTATTAGTTGTTATAGTTCGATGTCATGGAGTATAATATAGTAAATACGGCATGACATCAAACTATAACAACTAATAAATAAAACTTTAGTGAATCCTCAAATTTGCAAGTCACACTAAGGTTTGAGATCATATTAATGTCTAGTGTATGTTAAGCTTAGATTTTTTCCTCTGTCTTGATAGACTTAATATGCAACTTTTACTACTATTTTAGCCTCATGGAGTGTGTTCAAGAAAACTGAACTTTTGTACTAGCATATTATCTATAAAAAAATGTATTTTTTATATATAAATTAATAATTATAGTAAATTGAGGTATACCTCTAACACCGGCGTTGTTAATCAAAGCATCAATGCGTCCAAACGCTTCCCATGCCCGATTAATAGCATTCTCGATAGTCGGACCATTAGCCGTGACATCGAGCTCAATGGCCACGGCTCGAGCCTCACAATCAGAGCTCGAGCCAGTCTGGTTAAGCTCCTCACATAAGGATTTGAGGCGGTCCACGCGTCGAGCTGCAGCCACCACTCTGCATCCGGCCTTAACGAGGTCGATACAAAATTCACGGCCTAGACCAGATGACGCGCCTGTCACTAGAACCACTTTATCTTCTAATTTGCACCATGGCTCTAGTTGGATCGGTTCTTGGCTAGCCATTGCTTGTTTTTTTGGTATAAGTAATAATGTAGCCGGCCACATTTATATAAACAGATAGATGAAAAGATGATTAGTGGTCCAGACCAGTTAGTTAACAACATTGAACACGTTTTTTGCACTATAATTACTACTTCCGATAACGTGTTCAAAATCACGACTCATGTATGTACCTATCGAAATCGTCATGTCATGAAAATATTTCTATGATTTCTATTGAAATTAAGTTTCCTTTCTACTATGTGAATCCTCTTTGAGTCGGACAGATCAATATTTTCCGAATTTTATTATTTTGTACTTGTAATTTATTAGAGTAAGTATGTAAAATTGTTTTCATCAGTTTGCGGAATCGTTGTCAAACGTATTTTTAGTTTATTTAGGATTATAACTATCAAACTTCAAAAATAATACCTAGCTTGTTGTGAAGATTACAAGTTTTTTACTACACTGTTGTTTTGGAAGTCTAAAACATACATTAAAATATAATACGCAGTAAAATTAAAAACAAATCATAGTTGATTATTAAACCCAACCAACGTAAACTCAACGAGTAAACTTCGGATATATAATTGTTATGCTAAAAAATAAATTAAGATGACTGTTTTAAATAGACACTCTTGAAATGCATGCTTCGTTCAACAACGAATATTCGATCAGAAGACAAATAAAATAAAGACGGCTTCCTTAATAAGATTGATAGTTTATCGTTTGATATTTTATAGGTTTAGTACACCAAACTATCTGTTTTTAACGATTTGGGTACCCATCTTTCAAATTTTTCAATTTAGGTATCACCGTCTAAATAAATCACGGAATCATGTCACGTGACATTTGACAAACATTAATTTGAGAGGCTAATTTGATAATTTTGTATAAAAATATGTCATCCTATAAAAATATTTTCTCCAATTTCACACATAACAAAAATTTGGATTATATGCTAAATTTTTTTATGTGTGAAATTGAGGGAATTTTTTTTTCTAAGATGACATATTTTTATGTAAATTTGTCAAATTAGCCTCTCAAATTAATTTTTGTCAAATGTCACGTGACATGATTTCGTGATTTATTAAGACGGTGGTACCTAAATTGGAAATTTATTATAGTGTGGTACATAAATTGAAAAATTTGAAAGACGGATACCCAAATCGTTAATCGTATTATAGTTTGGGATAGTAAATGTATTTTTACCCGTTTATCATTCTCCTTGAAGAAATTTTAGATTTTCTAGTATATTTTTTGCACTAAAGTTTATTGTGTACGAGAAAAGGCAAACCCCAAAATTAAAATCCCATATGTTTTGGAAACAAAAATCTTTTGGTATGTCGCTGTTTATAGCATGTGACAATTAAATATAAAATGTACCAACGATTTTATGTGGCTCTTATTCAGTGGCATGCTATTCTCGTTTTATTCAATATTTATAAGTTTATATACGATAGGGACTCGTTAACATTTATAAACCAGTCAGTTTATTTTCGAAAAAAAAAAACCCGTGTTGGGTGGGATTTTTTGTTGCATACCACGACTCAAATAGTAATTATTACTCCATATGTATTTAATTTTTCATTATGAAATTACGTGCAATTTTAATCGTTAAAGAATTTGTATTGAAATGGTCGGAATAAATTTTTTTAAAAGTTAATCATATAGTTCAAATGTTAAATTTTATGATTAGATTTAAAAAAAAAATTATTTTGACTATTTTGACAATTTTGATACAAGTTATAAACCGATCAAAATTGCACGTAGTTTCGTAATACACGGTTAAATGTGAAGGGATAGAGTAGTATTAAGTACTTCCTTGGTCCCAAAATAAATGTCATGTTTCGAAAACCGTGTTATTTGAGTATTTTAAATAATTTCGCTAAAAACTCAAAAAAAACATTAAAAAATAAAAATTATTTTTTAATTAAGATGTGAAGTTTTGAGTATGATTTTGTTATGTTTAAACTAACAAAATTTTATTTTCTAAAAAATAAAAAAGAGAAAATTTACTAAAAAAATAAAACGAACACTTATTTTGAAACGTCTCAAAAAAGAATACATGACAATTATTTCGGAATGGATGAAGTAATATATTTACTAATTTTTTATTGTTAAATAGTAAAGAACATAACATATAACTTATACAGTGTTCTTTCATTATTTAGGAAAAATGGGAACGGTATAGTTTACAAATGAGCAACTGTAGTATCAGGGTCAGCTCTTATGGCAGCCAAAACAGACAATCAACTTAGACGCTTGGTTATTATTTTGATTTTTTCTAAAAAATTTATATAAAAACTTTCAATAAGTTCGATTTTTTTTTATTTTTTTTTTTTGAAATGAAGTTCGAATTTGTTTGATCAGATGAATATATAAGTATAACTAGACTTAAATTAAAACCCCCATATTCACGTGACTTTTTTTTACAAGACTTTGGTTTTATTGCAAATTATTCCACATATTTTGATAACTCTTTAAAGTATCCACTGATTTTTCTATTTTTACATAAAAGCTTCAAGAAATTGTAATAACTCCCAAAATAATATAGAATGACAGATTTATATTATTTTGGAAGTCGAAGACTTTTTATTAATGACCAATTAATTCTTTTTACAACATTAAATAAAAAAATGGTTGGGTCGAAGACTTTTTATTAATGACCAATTAATTCTTTTTACAACATTGGAAAAATTAAAAAATATATTTATTTAATATTGAAATAGAAAAATAGTTTGTAAATCAACTTAAGTACGACTAAATAATTAAAGAATTTGCTTCTAAGTATGTAAGAATACCTCGTTTTGTTGTGTTATAATTTATATAGAAGATAATGTCTTGTGTACATGTGATCGGGTTTTTTTTTTCTTACGGTGAAAAAAAAAAATTGTTTGATGAAAATGAAAAGGTGCTTAAAAAATAATTATGCGTCTTAGGTGCCAAAAGGCGTCGAACCGGCCCAAAAAATAATTATGCGTCTTAGGTGCCAAAAGGCGTCGAACCGGCCCTATGTAGTATTACAGACTTTAATTATTGTGTAAACCCGCTTGATCATGATAATTGAACTTATGCGGAAAAATAAATGGACCAGTTCAATAAATACCTACAATTAGTTTCAAACAGAGTCGCAAATTTCCTTAAAAACACAATCGTAAAACAAGATACAAACACGTGACATTTTTGTAATGTACATTAAATTAGTTTTTCTTTATTTTGAAAAGAAAATCATTACTCCAATTCGATTTTGAATTTTGTCAGCTGAGCTTGGGCACATTGGTAGCCGTTCAAATTTCAATAAAAAATTTCTTCATACATACTCTCGTTAACATATTTAAGTGTACGTCACCTTATAAGTGATAAAAAAAAATCGTAATTTTTTGATTTTTTTTTTTTTACTCAATAATTCAAACAAATACTAAAAAAATAACGTTTAGATTATTTTTTTATACTTTGATATATTTCTCGTGTAGATTATAATATCTTTTTTTAAGATTAAAAACAGGTTTTAACCTTTTTTTTACATTAATATATTTTTCGTATAGATTATAAGTTATTTTTTAAGTTTAAAAATAACTTTTAAGCTATTTTTTATTGGGTCATGTGACTGTAACTTAAAAAATTTTTGACCTAGTATCTATAATTAAAAATTCTTATAAAAAGCGACATATGACTAATATTCTGGTCGTCATGGCTTTTTCTCCAATTTTTGGGCCATTACCGTCTTATTTTGCTGTTTTGTATTGGGCATCATTCAACACAAAAGCCCATGGTTAATTTTTAACTCAGAAATGGAGCGAATTTTGTAACGGTCATTTCTAGTTTATTTTTTAAAAAAAAAGTCCACTTATTTAAATTTCATTAACAAAAAAGTTTCACTCAAAAATACTAGTGGATTCTGTTAACTCCAAATAAAACTTGAATTGGCACATCTCCAACATGTGTTGAGATTAAAAATTTAAGAGAATCTTTCGACTCTTTTCATGTAAGTTATTGCTGAAGAGCAGCTAATGAAGCGGCTCATTGGATAGGTACAAAAGCGAAACAATGCTCTATTCCTTTAAAATGGTCATATTTTATTCCGACATAATTACAAGAAATTCCGTTAAATGATTCTCCAAAAGAAGGTGTTGGTTGATTAACGATGATTCAGTATTATTTATTTATTTTCTTCCTGTATATACAATAATAACCTACAAAAAATGTATAAAAGTTATTCTAATAACTTTATACTGAAATCAATGCTAATCATTTCCCGTACAGAAGAGACCATTTGAGCAATTAGACATACGTAATTGACGATAAATATCACATACTAAGTGAATAATAATAAGTAGTTTGATAAATCAATAAATTTGATCGGTTCATGTTATGCTTCTCAACAATAATAGTATAAATTAAAGAAAGTAAATATTGGACACATTGTTATTATTTCTTATTGATCGGTAATTGTTCTTGCTCGGATTACAATTTATTATTGCACTTGTGTTCGGTCTGACAATTTAATCTTTATCTTAATCTTGAACTTTATCCTTGATGTTTGGTCTTTTATGTTTGTTTTTCTCGGTGTATGCTTTAGTGAGATAAGCTCTGACAAATATTTTTCTTGTATATTATTTTCTCTGTGATTTTTCAGGTCCTTTTTCAAGTGAAAATACTTGGATATTTATATGCATTTATGTTTCATAGGATGTTGACAAGTGTCTCCATCTCATGCGTCATCTTATGGGCTTTTTCACTGTGTACCTTTATTAATTGGGCTAAAATACTTCTTGGATAATTGCCCTTATCATTGTCATTGTGTGGGAAAAATACCGTTACACCCCGGGTCTTATGATAAATGCGTTGAATACCCATTAATAACGCGTGAGTCGATTCATACCCAAATATATTCGGTCTCATGTTTATGTTCTATCATACTTGTTTGAGTAAATTAGTTTTTAGTGACCTGGGTTTTGGCCTATTTTAGGATAAGTGACCTAAGTTTTTTTAATTTCGGTTTTGTGACCTAAGTTTAACTTTGTTAGCATTTAGTGACCTGCCATCCTATTTTTCAAAAAAAAAAACATATTTTTTGCTAAAAGGACGAAAATACCCTCATTAAACATATTTTTTATTTGTTAAAACAGTCCGGCAGTTTGTTTAAAAACAGTCCGGCAGTTTCTTTTTTTGTTAAAACAGTCCGGCAGTTTGTTTTATTTACAAAACAGTCCGGCAGTTTTTTTATTTGTTGAAAACAGTCCGGCAGTTTTTTGTTATTTCCAAAACAGTCCGGCAGTTTGGTTATTTGCGAAACCAGTCCAGCAGTTTAATTTAATTCTGTACGAGTCAGGAATTGTAATTCATATTCCAATTGTGAGAAATAAATTGTTATTTCCATTGCGTTCCTGTCTTCTTTATTTATTGTCCTTTACTTTATCGTATTCGAAATAGTACCAAAACCAACATATAGAACCTCTATTTATATTTTGTTCCATTGTTGTCAGCAAATTTATATATAAACTTGGGAAATCTTCTGTTTATACTCCAACTAGCAAAAGGCCTGAAATATTGTGGTTTTATATGCCCTAGATTATCTCATAGTTCTGGTCTATAGGTAAAGACAATATATACTTTTAAATTAAACTTTTACGTACCTTATGGAAAAATCTAACTTGACCACCTTAATTACCTTAGACAGTTTATAGAAACATTAGTTGTGACTTGTGGTGGACAAAATTTTCAATTAACTGTATCACGTTATCACATAGGATGTGTTAAAATGCCTTGAAAAATATATAACCCATTGTTGATGAGCAGGGAAACGGAAGCAGGAAATTGTAACATGAAACTTGAATTTTTTTTTAATATTTTTTTAAATTATTACACGTGATATAATAATAACCGAGAAATGAGAATAAAAAAGCGGGAACCATGATTCATGAAGCGTTGAAGTAGGGCTGGGTTCGGTCCGGTTCAGTTTGATTTTTAGCAAAACCGAAACCGAAACCGAGTATATTTTTCGGTTAGTTTTCTTTCGGTTTCGGTCTTTTTATTTTTTAGACCGAACCGGACCGGTTTTTTTCGGTCCAATTTCTGTCATTTTTTGTTCGGTTTTATTGAAAACCGAAACCGACCCCAATTTTTTTTCAGTTTTTCGGTTCGGTTATCGGTCCGGTTCAGTTTTTCCAATTTTTCGACCAGCTCTACATTGAAGTATGATATCTAGTTGAGGGTCTACGTACATGTTGCTAGGTGTATCTAAAAGAATATCTGAAACTAATGGACCCATAGTCTAATTACTCTAATCTCTTATTGGATCCCATGTCTTATTGATAATCTTTTTTTGTTTTTTTTTTGTTTGAAAGGATATTATCTCCAAAAAAAAATGTTTCTTTGGATATTCTTTCAAAGGATATTATTATATCTTAGAGTACGCCGTGACATCAAACTATAACAGTTAATAAATTAAAACTTTAGTGAATCCTCAAAATTGCAAGTCATGCTAAGTATTGAGGTCTCATTTTAATGTCTAGTGTATGTGAAGTGTTAAACCTAGGCTTTGGACGAAAAACCGGGAAAACCGAACCGAAAAAGACCGAAACTGAAAAAAATTTGGGTCGGTTTCGGTTTTCAATAAAACCGAACTGAAAAAGACCGAAACCGAAAAAAAAAAAAAATAACCGAAAAACCGAAAACTATATATATAACTAAAAAAAAATTAGAGTTTAAAACTTAACTAACTTGTCCATTAATCTAAAAATTTAAAACGTTGAATTTTTTAGTACAATAACAATAAACGCTATAAAAAACTAAAAAAACTTGGAGTTTAAAAGTTAGTTGATTTGTCAATTGATCTAAAAATTTAAAACGATACAGAAAAATTAAACATAAATACGAATTTATTAGTTTAAACTTGATTGTAAAAATACCTGTTTATAAAACCTTTTAATAATACCTTAAAAATACAATTAATTAACGGAGAAGTAATATAATGTTAATTAAACGAAGAGTAAAAAATAGACACAAAATTCGAATTAGTGACACAAAAATTTTATTTTTACCAATTGAAATAAGTTATTATTTGTTCATTTGTGTTCTATTAATGTATAAAAGCTTAAATATCCAAATTTTTCGATATAAAAAAAAAAATTAGTTTCTTTTTGTGGCAGTGGCACCCCTTGCCATCCGGTTACTCCCCTCGTCTTGGTTGTGACCTATATACAACACACTACTATAGCATACTTTTTTTTTATTATTTATAAAAACTATAACATACTTTTGTTAGTGGAGTTGTGACTTCTCTTAGTCTTAGGTATTGTTTGGTACTAGTTGAGGTTCCAGTTTTTTTAATTAAAACTTTAACTGTATTTTGATTAGGTTGAAGTATATTGGATGAACTTGATATTTTTCTCGACTCAAATAAGTAGTAGTATATCTAAAGCAAGGCTAAATTAGTGACAAGATGAGGTTCTAAATAGTGTTGTAGTGGGCTTATATTTAAATTATTTGTAATTGTTTGTATGTTGGAAAAGATCCAAAAAAGTACTGAAAATGGTGGGAATCTTGTTAGAGGCTCTGAAATGAGGTGCGTCGTTACTCTGGTTTTGTTTTTTTCTTCTCTTTTCCTTTTCTTCTCGATATTGTTTGGTCATTTTGCTCTAAAGAAAATGATAGAAATGATGCATGTTAGTCACTTTTACATTTTCATCCTAAAATATTCATGTTTCTTTGAATTGGCTCATCAAAAAATGTGATATTTTGTTTTCCATCAATTTTTACTGTCCTTGAAGTCAAAATAGTAATACTAATACTTGTAAATCAATTTATGTGAAAGTTTCACTCACTAACAGGAATGATAATATCTTAACGTTTCAATCAAAATATGACCGAAATTATCGTATATATTCATGTCATGAAATAAGTATTTCTAGATTTCTATTTAATTTAATTAGTTTACTATGTGAATCCTCTTTGGGTCGGAATGTAACGACCCAACTACACATGCCGGACTTACATTCACGTCAACAATATTACGGATTAGACACAATTTATATGGGGTCATCCATCCTAATTAATATCAATAATTAATTTTTTAATTATTTTTATAATTAATAACCCTCGTTTGAACATGAAGTATAAGCATATCGGTCAACTTTCACGTCTGTATCATTTGCATATTGTCAATAACTCATTTCTTTTGTTTTTATAAAGTGTTATGACAATTGTGACACAACAATCATGATGTCTATTTACTTTGCTTTTGCCGAACCAAATATTCTATATAATTATTTTTTATACATATATAAAGTTTTTTTTTTTTTTTATGTACTACTTCTTAAGATTTATTACCTTCCTCAATCTGAACAAACTAGTAATATATTACCTTTAGTCCAGAAAGTTGGAAAACATTGCATGAAATCCAATTAAAGGCTTACTAGTCACAATATAATTAAAAAGTAATAATACAGAAATACATTAAAAGAAAAGGTAATCCCATAATATTACAAATCAAAGAGAAGAAAAAATTGGAACACCAACAAGTGTATACCCAGCGTCAACAATATAAATATTTCCAGAAACATAGTTTGAAGAATCATGAAGTAAATATTTAATGAGAGATGTCAAAGCTGGATCTATTTCACCAAGAGTTTGTAAAGGCACCCTTCTTTTTGCAAAATTTTTAATCCAAGTTTTGCGGAATAATTCTTGAGTTATCTCTGACGGGAATATGCCAGGTGCTATCGCGTTCACTCGAATGTTATATTGTCCCAATTCAATTGCCATTATCTGTAAAATACAAGAGACATGCTAACAATCGTACAAATTCTCGATAATTAGACCAAATGAAATGACCAACGCTCGCATTGCTTGAACGAGTTTAATCTAGTACCCTTAGTTCAAATATTAGCGGACACTACAAATTTTGAGGATAAAATGGATATTGTATCTAAAATTAGAAGTTAAAATCACAGTTATTTTTCTCTTCCACACCAAATTCCAAAGCTTAAAAAAGAGACTGAAAGTTATGAAATTTTACCTCCGTCATAACATGCAATGCAGCCTTAGAAGAACTATAGGCTATAGCTCCGAAGGTACCAATTCTCCGGAGGCCTCCAATTGACGAGATATTGATTATTGAACCACCCAAGCCAGCATCACGCATACGCTTAGATACATACTTAGAAACTAACCATGCTCCTGTTACGTTTGTTTTAAAGGTGTTGTTCCATTCCTCCTCTGAAAGGTCTATACACATAGTCACACTTCCTATACATATATAAGTAAATAAAGAAATCATCATTAGTTGGTAAAAAACTTGTTACTAATTCAATTCTTGAAATATATATATGTAAGCTCGGGAAAGATAAATATCTTATCATATTTTAGAATACGCCGTGCCATCAAACCATAACAGCTACTAATAAACTACTCGGCTGGACTTTTTGTACCGATTTGTATCAACCGATCGATTTTCGAACCGAACCAAATAAGTTAGTACCGAAAGTTCGGTCTACCGACTTTTCGGTACGGTACAACCGAACCAAACTTTAAAAGTCGGTTCGGTTTCGGTATTCATTTCGTATGTTTGGTACAATACCGAACCGAACCAAACATTAAAATTATAAAATATATATAAATTTACGCATAGTTATAACTTACAAATAAATTGTATTATAGTTTATTTTAATTTTTCTCACGACTTACTTTCCTATTTACGAATCCAAATACAATCGTTAAAGTAGCAAATATAAAAATAGTTGTACACATTTTAATTTTTACAAACTTTTTTGCTATTTTATTGTTATCAAGAATTATTTTTTAATAATAATAATGTTTCGGTATAAAACGGAAAACCGAACCGTACCGAACCGAAAAAGTCGGTTACCGAACTTTCGGTAACCGACTTTTTCGGTTCGGTTATGGTATAATTTTTTTCAAACCAAACAAGTTTGGTTCGGTATTGGTATATGGTCAAAAAAGTCGGTACCGTACCGAAACCACCTCTACTACTCACTCTGTCACATAAAAAGATTATCCAATTTCATTTGTTTTTTGTCCCAAATTATGCTCTCATTTTCATTTACGAGGTGATAATTATGCTATAAAATTCTATATATAACGCTTTTAAATGAGTATCGATAATGACAGATGTTAACATTCATATTATTGACCGCATGTTAAAGTAAAATTGTAATCATATTAAATATTATAATTTATAATTAACCTAATATTAAAGGAAAACCAAATGAGCCCATATTTTTGGAACGGAGATGGTAAATTTTTGTGAATCCCCAAATTTACAAGTCACTCAATATATGGTGTTGAAATCTCATTTTAGTGTCTAGTATATGTTAAGGTTAGATTTTTTCCTCTTGGTCTTGATATACCTAAATGTAACTTCTACTAGTGGAATGCTATTTTAGCATCATGAAGTGTGTTCAATAAAACTGAAATTTTGAAGCATATCACATCTGAGAAAAGGAATCTTTAATTTACTTGATAAATTAATAATCCTACTGGAATCAGATAGTAAATTGAACTACCTCTAACACCGGCGTTGTTAATCAAAGCATCGATGCGTCCAAACGCTTTCCATGCCTGATTAATAGCAACCTCGATAGCCGTACCATTAGCCGTGACATCGAGTTCAATCGCCACGGCTCTAGCCTGGCAATCAGAGCTCGAGCCAGTTTGGTTAAGCTCGTCACATAAGGACTTGAGGCGGTCCAAGCGTCGAGCTGCAGCAACCACTCTACATCCCGCCTTAACAAGGTTGATACAAAACTCACGGCCTAGACCAGAAGACGCACCTGTCACTAGAACCACTTTGTCTTCGAAGCTGCACCATGGCTCTAGTTGGACTGGTTCTTGGCTAGCCATTGCTTGTTCTTTTTTTCTTTTCTTTGTTGGTATATATGGTATAACAAATTGTGTACCAATACTATCAGCCGGCCACATACATGTAAACACTGAATACCTATGTGCATAGTGTTGGCTTTCGTACTATTTCGAACAAACAATAAAGTAAAGGACAATAAATTAAAAGACAGGAACGCAATGGAAATAACACTTTATTTCTCACAATTGGAATATGAATTACAATTTCTGACTCGTACAGAATTTAAATTAAACTGCTGGACTGGTTTGACAATAAAACAAACTGCCGGACTGTTTTGACAATAAAACAAACTGCCGGACTGTTTTGATAATAAAACAAACTGCCGGACTGTTTTGACAATAAAACAAACTGCTGGACTATTTTGACAATAAAATAAACTGCCGGACTGTTTTGATAATTTAAAAACTGCCGGACTGTTTTAACAAACTGCCGGACTGGTTTTAACAAATAAAAAAACTGCCGGACTGTTTTAACAAACTGTCGGACTGGTTTTAACAAATAAAAAATTGCCGGACTGTTTTAACAAACTGCCGGACTGTTTTTAACAAATAAAAAAAAACTGCCGGACTGTTTTGTAAATAAAGGAAATTACAGAACTGAAAAGACTGAAAGTAAACAGTACTGAAAAGTAAATTACAGAAATTAAACAGTACTGAAATGAAATGGACAGAATGTAAATGACTGGAAAATAAATAACAGAAATATAAAAGAAGAGACAACTGCTGAGCAGTTTCCCTTAAACAATATTTCCCGAACCACCTTTAAAGGTTTCTGGTTTCGGGACTTTGTTCCCAAGGTACAACTTCTATCTCAGAGTGGCTCGTATGGAAACCGGCATCGAACCACAGGTTGAGCTGTTGGTGGTGCGGTTCTCTCTCTCTATATGATGCTTATGCTGTGAGGTTGTGTGTATTTCTGGTGTGTTGAAATGAGAGGGGGAGGGCTGCCTTTTATAGGCTCTACAGAAACCGCACCCATAAATGTTGGTCATTAATTCTGGGAGTTACACCACCCAGAATCCGCTCAATCAATTCTGAAACCGCAGCATTCAATCTCATTCATTGTTGGCGTTTCTGTTTCTGAAAACTCTAGGGACTCCTTTTGTATTTTATAGAAAACTCCCTTTTCGGATTTGGACCCAAGACCCGAGACATTCCCCAAATCCCAAATCCCAAGCCCGTGCCCGCGCCCGCGCCCGCAACCCGAGATACTAGACACGAGCGAGCGCGCGTGTGTGGTACACACTAATACTCTTAGGTGTATGTGGACTTTGTTTGTTTAACAACTACATGGGTTGGCCTTCTATATATATATTGTAAAATTGACCTTCAATCTTCCAATATAGTATTATTGTAAATGGTTTTCTCATTAACCATTTCGTTTTCCAGATTTGAACTTTCGATAGCCCAACTTTGAAGTCACTTTGTATTCACACTCATTCTCCGAATAGGTCATGCGATATACCGTTACGAAGTTCGTCACACGGGCTACTCAAATACGTTGAGTACGGTATAAACAACTCAGCACTGTCATATGAAAAAATGACTCGAAGTTGGTCTAGCGACCATTCGGAAACACCCATGTTTTTAACATGTTTTTCCAACAATCCCCCTCATGAATGCAATTGGCTGAAAATAAAATGCTCCTAAATGCATACGAGAGAACCGCAAGTGTTCACTGCATAAGGACAGATAGCGCGCGCCTTGAACCTGCCGTAGTGACGTAAGATCTGATATGCTACTATTGGGTAGCCTTTAAGCCTTGAACCCTTTAGCGTTTGTGCATACCAGGATAATGCGCACACAGTGTCCTCTCTACACCACTTACTAAGCCCTTTGGTTGTTGTCCATATTTTGCCGTGGACTGCCTTGGCAAAATAAATTATAGAAAGAGATGGATAAACATACTGAAAATTGATATAAAATTCAAGTGTCACATCAAAGATCTAAAAGTAGGTTTATCTCCTTAAATTTAAAGAAATTAATGAAATTAATGGTGAGACTGATACGGTAAAGAGCCGAACTCACAACCCTCAACTTTAGTGGGCGTACATAAATTGACAATGACATAAACTTAAAAGTGAATCAACATAAAATCAATCAAATTCAAGATAAAACTTAAAGGTGAGATAAACCGTTGTTAATCATATATCACCGTAGTCAAATTATCTTTTACAATTCTATACATAAGTACATAACCAGTGCACCTTATCTACAAATCAACTTTATGATCCTATAAAAAACGCATTTAAAAGTTGAATAACCTTTAACGTTAATTGCTTAGAGGGTTGAATAACCTTTAAAAGTTAAAAACTACTGTATGATCCTATAAAAAAAAAATACATGTCATGTGAGCATTCGTATCTGATTTCTCAAAATATTTTTTTTTTTTAAAGTTTGATGATTATGGTATGAAAAATGACATGCACCAGAAACCTTATAAATTACCTAAATTTAAGAAAACACAAAATTCACCTCATATACGAGGAATGCATATGATTCCCTAATACTCCATCCATCCCTAAACAAATATCACATACGAAAATACGTACAAATTTTGACCGATAATTTTTTCATAATTAGATTGCCGGAAAAAATTATTTCAAAAGTTAATCACGTAGTTTATGGTTAGAACTATATGATGAAATTTTTAATTTTTTCATTTCGGTAATATTGATATAAAAAATTTGATGGTCAAAATTGCATGTATTTTCGTAGTAGATATTTGTTTAGGGACGGAGGGAGTATAATATTAATAAACTATCATGAGTTTCACATTTTTGTGGTTGTAATATTTTTATTATTATTAAAATATAATAAACAAATAAAAAAAATAATGTAAGATTATTATAAGAAAATTAATAAGGAAACTATAATTTTATATAATGTAAACGGTTTATTAAAATGTATAAAATGTGTTATATTTGAGTAAATAGTTAACCCAGTTGATACGTATGCTCTTAGCACTACAAAATAATGTTTGATTTAATAAGAGTCAGAAGCTGTCATAAGCCTATCGCTAATTTAAAAAGCTGTCACAAATCTGTCGCAAATTGACTAAACTGTCATAAAGCCGTCACAAAAACCGCCGTTAATAAGCTCGTAACAAAAAATACCGTCACTATACCGTCGCTATTTGAATATTTTTTTTTATAGCGTAGATTGATGGTATTAATCATACACATCGAGTGGGACCACTGGGGTTCGTCTCTAAGATTTCCTAATATAGCTTGGATAGATTCATATTTACTTTTTTATTCCCCGAATAGGTTGAAAAGAAAACAACAAAGCAAAAGATCACTTTCTCACAAACACACCCGTTACTTACAATTTTATTTATATTTAAAATAATTAACATTATTTTTATATTTTTAGTATAACAATTTAACTTTATACATTTTTCATATTTGCTATCAAATTTATTATCATAACTAAATATTACTATATTTTAATATACTTGTATCAATTTTTTTCAATCCAAATTAATTTACTAGAGCAAACATATAAAATAACTTACACATTTTTTTGTATTTAAAGTAAAAAATACACTTTTACAACTTATAAGAAAACATTTTACTTTATACAAATTATCAGTTTTTTTATAAATTTCTCTATCACAACTATACAACTCATCTTTTTGTTATTTTATTAATTTATATGTGAAAATTACAAATAAATGAGAGATAATAAGAGAAAATTAAGAAAGATAAATTATTATTTTAATTATAAGTGAGCATCTTGATCACTTATATTTGAGGGATATTTGAGTTAATGTATATTTAAAATAATTGATAAGAAAACTAATGTGTATACAATTTTAAAACAATATTTTCATATTTAAGGTAAATCGGTGATACAAAGGAACCGATGTGAGCGCTCTAAGAACATTCACATCATACTCTTTCAACTCAAATTTGTTTAAATTTGAAGATGTTATTTGTAAAAAATCATTCACATCACACTCATGTTAAACTCTCTATTTTAAAAAAAATATCACTATTTATAAATAAAGAATATTGATTCTCCTTATCAACAAAAAAAACAATATTTTATTTTGGGTCCCAAATTTAATGATGTAATCTTTGAACACAAAAAATAAACTAAGTCTTAAAATACAATATAAAAATTAATAAAGTATTAATAAAGAAAGTGTTTTGAAAATATTGAAAAATCAATTAAAACTTAAGTGACTCTCCAAATAAATAAATAAAATAAGATTTTCACTCTTAATTTGATAAAAAATTTAGAAAGATGGATCTGACTGGTCTAATGATACTTATCTCTTTGGATCTCTTTTCTGCTAGGCTAGGTTTAGAAATGGAAGTATTATGTGTACCCAATTAATTATTGAGCAATTAATTATTGAGGTACTAAAAAAGCCACGCTTTACATGCTCACAGATCTCACATGGTTTTTACCTAAATTTAACTGAGACCAAAGTTTCTCATGGGTCCCCCTTAACCCACATTATTTCATATAGAAATATGTATGCACTATCTTTTAAGCTTTGATTTTAGCCAAGAAGGGTGCAACAAAATTATGGTTCTGTTTTTCTATTTTTTTCATTACACGTTATTAATTTTATTAACTAAAATAATTTTATTTTTATAGTATAATTTTCTTTTGGTCTTACATGTTTTATTTTGTTTTTCAGTAACTTATTTCTAAAAATCTCTACTTTACTCTGATAAGTAGTATTTAAGATACAATTTCTAAAAGAATAGGTTTTTAGTATGTTATAAGCAATTTAAATTTGAATGGGAAAAACGAGTTCTAGTTTTTATAGTATAATTTTCTTTTGGTCTTACATGTTTTATTTTTCTTTTCAGTAACTTATTTCTAAAAATTTCTACTTTGTTCTGATAAGTAGTATTTAAGATACAATTTCTAAAAGAATAGGTTTTTAGTATGTTATAAGCAATTTAAATTTGAATGTGAAAAATGAGTTCTAGTTTTTATTATCCATGCATGACCAAACGTACCATCTAAATTTTCATTTTATTTATTTATTTATTTTGTACATTCAATTTTTTTAACATCCAATTTTTTTTAATTGTCGATTTTCTTAAATAAAATTAAAAGGGTGCAAAAAATATGATTTTGGTCTAATTTTTTTCATTACATGTTATCAATTTCACTAACTAAAATTATTTTATTACATGTTTATTTTTTATTTTACTTTTGTTTTTCAATAACTCTTTTTTTTAAAACATCGTTACTAATGAGCAGTATCTAAGGTATAAACGTAGAGTTTTTTTTATTTGTTATAAACAATTTAATTTTGCATGAGAAAAAAAACAAGTTACAGTTTTTAGTGTCCATACATGACCAAATATATCAAATAAAAGTACTTCATATTTGTAGAGTAAGTTATTAGTCTCACATATTATTTTTTACACTTTCTTTTATTTAATGTTTGACACCTTTGAACATGATAAGTATGAGATTGATTATATTATGAAATTACAAGTACTACTTCATTAATAATGAATAAGTGTGAAGTTGATAGAAAAAAATAGTGTAAAAAAGTGAAAAAATATATTAGTACAATATAATAAATAGAAACTAATATAAGTTATAATATGTAATTTTGTACTTTACTTATTATTGTTAGATAATTTGGACGCCAATATACTAAACCGAAAGGTTTTATTTAGTTGAATAAACTAATCAGTAAATTTGTTAGTTTAATATACTAAATCGAAAACGCGTGATAGTCGAATATACAAAACATTAATTTTCTCATACATTTATGAAATTCAAGGCCCAGAATAACAAAATTAATTTGGTATAAATTAAGCAAACAGAAAATCAGTACTTGTTTGTGTTGGATTTTCCTAAGTTCATATCTTTCTTTCCCACTATATTCTTGTTGTTTATTTCTCAAAAATGTTTTGCTTCTGTAATTTGAATTGAAATATATAGAATAAGTAAAGATGCATTAGAACAATTGCATACCCAGAGCTGATTTATATGCGTATATAATTCTTGTATAGTTACTGATTTTCTGTATGCCTTTTGTTTTACTTGATAAACATATTTTTTATTACATACTCCTGAGCAACTTTTAATGTTATGATCGCTAGATCAATGTGTAATTAATCTGAAAACCAAATCTTTAAAGAACATTATATTCTTTTTTCGGTTTTTATGTTCAGTGTGCCTCGGGATATATATACTAGAGCTGCAACATGCAATGTTACTTGAATTACTTTAGTAAGATCGTACGGAAATTCTGTGTAAAAAAACAATCGTAGTTAAGAATAATATTGTCTAGGAACGGCAATATTAATCGATATCCAAAGTCCAGTCTGAATTTTATATTGGGTATACCCAATCCAAATTGTTTGAATTATTGACTATGGATTTAAATATCATGTACAAAAACAAATCGGAAATTCTGAAACTTGAAAAAGTCGCATAACTACCAGAATTTATAATAACGATGTAGGTATCATACTCTCTCTATATATATTATATTAAAGAGGATAAAAAATGATTAAAAAGATAAACAACAAATAGTATTCTAATATATTAAGTTAAACTCCATTTTTTTCTTTGCATATTGACAAAGAGAGTAAATTTTCAAATTTACAATTAAATAATAAATGAAAAAATTGGAATAATTAGGTTCTTTGAAAGAACAAAACACAATTGTAAAATTAATTACATATTGTATAGGTACAAGTACTATTTTTGTAATCTTCTTATGTCGTTTATTGGTATCGAGCGAGCAAAGGGATCAAATAATATTAGATAAATTGTGGAAACTTGTTATTTGGTACCCAAATTACTAATAAAATGATAAAATTGATATACTGATTAAATAAATATTACCCATTACAGTAGATTTGAATATTTTTGGCCTTTCTTCAGAGCTGACTTTTATAATTATTGTTTGTCGATTCATTTTTGAATTTCAAATATCCTTAGAATAACACAACTAAACCGTTCAACGATTACAAATTAGTATATTACTACGATTTACCTTAGTTCCAAATAATGACAGATAATGAATAATACTAGATTGAAAAATGTTTTAAAACCCTAACCGACAGACAATGAAAAAGTCGTCTCAAAAATAAATTAAATAAACAAAATTGTGTTATTACTCCATATAATAATACTAATTACATTAATTGTCCTGATAGTTTACATTCAGATGAGTGGTCCCCAACATTTCTTCACATTAAACCGACTGAAATATTTTCGGTTTACAAAGTCTCGTTGCCAAAAAATTATATTGAATTCTTAAAAAAAAAAATTATAAATTTTGATAATATTTAAATTTAAGTTAGTTTACACTAGAGTTATATATTTTTATTTGAGTTTTTATTATATTGTAATATTTGTTTTTAATTTATCAAATACTAATTTGTCTAATATATAATAAAATAAAATAAAAGTAAATTAGTACCATTCAACTCTCCATTTTCTAATACAACGATGATCGATTTAACTGAAGAAAGCCCGATCCTTGGGACAAAGTGAAGACCCAATATTTGTCGACAATTACTTGTCTAGTTCGTCCACAACTTCACCTAAGCTGGGAATGCTAGTCCACCATAGTCCATATATATATATATATGCTATGAGTCTATGACCATGCTATAGTAATGTAATTGTTATCATACTTAGTGGAGCTTTTGTACTATTATTACTTATATATAAATGTAGTTTAATAAGAATGTGGATGATTTAATATATAAATTGTCAACTATATATAATAATTTTAAATATTCTCTACTCTTTGGTCTTTTCTTTGTAGCTTCCTTTCCATTATTGCTCTGTAATGTAATTGTATACTATACATACTCCATTATTGCTCTGTAATGTAATTGTCAACTATACATACTCCATTATTGCTCTGTAATTTCCCCATTACGATTTATTTCTGAAATTCAAAGACCAGAATAACATAATTTAATTGGTGTAGAACAAAATATTAGTGAGTGTTTTCTGTGTTTGGTTTGGATTCTTCTCAGTTCCTAACTTGTAAGTTCCAAGTCTTTCTTTCCCAATATATATATATTCTTGTTATTTTGCTTATTTACTCCTCATTTACAATCGCGATCGATTTTCCGAATAGAATTAATATACATTAAAAAAAATATTTTTTAAAAAAATCTTATTATGAACAATACCGGTTTAGATTTATTAAAAAAAATAAACTTACTTTCACATCTAAGTTATTTACTAAATAACACACTTTTATTTCCGTATGAGTTTTTTGTTGCATATGTTGTGTATTTATCTTAATATTAAATAACTAAAATTATAACATTAGATTCTTAATTTTAGTTTGAATTATGTTATTTTTTATTAAAAATAATTATAATTAGTTGTCTTGTTGGATAATTAATTTTATAAACGAATACAATATCAACATAATATTGTCCCACTTTTTGATTTTGTTTAAATCCAACGAACTTTTGAACAATTTTTTTTAGGAGTATGAAGTATCGGGAAATCCCGTCCCGACCTTTGGAGATCCCGAATTATCGGGAATCCATATTATTGGGACCCGACCATTTTCGGGTCGGGATCGAGACTTTTAAATGACATCCGAAAATTATCAGATCGGGACATATGTTTAACCTTTTCAGGTCGTGTCCCGTCCCGATTCCACGCCCTAACTGGACCTGTAATATAACTTGAATTACTTATAGTACAAATATTTTGTGTAGGAAACAAACTCTGTTTTAGATCTAGGGTTTGTGCATATGAGGTATCAGTGTCAACCGCCCTCTCAAATTATTTACACATTAATGTTAAATAAGCCCAACTCATTCTTTTAGCTTTCAATTGACTACATATGTTTTCAATATTATCTTACAATTCTTTCTAAATTGATCCTCAGTATATGTAATACTAACATTTAAACCCAAAATAAATATAGGTTTCATATATTTTGATGAGTTTTATATACTACTCCATATATGTTTTCTATACAATGCCTTTTAGAATACCGTGATCAAGGTTCGATATCTACTACATCTAATATGAGGGTAATTTAAAAAATAATATATTAGATAGTGTGTGACTTACTTTGTTGCTTTGTTTGTTTCATATAAAGTTAATTTAAAAAGGCCACATACATAACAAAAAATAATATATTAGATAGTGCCTGACTTACTTTTTTATATATTACCATTGTGATACCAAACTTAAATTTTACACCAAATCCCATTTAATTAATAAACGGAATCCAAATATTTGAATATATCCAAATGCTTCTTCCGTCACAAAATATTGTGGTCTATGTATTTACGTGTAATTTTGACCGGTCAATATCTCGTCTTTAAATTGTTGAAATGTAAAATTTAAAAGTTTGTTCGTATAGTTTAACATTTGAACTATTTAATTAAATTTTAAAAATTTTCGATTTTGATAACTTAAATATGAGTTATTTGTTGATCAAAATTACACGTTTTTTCGTATAACTCCAAACAGTACTAAAATTATAGAATGATGTCGTGTAAAATTGTTTATCATATTATTTTGGGACCCATTCGAACATTCTCAGCAAGTACAAAACTGACTCTTAGGTATTTTCTTCGTATATTCATTTATTACTAAAATATTCGTATATTCATTTATTACTACAATATTCCTGTCTTTTCCAACAACTACTTTGCCCTCACTCTTTTCTTATTTGTTGCTTGACAATTCATTTCTGAAATTCAAAGTCCAGAATAACAAAATTAATTTGGTCTAAAGCTAACAGAAAATCAGTACTTGTTTTTGTTGGATTTTCCTAAGTTCATATCTTTCTTTCCCACTATATTCTTCTTGTTTATTTATTTACTCCTCATAAATGTTTTGCTTCTGTAATTTTCCTATCAATTCAAATTATATTACAGTAGCTTTTTGTTACCCAAATTAGTAATGGAATAATAAATTGATGTACTAATTAAATGAATATTTCCGATTACAGTAGCTTTGAATATTCTCTCCGGTTAGATCATTTATCAGCCACATTTTTTGTCTTTCTTCACAGCTGACTTTTCTAATTATTGATTGTCGATTCATTTATGAATTTCAAGTATCCCAGAATAACACAACTAAACTGCTCTACTATTACAAATTATATTACTAATTGTTTGGGCTGAATTTACCTTAGTTCCAAATACTACTAGATAATGAATAATGACACATAATGAATAATACTACTCTCTCGGTTTCTATTTAATTATCAATTACGAAACTACGTGCAATTTTAACCGGCCAAAAACTTGTATCAAAATTGTCGGAATGAATTTTTTTAAAAGTTGATCATGTAGTTCAAATGTTAAATTTTATGATTAGATTTAAAAAAAATCATTTGGACAATTTTAATACAAGTTATAAGACAGTCAAAATTGCACGTAGTTTCGTCATGAACAATTAAATGGGAAGGGGCTACTTAGATTAGCGTGGCATTCGAAAAGTGTTTTAAAACCCTAACCGACAGACAATGAAAAATTCGACTCAAAGATAAAAACTTGTTTTTTTTATCCAAATTAGTACTCCATATAATAAGACCAATTACATTAATGGTCCTGATAGTTTACATTCTCATAAATTGATGTGTTGATTAAATAAATATTTCCCTATAGTAGCTTTGAATACTCTCTCCAACTAGAAGTGGGTCCCATTTTGAACTTTGTCGGCCATATTTTTTGTTTTTCTTCACAGCTGGCTTTTATAATAATTGATTGTCGATTCATTTTTTAATTTCGAATATACTAAACTGGTCTATGATTACAAATTATATATATTACCTTTGTTCCAAATACTACTACATAATGAATAATACTACTAGATTGGCGCGGCGTTCGAAAAGTGTTTTAAAACCCTAACCGACAAACAATGAAAAATCCGACTCAAAGATAAATTAAATAAAAAAAATTGTGTTATTACTCCATATAATAAGACCAATTACATTAATGGTCCTGATAGTTTACATTCTGACAATTGGCGCCCATGTTTCTTCACATTAAACCAACTGAAATATTTTCGGTTTATAAAGTCTTGTGCCAAAAAAATTATATTGAATTAATTCTTAATTTTTTTTATAAATTTTGATTAATATTTAAATTTAGGGTAGTTTTCACTAGGGTTTTATATTTTTTTTGAGTTTTTATTGTATTGTAATATTTATTTTTAATTTATCAAATATTAATTTGTCTAATATATAATAAAATAAAATAAAATAAAAGTACATTAGTTCTATAATATTTATTTTTTAACAAATAGTGGGTCACACCTATACCTTAGTCCACTCATACGTTTATTGCTCTGTTTTTTCCCATTATATTGATTTGACGATTCATTTATGAAATTCAAACTCCTGAATAACAAAACTCCTCATTAGTACAAACATTTTGTTGTTAGCCTATTCTTGTTAGTTTTCTGGTTAGATCTGATAAACATTTTATTATTTTTATTTTTCAATTTGAAAATGTAAAGGCAGGAAAAGGATCTAAAGAGAAAGGAGGCTTTTAGAATGGCAGAAATCGCTATTGCTATTTTGGAAAAAGTTAGTGAACTCTTGATTTCCCCAATAGGACGACAGTTCGGTTACTTATTTAAATTTACTGGAAATGTTGAGACTCTTGAAAATGAACAAAAGAAGCTGCGAGATTTGAAAAACGATGTTGAAGACGAAGTGAAAGTTGCTAGAAATAATGTGGACACTATTTTGAATACTGTTGAAACCTGGTTAAAAGATGTGGATTTGGTTGACGACAAGGCACAGAGCATTGTTGAAGAGAAGGCTCGATTTCCGAAAGGATGGTTTAACAATTGGTGTTTAAATTTGAAGTCACGTTATGTTTTAAGCCGGAGGGCAAATAAGAAAACTAGAGACATCATTAAGCTGCAACAAGAAGGAAAATTTACAAAAGTATCATCACGAGCACCTCCTGTTGGTTTTGGTACTATTTCGAACAAACAATAAAATAAAGGACAATAAATTAAAAGACAGGAACGCAATGGAAATAACACTTTATTTCTCACAATTGGAATATGAATTACAATTCCTGACTCGTACAGAATTTAAGTTAAACTGCTGGACTGGTTTGACAATAATACAAACTGCCGGACTGTTTTGACAATAAAACAAACTGCCGGACTGTTTTGATAATAAAACAAACTGCCGGACTGTTTTAACAATAAAACAAACTGCCGGACTGTTTTGACAATAAAACAAACTGCATGACTGTTTTGACAATATAAAAACTGCCGGACTGTTTTAACAAACTGCCGGACTGGTTTTAACAAATAAAAAACTGCCGGACTGGTTTTTAACAATCAAGTTTATAGGCTCTACAGAAACCGCAGCCATAAATGCAGCCTTAGAAGAACTATAGGCTATAGCTCCAAAGGTACCAAATCTCCGGAGGCCTCCAATTGACGAGATATTGATTATTGAACCACCCAAGCCAGCATCACGCATACGCTTAGATACATACTTAGATACTAACCATGCTCCTGTTACGTTTGTTTTAAAGGTGTTGTTCCATTCCTCCTCTGAAAGGTCTATACACATAGTCACGCTTCCTATACATATATAAGTAAATAAAGAAATCAACATTAGTTGGTAAAAAACTTATTACTAATTCAATTCTTGAAATATGTAAGCTCGAGAAAGATAAATATCTTATCATATTTTAGAATACGCCGTGCCATCAAACCATAACAGCTACTAATAAACTACTCACTCTGTCACGTAAAATGATTATCCAATTTCATTTGTTTTTTGTCCCAAATTATGCTCTCATTTTCATTTACGAGGTGATAATTATGCTGTAAAATTCTATATACAACGCTTCTAAATGAGTATCGATAATGACAGATCTTAACATTCATATTATTGACTGCATATTAAAGTAAAGTTGTAATCATATTAAATATCATAATTTATAACTAACCTAATATTAACGAAAAACCAATGAGACAATATTTTTGGAACGGAGATGGTAAAACTTTTGTGAAACCTCAAATTTACAAGTCACTCAATATAAGGTTTGAAATCTCATTTTAGTGTCTAGTATATAGTATATGTTAAGCTTAGATTTTTTTCCTCTTGGTCTTGATAGGCCTAAATGTAACTTCTACTAGTACTATTTTAGCCTCATGAAGTGTGTTCAATAAAACTGAGATTTTGAAGCATAGCACATCTGAGAAAATGAATCTTTTACTTTGATAAATTAATAATCCTACTGGAATCAGATAATACATTGAAGTACCTCTAACACCGGCGTTGTTAATCAAAGCATCGATGCGTCCAAACGCTTCCCATGCCCGATTAATAGCAACCTCGATAGCCGTACCATTAGCCGTGACATCGAGCTCAATCGCCACGGCTCGAGCCTGACAATCAGAGCTCGAGCCAGTTTGGTTAAGCTCGTCACATAAGGACTTGAGGCGGTCCAAGCGTCGAGCTGCAGCAACAACTTTGCATCCCGCCTTAACAAGGTTGATACAAAACTCACGGCCTAGACCAGAAGATGCACCTGTCACTAGAACCACTTTGTCTTCGAAACTGCACCATGGCTCTAGTTGCACTGGTACTTGGCTAACCATTGCTTGTTCTTTTTTTCTTTTCTTTGTTGGTATAACTAATTGTGTACCCGTTCCTATTTAATTGTCCACTACGAAACTACATGCAATTTTGACCGGTCAAGAATTTGTATCAAAATTGTCAGAATAAAAATTTTCAAAAGTTGATTACATAGTTCAAATGTTAAATTTTATGATTAGATTTTAAAAAAATTCATTTCGAAAATTTTGATACAAGTTATAAATCGATTAAAATTGTACGTAATTTCGTAGTGGACAATTATGTAAAAACTTAATACGCATGTGCATAGCTTGGCTACACGGCAATTTTACGGGTTTCAACCCGATATGATCCGACTCGATTCGTTGCGGATCGGATAAAAGTATAATTATATTCGGGTCAGGTCGGGTTTAAATGAGTAAAAGTGTAATTTAAAAAAATTAAACTTAAAAGTGTAAGTTAACATTCTGTCACTTCTATTTCTATCCTATATACTAAACTATATCTCATATAATAATAGATAACATACATTTAAATGCATAAAAATACAACTTAACACCGTTTATCTCTCTCTCATAAATTAAACTCTTTCTTTTATAACTTAAAAATTACAATTTAATACTCTCTCTCATATAAATTAAACTCTTTCTTTTATATTATTTTTATAAATCAAATGATTTTTTAATCTATTTAACATATTTTATTTGAAATCTTTGACATTTATCTGATTTATTTTTTAAAAGAAAACAAAATATTTTTTAAAAACGAATCAAATAGGTCGGATCGGATCAAATGGATAAAAGTATAACTTTTTTCTCGAATCAGATTAAAACCCACGAAATTACGATCTGTATCTACGTCCCGCCAAACTATTTTTGGTATCACTCATAACTACATAATACATATATTCATACAATATAAATGCATAAGTTTTAGACATATTTACATAGAGGTAGGTCGGAAAGGACCACTCCCTTTATCCTTCCACTATTACATAATTATAAATAGATACTTATCAACGAAAGAGCTAACATATCAGCGTTGAACAGCTTCGGCACCTCGATGACAATCACGGGTTCCGAACCTTCTATGCCGGTACGGCTCAGTTTGGCTAAACCCTCTATTTCCTGTTATATTAATATTAATATTTATATCACAAGTACATCTCTTGATAAACTTGGGTACCAATTTGACAATATCTCAACTATAAACTTATAAGTCACAAATGATTACTTACAACTCAATTACATTGTCAATAAATGAACTATAAAGCTAGATGATTGGGTTCGGCTCACACTTGGCCAAACCTATGCTGCCAAACCACAATAATAAATACTTAAACATAAACTTGGGGAATCATTGAAACGGGTGGTCGTACAACCACCTTCGGGCTGGTCATACACGGTCATCGCTAACGTTTCGACGGATCCTTCGTCCTATAATAAAAACAATAAATCCACCTGTAGTCTTGTAAACACTAGATAATGTGTCGGATCCTGTGAGCCGATCCCGGCCTTAACTTATAAAACATTATGAGGATTTTTTATCCTCATCAAGAACGGTTAACATGGAACACATTTTATGCACTATTATGACTTTATGAGTACTACTCTCTGTAACATGTTCACTCATACATGTTCATATCTATAATATAGTCATGCCATGAAAGAAGTATTTCTAGATTTCTATTAAAATTAGTCTATTATGCAGATCCTCTTTGGGTCGGACTGTAACGACCCGGCCTCACATTGCGAGCGAACACATATTCATATCAACAATATTGTATGATATGGCAATTGGCACAATATTTTTATGCGGTCACTCATTCTAATAACAACAATTTGTTATATAAATATGCAAGTATTAAGTGTATCACTCATATTTCACGTATGTATCATTTGCATATTGCCATACAATAACTCATTTTCGTTGTTCTTATAAAGTACCATGACGATCGTTATGTTTTGCTGAACCGTGAAAGTTAAATGGAGAGGCCGATATACTATATAATTCTTTTCCATACCATATATAAGTTCTTTTTAATGTACTACTTCTTGAGATTTGCTTTCTCAATCTGAGCATACTATCATATTACCTTTAGTTCAGAAAGTTGGAAAACATTGCATGAATTCAAATTAAAGGCTTATTAGTCACAATATAATTAAACAGTGATAATACCGAAATACATTTACAGCAAAGATAAAGTGATAAGATTACAAATCAAAGAGAAGAAAAAATTGGAACACCAGGAAGTGAATACCCGGCGTCAATAATATAAATATTTCCAGAAACATAGCTTGAAGAATCATGAATTAAATATCTAATGAGAGATGTCAAAGCTGGATCTGTTTCAACAAGGGTTTGTAAAGGTACTGTTCTTTCTGCCACATTTTTAATCCAATTTTTGCTGAATAATTCTTGAGTTATCTCTGATGGGAATATGCCAGGTGCTACAGCATTCACTCTTATGTTATATTGTCCCAATTCAATTGCCATTATCTGTAAAATACAAGAGACATGCTAACAATCGTACAAATTCTCGCTAATTAGACCAAATGAAATGACCAACGCTCGCATTGCTTGAACGAGTTTAATCTAGTACCCTTAGTTTTAGTTGAAACATTAGCGGACACTACAAATTTTGAGGATAAAATGGATATTGTATCTAAAATTAGAAGTTAAAATCACAGTTATTTTTCTCTTCCACACCAAATTCCAAAGCTTAAAGAAGAGACTGAAAGTTATGAAATTTTACCTCCGTCACAACATGCAATGCAGCCTTAGAAGAAGTATAAGCTATAGCTCCGAAGGTACCAACTCTCCGGAGGCCTCCAATTGACGAGATATTGATTATTGAACCACCCAAGCCAGCATCACGCATACGCTTAGATACATACTTAGATACTAACCATGCTCCTGTTACGTTTGTTTTAAAGGTGTTGTTCCATTCCTCCTCTGAAAGGTCTATACACATAGTCACGCTTCCTATACATATATAAGTAAATAAAGAAATCAACATTAGTTGGTAAAAAACTTATTACTAATTCAATTCTTGAAATATGTAAGCTCGAGAAAGATAAATATCTTATCATATTTTAGAATACGCCGTGCCATCAAACCATAACAGCTACTAATAAACTACTCACTCTGTCACGTAAAATGATTATCCAATTTCATTTGTTTTTTGTCCCAAATTATGCTCTCATTTTCATTTACGAGGTGATAATTATGCTGTAAAATTCTATATACAACGCTTCTAAATGAGTATCGATAATGACAGATCTTAACATTCATATTATTGACTGCATATTAAAGTAAAGTTGTAATCATATTAAATATCATAATTTATAACTAACCTAATATTAACGAAAAACCAATGAGACAATATTTTTGGAACGGAGATGGTAAAACTTTTGTGAAACCTCAAATTTACAAGTCACTCAATATAAGGTTTGAAATCTCATTTTAGTGTCTAGTATATAGTATATGTTAAGCTTAGATTTTTTTCCTCTTGGTCTTGATAGGCCTAAATGTAACTTCTACTAGTACTATTTTAGCCTCATGAAGTGTGTTCAATAAAACTGAGATTTTGAAGCATAGCACATCTGAGAAAATGAATCTTTTACTTTGATAAATTAATAATCCTACTGGAATCAGATAATACATTGAAGTACCTCTAACACCGGCGTTGTTAATCAAAGCATCGATGCGTCCAAACGCTTCCCATGCCCGATTAATAGCAACCTCGATAGCCGTACCATTAGCCGTGACATCGAGCTCAATCGCCACGGCTCGAGCCTGACAATCAGAGCTCGAGCCAGTTTGGTTAAGCTCGTCACATAAGGACTTGAGGCGGTCCAAGCGTCGAGCTGCAGCAACAACTTTGCATCCCGCCTTAACAAGGTTGATACAAAACTCACGGCCTAGACCAGAAGATGCACCTGTCACTAGAACCACTTTGTCTTCGAAACTGCACCATGGCTCTAGTTGGACTGGTACTTGGCTAACCATTGCTTGTTCTTTTTTTCTTTTCTTTGTTGGTATAACTAATTGTGTACCCGTTCCTATTTAATTGTGCACTACGAAACTACGTGCAATTTTGACCGGTCAAGAATTTGTATCAAAATTGTCAGAATAAAAATTTCAAAAGTTGATTATATAGTTCAAATGTTAAATTTTATGATTAGATTTTAAAAAAATTCATTTCGACAATTTTGATACAAGTTATAAATCGATTAAAATTACACGTAATTTCGTAGTGAACAATTAAATGGGAACAGAGGTAGTATGTAAAAACTTAATACGCATGTGCATAGCTTGGCTACACGGCAATTTTGCGGGTTTCAACCCGATATGATCCGACTCGATTCGTTACGGATCGGATAAAAGTGTAATTATATTCGGATCAGGTCTGGTTTAAATGAGTAAAAGTGTAATTTAAAAAAATTAAACTTAAAAGTGTAAATTAACACTCTGTCACTTCTATTTCTATCGTATATATTAAACTATATCTTATATAATAATAGATAACATACATTTAAATGCATAAAAATATAACTTAACATCATTTTTCTCTCTCTCATAAATTAAACTCTTTCTTTTATAACTTAAAAATTACAATTTAATACTCTCTCTCATATAAATTAAACTCTCTCTTTTATATTATTTTTATATTATATTTATAAATCAAATGATTTTTTAATCTATTTAACATATTTTATTTGAAATATTTGACATTTATGTGATTTATTTTTTAAAAGGAAAAAAAATATTTTTTAAAAACGAGTCAAATTGGTCGGATCGGATCAAATGGATAAAAATACAACTTTTTTCTCGGCTCACACTTGGCCAAACCTATGCTGCCAAACCACAATAATAAATACTTAAACATAAACTTGGGGAATCATCGAAAGGGATGGCCGTACAACCACCTTCGGGTTGGTGATCATACACGGTCACCGCTAACGTTCCGACGGACCCTTCGTCCTATAATAAAAACAATAAATCCACATGTAGTCTTGTAAACACTAGATAATATGTCGGATCCTGTGAGCCGATCCCGACCTTAACTTATAAAACATTATGAGGATTTTTTATCCTCATCAAGAACGGTTAACATGGAACACATTTGATGCACTATTATGATTTTATGAGTACTACTCCCTGTAACATGTTCCCTCATAAATCATAACTCATACATGTTGATACGTATAATATAGTCATGCCATGAAAGAAGTATTTCTAGATTTATATTAAAATTAGTCTATTATGCGGATTCTCTTTGGGTCGGACTGTAACGACCCGGCCTCACATTGAGAGCGAACACATATTCATATCAACAATATTGTATGATATGGCAATTGGCACAATATTTTTATGCGGTCACTCATTCTAATATCAACAATTTGTTATATAGATATGCAAGTATTAAGTGTATCACTCATATTTCACGTATGTATCATTTGCATATTGCCATACAATAACTCATTTTCGTTGTTCTTATAAAGTACCATGACGATTGTGACGACATGAATCGTGATGTCTATTTTGATCGTTATGTTTTGCTGAACCATGAAAGTTAAATGGAGAGGCTGATATTCTATATAATTCTTTTCCATACCATATATAAGTTCTTTTTAATGTACTACTTCTTGAGATTTGCTTTCTCAATCTGAGCATACTATCATATTACCTTTAGTTCAGAAAGTTGGAAAACATTGCATGAATTCAAATTAAAGGCTTATTAGTCACTATAATTAAACAGGGATAATACCGAAATACATTTACAGCAAAGATAAAGTTGTTGAGTTGTGCAGGCAAATGAGTTTTGGCCATGTCTTCTTATTATCCCACATCACCTGAAATTGTAATATGACCCATGTTGGGTTCTATTTATATGCCCCAATATCTTGTATTCTAATTACACCTATACAAACACCTCTATATTATAAAGAGAGAGTTCTATTTGCGAGAGAACCATAGCTTTGTGTTTAGCTAGATTACGTTTGTAATCCTCTATATATATAGTAAGTGCCACGTGTAGCGGCCCGGAGACGTAGCCAATTTGGGTGAACTCCGTTATCAAAGTGTGTGTGTGCTCGGTTTTGAGTTCAAGTATTTCTGTCTTTTATTGATTCGCCTGATCGACCCTAACAAGTGGTATCAGAGCTCGGAAGATCGATGGCGAAAGAAGACAGGACCGCACACGGGATCGAGAAGTTCGACGGGAAGGACTTCGCATTCTGGAGAATGCAGATAGAGGACTACCTCTACGGGAGGAAGATGCATCAGCCACTTCTCCTTGAGGAAAGGCCGACCACGACCACCGAGGAGGCGTGGAAACTCTTAGACCGTCAAGTGTTGGGAGTGATCCGCCTAACACTATCTAGGAGTGTCGCACATAACGTCGCAAGAGAGACGACGACGATGGGGATGATGAAGATCCTCACCGACATGTATGAGAAACCATCCGCGAACAACAAGGTACATCTCATGCGTAAGTTGTTCAACCTACGCATGGCTGAGGGGACACCTGTCGCGAGTCACGTAAACAAGTTCATCGACACCGTAAATCAGTTGGATGCGGTGGAGATAACTTTTGAAGACGAAGTGAGAGCCCTTATACTGCTAGCATCTCTACCGAACAGTTGGGAATTCATGCGAGCTGCTGTAAGCAACTCAATTGGAAAGGAGAAACTGACTTACAACGGCATTCGAGATCAAATACTCCCTGAGGAACTCAGGAGATTGGATATGGGTGAATGCTCAAATGATTGAGCAGCCTTGAACATGGGTTCAAGAGACCGGGGTAAGGCCAGGGTATGGGACGTTAGAGGACGTTCACAATCCCGAGGTAGAAGAGGGCTTAGCCGAGGAGGCAAAGATAGCGACCGAAGTAAGAAGAATCTTCGGTGCTATAACTGCCAGGGTATGGGGCACTTCAGTTATGAGTGCAAGCAGCCGAATAAGAGTACCGGCCGTGATCACGGGGCTAATATTGCGAGCGACGAGGATTCGGGTGACTGTCTAATGCTTGCCGTACAGAGAGACATAGATTCGTGGATTCTAGACTCTGGGGCATCATTTCACACGACCACTCAGAAGGATTTATTCGAAAATTACACTGCGGGTAATTTCGGTAAAGTGTATCTAGCCGACGGAGAAGCGTTGGATGTTGTTGGAATGGGCGATGTGAAAATTCGCATTCCAAACGGGTCGGTATGGAAGCTAACGAAAGTGAGGCATGTCCCGAGGTTGACCAAGAATCTGATTTCAGTAGGTCAACTCGATGCCGAAAGGCACTCCATTTCGTTTAGCTGTGGAGCTTGGAAAGTTTCACGAGGAGCTATGGTGATAGCCCGAGGGAGCAAGGTCGGTACGCTGTACATGACGACCGATGAGGAGTGTACAGTGGCGGCAGCTGTGTCGTAAGACTGCTCGGAACTGTGGCATCGATGGTTGGGTCACATGAGTGAGAAGGGGATGAAGGTGTTAGCGAAGGACAGCAAACTTCCAGGCTTGAAGTCTGTCAACCTCGACATGTGCGAAGGTTGCATCTTCGGGAAGCAGAAGAAAGTGAGCTTCCGGAAGGGTGGAAAAGCTCCCAAGGAGGAGAAGCTAGCACTGGTCCACTCAGATGTATGGGGACCATCTCCAGTAACCTCACTGGGAGGAGCTCAATACTATGTGACCTTCATCGATGATTCGACGAGAAAAACATGGGTCTACTTCTTGAAACACAAGTCTGAGGTGTTTAAGAAATTCCAAGAATGGAAGGCCATGGTCGAACTGGAGACCGGGAATAAACTCAAGTGTTTGAGGTCCGACAACGGTGGAGAGTACATTGATGCGAAGTTCGTAGAGTTCTGTGCTCAGAGAGGTATTCGAATGGAGAAGACCATCCGAAGAACGCCATAGCAAAATGGCATGGCCGAGCGCATGAACCGAACAATCAATGAGCGTGCTAGGAGTATGAGACTGCAAAGTGGGTTGCCCAAAGCCTTGTGGGCACATGCAGTAAGCACGGCGGTTTACCTCATTAACCGCGGACCCTCAGTGCCCCTAGAAAGGAGAATTCCCGAGGAAGAGTGGGTAGGAAAGCCTATCTCTTATGAACACTTGCGAGTGTTCGGTTGTCTGTCATATATCCATGTCGACATAAATGATCGTACCAAACTTGACTCGAAATCCAAAGTGTGTTACTTTGTGGGGTACGGTGGAGCTGAGTTCGGATATCGCTTCTGGGATGGTCAAACAAAGAGGATCATTCGCAGTAAGGATGTCATCTTCAACGAAGGCATTTTGTATAAAGATCGACAAAGTGCAGCGGAGGAAGAAGATGCGCTCCCGTCCGAGGAAAGTGGTATGGTCGACATGAATGTGTTTCCAAGAGAGTTGGAAAATGACACTGAAGATGAGCCAGTGGTGCTCGACAACCGACCAGCAGATGCTGAAGAGGCCGAGGAGCTGTCCCAGACTCCCCGACCTGAATTGGGCCGAGGTCATCGCGTGAAGAGACCTCCTGTCCGATACTCTCCTTCCCTGCATTACATACTGCTCAGTGATGCAGGAGAGCCCGAAAGTAGAGAAGAAGCTCTGGAGCTGAAAGACTCGAGCAAGTGGGAGCTCGCGATGAAGGATGAGATGAAGTCGCTCGAGAAGAATGTGACTTGGCAGTTAGCCGAACTGCCCAAGGGGAAGAGGGCACTGAGCAATAAATGGGTGTTCCGTCTAAAGGAGGAACAAGATGGCACGAAACGGTATAAGGCACGCCTAGTAGTCAAAGGGTTCCAGCAAAAGGCAGGAATTGACTACACCGAGATCTTTTCACCAGTCGTAAAGATGACGACTATTCGGCTATTGTTGAGCATTGTTGTAAATGCGAATCTTCATCTCGAGCAGTTAGATGTGAAAACTGCCTTTCTCCATGGAGATCTCGATGAAGAAATTTACATGCTCCAACCTGAAGGGTTTGCCAAAAAGGGAAAAGAGAAACTGGTCTGCAAACTGCGGAAGAGCTTGTACGGGTTAAAACAAGCACCACGGCAGTGGTATAAGAAGTTTGACAGTTTCATGGTGGATACTGGATTCGAAAGAAGTGATAGTGATCACTACTGTTTCGTGAAGAGATCTGCGAACTCTTCGTACGTCATACTACTTTTGTATGTATATGACATGTTGCTCGCTGGGTCGAGCCTTGTTGAGATTAACAAGGTGAAACAACAGTTGGCAAAACAGTTCGAGATGAAAGATTTGGGTGCCGCAAATCAGATCCTCGGTATGAGGATTTCCCGAGGAAGGGATGGGTCCCTATTTCTGTCGCAAGCCGAGTATGTAAAGAAAGTGTTGGCACGGTTTAGCATGAGCGATGCCAAGGCTGTAGGCTCACCGCTAGCCGCACACTTTAGCTTGTCGAAGAAACAATCACCCTTAGACGAGGAATGAAAGGATCATATGTCGAACATACCCTACGCTTCAGCAATTGGTAGCTTGATGTACGCTATGGTGTGTACAAGACCGGACATTGCCCATGCAGTGGGAGTTGTCAGTCGTTACATGAGTAACCCAGGAAAGCACCATTGGGAAGCTGTGAAGTGGATATTGAGATATCTCTCGGGTACCTTGAGTTTGGCATTATGTTTCCGAAAGACCTCTGAAGGCCTGCACGGCTATGTGGATGCTGACATGGCCAGTGATCTGGACAGCCGAAAGAGCACAACGGGATGTGTTTGTACCTTCGGTGGTACTGCTGTGAGTTGGACATCTAAGTTGCAAAAGATTATTGCATTGTCGACCACAGAGGCTGAGTACGTCGCGGTGACGGAAGCAAGCAAAGAGATGATTTGGTTGCAAGGTTTCTTGAAGGAGCTCGGTCAGAAAACCGACAAGGGAGTTCTGCACTGTGATAGTCAAAGTGCAGTTCAGCTAGCCAAGAATCCTGTATTCCATTCACGCACCAAGCACATACAGATTCGTTACCATTTTATCCGGGCTGTTCTGGAAGATGGAATCTTCGCGCTAGAAAAGATTGAGGGCGCTAAGAACCCCGCCGATATGCTAACGAAGACTGTTACAATCGACAAACTGAGGCTGTGTGCAACCTCAGTAGGACTCCGAGCATGAGGCTCAGGGTCGCCGCTACACTGGAAGAATGAGTAACTCGCCGATGACGGCAGAGTATCAATTACTATACAAGGATACCGATGGGAGCATTCTGCTCGGTGGAGCACAGTGAATTCGGTGATCGGGGATATCTGGAGTTCTTTTGAAGCACTCGACATTTGACTCCAAGTGGGAGATTGTTGAGTTGTGGAGCCAAATGAGTTTTGGCCATGTCTTCTTATTATCCCACATCACCTGAAATTGTAATATGACCCATGTTGGGTTCTATTTATATGCCCCAATATCTTGTATTCTAATTACACCTACACAAACACCTCTATATTATAAAGAGAGAGTTCTATTTGCGAGAGAATCATAGATTTGTGTTTAGCTAGATTACGTTTGTAATCCTCTATATATATAGTAAGTGCCACGTGTAGCGGCCCGGAGACGTAGCTAATTTGGGTGAACTCCGTTATCAAAGTGTGTGTGTGCTCGGTTTTGAGTTCAAGTATTTCTGTCTTTTATTGATTCGCCTGATCGACCCTAACAAAAGTGATAAGATTACACATCAAAGTGAAGAAAAAATCGGAACACCAGGAAGTGAATACCCAGCGTCAATAATATAAATATTTCCAGAAACATAGCTTGAAGAATCATGAATTAAATATCTAATGAGAGATGTCAAAGCTGGATCTGTTTCAACAAGGGTTTGTAAAGGTACTGTTCTTTCTGCCACATTTTTAATCCAATTTTTGCTGAATAATTCTTGAGTTATCTCTGATGGGAATATGCCAGGTGCTACAGCATTCACTCTTATGTTATATTGTCCCAATTCCATTGCCATTGTCTGTAAAATACAAGAGACATGCTAACAATCGTACAAATTCTCGCTAATTACACCAAATGAAATGACCAACGCTCGCATTGCTTGAACGAGTTTAATCTAGTACCCTTAGTTGAAACATTAGCAGACACTACAAATTTTGAGGATAAAATGGATATTGTATCTAAAATTAGAAGTTAAAATCACAGTTATTTTTCTCTTCCACACCAAATTCCAAAGCTTAAAGAAGAGACTGAAAGTTATGAAATTTTACCTCCGTCACAACATGCAATGTAGCCTTAGAAGAAGTATAAGCTATAGCTCCGAAGGTACCAACTCTCCGGAGGCCTCCAATTGACGAGATATTGATTATTGAACCACCCAAGCCAGCATCACGCATACGCTTAGATACATACTTAGATACTAACCATGCTCCTGTTACGTTTGTTTTAAAGGTGTTGTTCCATTCCTCCTCTGAAAGGTCTATACACATAGTCACACTTCCTATACATATATAAGTAAATAAAGAAATCAACATTAGTTGGTAAAAAACTTATTACTAATTCAATTCTTGAAAAATGTAAGCTCGAGAAAGATAAATATCTTATCATATTTTAGAATACGCCGTGCCATCAAACCATAACAGCTACTAATAAACTACTCACTCTGTCACCTAAAAAGATTATCCAATTTCATTTGTTTTTTGTCCCAAATTATGCTCTCATTTTCATTTACGAGGTGATAATTATGCTATAAAATTCTATATATAATGCTTTTAAATGAGTATCGATAATGACAGATGTTAACATTCATATTATTGACTGCATGTTAAAGTAAAATTGTAATCATATTAAATATTATAATTTATAACTAACCTAATATTAAAGGAAACCCAAATGAGCCCATATTTTTGGAACGGAGATGGTAAATTTTTGTGAATCCTCAAATTTACAAGTGACTCAATATATGGTGTTGAAATCTCATTTTAGTGTCTACTATATGTTAAGGTTAGATTTTTTCCTCTTGGTCTTGATAGGCCTAAATGTAACTTCTACTAGTTCTATTTTAGCATCATGAAGTGTGTTCAATAAAACTGAAATTTTGAAGCATAGCACATCTGAGAAAATGAATCTTTTACTTTGATAAATTAATAATCCTACTGGAATCAGATAATACATTGAAGTACCTCTAACACCGGCGTTGTTAATCAAAGCATCGATGCGTCCAAACGCTTTCCATGCCTGATTAATAGCAACCTCGATAGCCGTACCATTAGCCATGACATTGAGCTCAATCGCCACGGCTCTAGCCTGACAATCAGAGCTCGAGCCAGTTTGGTTAAGCTCGTCACATAAGGACTTGAGGCGGTCCAAGCGTCGAGCTGCAGCAACCACTCTACATCCCGCCTTAACAAGGTCGATACAAAACTCACGGCCTAAACCAGAAGACGCACCTGTCACTAGAACCACTTTGTCTTCGAAGCTGCACCATGGCTCTAGTTGGACTGGTTCTTGGCTAGCCATTACTTGGTTCTTTTTTTCTTTTCTTTGTTGGTATTATGGTATAACAAATTGTGTACCAATACTATCAGCCGGCCACATATATACATGTAAACACTGAATACCTATGGCATAGGTCGGCTATGTCCCGCCGAACTATTTCTACTCTCACCCATAACTACATAATACATATATTCATACAATATAAATGCATAAGTCTTAAGACATATTTACATAGAGGTAGGTCGGAAAGAACCATTCCCTTTATCCTTCCACTATTACATAATTATAAATAGATACTTATCAACGAAAGAGCTAGCATATCAGCGTTGAACAGCTTCGGCCAGCTACGTGTCCAGTCCAACACCTCGACGACAATCATGGGTTCCGAACCTCCTACACCGTACTACGGCTCAGTTTGGCTAAACCCTCTATTTCCTGTTGTATTAATATTTATATCACAAGTACATCTCTTGATAAACTTGGGTACCAATTTGACAATATCTCAACTATAAACTTATAAGTCACAAATGATTACTTACAACTCAATTACATTGTCAATAAATGAACTATAAAGCTAGATGATTGGGTTCGGCTCACACTTGGCCAAACCTATGCTGCCAAACCACAATAATAAATACTTAAACATAAACTTGGGGAATCATCGAAACGGGTGGTCGTACAACCACCTTCGGGCTGGTCATACACGGTCATCGCTAACGTTTCGATGAACCCTTCGTCATATAATAAAAACAATAAATCCACCTGTAGTCATGTAAACACTAGATAATGTGTCGGATCCTGTGAGCCGATCCCGACCTTAACTTATAAAACGTTATGAGGATTTTTCATCCTCATCAAGAACGGTTAACATGGAACACATTTTATGCACTATTATGACTTTATGAGTACTACTCCCAGTAACATGTTCACTCATAAATCATAACTCATACATGTTCATACCTATAATATAGTCATGCCATGAAAGAAGTATTTCTGGATTTCTTTTAAAATTAGTCTATTATACGGATCCTCTTTGGGTCGGACTGTAACGACCCGGCCTCACATTGCGAACGCATGTTCATATCAACAATATTGTATGATATGACAATTGGCACAATATTTTTATCTGGTCACCCATTCTAATGAGACCATATTTTTGGAACGTAGATGGTAAAACTTTTGTGAATCCTCAAATTTACAAGTGACTCAATATATGGTTTGAAATCTCATTTTAGTGTCTAGTATATAGTATATGTTAAGCTTAGATTTATTCCTCTTGGTCTTGATAGACCTAAATGCAACTTCTACTAGTGGAGCACTATTTTAGCCTCATGAAGTGTGTTCAATAAAACTGAAATTTTGAAGCATAGCACATCTGAGAAAATGAATCTTTTACTTGATAAATTAATAATCCTACTGGAATCAGATAGTACATTGAAGTACCTCTAACACCGGCGTTGTTAATCAAAGCATCAATGCGTCCAAACGCTTCCCATTCCCGATTAATAGCAACCTCGATAGCCGTACCGTTAGCCATGGCATCGAGCTCAATCGCCACGGTTCGAGCCTGACAGTCAGAGCTCGAGCCAGTTTGGTTAAGTTCGTTACATAAGGACTTGAGGCGGTCCAGGCGTCGAGCTGCAGCCACCACTCTGCATCCGGCCTTAACGAGGTCGATACAAAACTCACGGCCTAGACCAGACAACGCTCCTGTCACTAAGACCACTTTGCCTCCAAAGGTGCACCATGGTTTTAGTTGGATTGGTTCTTGCCTTGCCATTGCTTGCTCTTTGGTGCCAATACTATCGGCCCCATATATGCAACCTACTGTATGGAAAGATAATCAGTGATTCAGTGGTCCAGAAGGGTTAACATGGAACACATTTTATGCACTATGAGTACTACTCCATGTAACATTTTTTTTTAATCATACCGTGTTTATTATTAATTAAAACAACAAGCGACACAGAGTCCCTGAAACAACCTCCAAGGGGTTAAGTGTAAAACAAAATACAAAACCACATCGGGCGCTAGAAAACCTCTGACCCTAGCAACCGACCAAATCATCCCAACCTGAATTGACAAAATAAAGTACAACAAAACACCATAAAGTACTAATAGGAGAAATCCCAGCTATCAAGCGAGTACTGAAATATTGTCGGCTGTGCCAATCGAAAATAAGGTAGATTAAATGGACTCATCCTATACGAGGCAGTTTTTACGGATGAAAGGAGAACATGAAGGTCAAATGACACAACGTATACCATCGGGGTGTCCGCACATAATTAAACCCGATCCAATCAAGTGAGAATACAGACAAAATAATCAAAAGTTGTAACCCATTACACCAAATAGTACACAAACCGGCCAAATCAACCGAGTAATCGTTCCCATTATGAATATGGATAAATCAGCCCAATAAACTTTATCCTATAAACAACAAGCAACCAAAAGAACTACTCCATCATGTTCACTCATAACTCATGCATGTAGATATCACACATATGTATATAGTCATGTCATGAAATAAGTATTTCTAAATTTCTATTGAATTTAATCTGCTATGTGGATCCTCTTTGGGTAGGAGTGTAACGACACACCCACACAGGTCGAACCCATGTTCGTATCAACGATATTGTGTAATTAGCACAAATTCTCTCGGTCACCCATCCTAATATCAGCAATTTGTTTATAGATATGCAAGTATAAGTGTATCACTTATCCTTCACAGGTGTATCATTTGCATATTGTCATACAATAACTCATTTTCGTTGTTCTTATAAAATACTATGACAATTGCGACGACAAGAATCATGATGTCTACTTACTTTGATCGTCAGCATTTGCCGAACCATGAAAGTCAAATGGAGAGGCTGATATTCAATATAATTATTTTCCATACCATATATAAATAAGTTCTTTTTAATGTACTACTTCTTAAGATTTATTATCTTTCTCAATCTGAGCATACTATTCAGAAAGTTGGAAAACATTGCATGAATTCAAATTAAAGGCTTATTAGTCACAATATAATTAAACAGTGATAATACTGAAATACATTTAAAGCAAAGGTAAAGTCATAAGATTACAAATCAAAGAGAAGAAAAAATTGGAACACCGGGAAGCGTATACCCGGCATCAACAACATAAATATTTCCAGTAACATAGCTTGAAGAATCATGGAGTAAATATTTAATGACGGATGTCAAAGCTGGATCTGTTTCGCCAAAAGTTTGTAAGGGCACTGTTCTTGTAGCCACATTTTTAAGCCAATTTTTACGCAATAATCCTTCGGTTATCTCTGATGGGAATAGGCCAGGTGCTACAGCATTCACTCTTATGTTGTATTTTCCCAATTCCATTGCCATTATCTGTAAAATACAAGTGACATGCTAACAATCGTACAAATTCTCGCTAATTAGACCAAATGAAATGACCAATGCTCCCATAGTTTAATCGATTTCAATCTAGTCACCTTGGTTATATTAGAAACACCAATTGAAACCCTGGAGTTTGGGGATAAAAATGAATATTGTACCGAAAATTAGAAGACAAAATCACCATTTTCCGTCTATTCCACGACATATTCCAAAGCTTAAAGAAGAGACTGAAAGTTATGAAATTTTACCTTTGTCACAACATGCATTGCGGCCTTAGAGGAACTATAGGCTATACCTCCAGCTGTATAGACTCGCGGGAGGCCATTGATAGACGAGATATTGATGATTGAACCACTCAAGCCAGAATCCCGCATACGTTTAGATACATACTTGGATATTAACCATGCTCCACTTACATTTGTTTTGAAGGTGTTGTTCCATTCTTCTTCCGAAAGGTCTATAGACAGAGTCACACTTCCTATACATATATATAAAAAGAAATCAATACTCCATGGAGTATAATATAGTAATACGACATGACATCGAGTATAATATATAGTCACACTTCCGAAAGGTTTATTAGTTGTTATAGTTCGATGTCATGGAGTATAATATAGTAAATACGGCATGACATCAAACTATAACAACTAATAAATAAAACTTTAGTGAATCCTCAAATTTGCAAGTCACACTAAGGTTTGAGATCATATTAATGTCTAGTGTATGTTAAGCTTAGATTTTTTCCTCTGTCTTGATAGACTTAATATGCAACTTTTACTACTATTTTAGCCTCATGGAGTGTGTTCAAGAAAACTGAACTTTTGTACTAGCATATTATCTATAAAAAAATGTATTTTTTATATATAAATTAATAATTATAGTAAATTGAGGTATACCTCTAACACCGGCGTTGTTAATCAAAGCATCAATGCGTCCAAACGCTTCCCATGCCCGATTAATAGCATTCTCGATAGTCGGACCATTAGCCGTGACATCGAGCTCAATGGCCACGGCTCGAGCCTCACAATCAGAGCTCGAGCCAGTCTGGTTAAGCTCCTCACATAAGGATTTGAGGCGGTCCACGCGTCGAGCTGCAGCCACCACTCTGCATCCGGCCTTAACGAGGTCGATACAAAATTCACGGCCTAGACCAGATGACGCGCCTGTCACTAGAACCACTTTATCTTCTAATTTGCACCATGGCTCTAGTTGGATCGGTTCTTGGCTAGCCATTGCTTGTTTTTTTGGTATAAGTAATAATGTAGCCGGCCACATTTATATAAACAAATAGATGAAAAGATGATTAGTGGTCCAGACCAGTTAGTTAACAACATTGAACACGTTTTTTGCACTATAATTACTACTTCCGATAACGTGTTCAAAATCACGACTCATGTATGTACCTATCGAAATCGTCATGTCATGAAAATATTTCTATGATTTCTATTGAAATTAAGTTTCCTTTCTACTATGTGAATCCTCTTTGAGTCGGACAGATCAATATTTTCCGAATTTTATTATTTTGTACTTGTAATTTATTAGAGTAAGTATGTAAAATTGTTTTCATCAGTTTGCGGAATCGTTGTCAAACGTATTTTTAGTTTATTTAGGATTATAACTATCAAACTTCAAAAATAATACCTAGCTTCTTGTGAAGATTACAAGTTTTTTACTACACTGTTGTTTTGGAAGTCTAAAACATACATTAAAATATAATACGCAGTAAAATTAAAAACAAATCATAGTTGATTATTAAACCCAACCAACGTAAACTCAACGAGTAAACTTCGGATATATAATTGTTATGCTAAAAAATAAATTAAGATGACTGTTTTAAATAGACACTCTTGAAATGCATGCTTCGTTCAACAACGAATATTCGATCAGAAGACAAATAAAATAAAGACGGCTTCCTTAATAAGATTGATAGTTTATCGTTTGATATTTTATAGGTTTAGTACACCAAACTATCTGTTTTTAACGATTTGGGTACCCATCTTTCAAATTTTTCAATTTAGGTATCACCGTCTAAATAAATCACGGAATCATGTCACGTGACATTTGACAAACATTAATTTGAGAGGCTAATTTGATAATTTTGTATAAAAATATGTCATCCTATAAAAATATTTTCTCCAATTTCACACATAACAAAAATTTGGATTATATGCTAAATTTTTTTATGTGTGAAATTGAGGGAATTTTTTTTCTAAGATGACATATTTTTATGTAAATTTGTCAAATTAGCCTCTCAAATTAATTTTTGTCAAATGTCACGTGACATGATTTCGTGATTTATTAAGACGGTGGTACCTAAATTGAAAATTTATTATAGTGTGGTACATAAATTGAAAAATTTGAAAGACGGGTACCCAAATCGTTAATCGTATTATAGTTTGGGATAGTAAATGTATTTTTACCCGTTTATTATTCTCCTTAAGAAATTTTAGATTTTCTAGTATATTTTTTGCACTAAAGTTTATTGTGTACGAGAAAAGGCAAACCCCAAAATTAAAATCCCATATGTTTTGGAAACAAAAATCTTTTGGTATGTCGCTGTTTATAGCATGTGACAATTAAATATAAAATGTACCAACGATTTTATGTGGCTCTTATTCAGTGGCATGCTATTCTCGTTTTATTCAATATTTATAAGTTTATATACGATAGGGACTCGTTAACATTTATAAACCAGTCAGTTTATTTTCGAAAAAAAAAACCCGTGTTGGGTGGGATTTTTTGTTGCATACCACGACTCAAATCGTAATTATTACTCCATATGTATTTAATTTTTCATTATGAAATTACGTGTAATTTTAATCGTTAAAGAATTTGTATTGAAATGGTCGGAATAAATTTTTTTAAAAGTTAATCATATAGTTCAAATGTTAAATTTTATGATTAGATTTAAAAAAAAATTATTTTGACTATTTTGACAATTTTGATACAAGTTATAAACCGATCAAAATTGCACGTAGTTTCGTAATACACGGTTAAATGTGAAGGGATAGAGTAGTATTAAGTACTCCCTTATTCCCAAAATAAATGTCATGTTTCGAAAACCGTGTTATTTGAGTATTTTAAATAATTTCGCTAAAAACTCAAAAAAAACATTAAAAAAATAAAAATTATTTTTTAATTAAGATGTGAAGTTTTGAGTATGATTTTGTTACGTTTAAACTAACAAAATTTTATTTTCTAAAAAATAAAAAAGAGAAAATTTACTAAAAAAATAAAACGAACACTTATTTTGAAACGTCTCAAAAAAGAATACATGACAATTATTTCGGAATGGATGAAGTAATATATTTACTAATTTTTTATTGTTAAATAGTAAAGAACATAACATATAACTTATACAGTGTTCTTTCATTATTTAGGAAAAATGGGAACGGTATAGTTTACAAATGAGCAACTGTAGTATCAGGGTCAGCTCTTATGGCAGCCAAAACAGACAATCAACTTAGACGCTTGGTTATTATTTTGATTTTTTCTAAAAAATTTATATAAAAACTTTCAATAAGTTCGATTTTTTTTGATTTTTTTTTTTTGAAATGAAGTTCGAATTTGTTTGATCAGATGAATATATAAGTATAACTAGACTTAAATTAAAGTATTGTGTAACTTGGAAGTAATTGATGAAAATATGACTGAAATTAAAACCCCCATATTCACGTGACTTTTTTTTACAAGACTTTGGTTTTATTGCAAATTATTCCACATATTTTGATAACTCTTTAAAGTATCCACTGATTTTTCTATTTTTACATAAAAGCTTCAAGAAATTGTAATAACTCCCAAAATAATATAGAATGACAGATTTATATTATTTTGGAAGTCGAAGACTTTTTATTAATGACCAATTAATTCTTTTTACAACATTAAATAAAAAAATGGTTGGGTCGAAGACTTTTTATTAATGACCAATTAATTCTTTTTACAACATTGGAAAAATTAAAAAATATATTTATTTAATATTGAAATAGAAAAATAGTTTGTAAATCAACTTAAGTACGACTAAATAATTAAAGAATTTGCTTCTAAGTATGTAAGAATACCTCGTTTTGTTGTGTTATAATTTATATAGAAGATAATGTCTTGTGTACATGTGATCGGGTTTTTTTTTTCTTACGGTGAAAAAAAAAATTGTTTGATGAAAATGAAAAGGTGCTTAAAAAATAATTATGCGTCTTAGGTGCCAAAAGGCGTCGAACCGGCCCAAAAAATAATTATGCGTCTTAGGTGCCAAAAGGCGTCGAACCGGCCCTATGTAGTATTACAGACTTTAATTATTGTGTAAACCCGCTTGATCATGATAATTGAACTTATGCGGAAAAGTAAATGGACCAGTTCAATAAATACCTACAATTAGTTTCAAACAGAGTCGCAAATTTCCTTAAAAACACAATCGTAAAACAAGATACAAACACGTGACATTTTTGTAATGTACATTAAATTAGTTTTTCTTTATTTTGAAAAGAAAATCATTACTCCAATTCGATTTTGAATTTTGTCAGCTGAGCTTGGGCACATTGGTAGCCGTTCAAATTTCAATAAAAAATTTCTTCATACATACTCTCGTTAACATATTTAAGTGTACGTCACCTTATAAGTGATAAAAAAAAATCGTAATTTTTTGGTTTTTTTTTTTTACTCAATAATTCAAACAAATACTAAAAAAATAACGTTTAGATTATTTTTTTATACTTTGATATATTTCTCGTGTAGATTATAATATCTTTTTTTAAGATTAAAAACAGGTTTTAACCTTTATTTTACATTAATATATTTTTCGTATAGATTATAAGTTATTTTTTAAGTTTAAAAATAACTTTTAAGCTATTTTTTATTGGACCATGTGACTGTAACTTAAAAAAAATTTGACCTAGTATCTATAATTAAAAATTCTTATAAAAAGCGACATATGACTAATATTCTCGTCGTCATGGCTTTTTCTCCAATTTTTGGGCCATTACCGTCTTATTTTGCTGTTTTGTATTGGGCATCATTCAACACAAAAGCCCATGGTTAATTTTTAACTCAGAAATGGAGCGAATTTTGTAACGGTCATTTCTAGTTTATTTTTAAAAAAAAGTCCACTTATTTAAATTTCATTAACAAAAAAGTTTCACTCAAAAATACTAGTGGATTCTGTTAACTCCAAATAAAACTTGAATCGGCACATCTCCAACATATGTGTTGAGATTAAAAATTTAAGAGAATCTTTCGACTCTTTTCATGTAAGTTATTGCTGAAGAGCAGCTAATGAAGCGGTTCATTTGATAGCTACAAAAGCGAAACAATGCTCTATTCCTTTAAAATGGTCATATTTTATTCCGACACAATTACAAGAAATTCCGTTAAATGATTCTCGAAAAGAAGGTGTTGGTTGATTAACGATGATTCAGTATTATTTATTTATTTTCTTCCTGTATATACAATAATAACCTACAAAAAATGTATAAAAGTTATTCTAATAACTTTATACTGAAATCAATGCTAATCATGTTCCCGTACAGAAGAGACCATTTGAGCAATTAGACATACGTAATTGACTATAAATATCACATACTAAGTGAATAATAATAAGTAGTTTGATAAATCAATAAATTTGATCGGTTCATGTTATGCTTCTCAACAATAATAGTATAAATTAAAGAAAGTAAATATTGGACACGTTGTTATTATTTCTTATTGATCGGTAATTGTTCTTGCTCGGATTACAATTTATTATTGCACTTGTGTTCGGTCTGACAATTTAATCTTTATCTTAATCTTGAACTTTATCCTTGATGTTTGGTCTTTTATGTTTGTTTTTCTCGGTGTATGCTTTAGTGAGATAAGCTCTGACAAATATTTTTCTTGTATATTATTTTCTCTGTGATTTTTCAGGTCCTTTTTCAAGTGAAGATACTTGGATATTTATATGCATTTATGTTTCATAGGATGTTGACAAGTGTGTCCATCTCATGCGTCATCTTATGGGCTTTTTCACTGTGTACCTTTATTAATTGGGCTAAAATACTTCTTGTATAATTGCCCTTATCATTGTCATTGTGTGGGAAAAATACCGTTACACCCCGGGTCTTATGATAAATGCGTTGAATACCCATTAATAACGCGTGAGTCGATTCATACCCAAATATATTCGGTCTCATTTTTATGTTCAATCATACTTGTTTTGAACTCAAGTATGGGATAGCTATAATAATTTATTAAACATCTAGAACATGAACCACTTTTATAACTATTGTAATACAGTATTTATTTTGGTTCTTAATTTAGTACATCGACTTGAGAAAAAATAAAATAAAAAAATAGTACAACTATGAGTAACATGTCACGTGGCAATGTTGATCAACGTATGAGACGTATGATTGATATTCTTAAGGGAGGTCGTAATCATATTTTCCAGAATCTCAGCACTTTTAAAATATAAATATGATTTTTATAATTTTAATTTTCATTCTTTCCAGATTATTGCCGTGTTGGATAAACAGTATTGCCTAAAAAAAACTTGTCCTTTTCTTAGTCTGAATCATGCCGTTGTCCGAAAATGTTTCCTTTATTCTCTCCTTGTTTCCCTATTGTTTCTTTCTTGTCATTATAAATTTCTCAATAATTCGAAAACTGTATTGCTTTTTCAACACCATAGTAATAACGAAAAAGAAATTATATGGATTCCATATTAATTTAGATGTGGAAAATTAGGTTCTTTTGTGATTTGAAATTTTGAGCAATTGAAATAGTAATACACTGTTGTATGAGTATTAATAGGATTGGTTTGGGCTCTTCTGAAAAATTCAATTCAGTCTGTCTTGATTTTTCAGGACAGTAAAAAACAATCCGGTTTGGATCCATTTAGTATATTTTTCAGTTTATTAATACGCGTTATGTTTTTATTATGTGACACAGATAAAATAATAGTGTACTGGATTCACGATAGTATTAATCGTTCAGTATTCATTCCAAAATGCATTATTATTTAAGGTGTGTCAACCAATAGTATTTTTTAGTTTTAATTTTAAGTTAATTTTAGAGTAGATATTTTTTTGTTCACTAACATGTGTTAGATTTTTAGTATTTTTTAGTTTTAATTTTATGATAGATATTTTTGGGTTCATTAATATGTGTTAATTTTTTAGTATGTGACACGCCCTAAATAATAATGGACTAGATTCACGTTAGTGTTACTCGTTCGATGTTGATTCTAAAACATTAAAATAAAATATAACATACAAAATTACATATTTTTACTACCCGAAGAAGTCAAGGCTAATTGCCTATAATTTTTCAAGGCAGAAAAAATGGATCCTATTACTAAGACAGGCCTTGTTTGACTACAGCTTTTAAGTACATAAGCTTATGAATAAATGATATCAACTGATATTAGTTTTTAGTAGTACCAAAACTCAATTACAAAAATATAACATACAAAATTACATATTTTTACTACCCGAAGAATTCAAGGCAAATTGCCTATAATTTTTCAAGGCAGAAAAAATGGATCCTATTATTAAGACAGATCTTGTTTGACTACAGCTTTTAAGTACATAAGCTTATGAATAAATGATATCAACTGAGATTAGTTTTTAGTAGTACCAAAACTCAATTATAAAAGGTTTCGTTCAGAATACACACAAGACTCTAGTGTGTATGTTACTAACTCTACGATTTCCTTAAACAATCAACATAAATCCGTCAAATTAGACAAATTTATAGCGCGAAGGAATCACTTTTCAACTCAAACTTGACATGTTTTTATAGTCTATAAATGAATTACTTTCAATCTTAGAATGAAGTTGAGAGCTTTGACCACTTTTGTTATTTATAAATTTGATAATATTGTTTAATCTATGGTAGTAGTTAGTTGGTACTCATAAAATAGTTAAAACTTGTAGATGATTTATATTTAGTAAGGGTTAATGTTGATAGTTTGGTATAATGACATGAATTAACCTGATTTTGATACCGTATATGATATGACCGAAAATCGGACTCACAGCCTGGCAACGGAGTCGTAGGCCATAACGCTATAATATCAGTCGCAAATATTTTTTACTGTATACTCTTTTAAATGTCATATCGGATATCCCAACGGACTCAACCCGTTACGCGTAATGGAAATGAAATCAAATCGAAACCTAACCAAACTCCCTTTTATACAATCCGTGGCTTGGTCGCAAACAAGTCCAATATTGATGCATCAAATTGAAGAAACATAAATAAAAAACGTAGGTCCCTATAGACTTATGATCTTGTATTGTGAGTTGTGACAAAAGAAGCAAAACTTTATCACGTGTCATGTTCTTGGGCGACATAAATGGTGCACGAACTTGAATGGACCTAAGTGCTATATATTGCTAGCCTAGATGGTACACATATTTAGGTAAAGACTAAATTTATTACCAACTTACATATGATAGGAGGGATATTTCATACTAAATATATATATATATTTTTTTTTTTAAGTATAATAACAATAAGCGATATAAATAATTAAAAAAAATGAGAGTTTAAAACTTAACTAATTTGTCTATTAATTTAAAATTTTAAAATGTTGAATTTTTTAGTACAATAACAATAAACGCTATAAAAAACAAAAAAAAAACTTGGAGCTTAAAACTTAGATGATTTGTCAATTGATCTAAAAATTTCAAACGATACAGAAAAATTAAATATAAATACGAATTTATTAGTTTAAACTTGATTGTAAAAATACTTGTTTATAAAACCTTGTAATCGTACCTTAAAAATGCAATTAATTAACGGAGAAGTAATATAATGTTAATTAAACGAATAGTAAAAAATAGATTTGAATTAGTGACACAAAAATTTTATTTTTACCGATTGAACTAAGTTATTATTTGTTCATTTGTGGTCTATTAATATATAAAAGTTTAAATGTCCAAATTTTTCTATATAAAAAAATCTTTTTAATTTTTTTGTGTGGTAGTGGCACCCCTTGCCATCCGGTTACGCCCCTCGTCTTGGTCGTGACCTATATAACACACTACTATAACATACTTTTTTTTTATATATAAAAACTATAACATACTTTTGTTAGTGGAGTTGTGACTTCTCTTAGTCTTAGGTATTGTTTGATACTAGTTGAGGTTCCAGTTTTTTTAATTAAAACTTTAACTGAATTTTGATTAGGTTGAAGTATATTTTAATTTGTATATTGAATGAACTTGATATTTTTATCGACTCAAATAAGTAGTAGTATATCTAAAGCAAGGCCAAATTAGTGACAAGATGAGGTTCTAAATAGTGTTGTAGTGGGGTTATATTTAAATTATTTGTAATTGTTTGTATGTTGGAAAAGATCCAAAAAAGTACTGAAAATGGTGGGAATCTTGTTAGAGGCTCTGAAATGAGGTGCGTCGTTACTCTGGTTTTGTTTTTTTCTTCTCTTTTCCTTTTCTTCTCGATATTGTTTGGTCATTTTGCTCTAAAGAAAATCATAGAAATGATGCATGCTAGCCACTTTTACATTTTCATCCTAAAATATTCATGTTTCTTTGAATTGGCCCATCAAAAAATGTGATATTTTGTTTTCCATCAATTTATACTGTCCTTGAGGTCAAAATAGTAATACTAATACTTGTAAATCAATTTATGTGAAAGTTTCACTCACTAACAGGAATGATAATATCTTAACGTTTCAATCAAAATATGTCCGAAATTGGCAGACAACATTCCGAGTGAAAAATGAGCTAGACTATGTTTACCATTGACAAATTACTATTATTATCTCTTACGCTCAGATGTCACAACTATGGTTTATCTCTTAAACGATAGTCGATAGTTGACCGACCTACATAAAGCTATACTTAAGTTCTAACGATAAAATCGCACAACAACTAAGTATATGTCTCGTGGCATTGTTGGTTAAAGAGGTTAATAAAGCATACATTGTAAATTTTAGTAGGTTTTTATGATAATTTAGATCATATCATTACTATTAAACTATTAATATAATAATATCTATAATATATATATATATATGGAAATGTTATATGAACATCAACTTATACATTCAAATAATAATATCTATACTATTAGTTTATGTGAATAAGACTTGAAACAAATAATTACAAAAAACTATTGATAGTTTAAAAAATTACACATGATGTTAGAAATTTAAAAACTATAAAAAAAATGTAACTGCTAAAATAAACCGCTTCCGTTCAAAATATGATACCAATTAATATTCGAATAAAACTAAAAAATAATTCCTCTACTGTTCTCTCTCTCTTCCTTACGTACACATTTATTCTCTTTTACTTTTGATTTCAATTCGTTTTTTTTTTGACAGATTTTTATTATTATATAAATAAACTAATTGATAGCAATATTTTTTTCGGTTCTCACCGATCGGGTTGGCGCTTTACGACACTATATATATATATATACATAGACTTCTGTAGAGCATGTAACAAACAGAGGTCTTTTTCTATTCTTCATTTTCCATCATCAAAACTCAAAAGAGTGAAAGACTATATTAAAAATTACTCAAGAAACTTTTTTTTTGATACAAAAAAAGAAAAGTCTTCTAAAAAAAGCTATTTTTCTTTTCTCTTAATTTTCCACCATCATCATAAAAAGACTATAAAAAATCAAAAAGGAGCTTCTCAAAAAACAACTTTTTTAAATACATATCTTTGTCTGCCATTAAATTCCTCATTAAGTCATAAATAAACTCACCACTTTCTCTCTATCTATCTATACTTTCTCACTCAAAGCCACCTCAATTCTTTAATGTTTTGATTCACCAAATGTCTGTTCTTAAATTAAATTCTGGACCTAAAAATTAAATTCTGGGGTTTCTTGAAATACACTTCTTTGTACTATCAGAGTGAAAAAAAAAAACAGCATTTAATTTTTTCAATCTCTGCCAAAACCCTTTTTGGGTATTGCTCCAAAACACAAATTCCTCTAAACCCCATAAAAAATATCACCTTTTTCCCCTCAATTTCTGCTTAGGTTTTTTTCATCATAGATAGATGAAAATGAAAATTCATTTCTTTTTTTGAGTGTTGCTTCTAGAAAACATAACATCCTTTTTTGGGTTTCCATTCAATTTATGAAAAACCAAACTATTTCTCTGCTAAAGCCAGTGAAACAGTGAAAGGATAGTCAAAAAACAGAGGAAAAAGATAAGCCTTTAAAAAGTACTTTTTTCCCCCTTCAATCTCTACAAATACACTGTTTTCTCTTCTGGGTTCCATTTAAATAGTAAAAAAAGTTACATTATATTAAACCCCAATTTCAAACCTACTTAAATCCCCTTCTCAAAATCTACAAAAATCCATACATAGAAAAAACAGAGTATAAAAGCTCATAAAGACTTAAACCACTCTTTCTATTCAATTTCTGTAAAAACCCTCTCTGGGTATTTACTTTTTTTCCAATTTTTCCATCTGGGTTATCTTCAAAACTCTAAAAAAACTTGATTTTCATCTCAAAATCCAATATTCACCTGTTTTTACCCTAAAAAAATGATAAGTTTAACAGACTTTTACCATGTCATGACCGCGGTTGTCCCACTTTACGTGGCGATGATCCTCGCTTATGGTTCGGTAAAATGGTGGAAAATCTTCACCATCGATCAATGCTCAGGAATAAACCGTTTCGTCGCCCTTTTCGCCGTCCCTTTGCTCTCTTTCCACTTCATTTCCTCGAACAATCCTTATAAAATGAACTTCCGCTTCATCGCAGCCGACACCCTACAGAAGCTGATAGTCCTTTTCGCCCTCGCGATTTGGTCTAGAATGAGCTCAAGAGGGTCTCTTGAATGGTCTATTACGCTTTTTTCCCTTTCGTCTTTGCCTAATACTCTTGTTATGGGCATCCCTTTGCTTAAGGGCATGTATGGGGACGATTCGGGTACCCTAATGGTGCAAATAGTGGTTTTGCAATGTATCATTTGGTATACTTTAATGCTGTTTTTGTTCGAGTACAGGGGAGCTAGGGTTTTGATATCCGAGCAGTTTCCTGATACAGCTGGTTCTATTGTTTCCTTTCGAGTCGACTCGGATGTTCTCTCTCTAGACGGTAAGGAGCCTCTTCAGACCGAGGCCGAGCTAGGGACTGATGGGAAGCTCCATGTTGTTGTTCGTAAATCCGCTAGCTCAAAATCAGAGATCTTTTCTAGAAGATCCAACGGTCCACATTCAGGGATGACTAACACCCCTCGCCCCTCGAACCTGACAAACGCCGAGATCTACTCTCTGCAGTCTTCTAGAAACCCTACACCTAGAGGGTCTAGCTTTAATCATACGGATTTTTATTCGATGGTGAATGGGGCTAAAAGTAGCGTTGGTGTTAGTCCGAGGGGGTCGAATTTTGGGAATATAGGAGGGTATGATGAGGAGAAGGGGGTAAACGGTGGGGGTGTCGGGGGGTATCCTGTACCTGCGAGTGCGGGTATATTTTCTCCCGGGGGTAAGAAAAGAGGGAATGGAGGAGAGGGTGGGAAAGATTTGCATATGTTCGTGTGGAGTTCGAGTGCTTCACCGGTTTCGGAAGGTGGGATACATGTGTTTAAAGGGGGTGAGTATGGGAATGAGCTTAATGGGGTGCCTAACACTAAAGGTTTGATTTTTTGGAACTTTGAATTTTTTGCTTATAATACTTGATTATTACTAGTATATTTGTTTGGTTAGAATAGGTTGTATTTTGGATTAGGTTATATTAAACATGTTCTGATAGTAATTCATATTATAATTTGTAAATGTGGGGTATGTTGTTTTTTTTGGAGTAATTAATGTATAATTTGTTACTAATTTCTCGTGATTTCGTTATCTGCTAGTACTTAGCATACTTTAGTCAATGGATAAGAATGTGTTTTCAAATATTTGCTTCATTTGGTTGGTTAAATGTCTATTGAAGTATGTTTTTGCTCTTATTTTAAAGTGCATTGTTTGCTTAATAATCGTAAGCATTAAGACTTTTGATTAAGACAGGCAATTAACCTTAACTTTGGTCAGAATTTTGATCTTTCACTTATATGTTGGTTTTTTGTGTGTTTATGCCTCTTGTCTTATTTGCCATTGTTTGGCATTGTTGGTGCTCTATGTAGTATGTTCTATTATGGAAATGAGGCTTTTAGTTGGATTAGTTTAAGGTGTTGAACAGAGGTGAAACGTTGGGTAAAAATGTTTATTAATCAAGTATTATGGTAAATTTCATCAATTTAACTGAGACCTTGTGATTAACAATGAACTTCCGATTCATCGAAAGAAATCTTAGGCAACCTACCGAATAAGTCTTGCTGAATAGGAGTTTGGTCTTAAATTTTTCAATGATTAAATTGTCACAGTCCGAGATTAAATAAACCATTTTGCTCAGTTAAAGAAAAAGCACAAAGCATTTGTAATATGATCATTAAGTAATTTGCCAAAATGGAAACCTTTCTTTGATTTGTTTTTTTTTTCATACCGCTGTTTTAAGTTACCTTCAGTTTCACTAAACTCTTTCTTTTTCAACACGCTTAGATTATGATGACTATGGGCGTGACGATTTCAGCTTCGGCAATGGAAATTCTCGAGATGGGCCCACACTCTCAAAGATGGGCTCCAGCTCGACAACCGAGCTCAGGCCCAAAACAGTTGATCCGATCGAATCCAAGCCCACTGCAATGCCACCAACTAGTGTGATGACAAGGCTTATTTTGATAATGGTTTGGAGGAAGCTTATTCGCAACCCAAACACCTATTCCAGCCTCTTTGGTCTGTCTTGGTCTTTGGTTTCATATAGGTATATATGGAGTATATGCTTAAATAAATTTACTCTTTTTGTTTATGATGTTATACTGTTATGAATAATTGATTATCTCATCGTTAGTTATAAATATGTTATTGTATAGGTGGGGTATTGAAATGCCTGCAATTATAGCAAAGTCCATCTCTATCCTGTCTGATGCTGGTCTTGGAATGGCTATGTTTAGTCTTGGTATGTGTAAAAAAATTCATCCACGATTTACAGTTTTCATTTTTACCATTTTAATTAACTTTTTTTTTCTGTCAAAGTTACAATGAAGCATTGTTATTAGATGCTTATCAACAAAAATAATATGTTATTTGTTTGGGAATTGGTCTCCTAATCAATTTTAATGAAGAAAACATTCTGCTTTGATTATTGAAGGAATTGGTCGGTCTATTATTGAATTTTTAGTTTGGCCTGCTTGGTCATACCATCATCATCCTTACCAATACAAGGAAAAACACGCTACATTACACAGTTAGACTATTCTGATTTTATTTCGGAAAAAACTTATGTAAGATGAACTGATTTTGGTTTCATTGGTTTTGTCGGTTCTTTCAACAATATAGATTCATTGTTTTTCAGTTTTGGAGACGGTAATTATTTTCTTTTTGGGAGAAAACATGAGCCACGTGTTTTTTCAAATCTTGAACAATGGTGTATTCAGAAATCAATTGACAATAATGATCTCTGTATAATTGGATGTATATGCAGGTTTATTCATGGCACTTCAGCCTAGGATCATTGCTTGTGGCAACACAATAGCTACCTTTGCAATGGGTGTTCGGTTTCTTGCTGGGCCTGCTGTTATGGCAGCCGCTTCTATTGCTGTCGGTCTACGTGGTGTTCTACTCCACATTGCCATTGTCCAGGCAAGAACCTCAAATATCAGAAATAATTGGAAAACTGAATTTTATTTTTTTCTTGTCACACTTGGTATTTATATAATTCCTGTGCTTTTTCGGATTGTAGGCTGCTCTTCCACAAGGAATTGTCCCTTTTGTCTTCGCTAAGGAGTACAATGTTCATCCTGATATACTCAGCACTGGGTATGATTCGTAAACTTTTCTTCTTCTTTTTCTAATTCTTTTTTGTATGTTTTCATTGAACGACTTTTTTGTGGTTCTTAGTTGCACTTCAAACCTATCTTTATTTTCTGTTTTCTATTATGAATAGACTAAAAGCTCGGTATTAAATAGACAGTATTTTGTTAAGCTGTAAGCAACTGAACGTTGTGGCCAAAGAATACCATTATATTTTGATGGCGGCATCTTCAAAGATCAGGAAAAACTATTATTGGCGATATGGTGATATCATGTAACGCAACTTTTCACAACAGATGGGAGCTGTTCGTAACACTACCTGTTCTTAAACTAGTGTGTTTCATACTCAGTATACTGGTGATGATATCTGAATCTAACTCCTAATTTTATATTGGTCATGTTTCCATTTTGCAGGGTCATATTTGGGATGCTAATAGCTCTTCCCATAACTCTGGTTTACTACATTCTGTTGGGGCTTTGAAAGAATATGAAGGACTCAACCTCTGCTTATTTTGCTTATTTGATAGCTAGACTAGTCAATTTAGATCTAACCTTTTATCAATTTCCTTTTGTTGTTCTTGGATTTTTGACAAGAAAAAGAAAAAAAAAAATGAATTCTAGATTATTTAGTGAGTGGAAGAATTAAGAGTAGACGGTTAAAAGGGGAGAAAAAAAGATGAGGAGAATATATTGGGATATGAGTTGTTTTGTTTTGGCAGGTTTTTAGAAGCTTTTTTTCATGTCTTTTTTGCTTAATGACAAAACTTTGTCCCCTAATGCTTTTTGCTATTTTGAATGGAGAAAGTGAAACTTGTTTGTATCTGTCTTCTTTTTAAACCTTTTGTTTTAACAATTTATGCAGCAAATTAGAAGTAGATTTCTTGCCTCTTCTTTTTCCGATTATGCAACAAGGATATATGGGATGCAGCGTAGGTGATTCTGGGTCAAGCTGACTCAGAGTCCACAACCATTAGATATTGCTACAGTTAAAATATGAAATGTACTGTAGCAATATCCAATGGCTGTGGATTCTGAGTCACTCTGACTCAGAGTCACCTACGCTGCTTCCGGATATGTGCTCAAGCAAATGAGCATATGAATAGATTTCTGATAAATATCGAAATGAACAGTATAGATAGACAATAGATGAACGTTGAGTCGTAAAAATCTAAATGTGGAAGGTAAAATTATAAATGAACAGTATAGACAAACAATACTTGTACGTTCAGTCATCAAAATCAAAATGTCAAAGGTAATTTGGTATGGTACATTAATTTGTAAAAAATATGTTACTTTCAAGTATAGTATAGTTTATATTGTAAATAGCATATTACATTTGGGATTCATATCAAATCTTCAAAATGTTCAACTCAAACTAAAGTTACTAAACAGTTTGATAAAAATACAAGCCAACCTTTATTGATAATTTGCAAAGTGTCTTAATACATCTCTGTTTTGGTAAGTTTAAAATCTTAAGAATTTTGGTTGTCCGTATTTGATTTGTTTAGTGAATATGATAATAAACGAGAGTTGCATTCGAAAGGTCTTTCAAAACAAAGTTCCAGTTAAAATCATTTTTCACATCTTTGTCTTTGATCGTTTTTCGTTAAATGGTTGTAATTTTTGTTATACTGACGTTTGTAAGACATTTCAAATTATTAATAAAACTTGTACCATGATTATTAATAAAAAAAATACTAATCACAAAACTTGCAAATATACAAAGATAGTAAGTAAAATAAAAGTTGTATTTATTGTTTTACCTTTCATTAATTGGATAGTAGGGAAGTAGGGCTACTAGATCTGCATCGAGGTCTTATAAGTAGCATGTGGTTAGCAAATTCATTGTCTTCTTCACTTTTATTGTCCTTCAATTTAAAATTTAATGGGCATGTTGGGGCTAGGCTCGACCTATTTGTCGTCTGCAAATATAAAATCTATTGTCACGTTGCTTTTCCTTAATTGTAAATAACAACAAGAAAATCTCTGCATTACCCAATACGGATTTTTTATGTCCACTAATATCAAAATGTTCAACGTTCCAAATTAATTTTGCCATTTTATATGCACCAACTCTCAAATCATAATAATTTTGCATGTAGTTCCGTTTGTCAAGTCATAATAATTTTGCCAATGTTCTTGTTATTTATTACAGTTTGTAAGTTTATTTTTGTTTCACATTGCCATGGAACTGATTGACCGTCTTGTTTTATTTCTAGTTTTGTTATTTACGCTGAATGGACCAACTTACACTTAGTGATCTACTCGTGTAATAGTGTAGACTCCGTTACTTACACCGGTATAAAATCGAACGAATACCATATTACATGGTCTATACGACTATACCAGATGTGTAGTGAGTGAAACTTGGTTATGTTTGTTTCGACTTTCGAAGATAAACTAATAGGTAGAAGGAGAAGATTAAAAAAAACGCACTTTTTTCCAGATTACAGTTTGGTACCAATCTCAATCAAAAAATAAAACTTACATTAAACCCCCATATTCACATTATTGTTCCGTGCAATTAAGTGAAGCTTAGTGTATGATGATGATTATAAAGTGACTGGTCATTAAACAATAAGTTGTATCATTTAAAAAAAGAGAGAATAAGTTGTATATAATATTATAATATGTGCAATACATGCGCCAACTTAGATGGTCACTGGCCAGCCATAAAGCTTAAATTTGGTTATAATCTCTTCGCCAAATGTATCATCCTACCAACCCAATTAATTACTTGTAGGAGTAATTTTTTAGTATAATTTTATTCCTAGAAGTACTGATAATTCGGCCGTTTTATTATTTTATGCCTTATGGTGATGATAGTCATAAAGTAGCAATAAAAAGTGGATGTTTGCAGAACTTAAGGTGTGCTTTGTGAAAAAAGGTTCTAGTGTTAGCTGTGTAGGTATATCTTTTCAAATCTAGCATGAAATATAGGGCAAAAAGTAGTGAAAAGAGAGTTCTATACGCATATTTTTTTCAGAATTTAGGGCCACCCCCACTGCCTTTTTCGGAAGCAGAGTACATGATTCTGAGTCAGAGTTACTCTGATTCCACAGCCATTGGATCTGTCCTTAAATTTAAACTGTAGCAGATCCAATGGCTGTGAAAAGCAGAGTAACCCTGACTCAGAGTCAGGTACTCTGCTTCCTTTTTACTGCTTCTCACGACGAACATTAGTACTATATCACAAACCATATTTTTATAAAGTATATATATATATATATATGGTGTCACATATATATGTAATCGTGGAAATTAACTTGTAGGAAGAACATTCATAATCAAATCATTTAGTTTTAGTTTAGCCAAGTGTTAGATTTAGGTTTGTATTAGGTTTGAATGTCATCCGTGCCTATGTATTTTCCTCTTATTGGCCGTTTGAAATTTATTTCAAAGCACTCGCACACACTATTATTAATAATAATTAGCATGTACGTAGTTGATAAAGAAAAACTATTGAGTTTTCGCATATGCCTGTTAAGTTTAATATCATTTATACATCACTATGCCTCCCAGTTCTCAAGCAAGTGACAGATAATACAGTACTTTCTTATGTGTCAAGCTATATAAGTGTTTCAATTATTTTATTCGATAGTTTATAGCCATGACTTGTGGTTTTTTGTTTTTAGTTTTAAAATTCTCTCATTTTTTTCTGAGTTTTTTCTTGTCATAAAACATCAGTTTTTGATTACTTTGATCTGTTTGGTGAGACATAAAGTTAGGGGGTATAAGGAGAAAATTTGTGTTTTTTGAGCTCAAATTACTTTTTAAAATGAGGATATGAAAAGTGATTTTAAACTAATTTTTTTTCTCACAAATTTTTAGTTTTAGGTTTATTGTAACCGTCAATTTATATTTGTGCGTTTACTCTTATCAGATTCGATCTCAATTATTGCTAGCATGAGGGCACTTGTCCCATGTAAAAATAACGTTTCATGTCTTTAATAAAAAAAATTATTAAAAAAAAAACACTATTCCCCCTCTATATAGTTATCTATATAATATTATCAATAAAAATATTACATTTACTCTCATTTGCCATTGCACTCACTAAAGAACTACCGTAAATTTTAGTGGGTGGACTAAGATAACTAATATAACATTTTGTACTAACAACTCAATACACTAATATGAATGCTCTAAACACTAGAAATTACGAATGCCGTATGTATAGATCAACTAGATAGAAAACGGAAAAATTCACCGTGTTCTAATAGCTCTTTTACATTGAGTCGATTACAAACTCTAGGTGATATTTTTTAGCAGTATCTAAATTTATGGAGACGTTAGTTTCTTACTATACCACTTCTCCTCGACACCGGAAAGGCATAAACTAACTGTTCCGAAAACAATACATTTTCAAAGAAAAAAAAGTGTAGATTGAAAATTCGAAATTAAACTCTCTATGCAAACAATAGACCCAAAAAGACTCCATAACTAGCCTAGCCCAATATATATTTATCTTCAACATATATGAAACTTTTAGGCCTAAGCCCAAATTAAAATATATAAAGAATTAGTAGCCCATTATTAGTCTAAACCCTTAGCTTATGGTAAGATTAGTGTTGTCCCATCCCTATTAATAAGTGTTTTTATTTTATTTATCATAGTGTTGTAAATGTAGAAAATAAGTGCTTTGCCACCTTGTACGTGAACAACTGGCCACAATCCTTATTTTAATCAAAGAAATTACGTATGTACTACTTATTAGTTATTATTTTTACGATAGAAATTTTTTGTTTAATTTGACCTTTTACTACTGAATATTTTTCTTCTGGTTCCCCTTACTTAATAGCACCACCAGTGGGAAAGAAACGAATGAAAATGGTCCTTGACACATTACATATTGCATTTTATATCGGGTGTAAAATCTTGACTAACATTTCCTTTTGACCAACATTACAAATTCCAATTTTCTAAAGTGGAATGATTGCTAGGGATAAAAGAAATAAGTGGATTTGACATCTACGAAGTGGTTTGTTTGGTTCTCACCAAGAATATACAGTTATGCTTTTCTCACTTTTTAACGAATATTTAATATTTAAGTAAAATTATCACTTCTGGATTAAATATATAAGTGAAGTCTATCGCATAACTTTTTGAGTTATATCTCGACCAAAAAAGTATGCGTTATAAATTTATAATGTTATATATATTATTTCACTTGCTTTCCACTACTTCTTAATTGTTGTTTAAGTAGATTTTAATTCAGCTCTTTTCAAAAGTCTTATTTATAGAACTGTGGCAAATACAAAGTTCAAGCCTTGCGAGAACAAAAACTCCTCCCAAGGAAGAAAACAAAGGCAAAACCGAACTAGCAACCCAATTCGCACACCAAAAATTACAAACTATTTATAATATGAACATACGAAACAAAATGATCATCAAACTATATCGTTATCCCAATAATTTAGGATCGGCTATATGAAACCAAATGATAAATTATTCTTTTTATAATAATAAATTTCTTCCACCGGATGTTTCTATCCAATGTTTCTCGATCATCGATAAACACATTATTACTTGAATCTATTTATATATCTTCATTACAATAACATCTAATGAGTAAGGCCGTCTAGCACTTTAGAACGGCTCGAGATTTAGAGCCCGAGAGGGACAAAACTAACTTATAAGTATAGGTTTTCCTACCAGAAGAATGTACAGAAAGTTTAAAATGAAACTAGCTTATAACTTCTTGGTCATTCTTTAAAGAATTTGTCAATTTGAAAAGCATTAACCTCCAAATATATGCAAATGTTAGTCAACAACAATTGCATTTGATACAATATTGGGGAAATCTATACAATGTAAATTGTAAATCTCTCTCAAGCTTGTATTATACGCTACAAGAAAAAATTCATTTAGCATCATAAATTTTTTTCAATTATGTTGTTAAAGTGCTTGTGGTTAAATTTTAGTAACAGTTTAGTAACAAATTATGTTGCTATTTGTTGCTAAAATTTAGCCACAGGCATTTTAGAAAGATAACTCAAAAAGTTTTATGATGCTAAATGAATTTTTTCTTGTAGTGATAGGTTTGGGCTGTAATATTCCAGAAGAAGACGTTAGTATAAGGGACGTCCAAAAATCAAATTAGATATTTGATTAATGTTTTGCATATAAATGGAAAAGCTTGAACTATAACTTTCCAAAATATATTTTGGATATTTCTAGGTCAGGTTTATGAGCGACATAATATTATTGCTATAGAGATAAGACATAAACATACGAAACTAGATTCGCCGATTAATAATTATGTATTCTCCGCTTACTATTTTTTGTTTATATATGCGTGAGGGGCCGGAAATTTAAACAAAGTACATAGTAAAGAACTTTTATGTACCTTTTTTATGAATACTGAATTTATATAGTGAGATGTTCATGTATTTCATCTGATCCGTACAACTAATCAACTATTATATAATGGTTGGCAAAATTATGTATTTGTTGTATTTGATTTTTTAAGTTTAACTTTGGTATTGATAAGGACCTTTAGGTCATAAAGGAATGGCTAAGATTGTACATGAGCCGCTCATTTAAAAAAAAAATACATGAGCTACCCCGTTCCCGTCTCCTTGCGTCATAACATATAACATATGGTATTCTTTTACTTTAATAACATATATTTGTGTAATAAAGTATGAAATCTACATTTTTGAAACAAATTTTTTAAAATTTTATTCTCTTGATTAATATCCTCATATCACTCAGGGCTATTATTCAAAGGTATATTTTTTGTAAAACACATGTTTATTATTTTCTTTTAATATTTTGTCTTCTGAGAGGGACTAAAAGAACCAAATCTATTATACTTCAATAACTTAAATTAGTCCCCAAAGCACTATATTCAAATGCATAGAGATTAATAATTAATTATCTAATAGTATCATTTTTCATTTTTTTTTTTGGAGATTATTTATAAATTTACTATTATTTTACCTTTCTATCCACCAATCACTCATTCACTCCTACTTTATAAAACCGTCATATGTGACATTATAAACACACACAAACTTATCATTTCATATCCTCAACAAAACCTAAAAAAAAGTACTCACATCCAAAAACCTTATTCTCTCTATCTGAAATATGCAGCCCGAAAATGGAGATTACTTTCCTTTTCTTGCCAGAAAAGGTGTTCCGGAACTTAATAATACATATGCAAATGGACTTTCGTCGAATTATGATTTTCCAGTAAGCCAAATTTTCAATAGCTCGCCATTTTACCCGTGGGGGGTTTCTGAAATTACAGAAACGCCGCAAGCTCGAGCCTTAGCCGCTTCAAAGAATCATAAGGAAGCTGAGAAACGACGTCGTGAGAGGATTAATTCTCATCTCGAAAAATTGAGAACCATCCTTCCTTGCAATTCTAAAGTAATTTTCTCTTTATGTATATGTTAATAATTTCCTCTATACCTCTACTGCCTTGAAATCATGGCTTATGATTGTATTATTGGATCCTTTTATGAGCATGTATACATGAGATCAGTGATCAAAGTTTGACTAAAAAAAGAGATCAATGTTTGGCTTGCTCTTGTGTTGTCTCTTTAGACTTTTTGAGTTTTTATGTTTTAGATCACCTAAAGCTGTTTTTTAAGCTTTTAGTGATGAGATATACTCAAAAAAGCCTTTCGTAGGGTATTAGGGGTTTCTAGAGTTTGGGAAAGTTTTTAAACTTTTTCTCAATTAGGGTTCTGAATTCTTTCTTTGCTTTCTAGTCAGTAAAAAAAATCCAATCAAGTGTAAAAACTAAAAAAATAAATTAAAAAAATGTACGCAGGATGAGAAATATGGAGTGATCTCTCGTCTTAAACTTTGTGCTCAAAATATAAATTCTCCCTGAATAAACTACCAAATCAAAATATGCTGTTCATTCCAATAAAATGCATCTACCGTTTCTTTTGCTTACCCAAATCATGCATAGTACTAACCAAATTGATTTACTTACCAAAGAGAGTTCCAACAATATTACCTCATTATCATAAATGTTTTTTATACTTTACATTGCTCATTGTAGATAGACAAAGCTACACTCCTTGCAAAGGTGGTTCAACGCATAAGGGAGCTCAAAGAGAAAACCTCTGATCTAATTCATCTTGAGAACTTCCCATCAGAGATCGATGAAATCTCAATAAACAACATAATTAATTGCGATGAAAATAAAAAATTGATCAAGGCTTCCTTGTGTTGTGAAGACCGTACTGATCTCATACCCGACCTTATTGAAACCTTAAGAACACTCCGTTTAAGTCCCATTAGAGCCGAAATAGCAACAATTGGAGGAAGAATAAGAAACATTGTGGTCATTTCAGGGGATGAAGATCAAAGTGATGACATGGCTATAGCTTTGAGAGATGCATTGAAAATTTTAATCCATCGTTCATCAGGTGTTGATTATAGAGATGGATTTAAAAGGCGAAGAGCCATGAATGGAAGCCAAGCAAATTCTTGATATATAATGCAATTTTCTTGTTTTTTATTGGGATTGGGTGTGTTTGTCTTTGGGGATTTTAGGGTTTCCGGTTTTGAACAAGAAATTTGCCATGTAAAATTGAGTATTGACTAGTTGTTAAAGCTTCATGATCAAATCAGAGTGGTAATGTGTTGATTTCAACTTTCGGGTTAGTTTTACTTTGATAAGATATTTCTTCGTAAAACTTAAGCATTCTAGCTAGCGGTTCCTTCACGATAGATCTGCCGAAGAAACAAGAATCTATTATGGAGCTTTAGATACTAGTCGTAAGACGTTGTCGTGATGTTGTCATATATTTTGTTATTACATAAAATATCTGCTTATGAGAGTGTGTAGGAGAGTTCAGAAGCCTTGAGTTTTCCCAGAATTCTAAATATTGGAATTAGATCCAATACCATAATTGGGAACCTAAATTTTTTGTTAGTTAGCTCCAAAGGTATGTTTCTTCTTTAAGAATATACTCTATGAATCTTGCATGATTTTAGTCCTGTCATGATCATGAAGATCAGACTCAAAGTTTCATTACAAATTCCTTTCATGCATGATCCACAATTTGAGGGATATAAGTCATAACATTAGTTTTTGATTCACACTCTAAAAAAATCTATCTGACTTGACTAATTTGTCGCGAGAGAGGTTTCTTTCGGCAAAACAAAATTCAAACGACTTTCCCTGAGCGTAGCAATTCACCGGATAATTTCTCTTCTATCGATAGATAATATAGAATTTGGTTCAGTTGTTGGCTTGATGAATCATAAAAAAGGAAGCTATTTCTACTATAGACTATTGATATTTTATGAATATTATACTCTCTGTCCCAAAATATTGGTGCTCTATGTATCTATGTGCAATTTTGACCGACAAATATCTCGTGTTAAATTGTTAAAATATAAAATTTTAAAATTTGTTAATGTAGTTTAACATTTGAACTATGTGATTAATTTTAAAAAAATTCGATTTGAACAACTTATATATGAGTTATTTGTCAGTCAAAATTGCACGTAGTTTTGTATAATCCCGACAATTTGGGACTGAGTGAGTAGGTGCTTAATTATTATAAGATCTTTGTATATCGGGCGTTTGATGCGTTTTCAACTCCTACCGTACTAACTTGCACACTACAAAAATATTTTGGAATTAATGCGGACGAGATCAGTTAAAGCTTTATTAGCGACGGGTCGGTGACTAACGGTTCAACTTTTGTTCAAAATGTGAGTCTTTTTGTATAAGTTTTTGCTTTGGAAATTAAGGGATTTATTGACATGCCGAAACTTTCAAAACTATGCTCAAAGGCTACAAGAAAATACTTAGAATGATTAGAACTTCATTTGGTCCTGATCTCCAAACATTGGAGATAAACAAATATTTATCTCCGATGTATATTTTCAAGTGTAACTATAGTTACACTTGAAAATATTTGTAAAATAGACGTAATCAATTGCTCGATTTCCTTTACCGGGAGAAACTCTATTGTCTCTATAAATTCTAACATTTTCTTCTGGTCAAATACAATAAACGGTAGTCGCCGAAATGGTACGTCTCAGAGACGCACTAACCATTTACCCTTACTTAGCAACCTTAAATTACGTTTTTGTATGACTGGTTAGGTCACACCTTTTGGGTATAATGGAAATGGTGTGTTTTGATTATATATAAAAAAAACTTAAATTACGCATCCATTCATTCCAATGTCTTCTAACCTCGTTACAACCGATCTTACCAAGTAAGATGGACCAAATGCTTTTGGAGAACGAATAAACCCCGTCGCTTATCAAGTTTCCAATTGATTGTGTGTGGGGAAGACTTATTAAGCAATCCTACCTATCATAATTCACTACAAGAAAAAAGTTCATTGCATCATAAATTTTTTTGAGTTATGTTGCTAAAATGGTTGTGGCTAAATTTTAGCAACAATTTAGCAACAAATAGCAACATAAAATTTAGCCATAACCACTTTAGCAACATAACCGGAAAAAAATTATTATGCTAAATGAACTTTTTCTTGTAGTGATTATGGCGGATGATATAATTAAGTTAATCCGAAAAATGATGAACTCCGCTCTTAATTAATTAGTGAGATTTGCAAGTTAACGTATCAGCAAAATAAAAAAGATCACCAGAGTCTTGTATCGGTTAAGCTTACATCTAACTAATTAATTAATCCATGTAGTACAAATGAAATGCACGCACTTTATTTTTAAATTTATAGAAGAGAGTTCTAAAAAGCTGGAATCTAGATTTCCACAATTGGGCAATTAGGTCCCCCATTGTTAATGAAATCTATAACCTATTTATTGGTTAAAAGTAAAAAAAATTAGAAGAGGGTTCTAAAAATATATATCATCCTTGTTCAGTTGTTCTCACAAAATCTGTCTAATAATATGTGAAATATAAATAGAAGAGTATTTATTTAGTTCTGCTGTATCTTAGTCTATTGATTAGAAATTTGGGACGGTGAAAAATAAACTTAAAACACCCCTTGATAGTTTCTAAAAGCACCCAAAAAAGTTGAAATACTGTTAGTAAAATTTATTTTACTTATACCAACTATAAAAAATACATGGCTCTTCACAAATAGAAGCATGTAAAATCCACTAGGAAAGTTAAACTTAGTAAACCCTAAAATGATAAAACTTTTGACAAAATTGGCATAAAAATTCAAAGATGCTCCTCGTGAAAAGCTCAAGTCAGACCAATTGTCCATAACACTTTTAGTTTAAAGAGACAGCAAAGTGAAAAAGCATTTGGCCATAGAGAGATAGTAAAGATATATTATTCTTTGGAGACAAATTTACTGCCATTTTCCTGCATTAGAGGAGACATTGCTCATAAAGAACCAAAACATTCTTATGGAAAAATGTTGCTCTATCTAAGAAACATTCTTATTCATTAAATGTAGAGAATAGCTAGGGCTTATCTCATTTTTTATTGGGAAGAGGTTTAATTGAGAAAGAAAAATATAAACTTGATATATGATCATTTCATCACTGATTATGAATTTGATCAGATAGTGAACCATTCATTTTTAAATAAGTTTTACAATGCAGTGATGTTCTAGCCATATTTTATATATTTCTTAAAGAATAAAGGAGAGTTTGGGATTCAGTTTTATCCTTGTTTGTAAGTTAGGTTATAAACCAAAGCAGCTTTTATTTTTTAAATCTAGATTGTGGGGATTATTATTCTTATTCTTATGGAGTAAATTTACAAAGTCAACGGATATCTAATAAGGGTAATTATATATAATATCCCTGTTAATTAGCTAATGAAGTATGAATTAAGCTAATCTTTCTCATATTTAGTGGCAATATCAGACGTTTAATTTGCACCGAAAGTGGTTTAAGAGCCTACTTAGGGCTTTTGATACATAATTTTATTTAAAACTAAAGCAGGGAATTAAAATAGAGAAATGATATACCCACCCAAAAAAGTTATCCAAAAACCTTACTCGCTGGTGTAACGGATTAAGTGTACCGATCATTTTGTTTCGATATTGAAATTATATTTTCATTTAATCCATAATTGGTGTATCTAGTCCGTCACGTCAACAGATAATATTTCTGGCTTATATTTTTAGGTGGGTATAGCAATACCTATTAAAATAATAGACGTTTTTTGGGCTGTAGCTCTAGTTGGTCCCATAATCATATTTTAAACACTAAGAAGTCCGATAGCTTTAAAAATTGACTATTCGAGTCTCAGGTATTGAAATCAAATGATACATTTGGTCCTTGTAAAAATATTATTTATTTTAAATAAAAACCACATGATTTTCATTGTACAATGTGGACCAGAATTTACTGTTGTTCATTGTCCAAATGACCATCTCTTTTGTGGACTTTATCAATTTGTAAATTTGTAATGATTTTTAATATGCCTCATGAGAGCATATTTTCTACTTCAAGGATTGTATCTGTTCACTAAGATTCTTATGTCGATGGACACTTTCGTTCCCGTTCCAAAACAACTATTTTATAGCATTCGTTTGGAAACAAAACCCAAAAATCAATTCGAGAAAGAAATAAAAAGAGATTTTTGTCCCCCATCAAAAAAATATTCTGCTATTTAGTTAAGACACACGGTATTTTGTATTATTCATCATTTTTATGTAATCCGATCACTGATTTTACTATAGATTAAGCGGGATTTTTTTTATTATTATTAAAAAGGGACAGTACCCTCAATTTTCATTTCATCAAAGTCGGGACCAAAAGCATTTGGAATAAACCAAAACGATAAGCTACAACCATACATCACCCTGTAAAACCTAGTAAAACAAAATACTGCATTTTATTTTTATTTTATTTTTACAGGTACCTGCATATACTAGTACCAACACATAACAAAATAGATGTAAAATAAGTAGCCTAACCCTAAAAACAATGATTAAATTGCAGCTTCCACTATCCACTGTCTTTCCGAAAATTAGTTAGCCCATACCGGTCCATCAGATAAGGACCAAAAATAGAAGATTAAGCGACATAACGTAGAACTAGCTATAATGAAAAATACGATCAACCAATACAGAAACCAAATTGAGTTTTTTTTATCAAAACTATGGTGATTTTGTGCAATTAAGAGTAGAAAAAAGAGAGGAGTGGGAGCGTGCTATTATGGAAGCTGACAAAACCGACAATCATTATGGGGCATTTTGCTCACTATACTTTTGTATTATATTTCTACCTTTTTAAGAAGAATAACGAAGAAGAAGAATTAGAAATTAAAAAAAAAAAAAAAAAAAAAGCCTTAATTCTACTTTCGCGTGCACTTTGTCCACCCTCAAACTCCCTCTTTTTTCACCTTCTTTTCTCCATTAAAACTTTATGAAAAATAGATACAATCAGTAAATTGTATCCCCACTATTTTCTTAGTATAACAGATAGTGCAATCAATAAATAAAAAATTTATACAAAAAAAAAAAGATTTGGATTCTGAAATACTTCTAAATTCTTTTCGTCTAATTATATATACTACTGTTTTACTCCATCCGTACATGTTTAATTGTCCATTACGAAAATACGTGCAATTTTGACCGGTCAGTAACTTGTATCAAAATTGTCAGAATGAAATTTTTTCAAAAGTTGATCATATAGTTCAAATGTTAAATTTTATGATTAGATTTTTTTAAAAAAATCATTTCGATAATTTTGCACGTAGTTTCGTAATGGACAGTTAAATGGAAACGATGGGAGTACATAGATTTATTAGAATGAACCGAACATGATACAAAACTTGAATTTCTAATCAAGATATACCTAAAGGCTATAATTCATCATAAACTTGTACATCTGAATAATATATTAAGATTTAACTCATAAAGGGTGTATTTAGACTGCACAAATAGTGAATGGTTCATTACATAGTGTGACATCATTTCATGATTTCATCTTAAAAGTATTACTCTAATTTCAAAAACCATTTATCTTTCTGCATTTGACAAAAGTACCAAAAATCATATATGCCTGAACTCCAATCGCAACTCACCCACACAGTCTTTAGAATCCCAAAGTACGTGATAGCGTGCATCGTCGAAGTCAAAGTGTTATTGAAATTTTATTTATAGTATACTCCATCATAGTTCGCCATCAGCATTGCGACCCGATAGTAACCTGAAAATGAGTGCCGATGGGCGGAAATGAGATACATTATTACAAGATGGACCGATGGTGGTGCTTGAAGTGAACTTTTAATCTAGAAAAACGATCTATTTTTGTAATCTAGTCTTTCTAAATTGCAGTATAAAATTCTATATATCCTACCCAAGTGGGTCACCTTTGGTTGGATATTTGCTCAAGAACTGTATTTGGCATGTCCAATATGAGCCTTTTATGGGGCCTAATTCTTTTGGAGGCCTAATCTTCAATTGGACTGTGCTTCAATTTTAGATACATTTTTTTCCTGTAATCAATAGACATTTTACTATCTTTGGCTTCGGCGTATGCTTTGATAACAATAAACTCCGTCCCGGTCCTCAATTTATTAATTTTATTGGTGGGAATATATGTTAATTTTTGTGGTCAATTGCTTTTTATTCTTTTTTGAAATTTTTTACATATAGTTGAAGCGGTATCTAAGGAAATAAGCCACCACAACCGGTTAGGCATGCAATATTCCTTTACTCATCCAGCCAACCAATTAGCTGGAGCATTCGAACATGTAGATCGACCTTAACAACTAACTCTATCCCCAAGGCAACCGAAGTACTAGGTTTTCAGTTTCGAAGACTACTCTATCAAGCTTCTTCTCTTTTCCTCTCGTGCGAGTCGAAGTGGCGGGTTTTAGCCTTTAGGAATATTGTTACCTTGACTCAAATGAAGGTCCATATGGTTGTTGTTTTAAGCTATACCATATGGCTAATAGGGCTCTCATATTGTCTTGGGCTACTGACCCACTTAATCATATAAATATTGAGCTGAACTAAGATAAGTCCATAATTCATATTTTCCTTTTCCCTCATGGATCACCAATTCCAAACTCAAACATTTCTTCAATTTGGGAATTTACTTTGCTTCACAGAAAATTTAACTATCTTCTACTCTATAAATTTGACTTGGTACTCCAACTATACTATGCTCTTTGTTGAAGAATGTGAACTAACACTTCATTAAGGTATGTGCAAGTATTTTAGTTGCACAAAATGACACAATAAGAAAGTTATATGTATTAAACTACCAAGCTTTCAAGAAGAAAAAACAAAATTTATTTTCTCGAGAACTACATGAATGGTCATGCTTAAAGGTTATTGATATTATTGCATAGTTATTTGTGATAGAACATAAAAATTAGACCCGAATAGCTCTATTCGGATATGAGTTGATCCAAACATTGTTAGATGATACCTAATACTTAAGTAATAAGACCCAATGCCGTTCCACACTTTGGGACAGTTAATTATACAATAAATATCTTAGCCCAATTAGAAGAAGCCCACGGTGAAAAAGCCCACAAGGTGACGCATGAGATGGAGACATTTGTCAACATCCTATTAGGCATAATTGCCTATAAATAGCCAAGCACCTTCACTAAAAGAGGGACTAAAAAATCTATCTAAAAAATATAGAGAGAATGAGATAAAAGAGAAAAAGTTGTCAGAGCTTATCTCAATAGAAAACAAGCCGAGGTAGATTAAAGACCGATCACCGAAGAGAAAGATAAAGACCAAAATCAAGATTAAATCATTAAGTCGAGCACAAGTGTAATAAGAAAGTGTAAATCGAGCAAATACAATTGTCGATCAATAAGAAAGAATAACGAATTGTTCAATACTTGTTATATTTTACTCATTATATTATTGTTGAAAAGTATAACGCCAACCCATCAAAATTATAGATTTATCAATTTGGTTTAAAGTCCTTATATATATATATATATATATATTAATGAGACGTTATATAATTAAACTTTACAATTAAAAGAACCACCATCCATATTGTGGTCCTTAACCTCATCCATGATTCTATACACTTCTGTTTGGTCAGTGCATTAAGAAAGTGAAATTACTAGCTAGGTGTGGGTCACCTAACAATATCATTGTGATGGTAACATAAAGTGAGAGTAACTTATCATTACCTTCAAGAAATAAACAAGTAATAATTATCATTTCAAAAATTTAATAAAAATAATAATGTTACTATGTACTACTATTATTACTCTATTAGTATATGTTGGTTATTAATACTTACTTATTTTTCAGTTTGTTCCGTATTTGTTGAAAAATTCCTAGTTTTTAATCTTATTTCATTTCGTCATTAAGGTAAAAACAACTCCTGTTTATTATTGAACATAACCTATTTAGCATTTTCAATGCATCAAAAGGAGTATACTAGCTATTTACGGTACAATACAAAAAATTATCAATCGGGGACAGCTAAATCTGTTACAAATCTGTCATCAAATGACCAAATCTGTCAGTAAAACAAAAATCCGTCGTCATGCCGTCCCCGATTAGAACGTTGGTAAGCCAAATATGCTACTATTTACGTATGAGATTTTCTTGTAGTTAATGAATGTCACACATGACCAGCAGCGTGACTTTCCTGAGGCAGTTCCCATATACAAAAAACCAATTTACAAACATTAATTTTCAATTTCATTTGGGTTTTTACCTTTTGCATAAGAGAGAGTGACATGCTTGGTTTATCCGGTCAATATGACAATAAAGTAAATTTTCTATTTAATTTCTCTCTTCGAGTTGCCTACTTTTTTATTGTTTCTATTAAGGGTGATCATAAACTTACATTTTTATGTTAATAAGAAAAAGATTTGCCTTCAGTTCTTGGAAAATAATTAATATGAAAGTGTTCACAATCACAAAGTTATAACTCAGTAATTGAAAATTGTCATCGTTGTTCCATTTATTAAATTTACGATCGCAGTCGGTTTTTTTTTCCAGTTCACTCTCTAATTTAAAATGATAGCATGGTGTATAATAATTTTAGTTACAAGTAAGAAAATAATTTTTTTCTTAGCTAGGTGAGAAATGAGGATGTAAATTTTCAAGTTATACTTAGTAATTTGTAGTAAAATATTGTCCTGGGACAAAATATTCAGAACTGGCAGTTTAGTCCGTAATGTAAATAGCTACTTGTGCATCATAAAACACCAAAAAGATGTACTTTTTTTCTGTATATAAATCTATATAGATTCTCTCTATGTACTAGTTACTAATAATAATGATGATCAAACCTTGTATCCAATTTTATAAGCCATGCTTTAATCTATATCATTGGATCCTGATTTTATAAATTGCTAACGAACCTTTGACTGAAAATGTTAATATTGTCGTCACATCAAATAAATTCTTTTGCAGTTGCTTGAGAACATCTGTACTCCATGTTCTTGCATGTTCATGTGCAATTTTTTTAATTTCGTATACAACATACCAACTATTTCCCTGTATATCTATACGAATATTTAGAAACTTTTATTCCACGGCCTTTATTTATTAACTTTATTCCGATAAAAAAGATGAGGTGGAGAACAAGAGCATCAAAGAATAAGAATTTATTGTCTTGCACAAAGCTCCATAATGGATAAAAGGGATCCAGATTATTCATTGTTTAATTGTCACCGTTAATATTTATTACTTCTCTAGTAGTAGTCTATAGTTTAAGGTCCCTACTAAGGTTACCTTTGCTAACATATTTTTTTGATAAAAAATAAAAAATAAAAAATTAAAATTCTGTTTTGTTAATCCATTCAAAAGGTGGATTCTAAAAATCTGATTTTTTTACATTTTTCAGCCTAAATCTAAAATTTAAAAATCTATAAAAAAAATATGTTGTCAAACGGACTTTAAACATACTAAAGTTTGGTTTGCCAAGAGACTTTTTAAACCGAGATTCTATTTTTTCTTATTGACAAGTATAAATTTGGTCACATTTAAGAGGAGTGAACTAGAAAAATTAAGTTAAGTCCACCATTTTTATTAATTAGTTTGAGAAAAAGATACACTTTTGCTCAGAATTAGTCTGCAAACAAATAAATCCCGATAGTAAAAATAAACAAAAAATGACAGCTAAACAAAACAAAAAAGTGGGAAGTTTTTTTTGCATATAGGGTTTACTAATTACAAAATCCCATGTGACTTTTCTTACGTTAATTAATTGTACAAATAAAGTTCTATAAACACCGTAAATCATGCACTGTATAAAGGTACCATAATGTACTCCCCACTAGCTTCAAAATGAGCTAACCTTCTTGATTAAATAAACCATTGTTTATAAACTAATCAAACCTCAATGATCCATAACACACAATCCAAATGCATCATCTCTCTTCACCTTTCTCGTTTAATTAACTTCCTTAATTTATAGTAACCCCTTAAATAATTAATATGATACTCTACCTGTTCCACAATATAAGTTTTATACGAAATCACGTGCAACATTGACCGACAAATAACTCGTATCAAAATTGTTGAAATAATTTTTTTAAAGATCTATTATAGTTTATTATTTGAATTATTTAAAAAAATTGAAATTTTCCGTTTAGACAATTTAATTACATGTTCAAAGTCGGTCAAACTTTCATATAGATTGGTATAATAATTAAATTGTGGAACGGAGGAGTATTATAAAAGCTCAAATATAATATTTATACACCCCAAGCAAAACAAAAATAAAAGATCAAATACAATATTTATGAAACCCTAGCTGAGACTACCATAAATTTAAATATTAATTAAAAATATTTTTAATATATTTTATTTAACGATTTAACAAAATAAAAAGTCAAATATAATATTATAAAATCCTATTTGAGACTAACATAAAGCTAAATATTAATTAAAAATATTAAATATATGAATGAATAACAAACTCTTAAATTTCGGAGTGAAAATGAAATTCTAAATTTATATTAATGACTGTTGTCTTGAAAATGTACATGAGATTTTCGGACTCTTAATATATACTGAAAATATATCTCACATTACATGAATAAATGAATAAATCAAAGGAGAATGTTAATTAAGTGCCTTTAAAGTTTAAACCAAGTATCAAAATAATCAAACTGGCTATTATTTCGTAGCTGTAGTTTTAACGAAAACCACTACAAAAAAATACTCAAATAACGACAGGATTAGTGACGGTATTTTTTGTTACGAGCTTATTAACGACGGTTTTTATAACGGTTTTGTGACAGTTTAGTCAATTTGCGACATATTTGTGACAGTTTTTTAAATTAGCGACAGCCTTGTGACAGTTTTTGACCCTCACTAAATCAAACATTATTTTGTAGTGAACATGAAAGGTCCACAAACTTCGAAACAATGATGGATTGGAACCTAAGTTCTGGTATAACGACAGTTTTTGTCTTATGGACCTTATGATTTTTTCTCGTTTGTTATATTGGACTATTATTCCTTGCAAGATAGTACTCAATAATTCAAGAAGGATCTTATTATAATAAAGACCATTTCTGTATATAAAGGCTGTCTAAAAAACGTGAGCGTACAATTATTTTTCGTATAAATTTATTTGATCAACCTAGCTAGTTCCGTAAATTTGCATGTTTTAACACATGAGCATGCAACAAAATCGATGTCAAAACCTTGTTTGTCATACCGTGTTTAGCAAACCTATTTCTTTTCTTAAAGTTAGTTCGACTATGGTAAAGTGATCTACGGGCATATATATTAGTGCTAAGCGAGATACAAACCTGTTGTTATCCAGATGTAAAGAACGATTATAAAGAATAGAGGGATCGACGAGGAAGAGACTAAGAAGGAATGAGCTAGAATTTGAAAAACGAGATGTCAATTATATGTTTTGGAAGTTGATTTTTCTTTAATTAAGTAAAAAATGTATTTTTCTATATTCTACTTTAATTAATTGAAAATAAAAATAGGCAAGTAGGTGGTCGTCTTTCTTCAGATTAAATGGTTACATAACTTTGTTGTCAAAAACAGACGTGACATTTCATTAACTCTACGTTTATTAGTATCACATCGTTTAATTTCATGATATTTCCTACGTTTATTTAAAGAATTATCTAGTAATTGTCATTTCACGTATAATCATGCTTTCATTTCTTAAAACTCTAGCTAGTATCACTATAAAATAATGTTTGGTTTAGTGAGAGTCAAAAACTGTTACAAGTCTGTCACTAATTTAAAAATTTGTCACAAAGCCGTCACAAAAACCGTCGCTAATAAGCTCGTAACAAAAAATACCGTCACTATTCCCATCGCGATTTTGGTATTTTTTTTGTAGTGATCGGTTCCTCAAACTGAAAACTAAACATTGGACATATATTTTTATCAGTTTTGTAAATTTGTACCAACAATTAGGCTAATTTCGTATCAGAGAAAAAGGAAAAAAGTTGTAACGGACAAAACACTAAAACAGTATACATCATTCATAAATTGGCGCCATATATATAGATCCATTCAAATTAGCATATATAATTCATGATTTGATATAAATATGTCTTGTTCTGCCTTTTATTTGATGAAAATAAATGATCTAATATTTACATAAGCATTGATAAGTATGGGTATGTAAGGTCATGTGGGTCACCTAACTCAAATACGTGACCAAATATTCAATTACTCCCAAATTTAAATATGTCTAGGGGCGTGTCTAACACAAATAATTTTGTTGACCATTAATTCTATTTTAGAATTACACATGGTGTTTGAATTGAATTATTAAAGTGAATTACGTATTAAGTTTTCAAACGAGTTATTATTGCTATAATTTTTGTAGGTGAACTGAACTGTACGTTAGCAATGAATTGCTACTTTTAAATACAAGTAAAAAAGTCGATGATTCGGCACCTAACTCAGCTCTAATTATTATGAATATAATGAACTTGAAGGAGATTATGTTGCGATCGAAATCTTATTGATTAATCAATGCGAGTTATAGTTACGACGAAAGCATTATGAACTTCGTATAGTTTAATAAAAAAAAGAGGAAGAAAATTAAACTGGTGGTCTAAGACGGTTACGAAAAAATTGTACTATAACTTTGCTTGATAAACTTTTTTTTTATAATCAAATTTACTTGATAAACTTAAACGTGTTGCGGATAAAAGATTTAAGCAGATTATTAGAAAACTAAAAACTTATCCCACCAACACAAAATATATCAAAGGAACGTTTACATATATAATAAGTACGTACTGTGTGGATGTATATTAAGGCCTAACTTGATTTTAAGCAATAGTTTTTTGTAGAAATACAAAAGCACGATATATTGATATATATTGTTCGTAATTTTCGTCGCTGTCGAATCTCTTTTGTTTCCCGTGTAAGGAATTGCTTAATAACGAAGCAAACGAATAGGTAGATACAAATAAAAAACGGACAATGAAACAAAACAAAAAACAAAAGGGAAATGCATGCACAACAAATAGCCAAATGCTAACTAATTCATTTAACTTTTAACGTAAAGTCGATAAAAGTTATTCACAGAAAAATGTTAACTTAATAAGACGTTAAGATACATAACAACAACAAAATGTTTAAAATAATTCTCTATTACTTGACGAGAGTGTTATAAGCTACTAGTATATAGAAGACCTCTAAATCGGAAGGTAAATTATTTATTAAAAAAAAACGTGTATTGAAAAACTACCAGATATTACCGACATTATGAAATATTATCTTCTTACTAGTTTAAATTAACTGACAACCAAAATCCAGTAACCAAAAAAAAAAATACTATCAATATTTTATATATAAACTAATCAAAGAGTATAAATAATTCAGCAGTAATGTTATACGAAAACATGCATTTATGCACAAATCCTGCCTGAATTAAAAGACCAAAAAATAAAGCTAGAAGAGGAGAAAGATAATGTTTGTTAAAAAAATTCATAAAAGATGTGAAATGTAGTGTATATGTCGTTTCTTTTAATTACTATTTTTCCGAGTTAGTCAAAATTCAATTTCACGCGGATAATATTTTATCCTTGGGCAGCCATTTAATCTTCGAATTATACTCATTCCCGGGTTCTATTTAATTGTTTGTTACGATTACGAATTTACGTGTAATTTTGATCGTTAAAAACTTGTATTAAAATTGTCGGAATGAATTTTTTTAAAAATTGATCTTATAGTTCAAGTGTTAAATTTTATGATTATATTTAAAAAAAATCATTTCGATAATTTTGATACAAATTATAAATCAATTAAAATTACACGTAATTTCGTAACGAAGAAAAGAGCCCTACTAATATACTTCCCATTATACCTCTCTTAATAAAACCAGGCTGGAAAGATTTAAATCCCAACCCCACTAATCATTATTGTTGATGATTTATTAATTGGAAGGTCTTCTGACAAAGTCGGTATTCCTCAAGTCATGTTAACGAAGTATTATTATTATTTACTGTGTAAAATGTACAGTTTTGTCAGTTTATAATTAATCTAGCATTCAATATCCAATTGGCCAAAAATCTGGCATCTTTATTGTCAGTTACAATATTGTGAAATGTGCACAGTGTTTATATACCAAAGTAACTACAGTTAAACCTCGATAAATGAATGTCCGATAAACGAATAACCTCGTCAAATGAATAATTTTCTCCGGTCCCGACTTGGGCAAATGGGCTAAATGAATAACCTCTCTAAATGCATTAACGAATAATTTTTTTTGAATCCTTAAAGACCCCATGTAAATATAAATGAATAATCATTAAAATTCATAATATATATATATATATATATATATATATATATATATATATATATTTATCGTAAAAACAAAAATATTTCTTCCAATCAATAATGTTCATACAAGAAGTCATTTCTTCACAAAAAAAACGTCTAAAGTTGTTTGTTTTTTCCTTCCACCAAAATGCATCACATCTGCGACTTTTTCTAGTGCAAACACAACTTCTGGAATATTCTGCTCATGCTGTAGCAAATAGTTTCATAGGGTGATTACTGCTTGAAAGGCTTCTTTTGATGACACATTTGGTGTGACGCCACTATCATCTGGTTCTGGATCATTCTCATCATTTAGTACGGAGTCGATAATTTCTTCGTCTGTAGGCAATTCCATAACTGCATTATTCTCGTTAGGATAGTTCAAAAGATGTTCGACGTCCATCACATTTCTGTAGCGTAAATTAGAAATGACATTCGTTAATCCTTGGATATCTTCTTCTAGTTGATCAACTTCTTCTTCGGGAACATCAATATCTTCAGACCGTATCTTGCAATGCCGGAAACAATTTGCAATTGTTTTTTCCTTTACATCAAATCTCCAAGCCATGGTAGCAAAATTAATAGCATCCAAAATGTTAATCTTTTCAAGATTTGATGAGTCAACTTCAAGGCTCTGTAAGATGCTAGAATAATAACGACGTCGATAATGAAGTTTGAATGCCCGAATAATCCCAGCATCACATGGTTGAATTTTAGACGTTGTGTTAGGGGGCAAGAAAAATAACTCTACATTATTCAACCCTTCAACAACCTTTGGATGAGCTGGGCAATTATCTACTAACAAGAGAACCTTTCTGTCATTCATTCTCTTATCAAACCAATGGCAAAATTCTTGAAAAAGCAAACCAGTCATCCAAGCTTTCTTGTTGAACCGATACTCGCAACTAAGATTGTTCATGTTCACATTTTTAAAGCATCTAGGTTTTGCATACTTACCAATAACCCAAAGGGGTACTTTGTCGGATCCATCACCATTACAGCAAACCGCAATAGTGATTCTCTCCTTGTATTTCTTTCGTCCTTCAAGCTGCTTTGTGGCAAGTGAATGGTCAGCTTCTAACCGATAAAATAATCCAGTTTCATCCATATTGTAAATATCTTTCAACTGAAATTGGTCTAATTTTGACCGTATTCCAGGTAAAGCATTTTCAATGTCCTCCATGTTTACGGAACCGCTTTCACCGAATCGTCGGTAGGACTTGATTGAATATCTTGCCTTGAAACGTTCTAACCATCCACTCGAAAAGCTGAATTCTTGATTTGTTTCACCATACATTTTTTGAAAAAACTCTTTTGCTTTGCTTTGGATCATTTCTCCTGACATATTCACTTTTTCTTGTCTTTGAAGAATCCATTCATATAAAACTTTCTCTAAATCGGGGTACTTAGCTGACTTGTGCCTCTTAGCATCGCTATTTTTCATCTCTTCTGACAAATACACTGCTGATCTTTTGAGTGTATTTGATATTGTAGTTTGGCTGGTATCCAAATCAAACTTTTCCTTCACCCATGCTTGCATATCCTTTTGTGTAAGACTTGGTTGTTCCTTCTTATGCTCACATATGGCCCTCCTTATCTGGTCGGTCAAAGTTGATTTTGTTGTTGGTTTTGACTGGTGATCGGAAGCCATCAGACTGAATATTAAGAAAGATTAGAATGAATTATTTACCAAACCAAGACTCTAGAAAAATATATATATTAGTTTGTAGGTAGGTTAGGTACATTGTCTTAGTCTCTAAGTATTCCATACATATAATATTATTATTAGTACATGTTGATGTTGCATGTATTTAGACTCTAAGTATTCCATACATAGAATATTATAAGTACATGATGCATGTACATAGTCTATATACGTATTTGTACATTAGATGTAAAATAAATAATCATACGAAAAAATAAAAATGTAAAAATACTATCTAAATGAATAAAAATTCATTTATCGATAAATGAATAATATATTCATTTATCGATAAGTAAATAAACTCACTAAACGAATATTTTTTGCTGGTCCCAAGAGCATTCATTTATCGAGGTTTAACTGTATTTGTTCACTCACAGTTCGTTTTTATACGAAAACACAAGTAGAACCAATTGACAACTATCGATTTAGTTTGTTTGATTTTACCAAAATAATAATTGTAGCCGAATCAACTCAAATGTATTGTAATTGGTTTGGCTGGTCGGTTTAAAATTTAGATTTTTTTTAAGCAAGTACACAGTTAAGCTAAATCACTTGACAAAAGAGACCATAGCCGGTCAGTCCATGAAGAAAAAACTAAAATATCCACGTTTTTCCTACCATAACAAACTAACCAATGTGCTGGCAAATTCGTCGATCGATTGGCCCATTCAAAACGCCAATCCATTCCTCCCTTTTGATGTAACATAGAAATTAAAACCAAATAAAGTTATGCATAACAATTGCTACTCGCTACTCAGATACATTGTTTTTTTCCCTGTAATTCCAATCAATCAATCTTATACAAACAACCTTCGTTTCAAAATATAAGAATTAAGATAAAAGTGGAAAAAAAATGTAAAAAATATGTAGCGATTGTGTTCCATTAATAAGTTATTTACAGTAAAATTGTATTTTGAAAAGAGGGAGTACAATTTAAGTGGGTTACAAGTACAGTTCCAGTAACAGGCTAAATTCCACATTTTACTTTGTCTTTTCCTTAGTCATTTTACAAAAGATAAAAATAATTTCCTTGTTCTTAAGTAACTTTCAAGAGTTAAAGCTGTGGAAAGTAGATGAAAGTGATTTTGCCTGTTTTGGAAGATAAACAAATACCTTAAATATGTGTTTGGCTATTTTAAAATTTAATTTCCATGCTCAAAGAGGCCTTTTATGTTTGCAATAAACTCAATATAATTCCCTCACAGTATATTATTTACGTCAGAAAAAATTTCACAGTTATTATGTTTGCAAGTTTTGCCGATACTATCAATTAAGTGTTATAAATACCGATTTTATTTGTCTCATGTAATATTTCATGAGTTTAACACACAGGGATGGGCCAACTCGATGATATGGATAAACTCATGATACTTCTTTCTAATTATGGGGATTATTCTCCATTAACAAAGTGATTATAGAGGATATGACATATAAAAGTCGACTTAAATTTGTAATAAACTTGAAGGATCAGTTTAAATATTATCAAGACTCAAGAGTGAAAACAACGGGTATAGATATTACTTACTTTAACAATGTTTCTTATACTTTTTGTGGGAAGAGTTAGGACAAAATTTCCTGTAACGTTTTTGTTTTCGATCCTCTCACCAGCAAGCGTAATGAATAGTGTTAGAGTAGTGAACGTAACATTACTTGAAAACAACTGGATCAATCATTTACAATTTTGTCGATACGATTCTCGAAAGCTGGGTTCTCTCTGATACTTGGTTAACATTTTTTATTTTAGTTTTAGCATAAACATGCTCATTATTATTAAATAATAATATGCATTGGTATCTAGTTTCACAATCTCTAAATGGATGAGTTGACAATCATTTTATCATTTCATTCTATTTTAGATTATATAATAATCATAGGTTTCAATTATCGCATTAAATATTATTCAATGTATACAAAAATGTAAGTTAAAATTAAATTGTATAAATATAAGTTATTGAATGTTTTATTTATTTATTAATTAACAATACCTATGAAGTATTTGCTATTTCAACCCATAAAACTGACTTGAAAAATACAATGGCTAAGGATTCCTGATCATCCTTTCATCTATCCTCAAAATCAAGGAGTTAAGTACTCCGTAAATGAAATTAATGTTTAATTGCCAATTGATCATAATTTCTCCTTACTCTATATATTATTTAACTAGCATTCCAAATTAGTATTTCAACCTTTTCCTATCCTACATAATCTTTAACCGATAGTATAAGAAAGTGTCAACTTCTATTGACAAAAACTAATTTTTTTTATACAAAAAATCTTAAATTAATTTAACAAATCAAATTTAAATTTAAATAAAAAAAGAAAAATTATCACCCTTCAAAGGTGAAATTAAAAAAGAGTTTATCATCCTTTATATAATTATGTGATACTCCAAACCAAAAGCTAATAATATTACCCCACAAAAGTCGGCTACAAATTACTCGAATTTTTTTGCTTAAAAATATACTAAAAGCTAATTGAAACTATACTAAATTTAAATATTAATTAAAAAGAAGAAAAAATGTTAAATTTAAAAACCGAAATAAAAATATGTTAGAACTCTAGTTGAGTTTACATTAAATTTAAATATTAATCAAAGAGAGAGGTTATATATACATCAACTTAGACATCAATTTATACATTTTCTTTTACAAAAATGCTCCAAAATAAGATTTGATTAATGTAAATCTCTACGGTTTCATGACGGGAACACAAATATGTGTATTGTTTTTTTTTTCCGAGATGTATAATGACATGCTTTGAATTTTTAAATTTTACCTTAATTTCCAAAACATGTCATTCTAAATCTTAAAAAAAAAAAAACAATACGCATATTTATATTCCTATCGTGGAACCGTGAACATTTGCATTAATCAAATGGTTTTTGCAAAAAAAATATTCAAACTGATGTATAAGTTGATGTCCATATTACCTTCCTTTAATTAAAAATAAAAAAAAATGTTAAATGTAATATTAATAATAATCAAAACCATTAATGATGTTGATATGACATGTAATATGCACTACAAAATAATGTTTGATTTAGTGAGAGTCAAAAGCTGTCACAAGACTGTCGCTAATTTAAAAAACTGTCACAAATCTGTCGCAAATTAACTAAACTGTCACAAAGCCGTCACAAAAATCGTCGTTAATAAGCTTATAACAAAAAATACCGTAACTAATTCCGTCGCTATTTGGGTATTTTTTTTTTTTTTATAGTGATGTATTAATTTATTTTATAGTAAAAATGTGTAAGTAAAACATTAAGATGCTTTTAGGTGTGCATTAATAATTCCAAATTTATAAGATACGTTTACTTGCACATAAAGTACAAATGATAATAGTAATATTTTATTTAACTAAAATATGAATGTGTATGGTGTAGTAATAGTATTAAATAATAATATTCTGACAACCACTTTCCTTTGTAGTGACTGAAAAAGAAAGAAAGAAATATTATTTACTTTCCTTTTTCAAAAAACCACCCAAGATTAAAAGCTTGAAAAAGCAGAAAAAGGGTTTTGGCTTATTCTCTCTTCTTTTTTTATTGCAAGCATCTTTTTCCCCCCCTTTTATGCTCTCTTACTCAATCCTCTTTCTCTCTCAATCTCTCTTCCAAATTTTATCTCATTTTAACTAGTTTTCACACTTTTTTTTAGTTGCTTTTAACTCATATCTTTATTTGGTTTTTTTTTTGCTTGTTTGGCTACAAAGTTGAGTACTTTTTTATAAGCTTGGTTTCTCTTAGATTTCCCAAATTTCCTTTTTATATACAAGTTTTTCCCATTCTTGATCCAAATCTCTGCTGGATTTTGCTCATCAAGCTCAAGTTTTTAAATAAATATTGGTAAAAACTAAAAAGTTTTGTTTTTTTTGCATCATTAAAGTAATCACCTTTTTTTCTAGTTCAAGCAATTGGGTTTCTTTAAAGACCTCCCAATTTCATAAATTTAGCTTCTTTTGATCTAAATCTCAACTGGGTATATTAAATCAAGCTAAATTTTGTTTAACAAAAATGGTTTAGTTTTCTTTACTCTGTTGGTAGCCCCAAAGATCAAATCTTTATTGAATTTAGCTTCTTGGGTCAATCTTAAATAATGGGAATTTGTTACGCGAAACCAAACGGTAGCCCACGCCACAGATCCGAAACCTCGATAACTGATATCGACCCTACCTTTAATCCCAGTTCAAAATCCGGAAAATCGTCGAATTTTCCTTTTTACAGCCCAAGCCCTTTCCATAATGTGTTTAAAAACTCACCAGCTACTAATTCTTCCTCTGTGAATTCGACTCCGTCAAGGTTTTTCAAGCGCCCTTTTCCGCCCCCTTCGCCAGCTAAGCACATTCGGGCTTTGCTTGCACGTAGGCACGGTTCCGTGAAGCCTAACGAGGCGACGATACCCGAGGGGAGTGAGGTTGAGTTGGGTCTGGACAAAAGTTTCGGGTTTTCGAAGCAGTTTGTGAGTAATTTTGAGTTGGGTGAAGAAGTTGGGAGAGGGCATTTTGGGTATACTTGCTCTGCTACAGGGAAAAAGGGAAACTTGAAGGGTCATGACGTGGCGGTTAAGGTTATCCCCAAAGCTAAGGTCTGATTTTGTTATTTAAGTTCTTGTTACAAAATTTTCCATTTTATTTTTCGAAAAAAAGAAAATTCCATTTTTTTCGCATTTTTTGTTGTAGAGTTTTGTGTTAAAACTGTGTTGTTTTTTGGGTTAATCCTAGTGTTTTAATTATTACTATTTGTATTGTGGCAGTGGCGGATCGATATTGTTAATTAAATCCTTCTTGCAAAATTTTCTAATTTTTTCGTCTTTTTTTTGTCGTAAATTTTGTGTTAAACATACGTATAGCTTTTTTTGGATTAATCAGTGTTTTACTAAATACAAATTGTATTTTCGGCAGTGGCGTAGCTAGGGGAAGTTAATTTTAATACTATAGTGGTGCTAAAAGTCTAAATTTGTAAAAGAAATTAGTCAAATTACATGGTAAAAATCAATTTCCCCTTATTATGGGGCGTTGCAACCCTGCCAGTCTACTTCTATCTCCTTTCCGGATTTTATTTATTTATTTACCGCTTAAGTAGTATTCCATTTCGATGACCGGCGTACATACCGAGTTTTTTTTTTGTTGGGGGGGGGGGGGTATTCTCTCCTGAAAAAGCTAATGACTTTAAGCTGCCGGAGTAATCCTTTTTATTAGCTTAAAAGATGTAGACAAACAAGCCTTTTGTGTAGAATTGGTTTTGGTTATAAAAAAAAATTGGTGGGTGATTATTTGATCATGTGTTATGAGAGTTGTTTGTGTTGTATTAAATTTTGTGTTACATATATGGTTGACCTACCTGTAAGATTTAAATGAAGGCTTAGTTGGTAAACGAATGTTATTGAATTCTGCAAATGTTAAGGGCCAGCTCAATATTACTACACTTATTGTATAAGGGTTTTGTCCCCCTCAATAAATTTGGAAGTAGTTTACTCAGCTGGGAAATAGAGTATAGTACCAAACTCCAGCTTACTCATTGATTCTTTTTTTTTTTTTCTTGAAATGAATTTTCTTCTAAGTGAAGAACATTATTCAGGTTGTAAGTACCAATTAGCCAAGATTGATTCATAAAGGAAAACAGTTATTGTGTCTTGCTTAATGTTGTTGACGGAAAGTTACCATTTTGATGATACAGATTAGTAATTATAGTATTTTAATTACTAGACCCTGTCATGCTTATTTTGAAACTTAATAATCCCATGACTGAGTATAAATAAATAACCCACAAATCAATCTTATCTGTTTTCATTCATAGTATCATGTAGTTTTCATTCATAGTATCATGTAGTTTTCATTGAGGAAGCTTGTCTTTTGTTTCCTTGCAAAAGATGCCTTTTTTTATGAAAATCTTATCTTCTTAGATTCCAAAGTTGTCCCAATCTACAGCAGTTGTGGTACCAAAATGTTTTTGTTTAAAAATTACGTAGAAAATAATAATTTTATTATTATTCTTTTCCAGATGACTACAGCAATTGCCATCGAGGATGTTCGAAGAGAAGTGAAGGTATTACGAGCACTAACTGGGCATAAAAATCTTGTACAATTTTACGAGGCCTTTGAAGATAGCGAAAACGTTTACGTAGTGATGGAGTAAGTGTACAGTACTCTTACTTTTCTTGTATAACTCTTTACTTTATTAGAGTTGTTTAGATATTTTTAACTTTTGTTCTGGATTCCATCGCGTATCTGAAGAGGGTTGTTTTTCTTATTTGGTTTTTAGTGAGAACCAATAGATAGCTTGAGATTAGCGTCATCAAAGTTGAATATGACTTGACAGTGAGGTTTTTATTTGACATGACTTAATTTAATATAGTGTTAGCTGAGGAACACTACAGAGAATGAGACAAACAGGCCTGGTGCTGTTTCGACTTGTCAACTTTTTTCAAACTTATGATCTTCATGCTTATTCCCTTTTTTTATTGAAAAAAAGAAAGAATAGAAAGGAAAATTAACCGAAAAAAATTGGTAATAATGAAAGTTGAAAAAAGCATAGGGTGCGGGATATGGCACGGCTTATGTGGCTATTAGGGAAAGGACTTGGTGACATTTACAATTTTGCTAATATTTCTGATATTTGTTTTATTCATGCGCCTGTCTAAAAAATGGTTCGAAGCCTCTCTTTTTTTCAATCTGTCTTATAACTGTGCGTATTATAATGTTTTACAGGTTATGCAAAGGCGGTGAATTATTGGATAGAATACTTGCCAGGTAACGTATTAGTTATTATTGGAGCAGGTCTTGTTGAATGTCAATATCTGTTTTACTATATTTCTTGGCCTAACATTTAATTATAAATTTTATTTAACAGGGGCGGAAAATACTCAGAAGATGATGCTAAGGAAGTAATGGTCCAAATTATAAGTGTAGTCGCGTACTGTCATCTCCAAGGAGTTGTTCATCGTGACCTCAAACCTGAGGTACTGAACTTGGTTTTTAACTTTTTACATCAGATACATGGTTAGGAATAGCAATTTAGGCGATGACTTGTAATTTCTAATTTACTTAGGACTTATGTAGTTGCAGCTTTTAAGCTCGCCTTTTTTGTTGTTGTTGCTAAAAGATGGAATTCATATGGTAAGACGAGCTTTTCTGCATCTTTTTTTCTTGAAAAAGATAGAATCTCGAAGCTGAATGAAATTAACCTTTTTCTATATTTAAATAAATCAAGCTTATTTTATTCATAAGCTGCAACAAAACAAGGCCTTAAATTCTACAAAATCAAGTTGAAATGGGGCAACATTTTGTGAACCAATGAATTGAAGTCTTTTGAAGATTCTGCCAATGTGTTAAAATTGTAACTTCGGTATTGGCTTTCTTTTGACCAGCTATGCAAGTTTTGAGTAAACTTTCAAATATCATCAAAATTTTCTTCTTACTTAACATAAACTTATAATTTTTCCTTTCTAATAATCGTATTTTTCCAAACATTCTTCAGAACTTTCTTTTCACTTCCAAAGACGACCATTCCCCACTCAAGGCAATCGACTTCGGACTCTCAGATTACGTAAAGCCAGGTCAATTCAATATCTCGAAACTATCATAGTATTAAAAGTAAAGAGGATTTTCATTGACATATTCAGGACTTGATCCCATTCAGTTATAACGCAAAAATTTGTTCCCATTCAGTGCTACTTCAGTAGGGATATGCTTCAATAAACTATTTGTTTGATCGACACAGCATTTAATTAACTGATTTCACTTTTGCAGATCATACACTTCAAAAAAACATTTTTTTGGGCATTCTGTTTAATAGTAAAAGAACTTTTAACTTTTCATGGAGATACACTTATTTTCAACATGCATATGAAATAGCAAGCAGTACTACTAAATGGTAATGAAAAGTTCCCACTAACACTTCATCAGGAAAAAGTTTATAATACGTCACATGAAGAGAAATACCTAACTTTTTGATAAATAAGTCTATCGATTTCTCAGTATACCGATTTCACATGTCTAAAAAGAAAGAAAGATCAGCCTCACTAATTTTGTTAAGCAAGTCTAGTAAACTGTAGTACTCTAGTATAATTCTGCAAAATTTATTTCAATCCTGATCAAAGTTAAATTATATAAAATCTAATCTTCCAGATGAGAGACTGAATGACATAGTAGGAAGCGCGTATTACGTAGCACCGGAAGTTTTACACAGATCATATGGAACAGAAGCAGATATGTGGAGTATAGGCGTAATTGCGTATATATTATTATGCGGGAGCAGACCTTTTTGGGCCCGAACTGAATCTGGGATTTTTAGAGCGGTTCTTAAAGCAGACCCCACTTTTGACGAAGGCCCTTGGCCTTCATTGTCGCCCGAAGCCGTGGATTTTGTGAAAAGATTGTTGAATAAGGATTACAGGAAGAGGCTTACAGCTTCTCAAGCTCTCAGTACGTTTTCTTTTTAGCATGTACAGCGTACAGGCCTGTTTGTTTGAATTTCATTTCTTTGTTTTTGGGATTCTTATAAATTTTTTGTTAGGGCTTGTTCACTTGCAGCTTTTAAGAAAATAGGCTAAAAGTTTTCAGGTTGGAAAAAGAAACTGGGTTCTACAGCTTAAAGTTTCTAGCTTTTTAAGTTGTATGAACCTAAGGAGGTACAGGTTACGAGTTTTGAGCAGGAAAAAAAAGTCGCTGGTTTTTATTGTAGCTGGTAGCCCTCACTACATGTTTTTGACTTATAAAGGCTTGCTTGGTTGACTCTTCCATGTGTTTGTTTTTATGAATTTTCAGTTTCTATGTTAGGGTTGTTTAATTGCACCTTTTTAAGGAAAAAAGTTGGAATACTGGCTTAAAGTTTCTGGCCTTTTCAGGCCAAAAAGCAGAAAATCTCTGTTTCTAAAGGAACAACTCAACAACAAAACTCCATTCCAGTTTATTTTTATTGCAATTGGTGTATAGTATACTGATGCTTGTTACTGAATTTTTATTTAGGTCATCCATGGCTATCTGATTATCATAATGAGAAGGTTCCGTTAGATATGATCATATACAAGTGTGTTCGACATTACATATGCTCTTCTTCGCTACGAAAAGCTGCTTTAGGGGTAAGTTGATTTGAAAGTGCCTATCTACCTATTTTTCCTTTAACCTGTTCAGACAACTAACATACATTTCAATATCTTAATCCAGAGATAAAAATCTATACCTTCGAATTCTTTTCTATAAAATGTTGTTCTGTTTTTCCGATAAAAATATAAGCTTCTTTTCCCTTCTATCAGACTCAGAAGAACATCCAAAATTGGGAAACTCGGTTTTTTTTATAATAATAATAAAAACTAAAAGTGAAATTGTGTCTTTGGAATGAGATAACATGGTATAAGATTGGTTTCTAGACTTCTTGCTATAAACTTCCCAAAATTAGTTAGGGGGGAATTTCACTTTAGTACTATTTGTCCATCTTTATTTAGCAATAACACAGGTCCTCAATCTTTCTTTCAACTAGGTCATATTCAAAAGTTATACTGTCAAATTAAAAACATGTACTGTCAAATTAAAAGTATGAATTCAACCTATATTCTGTCAAATTCAACGATATACATGTAATTCGTAAGTATATACATACATAAACACGTACAATGACCCAAAAATACAATTATTTATACTAGAACTGTAACTTTTATATCAAAATACTGTTAAATTACTGTATATGAGAAATCAGTTTTAGGAAATTATTACATTATAATGAGATTTTTTACATTGTTAACAGGCGGTTGCTAAGACACTAACAGTGCCTCAGCTAACTTATTTACGGGATCAATTCACTCTACTAGGCCCAAGCAAGAGCGGCCTCATCTCTATGCAGAACTTTAAGCTGGTCGGTGAATTTTTTATTCTTTTAACAATCTCTAGTATTTTGTTAAAAGGTTAGTTTTTTTGAACCATGTTGAACTTTGCAGGCTGTCGTAAAGTACTCCACCGATGCTGTGAAGGAGTCACGAGTTTTGGATTATGCTGCCATGGTAAAAAAATGCTAAAGAACACTTTTAAGTTTATTTTTTGTTTGGTTCTTCCTATTAAATTTGGTTGGTTGATATCCGTAGGTGAGTGGAATGCAATATAGAAAAATGGACTTTGAAGAGTTTTGTGGTGCTGCGATAAGTGTACATCAGTTTGAAGGAATGGAAAGCTGGGAACAACATGCTCGTCGCGCATATGAGTTTTTCGAGAAAGATGGAAATAGAGCGATTATTATAAACGAACTTGCTTCAGTATGCTCTCTCCCTATCTATATATGTACATATATTTTTGGTTTGCATCTCTCGCTCTCTATATATGTAAATATATTTAAACTGTATAGGGTCTTCTTTGATATGGGTACTTTCCATTTTCGTTTTTTGGGAATACCTTATGCACACGCTAGTCACTTTGACTCGAGGAGTGATGGCACGAGTATAGACAAATTTGAACATAATTTCTACACATTTTGGTTGAAGTCCATACATCCACGCATGAAGTGAAACCTAATGACGCAACAATGAAATGTCTCAAAATTGCAGAATTGTCACTACTAGTCTACTACATTGTTATATAAATCATTTTCCTAGCTTGATATGATCATCCGGTCCATCTCACTTATTGATTTATTTATTTATTATTTGTTAGGGGATATCTTTTCCGACACTCAAGATTCTTTACTTTCGATCGACTATGATTGACTATAAGATTATTTTCGAAATTGAAAACATCTCTATAATCTCCTTTCTATTTTCATTCCTGTGAAATATCAATTACTTTCACACTTTTGTGGTTATAGTTTTCTTCTCGTTAATTACTAATTTATTTTTTTATCCATTTCTATTAGGAACTTGGACTTAGCCCGTCGGTACCAATTCACGTGGTTCTTCAAGACTGGATAAGACATGCCGATGGTAAACTCAGCTTTTTGGGCTTTGTCAAACTATTACACGGAGTGTCTTCTCGTTCTTTTCAAAATCAAAAAGCTTAAAAGAAGGAAATATGAAGGCTATTCTTGTCCGTGAGTATTTTCTTGAACATGGGAAAGAATTTGCTAATTTTGGAGAGTCGAAATTTAGGCAAATGATTTGATGCAAGACGAAGGTATTGACGTCGAACAAATGAAATTAGAGAAAAATATTGACGGAGACCATGTTTTTTTTTCAAGATTTGTATCTTTGTGGTATTATATAATAAGTTTTAATTTTGTGTTGGGTTGCTGGTATTGTACAAATGAGAGTAGAATGAGTTAATTGTTTAGTTTTTTACTTTAGATCTGAGTGTGTTACCTTGTGTACCCAATGCAATTGCTCTTTTTTTTTGTATCTTAGCATTTACTATTTATTCCCTGTAATTTGCAAGGTTAAAATTTCACTACTATTATGGTATTATTATGACAATATACAAGAGCACACTATATGAGCGAAAATGTTTTAATTTTACAGTTTTTTGGCAAATATGAATCATGATAAAGAAATATTGTTTCGCTCGCCAATTAGGACTGATGAAACTGAAGGAATACATGAAGAAAAAGGGAATCCATCTGTATCGAGTATAAACCGAAAACAACCGAGCGCCTTTTTGCAATCTACTTGTACTATGACAATTTAAAAACCCTCGATCTCTCTTACTTTTGCAAAAATAAAAAGAAGCATTTTTTTTAAGTTATATATACCAAGCAGACGAAATACAGTTCTTTTGACCTATGAAAGGAAAAAATAATAATGAGAAAATATTTAGTTGGTTACAAAATTATGAATGATCAGCAAGGTTAACAAAAGTTAATTTTATAAATAATAAATATATGTTCAATATTTATTAAGAAAACTTATTAGTTATTGCAATCTTAATTAATAAGTATGCAAAAGTAGTACAACAAAAGGATGGTGTGGGATATAATCTTCAAACAACATTTTACGAACCTCGTTTAGAGCTCGATTTCTTCACATTCATATTATAATGTCATTCATTGTGTTAGGACCAGATTTCTGGTCTAAATAATTATTTATTGTGTATTGGTTTTTACTAAATAAATCCTAAGTGTTGTTAAGAACTAAGACAGTGTTGACAGGTTTCAAGTAATGTTGCAACCTCAGTTACAACCTACTAAGATAGTAGTATTAGGTTTCAAGCAATGTTACAACCTCAGTTACAACCTGTGTTGACAGGTTTCAAGTAATGTTGCAACCTCAGTTGCAACCACTAGTTCCAACCTGCTGGTAAGCAGAATTCTGTCTTGTTCTATAAATCTGCATAACTATTCTTTATTACTAATTATTTGTTAAGTAGTATGCAGGATATATTCTCATATGATTCTAAAGGTTTAAAATGCGTTTATTGAGAATATCAAAGTGGTAAGGAAAGATTTCCTAAAAGATATAAAGAGATTAGTTTATAAGGTTATGTTTCCTTTTAATATGTATCTCTATTCTTATGCTTGTCCTTATCACTTGTTTCAATCTTTTGTTCTTTATCTGTATTCAGTATGATTCATTTAAAGATTGAATGTAATATGGAGTTAGGTGTTTTATATATATATGGAAATATATTATCTCTAAAATATATTATCTTTATATGTGTACTAGTTATAGGAAAAGACTAACTCCTACTTTCAAGCTTGTTATTAAACAGGTATTAACCAAAGATGATTGGAGTCAATCCACGCTGAAGAATCACACAGTGATTGGAAAGATTGAAGCCAATCAAAACAAGTCAAAAGCAATCTTCAAGATCTTAAAGAAAGAAGATTATTTTACTTGTATAAATAGTTGATAACTTAGCTTGTAAAAAGGTGTGTGTTCTAAATTATAAAAAACTTATTTTCTAGAGAGAATACACGTGAGCTTTAAAAAGAAAACAATGGTGAGATGCCATTGATTTATAAGTGATAGTTATAGAGTATGAGCAATATAGAGATAGGCAGAAAAACCTAGAGTGAGTCTAAGTGTTTTTCGTTAAGACTTGAGTCCTATATTGTAAGCTTTTTATAATATCATAATCTGGGTAAGTGCCCCGGAGACGTAGCCTAGTTAGGTGAACTCCGTTGTTAAATGTGCGTGTGATTTCATTTACGTACATTTAACTTTTTACAGTTCTGTCCATTTATACACTGGGTTCTAACTGCGGTTGCAACCTCACTTAGAACCTAACTGCAAAACTGCAACTAGAACAGCGGATAAGAATTTCAGATTGAGTAATGTAAATCAATGTACTCAACAATCTCTATAGGTTCTACGATTAAATAAGCAAAATTGATGAGTAAAACCCACTCAATCTTTTGCCCAAAGTTGGTTAATGTACCATCATGTGCTAGGCTTGGAAATTTACAAATTACCAAGTCTTATCAATTGTGTCCTTCCAGAATTGTGTAAGTTTATAAAGGTAAAGCTAAACGCAGACTATCCGGGACGACGACACCTTCATAATTATGAAAATTTTGTCACCCTCATTTTTTGTTTCATTTAATTTATTAGTTGATGTGAATTTTGGTACCCCGTAACCTATTTCTGCCTTCGCCCCTGAGTTTATACATACCTCTCAAGTAATTTTAATGCTTATATTGGGGACAAATAAGATGCAAATAAGTACTTCATGTAAGACCAATACTTCTAACTATACTTTGTTCTACGTACGTTTTTTGAATAATTTATTTTCCAAAGGTCCATCAGAATTTCCCTTTAAACTTTTATTAAAATTGACCAATCCCCATTAAATTAAATTAAGGAAATAGACTATGTGAAGACAGGTCAATTCAATTTCTTAATATTTATTTTTATTTTTTTTGTAATCGATACTTATTAGTGTTACCTTCATTTTAATTTTTTAAAACATATATTCATTAGTTCAAATCTGCAGAGACCGTAAATGGTCGTTAGGAACACAAAATACAGTATTTGAATTACTACATCTAGCAACATTTGCTAACCAATTCGACGTTCGTTGTATACGCATCTTTCGGCCTCAAATGTCTATTCGATGTAACGGACAAAAGCCAACTGAGACTTTATTGACAAGGTAGCATGGACCAGTTTAATGATTTATATACAAGTCCAGTGACACAATATTGTAGGCCTACCATTTAAGGTCATTTTCAATTTATCTTCCCACTTATTTTATAATTCTATACGCATCTCAATAACTTTCTTATATCCAATGCAAATGAGCCATTTGTATCCAATAAAAAACATTTAGCTATTTGTTTCGTATCGGTAAACTAAACTTTGAGATCGTTGAGATCCTGACACGATCTCAAAGTTTAGTTTACCAGATTTATTAAAAATAAAATAAAAATTGTCATGCAACATCGAACATCTTAAAGTGTGTTACAACGTTTAGGATATATTATCGTTTTATCCTGGCATCCCCTATTATTTTCGTTCATGTTTACTTTTAACTTACTATAGAAAACAAAAGACAAAAAATACATCAAAGACATAATAACAACATAAAATATATAAACATCTACATCAAGAATTCTTCCACGATATTCTTTTCATTGTTTCCATATTATTCAATATTTAGGGATCGATGTGGCCTTTATAATCATTTTTTTTTAATAATTACAATAAACCGTATGACTTGCACAACATAATTTATACAAATCGAGCAATCGCTACACAGAATATCAAAATTCATTATTAAAATATCAATCTATACAAAATCATATAAATTATTCTGATTTTATTAACAAAATCTAGTAGTGCATAAAATCATAATATAATTACTACTTATTACTTAACCTTTTGTCAAATTAATTAAAAGCTAAAAAAACATATGTATAGTAAAAAATAATAAAAAAGAGTAGAAATTCTCATTAATTCAATGAAATAAGAGCTGTTATTCGATACTATTTTGTGGTAAGCCTTAGATTTTCCTTAACAATATCTCTCTCGTCTATACACTTTTATACCAATTTTGAGAGAGAGAGAGAGAGAGAGAGAAAGAGATTCCACTCGACAGGTATTTTTGCTCTTTTTTGCTACTTGATTATATGTTTGTGTAGATTTTTTTATTTATTTTGTTATTAAAGGGTATTAAGTGATTTCACGCCTAAACCCGTTAACAAGACTCGGACCCTGCACGTCATGTAACTAGTACTATGTTAAATCTGTTAGAATCCCAATCTTAGTTATCGAAAAATACGTTTTCCTTTCAAAAAACACCCTTTTGTCGTTACCCTGTTTCCAATTCCACGTTTTCCCGTTATTTCACGCGTAAACCTTTTAATTTTTGTCATTTTCATTACGACAACTATGATCCGAAAATCGATTGAATATAGAAACAGGCATGTTTTTTTTTTTGGAGTATTTGAGTTCGCAAATAAACTAGGTGGAAACACATGAATCCCAGTTCCCACACACAAAAAAAGATCAAATCTTTATCGAATATTTTAGTTTAAATCTTCATTGTATAACACTTTATCACCTGTACGAGAGTGAGTGAATTTCATCTGGAACTTTTTATTGCTTTGCAGGGTGTTAAGGCTAAGATCGGTAAAGTATCGGTCTTTCTTACTATATGGGGTGTTTTTGTTTTAGCCCCTTTTAGCCTATAGTAAAAAAAAATTGTTGATGAATTTCAACCCCTCTTCGAGCAAATTTTAATTCTGCCACTTCACTTAACGGATTAAGTATGATTAAGCTCGACCACTAGGATGCTATTTTTGAAAGCGTGGCGGAGTATTATGATCCCACATAGCTTGCGTATGAGATTAAGTGTGTATCTTATATAATTTGTTTTTTTATGGATGAGTTGAAACTTTGCTATGTAAAAAGCATTCATGTTTAGCAATCTCAATTGAATACTGCAAAGATGAGGCCTTTTAAAAAAAAAAACAGTATATAACTATGATCGCTGAGGTCCATTTATCTTTTGATTTGATTTGATTTGAAGGACAAGTATAGTTAATTGTATCTCGATAACTAAGCGATTTAACTAAGTTTCCTTAATTATATACTTCATTATAGTTAGTCCTGATTTTAGTATACAAAATTGTATTTGTAGTAAAAGTTAAGCTAAAATCTATTCTGTGTTTGCTGAAAGTTCATCGTTCTTTTTTAGGTCAATTGGCCGGTAATATTGATATGCCTTACCTTGTACGCGAAAATTTATTTATCGGAAATATAAACGATGCAGCCGAGGTTCTTGAAAATGGAAGTACTAGCATAACTCACATACTGTCAGTCCTTAGTTCGGCCTCAATATCTTTTTTCTCAGAATGGCGTAAAGGTTTATCAATCCCCACCGAAGAGATATGTAATGTGCATGTAGAGATACACAATGATTCTGGTGACATGGCAAAGAGCGCGTTGTCTCCTGGGAAACTTCTATACTCGCAAGAGCGTGCAGGGAAGGATTTGAAGTTTGTGAGGATGGGGGTTCCGCTTAGGGATATGGAGAGTGAGGATTTGTTGGATTATTTGGATGTGTGTTTGGATTTTATTAATGAAAAACGCAAAGAAGGGTCCGTTTTGGTGCATTGCTTTGCTGGTGTTTCAAGAAGGTATATTACTTTGCATAATAGTTTTGTTTATGCTTTCTTTTTCGCAGAGGGGTTTTGAAGCTGTGCTATTTCGTGGTGTTCAAGCTGTTAATTTCTTATTATTTATCTCAAATCGCTAGCACTTGATTGATTAGAAATGAAAATTAAGGTGTATCTAGTTTTGGTGTACGAGTTCGGATCATTTCTGTATTGTATTAAGTGTAACATTTTCTTGTCATATTCTCCAGTGCAGCTATCGTTACAGCTTATTTAATGAGATCCGAACAACTTTCTCAAGAAGGTTAGATATCCATTTATCCTAGAAGCATTTAATTTGGAATTATGAGGCTATAGTTTATGCTAATTTTGTTTTGTTTTTATCTTTTTTTTTAACACAGATGCGCTTGAATCTTTGAGGCAAAGCTCTGAATTTGTTTGTCCAAATGATGGTTTCTTAGAACAGGTACTAAGGCACAATTATATCAGTTTGTCTCAGAACTACATTTTGACCTTTTTAGTTGCAGATTTAAACATAGCTTTCTTTCTGGTTTGCTTAAAAGCTAGACTGTATATCGTTGTCCAGCTTAAAAGCTGAGCCTTTTGTTTTTTTCCCCTGAAGAAGCTATTAGCTTCAAGCCAGATGGACCCAACACTTAGTTCAGAGCTACAGTATGTTAGTTAGTTTGATTGCGGCTTTAAAGTTTAGCTTCTTCTCTTTTGCTGTGGGCTAGACTAATTGGCCAGCTTTGAGTGTTTTGCCTGAAAAGGATATACATTTTAAGCCGGATCAACCCAACTCTTATCTCAGAACAACACTCAAAGCATTGTTTTGTTGCAGCTTTTACGCCTAACTTTCTTCTTTTTTGCTTAAAAGCTAGACTTCATGGTATGGCCGGCTTAAAAGCTAAGTCTTTCAAATTTTTGCCTGAAAAGCTACAAGTACTAAGCTGGAGGAATCCATCTTTTTCTGAATGTCAAAAGATCCAGCTTATTTGCCTGGAATCTGCAGCCAAACAATTCCTAAGCAGTGCATTTAATTCTACTTGTTTTTACATTAAGTGTGTTTTTCACTTTCTATTACTTATATTCCTCATTGCTTCTAAATTTTTCCCATTGCAGTTAAAAATGTTTGAGGAAATGGGGTTCAAAGTTGATCGTTCTAGTCCAGTATACAAACGATTTCGGTTGAAAGTATTGGGTCCGTCTCTCATTTACATACTGCACCCTTTTTAATTCCGTCTTTTCATATAGTGTTTTTGTTTATGTTGGTCTTTCTGGTTTGAAAATCAATTACTGTACGCATAGCATAGAGTTGCATTTTTAATCATTGCTTTATAGGCAAAATAAAAGTTCAACCAGAGTAATTTGGTACCACTGTGATGCCGGTGAACGGTGATTGTCGTACAAGCAAGTTGATGATACATCATCCTGTGGAAACTATCGCCTTGTTTGAGTTCAGCTTTTAAGTTGTTGTATTTGTCTTTTTGCTTTGCCTTATCTCCTAAAAAGAACGTAAAGCTTTCTTGTTTCTTTGTCCTGAAGAAGCTAGGAACTTTAAGCCGGATGAACCCTGCTTTCTTCATAGCCTAAATTAATTTAACTTTTATGCTTAAAAGCTGCAGCCGCACAAGCACCAAAGAATTGAAGCGAGCTGGCGTTACAACAATAACACATAAATGCGAAAAGACTAGGCCTTTTTTAAGGTGGAGAAAAAAGACGGGTTCATGTAGTTAAAAAGGTTCTAGCTTTTTTCAGGCCAGAATAGCAGATATGCTCAGGACTTAAGATGATCAATAGAATGCATTCCACCTATTTAGTAAAAAAAAAAAAAAAAACCTCAGCATCAAAGCTGAAACCAAACAAGGCATTAAAATCACGTCACATGCGTTTAAGAGCCTAAGTTTTTTCGAGTATTACTTTTGAATTTGACGAATTTACACGCATTGCATGATCCGTGCCTTCTTTTTGTTAGTCAACGTTACTGTGACATAATTTCAGGCGAATCTTACAACCGTGGAGAAAGGATAGACAATACTAAACTAGGTGCTGATCCTGCCTTGCCTAGAGAGGGAGAGATCTCCGTCGAGGGTGGATCAGGAGTGAGAGAAACAACTTCTACCCCCCCTCTATACCGATGCAAGAAATGTCGTAGACTTATAGCATCACAAGATAATGTTATTACTCACGTCCCTGGGGAAGGTGAAACCTCTTTTGAGTGGTATAAAAGGAAAGGTGGTAACCCTTTTAACAAGAGTGATAACGAGTGCTCATCTGTGTTCGTTGAGCCTTTGCGTTGGATGACAATAGGTATGTCACTTAGACAACCATTTTAATATATATACATAGATTGTTTTACAAATACTAGTTTAATGCACGAGCCAAGCCACCAATACTATACCAAAATCACCCTGAGCTGATTCTTTGCTTTAGATACAATTACACTCGTTAACTAAAAAAATAATTGCACACGGATCTTCAGTTTCGTGCAAGAACAAAAGTTAAATAATCTTGTAAGCTTGGGATACAAAACTCTACAAAAGTGGCAAAAAATCTTTATTCAGTGTGACTATATATGAAGTTTTTGTTGTTTGACATAGAAAATTGGAATTATGTAAGTGTGAAGCGTATCAAACCTTAAAATACTCTTTTATTCGAGTACACAACTACATATGAACTACATATCCTTATACAATCTTCTTTTTTTCTGTATTTTATTGTGTTTATAGTCGAAGAAGGGGGAATAGAGGGAAAGCTTGTTTGTGCCCATTGCGACGCTCGCCTCGGATATTTCAACTGGTCAGGTATCCAATGCAGTTGCGGAAGCTGGATCACACCGGCTTTTCAGCTCCACAAAAGCAAAGTCGACATTAGCACTGTTTGATAATTATTGCGCTACATACATGCATATATAAATGTATAATGTACCAATTGTTATTAAGCTGTGAGCTAGAAAACACAGAAGCTGTTTCATATGTATCTGATATGGAATGGCTAATGATCATTGCTGTGTGTACTGAATGCTGATTATGCGAAGCATCAATTCTTGGGGTTGAGAATGCAAGAATAAAAAGATGGATATCTTTCTGTTATCTCCGGTTTCGAATTTTTCGTGTTGCTACCTGCCATTGAACTGGTTTAGCTGCGTTTTTTCAAGTTTTTCTTTAGCCTCAAAAGTAGTTTCATTTTGAGCTCTTTCCAAAGCAGTGTTCGACATGACATTTGGTTGTATTCCAATATTGGTCTTTCTTTGATAAGTTTGTGATTCAACTTGTTTAAAATTACCGAGAGGAGAAAAGTAGAAAGTGAACTTAAACAAGTCGACATCAGCACATTTTGATAGTCAACATATATCGCATTTGATATCTACACCAATTCATTATGCTGATGTGAAATTACGGATCTACTGAATACTTTCTCCTAATGATGATTGCTTATAATTTTTTAAATTTCTTTTGCCGATTCAGTATTCAGCTTTTGTGTTGCTATTGTACTTGTTTGATTGACATGCTTTAAGCCTTTCTTTTGGCTCAAAACAACTTCTACATGTTGAGCTCTTTCCAGGGCATTGTATGACATGATATTTAGTTGTAAAATAAGACATGATCACGAAGATACGATCGATACTCGGGTCGTTGCTCTTTCTTTGACAAGTTAGCGATCCGACACATTTAATAGGAGTATTACTTCGAGCGAATAACTAGCAAGGGAAAACTTACACAAGCCAAACATCAACACCATTATAGTTTTCAAGATCGTCAGTGATCATAGCTGGTATCCGATATGCGAAAGGATTAAGTTTTGGGATGAGAAAGATTGTAAAACCAAAAAATGGTTTTCACTCAACATATTCATTTTTTTTTTGCTTCTGCACTAGGTTGCATATAATCTTTTAGCACAAAATTACAATTCTCGTGTTGAGTTCTTTCAGGAACAGGGAGTTACAGAAAAAAAGTAGAAATTATAACTAGCCTTTCAGTCTCAAGTGTTAACATTTGACAAATTTTTAATTTTTAAAAAAAGTACAAAGACTCTTCTTTTTCTAATTATAATTAAGGGAATACTTGTACATATAGAAAATCTTTAACACGTAAACTTAAGATATGTATCATACCATGTAAAAAGATGTTTTTCCCGAATATAAATAGGAGTATGAATATGATGTAAACAGGTGTTCCAATTTTTTGAAATTACCAAAAATAAAAGTAGTCTATTATGATAAGTCAAACCAAGTCAAATGACTATGTACAATTTAACTATTTTTAAAAAAAAATACTCATACACTTTTATATTAATTACAATAATATCATACTCACATAAAAAAATAAAAACTAATAAAACTATTTATTGTTCTTTAACAACCAAACATTCTTTTAAATCTTAAACTATATTTTTTTTTGTATTATCTACATATTTATATCATAATATACATATTTTGTATATTTTTATTATATTATGCGCCGCTTGTGCGGGCACGATTACTATTTGTAGCTCATAAGTAAAAAAAGAATAAGTTGTACGTAATCTTTTAAACCCTAATTCTCTCGGCTATGCATGCCAGCATGGACCAGAGAGACGATACAGATGCTTTTACCGTCATTATATCTGGTCGCGCTTCTCATGTTCATGATCATGAAAACGTCGAGGATGTTTATGCTAACGTAAAAGACATCACGGTAGAGAGTTTCTCCGTATCTGTACGCGGAAAAGATCTCTTGAAAAACAGCTCCGTGAAGATAGCTCACGGGAAGAGATACGGGTTGGTGGGACCCAACGGGAAGGGCAAGTCAACGTTGCTTAAGCTACTAGCATGGAGAAAGATACCTGTTCCGAAAAACATTGACGTGCTCTTGGTCGAACAAGAGGTTGTTGGTGATGATCAAACTGCCCTCCAGGCGGTTGTTTACGCTAACGAGGAGATTGTTAGGTTGCAAAGCGAGGCTGCGGAGTTATTAGAGAGTGACGAGGATGTTGGAGGAGCAGGGCCAGTACGGTTTCTTTCTATACCTAAGGCGTACTTCTGTGTTTTTTTAACTATGTTCCAAAAAAAGAGAAAAAACCGTATAAAGATTATAAATCCGAAGCATGCATAATAAAATAAAATATTATCTTTTCCATTACACAAAATACACTATCAAATAAGGTTTTTATCAATGTTTTAAAAAGTGAAATCTTAGCGAAAATGTTTTTACAGCTTGCAAGAGATATGTTAAAAGGGTAAAAATTGTAAGCTTTTAGCGGCCTAAACAGTGGAATGGTGATTTTTTTTTTTTTTTTTTTTAAAGGTTTGGATCGAGTTTTTATCGAGCTTTGAATCGAGTTTTTTTACCATGAAGCGCTTTTTTGAAAACAGTAGTTCTTATTATATTGTTATTACAGGAAAACATAACTTAATTCTGAAGAAAAAATATAAATTTTGCCCTTTTTTGGTCTATTTTGGGAACGGCGTCGAAACTAACTGACTTATTTGGCTTATGACAGAACCGGTCTTCCGGAGGAGAGAGACTTGCTGAGTTGTACGAGAAATTGGCGATCATGGGTGCAGACGCTGCTAAGTCTCGGGCAGCGAAGATTCTTGATGGACTAGGGTTTAACAAGGACATGCAAGGGCGTGCTACTAAATCGTTTAGTGGTGGTTGGAGAATGAGAATTTCATTAGCTAGGGCGCTTTTTATGCAACCGACGTTATTGTTGTTGGATGAACCAACGAACCACCTTGACCTTAGAGCGGTTTTGTGGTTGGAGGAGTATTTATGCCGTTGGAAAAAGACGTTTGTCGTTGTATCTCATGATCGCGACTTTCTTAATACGGTCTGCGATGAGATTATTCATTTACATGACATGAAACTCGAACACTACCGTGGGAACTTCGATGAGTTCGAGATTGGGTACGAGCAGCGGCGTAAAGAGATGGACAAAAAGTCTGAGGTTTATGAAAAGCAGGTATCACTAATAAAGGATATCAAACCCTCTAATTTTACTTGAATTGATATTTGATTTTGTAATTTGAAATAACCCATAAAACATTAAAGTTTACCACCATTTAGAAAACGATAACCTCCTTACAGGACACAACCACTAAAACAAGTAACCGAAAGACAGTTTGGGCTTGTTTTGTTGCTGTTTTGTTGCAGTTTTGAAGTATGGAAACTAGCTTTTTTTAAGGTGGCAAGTCTGGGTTAAATCCAGTGTTTTAAGAAGCAAAATCTTAGCCAAAGTGTTTTAGGTTTTTTTAAACTTTGAATCGGGATTTTTTTACTATGAAGGGCGGTTTTTTAAAATAGTGGTTAAATCCAGCTAGTAGCTTTTAGCTTTTCAGGCCCATAATCAGAAAAAATTCAGATTTTAAGGCTGAGCTTAAAACCTGGATTCAAACAATGCCATTGTTTAAAAGGCGCAAAAAATGAAAGACATGTTTAAAATAAAGTTAGCTAAAGCATTTCATTAAACTCTGCATCTGCAGCTCAAAGCGGCCAAGAGATCGGGTAATCGTGTTCAGCAAGAGAAGGTCAAGGACCGAGCCAAGCTCGTAGCTGCTAAAGAAGCAACAAAAAACCGAGGAAAAGGAAAAGTTGATGAGGATGAACCTACAATCGAGGCTCCCCGAAAGTGGAAGAATTATACCGTGAAATTTCACTTTCCAGAACCTACTGAGCTTACGCCTCCGCTTCTGCAGCTAATCGAAGTTTGCTTTAGCTACCCAAATAGATCGGATTTTAGGCTTTCTAATATTGATGTGGGTATAGATATGGGTACCCGTGTTGCTATAGTGGGACCTAATGGAGCAGGTAAATCCACTTTGCTAAATTTATTAGCAGGTGATTTGGTCGCGAGCGAGGGTGAAGTGAGGAGAAGCCAGAAGCTGAGGATCGGGAGATACTCTCAGCACTTTGTTGATCTTTTGACAATGGACGAAACTCCGGTGCAATATCTTCTCCGTCTTTATCTGGATCAAGAGGATTTTAGCAAGCAAGAGGCTGTCCGTGAAAAGCTCGGGAAGTTTGGTCTCTCAAGCCATAACCATTTGACACCAATCGCAAAGTTATCGGGTGGTCAAAAGTCTCGGGTCGTGCTTGCTTCAATCTCTATGTCGAAACCACACATATTGTTGTTGGATGAGCCGACTAATCATTTGGATATGCAGAGTATAGATGCGCTAGCGAACGCCCTTGACGAGTTTACAGGCGGGGTTGTTCTAGTGAGTCATGATTCGAGGTTGATATCGAGGGTGTGTGACGACGAAGAGAGGAGCCAGATTTGGGTGGTTGAGAACGGAACTGCAAGGACTTTTCCTGGTAGTTTCGACGAATATAAAGACGACCTGCTTGAGGCAATCAGAGCCGAGGTTGACGATTGAAATAGCCTTCCAGGAGGTGCTAAACTTATATTTTAAAGTCAATAAAGTTATGTTTTTGGCAAACAATACAATGTAGCTTCTTTAAAGCAGTTTCATTTCTTCTTTAATCAGTTTTTTGAAGAAAAAAAGCCGATATATGCCTAAATATTTCCTATATGAGTGCTATATTTTTTGTTATGTAATATGACAACATAACTTATCCTATCAGTTTGGCTTGTTCTATGCTCACAATATCCTGCTTATTAGCTTTAAACACTGACTAACATCTCAAACTTAATTATGAATTAGCACTATCAATCTTAATGTTTGATTAGTTAGATTGACATCTCTAACTTTTTAGTTAGCACTCTCTATGGGTTTGCGCGGTTTTTCTTCTTAAGCGAGTAAGTGACTCGAAAAAGGTGCAAAGGGAGTGGATATCTGATCTCGGAGCTCCGTGTAAATGTAGATTCCATCTGATCATCTGATCTACCATATCTTGCTTATGATTTTAGAAGAACTGATTTGGTTGCAGCTTTTAAGCTCAGGTTGTTTTCCTCGGATTTTACTTAGTCTGATAATACCGAAGATTTTTGTATTTCTGAGGCTAAAACGAGCCAGCTTATTTGCCTCAAGTTGCCTCAAACAAGCTCCATGTATTTTCCAATTTTGTTTATTTGTTATCTTCCATGATTTTCAAAGGTCTTGGTTGGTAGCAGCTTTTAAGCTCAGCTTGTTTTGTGCATTATTTATTTGTTTAGCTAAAAGCTGAGTTTATTGTCTTTCTGGCCGGAAAAGATGTACTATATAATTTAGCCTTTTCTTAAAACAGAAAACTTGGGAGTGTTAGGATGTACCTTTAATGCCTGTGTATCTGCGATTTCAAACAGTTTTTTGGAGTTTTGGTTATATTCTCGTTAATTTTCCTTTAGTTTAAATTACCAAAAAGGCAAAAACTAAGTTTGCTGAAACGGAAAAAGAACTGGTGCCTGAAGAAGAACTCTTCGAAGAAGAAACAGATGATGGCCTGATGGGCAGTGGGCTAGTGACTAGTGTTATCTGACTCGGAAGAAGTTATTCAGAGGACAAAAACTAAAAACAAAAAAGAAGAGCTTCTTTGGCATTTTTTAATGCTATTATGCAAGCTTTTTTTGTTCAAGAAACTCTGGGATATATGGGTTAAACACAGGAAGGTGGATGAGATTTATCTGGCCATTGCCCACCTTCGTTCGCAGACTTACCGTGTATGGCAAGGCCTTGAAGGTAATTTAAGCAGTCATATTCTTGCATATTGTTAGCGTTTTTATGCCCGGGTTATCAAGTTATGGAAATATTGTCATAAAAAAACTAATAATAAGAATTTCCATAAAATCACTAATAAAAATGCGTTTTCACCATAAAAGAGCTATTATCCCAACCTTTTCTTGCATATTATGCTTGCTACTGAAAAATCTCCCTTTTTGAAATTGGAAATGATTATTGTACACTCAGTCATGTAAAGAGCAAATTCCTTTTTGGCAACATTTATGTGATTTTCATAACCTGGTTGTATACTCGAATGCTTTCTGTTAATGATAGTCATATCCCATCTTCTGTGATTTGTTGGTGTTACCCATAACAATTCCTTCTCTTTTTCGAAATAAATACTAGGTGAAAACCCGTCTTAGGCGGTGCAAACTCATTTACAAGCTGTACTTATATAGAATGAAAACATACTTCACGAGCATGCCTGGAATTCATATACGGAGTGATTGAGATTGTTCAAGATCAGCTTAGCTCAACTCGACTCACGCTCATAGTTAAAATAAGATTGAGCAGATTTATAAGTCTCATTTCATAGATGATCCAAACTTAAACAGTGTCAAACTCGGCTCATTCGTATCTCTAACTTCCGATAAAGCAGCCAAAGTTGTCAGGATGGAAAACGAAAACTATAAAATTCTAAAATTTACACGTAAAATAATAGCAAGTAGTAAACGAGAGGCGAGAAACAAAAAAAGGGAAACAAAGTTTAAAAAAAAAAAAGGGAAACGAGTATCCCGGTAACTATGCTTGCAAAATTAGAAACTAATCTGTATAACAAAAAAATATTCTGAGGAACCTTTATGGTATTATGAGAACCCTTAAGGATGCTTTTGAAAAAATAAAACTAGTGACCAGAAAAATATCTAAAAATGGGTTTTTAATTATAATAAACGCAAAAAATAAAATAAAATAAAATATAAAGCTAGGGTTTAGGAAAAAAGGGTTTATCACTTTCTCTCTCTAAAACTCTCATTTTATCCATCATGTGGGCTATTCGCAGAGCTTCTAATCCTCTCAAGTATATATATATATCTCTCTATCTCTCTCTATCTCTCTATATATATATATCTTTATGACTATCTACATGTATATTTGTTTATTTGGTTATGTTACTATATATACTTGATGAAATGTGTGTTTATTTATATTTGCTATTGATTTCTGTATATTAACTGTTTTTGCCCCTTTTTGTAATTTAGGGATTATTGGGTTTTGCTAGTAATGACTGATTTTTTCCATTAACCTATTATATATATGTGTGTGTGTGTTTATTTATGTGTTTTATAATATATTTGATGAAATGTGTGCTTATTTATATTTGCTATTGATTTCTGTCTAATAACTGTTTTTGCCCCTTTTGTAATTTAGGGATTATTGGGTTTTGTTAGTAAAGACTATTTTTTTCCATTAACCTATTATTTATATATATATATATATATATATATATATATATGTATGTGTGTGTGTGTGTGTGTTTATTTATGTGTTTATATAACTATATATATTTGATGAAATGTGTGTTAATTTATATTTGCTATTGATTTCTGTCTAATAACTGTTTTTGCCCCTTTTGTAATTATGGGATTATTGGGTTTTGCTAGTAAAGACTGATTTTTTTTCCCATTAACCTATTATATATATATATTTATATGTGTGTGTGTGTGTGTGTGTGTTTATATAACTATAAATATTTGATGAAATGTGTGCTTATTAATATTTGCTATTGATTCCTGTCTAATAACTGTTTTTGCCCCTTTTGTAATTATGGGATTATTGGGTTTTGCTAGTAAAGACTGATTTTTTTTCTTTCCATTTAGTATATAGTATAAGTATGTGTGTTAGTGTGTGTGAATATGCATGTAGTTGTTTGCTTCCTAAGATCCACACTTTCTAGCTTAAGGGTGTTCGGGATTTGCTAGTAAAGACTGATATTTATTAGGGGTTGCCAATTACATAGTTTATGAATTTTTTTCCGGGGAAAAAAAGGTTACAGACAATAGAGAAAATCATAATTTTGTAGACTGTAGTGATAACCCTTTGTTCTTATGTATCTTCGCCATTGTGCATATGTGAGTATGTGCAGTGTTTCTCGGAATGGATTTTGCTGCCTTGAAAAAATTCAGGGCAGCCTGCCTGAATTTTTTCAGGCAGCAAAATCCACTTGTATCTTCTTTTTTTTTTTTTTCAAAAAATGTAATTTTGTATGTTTTATTTTGGGGTTCATTAATATGTGTTTGGGTTTTAGAATGTGTTAGGGTTAAATTACATTATTTAAAAAAAAAAAACAATATTTTTGCTGCCTCTGAAAATTCAGACAGGCTGCCCTGAATTTTTTCAGGGCAGCAAAAATGCATCCGTGTTTTTCTGCCTAAGCATTGATGTTTTCCCCCTTTTCTAAATGGAGGATACTTGTTTTTCTAGTAGAGACTGGTTTTCTTTTCCATCTGTTTGTCTCTCTGTAATTTTTTTTTGTCTATATTCAAGCATGCGAGTTTGTACTGCTAATTGCTTCCTGCCTATGAATTTAAAATTAATTGTGTAAGAAGGGCACTGATTTGCTAATAGAAACCGATTTCTTCTATCCTTTTGTTTGTAGTTTTATGTATATACATATATATGTGTGTGTGCTTGCATAACCGGATTGTTGCATGCCTACGAATTTTGGTTTTGCTCCTTTTGTCAGTAAAAGGTATTTGGTCTTTGCTTTTGGGCTTGTTCTAAGGGATTAAGCTTGTATTTTCTGTTTTGTTTTTTTGCTTATAAGCTCTACAGATTTTGGTTTGACAACGTGAAAATCAAATATTTTGACAACGTCAATAACTTATTTTCTCAACCTCATACATTTAACCTTACTTTAATTGCTTAAAAACAGCTACAAAACAATCCTCAGTCTTTCTCTAAAATCTAAACCATAATTGGTTGCACCCCTTTGATACCTTAAGAAGTTCAAGAAACTAACAATAAAAAATGTATAATTTAAATTTATGCTATGAGAATGATATAAATTTATTTGGTGGACAATTATTACTTGTGATATCGAAATTCAGGCAGTTATTGACCTTGGCTTCATTGATCTCTAATTTTCTTTGGTGGTCGTAATAAAGTAGGAACTTAAGTTCTTTATTTTTTCTTTTGATGTCTAAGTTTTTCTTCTTTTGTGCTTTTATGCGTTTCTCGGGTAGGGAACTTGTATTCGATGACTTTATTTTATTACTTTTGCTCTCTTTGTATACTTAGTATTTGTAATTTTCCCCTTTTTCAGAGGCCGAGCTTTTGTCATTAGAACTCTCCAAAATTCTTATCCCAATTCACAAGTAGCAAGCCGCAGTTTATTCGAAAAAGCCAGTAATGCCGATTCTAACGTAATAATATCCGATAAATGCACATGTTTGAAGAGCTCTCACTGTGCTGTACACGGTTATGCAAAATTTTCTATGAAATGGTGCGGTTTTTCTTCACAAGCTGACTCAAAAAACAGTGCCAACGAAGAAGAAGATTCAGATCATGAAATTCTAGCTAGAGCTAATGTAAACGCTAGATTCTGTACTATTTCATTGTTTGATTGTAGCTTTGAGCAAACTTTTTCTGAATATGTCCTTAAAAACTACGTTTTTTTGGCTGATCAGGTTAAAGATAGAAATTTCCTTGTTTTTTGGACTTGTAAAGCTAGAAGCTTTTAGCCGTTCAACCCAATTTTTTCCTAAAGCTTATAAATGATCTATTTTATTTTTCTTAATATGTGCAGCTAAACAAGCAATGAATCTTTAAAATGATTTCTAAAGTTTTGGTTTGGTTGCAGCTTTCAAACTCAGCTTATTTTGCTTCTTTTTCATTCGATCAGCTTGAAGCTAAGAATTTTTATATGTAACTTTCTTTCATGAAGAAGTTCAAATCCTGGAGCTAACTTCTCCTCTGCCTAAAAAAAGCCAGTTGACAAATGAGTTAGGATGAATTTTTGATGCCGGTGTACAACCATTTCAAATAGTGCTGAAGTGTTGGTTATTTTGCCATTATTCTTTTTCCTTTAATGTGTTCTTTTGTATTTTTAGACCAAAAAACCTGAAAATTTATAGCCCAATTTCTTACCAGCCTTAGAGTTGCATCAAACAAGGGTGCAGAACATATAATTGAGGAAAGTTAGGGATATTTTTTTATGCCTGTGAAGCTACCATTTCAAACATTGTCACCGATTTGTAATTTTCTCGTTCATTATCATTTCCTTAATTTCAGATCATCCAGTAATCAGTTTATGTTTTTTCCTTTTTGGGTTTTCCAGCTGACTGATAATGAAATCGATTCAATTTCTGGATCAGAGCTTTCTGAAGAAGAAAAGGATGATGCTGTAGAGGATTCTCATGATGGGCTACTACTATCAGACACAGAGGACCTTGTTATAGAAAAAAAAGCTCCAAAAAAAAAAGTCTCTTTAGCATTATTCAACGCTATAGTTGAAGCTCCAGGTAGGTCTGTTCAGAGTGCTCTGGAAAATTGGGTTAAAGAAGGGAATGAGTTGAAGGATGATGAGATATATATGGCGATGGTCAACCTTCGTAAACGTAACATGTATGGAAGGGCTTTGCAGGTAATTTAATTCAATCTTTTTGTGTATTATTAGCACTTTTATGCCAATGTTACCCTTTTATGCTTCAGGCAGTGTTGCTACTGGCATTTCTCCCGTCTGAAAAGGAAAAATGATTATTGAACAAAAATTACTTCTCAAAAAAAAAACTTTTACGTGTAGGATATGCAGTCCTATGTGGCAATATCTGGTGAACTTGCCAGTGTTGAAAAAAAGGATCAACTCTAAAGATCTTACCGCAGTTTGAATTTTATCTAATATCTTCGGAGGAGCTTTGTGTTTTTTTTTGCATTTGCATTCTTTTCTTCCATATTATTAGTTCTTTCGTACCATTAGTACTTGTACTGTAACTTCGAATATGCACTGTGTATGTGTTAACCAGTGAAGCTACTGAAATACCTCTCTTATGGAAATGGAAAATTATTATTATACAATCATTCACGTGCATAGATTCATGCTCTCCTTTGTGGCAACATAATGTGAATAAACCTGGTGTTTGAGGACTACAAAACCTTTATCAACTATTCTCAATGACCTGTGCTTCCCCATCTTGGTTTCCATTTTTACTTTGTGCATTTCTTGTCGTTGCAGTTATCAGAGTGGCTTGAGGCATCAAAGCACATCGAGTTTGGTGAGAAAGAATATGCATCTCGTGTAGATTTGATTGCTAAATCACGTGGCCTCCATATCGCCGAAAGCTTCATCGAAAAAATTCCAAAAGAATTTAAAACTGAAATAGTTTACCGAACATTACTTGCTAATTGCGTTAGCACCACCAATGTGAAAAAATCCGAAGCAATTTTCAACAAAATGAAGGACCTTGGTTTTCCACTATCCTCTTTCACCTGTAATCAATTGCTACTCCTATACAAAAGAACCGACAAAAAGAAAATCGCCGATGTTTTACTAATAATGGAGAAAGAAAATGTGAAACCCACTCTTTTTACATATCGAGTTTTAATAGATACGAAGGGTCAGTCGAATGATATATCGGGTATGGAACAGATTGTTGAGACGATGAAAAGTGAAGGGATCGAACCTGATCTTACTGTACAAGCTGTTCTGGCTAGACATTATGTGAATTGTGGTCTTAAAGAAAAAGCAGAGAATGTTTTGAAAGAAATGGAAGGTGATGATTTAACAGAACGTAGATGGGCTTGCCAAGCTTTACTCCCTCTCTATGCTTCTGTAAGTATTCAAGTAAACTAAGGCAGATTATTTGTATTTTTTGAATGATGTTTTGAAATTTATTTGCAAAAATAAGCTGATTACAAACTCAGGGATTGATTGGTTGCAAATTTTAAAAGAATAAGCTGTTTTTGTTCAGCGTAAAGCTGTTTAGTCTTTGTAGGCCAAAATACAGAAAAGATCTGCTTTAGCTGGTCAACCGAATGCACTCCAGGTTTTAAGCAGAAAAGCATAAATTAGAGTATATAAACTGCAACCAAGCAAAGCCCAAGGGAAAAGGACTTGGGATTTTAATGTAGAAGAGAAATTAAAGTACAAGTAAAAGCCAAGATAAGAGGGAATATTCTTTACCCCCTCCATTGAATCCCCGTACATTTTAAAAATGCAGAAAGTTTTCTTAGCTTTTCATTATTTGCAGTTACCTCCATGTTTTAAAATGCTAACAATTATATCCTCACGCTGCCTTTGATATAATCTGAAATAAAACGTAAGCAAATATTAAGAACTCGTTACGTAACGAAGATTAACTGCTAATTGAAATAAACTAATTTAAGTATATGTCCTAACATGTACAAATTTTGCTATCAGCTCGGCAAGGGTGATGACGTGGCAAGGGTCTGGGGAGCCTGCCAGTCTAACACAAAGCTTGAGGATTGCATGGCTGCGATCGAAGCATGGGGTAGACTCGGTAAAATCAAAGAAGCCGAGGCAGCATTTGAGAAGATGACAAAAATAGTGAAAAAGCTATCTTCTAAGCATTATTCGGCTTTATTGAGGGTTTATGCAAATCACAAGATGGTGAAAGAGGGGAAAGATCTGGTGAAACGCATGTCCGAGAGTGGTGTTACGGTGGGCCCACTGACATGGGACGCACTAGTGAAATTATATGTACAAGCTGGTGAGGTGGAAAAAGCAGATTCTTTGTTAACTAAGGCGATGCAACAGAGTCAACAGAGGAATATGAAGCCTATGTTTAGCTCTTATATGGCTATAATGGATCAGTATGCGAAAAGAGGTGATGTACATAACAGTGAGAAAATATTTATTAAGTTGAGACATGCTGGTTATACGGGTCGGCTTAAGCAATTTGAGTGTTTATGCACTGCTTATGCTAATGCAAAAGTGCCGGCTTATGGGATTAGAGATAGAATGAAAGCGGAGAATCTTTTCCCGAACAAGGCTATGGTGGGATTGTTGACCAAGGTCGATGCTTTTAGGAAGACACCTGTGTCGGATCTGCTTGATTGAAGGTTGTTTGTGTTTTGTTCCATTAAGTTGTTATGATTTAACGTGGTGCTGTTTTGGTGCTTATTACGAACTAGTAACTTGTATGGATTTATCGTAGGTGACATTTCGATTTAAGTGCTGTTTCTTAGTCGTTTAATATTTGCAGTTTTATTGTTGCTATGCCTTGTCAATTATCGTTAGATAATATGGTGAATGGTTCGTCATATGCACTATTATGATATGTTCCTGTGGGATATGAGTTGTATACTCTTTCTTGTTCTTAGCTTTTAAATCTATGAAGTTGAAGATTTATTCATTCAATTTGGAAAGGGGAAAGATTTACATACTTGAATAAAATTGCCTTGTTAAGTGTTTGTTTATTAGTTCTTATCACTGGTTGATATATGGTGGGTTCTTGTGTTCGGTATTTAGACAGATTTTATTGCGCTGTGTCGGTACTAAAGTGATGTTCATTCGTGTCAATTGAATCTATAAACACGACGATAGTAGTCGGCAATGGTTTAGGCCACAGTAGCGGTCTCCAAGTTATAAGCCCGAGTTCAATGTACTATTACAAAAGCTCTGATTATACCAAGTACAGCAGCAGGATCAAAGTTGTTCCTTTAGTATCAAATATACCAAGGAAATCACATTAACCTGCTTTTTAATCATTTTCATACTTACAAACCGTATACGGCTGTAATTTATAAAATAAATAGAGTTATCAAAGTTAGGTTGAAAGTAAATGAAGAACAAAATGAATTAGTGATAATAAAGCTGTATAATTTCCTTTCGTACATAAGATGATATACTATTAAACACTAGACAAATTTAGATTTCACAGACGTAAAATGTATTGTTGGTAAATGTATTTGACAGTGGTTGTTACGGTTCAATCTCAGCCTTTAAATTTAATGATGTATGGTGAGGTTTAATCTCAGCCTTTTATTCATTACTATATATTCCAAACCGACGTTACTGCATTATTGGGAACGGATTCAAATTCTCTAGAGTTTCATATAACAAATTAAATTAAAACGATTCAATGGTCTAAATTTATGCATGAGTTTTGTAAAAAAAAATTTATATAATTTTAATATATAAAATATAAATTATGATTTTGTAGATTAAAAACTAATTTTACAACACAATAAAAACTCAAATAAAATTATAGAACTCTAGTTGAGACTATGGATCCGTTTGGTATCAATTTTTTCAGTCAAAAATTTGCTTTCAGAAAGCAGTAGGAAAAAAGATTGATTTCCAAAATATAAATGAATGTTTGGTAAAAACTGTAACTTTCAACAATGATTTTTTGGAATTAAGTAATAACGTTTTGCTTTTTCAATCAAAATAACTTAACATTTTTTTTGATAAATTTTCAAAATATCATATTTAAACGAGCAAGTAACACGTCAAATATACGAATAAAATTTTAGTTGACATAAGATCAATATTCATTTAAATTCTTAAAATTGTGCCGATAAAGCTAACAAAATCTTCAAAATGTATGACTTTTTTGCTTTTAGTTTTTCTGTTTATATTCTTCCAAAATCTATATTTTTAAAAGCTAAAAAAACAGTGATATCAAACGCACGTGGTTTTTTTAAATCAAAAAGTTAAAAAATATAACAAAAAAAAAAGTTGATGTCAAACATACACTATACTAAATTTAAGTATTATTTAAAAATAATAAAAAAATAAATAATTTTAATATCTTTTATTTTATATCTAAAAATTATATAAAAATAAAATTACAATAACCCATGAAAATGTAAAATAAACTTTTAGAGTATGTTGAGTATGAATTCTGGACCATTTGAGTCCTAACCGACCCTCTTGTGAATTATTATTACTAGTTCCGTTACTATTTAATTGTATATTACGAAACTACGTTTAATTTTGATCGATCAAAAACTTATATCAAAATTATCGGAATGAAAATTTTCAAAATTTGATCAAATAATTCAAATGTTAAATTATATGATTAGATTTAAAAAAAAAATTATTTTCACAATTTTAATATAAGTTATAAATCGATTAAAATTTGAGATGATTTACAATTAAATACATACTATTAATAAGAATTGACTTTGGTTAGTTATTAGTCACTCCAATAAATAAAACATATACTATTATTATAATATAATTTCTAAAATCATCAGCAAATTCTCAAATTTTTACCATCTGACCATTAACAAGCTTAAGGTAAAAGCTCAAATCTTTCCTTGCTTATATATATAATCATCAATCTATTTCCCAAAACCCAGAAAAAAAAGGGTTTTATTTATTTTATTTTTAAAATTTGAAAGGATTATGATTGAGCCATCATAGTGAAAAATATATTTCAGTTTAAGAGAAAAAACCCTACATAAATACGTATATGCATACAAAATTAATCTACTTTAATATTACCCCCCCAAAAAAGGATTTTACTTTACTTTAATTGTTTTGTTTATTTTCTTTTTTAAATTTGGAATGATTATAATTGAGCCATCATAGTGAAAAATTATTCAGTTTAGGAGAAGAAAAAGCTATATATATATATATATATATATATACCTATATGCAAATAAAATTTAATATTTTCCTTGATTTTATCTTCTTTTAAAAATAATTTGAAATGATTGTATTTGAGAGGTCATAGTGAAATTACTGAAATATTAAGTCTGTTTAGGTAAAAATAAACCTACATAATACATATATGCATACAAAAATTTAATATACTATCTTATTACCCAGGAAAAAAAGGGGTTTTACCTTGTTTTTTTTTCTTCCTATTTTAAATTTGAAATTATTATAATTTTAGCCATCATATTAAAAAAATTAGTCAGTTTAGGAGACTAAAACTACATGTATGCATATATGTATTTTTACTACCTTCCAGAAAAAAAAGGTTTCACTTCAATTGTCCTCACTTTTTCTTGTTTTTTTTTTCGAATTTAAAATGATTATAGTTAACCAATTATAATGTAGGTTGTAGTCAGTTCAAGAAAAGAACCTAAAAAAACTGTTTCATTTGTGAATCAGTCTGCTTATTTGTTCTATAATATAAGCTTAAAAGTATATTATTTTGGAGAGGGTGGAAGAATTACTTTAAGGGGTTTTATTCACAAATATAATAAGAGGAATTGTACTGTTTAAAGTGAAATAGTTGATTATAGTGGAAATTATGCCTCAAAGTTTAATCAAGTATAAACAAACTTAATTCGAATATTTGTGTCTGCCTAACATGCCCAATAGGCAATAACCGACCCTGGTGAGTTCTTGAGCGATTCATCTTGAGCTAGCGTGGTACACATGCTCAAAATAGACTGCTTATATGATGAGTTTTCTTAATGGCTACTGAACCTTATAATGTAGTATTTTCATTAAAGTTGATTGTTATTTTAAGATTTGAATATTTGATGATGGTACACAAGGGTATACTTAACAGAATAGGATGTAGATAATATCACCATCACTTTTATGTTTCATTTGTTGGGTAATACGTCTCTATAGTCTATATCATTTCGATTCATGAAATGTTTATCTTTCTTCATTGCTATTCTCTACAGCGGGAACAACTAACGAGTATGGCAATTATATTCCTTTCTAATTGAAACATACTTTCCCATCTATTACCCATTTATCTGGTTGCAGCCTTTAAGCTTGTTTTTGGTTTGCTTATTAGTTGTATTGCATTTGGTTGGTTAGCTTATAGCCAAGCTTCTTTGGCTTTGTAGCTAAAAGTAATACGTTCAACGAAATCCGTGACTTTTACTTGGAAAAAACTTAAAATAAAATACCAAACGAGCCTTTTATATTTGTAACCTTAATATATGTAATCAATGTCACTAAAACACGCTAGATTCCCAGAATGTTGCAGGGAGTTGATGACGGGCTAGTCAAGATAGAAAGCGGAAGAGAGAAGAAGAGAAAAAGAGAGACACCCAGGATTAAGGAAGAACAAGTAATTTACGACGAGGTGACTCTTTATAGGATATTTTTATTTATTGGAAGTAGCTGCGAGCTTGTTTCATTGCAATTTTTTAACAAATAAGCTGGATGAGGTTGAGAAAAAAGCTGGGTTCTTCTAAATTAAGGTTTCTAGCTTTCTCAGACCAAAACCAAAAAAGCTCTTTTAAGACGGCAAAAAATGAGTTTAAAAGCTGCAACAGAGACAACGCTTTAATGTTAGACAAGAATATAACACAAAATCAATAACAATGGTTTGTTTGGGAAGGATTTGAATTTCTAGCACTTTTGGTATCTGTGAATAATTTGTAGTTGTTTGTCGATGACAACTAAAACTTGAATTTTTTATTAGCATAAATCTAAAAGGACTGACAAATTGATTTGAAATGACGAGCCTACTACTATGAATTTAAAATCCTAATATTGCAAATCACTCAATGGATATTTTATTTCGTTTGTTTGGCTGGTTACGGAAATGAAACTGATGAACTTTTGAAACTCCAATTCTTTATTTTTATTTTTCAATTATCCACACCAAGAAAAAGATTTTGAAACTTGTGAAAGCAGCTCTAATTTTAAATTACAAGTTCAGATGAGAAAATCCAAAGAAAAAATTGGGTTCTCGAAACTTGTGCCTTTCAGGATTGGTCCCGACTTCCATACGACCTGATCAACGAAATCTCCAACCGGCTAGATACAATTGAAGATTTTCTCGCATTTTCTCTCGTATGTAAATCATGGCAATCTATTTACCGCGACAGAACATGGCTATCAAGCTCCAAAATCCCATGGCTAATGCTCGATATCAACCAAAACATAGAACAATGCTTCAGTTTGTATAAAAAAAAAACCTTTGGAATCCCTCTTTTCAAGGCCCATGATCGTCGGATTTGGGGTTCTTCTCATGGATGGCTTATAACAATTGATCCCGATTTTAGTATTCAACTTTTGAACCCCATTACACGAGTAAAAATCAATTTACCCCCTGTAGCTACTTTCGGAGAGCCAAACGATATTCTGAAGATAGGTTGGTTTAATCTGGTACACAATGCTGCGGTGCTAAAACTAGGAAACAATATTTTTGTTGCTGTTATTTACGGCTCTAGTTATAATTTGGCTTTTGTAAAATTGGGGGACATGGCATGGACTAATGTTAGATCTCGATTAATATTCACTAGTGTTGCATGCTATAAAGGCATGATCTTTGGACTTTCTGTTAATGGAACACTTGCTACTATTGAAATCGATGAAAATAAGCAAAACCCGCCTATTGCTAGATGTTTAGTTTCATTACCAATGGGGGAAATGTGTGGCCAAAAATTATATTTGTCCGAAGCTTCTGACGATCTTTTACTTGTGTGCTATCATCCAAAGAGAATGAGTGTTTACAGATGCGATTTTATTTCTTGGGAGTGGAAGAATGTGGAAAGTTTGGGAGACCGTGTGTTATTTTTGGATGAACATAGTTGTTTGTCGATGTGTTCGCGTGTTTGTACTAAAAATTTGGAGGCAGATTGCATATATTACTCTCACGACAATTTTCAGAGTTGGACTGATATCGACAATTTTCAGATTCGCGTTTATAATTTGAAAAGCAAAAACTGGAAAACATTTTTCTTGGGTGCTTGTGTGTTTTTCCGATATCGAAGCCCCACTTGGCTATTTCCTTCTCTAAGGTAAATATTCTTGTTCTTTGAAATAATTTATGTTCAGGTATTTAACAGAAGTATAGACTAGTATAAATAAGAAAGTATTAGCTGACTAATTTCAGACTGCAAAGAGTCTTTGTTTACCCTGCTCGAACTTCTACATTTCTTATACCAGAAAAAAACTCTCAACTTCAAGCCTAGCCTAGCTGCTTATAAAAGCTCTTGTCAAACAGTGGGGTTGTCGTTTGTACAATTGTTCTAGTTGTATGCGTTTTGTTGAAGTCCCTGGCTCTCTCTTTCTACGGGACTTGGGTGACCATTGATGTGATAATAAACAGTAAAATTATTTTGTAGTGTTATGTATAGTCAATTGTGCCTATGGGGACATCCGATAAAATTGGTATGTATAGTCAATTTTATACCGTAGTCACAATAGTTTTGTTTTTAGTTTTGAGTTGCTTACGTATGTCGTACTTTCTGTATTATTGGAGAATATAAAGGAATTATTGATTGGCTACCTTGTGATATGGAATCATGGATGAGAGAAAAGTATAGACGGTATGAATTGTTCTGTTCTGATAAGAAAGTTAAATGGTTTGACTTTTTTTATTTGCTATTGACGCTGATGAATGATCATTAAATCATTAGATGTATGTGAACAATTTTTTTCTATCAAGATAAATTTAATTACCCCAAACACTTGTTCAGTTTTCTACCAAAAAGAGAAACCAACTATAATTGATGGAATTATTACACAAATGATTTTGTTGGCAGTGCTGTATTACCTAAGCACAAAAGCTGAGCTTAAAGTCTGTTACTAAATAAACCCAGGCTGTCTTGTTATTTCTGATTAGAAGCTTTCATTCTTCAAGTACAAACTCTCCTTTTGTGATTATGCTGTTGAAGTTTAAACCGGTTTTAATTTTTTGCAGTACTTCTTTTGGTTCCTCCTGCAGCACCGGCAACAGTGTCGACAAGAACGATAAGCTAACTATGACTACTTTGAAAAAGTTGACCGATAGAAACACAATAGAGTCAGGTAGACAGCCTTTTTAATGATAGAAACCAAGACTCAAGTTAAGAGGGGGGTACAAGAGTATGCAAATGAGTTTTTTTTCCCTCAATATGCAGTTGGTTTGTGGGTTTTTTTTGTAGCAATCATGCTAATAATTGTAGCAAGAGTTTCCAAATTATATCTTTTTTTCTTTCATGGTGCAGTGAACTGGGAAGTTGTTATGTATGCAATTGTGCTAATTTCTGTCCAGGCCATTTGGTTTATCTTTTCCTTATGTTGTGACTTGATGTGATATTTTATTTTTATCAATTATTTTGTGATTTGGAAGAGAGAACAGTTTAGAAGCTAAAATTTCTTTTGCACTAAGAACCTTTTTATCGTCTTTAATTTTGCTACTGAGATGTATGTGAATTGCTTTCTGCTATTAAGATAAATGAACAAGAATGCAAACCATGAGTCGATTGTTTTTCCCACATAAGGGAGAAAGTTTGGAAATAACTATAACTGATGGAATCATTATTGAAATGATTTGTTACCTTGGCCTAAACATGCTTCATAAAATATGGATCGGGGATAAGTGTTTACAAGTTCTTGAGGTATTCGTGGATGAACCACCTCTAATATTTTCTTCCAGGATAAACTGAAACTTTAGAAGTGACAAACGCAACTTAGAGAATCAAATACTCGGTCACTCAACTAAAATACTGGAAACATTTTCTCTTTCTGCTCATAATTAGTAATACCATGAAAAAAGGTCTTTGCGACCATATAGTAATAGCTAATACACTAGAGAAGCATCTGATTTACATAACGCTACAAAAAGCAAATAGCAACATAAGTTTCCACTTAATTGCATGTGTAAATAAGTTTACGCCTGATAACCCCTAGAGTGTACACTTCATATATCGAGTTTGTCAAGATTGATCATGCTGGCTGCCTCCTGAATAAGCTCCTTTCTATAATCGACCTGTTAAAATGTCAACTTTGTTCAGTCAGTGTACTAAATTATTCCAGCTTCTTTCTTTTTTGGTAAATGTACTGCTAGTATCACTGGATAGTCTGGATTAAACAAAAAATCATGAAAGAAGTTATTCCAATTTTCCTTTTTTTCCTGAATTAGTATTGTTAATGCTCTCAATATTCTGAGTTGGTATATATATGAAAAGTACATGCGATTTTTCTACAATTGGCCCATAAATTCTAATTGAAATACAATATGCGGACTAAACGGGTTTACATATTAATAAGGGATAATTTAGAAATTGAGCGATAAAACAAGAATTGTTATCAATAAATAATTTCTCACTAAATCACAAGGTTAGCAGGATGTAAGATAATGATTAGCCTTTTCTTTTTACCTAATTACTAATTTATCCTTGTTCATCTTATGGTAGTAAATAACTTCAGTAGGTTCATTTTTTGGCAATCCAAATTTTCACGGCTCCATGAAGATTAGCCCATTTCAAATATATGTGAGTGTTTATATGCATGATTGTTGGTGACTTACCCGGGTACCCATGAGAGAGGAGAAGACAACATTGGCTTCAGCAGCATCTTCCACCTTCAATTGCTTAAGCAATCTTCTTTCAGGATCCATAGTTGTTTCCCATAGTTGTAAAGGCATCATCTCTCCCAAACCTGTATCCATTTCATTACTGCTTTAAATACATTTGCTTAAGAATGCTAATATGAACTATTAATCCAACCCTCTGATTGTTATAAGCTTCTCAAAATGTAAAATCAGTTCACACAGTTTTCAAATTTATAGAAATGAACAGAAAAAAGTTTCTTTTTTTTCAGCATATACTTGATGCGGCATAGCCAAAGGTTTCCTTTTTCACCTGACTTTGTACAACATCCCAGTCTGATACTCGCACAACATAAAAACAAAGAAATAAAATTCATGTTTTCATCTACCTTTAAACCTCTGAATGTTATATGATGCATTTGGAGGGAATGAGCTCTGCAATTGTTTCAATTCTGATTCATCATAGCAGTAAAATGCTTGCTTTCCCCTCTCAACCTAATTATTAAAAAAAAAGAAGTGATTTCTTATTTATATCATAAAGAAGGTGTGAGAAAAAAGATATTATATATGGTGACTCAGATGTACAAGATGCACCTATATCAAATTTAGAGGCAAACCTTGTACAAAGGTGGCACACCAACATAGATGAAGCCTTCATCGAACAAAGCCCTCTACAAGAAAACACAAATTATTACTAAACCAAATTACAAAAGCACTCCTAAAACTTCGAATGATGGCCATGTTAATAAGATACCTAATATTCATTAAATAAATAACATTTAAGTACCTGATATCTGAAGAAAAATGTCAACAATAATGTCCGAATGTGCGCACCATCTACATCAGCATCAGTTAATATTATAATTTTGTGATATCGGAGACCATCTTTTTTAAAATCCTCTCCCTGAAACCAGGAAAACTGAAGCATGTGAACAATCGTATTCAAGAACGAACTGTTAAATGTAGCAATACATCATACATGAAACAGAACAAGGTATATGACTAGAGGGACCTTTACTCCGAGTCCCAATCCAAGGATAAGATTTTGAATCTCCTCATTTTTATACATTGCTGCTTCGTCTTTCCGTTCAACATTCAAGATTTTACCCCTCAAGGGAAGAATTGCCTACGTCAACCGTAACTCTTGTCATTCAGTAATAATTTGCTTTATTGCCATTGTAAACTTAACAATTATAGACAACAACTTTTTTATCTTGAGGGAAAATCACCTGAAAGCGTCTATCACGACCTTGTTTGGCACTACCACCAGCTGAATCTCCCTCAACTATGAAAATCTCTGCCAAACATAAAAAAGAATACTTTAAACACGAGGTAACATTTTTCTGTAAGTAAAAAATTGTCAGATCCAAAAGGCTTAAAAGTCAACTTGCAAACCAAACTATATAACCACGCATAACAACCAGTCAGTGTTTACTTAAAGCCTCTGGCTAACTCTATAGATAGTGATACATTTTGTAATTAAACTTACCAGATTCTTCAGGATTTGTGTTTGAGCAATCAGCTAGCTTTCCAGGAAGAGATGAGGATTTTAAAACAGACTTTTGTCTTATCAATTCTCTTGCTCTCTTTGCTGCTAGAGCTGCCTAGATAGAATTTATAAGAAAGCTAATGAGAGAATTGCCTCAAACTAATCTTCAAAAAAAAAAAAAAATAATAGCCTCAAACAATTATTCTGTATTTATTTAGGAAAAATATATATGCATTCAAAAAGTACCTTAAGAGCATTGAGAGACTTAGACAGAATAGAATCGAGCACATCCGGATGCAACTCTAAGTACTCTGTAAGATACTCTTGAACAGATTGATCAACCACTTTCCGCACCTCTGGGTTTCCCAACCTTGTCTATGAGAGGGAGAGAGAAAGAGGCCGCAGAACAAGTCAATCACACAGAAACGAAATGTTCATCACTGACCCTACATGACTAACGCCTTGTTTGGTTGTATCATGTAAGTGCAAAATATACTTATAGTGCAGGTAATAAATTACAATTGTAGGCAATTCATAAAATGTATTTGGTAAAAAAAATGTATTGGGAGTTGCATACTGTAGTTCAGTTGAAATTACTGCAAATTATATGAGAAATACATTTTAAACAAAAAAAAATTGGCTGGCGATACTTTTAGAAAATATACTTGCATTTCTCAATATATATATATGAGTATACTTTTTTCTTGTTACGCCAAACATCTAGCTTCTTAAAAGTAAAGTATCATTAACAGAAACCGAGAATAATACCTTGGTTTGTCCTTCGAATTCTGGATTAGGTACTTTGACAGATATTATACAAGTCAAACCCTCCCTGACATGTTCACCACTTAAACTAATATCCTTATCCTGAATAAAAAATATATTTTTTTAATTACAAACCTATTTACCAAATATCAAATAATACAAAGGGAAAGAAAATGCAAGAAAGGGGCACAAGGTAATAACAACATACCTTGAAAACTTTTGATTTCTTCGCAAGATTGTTTAGGGTCCTTGTTAGTGAAGCTTTTAGCCCGTCAATGTGAGTACCACCGTCAATGGTACGTATGCTATTAGCATATCCCATCATCGTATCCGAATATGCATCTGAACACCTAAATTAGAGATAGCTACTGTAAGAATTTATGTTTGTCAGTATTAAACTTAAAAAGACAACATGTGGGTTTGTCAAACGCTTGAACATCATGTTATTTTCAATGGCAATATGTAATTTCACCTTTTTAAGATTTCATTGAAAAACAAATAAGTTAGAACGGACAAAATATAGTCGAAGTCCACAGTTAAAAGATTGAGCAGAATAATAGAGAAACGTAAGGAAGAGAAATATTTACCATTGCAAAGCAACATCAATAGTGACTCCATCTGCTTCTTTTCTGAAATCAACAATGTCATGAAGTGGGTTCTGGATGAGAAAGAACATGTCAGCAAACCAGGGAATAAGGAAAAGAAAAAAATTCCGCACTTGTTCTTTTTCACGGTGAATGTTGGTTCTCATTGTTTTCAAGGTTCTGATGGTTCAGAGTGACCATAAAATATTTGAAGGGAGTACTCATAGTGTTGTATTGTACTACTAAGACGCAAAAATAAGCTCTGATGGTTTATAAAACAACACATTCAGGGAAACACAAGGGGTTCCGCCAACAATAAAATAGAGCTATAGAAATTAAAAGGTTTGATCTTATTCTAACATCATAGGAACTTGATTAAAAAGGGACTGAAGTAAATTTAAAGTATAAACATAGCAAAAGAAAAGTTAAATAGTTCACCTTGTCAGTATTTAACCACTTGACATATTCTACCAACCCTCCAGCATAGCAGTATTCATTGTACTGGTTTTTCTCTGGATCTACATCCTCTTTCGTAAGTGCAATTGTAAGCTAAAAAATATCGAGAAAAAATTACACACAACATACGAGTACCAGAAATATATAATCGTTAATAAATGGTATTATATGGCATAAAGGTTGATATTTTTGACTAAACAACTTATTTCAACAATGAAATCTACTTATGTGAATATAAAATCAAATTTGATTTGATAAGTGTGTAAGTGAATTTGATCTATGATGACATTTTAGTAAAAGAAAACCACAGCGGGCAAAAAGAAAGAAAGATCTAAATGAAAAACCAAACGCTCAATATGGTACTTGAAACATAGTAACCGAAATACCAAAAATATAACAGAAAACATCGGATAAATTAAAATATCTCACCTCAGGGTTTAGAAATGCAAGTTCCCTAATTCTTCCAGCTATAGTGTTGTGATCAAACTGAATTTCAGTGGTGAAAACTGCATAAAAGTTAACAATAAGTACAAGAATTCAAAAGCACTTAGTCCAATGCACTAGCCAATAATTGACATAGTCATATATAGAAATAATGTAAATGGCTTTACAGACCCACGGCTTACCTTCTTTATCGGGCCAAAACTTAATGCGGGTCCCTTTCTGATCTATGGATTCATCTGAAGGCTCGTGGCATAACAAAGGCGTAACAGGTTTCCCACGGGAGTATTTTTGTTGGTATTCTTTTCCATCTCGCCAAACTGTTATTTCTAATGACTGTAGAAAAATGAAAATGTTTTTTCCGGGTAAGTTACCATGAACAAGTACATGAAACTGACGCACAAGTTGCAAACACAATGCCAATTAGATAAGAAAGGACAACAGTAACAACAAACTAAGCTTAATTCCACGAAGCAATCTTAATATGATAATTAAGAATTTAAAATTAATGGAACATTAGTTGTCGTATCCTTCTCTACTTTTCTTTGTTGGGGTAGGGTGGACGGAATATGGACAATTAAGTGATAGAACTTAGAAGGAATATATATGCAAGTGATTAATAATTAACAGTTTCAGACTCGATTAAACTCTTCCAAACAATTATGAAAAGCATGATGCTAAAATGATTAAAACAATAAAACTACAATGGTTTCACCTCATGGTATAGCATCCACGATTGGGAATGTTTGTGTTATAAGGTTGAAAAATCCCTATCAAGCTTCCTAAAGGGCTCCCTACCCCAATCATGCAGAGCGCACTATGAAAATTTCAATGCAGCAGCCACCCTAAAAGTTTCTTCAATATACAGTGCTTATTCTCACTCCTTGACTATAAAGATCAAATAGACTCCTTAAACTTAAAATGTTGATATTTTTTTCATCTCTTCCCACTTCTTTTGGAGTATAAAAGATATATCCGAGAGGAGACATAGATGGTGAAATTTTAGACAAATGTATAAGAGATGGGTAAAAATTGTAAAAGCCCACGTTCAGTTTAAAGAGGAAGCAGGAGGCTGATGTGGATGTTTTCATGATGCATTCCTAATAAAAAAATCTGTCTATCCCACACATCCTCCTTTTCTAGTTCTCAGTACCTATAAAATTTCATAAAAGTTCTTCCAGTGTTGGTGTATGCAAAGTAGAAATTCATTTACAGGAGGAACTCTGAGACACCCAAATAAATGTATCAATAAATTTGATAGGGAGAATATATACCTCAGATAACGCATTCACGACAGACAAGCCAACACCATGAAGCCCACCAGAAACACTGTAACCACTACTTTTACCGCCAAATTTGCCACCTGCGTGTAAAACCTGCAAAATATGCATCAAAACTAGTTACCTTGATAACAAAAACGCAATAATTATTTGTTAAACACCATGATGAACAGGTTTAAATGAGTTTATAGCATATGCAACAATACCGTCAAGACTGTCTCCAAGGAAGATTTTTTAGTAGTTGGATGCAAATCAGTTGGAATCTGCAAATGAAAAATAATATTGGGAATGCTTCACAATAATCAGAAACCTGACAATAATAAATCTAAAAGCAAAAATTCGGCAACGGCATATTCCCTTTGCAGCTTAAACAAACACCATTAGATCAAACTCCTGAGCCATTTAGGCTCATTCTCTCTATCACCAATCTTTGGTGTGTTTTATTTTGTTTGTTATTTTTTTTCATTTTGTGGTTGGGAAAGACCATTGTAAGATATGATGTGTACCGAGGTTTCTTATAATGTCTGAGAGCAAATAATACGTAGAATAATGGAATTCTTTTTGTTCCAACTCAATTACAAAAAAAAAAAGGCTATGAATCATACCCCGCGTCCATTGTCGGTGATGCTCACTGAATTATCCGCATGTAATATAACTTCTATATTTGAAGCAAATCCAGCTTGACCCTCGTCAATTGCATTATCTAATATCTCATAAACCTAAAATAATGAAAAGTGTCGCTTGGATTACTAGATATGATGCCGATACTTTTTAATATTGCAATAACTTTACGAACGAAAAATAATATAAAAAGAATACGGCAAAAGAGTAAAATTACCAAATGATGTAAACCACGAGGTCCAGTGCTACCAATATACATTCCTGGTCTTTTCCTAACAGGGTCTAAGCCTTGTAGGACCTGTTTAAACAGCAAGTTATTCACAAAATAAATCAAAAGCAAGTTTAATAGCAAAGTGGAAAATGTATGTATCTATATATGTAATTATGCATTCATCAAAGAATCTATTTTGCTTCGAGTGGGTTATTTAACGTGGTTAGGATCGATCTCTGGCTCCTCCAAAGTGACGGTTAGTAAAAATAATGATCAGGGGGATGGGCCTTGTTGCATTTTATAAACATGTCAATTTCTGTCTTTAGTCCAATAATTTTTCCATTAATGGATGCTTAATTTTAAGAGCATCCTAGGTCTTGTTTGATTGCATCTTTGAAAGTGGGATTTTTCTGTTATTTCTTTTAGAAACTAGACTATATTTGTTTAACCAGCTTAAACCTGGGTTTTTTTCCGCTTCAAAAAGCTAGAAGCTTTAAGCTGGATGAGCCTAACTTTTCTCTAACAAAATCCCAGCTTATTTTTATGTAAGCTGCAGCTAAACAATCCCCTAGTGTTATCATGGGAAAAATCATCATTCCAAAATTACCTGAATTTGTTCGGACCCATAAGCTTTTGAGCTCGTGTTTTCTTGAAAAGAATCTATGGCAATACTTGCTGACTTAAATGCCCTTGCAAATACGACATTATGCGTCAAAATCCTCGTTGATGCCTTTCTTATTGGTAAAATTGTCCTGTAAAAAATTAAAAACCATTGCATAACCTGATATTGCTCATAGAAGAATCTCACAACGTCATGTCTAATAAGTAAAAACTAGTCTTTCTCAAGCCAAAGACACCTAAGGAGTATAGAGACTTTTTTCGATATCACAAATACTATCAATTTCCCTAATCTCCCTTTTCCAGAAAAAAGGCCTAATTTACTCAAACCTACCATTTGAATACCCAGTATTTTAGAAATACCCAAATTTCGCTTTTCCTTTATCTCTGTTAAATCTAATCTTTTTGGTAAAAATGAGCATATACTTCTGTATAAATTCAAGTTTACCCTTCCAAACAAAAAAAAAAACTCAAGTTCACCATTGCACATACAACAATAGATTAACCATAAAAATAAAAATACATATATAAGCCACAATTTCATTTAAAGCACAACAAAGGGGGAATGGGTAGTAAAGCATACTTAAACAAAAAACACACACATCCTCAACAAATCAATTCAAAAGTGGAAAATAACCCTTTTTTTCTAAAACCTAAAAAATAATCTACAAACCCAAAACAGCATATGGAGAGTAGTAAATTAAATTTAAACAAAAACCCAAATATCCAGACAGATTATCAATAAACCCAAAAGAAATGTGTATATAAATACACATACATATAAATATATAGTACCCAAAAAAAAGCATGTATATAGATATATAAAAAAAGAGTACCTGTTAGTGAGTTGGGTGTTGGGAGGAGAGAGAAAGAGAGAACGATGATGAATATATACATTACATGACGTCATTATTCGACGACCTATCTTTATCGGACCTCTCAAAATCGCCATTCATACATATATAATTTATATTTTATCTATATCTATATATCTATATCTATATCTATATATATATATATATATATATAGAGAGAGAGAGAGAGAGAGAGAGAGAGAGAGTTGAGCCTCTGTGTGTGTGTAGTGGTTTTTTGAGTGTGGATAAAACCCAGACAGAGATACTGTAAAACCCTTTTTTTTTTAATGTTTTAATGTTTTTAATGTTTTTTACTTTTTTTACTTTTTTGGTTTTCCCTCTAAACCCTATTTTTTGTTTCCATGTCTTTTTTTTTTTTTATCTATAAGTATTCTTTTTTACTGTTTTCTTTTAAGTAATCTGATTTTAGTTTCTAGTTTGGATATTTAAGTTGGTTCAAGATGTGAATACACCACTTTAATGGTTTGGTTACTCATGATAAACTTTTGTTTGTGTTACTTGATAATGGGATTCGAATTCAAATATCATGCGGTCCACAAAATCCGTGTTTGGTTGAGCAATATAGGTCGGGACTATAAATAATGTCGGACTTCAAATGACCCAAATTGGATGTATTTGGAATGTCGTGGAAGGTGTAGTATTATTAGTCTCAGGACTAATAATACGACAATCATTTCAAAAACCACGCATATCCGGATAAAATTGTTAATACCATGACTAATAGTGCCACAACCAAACGAGGGCTTAGTGTTACGCTACAGATTTTTTTTACGGTAAAATTATAGGAATCGAAACAACAATGATGTGCAAATTATACCAACATAGTGTGAAATATCTAATTACCACATTATTCAACGTCTATTTGAGTAACTCCGCTATGTTCAATTCTTTATGTGTTCGTAAAACTTATTACTAAAATATAAGAGTGAGCTATCATTTTAGCGTTGTATGGTTTTGGATGATTTATAATCAACATGTAACACTTACGATTCTACTCAATTCACGTTGTATTTTTGGGATGTTGAAGAGGCAGAAATAGAGTGTGATTAGATTGTGGTAATACGGTAATCAATAAAAAAAAGAGTAGGGTATTTTTGATTTTTGAAAAAAATACACCAAAATTTGGCAGTCTCAGATCTATTGGCTTCGCTACTATAAATATCTCAGCGAATATTAAACTTCATGAAGTCAATAATGTTTTCAAGTTGTAAGTTGCAACTCTAATTTGTCAATTACCTTGCGAGTGGAAAAACAACTCTACGATATAAGTTCAATTACGATATAAGACTCACCGTAGATTCACATGAATAGTTTGCAACCTATCATTTTGAATTTAACACAAATTCTACACAAGAATCTCTACAATACAACAACATTCCTTCAGATACATACAACCATACACAATAGTCAATAGTATACAACTCTGTTGATGGCCTAAACACCTCAAGTTAGTTACAATCTAGATCAGACAACTTGTAAAGATAAAACTGTGACACCACGAAAACACACACAACTACTAACTACGAAGACGAGCCTCGGCATTATACTTTTACGCCTCACAAAACTTCACGATGGATTTGCTAGCTTGAAACTTTGTGAATACCTGACAAAATACCAAAAATTTTGTTAGCTACAATATCTTTTTTCATTTTTAATAAACTCCTGTATGCATAATCACCATTCTATTTTAATACTGTTGAAACTCCGAAGATGTTACACTGTATTGAATTTCAAGTTGTGAACTTATAGATCGAGTTTCTCTATGAACTATGTAATACATACGTATATATTAAACGCAGACATAATTTACCTCAATGGGGCACTGATACGACTAGTTCTGCGATCTTGATCCTTGCTAGTACGTATTGCAGCTACCTCTTTTTCCATTGCCAACATTTCTCTCCTCATCTTTTTCGCCTCTACTTCCATTGCTTTGTTTAATGTTTCCACCTTCTTTGCCAACATCTAGAGACAACACACGAGAGATGAGTATGAGATGCATGTAAATTCAAAAAACATGTGGGCTGTGTGTTTAATTTTGGTTCAGTAAAGACTAAACTCTAAAGTGCCCTTTACTTATACAAAATACGAAAAATGCTACAGAAAATGCGTTGATGAATAGGTTCCTAAATAACCTGTCCCAGATTCTATTTACAAGAACAACCTAGTTTCAGAGCTAAGATAATTTATCCCAGTTGTTTATACTGTCTATGGAAAAAACTTCCATGTGAAAATTAAATAATATGAAGGTTGTTTGGACAAAAGTTTACAAAGTTTTGGGCTAAAAACCATTCGATTAAGAATGTAAATGAAAACCGAAAATCTTATGTTTCCTCAAGAGGTTTCTTCATGAAATCCAAATCATATGCAAACAAAGGGGTTGGCTATGTTTCATCGTTTCAGCTGGAAAAAACAGTAAGCAGGAATGTAAACGAAAAACTGAATGACTTTGCTTGCAAACAAAGGGGTTTGGCTATGTTTCATCGTTTCAGCTGGAAAAAACAGTAAGCAGGAATGTAAACGAAAAACTGAATGACTTTGCTTGCAAACAAAGGGGTTTGGCTATGTTTCATCGTTTCAGCTGGAAAAAACAGTAAGCAGGAATGTAAACGAAAAACTGAATGACTTTGCTAGCCTAAACGTCATTTTTGTCCCTAAAGCTGTGATCATCCTCATGACTTCAATTAATTTCAGAGATTTGTTTTTACAACACAACCTAGTTTCAGACTAGATATTATTACCAACAATGGTTTTCATGTTCACTAAAACATTTCAAGGCTAATAGCCTTAAGATAAAACACAACAATCAGTTGACAAGCCCTTTCATTGTTTCGGCCGGAAAACCTTTTAAACAATAAATAGAAAATGAAAATTTCGAGTCTCCTACCTCAATTGAATCATCTTTATCTTTAAGGCTTCGATCTTTCTCATGGCAAGATTTTCGCAAAGTAATAACTTCTTTCTGTAACATATCATATAGCACCCCAGAAACATAATCGCCATTTTCTGTTTTCATTTTGTCACAAACAACCCCATTCTCATTCTCATGTGAGAAACCTCCATCGTTGCAGCTATTATTATCATTTTGCACATTTTCATTCGAAACTGGCTCATCCCCATCTATTGATCTGTCACTATCAAATGATCCTGTTGAGTTCTTCACATTCTTCAAAAGATCACAGGCACCATTCGATGTAAAGGACCGAATCTGACCGTTTAATTTCTTAGATAAATAACCATTTGACGATAATTTTGACAAACTTTCAACACCACCTATAGACTGGCGTCTTGAATGTCCATTGCCTATGCTTCTGACCTTAGCTGGTGGTGTATGTGAAATTCCATTTGGAGACGACTTCATTTTTTCTTCCAAAACTTTAAAACGTAACTGGAACTTTTCCTGTACAAACCAATCAATCAACATGGCATGAGTGTAAATTTTAACGACACAAACAACTAGGAACACGGAGGAATAATAAAAGTGGATAGAAAGGAATGAAATTTACTTTTAACTGTGCTTCAGCCTTAGCTGTGCGCTCTGCTACAGCCAGTTTGTCTCGAAGCTGTTGCATTTCTCCCTACAAAAATACAGCATACTCAATTTAATTTTCAGTCGGTATTTAGGACACTATCAGATGAGTAGACATAAACTTCTAATTATATGCCACAACTATTGATTAATTACCACAAAAATTACATTGAAATTACTGATTTATTTGGTAACATTACATTTTTCTACGATTTTATTTCCCATGGTGTACCAAATCGAAAGAAATTCATAGGTTGGGGTGGTAAACAGTTACAAAACATAAAAAAATTATACACATTGTTCTTAGTCTGTGTACTAATGAGTAATGTCTATCACCTTTTTTCTATTTTAGTCCCCGATCTATGTTTTTGTTTTCCTAATTTTGGTCCATAGTCCATCCATGGTTGTCTCCCTGTGCAGTGTACTAAATTTGTCAAAAAATATATTCCATACCAATTGCTAATTATCATAGATTAGTGTTCAAAATTTGTACCTGGTGATATGTTAGTTATAATTTGCTATTTCCCCTATATATACATAACACACCATATACTGAACTATAAAAGTGATGTACCTGAATGAACCTTCTCTCTTCAAGCCATTGCTTTACAGGCATAACTTTGTCAGTGGCATCTTTCCAATCATTTGCAACTACAACCGCAACTCTGTTGGCACTAACTTTAGCACGAGCTAATTCTCTATCAAGCATTTTTTTCTCTTCCTACAAAAATTTAAAATTCATTATAATAAACATAAGATAATAATTTAGGAATTTTAAGTTAAAGTATAAGATTTTTACATTCATCTCTTGCACTTTCCTCTGGTAGTCACGCACAGCATTTGCAGCGGCTCCACCAGCCAAAACAGCTTCCTCAAGCTCTCTTACAGTCTGAGTTAGTTTCTCAACCTCAGCTACTTTTTGCCGATGCATTTTGTCCAATATTCTATTCTCCTCCTGAACCAACAAAAAAGAAATCTCATTAAAATTTGTCGTTTTTTTTCTTCAGAAAAAGTCATTCAATTCTTGAACTGTAAACAAGGTCTGTCTACCTATTGTTTCTTCTGTGTGGTAATGTAATACCCTGCATTTATCGTTGTTTGGTTGCAGCTTTTAAGGCTCAGATTTTTTTAGATTTTGGTTTAAAAGGCGAACAACATTTGGCTGACCAACTTAAAATCTGAGCCTTAATGTTTATCTTTTTCATGAAAAAGCTAGTAAGTTTAAATCTGGTCAAACCTAGTTATTTTGTCAGGTTAAAAGAATCCAGCTTAGCTGCTTAAAATCTGTAACCCAAAAAACCCTTGTTATCATTGTTGACAAAGGGAGATATATTTGGAAACAGTAAAGACCTGGCATATCTCTATTTGCTTCATTAGATCTTGATTTTTGTTTTGTAGATCATCAACCAAAGCTGCTTTCGCCAAAGCCATTTGTACCGTCTTCTCGGCCTCTAAAAGAGCAGCCTCTTTCGATTTTGTGAGACGGTCTAATGCTCTATTATCATCTTGTAACTTCGCCACCTAATCAACAACAACAAAAACTCATAACAAGATTACACTGAAACTGTTTTACCCTACATAGATCAGCAACTAGTAGACTAGTGTATAAAATGTTGGCTATCGAAATAAATGTTATAAAATCTCCTAGAATTGTAATATTGGTATAGGCCATTTGTGGTTGTACAAATTAGAAATCTGACAAAAGACTTTAGTGTATAAAATGAGTAAGTATCCCACAGAAATTTAAAGAACTGTCTAAGAAGCTATATTTAAAATAATACTCCTAATTATTTTTTACCTCTAATCGAGCCAGTTTTAGCTCTGCCTCGAGGGGAGCGATAATGGCTTCAATAGGCGGCATGTCATCGTCTTTTTGAGCAGCGTGTACCCTTCGAAGGGTTGCTTCTGCAGCAAATTGTGCTGCTAAAGCTGATTTTTTCTCATCATTTATCTTTTTCGTTTCTAGGTTCTGGAAATTAGTATAAGCGTGTTGTATCAAGTGAACTATAATACGTGGAGTTGATTAAAAAAGGGAAAATGAGAATAAAAGCGGCGTACCTTGCTTTCTAGAAGAGCTTCGGTTAGTTTCAGCTTCTCGTCCACTTTCATCAGCTCATCAGTTAACTATAAAAATGTTATTAAATAGAAATATTTGTGAGAAACCTATCAATCCTAAAGTTATGGAGATCAGCAAATGACACTTCTTTTCGAGTACAAAACTCCAAGAAAACTTGCTATCATCGATTAGCAAAGTAAGATCTAAGTTATAAATTTCAGTTCCCCGTATCAATTATTACAAGGAAAAACTAAAAACGACAAATCAAATAATTAAGAAAATTGCAAACATACCTCTTCAACTGCCTTCTCCTTTAGGCGATCAGAGTATTTCAATGCTTTGATTTCAGCTTGAGCATCCCCGAGTTCCCTTTCTTTATCTGTTAAAATGACCACAATACAGTTCCTTCGGTTAACTAACCTCCTCATACAAATAAGTAAATATACAAATCTTAGTTAAATACTTAATTATTTAATTGTTCAGTTTCTTCGATCAGTGTATGAGTATAGCAATTAGCATAACAGAAAATGTCCTCAATTTAACATTTAAAGGTTGACAATCCAGTTTTCCATTGCTTTCTTAGTTAAATAGCAACTATATTCATTAAATACTTTCGGAAAAAAAATTATGGACAACATCCGATTATATTTTTAGTATACTTTATAGTTAAAATAAAATATTAAACACCATTTTTTTTACAATGTGTTGTAATCCGCTCAAATGGTAAAGTAGTTTGGTATTTTACATAGGAGATCATGAGTTCGAAACTCTTTAGTTACAATTTAATTTTGTTTTTATTTTGATTTGTATTTATCGAGCAACAGACAAAATTCGAGTCTTAGGCATTCCGAGATACCGGGCCGGCACTGCATACCAAGGTCCTAGACCAAATACTTTCTCATAAATTGACGAATATAGCTCCGTTCTCAAGGCAGCTACCGGGCTACGCTCGAGCATATAGCTCGGTTCTTCAATTTTCACCACTATATTTACTTGGTAATGACTTAATATTGTTTTTAAAAAAAAATGACTTGATGACATTTTATTAATACTCACTCGCTCCGTCCACAATATAAGTCCACTACCGCAACTCCCCCGATTTAAGCGAACATCGTCGTTAACCTGCTTTTACACCTACTTTCCAAATTTTTCCATTAACGTTTTACGCCTTTTATTATTATTTAAGTTAACGTTAGATGGACAAATACGTAAAACTACATATTAAAACTTTCTATAAATAAAAATTGGACTTATATTGTGAAACAGCCCAAAACGAAATAGTATATTTAGTACATGGAACGGAACGGAGGGAGTAATAATTTATTTTCATCGATTTTAGAGAGAGAAAGAGACCTCGGAGGTCGTTTTCGAGGCGGTTAAGTTCGACTCTAACCGGGTCAGAACCGTGAAGGACCCCGATGACGTCATCGATATCGGAGTTCGACCGTAAAAACGCCGCCGGAGGCTTTTTCCGGTTAACCGGAGTGTTTTTTGACGCCGGTAAAGCGTCTCCGTTGATGATGACGTGGCCATTCGCCATTGCAGAAATCCAGTACTTGTATATATATATATATATTGTATAATAATATATATATATATATATATATATATATAGAGAGAGAGAGAGAGAGAGAGAGAGAGAGAGAGAGAGGTGGAGTGAGAGAGAATTTGGGAAATGAGTTTTTAAGGGATATATATAAGGTTTAGATTATTAAAATGGATTTTAGGGATAATTAGTTTTTAGGACTTTTAGTTTTGGAGTTTGCCGATTGAACCTTGTTTTAAGGGTTATGACAGAAATGGTCTGTTAAATTAACGAAAAGAATCGGATTAATTGACTTGATAGAGTGCTGAGACTAGTTAACACGTTAAAAGTGACTCCAACACCCCCCACTCCGCTAAATAGGAAAAATGATTTTATCGATTAAGAGCAGTGGGGTTCATGACATAAATGGTCTATTAAATTAATGAAAAGAATCGGATTAATTGACTTGATAGAGTGCTGAGTTAACACGTTAAAAGTGACTCCAACACCCCTCACCCCGCTAAATAGGAAAAATGCTTTTATCGATTAAGAGCAGTGATACTTGTAGACTGGAAATTAAATTTATGAATTTTCATCTTAAAACTATGGAATTTTAATTAATCTAGCCATCTGAAATCATTGTAACTGATGAAATATATGCTTGTTGAGATGTTTATTATCCTTTTTTTTTTTTTTTTTTTTTTTTGATTCCTTCTTTGGAGGAAAACCTGCGAAACTTGCAGGCGACAGGGTTCGAACCCTGGTGGTGAGCGTGGTATACTCGGGTAACAACCACGTGGCTACCAACCACTTGCTCGTTTATTATCCTTTTGTTAAAATAAACTAGGAAGAATTTTTCTATGCTGGTATGTTGAGATATTGGTAAGGTCTAAATCTTAATTTGTACCTCATACAATATTTTTTCTTTGAAAAGTTGAGATTCTAAAATTTAATATATCTCATATGTTTACCATAAGTATTTTCTAGATTTTAGTAGAAAAGGCATGTTCTATTTGTTTAGACAGTTCGACTACTATGTAAATAAAACTAAATCCGATATCTAAAATGTTGTTAACATTCCTCTAATAAATATTTTATCAATCATAATGAGGTAATTAATGCTAATTTTAAAAATAGTAAATGTAATTATTAATTTATTATCATAGATAAATGCAATATTTAACTTTAATATAGGTAATTAATGCTTATCCTATGCCCAAGAGGCACAAGTTAGCAAAACCCGTTTAAATTTTACTCGAGAACGAGAAAAACAAAGATAGTCGTTAAAGACTTTTAGTCTTGTAGTTTGAATCCAATTCCAAAATGGTACTCGTGTTTAATTTTTTAAATAAGTTGTTATCTACTCATTTCCGGTTCATCTTTCTCAAAATCAAGTTAACCGTTTATATTAATAAAACTGAATAGAGTAAAATTATTACATATACGTTTGAGATAAACGTGTAACAAACCGCGCCGCTAGTCCTATTTTAATAGAAAATCCTAACATTCTAAAGACATATTCAGCCGAACCTACAGTCAACACATTTCTGTTCATAACTTTATGCATTCTCCTGAGAATCTCAAGAGACCCAGTAGCTAAAAACTCAAATGTATCAAACGTAAAAGGTATGAAACCGTGTTGATTGGTCTTCTCATGTTTTTCTACCTTCGATGCCGCTGCGATAACAGTTAGTTAGTCGAAATAATGTGGGGACCCATTTAGCACTTGTGTTATATCAACGGTTGGATTTGATTTTTTCTCTTTACTCCCAACGGTCAGAATCGGCTAGTAGACTTTAGCATCAAATTTAGGGTGAAAAGCAAATAAAATCCCCCACTGACTAACTACTTATGATTTTCAAATATTCCCTTTGAAATATCAACTTTAGCATTTTACATCCATATGTTTTAAAGTTTTGTGAATGTTGTTCATCATAAATTGGCATAAAGTATAACTTTAAGCTTCATGATTCGTCTTATCTCGCTACATAAAACTATTATCACGAGAGCAACAGTTTAGTAACATTTTTTTTATGATACTTATGAGTTGTTGTTGAAATTTAGCAACAATAATATAACAACAATAACTGTTACTAAGTGCGGATAAATGTTGTTTTACTATAGCTTAATTTTTAGCAACAAGTCTTATTCTAGTAACAGATTATTTGTTACCATATTGTTATTTTCTTGTATAAATCCGAATTTAATATACATTATGTTGTTTCTTAATAGTTAAACAACTCAATTAACCGATTGCGGGCTGAGCCAATTTTTGCTGAACAAACTTGCTATTTTATATTAGTTTTTGGTATTAAACCGATGCCGACGACTTTTTTTAATCGTATTATAGGGAAAGAGTTATGTCCTTGTTATTAAAAAAAAATCATCTATATTTCACCATAGAATTGTACAAATTTACAATTAATATAGGGCTACACTCTTATTTCTGATGTCATGTGTCATGACTATATGTATCTTGATCGAGTAATACTTGTATAAAAGAAAAGGTATCAAGGATGTTGTATAATGAAAAGTAGCTTGTATTGGAATTGAAGTTATGACAGCAACAAAAGTGAATGAATAATACACAGAATATAATGTAAAGCTGGTGAAGCAAAAGAAGTGGCAGATGGATCAAACAAAGTGGATTAGATTAGGGGTTTGTTTGGTAGAGTGTGGTATAATAAAGAAATAGACAAGTGCACATGCCTTGATGAATAAGTGAATGCACATGTGTGGGGGGTGCCTTGCAGGACAGACTATGACCATGTATGAAAAAAAACTTAAAAGAAAAAGATACGTTTATCGATGTAGTGTATCGGTATAATATTCGGTAAGTATACTGGAACAGGTTTTAATACAAGTCTAACGGGTGCACTAATACAAAAAAAACCACTTTGTAAAAATGTTAAGAATATGAATATATATGTAAATATACAATAATATTACTAAGGACAATCAGTGATTAGTTTGTTTTTGAAAACGAATTGTTCAATATAGATGTTTTAAACGTATATTAATAACGACTCTCGAAGACTAACAAAAGCCTTCATATTTAGATTTCTGAGTTCGCTATTGTTGTTACGATCTTGCCAGACTTCTAAAATCGATGCACAAGTTCATAAGAGTTTAGAAGTAGGCGACAAACGTTGGAAACAAAAAGGGAGAGGGCTAACCAATGAGCCAGGGAGTGCGATTTAAGGATAACCATAGAACATGTTGGTGAAGAAGTTGCACACTAGAGAGAATAATTTGCAAATAAAGTTGTAACGAAGTAGAGTTGTAGCCGATAGGTGGTGGTGATTGATGATTATCAGAGTGATCAAGCCGACATGATCGGTCTACATCTTTAGGAAACCTAAAAAAAATATCTTTTCTAGAAACAAGTATTACCATAAATGATTAGAAGACTTTAGATTAACCCATTGACATAATTGAGTCTTGCAATATTACTATTGAAATTTCAAGGACTTAATAATTTTGTAATAGTAATATGAAGCGGCTCTCCCGACAGGGGCGGTCCCAGTGCAAGTCGACCAAGGCTCGAGCCTTGGACAAACCATGTCGACCAGTTCTTTTTAGGGCAATGTCAGCCACTTATACAGTTTTTAGATATTTTCTCTATGTGTCATGGTTCGAATCCCACTTTCTACGTTTTTTTCCTATGCATTCATTAATATTAAGGGCAACAAAAAATTTAAACCTTGGACAAGTCCGTCTCCCTACCCTTTTATCGTTAGAATCCGAACCTCTATTTTTTAGGAGTAATAAAATCGTCACAAACCGAACCTTAGGATAAACAAGATATACTACTGTCATGTATTATACGCTTAGCATTTACCAAACTTAAACGTTGAGCTAAAATTGTTAGGGATGCAAGTTTTTTCACATTTCTCTATACCATTTATGGGAAATTGGGAATTAGTATAATGAATGAACTTTCAATAATTGGCAGGCTCTTCTTTATCTACTTGCCCCACACGGTAGCCTATCATTTGTGACTCATTAATTATTACAAGTTTTGAAATAATATTATAGTAATATGCACATACGTGATACATGTAAGTACCAAGTATTATGCATTTTTTGTCTTTGCTTATTATAAGAGAAAACGTACCAATGTGGGAGTCTAAACTGTACGGCAAAAAGGACCTCAACAATTGGCCAAAGGAACAAAAATACAATTTATTTTTTTTTCATTTTTCTACCTGCATTTGTGTATTGGAAATAGTAAATATTCAAATACTCCATTCAACGTGATTTTTCACTTATTAATAAGTTAATTACTGACCTAATGTGAAATTATCTTGGGCGTAATTGCTTGTTATTGCATAAAAGCAATGCTTCAAAATTGGACAAGCCATTGTACTCCTCATCTTTGGGAGCAATATATTAAGTTTGAACCAGGGCCCAATTTTGGGTCAGGCCTAAGAAGCACTGATCTAGAGCCTAAAAAAAAACGTATATTTTTAAGTTACCGTTTGATAAAATATTAAATACTAGTAAAAGTTACTCACGCGTTGCGTGTGAGACGCATAATGACATAAATCTCGTAATATATTTTATTTTTGACATAATATTCAGACTTGGTATAATTTATTATAGTTACGGAGGTTAAAAAGAATTGTTAATTAATTTAGTGTACATCCGTAATTAGTAAAATATATTGAGGACAAATAGTTAATTAATTAGATTATCTATATTGGTAATTATTAAAATAGAACGAGAGTATTTTTAAAAAAAATTGACAAAATTGGAGAGACTCAATTTTTTTTTGATTTGCTTATATTAATAGTATGATATATATAATTTATTTAATTTATCTAATTAATAATTATATGTGACCAAATAATGGTTTGAACGTAACACTAGAATACATAAATCGACTGACAAACTATGTCTATTCCTACATTCTATCAGTCTGTCCAATTTAAACACTGTTTTTCTTTTTTTGCATTTGGTCTGGGAACTGTAAATTTTTAGCTGAATTGCACACCTTTTAATTCATACTCAAAAAACCTAACATATATTTGCTTACAAATATACGATACAGAACTCCTATGCCGGCATTGTATTACCATTGCGTTTGCGCATCGATGCGTGTTTACAAGTGTGCCCGTGAAAGAAATTAAACGGTGACATAAGTACAAGAACACCTCAATTAACTGAAAACCTGATTAATTATCATCATATACTCCTTTAATATAAGATTTTATCAAATCAAGCATATTTTTGTATAAAAAGAGAAAAATACAGCATATTAAAACTCCAACAACCCAGTAATTATTTGGTTTAGTAAAAGCATATGCAAGTCTCTAAAATCAGTTTATACTTACTATATATATATATATATATATATATATATATATATATACTCTCAATTCCTACTTAATTGTCTTCTATGTAATTACGTACAATTTCGAGCGGCTTATAACATGTATCAAAATTTTCATTCTAATAATTTTAATACAATTAAATTGACCGATCAAAATTATACGTAATTTCCTAATGAACAATTAATTAGAACGGATGAAGTGGTAATTAATATGTATAATTATATGTACATGTAATTAGGTTTGACTTATTTTTGGTTTGACTTGCTTCTTAATACATGTCTGTTGCTCATAAACTAGGCACATGGTATGTAACAGCTCAACAACTAAAGCATTAACTTTAAGCTACAAATAAGTCAATATTGATCCGATGTTCATTACAAAATTTTAAATAAGAAAAATTAATAAACTACATTTGGAGAGTTTTTTTTTTTTTTTTTTTTAAAGTAAAAACTTATTAGCAAACAACGGGTCATAATACATAGCATAAATGCCCCTGAAATATACTTCAAATGATTGAGTAAAATTACATAATACAAAATCATTCGAAGTGTCTAAAAACTGCTATTCAAGTGTTACCGCCAAATCTATCATGGATAAAACAAAATACATCAAAACAGAGAAACATACACGCTAATATTATCTCAACTATCAAAATAAAAGTTTCTTTAAGTGCGTCTGTCGAAGCAAATGATGATCATATAAACTAAACATTACGTGCAGACCATAATGGATGTTGGCGGCCAACCGATAGCCAACCCAATACTCAAAAGACTTGGAGAGTAGTTCACGGCTACTTCATTTCATTAAGGTTGATAAACATTATATACAAAAATGTTGCTAGTGTCTATCCACACACTGTTCAGTCCGACAAAACTAAGCTAACTGTTATTGCAATTAAAATCATTTCTACCAGTGTATTGGATTCTTAAATCCATGTCTATCGTTAGACCATTAGTATCTCATTTTTCAAAATATAAATTTTTAAAAAATTATATGATTATGGTATAAAAAGTGACATGAATCAGGAACGCTATAAATTCTTTAATTTAAGAAAATACAAAATTCACATCATATATGAGAAATGCATATGATTCACTAGATTAATACTTCTTTCGTTCCTAAACAAAATACGTACAATTTTGACCGATAATTTTTTCATATTTAGATTGACGGAAAAAATTATTTCAAAAGTTAATCACGTAGTTTATGGTTAGAACTATTTGATGAAATTTTTAATTTTTTCATTTCGGTAATTTTGATATGAAAATTTTGATAGTAAAAGTTGCATGTATTTTCGTAGGGGTATTTATTTAGGGACGGAGTGAGTATAATAGTAATAAACTATCATAAGGTTCATATTTTTATGGTTGTAATATTGTTATGATTATTAAAATATAATAAAAAAATAAAAATAATGTAGGGTTATTATAAGGAAATTAATAAGAAAGCTGTAATTTTATGTAAATGTAAATGATTCCTTAAAATGTATAAAATGTGTTAGATTTGAGAAAATTGTTGCGAATGCTCTTATTCCATCTATATATATATATATATATATATATGCATGCCCCTGAATAAGTAGAATACTACACAACTTGGAAGTTGAAAAGACTTGCAAGCTTTTCCCTATTTAAAATCCTAAGGCTTCATTTGATTAAAATCTGCAACAAATTAACATGGATTGAATACATGTTCTACAGTACAAGTATACAATCCACAAGCTAATATTTTTCTTGTTATTTTCTGGTTTAAGTTTTAAACCACTTAATGGTGCAGTAGTGTTAACTCACATGATGCGATTCTCTTCATCGTTTTCGGTAGATGGCTTGTTCATGTCAGCTTACACACATTTAGCCTACTCGCTGAAAATATGAGCTAAGATAATTTATCGCTAATAAAGTTCGTCGATGTGGATATCGTTTAAAAGTCTTTGTAGACCTCACACTTTCTTTATGTGGCACAAGTTGATTAACCGCTGTCAACAGAGAAGATCGTCCGATATTATTACGAAGTAGACGTCTCAATACTACAAATTAGGACTTAGCTATCAAGTAAGAGCAAAAACAGTTGGCAACAAACAGAGAAAAAATAAAGTGTGATTTTGTCCCCTACACCAAAAGCTTAACTTATTTATGGCAAGCATTTCTTTGTGATATAACCAAAACAAGACCTGGTTTAAGATAAGTCAGCTTCAAAAAGGATTGTAAGCCCACAAAAACGAATGATAACAAAAAAAATCAACTAAAAAAGATAATTTTTTTGAATAGGATAGGAGGTGTTAAGGACCACCCTAGTTTTGAAAACTAGCTGAAAATTACCCAAACTACTGAATTATTACTAAAGTTGTCATTCTCTTTTCAGTTCAGTAATTTCGGCATAACTGACTGGCTCGGGTATATTGCAACCTGAAGTTACCTGAACCCGTACTTTTTTATATATAAAAACCTTGCCGGGAGAGATTTATAAATTCAAAAGTATCAGGATTCATCGCCAGCATGCTAACATGGTTATGAGCCACGATTATATGTTTTAAGATTATATGGTAACATGTGCTTAGTGCATATAAGGGATTAAGGGAAGTTGAGGTTTCATTAATTTAGATTTGGAATTTTCTTTACATAAGCTATCAATTGAACATGTGTTTGTATAATGTATCCAAGCAATCAACACAAAAGACCCGTGATATTTAGTAACAACACAAATTAAATAGCGAAAACGCCGAAACAAAATAGAAATGATACTTTGTCTTGTATACTTGCATTCTGAACTTAAATGTAACAAACTCCAAGCGAGAGAGCACCAAACAAGGAATGGTAGAGACAAGTCATCTTCAAAAAAGAGTGTATAAGCCAAAGTAATGAAAAAGAACAAAAACGTCGAGTCTCTATAAGACTAACCAGCCCAATAACCAAACCAATCACGCTAAACAAGACAGAGCTCTACAAAGGACCACCCTGGTTGTAAAAGAAAGATACTATCTACGCGTTTGTAGTGCCAAACTTAAGTGAAAATTAAGTTGTACAAACGAGAAAATTTATAGTTTCCTTTTTGTGCCATTCTTGTCTCTTATTTTACATAAATGTATACAGTACATTTCTAGCTAGTGGGAAATTATCTGCAAGATAATTAGTGTACAAGTGATCCTTGTTAACTTCAAAATTCCAATTGCTTATAAGTTAGAATATTGTCTCACACAACAACAGTTTGAGAATGACCATGTCATAACAGTTTAAAGAAAAAATTGAAACTTAATTTGTGATTATTTATTATGCATGGGGCTTTTTTCCCACCAGTGGGCACCTGAAGGAAGTCGAAGTTCTAAGAGAAAAGGAAAGGCTATCATTAGTATTGCTTTATAACACATTAATTATTTTTGCAGACAAATGGCTCAAGGGAATTTAAAGTGTGAAATTTGTCGAAAGCTAAGAGACGAGACCTCCATGGAGGTTTCTAGCTAAGCTCGTGAAGCATCGTATGTGCGGAAATGAGGAATACAGATTGGTAATATTTAGGACTTGTTTGGTTGCAACTGTTAAGTCCCGTTTCTCTTTGTTTTGTGGCTATAACTTATCAAGTTTTCGGGTGTTCAAGTCTAAAACCGAGTTTTTATGTTTTTTGACCTGAAAAGGCTTTCCCTCTGCATAGTTGGGAAAATGTTGCAGTTAGACAAACTCTTAAGAGTTAGATACACATGTGGAATATCACTAGAGCTCAGATTGAGCTTTAGTGATGTATTCATTTGTTTTTCAAATTTCATTATCTCATTTCTGTAATCACTTCATACATTGCATTTAGCAGTCTCAGCGGATATGAAAGCATTAATTTGGTTCTGTTCATGATTTGTTGTCCAGGTCCCTGATTGATTTGAATCTATATTAATTGAGTAATCAATTTGTTCTTTATATTTTACCAAAATCATACAGAAGTAACTGATATTCAAAGCCATTTATTTACACAAATTTAAGGCTATTAAATAGAGAGACGACGTTCATTGAATTTAAATTACAAAAATCCAATCCATATTAATGTTATTCCAGTAAAGAGGAGAATAAAATTAAAGTATAGGAGTGCTGGCCTGCCGTATTTTTAAGGGAAGGGAAACCATCTACTATATATTCCAATCAGAATATCAAATATTTTAAGTACATATTTCGGAATCATAGCAATTCAAGTTTCACGACTACAATGAGTCGTTTATACGTTTCCTTAGTTTTGTTAACATTTTTTTTCTTCTACATAAACTTGTCTGAGAGTGACCAACAAAATGGCATCCCAAATACTTACCTCCATATCACCTCCCGACTTCCACCACCTCAGATGCATTTTCGTCTCCAAGCTAAACATTTCGATATGAACCGCACACTCGACAATGGTCAGCGTTTCACATTAAATTTCTGGCATAATCCATTCGGGGGTACGCTGTACTTTTGTCATTTTTACTGGAATAATAAAGATGCGGTATTCAATGTCTACACTAATAAGATTGGCAATCATTGTCGCATATATTGGTGGGCGAAAGAACAATGTTATTGGGAGGTGAGAACCGATGGTTTTTATTTTAGCGGCAATAACAAATCGTGGGAGAAGAAATATAGCTGGTAGTAATGTCCTCAAGTACAAGGAATGATAGCCTGTAGAAATTCTCATGCTATCTATATAAAAATATGTCAATAAAAAATGTTTTCGATATAATTTGTTAGTCTTGCATTGTTCTCATTATAACTCTTTTTAAGTCATTTTTCTACCTTTATTGCGTACTGGGATTATAGGGTTACATTGCAGTCTGCCATAGAAATTTTTCTACCTCTCTGCAACTCATCTCTCTCGCCATTCTTGACAAAACGACCTGCCTAAAAACGCCATAACTCGCTTTTCAATTTGGACAAATTATTTATTTAATGAATCAAAGTTATCTGGATGCATCGCTAGCATGCTACATGTGTATCCTACGCTCACATGTGCATCTGAAGGGAAAATAAGATTTTTATGATTTCAAATTTAAAAATTTGGATGCATAAGTTTTCATGTGCATGTGTATCCAAACGAAGAACTTAAAAGTATTGTGATTTAGGGTAAAAACAGAAAACGTTGGCCGCAGGCATAGCGAAAATGATACTTTTCCCCACATATTTACATTTGGAACCTGTATATGACATACTCAATCGAGAGAGCAAACGAAACAAGGAATGGTAGAAACAAGTCATCTTCGAAAAAGAGTGTATAAGCCAGAGAAATGAATGAAAACAAAAAGGTTTGTGTCACTAAGCCCAGCAATAGCCAAACCAATCACACTAAACAAGACAAAAATGCTAAGAACGGACCACCCTGGTTGTAAAATAAAGATTCACTCTATGTTTTATACAGTAAACCTAGTGAAAAGAAGGGAAAAAAGTGAAAATGTTGAGTCTTATTTTAAGGTACACCATTTACTGGGGAAACTTAATGAGATGTAAAAAGTGTCCGATATTAACTCATTCAATGGTTTCACATACAAAAGATTTTACTTAGAATATTGTCTCTCAAATCACCAAAAGTATTTGAGAATGTTGATGCCATACAGCCTAATGTAAGGGTGTGAATTTTATCGAGTCATCTATTACTCGGGACCTTTTTCCCATTAGTGGGCACCTGAAGGTTGAGAAGTCGAACTCGGAAGTGAAAAAAAGAAAGGCTATTAGTATTGATTCGAGACAAAATGTTATGTTCAAGAGAGTCTTTTGTATGCTTAATGGCGATCACTTCTTTGAAATCAAAATAACTTTAGTTTTCTTTTTTCGCTACGTTAAATTAGTATATGCAGGTTTGGTGTACGGTGTACTGCTTAATTAATTCTCACAAACTCACTCGAAAATTAAACTACCAACGAAAGAGTAAGCATGTCATGCATTCATTCTTAACATCCCATTTTTGCAACTTCTTTTCTTTTATGCTTTTATCTCAATCCACATCCAGATGGTTGTATTCGATATTCAGTGTAAATATGCTTATTGATAACTGATTCACTTTTTCATTTTTATTTCTCTCTCTAGACAGATAGTATCTTTTTTTTCCTGTAAAAACTTTTTCTCTCTCTCCCGTGTGATCTTCTCCCCGTCTCTATTAAAGATAAAAAATTTCATCAGGCCTACATCTGCTTACTACAATCAATCATATATCATGTGTTAGTAGGTTTTTAAAACCCTAGTTTGATCATAGATATTTTGACCATTTGTCTTTATATAATCAAAACGTAAATTATTGTTAGAAGTTACTAATCTGTGGAGTTTTATATGTTTTCATCTTTAACATTATGGTTTTATTTTTTGTGTTATGTTTTTTTTTACTATATTTTGGTGATAAGTTTAAAATAAAACACTTTATTTTAATCATAAAGTTAAGGTTATAAATGAATTTAATATGTCTAAGATTGTTATTTGAATGGTTGATTAGAGGAAAAATGTTTAAGATAGAAAAAAACAAAAAAAAATTGTTTTTTTTATATTTATATAGCATTGTTGTTCACCATATGAAAAAATAGATATACATAGTTCATAAAATTTGTATATAGTCATATCTGGAGAAAAAATTAAAAGAAACTGTTAAGAATGCTCTTAGTCCCTTGATTATATATATAGCTCCTCATAGCTTCATATTCACACACATTAATTTTCATTATACAGTACTACACGGCGAGACTCGGTGAATGTGTGATTAGAATGCGTGTAGGACCAAATAATTTCTCCCCTTAATACAGTCTTAACACCATTTCCGATCGAATAAAAACACAGCCCATTAGAAAAGTAAATTTAAGATTAAAAAACTTAACTGTATAAAACAAAAGTCAAAAACCTAGATTTTGATACTAGTATAGAATTTGAACACCGCATCGTCTTTGCTAATCCACTAGTCTTCCTTGCGACCAAATTACATTAGTAAATTGTGTAACACATACAAAATGCGACATTCGAACACACACAGGTTTTCTCCTTTCAGCAATAAGCTAGCTAAGAAATTGCCGCAGTTACATCACGGAAAACTATAAATACTAATCATAATTCCTGTTATAATGTAGGCCTTCTAAAGGTCCATTCGCCTTGAAACAGATCCTGTAGCAGAAGCAGCTTCACGATCTAAACGCCGACGTTCTCTCTGACAGGATACATTTTAATCGTCAATTAGACAAGTAAACAAAATTAAACACATCTAGCTGTACTATATGCTTAGGCTCATAAACTTACAAATTAGAATAAAATGTGTTCATTCTAGAGTTTGAAGTTTGAACAGATGATCACAAAAAATATAAAAAGTACGAACAAGTGATCAACGTACTTTTTGTAATATATCAAACAATTAAACCCTGTTTGCAATCACAACCAAAGAATCTCACAACCTAGAGGAAATCTCCAATTTATAAAAGTCAAAGCAACAAGTGACAAATATAGTCCAGTCGGAAAATATATATTTATTGCTTTAAAACGAAAAATGAAAAAACAACATACCCTTCTTTCCCAGTATGGATGAAAGCAGACAAAATCATAGACTGTAGTAATGGTCGAAGCCAAAGCGATGTTGAGACCGGTAAACAACAACAATGCAGCCATGGGCCGCGTCCTATGCGGCATCTTTCTTAAGCTCTAAGCTTCCAACCACTACAAAATTCAAATTCCAAAAACCTTAACACCACAAGTGTAGTACATAAATTGCCTTATTGACACCTTTGGTTGCATCTGACAAGTATGAAGTACATTTTTTTGCCAAGGATAAGAAATTTACTTTCAAGTAGCATTAGTAATATTAACTGTAACGTTATAGATGGATGATTTGGCAGAAAGTAAGAAATATATTTTGGTATAGTGAGTAGTGGAAAGTATTTGATGGCTGTGTGGAATTGTTAAATAGGAAGTATATGCATATTTCTTCTTAAAAAGAAGAATGAATCAGCATGTTTAATATAATATACTTTTCTACATCGAAATAAAAATGACTTCATTTTCTCATGCTTTTCGGACATGCTTAGACTAAAAGGTTAAAGTACAAAAATATATGCTGTTGTCTGTTCGGGAAACAAGTTCAACAAATTCTCTGAACACTTGAAAGGAACTGTGGTTGTTGAAAAAATTAGTCTAGATATTGCCTTCAATTCCTTGCTTTAGATTTATTACCCCTATCGTTGGATATACAATCCACACACATAAACGCATACATACATATATAAATATCACTTTTCAATAGATGTTCTCGATCTCGAAGAAAGAAGCTAGAACAAAAACCGGAAAAATGCTGCATTTCAAATCTATGAAGTTATACCCCAAAATCAAATCTTTCATGAATCATGACCATCTATCTCTACTCATTCACTCAACAAAAAACAATAAATATTCGGCACTTATAATTTCGAAACCCCAAAACGTCACCCATCTCACGTTTGAAATAAATATTACGGAGTAGTAATAGCCAAGATCATGTGCACCAAGGTACACGACAAACTATATATCTGAAACTCATATGTTCTTGGCTAAAAAAACATTTACTCAAACACATTTGACTATTTTCCTCACATTTTCTTAGTAAGGACCTGTTTAGCTGCAAATCTAATCGAATAATCCGGTTTATCTAATGATGGGATAAAAAAGTAAGTTCAATCGCACAAAAACAATAACTATCCCGGATTGATAAAACACTAACAAATAGGTTAAGCTTAAAATCTGCAAACAAACAACAATATTGTGAATTTTTTTCAAAAAAAAAAAAACAAGTACCTCGTAATTTATAAAATAGGAAACGAATCAAACGATAGAATAACAATTATGTATATATAATCCTTTAACCCAAAATCACTTAAAAACGTATAATTAAATGACCTAGCAATTAAAACATTTCGTCGAACAGTTGGTGTGCAAAAAATTAAAACGCATATAAAAATACAACAAAACGGTAAATATACATTGTACTGAACAAAATAAACTATTTTTTAGAATTACCCACAAAAATATATGTGATTCTAAGCACTGAATAAAAGAATTGTTCAGAAATAATAATAAAAAATGGGGTTTTGAGTTTTTACCTTCACTGAGATAATCACGCTTGGTGCTCTCTCTCTCTAAAATAATTTTTTATTTTTTTTATTTTTGTATTAGTAGTTTTGGTACACATTCAAATAAACCCTTCAATTATTTGGTATTCTCAATTGAACCACAATTAAATATAGATAATAAATAGTACACATTCCCAATACATGGAGAGTTCGGTTCGTTTCGGGTCAGTTTTTGATAAAACCGAAACTGAACATAAATTTCAGCTCGATTTTTTTGGGTTTTCGGTCTTTTTGGTTTATGAACCGAACCGGTCTGTCTTTGTCCGGTTTCGGGTTTTTTCAGTTTTTTTTCGGTTTTTTTCGGTTCGGTTTTATAGTAAACCGAAACCGAGCCGAGACGTGTTCGGTTTTTCCGGTTTTCGGTTTGTTTCGGTTCGGTCGGGTTTTCTCCCAGCCATACTTAAAACGAATAACGGGACATTTGATTAGTTTCTATTTTATTTTTTGGAAAAAAAAAATACATTTTTGAAAAATTAAACTCATACATTTAAGAGACTATGAATTTGAATTTAGTGTTACTAATTTCGATATAAAAATCATGAGAAAATAATCAATATTCCAGACACATTAGTACATATAAAAAGAATATGTGCTTAACTGATACTAGAACAAGATCATTTTCAACGTAACCAATTTCGATACGAAAATAGTGCGGAAAATATCAATATTCCGGGTACATATAAAAAATAATACGTGCCTCAGCCTAACTAATAGAATGTGATTATTTTGATGATGAGAGAGAAAATATAGGATCTAAACCTCAAAAGTTATTAAAATAAGTTTTTTTTTTTTTTGCATCGGGTTCTAAACAACAACTGAAAATTCAAGCAAACCAGGCGTCTCACTCGTAAGAAAAGGGAAATGGGGTACCTAACTTATAGTTATCATAACTCAAACTATATATATATATATATATATCCTCCCCCTATATAGGAAATGTTATATGAACATCATGAAAAACACCAAACAAGACACTTTTTCGTAAAAACGCTCCAAATCAAGATTTGGTTAATGCAAATCTCCACGGTTTCACGACGGGAACACAAATATGCGTCTTGTTTTTTTTTTCTGAGATGCATAATGACATGTTTTGAATTTTTAAATTTTACCATAATTTCGAAACATGTCATTATACATCTCGGAAAAAAAAAAACGCATATTTGTGTTCCCGTCGTGAAACCGTGGAGATTTGCATTAACCAAATCTTGATTTGGAGCGTTTTTACGAAAAAGTGTCTAGTTGGGTGTTTTTCATGATGTTCATATAACATTTCCCATATAGGGGAGGATATATATATATATATATATATATATATATATATATATATATATATATATATATATATATGAAGTCAAAGTTGGGTAAGCTACATATTCTATGTTGAAAGTATTTTATCCTTTTTCAACAAATATAGGAAGTGGTTTAATAAGTATTTTTGACTCGCATTGAGTTAACTAAAGAATCTACTTGAGAGGACTTTGACGATTTTGTATACGATCAAACATACATAAGCAGCACCGTGGCTAAAAGATAACAGTTATAATCCTTACATATTAGACGGAAAACAACAAGCAATCATCTAGTTACAAACTTTTTTACAGCAGTTGCATATTCATGACTTCACAATGTCACCTGATAGCCTTGTCACGCTCCTCATTTTTAAGTCGAGTGCACAACTAAAATCGATCAAACTTATCTTACTTCTCCCTGTTCCTCTTTTCTTAAATCTTCGATATACTTTTCCCTGTTTCTTTTGTCGCCGTTGCCGTTGCTGCTGCTAAATGAGTTAGAATTAGAATTAGAATTAGAATTAGAATTAGAATAAATGTAAACAATTCGGTCTAGTTACAGAATGAACATGAAAGCAATTTTTTTAAAATGCCAAATTCTACTCAAAAAAATCCCTCCAGAAATTGGTTTACTCGGTTATATGTTTGTTTGGGTGTTGATTTTGTTTGCTGTGTATGTGCTGCTTAAGAAAATAAAATAAGAGTATTGTGGTTTTCAGGTTAAAAGGACGTGTTACGTATTTACCATTTATTATTCTTGTGATTTCAAAATCATTGATCTTTTTACAACAAAAGGAAATGCAAAAAAAAAAAATATATCGTAAGAGATGTTGGTTAAGTTAATTCATAAAAAAGTAATCCATGGTCAATGGAGACAACTTTAAAAAATGATTTAAATCGTACAATCAAAATTATGGGAGAATTTGTCCTTCCAAAAACTTCAAATTTACCTCTATGTAACTCGAAATGTGAAAGGTACCGATCCAAGTGGTTCACCGAGAGACAAAAACTCAATGGCCCAAAACTGTAACGAAAACCGCAGTTCTTAATCTGGAGAGACAAATGCCTTTTCTCTCTCACATACATCACACAGAAGCTCTGACTACTCTCTAACGGAGACCTAATCAAGGGCTGTGATCCAATCATCGGATTTTGATTTCTTGTTTCAGATGAGAAATTGTCTGTTTCGGAATGGAGGTAGATCGAGGCAGTGGTGGTCCAGAGCAAATGCAGAAGCTGGACGGCTCCAAGCACAAGATTTGTTCCACTTTCTTTTCCATCTTCCTTTTCGTTGCCTCGCCGTCGTTGATTCTGCTGCTATAATGTTATTATTTTGATTTAGTCATGAGAAAAAGAGGGAACTCATTTTGTACATAAATGTTACTGTAACTGTCGGGTGCACTTAGCTTGCCATTTCCCAAATATTAAGTTCTAAGGTAATTAAAAAATAGCAAAAATCTGTATAACAGTCTGTGAACAGCCAAAAAAGGGAAAAAAGTACGCAAGCAAATGAAAAGCAATGCCTTGACTGATTTGCAATTCTAATCCTTAGAAATCAAATTGAAAACAATAAGCAGATCTTAGTTAAACTTAAATCGTCTTGAAATAAAAGATATTACAATTTTTGTTTCCTTTGGATCTGAATTTTAAAACAAGCCACCAAAGAAACAAAGGAAAAAGACATAATCCAGTGACATGAGTCCATAATTCAGTTCAACGATGAAACCTCAAGAGAGAGAGAGAAATTAAAATAATTCAGTGTCATGAGTCCATTATTTTACCATATAATCTTCTCTTGTTCGTGATATTTAAGTCCAAGTATAGTCCAAGTATCCATAAGCATTATCGATCAACTTTCTTCTTTGATATCCTTCTCGTTGCTACTTTCTTTGTCATCTTCCTGTCCTTGTTGTCGCAGCCGTTGTTGCTCCTGCTAAAGGAATTAGAATAAGAGTAAAAAATGGATAAATTGGTCGAGTCACAAATTGAACAACAAAGTACATTCATTTTTCCTTGTTAAAATCTACTCTAAAGATTATACTGCATTTCTAGAAATTGGTTTACATGCTTGTTTTGTATCAGAGGAGTATTATAGCAGTAAGAGACTTCATATTCTGGTCCGGATTGGGTGTTGATATAGATATATTACCAGTATTGCATGTTTACCTTTACTTATCTTTGTGATTTGCGAAATCATTGCTCCTTTTACAACGGAGGGCATTGCAAGGAAAAAGCTTCAGCATGGATGTTTGGTTAAGTTAATCCATCGAGAAGTAATACATAGTCAAAGGGTCCCATAAGTTAAAAATAATTTAAAACGTAAAATCAAAATTCTGGGAGAATTTGTCCTTCCAAAAAGAAAGCCTTCAGATTTAAGTGTTTAAACGATTCAGTCCCTTTTTAATCATGATAAATGACGGAGGGACATAAGAAGGGGAGAGGTGCCGGAGAATACTTACATCTTCACGAAGGTGTTGAATGGTTCTATTAAGATTACCCTTCCACATCGTTCGTTTGTCTTCTTCTTCTTCTATTACTAAAATATCCTCCTCATAAAGCTTCACATAATTGAGGCTTGGAGTGTGCACAAAGCCCATCGAAAAGGATTTAAATACGGGGAAGTCTATTATGCCGACATCATATAGCTCAGGGAATTCTATGTCATCAGCCACGTGGTAAAATCTCTCGAGAGCTGGCAGTTTATAGAGTTGAACATCCTTTAATTTAGGTAAAATGCTCCCGGTGTATTCCTCAATTCCATCTACTTCCTTTTTAGCCGAAATGACTTCTCTTAAATTGTTGCATTCACTTATGTTAAGTCTACGAAGATGCACAAGATATCTAGCTGTACAAGGGCTGAACACGTACTCCAGACTGTCACATCTCTTAATGACCAGTCGGGATAGATTATTGAAAGACCCTGCCTGAAGTTGACCGCACCATATCTTCTTCATGTTCTTCAAAGACCAAAGTGCCATCACCCTCAATCCAGGAAATGAAACCTGCAGACCAACAGCAGTGAGTAAAAAGTAACTCAAGTTTTATAATGAACTAAATGGACCCCTGTAAAAGCATGAAAAAACCATATGTTTTGTCTTGTGAAAAGTGGGTTTCGAGTTTACCTTCACCGCAAATAGTGTGTTTGCATAATCAAGGTACGTGCCAAGCAAATCTATTAGTGCAATTCTTAAAGTTATGAACTAAAAAGTACGGAGACCAGTTTGATAATCAACTAAATGGTCCTCAATAAAAGCATGGAAGAAAAACTGTTTAGTGTTTTGAAATGTGAAGCACAAAATATCTCTAAAAAATGAAAACTTTGTCGTTAACTTTAGAAAGAAGATCATTTTGTCGTTATTTACTGTACCTTGTGAGGAAAGATGTATTTCAAAGGATTTTCATCTGAGATGGAGATTAAGCACTCGGCTTCCGGTATATTCCTGAGATTTAAACTGGTGAGCTGATGAAATTCAATTTCCATTACACCTTTGCAAAAGCATATGAGAGATGATGCATTATTGATATGCAATGAATGTAAATTAGGCAAGTGTAGTTTGCGAGTTGTATCTTCTTGTCTACCCTCCCAACTGATTACTTCTTCCATGCTTCCACATTGATTAATCTCGAGTAATTCAGGATCCACAGTGTCCACTGGAGTTGACAGGTGGAAGATATTCCTCAATTGATTACAATTGGTCACATAAAGCACGTTTAGCTTGAGCAAACTCCCGACCACGAGTGGGCCATTTACTATATCTTTTAAACTCGGGCAGTTGGTCATCTTAAGTGTGTGAAGATGAACAAAGTATGTGACGTTATAAGGGCTGAACACGTACTCCAGATTGTCACATCCTTTAATTATGAGTGTGGACAAATTATAGAAAGACCCTGACTGAGGTTGCCCACACCATATCTCCTTCATGTTCTTCAAATAAAAAAGTGTCATGGCCACCAATTTGGGTTATCTTTTCTCTCTTTCTGTGTCTCTCTTCGGGTTAAGTTATATATTCCTTCATGTTCTTTCAACTAATGCAAAAGTTCTGTCTCTTGCTGCATCGATACTGTTGATTCCTCTGAACAACTGTAATCCCATTCCCATGGTGAACAAGCTTTCAACATCGATACGAGAATCTTCTTCGAACAGGCTGCAAAGTAAGAACACTGTCTTGGCTTCCTCGCTGTCTAAGTGGTCATAACTCAGCCTTAAGATTTGTATACTTTATGTTCTACTCCTAATGTTGTCATTAGTCTCAGTAGAGTGTCATTCCAAGTATGTTCTCTCTTCCCATCAAGTGCACGCACTAAAGTTACCAAGGCAAGAGGCAAACCTGCACATTCTTTCACAATCTGTTTGACTGTAGGTACGAACCCGTGATTTTCACCTAGGAAAACCCCAATCTTTTCATTGAAAAGATTCCACGACTCATTTTCTGGTAAGGGATCAAGCGGCAATTCGTGTCTTCTACTCCTGAAATCCATCCATAGGCTTTGAGTTCTTGACGTGAAAACAGCTTTGCACTTACTTTGAGAAACAGTGTTCTTACTTTGCAGCCTGTTCAAATAAGATTCTCGTATCGATGCTGAAAGCTTGGTCACCATGGGAATGGGATTACAGTTGTTCAAAGGAATCAACAATATCGATGCAGCAAGAGACAAAACTTTTGCATTAGTTGAACATCTACGATGTCATCGAGAATAATGAGAACTTTCTTGCCTTCTAGTCTTTGACTAGCTCTTACAAACAAATTATTTTCCTTAATTATAAGACAACATTTCTGCAATATCATTCTGTACTTTTGTCGTGTCTACTTTTTGGCTCACAACTGTTTTTGCATACCCATCAAACGAATTTTCTTCATTCACCCTTTTAAAAACTTCCTCCACCATTGTTGTTTTCCCCACCCCTCCCATCCCACATATCCCAATCATGCTAATATTTTCATCCTTCAAGTTCTGAATGATCTCTTCCAGAATCAACTCTCGAGAATTCAAAGCTGGGGATGTCGAACTCATTTGTAGCAGCTCAATGATGTTTCGAGTTCTCTTCTTTGCCCTCCGGCTTAAAATATAGCATTCCTTCAAATTCAAGCACCAACTGTTAATACACCTTTTTGGAAATCTAGCCTCATCCTCAACAATGGCTCTGTACCTCATCCTCAACAAAACCAACACTCTCCAACCAAGTTTCAACAGTATTCAGTATTTTGTCCACATTATTTTCAGCAACCTCAACTTCTTTTCAAACATCATCTTTCAAATTTCGCAGCTTTTCCAGTTCCAGCTGAAGAGTCTGAAGATTTCCATTAAACTGGAATAAATAACACAATTACCGTCCGATTGGAGCAACCAATAAGTCAGTGATTTTCCCCGAAATAGCAAAAGCAACTTCTGCCATTCTAAATGCCCCCTTTCTCTTTATTAGATCATTCCCCCTGCTTTTTGTTTTCAAATCATATTAAAAATAAAAATATGATCAGTGAATGTTTTTCAGATCTAAAGAACTAAAACATCAAGGGAATATCTAAAACAGGGAAAAAAATATGTTTAGGTGTACTGCAGTATAAGTGGTTAACAATTTAGGTATCGGAGTACCACTTTTAACTATTGAGGTACCGATCTACAAATTCTATCACCACTGAGGATCTATGGTTACACAAAATGACAGAATCGCACTCGTTCTCTCCCCTATCTCATAGTGAGTGCAATTCTGTCAACATCCGTCTAAAATAGATCCCTAACTGTGAGATACAGTGACTACAATTTCAATGATTTATGCTATCACACCCTTAACTGGATACCACAATTGTTAAAAATGGTACTCCAGTACCTAATTGTTAACCATCGGTAGTATGGTACACTAAAAATATTTTTTCCCCGCTAAATTAAATGCTGGAAATAAGGAGATGAGTTAAGGAAACGCCAACCAAATCAAGATGAATGTATAACTTTTAACTGTGAAAGGTATAGTTCTGAAATCAATTAACAAATAAATGTAGAATGGTATGCGGAAAACAAAACAATATCGCTAGGGAATTTAGTGTTTTAGGTCTGATCATAAAATAAGAAAAAGGTCTCAAAAATAAGTGCCAACTTGCGAATTTTCTCATGTTCGGGAAACAAAAAAAAAGGCATAAAATGAAAAGGTTATCAAGAGACACGAAAATATATTTGTTCAATATACGCAAAAAACAAATCAAAAGACACATTTAATAGTACTACCTCTAACTTCTTAAATTGCAAAAATTCTCTCATCAATATCAATCCATCAACTTGATCTTCTTCTCCATTCATTCTGCTAAAAGATAAGATTCTTAGTAAAGAAAGTCAAAGAAAACACCGAGTCGCGACATAAATTCTTGACAGTGGACTAACATAGAAAAAAAAATTAAAATAAAGATAAATGGTTCAATCAAGAACGCAGGTGGAAATGTCTAATAAGAAAGAGTGCAAATGGAGATAAAAAAAGAATTTCAACTTTTCTCCTATTCATTTCTCTGAATTCAAATTAGAAAGAAAATAAAAATGATAGTGTTCTGGGGATTAGATAAGCAAAAATAACAAATGACCAACAATAATGAGCTTGAATGGAAATTTTGGACTTTCCTGCGGAGGATCTAAGAAATTGCCACTTTACCAGATAAACCAGAAAGAACTAAATATGGATACGAAAGTTACCAAACTATTAATTTTTAGCGATCTGGTATACCTAACATTTTTTCTAATTCGGTACTCAACCTGTACGTTTCGCTCTAATTTGGTACACAACTTATACGTATACAGTCCAATTAATGGACTCAATCTGTCTTCGATCATCGGTTTTTAACGCATACTAAGTCCCTTAATTGGACTGCATACGTATATGTTTGGTACCAAATTAGAGCTGTCACGCCCCGGATTTTGGATAAACCCGGGTCGTGAATGTAAATTAAAAGAAAAAGGTTTAAATATCAAAATATGCGGAAGCATTCGACAACACACTAAATAAAAACCAAACGGATCCTTCAGGACATGCCGATAGTCATATTTGAGTAACTATTGGCCTAAGGGTAGCCAACAACGCTCAAATGTGACGATACGAAAAGAAAGCAATTTTAATTAAATGATTTATATAAATTTCGGCATGACCTTTACGTATCTATTTGTTTCCACAAAAATCAACCTGTTCAAACAACATGATATAGATAATTAAAACTCGCCAATCGCGATATTTCTAAAACCAATCCAAATATAAAATGTCACATCCAACCCAGCTAACCATCAAGATCCAAAACATATGGTCAAAATAAATATGGTACGAATAAAGTATTTGTATGCAAATAACGAACAAACTCGCGATAAACAACTAATTAGGCCAACATGGCTCAACTAAATAAATAGTTCCAAAGTGAATAAAAAGTCTAACGTGCGCGCGATCAAGTGTAATCCGATAACTGAGCCACTAGCAATCACTCTAAGATTCGTCACGGCTTACGTTGGCACTTGTACGTCGATTGAAAACAAAACGTACAGAAAACAAAGAAAGGAGGTAAGAAAACAATCTCGCTTAAAAAGCGGCGCATGCTACTAAGTACGCACACACAATCCTAGCATGGCAAATATATTATCATGATAAATAATGACAAGACAATTTTATGGGAAATGTAACCACCTCAGTAACTTACACATTCACAATAAATGAACAAATAAACAAGGTTTAAATAAATAGATTATGATAATAAAAATAAAACTCAACGAAAACCAAGTCGGGATTGATCACATACGTACCCACCTTTAGAGCCACTGCTCAAGGACCCATAATACAATGGTACCCCCACCCACACGCTGACACTACCGTATGTGACTAGAGATATGGGGCCGGCTTTAAGGGCACTACCCCTATGGTACCGATATACCTAATACTTGCACAAGTTTCCGGGCTCTCACCGTAAGCCTCCGGGGCTCATCCTTAAATACACAATGGTACAAATGTACCCACCTTTAGAGCCACTGCTCAGGAACCCATCATACAATGGTACCCCACACACACCGGTACTACAATCCCAGAATATATATATATATATATATATAAAAGCTCCAAAAAAAAGGCGAAAAACAGTAAAGTCCACACACCGAAAATAATGCACTAACACTTTGTAATGTTATAGTTAATTAGTTATCGAATGCCACTTGAAACACATCATTTTAATCACAATACCACCACATATGTATACACATTGTCACCACCTTCAACACTTCTCAAAGGTTTAATTTATATTACATTTTCACAAATTGTGTTTTAAGTATAGTAAATATAAAATCACTGGTCAGTGTAATGTACTGCACCACCATATTTGTTATAACAACATATATCAATATCTGAACCTAAATTAACATGCAACAAGCAACAAGCAACACACAAATCCCGCTTTTAGAGCGAAATCATATTCTTACCGAAACAAACAAGAGCTCGTTTGTCAAAATATCCCAAACTTGAGCCGAACATTCATCAAACGATATAACCAGATCTGGACAGCCACTAAACAACCCTTAAACTGCCCACAAAGAAAATAAATACATCTACGGATCAATTTAATTAAATGGAATTCGGATTAGGCTCTACCTTAAAATTTGACATTTTATAAAAAGTGAAAATTAAAGTAAATGGCTTACACAGTTAAATGGGTCTCGAAGAATAGATTAAGAAAACATAATCGATTGCAGAAAACGGACATCCGATGACCCGAGAATCAACTCCCGAAGCGGCTGCCTTGAAAAGACGAAACCACCACCATCACACCGATCACCGCTCTGATTTGTTTACTGGAGTAGGCTCCGTCTAGGTGAACTAGTGTCCCTCCTTGTCGTTCCTTTCTTTCTCTCTCTATCTCTTTGTTCTGTATATGTATTTGTATGTATATCATATGTATTTATGTCTATGTATAAATGTACACCGTATGTGTATATGTATGTGTTGCTGTGTATATATATGTATATGAATTAGGTTTTAGATTTCAGGATTAATCAAATTACTAGGCTAGCCTATAAGTTATTCTAAATTATAAGTATCCCAAAAACTATTACACATCTATTTCATTACTATATAATATATTTTCATATATAAACAACACATTATTATCACTATAAAAATAATAAACGTCAATAGTAAACACATAAATTTCCGAGACGTTACAAGAGCGAAACGTATAGGTTGTGTACCGAATTAGAAAAATTATTAGCATTGGTACTAGATCACTAAAAGTTAATAAAATGGGTACCATTTTAGCATTTTTTTACCGAAAGTCAATGAAGCTAGGCCTCGTTTGGTTGCGGGATAGATAATCTCGGGATTATGAGTCCGATCGGGATAACTGATAAGAGTGGTACTCGAAAAGATGCTTGGATTACTAATCCCGAGACTACCAGTACCATCCTCACATGGCTTTCCAAATACCCCTAGTTGGAGTTATTTGGAGTCCGAACGGGACACAACCCCGACACAAAAATTGTACCCAAACACATCTTTTGTGGGGGTGGATTTAAAGTCTAATCCCACTCTCAAAATGTGCAACCAAACAAGGCCCTAAAGTATAAAAACCCAGCTAAAAAAGTTACAAGCAAAACATAAAATAAACTTGCAAAATATAAAATTCCTCACTTAAATCAAACAATTTATCAAAGGACAGAGACATTTTATCAAACAGTTGGTGGGTCATAACATACAATGGGAATATATCCAAAGAAGCAAATACGCAAATTACAAAGAAAGAGGGACCGAGGGGATTATACCCCAATAGTAATTTTATTGATATTTTTATTTTGTGGACATTTTCACTGGTGTGACAGGTGTGTTGTGAAACCGCGTCATCTAAATAAAAATTGTATATTACCAGATCTCTCGTTTATTATATTTTGTACAAATTCGATTCCACCACCCAATGAAATATTGATACCCATTACATAACATAGCATGCCATTAGGATAACTTCGGTACAGTACCGACTTTTTTGACCATATACCAATACCGAACCGAACTTGTTTGGTTCGAAAAAAATTATACCATAACCGAACCGAAAAAGTTCGGTATACCGACTTTTTCGGTTGGTACGGTTCGGTTTTCCGTTTTATACCGAAATATTATTATTATTAAAAGATAATTCTTGATAACAATAAAATAGCAAAAAAGTTTGTAAAAAGTAAAATGTGTACAACTATTCTTATATTTGCTACATTTATTGTGAACTTGATTAAAATAGTAAACACTTATAAAATAAGAATTCTTTTAAAATATTAGACAAGAAAATGGAGAAACACGAAATTATTATATTTGGCTTCGTAAATAGGAAAGTAAGTCGTAAGAAAAATTAAAATAAACTATAAGACAATTTATTTGTAAGTTATAACTATGTGTGTATTTCTATATATTTTATAATTTTAATGTTCGGTTCAGTTCGGTATTGTACCAAACATACGAAATGGATACCGAAACCGAACCGACTTTTAAAGTTTGGTTCGGTTGTACCGTACCGAAAATTCGGTATACCGAACTTTCGGTACCAACTTGTTTGGTTCGGTTCGAAAATCGGTCGGTTGGCACAAATCGGTATAAAAAGTCCACCCCTACATGTCATGGTTAGAATAAAATCGATCAATATGACATAAAATGTACCCGATACGATACTTCCCTCCTATATAATATGGAAGTGTGTTTTTTTAGGACGAAAATAACTCTCATGCCGGACCTGACAGGTCCGATACGAATGAGGTCCAATAAAGGATATACAGAGACTGTCCATTATGGTATAATTGTTTCCTCAAAACATACAAAACTTGTCTTATAGCTCACTTATAAATTTATGAAAAACTACACGAATAACATGTCACGTTTGAGGTTTGTGTTTTGCTTTTATTTTAGAATTACTTCGAAAATTTACATTCCTTCTTAAAATAAATAACCCTATCACATATTCATTCCATTTTACTCCTATACAATACTCCACTGAAATCTTTGTCTCCTCTTTTTTATCTTTCCATTATATCCACTAGGACCGGGTTCGGTTCGGTCCAGTTCGATTTTTGGCAAAACCGAAACCGAAACCGAGCATATTTTTCGGTTCGGTTTTTTTCGGTTTCGGTTTTTTTATTTTTTGGACCGAACCGGAGCGGTTTTTTCGGTTCAGTTTCGGGTTTTTTCGGTTTTATTTTTTATTTTCCGGTTTTTTTCGGTTTTTTTCGGGTTTTTTCGGTCTTTTTCGGTTCGGTTTTACTGAAAACCAAAACCGACCCGAATTTTTTTCGGTTTTTCGGTTTCGGTCTTTTTCGGTTCGGTTTTTCCGGTTTTTTCTCAGCCCTAATATCCACATAGAACACCTCAAACTTACTAAAAGTTTAAACCCCAATTCAAGACATCATAGATACAATTAACAGTTAAATAATTGTTGATAATCCATCAAACTCAACTCAATAATTCTGACTTAACTCGATTTTGGCAATACCCATTTTTTTTTTAATATGAATCATCACCGATACTAAGAAACATAATAAGATAATATGTTACGTGAATTTCATTCAATTAGAAAGTTATTCACAACTCGTCAATAAGGGAGGCGCTTTCTTTTTTATTGTTTTTTTTTATATTTTGAAATATGAATAGTAGTAAAGAGAGATTTGAATATTATATACTAGTAAAAGTTACTCACATGACTTAAATATCGTAGTATATTTTATTTTGAACATAATATTCAGATTTTGGTATCATTTATTGTAGTTATGAAAGTTAAAACGAATTGTTAATTAATTTATAAATTGTTAATTAATTAGATTGTGTACATTGATAATTATTAAAACATACTGAGAGTATTTTTGGAAAATTTAAGCAAAATTGGACAACACATCAACTTTTATTGAGTTTACTTATATTAATAGTATGATAGAGATGATGATATGTTTTATTTAATCAAGAGAGGATGATATGTTAAGAATGGCTCTCCTCTTTTTTAATTTCATTTAATTTAATAGTTTATGTAAAATTTGACACGCCCGTAACCAAATTCAGGCTTCGGGCTGATCATATTATATGTTTTAGTAGTTTATTGATATATTCAATTTTACAAGTCAATCACGAAACATTCTTGAATTGCTAACTTACTGTTTTTTCTTTAATCGAAATGCGTAGTGAATAATCAATATCATGTATAAAAATGAGGTTGGCACTGGACAAGACAAAACAGACAAGCAAGGAAACTTATCCAAAAAAATATAATGAAAACTGCAAATCATGCACCTTTTCAGAGGGAAAGAGTCACATAAATAACTAGTAGTGTAGTTTTTACAAGCACTTAGCACAAATAATGAAAGTGAAACTAAATAAATACTTCTCTGGTTTCGAAATGTTTGCCATCTTTCCTTTCCTTTTTATGAAATTCCATATTGTTTATCCATTTTGTAAATTCAACTAAAAAGTTGGCAGAACTTTCCATTTTAACCTTACTAATAATACTTTTGATTCTAAACTTTAATTAAATGCGTAACATACTAGTTATTTGAGCTATTAGATAAAACAATAATTGTATGTCTATAAAAAAATTTCCTCCTAATGATGGACAAACATTTCGGAACACATGGAGTACTATATACGATAATATGATGGTTTGTTTAATGTATATTCGACTACTATTAGCTCATTCTATCTTTTTCTCATATATTCTCTACTGTCATATATCTAGTGTTACATGTTTGTTTGGGTGTTGATTTTGTTTGCTGTGTATGTGCTGCTTAAGAAAATAAAATAATGGTTTTCAGGTTAGAAGGACGTGTTACGTATTAACCTTTTCTTATTCTTGTGATTTCAAAATCATTGGCCTTTTTACAACAAAAGGAAATGCAAAAAAAAAAAAAAAAAACATACATATCGTAAGAGATGTTGGTCAAGTTGATTCATAAAAAAGTAATCCATGGTCAATGGAGACAACTTTAAAAAATGATTTAAATCGTACAATCAAAATTATGGGAGAATTTGTCCTTCCAAAAACTTCAAATTTACCTCTTATGTAACTCGAAATGTAAAAGGTACCGATCCAAGTGATTCACCAAGAGATAAACACTCAATGGCCCAAAACTGTAACGAAAACCGCAGTTCTCAATCTGGAGAGACAAATGCCCTCTCTCTCTCACATACATCATACAGAAGCTCTGATTACTCTAACGGAGACCTAATCAAGGGCTGTGATCCAATCAACGGATTTTGATTTCTTGTTTCAGATGAGAAATTGTCTGTATCGGAATAGAGGTAGATCGAGGCAGGGGTGGTCCAGAGCAAATGCAGAAGCTGGACGGCTCCAAGCACAAGATTTGTTCCTCTTTCTTTTCCATCTTCCTTTTCGCTGCCTCGCCGTCGTTGATTCTGCTGCTATAATGTTACTATTTTGATTTAGTCATGAGAAAAAGAGGGAACTCATTTTATACATAAATGTTACTGTAACTGTCGAGTGCGTTTAGAGCATTCTCAACAATACCTATTTATCTACAAAGTTATATATCTATTTTTTTTTTGCTACTCATCAGTCTTGTTAAGGTAACATATAACCTAAAATATTTTTGGAATTATACCATTCCTCTCTACATTGAGAGAGGTTTTGTAAAATTTCTAAATGGGACCCACTAGTAAACAAAACTCCAGCTATCTCTCTTCTTCCTCATTAATCTGTTTTATTTCTCTTTCTCTATAATTTCACACAGATTTGGGGGATTTTGACACTCAACTATCCTCACCTCCATTTTTACCCTAGCCTTCATTTAATCATTAATTCTCAGCCTAATAAAAGCTTTGTTTGCATACAATACAAATAACTTATCTTTCATTGATGTATGTTTCGGATTAAAGCGATAAGTAGAAGCCCAAAAATTGAAGATGTGGTTGTAAGATTGAGTTAAAATCTCCATATACATCTGTATCCATGGAAGTGGAAAGAAACTGAAAAATAAAATAAAAAAATAATTATAAAAATAGTATTATTTTATTTAGATATATATGAGTTTATATATGAACTGATGTGCAACTTATAGAATTATTGGCTTATAAAGCTATATAAGCTTATATTTATATAGAATATTTATACCTACTGATGAGAATGCTCTTAGCTTGCCATTTCCAAAATATTAAGTTCTAAGGTAATTAAAAAATAGCAAAAATCTGTATAACAGTCTGTGAACAGCCAAAAAAGGGAAAAAAGTACGCAAGCAAATGATAAGCAATGCCTTGACTGATTTGCAATTCTAATCCTTAGAAATCAAATTGAAAACAATAAGCAGATCTTAGTTAAACTTAAATCGTCTTGAAATAAAAGATATTACAATTTTTGTTTCCTTTGGATCTGAATTTTAAAACAAGCCACCAAAGAAACAAAGAAAAAAGACATAATCCAGTGACATGAGTCCATAATTCGAGACCAAGACGATTTAAAATAATTCAGTGTCATGAGTCCATTATTTTACCATATAATCTTCTCTTGTTCGTGATATTTAAGTCCAAGCGTCCATAAGCATTATCGATCAACTTTCTTCTTTGATATCCTTCTCGTTGCTACTTTCTTTATCATCTTCCTGTTCTTGTTGTCGCAGCCGTTGTTGCTCCTGCTAAAGGAATTTGAATAAGAGTAAAAAATGGACAAATTGGTCGAGTCACAAATTGAACAACAAAGTACATTCATTTTTCCTTGTTAAAATCTACTCTAAAGATTATACTGCATTTCTAGAAATTGGTTTACATGCTTGTTTTGTATCAGAGGAGTATTATAGCAGTAAGAGACTTCATATTCAGGTCCGGATTGGGTGTTGATATAGATATATTACCAGTATTGCATGTTTACCTTTACTTATCTTTGTGATTTGCGAAATCATTGCTCCTTTTACAACGGAGGGCATTGCAAGGAAAAAGCTTCAGCATGGATGTTTGGTTAAGTTAATCCATCGAGAAGTAATCCATGGTCAAAGGGTCCCGTAAGTTAAAAATAATTTAAAACGTAAAATCAAAATTCTGGGAGAATTTGTCCTTCCAAAAAGAAAGCCTTCAGATTTAAGTGTTTAAACGATTCAGTCCCTTTTTAATCATGATAAATGACGGAGGGACATAAGAAGGGGAGAGGTGCCGGAGAATACTTACATCTTCACGAAGGTGTTGAATGGTTCTATTAAGATTACCCTTCCACATCGTTCGTTTGTCTTCTTCTTCTTCTTCTTCTATTACTAAAATATCCTCCTCATAAAGCTTCACATAATTGAGGCTTGGAGTGTGCACAAAGCCCATCGAAAAGGATTTAAATACGGGGAAGTCTATTATGCCGACATCATATAGCTCAGGGAATTCTATGTCATCAGCCACGTGGTAAAATCTCTCGGGAGCTGGCAGTTTATAGAGTTGAACATCCTTTAATTTAGGTAAAATGCTCCCGGTGTATTCCTCAATTCCATCTACTTCCTTTTTAGCCGAAATGACTTCTCTTAAATTGTTGCATTCACTTATGTTAAGTCTACGAAGATGTACAAGATATCTAGCTGTGCAAGGGCTGAACACGTACTCCAGACTGTCACATCTCTTAATGACCAGTCGGGATAGATTATTGAAAGACCCTGCCTGAAGTTGACCGCACCATATCTTCTTCATGTTCTTCAAAGACCAAAGTGCCATCACCCTCAATCCAGGAAATGAAACCTGCAGACCAACAGCAGCGAGTAAAAAGTAACTCAAGGTTTATAATGAACTAAATGGACCATGAAAAAACCATATGTTTTGTCTTGTGAAAAGTGGGTTTTGAGTTTATCTTCACGCAAAATAAATAACTGCACTGTTCTCTCTCTATCTCTCTGTTATTTCAGAGTGTGTTTGGAATCCGAAAAATGTCACGGAAAAGAAAAGAAAATGAAAAGAAAGTAAAACCAAGGAAAATGAACTTGCAACGATTTTCCGGTCATGTATTTAGAAGGTTAAGAGAAAAGAAAAGAAAAAAAGGAGAGAGAGGGAGCTAGTCCCATTTTTCCCATTTGTTTTCATTTTCCTCCCCACTTTTGGAAGTAAAATGGTTTCTCTCATTATACACAAAGTTTTCCCTCACTTTCTTTTGTTTTCTTTTCCATTGGTTTTCCTATGCAAACAAACACAAGAAAATGTTTTCTTGGGAAATTATTTTCATTTTCCCATGAGTTTTCCGGGTTGCAAACACACCCTTAGTGTGTGTACGCATTATCAAGGTACGTGTCAAGCAAATCTATTAGTGCAATTCTACTAGTTATGAATTAAAAACTATGGAGACCTGTTTTATAATCAACTAGATGGGCACCCATAAAAGCATGAAAGGAAAGCTGATTCGTGTTTTGAAATGTGAAGCACGAATTATCTCTAAAAAATGGAAATTTCATTTTGAACTTTAGAAAGAAGCTCATATTTTCGTTAATTTAGTGTACCTTGTGAGGAAAGATATATTTCAAAGGATTTTCATTTGAGTTGGAGATTAAGTACTCGGCTTCCGGTATATTCCTAAGACTTAAACTGGTTAGCTGATGAAATTCAATTTCCACTACACCTTTGCAAAAGCATATGAGAGATGATGCATTACTGATATGCAGTAAATGTACATTAGGGAACTGAAGTTTGCCAGTTGCATCTTCTTGTCTACCCTCCCAACTAATTACTTCTTCCATGTTTCCACATTGATTAATCTCGAGTAATTCAAGATCTACAGTGTCCACTGCAGTTGACAGTTGGAATATGTTCCTCAATTGATTGCAATTGGTCACATAGAGCTCGTTTAGCTTGAGCAAACTCCCGACCACGAGTAGGCCATTTACTATATTTTTTAAACTCGAGCAGTTAGTCATCTTAAGTGTGCGTAGATGAACAAAGTAAGTGGCTGTATAGCGGCTGAACACGTACTCCAGATTGTCACATCCTTTAATTATAAGTGTGGACAGATTATAGAAAGACCCTGACTGAGGTTGCCCACACCATATCTCCTTCATGTTCTTCAAATAAAAAAGTGTCATGGCCACCAATTTGGGAAAGAACACCTGCGGACCAAAACAGCAGCGACTAAACTAACAATTTACTCCTCATAAACAGTAAATGTGGATATAATCTAGGAACTCGGGGCAAATTAGTAATTTATCCCCAGATGCTGTAAATTTGTCTTTGAGTCTTTGTACAAGTGAACTCAGGGCATAAATAATCCCCTCCACCTACTTAGACGTGTTATAAAGTTTTTGTCATATATTAGTAAAAACACCTATTATTAATTTGAAAAAATGTTCCTATCTTCTTTACGATTATAATTACCTAAGGATTCAACTTCTAAGTATACTAAATCTACCCCACCTAACTGTTCACACACATCAACTTTTTTTTCTGCGTTTCTCTTCAGGTTCAGTTAGAGATTTATGTAAACTCTTTCACTTTCCTTCCTGTATAACTATGAAATTGAACCCTAGTTACAAAAATTATTGTTATATTGATCCATCGGTTTGACTTTATGCTAAGTAGTCACTAGTTCGACAAAATTTAGTTCTAGAAGACTCAAAGTTATTCATTTCATAGGCAGATTGTGATGCCCCAATTTTGTGCATATGCTGTTGTAGAAGGATATTATAGGAAAGGGAAATTCTCATTAATAAATTGGGAGGCAAAAACCTCTATTCATTGTATAACAACAATAAACACACGGGTTTTATACGTTTAGTACACCAAACTATATGCTTTTAACGATTTGGGTACCCCACCTTTCAAATTTTCCAATTTGGGTACCACACTATAATAACTTTCCAATTTAGGTACCACCGTCTAAATTAATCACGGAATCATGTCACGTGACATTTGACAAACGTTAATTTGAGAGGGTAATTTGACAATTTTTCACAAAAATATGTCATCCTAGAAAAACGTTTCTCCCAATTTCACAAATAAAAAAAATGGATTATGTGATAATTTTTGTTGTGTGAAATTGGGGAATTTTTTTTTCTAGAATGACATTTTTATGCAAAATTGTCGAATTACCCTCTCAAATTAACGTTTGTCAAATGTCACGTGACATGAATCCGTGATTAATTTAGACGGTGGTACCTAAATTGGAAAATTATTATAGTGTGGTATCCAAATTGGAAAATTTGAAAGGTGGGTGGGTACCCAAATCGTTAACAACAGTATAGTTTGGTGTACTAAACGTATTTTTTCCCAATAAACATAGAACAATATAAAATCTGAAATTCCTGTCAAATCAATATAAAATACAATTATAATACTGAATTTTACAAAATTAATCCCATAGAATCTCTTAACAGTTGAGTCTCCATATATTGAAACCAGGTATAGTATTTTTCTTTCTTTTTTACACTGGCTGTGGTAGAAAACTATTCTCAATTTTAAAGAATAACACCAACAGGTACAAAAATAATTTTTTTCAGAAAGTACACCATAGAAATTTATAAAATAATCTATAATTGGCATTGCTAACAGGTACTAAATAGAAGTGAACTATAATGTTTTTATGCACAGCTAAAAAATTTCGTTTTTAGCTTTGGTGGCGCCAGAGACGGAAAACCATTAAAAAAAAGTATGAATCAGTACCTTATGAGGAAAGATGGAATTTACATTCACATCTGAAACAGAAACTACGCACTCGACCGCCGCTATCCACATCAGAGTCAAATCCATTAGCTGATGGAATTCGATTTCGTTAGCCCCTTTGCAGAAGCATACGAGAGTATTACCACCGATTCTCATAACTTATAGTTTAGGAAATAGTAACTTCCTGTTTGCCTGTCCTTCTCTTCCCACCCAACAAATTACCTTTTCCAAGCTTTCACAATCATAAACACGGAGTTTTTCAAGATGCAGGGCATATACTCCATTTGACAGCCGAAATATATTCCTCAATTGATTACAGTTCCGCACATTAAGTTTTTTTAACAATGCAAAATTTTCGGCCACTAGTGGGCCATTTGTTATCTGCTGCAAATTGTTGAGCTTAGAGAGCATTAATGACTCCAGCGTAGATACCAGGAAGGGTGGTTTTGAACAATCCATGTATTGGCTAGATATTCTGGAGTAACAGTATCGTGGATCTCCAAACATCTGATACATTGAGACTCCCCTCGCACTAACTCAAACACCAAACTTTGCGTCGATTCTCCTTTTAGAAGCAACGCCTCAGATTTGTGTAAAAGAAAATCAAAGTCTTCTCCCAAGGATACATGAGAGACTGACAGTATCCTTTCATAGTTTTCAGAAGCTCTGATAAACTGATAATCCTTACTATTTCCTAAATGGATCTGAAACTTTTTCAGGTTCTGTATCAGAGGAGTTCCTTGTAACATTCTTGGATTCTGTATGGCGAAACGCAAAATATGTAGATTGTACAACGACTCAAACTCCCCGTGGGTTGCAATTCCGCTTTTATCATATTCTTTTTCTCCCCGATCAATAATGAGTCCTCCCAGGTACAGTTCCTCAAGATTGGATAGGCCTGAAATGATTCCAGGTACAGAGCATTGTCGAGGATGAGGCTCGATTTCTAAAAGGGTGTATTAACAGTTGGTGCTTGATTTGAAGGCACGCTATGTTTTAAGCCAGAGGGCAAAGAAGAGAACTTGAGACATCATAGAGCTGCTACAAGAAGGAAAATTTCCAAAAGTATCTTTACCAGCCCCTCCTATACTATTCACGAGTTCGACATCCACAACTTTGAATTCTCGAGGCGAAAATACAGAATGATATTGCAGAAATGTTAAGTCTTATAATTAAGGAAAATAATCCTATTCTAAGAGCTAGTCGTCTAAATCAAAGACTAGAAGGCAAGAAAGTTCTCATTATACTGGATAACGTTTGGGAAGAGTTTGATCTTCAAGCCCTCGGTATTACTTTGCAAGTTGGTCAAAGTAAGTGCAAAGTTGTTTACACGTCACGAACTCAAGGCAAGGCTTATGGATGGATTTCAGGAGTAGAAGACACGAGTTGCCGCTTGATCCCTTACCAGACGATGAATCGTGGAATCTTTTCAATGAAAAGATTGGAGTTTTCCTAGACGAAAATCCCGACTTGGTACCTACAGCCGAACAGATTATGAAAGAATGTGCAGGTCTGCCTCTTGCCTTGGTAACTTTAGCGCGTGTACTTAATAGGAAGAGAGAACATACTTGGAATGATACTCTACTGAAACTAAGTACAACATTAGGAGTGGAACCTAAAGTATACAAGTCATTAAGGCTAAGTTATGATCACTTAGACGATAAGGAAGCCAAGTCGGTGTTCTTGCTTTGCAGCCTGTTCGAAGAAGATTCATGTATCGTTGTTGAAAGCTTAGTCACCATGGGAATGGGATTACGGTTGTTCAGAGGAACCAACAGCATAGAAGCAGCAAGAGACAGAGTTTTTGCAATAGTTGAACATTTACGATCTCGTTGTTTAGTATCAGAAGGGGAAGCTTTTATTACGGTTCATGATGTCGTTCGGGATGTTTCAAAATCCATTGCATTCACTGAGAGAGGTTCGTTAGTTATAGAGTATGGAGTTACATTGGAGACGTTACTGGAGCAATATTTGGCAACTACAGAGCATTGCACTTGGATATCACTTATGTCGAATGAAATTAAGGAGCTTCCGTCCATGTCTCGATTTCCTAGGCTGGAGCTTCTGCAATGCACGGAGAACGACCTACAGATCTCTGATAGTTGCTTTGAGGGGCTGATCAACCTTCAGGTTGTTGATGTTATGTGCTCCAAAGTTCCAGAACTTCCCTCATCGCTCCGATCTCTTACAAGCTTGCGTTCTTTGTGTCTCAGACATTCTAGGTTCGCGGACTTTGCTGCTATAAATTTTTTACAGAACTTGGAGATCCTTCGCATTGCCAATAACTTTATTGAGGGAGTGCCTCGAGAATTCAAAGTTGTGGATGTCGAACTCGTGAATAGTATGGGAGGGGCTGATAATGATACTTTTGGAAATTTTCCTTCTTGTAGCAGCTCAATGATGTCTCGAGTTCTCTTCTTTGCCCTCCGGCTTAAAACATAGCATGCCTTAAATTCAAGCACCAACTGTTAATACACCCTTTTGGAAATCGAGCCTCATCCTCGACAATGCTCTGTACCTCACCCTCAACAGAACCAACACTCTCCAACCAAGTTTCAACGGTATTCAGTATTTTGTCCACATTATTTCCAGCAACCTCAACTTCTTGTCTGAGATCATCTTTCAAATTTCGCAGCTTTTCCGGTTCAAGCTGAAGAGTCTTGAGATTTTCATTAAACTGAAATAAATAACCTAACTGCCGTCCGATTGGAGCAACCAATAAGTCACTGATTTTTCCCGAGATAGCGAAAGCAACTTCTGCCATTCTAAATGTCTCCTTTCTCTTTAGATCCTTTCCCGTGCTTTTGTTTTCAAAGCTAAAATAAAAAAGATGATCAATGAATGTTTCTCACATCTAAAAAACCAATTCAACAAGCGAATAGCTAAAATAGGGGGAATATACGTTTAGTGTATTGTACGGTACCACTATTTACAATTAAGGTACTGATCTGGAAATTATACCACAATTGAGGACCTAACGTTAAACAAAATGACGGAATTGCACTCATGTTCACTCACCTACCACCTATCACCTATCACATATCCATCAAAAACAGATCCCTAATGTGAGAGATAGTGAGTGCAATTTCGTCGATTTATGGTGTCTGACCTTAATTGGACGAAAATTTGTACATAAGTACCTCAATTGTTAAAGGTGGTACTCCACTGCCTAAATTGTTAACCAGCAGTAGTACACTAAACGTATTTTTTCCCGCTAAAATAGATGCCAGAACTAAGGAGATTAGTTAAGGAATCGCCAACCAAACCAAGATGAATTTATAATTTTAAATTGTGAAAAATATAGTGGTTCTGAAATCAATTAACATGAATCCATAATGGTACGCGGAAAATAGAACACTATCGCCAGGGAATATAATGTTTTAGCTTAATCATAAAATAAGAAGCAGGTCTCAAAAGTAAGTGCCAACTTGCAAATTTTCTCATGTTCAGGAAACAAAAAAAAAAGGCATAAAATGAAAAGTTTATTAAGAGATACGAAGATATATTTGTTCAATATACGGAAAAAAAAAATACACATTCAGTAATATTACTTTTTAACTTCTCTGTCATCTCACAAATTGCAAAAATTCTCTTTTCAATATGAATCCATCAACTTCTTCTCCATTCATAATATTGCTTAGTAAATCAAGTCAAAGAAAACACCAAAGTGGCATTATAAAATTCTTGAGAGTGAACTAACATAGATAAATAAATTACTGAAACAAAGATAAATAGTTCAATCAAGATGCACGTGGAAACATCTAACAAGAAAGAGTGCGAACGGAGATAAAATAAAATAAAAATCCTATTCTTTTTACAACCCTATTCATTTCTCTGAATTTAAATTAGAAAGAAAGAAAATGATAGTGTTCTGGGGCTTAAATAAGCAAAAATAGAAAATGACCAACAATAATGGATTTGAATGGAAAGAAACAAACTTCCTAAGGAAAATCATTGATTAGTACATACAAACACAATTAATATCCAAAATTCCACATTTTCAACTCCTATTTAATATTTGGCACATATTAACGTAAATTTAAATTATGTACTAAATGATCATTTTCCCCTAAGAAAATACCAGATAAACCAGAAAGAAGTAAATATTCATGTGGCAGGGAAATGAAACAATGATAAAAAAAATATATATATAAAAAAAAACTTGCAAAATATAAAAATACTCACTTAATAAAACAATTTATCAAGGAAAACCCATTGAGACATTTTCTCAAACAGTTGGTGTACCATCGCATACAATGAAGCAAAGTTACGATATAAAAAGTTACATGGATCACTGGTCCACACAAAACTCACGAATGATTCCCTAAATTATTCCTTCCCTCACGCTAAACAAATGTGTCCTGACCTATAATTAAAATTATTTCAAAAAAGTTAAGTTTATGGTCAGAGCTACCCGATAAATTTTCAATTTTTTTATTTCGCTAATTATGATTGTCAAAATTACACGTATTTTGATACGAAATATTTGTTTAAGGACAGAGGAAGTATAATAGTAATAAATTATTCTGGTTCATATTTTTGTAGTTGTAATAGTGTTACGATTATTAAAATATAATAAAAAAAATAAAATAAATAATATAGGATTATTATAAGTAAAAGAATAATAAAGCTGGAATTTTATGTAAATGAACGATTTATTAAAATCTATAAAATCTATTAGCTTTGATGAAATTGTTGAGGTAGGGGTGCGGATGCTATAATAACTATTGAATTATGCTTTTTTATATTAACTTTGAATTGCAGAATATGTGTGGCTGTGAATATTTAAGTGAGTCCACTTTTGTCTGGAGATATATCTAATTTCGTTATGTTACCAAACGACATCTAATTTACATTAATTAATAATTTATATTAAAATTATCAAAATGAATTTTGATACATTTTATAAACCGGTTAAAATTACACGTTAAATACAGCTAATTAGTAAGAGAGGGGGTAATTAATATCAGTGTACTATACATATTGAATTGCACATATTATTTGATAAAATATCGTATACAAATTGAATTACACATTATTGTAGATATTTCTAATTTGTACCATTATGATGTTAATAAGTGATGTAATGAAATTATGATCATGAAAACATCATGACATGAAAATGGCAAATGGGGCATGGGGGTGTCGGATTTAAATAGTCAGTTTTGTTAATAAGTGATGTAATGAAATTAGGATCGTTTTTAACATATTATATTGAAAATGCAATGTTTAAAAATAAATAAAAAAACGTAATTATCGAAATTCTGGGATACTGTATATTTTTTTAAAAAAAAGATAGAAAATGTTCTCAAACCGTGTAATCGAAATAGAGAATTATATTGTTGATAAATTGAAATAAAAGTTTTTCTATTTGAATTTTTAGCATGAATTCAAATAAAATGGAAAATCTCATGTTCAGTAGAATAAAATATAATCCACTTTGAAATGGAAGTAGTATATATGCTATTAAATGTATTTTGAAATTGGCCAATTTTTAGTGACACATACAATAAATATGATGAGGACAAAATTAGCTGTTGCTTAAAATAGGAGGCATATATGCATTACCATTATCGTAGCCATATTAAAGAAGTTAATTACCACATATGTAGTGATGTAAATGCATGGCTCTGATTATTATAAATACTAATTTTTGCATTAGTTTTATAAAAAGAAGAACAATATATATACTGTTGCAGTACCATATATATAACACAAGCATACACTTTAAATTCGTAACGTATTCTTGCAAATATTATCGTAACGTACCACCCATGTTGACCCATTTATTACTATAACTAATTACTAATTAAAATAAAGTGGCATCCAGTTTTTTTTAAACTTCTAGTCTTTTAGGAGTTAATGAAGGAATCAAAATCGTAATATTTGATCTGGGAATGTGAAAAATCACAACACATTGTAGACTACTTTTTAAAATGAACACTACTTTTGGATTGTTTTAATGCTATAAGATTACTAATATTACTGCACATTTATATCAGTATTTGACTATGCTAGTTAATATTAATAATTAACCAGATGCTATGCAAACTAATTAATACTAAGTATTAAAACATGAATTACAGTATATTTTTAAAATCACACACACACATATATATACACATATATATGTACATGTATGTAATATTGGGAATTGTTTCTGTGGAGTATTTTTGGTATAAAGCACAGCTATTTTCTCTCTAAGTCTAGGGACTTATTCAAGGTTTGATTCATATCATTTCATCACAAACAAATATGTACAGTAAATCTTTACCTTATTGCATGATCCCTAATGCTTCATTTATAATTTTTTTGAAGATTTTCTTTAAAGCCAAATTAAAGGTTGATCGTGACGAAGGGGAGTCCCAAATATATCAATATTGAAGACTGGCATATAATCTAGTATTAAGGTAATAAGAATTTTGATACTATATTTTCCAGTTTTTTTTTTTTTAGTTTTCAATTTTATGCACTTTTGTTGTAATTAATCATGCTGGACCAGTTTTTAAGTTGTGAGTGCTAAATGGGTTCCAAAAAATCAAGTCAGATAAGTTTCATTGTAAACATATGGTTTTTTTAATAGGAAATAGTAGATGCCTTTATTAATTAATTTTATTTTTATGATCAGAGGGACATTATTTCCGAAACATAAATTAAATATTTTTCTAAAGAACTTAAAATTTTGATCGAAAGGAATATTCTATCTTGTTCCAGAAAAAAAACCAACAACACCTTTGAATTCTATACTCACAATTTAATATTGGATTGAAGGTTAATTAAGATTTGAAGGTTAAGCGGCATTAAGTCCATTTTTTATAAGTAAGAGAGTTATTTATAATATTATTCATTTTGAGGATACAATTAATTTCACCTGAATATATTGATTGAATGCAAAAAAGTCAACTAAATAGATCAATGAAAGAAACAATTCTGTATTCAAAAGATCTTGAAGATTGAATTTTGAGAAAAGTTAGCATGCAACAGTATTTGTTTTTCTTAGTCATATAAATTTCCAGAATACAACATAATTGACCGCCCATTTGAATTCTTAAGTACACGTGACTAAATGTATAGAAGTAGGATTGATTGAGATGCCTTGAATATAAAAAAATCAATCCATATCCCGTCTCAATCCGATATATATTTTACTGGTTGGATTGCAATCTATGTTTCCAAACCGTGGGTTAATCCGTTCCAAACCGTATATATATATATATATATATATATATATATATATATATATATATATATATATATATTGTGTGTATTTCAATATACTAACATTCCATTGTTTTTATATTTTAGTCTGGTTATTTGTTCGCGAATGTTTTAAACATATTTTGATTGGTTTTAATTTATATTTCTCTTTGAAAAATTCAATTTATTTTAAAATTTAGGTTAATTGTGTAAAATATGAAAAATACATGAACAAAATGAAAATTTAAGAATCAATCTCAACCCAATCCGTAATTTATTTTGCGGGTTGGGTTGGAGTTTTAATTGTAACGGATTGAGTTGAGTAGACATTTAAATTTTATCAACCCGATCCAATCCGTCCCGCCATTTATTTTATGGATTGGATTAGTATTGATGTTAATCCGGAACAATCCGTCACGTGTACATCCCTATATAGAAGTATTTCCTAAGAAAAAATTAGTTGCTTAAGTTATTGCTAAACACCCTTACCTTTTTTTAATACTAGAAAAAAATCATATTGCTAAGAAAAGTTAATACCAAACGGTCTAAATTAAATAATTAATTATGACAATAATTTCGAGACTTGGAGAAAAGTTAGCAACGTCATCTACACTTTAGAAAGCACAATTAATTATAACTATAAAAATAACTTTTCTTTTGTTTTATTTAGTCATATTATAATTTTTTATAATACAACATAATTGACGGTACGTCAATACGTGTAATTGAGCAGTGCCATCACTAAGAGCTAACAACCGTCCATTCGAATTCTATATATATATTACATGTGACTAATAAAATGTATAGCTTTTATTTTTAATTATTAGGTGCTTAACCTTTTGGCTTATTGCTAAACACCATTGACTTTTTTTAATAGAAAAAACATGCTATGAAAAGATGCATGATACCAAACGGTCTAATTAAAACTAACTAGTCTCTTTGCCCCTAATTTAATATGGGCTCCTTTGCATGCCTCTCATACATTAATAATTAGGGGTGTTCATGGTCAGGATTGGAATGGTTTTGGCCAAATTCAAGCCTTCGTCGTGTTAAAATGATTTAGGAAAATATAACTCAAACCGGAGCAATGCAACTTTATAGCTCAAACCATAACAGACCAATGGTCTGGTTCGGTTTCGGATTGAGTTTCGGGTTCAGCGGTCCGGTTCGGTTTTGGATTATCACAATAAAGACAACATAATAAATTATATCCGAAAATGAAGAAGTCAACACAAAATCCATAAAACTCAAGAAATCTTATAGTTGCAATTAAAAAAACAAATAGATGAGATAAATCTATATTTATTATACTTAATATATTATATACTTAGTTATTTAATATTTATACTTAATTGGTTTTAGTGGACTAACGGTTTTCACAATCCGGTCCGAATTTTGATTAGTTAACCCTAGCACAGACCATTAAAAACGGTTTTGAATTTTACTAATATAAGCCCATGCCATATAAGTTGAAAACCCGGATCAGAGCAGACCAAAACAACGAATCGGTTCTGATTCACCAGTTCACGATTTTTTTTAACACCCTGGGTACTAATTACTAACAAATAAAAAACTAGGGTTAGGAAAAAAAATTAAAAATTTGTAAATGTAAATAGCTGTTGCTCTATAGACTATAATTAGGGAAAGTTAGTTTCGAAAAAAGATCATAATAATCATTACATACGTGTAAAAAATCTCTCTGTATCCAAAAAAAATTTCTTTATTTTATTTCTTGCTATCTGCCTCTCTAAGAAAATACAGATATGATTCTCTCTTATTATTCAATAATTTATTTATATTCTTTTGAAAGTTAGCTATGAAACATAAACCCTATTCTCATTTTACTGTTTGGTAGTCAACACATGTAGATTATTTTCCTTTACCTAGACATAAGAAAATCATTTTGTAATCTAGCTTAAACCTTTTTTACTTTTGTTGCCATGATTTAACCTTAGCTTATTTGTGTTTAAATATTCAAAAGTAAATAGCCCTTACAAAAATTACGTCGTTCAATTTCCCAGAAATTTACTAGTTTTATAAGTTTTCATTGTTGGATAATTGGTTATATATGTTAAAATCTTCTTATTTGAAACTTTCTTGGATAAAAATTGATTTTGTACGTTATTGACTTATTTCCTACCAAAAACTTTTTTATGATTCAAACTACTTGTTTATCCTCTATAATAAACACACGTCCACACACACACATATATATATATACACACACACACGTACACATACAAATATATGTATAAGTATATACCATACATATTATTAGGGTGCGCCACCATTTCAGATTTTTTTTATGTATATAATTTTTTAATTTTGTAGATAAATATATTTACGGCCCTCTATTATAATATAAGTTAGTTCGGTGGTACGGTGTTATAGTTGTATAAACATATTACGTGTTTGAATCTTCTCTCTTGTATTTCTTTTCCTTTAATTATTTCTTTTAACGACAACCCCGCCAAAAATAAAGTTTGGATTCCACCGCTACATGCTATAGGCATACAAGTACAAGATTCATTTTGCAGTGGTTTCTTCGGAAAAAAGCTAAGTTATTTGTAGTTTAATTTTCATCAGTTTAATTTCAAATTCCCTTAGAAAAACAAAAAAAGCACTCCCAAAATAATTCTGACCAAAAAATGTCGTTGCTCTGGAGAAGTAATTACACCAAAGGTACGTCCACAATATTATATTTAGGCTATTTCTCCTTTTTCTTTTTTACTTTTTCCTTATTTCGTTGGTTCATATAATAGGCTCGGTGCCGGTCCGACGCATTTCTACACGTAAGTCATACAATTTTTAGGGTTACTTTTTAACTTTATTCCAAAAAATTCATAAATTACGTAAAGAAAAAAACTTACAAAAAAAATTATAAAATCAAAACTCGGTCAGAACAAAATAAAACATTGTTTTTTACGTTACACAAAATATACCATCAAATAACAAATGTTCCTTTTGTATTATTATAAGGGAGCAAAACGTCTTATTTCTTAAAAATAATAATTATTTTTTGCGTAACGCTTAAGTTATTTGTCTTATTTGACTTATCCTTATAAGTCACCAAATCTAGAAGAGACAACTACTGTACTAAATATTACTTACCACTGTGGGTTGCTAACTTTATTGGAGCTCTGATCTAAAAAAAATTCCTTTTGTTTCATTAGTTCATAACCAAAAGTAACAAAGTCTAGTTCTTTTATGACCCACCCAAAAAGAAAATATTCTAGTTCTTTTAGCTAAAGTTACCACTACTAATACTACTACATATTTCATGTCTATAAGCTATATAGTATTATGATTATTCACCACTATCATGTGTAATCTGGGGTTGGTCCTGTTTATAATAATAAAATTTGTGTGTTTGATTAAAAAAATGGTTATTATGGAAACACATAAAGAACTTTAGTATTATTAGTCATCAGCATTGAATTTTGTTACTTAACCCTCTAAATATCTAGATATTTCTTTGTATTTCACATCATTAGTATAATGACGTGAAACTAAGTCAATTTTATCATACACTGTTAGCATATAAAGTAGCATTAGTGCTTTAATTATTTTTTCATTCATGTCAAAAGGTTACACCTTTGCTTTTCTACACAGCTTTACATAAATAATTCTTTCAAATGTTAACGTCATTAAAGTTTTCCCCCCCTAGAAATTGACTGTTTAAATTATATTGATAAGCCACGTCCCAATTTGTGTGGAATAAAATTTGAGGATACCGTCTCTTTTAATAAAATAAATAAATTATATTGATAAGTAAAACATGTTGTAATATAATTTTCTTCTTGACCAATTATGAACTTATGTTTTTTCTCAGATTTATAATTACGTTAAATTCTTGAATTTGCTTAATAGCAAGCATGGAGGATGATGGTACAAATCTCAAGGGAGGAGTATCTTCGCCAAAGATATCCAGAATTTTCAGGAAAAGGGTCGAAACAACTGCTTTCCTTTTCATCGTTTTCATCTTCATCGGGACATTAGTTTTGTCCCGCTATGTCGACGTTGTAAGTCCTTTAACTGTTCCTCTTGGCTCTTGCTACATACGAACATGATCTTATGGAATATATGCAGTTAAATGTTCTCCCTTTTGTGTTATCATTTTCGTTATATTCATCTAGAGCCAAGTACTGCTCTCATCACACTAAGATCTTGTTGCTAAGAGTGCTTTTGTGTTATAATTTTAATTTTGATTGGAGCAAGTTTAGGGTTCTCTTATTACGTTGATCATTGGTTGCAAGGTGACAGTTTAGGTGACCAATAAACATAAATATTTTTGACAAACTTTGAAGCTTGGAAACAAGTTGTGCCACAAGACTTTCTCAATATAGTCCTACACTGGGTAGTCTTAACAGGATTATACTGGGGAAGCTGATAGTTTCATATTTTTATGAGACTAAAATCATAAATATTGGTAATTTAGTAAAAGGAATAATCATCAGGCACATGACAAAATAGTAAGCCCAGCACTTTCAAATTAAACTTATTTTCTGAATCTTAAAAATTTATCTTTTCAATTTAGTTATAATATTCGAAACTTGGTATTTCAGTATAGTTTTGCAGGCTCTTCATTTCAAAAGGCAATTTCGCACTTCAGAAACTCTGAAAAAGATTCCCTAAAACCAGATTACTATTTGAATTGTACTCGAGAAAAGACACCACAAACATGTTCTAATAACCCCACTTATAAATTAGAACTTTTGCCATCAGAGGCATGCCCACATTATTTCCACTGGATACAAGAAGATCTAATGCCGTGGAAAAATACAGGAATTACAAAAGAAATGGTGGAAAATGCGAAAAAATTCGCAAGTATAAGAATAATTATAGTGAATGGGACAGTGTATGTGAAGCGGTATAGACATGTTTATCAAACAAGAGATGTGTTCACGATATGGGGAATTTTGCAACTTTTGAGATTGTACCCTGGTCAGATACCAGACTTAGATATTATGTACCAAATGGACGACAAGCCATCTATGAAGAAAAGTGATTATACGGGAGAAAATGCGGCAAAAAAGCCACCATTGTTTCATTTTTGTGCGGATAATTCGACATTTGACATTGTTTTCCCCGACTGGTCTTTTTGGGGATGGTAAGTTTTTTCCCTTCTACAGAACTCTCGCTACTTATTCATGTATGCCATGCTATTTGAGAACTCTTCTGTGAAAATTTAGTATGTTACAAGTGAAAGTTATGTGCTTTACCCAAAGCATTTAGCATAAGCAGGGCTAGTATATTTGCACATCAGTTGGTGCTTATTTTTTATATGAATACATGTGTATGCATAGTACTATCTATATGCACAAATTATTTCAGGCCTGAGATCAATATAGGACCGTGGAATAAGTTGAAGAAAGAGTTAGAAGAAGGGAACAAGCGGAAAAAGTGGATGAAAAGGAAAAGATATGCATATTGGAAAGGTAACCTTGATGTTGGAGAAAGGTCTAACTTACGAGACTGCGATATCACCAAGGAACATGATTGGAACGCTCGCATATATGGTGTGGTAAGAACCTATTTTCAAAATTACAGATTTTAACTTTTAAGTTAAAATTCAAGTGGTGACTTCTATATGGCAGTAGTGAAACATGAAGACACAATATCAATAGTTACAAAGAGAGAACTTAATTACCACCATGCATTTTGAGTAGTGCTTGTTTGGTTACATCATTTGAGAAAATAAGCCGAATGATTTAAGGATGCGAAAAAAAATTGGGGTCAAATCTTGTAACATTTTCTTTTTGATGCAAAAAGATACAAAAGTTCAGTTTCTAAGGTAATCAACCAAAATAGTTCATCTGTAAAGCAAATAAGAACAAACTTAAGGTCAATATTTGCAATCAAACAAGGGCAACATGATTTATTACTAAAAGTGATTGACTTCGACATAAAAGAAGTTCCTTCAGTTTTAAACGCTATGTAAGTCTTCCTGTGTAGGCATAGTCAAGTCCATTACTTGACTAGTCTTATCTAATAAATGATGACTAACAAATGATGGCCCAGTTTTGTTCCTTTATTTTAATCTTTTTAAGTGATTTAAGGCCAAATTGTTAGGTACTGTAACATGACTTATGTTCCATTCCAAAGTCTCTTTCATCCACTGATTTCCTGACTAGTTATTTATTACTACCTCATTATTCCAACAATATGCTTTAAATGAAATCATGTGGGGAACAAATGTTTTATTAACTCGGCTTGTTTGGTTAAAGCTCTCCAGCAACTAAGTTGGCTTATTGACTAAGGCTGTTAAAAAAAGTGTACTAACTTTTTAGCTAACAAATTTGTGATATCTGCCGGGTGAAAAAGCAAAAACAAACAACTTCTAGACGATAAACTTATTATAATACATCTTTTAAGTAGAAACAAACTTTTTTTTTGAAGATACAACAGTACAACCAAACAATCCATCTATGCTTCATTTTAGTTTGTTGGTAGTTGTTTGTTTGTCAGTCTTAGGAAGAGGACAAGGCTTGAGTTGTGTTCACAGACTTTTTGCAACTTTTCATTTGCAGAGAGGTAAGTAAACAACAAAGAAAGTTCAAACAATCATACGATAAACTTTGAATCGGAGAATATCAGGGAAGATACGTTGAACTTCTTCAACTTACTCAAACCAAAAATACAAAATAGACTTCATTTATCGTATAAATAAACGTTAGTTGCGAATGGATGGCTGGCTGATGCCCTTAAGACCATGTCTATTAACAGTATTTGTAGGAAAATTAACTAGAACGTGTTGAAGCTATATTGGATTTTGTTGAGGAGACATTTCTTAAGTCGGAATGTTTAACAGAGAAAGAGGAAGATAAATTTGTTGATCAACTAGAAAATTAGCATTTAATCAAGTTAAACCATTCCATTGTGTCATAGAGAAAATAATTTTCGAAATATTTGATTATCCCTCTTTTTGTAAGGAAATTTGGTAAAATCATGATATGATGTATCAAGTATAGTTATTAATTGATGCATTTTTTGCAGAGTTGGGGGCATGAATCTCAGAAGGGATTCAAAGGAACTAAATTAGCAAACCAATGCAATTATAGGTTGGTAATCCATTTCATCTAAATTGTAAACTTTTCAATATTTTTATTACTGTGTAGTACTTCTTTTGTTCATATCCATTAATAGTTTTTGACTTTTTTCTTCTCAATTCATGTAGATACAAGATTTATATAGAAGGAAATGCATGGTCTGTGAGCGAGAAATATATTGTTGGTTGTGGTTCTATGAGCTTATTCGTACAGCCTCGGTACCATGATTTTTTCTCTAGAAGTTTAGTACCTACGATTCACTATTGGCCCATAAACAAGGAGGACAAATGCAAATCCATAAAATTTGCGGTCGATTGGGGAAACAAAAATACAGAAAAGGTATCACTCTTCTACTATTTACAAGTTTTGCTCGTGTTACTTAAGTCTGATGGCATTTGGACCCTATGATGAAACTACAAACTAAATTCCTTGAACTCATTTCATTGTTATGTGGCCTTCTTTATGATTGATACATCTTTTATAATTGATACACACTCAACCTCCCCTAACTTAGTTACTGAAGATACTGAAGATCAACCAGTATCCAGTATTCGAATGTTTCTATTACGAGAGTGTAAACGAATTAGTTAATTTTTTTTTTTCTAATTATATCAAGTACCTTCCAGATAATATCGACCAATACATTAACTTGCTATTGTAACTTGTAAGTGACATGTTTAGACCAGGTGTGTGATAGTTAATTAATACAGATCATTAAACGGTTCATCATTTTGAAAACTATAGTAGAAGAGGTACATAATAATTTGGTACTCTTACCTGGTTTCTGAAAAAGAATTACTTCTTTTTACAAATTCTCTTTACAGGCACAGAAAATTGGAGCAGCAGGTAGCAAATTTATGCAAGAAGATCTAGATATGACGAATGTATATGACTATATGTATCACTTATTGAGAAGCTATGCAAAACTCTTGAAATATAAGCCAACAGTACCAGAAGGTGCTGAGGAGATGTGTATGGAACATATGGCTTGCAATGCACCAAAGCTACAGAAACAATTCATGGTAGAGTCGATGGTAAAATTCCCGTCATATACAAACCCGTGTTCCATGCCACCTCCATATAATGCAAGTGAGCTACATGGTTTTTTCGAGATGAAAGAAAATTTAACCAAGCAAGTAGAGATGTGGCAGACCTTAGGTAGGGTTTGAGTGAAGATAATTGAGTGGCCTTTTTATGAAGTCCGTACAGAGGAACCTTGTTTTTTTTCTTTTTGAAATACAGATAGAAAAAGGAGAAATGTTATAATGTAACTGCAACAGTACAATTAGATGTATTTCTGAATACAGGAATCATAATCAAGAATTTCAAAGTGTTTTACTTCTATAGGTCATTTTGCATTGCATCGTCTATCTCGAATATTGCTTTGTAAAAAGAATTTGCATTTATTCTTCTTTTAGTAATAGCCTTGGTTCTGAATCAACTTCCCCCCCTCCCAGAATCATCACTCAATCTTGGAGCGGCTTTATCATAATTTCTTGACAAGTTTGTAATCAATTTAGAGATTAGGAAGAGAAGTGTTGGAAATGTGGCAGCAAATAAAAACTTTTGCTGTAACCAACTTCAATCTATTTATAAGTAGTGAAAACGATAATGCTACAAATAGATTTCCTAGATTGCCTGGAATCTCAGCCCTCGACATAAAGTGAGGGTGTATAATTTCGTTCTTTGATTGTTTGTTGCCACCAACTACCTGTCTCTCTTTGCCATTCAGTATTTAATAGTATATGCTTATTTTCAAAAGGAAAAAAAGCTGGTATTTTTTGGAATTCCAAGTTAACTCAATTTACCAGAAGATATAGCCTTTAGTTGCCTTTTGATTACTTCTACAATCCATCTCTTAACCTATATAACAACATTTACTAATAGTAGTGAAATGAAGACAAACTCAAGCTCTTCACATTGCCTATAATACAAAGTTTGGAAGAGTAAAACTTAGCTTCATACTTTTTTCATACATGGGACAAAAATACACTTTTTTTCCTCATGAATATAAGAATATTTGTAAAAGAATGTATCTAATAGAGTAATTTTGAGTTTGAGAAATAAGCAGAGGACGAGGCTCGAAAGAGAAGAGAAGAAAATCCCAAAGCGCCTTGATATAAGCGACCAAGCAATTATATACGTGTATGCCACTTATTAGCTGTGTTCGTAAAAAATCCTAGTTATAAAATCTCAAATCACCTTGAGTATTGCCTTGGATCGACAGCCGAGATCGATGTGGGATCGTATTGCATGGACTTGTATGCATGCTCAAGTTTCTTTGTAATGTCATAGTCTTGTAATATATCTATGATCTCAAAGAACATCACAACATCATAATATTCCCCAGTTGGTTCACATATTATTTGTAGCTCAGAACCTGATTTCCTCTCCGTTCTTTGACATCTCGCCGGCGTGTTCACGCTTAGCTTTATACTTGCCCACCTGCATACATGGTTAACACATCTTATTTTCTATATTCTAATTTATAACAAATATTGTTATTTCAATTTTGTTCTTTTGTCATACAATTTTTCTCCATGTAATATACATAATCAAAAAAATTCCAGATAAAGTCGAAAGGCGCTGAATCTTAGGTTCAACTTAGGTGCCCTAGGGTCAGCCCTCAACATGATGCATGCTCTTTTTACCGTACGATTATTGATTAGTATTGGATAATTACCTTGCTGGGTCTAAAAGTAGCTAGTTGATCCACATCTGCTCTTGAAAGACAAGGATTGATGACTCGGATTCTTAGTTCTTAGACAAGAAAAAAGATGGAAAACATTAGTTCTATGGTTTCATATCATTTTATAATGACTTAATTAGTACTAATGGGAAGAAGCCTAACCGATAGGAGTTTGAGCACCTGATGGGTTACAATGGCTAACAGAAGAAATGAAGGCCAACTAATTAAAAGGCTATAATCCATAATCCTTTCTTGTTCCAGAAACTCAGTCTCTATCAAGTTGCCTGCAAATTTGGAAATTTTTTTGGGAAACAGTAATTATCTTTCTCCTTAGCTTATGAAGATTTTACAGCATGGTGAATCTTAATGATTTTACAATGTAAATTAACGACAACAACTTGGTCTTCGATGTTCTTTACTACGGTGTGGCCACTGGTGACACATAATTGGTGCTTATGAGTTTCAACTCATTGCAACCAATTATGGATAGAATTGTTTCTTCTTGATTTTTTGGACTTCTTTATGATCCTTATTTTGTATATTGCGAGAATATCTCTAAATTCAGTCAAAAAGAAGATAAGAACATTTTTTGACAAGTCGGAATTTCAGTGAAAATAATATAAATCTTCATCCATTTTCTGGACGATAAGTTTGACAAGTCGGAATTTCAGTGAAAATAATAAAAATCTTCATCCATTTCCTGGACGATAAGGTGAACTCGACGACTACTCAAGATTTCATCCTTTTTTTTTATGGTACACGAGATCTCATCCATTGTCTATTAAATAATTTATCAGCAAAAACTCCATTTCTTCGTGAAAAGTGACAGAACCCTACTTTATGTATCCCATACTCCACTACTCTAATTTACTGAATGCCAATATCTGTTCTTGCGGGATAAATTTACATTGTTTTAAGTTCACTTTCAGTACATAATCTTACTTAATAGCTGTCTCATCTAAAGCTAATTTGGTGATTTATATATGAAGTTATGTCATAAATGTTATATTCTTACTAAATAGTATTATTAATTTATTACCACTGTGGGTTGCTAACTTAATTTATTGAAGCTATTTTCTTAAAAAAAAAGTCCTTTTGTTTTATAGCTAAAGTTACTACTACTACTATACTATATACTACGTACATATGTGTATAAGCAATAAGCTATATACTGCACATATTTTAAGAAAAAAACTATACTGCATGTGTTATGATTATCCACACTATTATAACTAAACACAGAGATAACTTCTTTTTACTACAAATACTTGCATTGATAATTTCCCATAAAAGTATTATTAGTCGTTGCCTTCATGGCCGGATTTTGGACTAGTCCAAAGACGCACGGCCTAGAGCCCCCAAGCTAGAAACGTATATTTTTAAGACCCATGTTTGGTAAAATATTAAATAAATAAATATATATGTATAATTAATTTTATTTTTCTAATCAATAGTTATCTGTGATTGAGTGGTTGGTTTCCTTACTTAAGAGTCTACGACCCGTGTTTGAGTCTTTACGGAGACAATATTTTATTTTATTATAGAATTTGGTACACTAATGAATCTTTTAATTTTATATAATATTTTATGTGGTCTCTTATATTAAAAAAAACATGTAATTACTTGATTTGTTGAATAAATAACAGATTTGGTCACTGATTTCCTTTTTAAAAAATTATAGTATAATTTTAGTTCGAATGCGAAGTTTGTAAAAAATTGATTCGTATAATTGATTTTTTTGTTAAATGTACTCAACTTATTGCATATAATATTTTCTACCTTGATATTTTACCATTTATTAATCGTATCTTATAAGTTTTATTTAAATACTTTTTTTACGGAGAAAAAAAAGCCCCGTTTTTAAGATGGCATAAGGCCCCAAAAACTCTGAAACGGCCCCATTGCCCTTGATTTTTGTTACCTGACCCTCTAAATATCTCTCGATATTTTTTTTGCAATTCATTCACATCATTAGTTTAATGACGTGAACATTGAATTAAAACTGAGTCAATTTTATCATATACTGTAGCATATAAAGTAACATGAGTGTTTTACATAAATAATTCTACGTACAATTATATCATTACACCTTTACGTACAATTCTATCATTACCACCTTTACATAAAGTTCTACTAAGCAGACTTTACATGCAAGTTTACATAAATAAATTCTTTCAAATGTCAACGTCATTAAAATTATACTGTAAAACGTGAATCGATGTACATATTAATTATCTTCTTGACCAATAGGTACTTAATTATGACTTTTCTCAGATTTATAAGTATGTCAAGTTCTTGAATTTGCTTAATGAAAAGCATGGAGGTTGATGGTACAAATCTCAAGGAAGGAGAATCTTCGCCAAAAATATCCAGAGTTTTGTGGAAAGGCGTTGAAACAACCGTTTTCCTTTTCATCGTCTTCATCTTCATCGGGACATTAGTTTTGTCCCGCTATGTCGACGTTGTAAGTCCTTTAATTAACTCTTATGGAATATATGCAGACAAATGTGCTTTTGTTGTTTAAGTTTAATTTTGATTGGAGCATGCAAGTTTAAGGTTCTCTTATGTTGATCATTGGTCTTGCAAGGTGACTGTTTAGGTGACAAATAGTAAAACAAATATACTTTGACAAACTTAATTTGAATCTTGGAAACAATTTATACAAGTTGTGTTGCATAAGATTTTCTCGATATAATCTTCTGCACTGGGTAGTCTTAATAGGATTATACTAGGCAACCTGATAGTTTCATATTTTTATAAGACTAAAATCATAAATATTGGTAAAAGGAATAATCATCAGAACTTATAAATAATAAGCCCAGTTTCAAATTAAACTTATTTATAATTTTTGAAAAGTTATCTTTTCGTTCTAGTTCTAATATTTGAAACTTGGCATTTCAGTCTAGTTTTGCAGGCTCTTCATTTCAACGGGCAATTTCGCACTTTACAAACTCCGCAACAGAATACTATTTGAATTGTAGTCGAGAAAATAAGACACAACACACATGTTCTAATAACCCCACATATAAATTAGAATTACTTTTGCCCTCAGAGACATGTCCACATTATTTCCACTGGATACAAGAAGATCTAAGACCATGGCAAAGTACAGGAATTACTAAAGAAATGGTGGAAAATGTGAAAAAATTCGCAAGTATAAGAATAGTTATAGTGAATGGGAAGGTGTATATGAAGACTTATAGATATGTTTACCAAAAAAGAGACGTGTTCACCATATGGGGAATTTTGCAACTTTTGAGATTGTACCCTGGTCAGATACCGGACTTAGATATTATGTACCAAATGGACGACAAGCCATCTATAAAGAAAAGTGATTATACTGGAGAAAATGTGGCGAAAAAGCCACCGTTGTTTCATTTTTGTGCGGATAATTCGACATTTGACATTATTTTCCCCGACTGGTCCTTTTGGGGATGGTAAGCCTTTTCTCTTTTACTCATGACTTTAGCTTAAGGGAAATTGCACGAGGGAAGCTTTACTCATGACAAATAATAAAATTGTACACACTTTTTCCCACTCTCGCTACCTATTCAAAATTTCATATACAAAATTGTACACACTAAAAGTGTGTATCTCACTCTTATTTGGTGTATTTTGTTTTCTCAAGAATGGAAGGATTTGGGTGGGAGGTTGTACCTTGTAGGCACTCTAAGTGGCTTTGTATTTTTATATTTTTACTTATCCTTTTGGAGTCTGTTTCAGGGGTATTTGAACTATGTATTCCGTCCGTTGTTTGCAATAATAACGAGCTTCTACCGTAAAAAAAAAAAAAAACATATATGCCATGCTATTGGAGAACACTTTTGGAAAATGTAGCATGTTTAGCACAAGCGGGGCAAGTATATTTGCACATCAGTTGATACTATTTTTTTGTATGAATATATGTTTATGCACATAGTACTATCTAATTTATGCACAAATTACTTCAGGCCAGTGATCAATATAGGACCCTGGAATAAATTGAAGAAAGAGTTAGAAGAAGGGAACAAGCAGAAAAAGTGGATGAAAAGGGAACGATATGCATATTGGAAAGGTAACCTTAATGTTGGAGAAAGGTTTAAGCTACGAGACTGCAATATCACCAAGGAATATGATGGGAACGCTCGCATATATGACGTGGTAAGAAAACTTTTTCAATTATAGACTTTTAACTTTTAAGTTGAAATTCTTGAAGTCGTGACTTCCATATGGCCCTATTGAAACAAGAAGATACAATATTATCAATAGTTACTAAAAGAACTAGGCATTTTGAGTAGTACTTGTTTTTTTTTTTTTGGAAATTAAGAATATATTGAACCAAGAAACAAGAGTTCCTTTTGAGCACACAGGCGCATCAAAAGGTAGAAATAAAAAAGAAAACAAACCTATCACTTGCAAATTAGAATAAAAATGGGAAAATCCAAACAAAACTGATAGTTAAAACCAAAGTAAGAGTAGTCATAGCAGCATATCAGTTTTTTGTAGAGCACCTCTTGGTCGTAATTATGGCTGTTGAGTGTCGTATTTCTTGCATATTAATAAAGGCTCTGATCATTGTTCTGAATACCTAGTAAGGCACTCAGCCTTGACCACATTCATAGAGAACTTGCGACAACTTGAGAATAATCTTATCATCTCTAGGCAATAAACCATCATCATAATACTGTTCTTAATATCAAAGTAGAAGTTCACCGCTCTTTAAATCCCAAATTGACTTAAGGAGCTTATCCAAACAGCACTCTTAATTAGCTTGAGGTTTCATTCTCTTGGTCCTTCTTTTGGTTAGAACACCAAATAAAGAATCTAACAAGAAACACAAAAAAAACAGCAGTACCTTGCCAAACAAGCAAGCAAGATGGTAAAGCTAGCTATATTGAAAAACAGATTACCTGCATAAGATAAAACGGAGACAACTCTCTTATGCCCTTTGATCGATCTGTTACGTCATTTGAGAAAATAAGCTGGGTGATTTAAGGTAAAAAGATACAAAAGTTCAGCTTTTAAGGTAATCACCCAAAATAGTTCATCTTTAAAGCAGATTTGAAAAAAACTTAAGGTCAAGATTTTCATCCAGAAAAGGACTAAATGATTTATTAATTACTAGAAGTGATTGACTTCTACATATACATATAAAAAAAAAACTAACTTCAGTTACGGAGTATTATATTATTTAACAATTGATGACTTGCCACAATCAGTATATATTGTTTTCTTTATTTTAATGTTTTGGAATAATTTAAGGCCAAACTGTTAGGTAACATGACTAAGCAAGACCATTCATGTTTCATTCCAAAAATTGCCTAAAATATGCCCTAAAATTCATTCATCATGAAACAGTTTGTAAGGAAATTTAGTAAAAAGTAAAATATAAATGATAATATCAATTATAGTTAGGCCCTTTCTAGAAAATACATTTTAATTTAGAGAAAATAGCTTATTAATTGACGCAATTTCTGCAGAGTTGGGGGCATGAATCTCAGAAGGGGTTCAAAGGAACTAAATTAGCGAACCAATGTAATCATAGGTTGGTAATCCATTCCATCTAAATAATAAACTTTTCAATATTTGTTTACTGTGCAGCACTTCTTTTGTTCATATCATTAACAGCTTTTCTTCTCAATTCATGCAGATACAACATTTATATCGAAGGAAATGCATGGTCTGTAAGCGAGAAATATATTGTCGGTTGTGGTTCTATGAGCTTATTCGTAGAGCCTCGGTACTATGATTTTTTCTCTCGAAGTTTAGTGCCTACGATTCACTATTGGCCCATAAGAAAGGCGGACAAATGCAAATCCATTAAATTCGCGGTCGATTGGGGAAACAAAAATACAGAAAAGGTGACACACTTTTACCAATTATTACTATTAATTGAAGCCTAGATACAAATTTTATTCATGTTACTCAAGTTTGATTACATTATAATCCCCTGATACGAAATTACAGACTCAATTCCTTGAACTCTCATTTCATTCTTATGCGGTCTAGTACTTGTTTATGATTGATGAAGTATATTTTTTATATGTGTCACAATATACATCGAAACCTCTCATACCCTAGTTATTGAAGATCAAAATTATGATTGATGGAGTACATTTCAATGTGTTTCTGATATTAAAGCGCAAACGAACTAGCTAAATTGTTTTCTAATTTTGAAACTCTTTATATCAACCAGTTTAAACCTTGCAGATTATTTAGAACAATAAAATAACTTGCTATTGTAAGGGACATGTTTAGACCAGGAGTATAATGCGAATAGCTAAACGGTTCATCATTTTGAAAATCCATAGCAGAAGGAACATTAAAATTTGGTACTGTTACCTGGTTAATTTCTGAATAGAAAAAAAATGTTTTTTACAAATTTTCTTTACAGGCACAGAAAATTGGAGCAGCCGGAAGCAGATTTATGCAAGAAGATCTAGATATGAAGAATGTATATGACTATATGTATCACTTATTGAGAAGCTATGCAAAACTCTTGAAATATAAGCCAACAGTACCAGAAGGTGCTGAGGAGATGTGTATGGAAAAAATGGCTTGTAATGCACCAGAGCTAGAGAAACAATTCATGGTAGAGTCGATGGTAAAATTCCCGTCACATACAAACCCATGTTCCATGCCAACTCCATATAATGAAAGTGAGCTACATAGTTTTTTTAAGATGAAAGAAAATTTAACCAAGCAAGTAGAGATGTGGCAGACCTTAGGTCAGGTTTGAGTGACGATAATTCGTGTGGACTTTATGAAGTTCGTATAGAGGAACCTTTTTTATTTGAAATACAGATAGGAAAAGGACAAATTTTATAATGGAATTGCAACTGTACAATTAGATGTATTTCTGAATACCGGAATCCATACTCTAGAATTTCAACCGTTTTCCGTTTTACTTGTATAAGTCATTTTATAATGCATTGTTTTATGATTTTATCTTAAATATTGATTTGTAAAAAGGATCTGTATTCATTCTTCTTTAAAAAATAGCCTTGGTATTTCAACCAATATTTTTTCTTAGAATTCATCACTACTTAATCTTGAAGTGTACATAATTGGCTTGATCATAATTTATTGACCATTTTAAAGATTAGGAAGAGAAGTTTTAGATATGTGGCTGCAAATCAAAACTTTTGCTGTAACCAACTTCCAACATATTTGGTAATGAAAACATTAATTAATGCTACAAATAGATTTACTAGAAATGCGTGGAATTTCATCGATCTGACATAAATTGAGGGTTTATATTTTTGAGTTCTTTGATTGTTTGTTGCTACTAACTACTTGTCTCTCTTTGCCCATTCAGTATTTAATAGCATATGTTAAATTTTCAAACGGAAAAAGTTCTATAATTTTTGAAGCTTCTGCTAAGTTAACTCAAGTTCGTCCGATGAGTATAGAAGATAGAACTTTTTCAGATTTTGAAGTTGAAAACAAAAATAAAAAAAACTTGGGAAACCAAAAATATTCTATGGTCACGAGGGGGTATAGAGTGAAAACCAAATAGTAACTTTGGATATGGACTTATTTGGGTGTAATTTCTAAAGATGGTATGCATGCAGATGAGGTATTTTGTGTTTGGTTGAAGACTTTTCTTGGGATTATTTCTCTTGCATCAACTTATTTTATACTTAGTTTTTCTATCACTGGTTGTAGTAGTTTTCTTTGTACTTTAAGACTGTTTGTCTAACTCTATTTTCGATTCTCTTTGTACATATCACGAGTGAGATGTTTTCACTCAACTTTGAAATGTTATTTTCCTTTTGCTTAAAAAAAAACTCAATTTACCATAAAATAACTAGCCTGCAATTACTTTCTAAATTCATCAATTATCCATCTCTTAACAGCATTCACTAATTAATAGCAGTGAAACCAAGACACAAAATCAAGCTCTTCATCACATTGCCTATCATACAAAGTTTGGAAAAGAAAAACAAACTTAGCTTTATACTTTTTCCATACATGGACAAAATTACATGTTTTTCCTCATGAATAATTGTAGAAGAATGTATCTAATAGAGAAATTTTGAGTTTGAGAAATAAACAGATGACGAGGCTCGTAAGAGAAGAGAAGAAAATCCCAAAACGCCTTGGCGACCAAGCAATTATATAACGTGTATCACTCTAATAAGGACTCTAATATTGTAATTTAGGTTTCTGCTGTAATAAGACCGTTTCGATCATTCATATTATTATTAATGAAATAGTGGGTCTTTCCTACCAATTTATATATATAAAAAAGAAAGATGAGTTTTTATTTATTTATTAATCTCTAAGATTACACCTTTACAATTCGGGCAATTTTCTGGTTAGTTCTGTTTTTTTATCTTTTATTAAGTTTAGGTCCAAAAAATATAACTTATTTAAGTTTTAGTTTAAAATATAAAAACAGATAAATATATAAAACAGATGAAATATTGAAATTTGTATTTACACGAGTCAATACAAGTCAATAATTTATATTTTAAACGTACAAGTTTATTAAAACATGAAATATAATTTTAGCTTAAGGGAAATTACACAACAAGATTTAGTCATGGCAGGTTACGAAGTTGTACACGCGTTTTTCCGCTCTCGCTACTTATTCATATATGCCATGCTCATGACAGTTATGTGATTTACCCAAAACATTTAGCAGAAGCGGGGAAAGTATATTTGCAATACAAAACTTGCCAACTGATTGTACTTTATGGTAGATGGGGTACTGCATTACAAAACTTTATTATTCTCTAAAATTTTACATAATTTCCGTTAGTTGGCTTGTGCAAGACAGAAATTGTTCTTTAATTAGTTTGTTGCTTCTTTATTTCTTATTTTATTATATTTCCCTTTAATTAAAAAAAAAAATGTACAAAACCAGTCTTATTATTAAGTTTAATTATATTTCACTAAAGTCATATGGTTTTTTATTTATTTATTGTATAAATATATTATTCTATTTATTTTATATGTGTATGTATTGATAATTGATCGGATAAATCAAAACTATACAAGGTGATCAAAATGTTGATCATGATCGTTTTCTGTACTAAACGACATATTTTGATTCACGTTCATTTCATTAAAAATTCAACGAACATGAACAGTACATATGACTCGCGAAAACGAATTTAATCACGAACAGTTGGGAGAATTACCACCCTACTTAAGTTATATAATTATTTTATCATCCATACTAAACAAAATTAGGTAATTAAAATTGGATTTTCTCAAATCGGAAATTTATGGGTTCCAACTCTCTCTTTCTCTCTACATGGGGCAATATAGATGAACCCTGAAGTTACATGGTATACATTCAAGCCCAATACCTGAACATCTATTCCTCCTCAAAGGTTCACGACATATGTTACAGCGAGTGCAATCGTAAGTACATGAAATCGTAGTAAGCTTGTGTTTGTGTGTGTAGCCATCCATGTGAGACTTTCCATACATGATATTTGAATCTGCCCCGGTCCAGAGCATGCATCTTGTATGAATGAATTGATCAGCATAGACACAATGGTAGAACCACTGTTTTGGGTTTAGTTCTTTCATACATAGCTCACATATATATTCGTCATCATGATTTTCAAACGGATAATATGTTAATTTGAAGGGCTCAGATTTCCCGTACCTATGCTTTATGACACGTGGTGCCATAGCACAAATGAAGCATAATACGAAGCTGCATGTGTTGCATTGTAGGTAATACTGAGTAAGGATAATCTCAGGTACCAAACCACATGCAGTACACACGATACTCGATGATTTGATTATTGTTGGTAAAAGGGGGTGTTTGTGAGCTTCATGGTATACAACTCCTTGCAATATTGAAGCACATTTGATGTCGATGCTAAAGTCTTCACTTTTTAAGCACTTATAGAAAAATGAATTGCAATACTGCTCGCAGCAGTTACAACACATTATGTCTTGCGCACTTTGGAGGATAAGTTGTTCTTCAGAGCGAAGTGGGTGGCGAATCTGTTTGGGTAAATCGGTACAACACTTGTGTAGGAAATAATCACAGTCTATACAACCATAGGAGGGAGCCAATATCCGTATTGCACACGCTTCACATGTTTTATCAGTCCTTTCCTCGTCAATCAGGGACAACGGGTGCTCATGGCCAAAATGATCGATCTTATTATCTTTGTTAGCATCTTCATCAATATAATTCCGAACAAACCGTGATATAAAATCCGTCGAATCTTGTTTCACGGGCAATAGTATTTGACTTTGACCATCGGTATTTTGATCCCTGTAAGTTATAATGCACCAAGTTAGTAATAAAAATTAAGATCATATTTGTCATCATCATTTCGAAATTCGCATGGCTGGAAAATACACGGGATAGACAACCCATGAAGTTATCATAGTAATAGTTTGACTAACCTTGACGTGGACCGTGATTCTATGGTTTCTGATCTTGCGCAACTGACATGGGAAAAAGCCAGACACCTAACACAACCGTAGACGCATTGAAACATGAAGAGCTTACTATGACAGATGTCACATAACTTGCTGACCTTTCTAAACTCAAATGGAATTGACGGTAAAAGTTTGAGAAGATGGTCATGATAACTGTGTTTAGCTGTGTTAGGTATCAAGGTACAATTTTGGTGAACCCGAAAAGGGCAAATGTTACACCTGTATGAGGGACTTTTCTCCTCTACCAGACAAATATGACAGGGGAATGCGATCGGGTCCTGTGAAGGAGTTAATGGATGTGGGTGGCATTTATCAAGAATCACATGTGTTGCTGAAGCACATTTCATGTCCACACGAAACTCACATTCGGAACAAGTGTAACCCATTATTCCGAACCTAGTTTCTCTACACAAACTGCATTCAAAATCATCACGAAAATGCGGTAGGAGGGTGAGAGGGTGTGAGTGTAGGGGGTGGTCTAATGCACTCGGTAGTTCGGCGCATACCTTATGCAAGAAGTATCGACAGTCTCCGCAACTGTAGAAAGGGCCCAATATTTGTGTCCTACATCCATAACATTCTATTTTCACTTTTGCATCTTCAGTTTGGCGTTCATTGGCTATGAGCGTCAAAGGATGGTCATGGAAGAAATGTTTCAGCTCTATGAATGGATATGGATCTTCATGATGGCTATGATCAACCGTGTCAGCCAATAAGGTACAGTTTTGGTGAACCCAAAAGGGACAGCTGTAACACTTGTAAGACAACCCTTTATCCTTTTTCCGACAAATATGACAGACGAAAGCGATTGGAACCTGTAACGGAGTTAACGGATGTGGATGACATTTATCTTTAATCTTATGTGTTGGTGAAGCACATTTCATGTCCACATATAATAAACATACGGAGCAAATATAACAGATCACTCCGTCCTCAATTATTTCTCTACACAAACTGCATTCTACTTGGAATTCATCATGCTTAAGGAGTGTAAGAGGGTGTTGTGGATGCAGGGGGTGGTCCAATGCACTTGGTAGTTCGGCGCATACCTTATGCAAGAAGTATCGACACTCTCCGCAACAGTAGAAAGGGCCTAAGATTTCTGTCCGACACCCATTGCATTTTATTTTCGCGTTTAAATGATCAATACCATCTTCAGTTTTGAGCTCATTGGCCAGGAGAGTCAAATGATGGTTGTGGGAGAAATGTTGCAGCTGTATGAATGGATATGGATGGTCAAGATGGCTATGGTCAACTGTGTCAGCCTGCACCGTACAGTTTTGGTGAACCCAAAAGGGACAACTATAACACTTGTAAGACAACCCTTTATCCTTTTTTCGACAAATATGACAGACGAAAGCGATCGGAACCTGTAACGGAGTTAACGGATGTGGATGACATTTATCTTTAATCGTATGTGTTGCTGAAGCACATGCCATGTCCAAATCAAATTCACATTCGGAACAATTGTAAACAAACTGTGACCCATTTTCTCCACACGAATCGCAACCATAAACATTATTACGATAAGGAGAACACTCAAGGAGGGCAAGAGGGTGTTCCGGGTGCAAGGTACAGTCCAATTCACTCGGTAGTTCGGCACAGACTTTATGTAAGAAGTATTGGCACTCTCCACAGCTGTAGAAAGGGCCAGAAATCAGCATCGAACACCCATTGCATTTAATATCTGCCTCTGGATGATCATCACCACCATTTATTTTTGACTGTTCAGCTTTGAGAGTCAACATATGGTTATGGAAGGAATGTTTCAACTCTTTCCCCTCCATGTTTTTCTCCATATATTTTCTAGATACCGGTTCTGCCTGTCAAGTGGCAAATTACAACTTCTCAACTGATAATTCCGGAATGGGGGCTTCTGAAGTCGGTAACTTCAAAAGCTTCTTGAGGTAGTTACTAAGTAATTATCAAAACACTAACATGTTAAACACTAACAAGTAATTATCAAAAGTTATCAAATTTGCTACTTTTAAGTCTTAAGACTGTATGTTTAAGACAGTCAAATGTCAAGAAAAAATTAGATTTAACTCAAACAACCAGCCATGTAGCTTTTGTTTGTTTGAAGTTTTTGATAATATACTTTTACTTACAGGGGCATATGTGATTACTCGTGCACCTTTCACATTAGAAATGAATAATTGCAATAATTACAGGGGCATATTGCAAGTGTTTTGAACAACCTTTTAACAGCTAGAAGTTCGAAACTTTATTCCAGTAAATAAGAGTTATGCATGAATAAAAAACTAATGCACGAAAGGGTACCAAATTTTAAAAGGATATCATAATAGACTGTAAAGAAATTTGGAAATTTCATTTTACAAATTTATTCTGAGTTCGAGCACCCCTAATGTTTCGAAATTTACAATGAAACTATGTAATTTAAATTTAGGATCTTCAGCTTTGAAAATTAACTAATGCTCATCATGGCTCTCTTTCTGTTATTTTTTCTTTGTAGATATGTATTAAACCTAATTTACAAATGAATAATGCGTATTGTTATATATATATATATGATTATGAACCTTATCATGATGTATCCAATTATCAGTGGCTGTGAGTTAAGTTCCTCTACCCCACCTTACAACTGTTTTGTTCAAAATCTAACAGCTGATTAAAAGAAAAGTAAAACTTTTATTCCAGTAAGAAAGAGTTATGCATAAAGAAAAATAGTAGTAAATGTTACTACTCCCTTCCATTGTTTTTCATTTAATTATAACATGTATCAAAATTATCGAAATATATATTTTTTTAAATATAATAATAAAATTTAACATTTGAATTATATAATCAACTTTTAAAAATTTTCATTATGATAATTTTGATACAAGTTCTTGGCCGGTCAAAATTACACGTAGTTTTATAATGGACAATTAAATAGGAACGGACGGACTAATTACATACTTAGCTCATTTTATTTGGTTGCCCCTAAAATACTGTTAGGACCAGTTTACTGGTCTAATTAATATTTGTTGTCTATTGGTTTTTACTAGATAATCCTAACTATGTGTTTAAGAACTAAGACAAGTGTTGACAGGTTCTAAGCAATGTTGCAACCTCAGTTACAACCTACTGAAATAAGTGTTAACAGGTTCTAAGTAATGTTGCAACCTCAGTTCCAACCTGCTTAGACAGCGTTGGTGGTTTCAAGTTAATGTCGCAACCTCAGTTGCAACCACAGTTCCAACCTGATGATTTGCAGGATTCTGTCTAGTTCTGTAATTCTGCTTTACTACTCTTTAAATGTTAATCGTTTGTTTTAAAGTATGCAGGATATATTCTCATATGATCTTAAAGGTTTAATATGTGTTTATTGAGAATATCAAAGTGTTAAGGAAATATGTTTTCTAAAAGATATAAAGAGATTAGTTTATAAGGTCATGTTTCCTTTTAATATGCATCTCTATTCTTATGCTTGTTCTTATCACTTGTTTTAATCTTTGGTCCTTATCATATTCAGTGAAGATACGTTTAAAGATTGATTGCTATATGGAGTTAACTGTTTCATATGTTTATGGAAAGATATTATCTCAAAAAGATATTATCTTTATATGTTTCCTTGTTAAAGGAAAAGACTAACTCCTACTTTTAAGCTTGTTATTAAACAGGTATTAACCAATGATGATTGAGTCAATCCGCGCTGGAGAATCACGTAATGCTTGGAGAAATTGAAGCCAATCAAAACAAGTCAAAGCAATCATAAAAGATCTTAAAGCAAGAAGATTGTTTTACTTGTATAAATAGTTTATAACCTAGCTTGTAAAAAGGTGTGTGTTCTAAATTATAAAGAACTCATTCTTGAGAGAATACACGTGAGCTTTTAAAAAGAAAACAATGGTGGGATGCCATTGATTTATAAGTGATAGTTATAGAGTAGGAGCAATATAGAGATAGGCAGAAAAACCTAGAGGGAGTCTAAGAGTTTTTCATTAAGACTTGAATCCTATATTGTAAGCTTTTTATAATATCATAATCTGGTTAAGTGCCCCGGAGACGTAGCCTAGTTAGGTGAACTCCGTTGTTAAATGTGCGTGTGAATTATTTCAAGTACATTTAACTTTTTACAGTTCTGTCCATTAATACACTTGGTTCCAACTGTGGTTGCAACCTCACTTGAAACCTAACTGCAAAACTTCAACTAGAACAGCGGATAGGAATTTCAATTGGTATCAGAGCTTCACACTAGATCTTACTTAGTGTGGATCCTGTGTTCTGGTAAATATGGACTTAATGAGGGAAGGAAACGCATTCAACAAACCACCATTGCTTGAAGGAGGAGTCAACTATGGAGTTTGGAAAATCAGAATGAGGTTTTTCATTAAACAGCAGAATGAACATGCTTGGAAAACAGTACTGTATGATTGGGAGGTTCCAACTGTTACTGATGGTGAAGGTGAACTAGTGTATGTACCTGAAGACAGATGGTCTGCTGATGAGGATAGAAAATCAAGTGCAAATTCAACAGCAATAAACTTGATATTTGCTGGTGTCACTCTCAGTGTGTTCAGGTACTGCAAGTCTCCTAAAAAATGTCACCAGTCTTACAGGAAACACTGTTGTGTTTGGAGGTGGAGATATAGGTAAAATTGTTGATAAAAGTACCTTAAACAAACCTGGAATGCCTGATATTGATAATGTTTTTTCTGGTAGATGGTCTAAAAGCTAATCTTATTAGTATCAGTCAACTATGTGATAACAAGATGATTGTTAAGTTTGACAAAGAAAGGTGTCTAATTACTAATCTTAACAATGATTTAGTAATGACTGGAGTTAGATCAACCAACAGCTGCTATGTGTTTGAAAAAGCTGAAAGAGAATTGCCTCAGAATAGGTGTAATCAAGCTATCACTAATAATGTTGACATTTGGCATAAAAGGCTTGGTCATGTAAATTACAAAACCTTAGATAAGCTTGTTAAAAAGGAATTGATAAGAGGTATTCCTAAACTTAGTGCTAAAACTCAAAGTGTCTGTGGTGACTGTGCAATTGGCAAACAAACAAAGAGTATTCACAAAAGTACAAGTCAAATCTACACTAAGAGAGTCCTAGAACTACTTCATATTGACTTAATGGGTCCTATGAAAACTGCTAGTATAGGTGGCAAAAAGTACATTCTGGTAGTTGTAGATGATTTCTCTAGATACTCTTGGGTAGTTTTCTTGAAAGATAAATCTGAAACTTTTGATCTCTTTAAAATTCTGTGCTTAAAACTTCAACTTGAAAAAGGTTCAACCAGTGGTAACATTGCTAGGGTCAGAAGTGATCATGAAACAGAATTTGAAAACAGTAAGTTTAGAGAATTTTGCAACTCCTTAGGTATTAGTCATGAGTTCTCTGCTCCTAAGACTCCACAGCAAAATGGCATAGTTGAAAGAAAAAATAGAACCATTCAGGAAATGGCTAGAGTCATGCTTAACTCTAAGAAACTTGCCAATAGATTTTGGGCTGAAGCTGTTAATACTGCATGTCATATAGTTAATAGAGTTTATATCACTAAAGGCACTTCCATGACAGCTAATGAAATATGGAAAGGTAGAAAACCCAATGTTAAGTATTTTCAAGTTTTTGGGTGTGTTTGTTACATTCTCAGAGATAGAGAGCATCTTGGTAAATTTGACTCTAAAAGTGATAAAAGGATCTTTCTTGGTTATGCTCAGAATAGTAGAGCTTTTAGAGTCTTCAATCAAAGAACAAACTGTGTTATGGAATCTTATAATGTGTTATTTGATGACCTAAAAACTGTTGATGAGAGTACATGTGATGATGAACAATCTGAGATTGCAGAAAAAGAGAAAGAAGAAGTTCAGCAAACAAGCAGTCCCACAGTGGTTGGAAGTCCAGTTGCAACTGAGGTTACAACCGAGGTTGGAACTGAGGTTGGAACTGAGGTTGGAACCGAGGTTGAAACCCAGAATTTAACAGAATCTGAAGGAGAAGAAGGAGGATCTGCTATTCCAACAACAAGCAAGCCACGCTATGTAAGGACTCAGAAAAATCACTCCCTTGACAATGTCATAGGAGAAGTCACTTCAGGTATGAAAACCAGAGGTAAGAGAAATAATGTTGTTCATTTTGCTTGTTATCTTTCTCAGTTAGAACCTAAGAACATAAAAGAGGCTTTGGAAGATAGTGAATGGATCTTAGCTATGCAAGATGAACTGTCCCAATTTGAAAGAAATGATGTATGGACTTTAGTACCCAGACCTTCTAATAAAAATATAATAGGGACTAAATGGATCTTTAGAAATAAAAGTGATGAGGATGGAGTGATTATCAGGAATAAAGCCAGGTTGGTAGCTCAGGGTTATACACAAATTGAGGGAATTGATTTTGATGAAACCTTTGCTCCTGTAGCTAGAATTGAATCCATTAGAATGCTACTTTCTCTTGCATGTCTGTATGATTTTAAATTGTTTCAACTTGACATTAAGAGTGCTTTTCTGAATGGTGTGATTAATGAAGAGGTTTATGTTTGTCAACCTAAGGGATTTGAAGATCCTAAATTTCCAGAACATGTTTATTTACTGAAAAAGGCCTTGTATGGTCTAAAGCAAGCTCCTAGAGCTTGGTATGATAGATTAACCAAGTACTTGATTGAAAAAGGTTTTAAAAGAGGGGGAGTTGATAAAACTCTGTTTACTAAGAAAACCACAAAGGATATAATCATTGCTCAAATCTATGTTGATGACATTGTTTTTGGCTCTACTTCTAATAAAAAGGATAGAAGAATTCATTTCTGATATGAAGAATGAATTTGAAATGAGTGGTGGAGGTGAACTAACTTACTTTCTAGGATTGCAAGTTAAACAGAATGAGAAAGGCATTTTTCTATGTCAGAGTAAGTATGCAGACAATCTTGTTAAGAAGTTTGGTCTGAGTGAGAGTAAAGAGAAGAGAACCCCTATGAGTACCACCCTTAAACTGTCTAAAAATGATAAAGGAAAAAGTGTCTGTCCCAGTCTTTACAGATCCATGATTGGAAGTTTGCTTTATTTAACTGCTAGTAGACCATACCTTTGCTTAAGTGTAGGAGTTTGTGCCAGGTATCAGGCAAATCCTTTAGAACCTCATCTTTTAGCTGTTAAAAGAATTTTAAGGTATGTAAAAGGAACAATTCACCTAGGCCTATGGTATTCTAAAGACACAAACCATTTTCTTAGTGGCTACTGTGATGCAGATTGGGCAGGAAACATAGATGATAGAAAGAGTGCTTCTGGTGGTTGTTTTTATTTTGGAAACAACCTTGTTTCATGGTTTAGTAAAAAGAAAAATTGCATTTCTTTATCTACTGCTGAGGCAGAATATATTGCAGCTGGAAGTGGATGTATTCAACTTATTTGTATGAAGCAGATGCTAAATGATTATAATGTTAAGCAAGAAATATTAACCTTATTCTGTGACAACAAAAGTGCTATAGATTTAGCAAAGAATCCAGTTCAACATTCCAGAACTAAACACATTGATCTAAGGCATCATTTTATCAGAGAACTAGTTGCAGGAAAAAGCTTAATTTTAGAACATGTTTCAACTGAAAAACAATTAGCTGATATTTTCACAAAGCCCCTTGATACTAATAAATTTGAATCTTTGAGAAGTGATATAGGGGTATGTCACTATGACTCTAATTGAATACTCTTGCTATATATGTATGTTTTGAGTACCTTAAATACTTTTTTATTTTTAGAGGTAAGTCTTTGTTGAGCTTTAAAGTTTTTTTTCTTGAAAAAGCCGCTTTTTTGGTGTCTCAAAAACAGATGTGAGGTAACTTGTCCTAAAACCTCTCTGGTAATAGAGTTGCAAGCACAAAGTGCATTTTTTTTACACACTGGTTGCAAGTTCAGTTGCAACCCCAGTTGAAACCACATGCTAATAATACTGGTTGCAAGCTCAGTTGCAACATCAGTTGAAACCTCACTCACAATACTGAAAAATTCAGTGATTGTCCATACTCTCTGTAATAAGAAAGCCAAGACAAAGTCTGGTTATTTTTGACATCACTTATACTCTTTCCTTGATGAGATCATCAAACTAGTTTTTGTGTAGAGATAAAAATGAATTTGCTCAATTTAAGCTCTTAAAATCTAATTTGTTTTAAAGCTATTCTTTGATAAACATATCTTCTTGAGTAAATTGCTAGAGTTCTGTTTTCAAAAGTGCAAATATTTTCCTGATTTGCTACCTTCTCTTGAAACAAGTCAAAATTTCCTTACTATCCTCAACTATTTCGTATTCAAATTTTTGGGTAAATCTGTTTAAAAAGGAATGTTTATCTTTATTAATTGCTGACTCTATCTTTCTGCAAAACTGTTTCTTTCGTTATTCCATTATGTTTCTTTTAATAAGGGATTTCCTTAAACTTAGAAAAATTCTGTTTCTAAAGTGATTTGAGTATATCTATTTCTAATTACAAAAAGATTTGGCCTTTCTTGCTATTTATGCAAACCTCTTTTTAATATTCCAAATCAATCACAATAATCACAATTACTCTCTCTCTCTCTTTCTTTAAAGAAACCCTAAGTCTTCTGAAAACTCAAAACAGCGAAGTTCTAAGCCCAGTTCCAACCATTAGTTGAAACCATGTCTTTCAATCCTTCTAATAACCAGAATCTAGATGATGACTGCACTCTAAGAAATTTCTTGAATAAGTCTCCAACCAATCCAGGCTCAAAAGCTAAGGTAAGTGAGTCTTCCTCCTCTAAGAAACAGAGGTCAAAAAACGTGCTAGGAGAACTTTAGATAATGATCCTATCATTGCTAAGTTTGATTATGTTCCTAAGTATAATGAGGTTGATCCAAGGTTTTGGAGTAGGAAAATGTATAGAAGGTTTAGGGCTTTTGCTGGTAGAGAAATTCATTGTGAAAGAAGGCTTAATTTGGTTAGTTATCCACGCATACAAGTGTATGTTGAAAAATTGCTCTCTACTGTTGGATTAGGCAAAACTATCTGTTATGCTGATTCCTACTACCCTGCTGTTGTTAAAGAGTTTTATGCTAATTTGAGTAGTAGTGTATTTGATTAGGGTAATCCTAGTTATGGAAGAGTCTTTTTGAGGGGTGTTACTTTGGATTTTACCCCTAAGTTAATAAATGAATTCCTGAATGCACCTAATCCTTCTGTGGAAAATGCTGATTATGACATGGAAGTCATTGCCCTGGTTCTCACTGGCAAGAACAATAGATTTGATGGAAATTCCATCAAAACATCCTCTCTCACATTGTGTGCTGCTGTGTTGCACAAGATTGCTAGGTTTAACTGGACACCTACCAAACAACCTTCCAAAGTCAACAAAGAAATGGCCATCTTTCTGTACAAAATTATGTCTTCACTACCCATCAACTTTGGCCATCATGTCTTCAATCTTATAAGAGATTTCAGTGACACAAATTCTCCCTCCATTCTGCTTCCCTTCCCCTGCCTAATCACAAGTGTTATTCTAGGCCAAGTCTCTTCTATGAATAGAGATTCACCTATTAGTATCCTTAACGAACCTTCCACTGATTGTCCATCTGCCCTATATATTTCTGCTAAGCTGTTAAAAGAAGGGCATGTTAATGACATTTCTGGTGAGAAAGGCAAGGAAAAAGAAGAAGAGACTTCTACTGCTCCTTCAGAAAAGAAGAAAGGTGTAAGGTGGTACTTGACATAGAAGCTAGCTTATAATCAGGAAAGGAGAGCTGAATTGGATGTTGATGACTATCAAACCAAGAAGCTGCTAGTGAATCTAATAGAGAGTGAGGATGATGATGGGGATAGTGATGCTACTCACAGTGATGATGGTTTTTCCATAAGCAGTGAGGAAGAAGATGAAGAAGTAGTCAAGGACAAACCTCTAAGAGAAAAGGCACGACATTCAGACATATCTCGTGACTAGTTTGTCAGGGTTGTGCCAAATAGGGGGAGATAAAGAAGAAAGTTTATAATTATGCCTCTGTTTAATGTTTCAATTTCAAGACTCTAAGTTGCTGTTTTTAATTTCAATTACAATTGCTGTACTAAGACTATGGTTGTGCCATGTTTTGGCCCTTAAATTTCTGCAATTTCTATTTTGAAGTATGCCTGTCTTTAAATTTGAATTTGGGAATGGATACATTCTGTTCTTATTTAATGCATGCAATTCTAACTTACAGGGGGAGCTTAAACAGATGTCTCTTAAGTATTGTTATAAGATAAAAAATTTAAGACTGCGCTGATATTGAATTTGCAGGTGGTTGGGTGATTTATAAACTTAATTGATTTGTCAAAACCAATGACAAAGGGGGAGATTGTTAGGACCAGTTTACTGGTCTAATTAATATTTGTTGTCTATTGGTTTTTACTAGATAATCATAAATGTGTGTTTAAGAACTAAGACAAGTGTTGACAGGTTCTAAGCAATGTTGCAACCTCAGTTACAACCTACTGAGATAAGTGTTAACAGGTTCTAAGTAATGTTGCAACCTCAGTTCCAACCTGCTTAGACAGCGTTGGTGGTTTCAAGTTAATGTCGCAACCTCAGTTGCAACCACAGTTCTAACCTGATGATTTGCAGGATTCTGTCTAGTTCTGTAATTCTGCTTTACTACTCTTTAAATGTTAATCGTTTGTTTTAAAGTATGCAGGATATATTCTCATATGATCTTTAAAGGTTTAATATGTGTTTATTGAGAATATCAAAGTGTTAAGGAAAGATGTTTTCTAAAAGATATAAAGAGATTAGTTTATAAGGTCATGTTTCCTTTTAATATGCATCTCTATTCTTATGTTTGTTCTTATCACTTGTTTCAATCTTTGGTCCTTATCATATTCAGTGAAGATACTTTTAAAGATTGATTGCTATATGGAGTTAACTGTTTCATATGTTTATGGAAAGATATTATCTCAAAAATATATTATCTTTATATGTTTCCTTGTTAAAGGAAAAGACTAACTCCTACTTTCAAGCTTGTTATTAAACAGGTATTAACCAATGATGATTGAGTCAATCCGCGCTGGAGAATCACGTAATGCTTGGAGAGATTGAAGCCAATCAAAACAAGTCAAAACAATCATAAAAGATCTTAAAGCAAGAAGATTGTTTTACTTGTATAAATAGTTTATAACCTAGCTTGTAAAAAGGTGTGCGTTCTAAATTATAAAGAACTCATTCTTGAGAGAATACACGTGAGCTTTTAAAAAGAAAACAATGGTGGGATGCCATTGATTTATAAGTGATAGTTATAGAGTATGAGCAATATAGAGATAGGCAGAAAAATCTAGAGGGAGTCTAAGAGTTTTTCATTAAGACTTGAATCATATATTGTAAGCTTTTTATAATATCATAATCTGGGTAAGTGCCCCGGAGACGTAGCCTAGTTATATGAACTCCGTTGTTAAATGTGCGTGTGAATTATTTCAAGTATATTTAACTTTTTACAGTTCTGTCCATTAATACACTTGGTTCCAACTGTGGTTGCAACCTCACTTGGAACCTAACTGCAAAACTGCAACTAGAACAGCGGATAGGAATTTCAAATACAAATTAAAATATATAAAAAATGTAGACAAGTTATAATCATAACTATATATCCTTTAGCTAAGCTAGTGTAAAACAATGTAAATGAATAGTTATCAAATATGCATTATACTATCATAAAACATATTTAGAAAAGACTTGACAATTAGTTGCCCGATGTTCTTGTTGAAAGGTTGTAACTCCTTGTTCGATTATTCTTTGATTCTTGTGGTATTATACCAAAATAAAGGTAAGCAAAACACGAAGACCCGATGTAGATTTTTCCGAATTGGAAAGCAAGAGGTGCGTTTCAATAGTAAATGTGACATTCACAAGGGACATTCCCTCATTCTGGCTTATATAACTGAAATCTTGAAAATAATAATGATAGCAAACTCAATATATAGCATTTTGAAGAGCTTGCCATATGTTCTTTTCAGTCCCGCAATCTCTCCGAGAAACCCTTAGAGAAACATGATATATGGTGATAATTTAACTGTCCGTAACGGCATGACCATAATGCAAAAATCATAATTAGTAGAAATGAAGCATAAAACGAAGCTATATGTGTTGCATCGTAGGATATATTTGAAACCACATGCAGATATAAAAGGGAGTGCCGGTGAAACCATATGTTCAGGTGTTAATCCTAAACCTATTTAACTTGTTTAGGAAAAGAAAGAAAATTCTAAATCTCGGGTTATTTGGAAATTAAACATTGTATAAAATAGCAAAATAAAGGCGGGATAATATTGAGACATTTGATGTTTTACTATTATTATTTGATATCTCTGTACTCAATTGAAAATAGCTAGAGACTGTTATCTGCCACCTATCACTTGAAAAATGGTAAGCGTATATTTTCATTCTCAGAAAAATATAATACAGTTTTTCTTGATTTTGTTTTCTCCATTTAAATTGGAGATTACAGGAGCTCTATTATGAACAATTTTGGAGAGGGTATTTTGGATGCGGGGGACGCTCGAATGCACTACGTGTGATAATAATAATAATAATAATAATAAATACTCCTAATTAACGAGTACTTCTACTTATCGGTTACAATCAAGAGGGCTTAACTTTGATCCTAATCAATTGTCGCGCTTTTCATTTTTACCTTCAAAATGAAAAAGACCTATCTATAGGAATACAAACTCTTTCCAATTCATCCCTCATGGCATTTGTTCCAAAATTTGCACTACAAACACACACATGTATTAATTTTTTAAAATTAAAGAAATTACTCAATGAGGAGCGTCTAACCGGATGACACCAAACGAGATGAGTTTTTTTTTACTAGTTGTTAGGGTCGACCCTGTTAATGATCAATTTTTTTTTAATGATTTAGGGGTTAGTATCATATCAAAATAAAAGAATTACTTGTGTATAAAAAAAAATGTAAACAACTCATTTAGCTTGTTATTGTAGTACAAAACTAGTTTTATTATTAAGTTTAATTATATTTCACTAAAATCATATGGTTTTTTTATTTATTTATTGTACAAATATATTATTCTATTTATTTTATATGTGTATGTATTGATAATTGATGGGATAAGTTAAAACTATACAAGGTGAACAAAATGTTGATCATGATCGTTTTATGTACTAAACGACATATATATTTCGCTTGACGTTCAATTCACTAAAAATTCAACGAACATGAACCGTACACATGATCCGAACACGAATTTAATCACGAACACTTGTGAGCATTATCAGCCTACTTAAGTTATATAATTATTTTATTTTATTATCCATACTAAAGAAAATTAGGCAATTAAAATTGGATTATCAGCACACAAGTTTTGAAGTCTCAAATTGGAAATTTATGGGTTCCGACTCTCTCTCCCTCTCTACAGATCCACGCTGCCACGTCACCCCCTTTCCTCCACCATCGTCTCTCTCAGACCACCCTCTCCAAACCCTATCATCGTGTCTCTCAGTCGCAATAACAAATGGATACACCATTCAAACACAAATGGGTACATCATTCAAACACAAATGAGTACACCATTCAAGAACAAATGTATACACCATTCAGAAAAACGTCGAAAAAAAGTCGGTAAAAAATGTCGAAAAAAAAGTCAGAAAAAAAAATCAAAAAATAAAAAGGTACACTATTCAATAGAAAATTGATACACCATTCAAACACAAATCTGTACACTCAAGAGAAATTGGATACACAATTCAATAACAAATAGATACACCATTCAAGCTCCACTGCCTACACCATTAAATAACAAATAAGTACACCATTCAAGAGAAAATAGATACACCATTAAAGAACTAATGGATACACCATTCAAGAATAAATGGTTACATAATTCAAGCACAAATGCCTACATCATTAAAGAACAAATAGCTACAAATGAGTACACCATTCAAGTACAAATTGTTACACCATTGAAGAATAAATGGATACACCATTCAAATACAAATGGGTACACCATTCAAGCACAAATGAGTACACCATTTAAAAACAAATGACTACAACATTCAAGAATAAATGTATACACCATTCAAAAAAACGTCGGAAAAAGTCGGAAAAAAAAGTCGGTAAAAAAGTCGAAAAAAAAAATCAGAAAAAAAAAATCGAAAAATAAATAGGTACACTATTCATTAGAAAATTGATACACCATTCAAGCACAAATAGGTACACCATTCAAGAGAAAATGGATACATCATTCAAGCTCCACTAACTACACCATTAAATAACAAATAGGTACACCATTCAATAGAAAATGGATACACTATTAAAGAACAAATAGATACACCATCCAAGAACAAATGGGTATATCATTCAAACACAAATGCCTACACTATTAAAGAACAAATAGCTACACATTCAAGAAAAAATGGATATATCATTCAAGCACAAATGGGTACATTATTAAAGAACAAATGAGTACACCATTCAAGCACAAATGGATACACCATTTAAAAACAAATGGATACAGCATTCAAGCTCCACTAGCTACACCATTAAATAACAAATAGGAACACCATTCAAGAGAAAATTGATACACCATTAAAGAACAAATGGATACACCTTCAAGAACAAATGGGTACATCATTCAAGCACAGATGCCTACACGATTAAAGAACAAATAGCTACACCATTCAAGAGAAAATAGATACATCATTCAAGCACAAATGGATACACTGTTCAAGAACAAATGGTACACCATTCAAGCACAAATGGATACACCATTCAAGAATAAATGGATACACCATTCAAGCACAAATGGTTACACCATTAAAGAATAAATAGCTACACCATTCAAGAGAAAATGGATACAACATTCCAGCACAAATGGGTACACCATTCAAGAACAAATGACTACACCATTCAAGAACAAATGTATACACCATTTAAAAAAACGTCAGAAAAAGTCTGAAAAAAAAGTCAGAAAATAAATAGATACACTATTCAATAGAAAATGGATACACCATTCAAGCAAAAATGGGTACACCATTCAAGAGAAAATGGATACACCATTGAAGAACAAATGGATACATCATTGAAGAACAAATGGGCACACCATTTAAGCACAAATGCCTACACCATTAAAGAACAAATAGCTACACCATTCAAGAGAAAATGGATACATCATTCAAGCACAAATGGTTACACCATTCAAGCACAAATGGTTACACCAACACCATTAAAGCACAAATGGTTACACCATTGAAGAACAAATATATATATATATCATTCAAGCGCAAATGAGTACACCATTCAAGCACAAATGAGTACATCACTCAAAAACAAATGTCTACACCATTCAGACACAAATGTCTACACCATTAAAGAACAAATAGGTACACAATTTAAGAGAAAATGGATACATCATTCAATCACAAATTAATAGCAGTGAAACCAAGACACAAAATCAAGCTCTTCATCACATTGCCTATCATACAATGTTTGGAAAAGAAAAGAAAAAACTTAGCTTTATACTTTTTCCATACATGGACAAAATTACATTTTTTTCCTCATGAATAATTGTAGAAGAATGTATCTAATAGAGAAATTTTGAGTTTGAGAAATAAACAGAAGACGAGGCTCGTGAGAGAAGAGAAGAAAATCCCAAAACGCCTTGGCGACCAAGCAATTATATAACGTGTACCACTCTAGTCTCTAATAAGGACTCTAATATTGTAATTTAGGTTTCTGGCGTACGTAATAAGATCGTTTCGATAATTCATATTATTATTAATGAAATAGTGGGTCTTCCCTACCAATTTATATATATAAAAAAGTAAGATGAGTTTTTATTTATTTATTAATCTCTAGGATTACACCTTTACAATTCGGGCAATTTTCTGGTTAGTTCTGTTTTTTTTATCTTTTATTAAGTGTAGGTTTAAAAAATATAACTTATTTAAGTTTTATTCTAAAATATAAAAACATATGAATATATAAAACAGATGAAACATTGAAATTTGTATTTACACAAGTCAATAATCTATATTTTAAACGTATAAGTTTATTAAAACATGAAATCTAATTTTATGCGTAAAATCTAACTTTAGACGTACAATCTATTATTGGAAGTCAATAATTTGTATTTTAAAAACAGATAAAAATCATGAGTTTTGTATTGGCACTGGACCAAAACTTAAATAAGTACATTTTTTTTTTTTACCTAACAACGATAAAATCTTACAATTCTATAAATGATTCTTTCAAATGTCAACGTCATTAAAGTTTTCCCCTTAGAAGTTGACTATTTAATTAAAAACAAGTATGAACTTATGACATGATATATTCTATTCTTAACCAATTATGAACATATGCCTTTTCTCAGATACGGTGTATATTATTACGTTAAGTGCTTGAATTTGCTTAATGAAAAGCATGGAGGATGATGGTACAAAACTCAAGGGAGGAGACTCTTCGCCAAAAATATCAAGATTTTGGTGGAAAGGCGTCGAAACAACTGCTTTCCTTTTCATCGTTTTCATCTTCATCGGGACATTAGTTTTATCCCGCAATGTCGACGTTGTAAGTCCTTTAACTCTTACGCTTGCTATCTATAGAAACATGATCTTACGGAATATATGCAGACCAATGTTCTCCTTTTCGTCTTTCAAAAATACTGCTATAGAAAGTCAAAATTCAAGGGTTTATCTTTTCCCTTATATTCATCTAGAGCTAAATACTGCTCTCATTCCCTTATAATTTTAATTTGATTGGAGCAAGTTTAGGGTTCTCTAATGTTGATCATTGGTCTTGCGAGGTGACTGTTTAGGTGACCAATAAAACAAAAATATTTTGACAAACTATGAAGCTTAGAAACAATTTGTACCACGTTATGTTACTTTTTTTTTTTATCCAGGTTGTGTTACATATACAAGACTTTCTCAATATAATCTTCTGCATAATTTTGTATGTGTTGATAATATATAAGTAATACTTAAAAAATTAATATATGCAATTGATTATAAAAGACATTTTACACCAACTTATCATGTTGACACGTAACACATATCTTTAAAAAAAATTAAAAAAAAATAATAATTAGATTAGTGGTGAGTGCAAACAAAATTTATAAAATATTTTTTGGTGGTTTGAATTTTAATTGAAATGAATATATTGAAATTGTGTAATGGATATTTAATTGTTCGTATATATCTATTATTTAATATACGTTTGGTTTTTTCAAGTTTTTTTTTAAATATTTTTTTACCTTCGTGTCTTAATCTTTTTACTTGGTATACCTTGATTTATTAAATTTAACTTTTGTATCTTTTGCTTTTCTATTTTATTTATTTTTTATTCAATTTTGAAATGTTGAAACTTTCGACACATGACTGCACGTGACATTAATGTTGTGGGTTTTTTTAGGAGTTTGAAAAGAAAGTCGAAATTGAGCGAAAAGGAAAAAAATTATAAATCAAATACATTTTAATCAAGAAAACAAGGTAAAAAAAAATGAAGAAAAGATGGTAAAAAAGGTAAAAAAAATCCTGCTTTTCCGCGTTTATACTTTGAAAAATATTATGCGATTTAATTAATTTTGGCAACCTCACACATTTGATTCTGATTCCGCATCCGTTCTTTTGTATTTCTAATATTTGAAACTTGGTATTTCAGCCGAGTTTTGCAGGCTCTTCATTTCAACCGGCAATTTCACATTTCAGAAATTCTGAAAAGGATTCCCTAGAAACAGATTACTATTTGAATTGTACTCGTGAAAAGACACCACACACATGTTTTAAGAACCCCACATATAAATTAGAACTTTTGCCCTCAGGGACATGTCCACATTATTTCCACTGGATACAAGAAGATCTAAGGCCGTGGCAAAGTACAGGAATTACAAAAGAAATGGTGGAAAATGCGAAAAAATTCGCAAGTATAAGAATAATTATAGTGAATGGGACAGTATATGTGAAGAAGTATAGATATGTTTACCAAACAAGAGATGTGTTCACGGTATGGGGAATTTTGCAACTTTTGAGATTGTACCCTGGTCAGATACCAGACTTAGATATTATGTTTCAAATGAACGACAGGCCATCTATGAAGAAAAGTGATTATACGGGGGGAAAAGCAGCAAAAAAAAACCCGTTGCTTCATTTTTGTGCGGATAATTCGACATTTGACATTGTTTTCCCTGACTGGTCCTTTTGGGGATGGTAAGTTTTTCTCTTTTACACATGACTTTAGCTTCAGGGAAATTACACAATAAGATTTAGTCATGGCAAGTTACAAAGCTGTACACACTTTTTTCCGCTCTCGCTACTTATTCATATATGCCATGCTCATGACAGTTATGTGATTTACCCAAAACATTTAGCACAAGCGGGGAAAGTATATTTTGCACATCAGTTGGTACTATTTTTTTGTATGAATATATGTTTATGTACAATCTAATTTATGCACAAATTACTTCAGGCCCGAGATCAATATAGGACCCTGGAATAAATTGAAGAAAGAGTTAGAAGAAAGGAACAACCAGAAAAAGTGGATGGAAAGGGAACGATATGCATATTGGAAAGGTAACCTTAATGTTGGAGAAAGGTTTAAGCTACGAAAATGCAATATCACCAAGAAACATGATTGGAACGCTCACATATACGACGTGGTAAGAACTCTTTTTCAAAATTATAGACTTTTAACTTTTAAGTTGGAACTCTTGAAGTCGTGACTTCTTTCTATATGGCTGTAGTGAAACAAGAATTAATACACAAATCAATAGTTACGAAAAGAACTTAATTACCATTATGCATTTGGATTTTGGAGTAGTGCTTGTTTGGTAACATATTTTGTGAAAAAATCGGGTTCAAACCTTGTAATTTCTTGTTTTTGATGGAAAAAGATACAAAAGTTCAGCTTTTAAGGTAATCAACCAAAAGTTCATCTTTAAAGCAGATAAGAAAAAACTCAATGTCAATATTTTCATCCAGACAAGGATTGACTTCTACATAAAAAAAAACTTACTTCAGTTTTAAATTTAATAAAATAAAAAAACAAATGTAAAACTTCCCATGTAAGAGCCCATCAGTTGACTAGTTTCAGAGTTTTTTTTTTTAAGATTAGTACGGAGTATTATACTATTATTTAACAAGTGATGACTTGCCAACAACCAGTATTGTTTTCTTTAATTATAGTCTTTTGGAATAATTTAAAGCCAACATGCCTAAAATATGACCTAATTTTTCGATATAAAGAAACTTCTTTATTCTCCACTGTTTTCCTGATTGTATATTATTACTATCAGCTTTAAATGAAACCATGTGGGAAGCAAATATTATTAAATGAAACCATGTCTGATTAAAAAGATTGTATTTATTCAGCTAACGAATTTTTGAAATCTGCTGGACAAAAAATCAAATTTAAATAACTTAAAGAAGATCAACTTAGTATAATACACATCTTGTAAGTAAAACTGTAAAAACAAACGTTTTTTGGAAGACACAATTTAACGATCCATCTATGGTTCATTTTTAGTTTGTTAGTGGTTGTGTCCACAAACATTTTGTAATTTTTGATTTGCAGAAATTGCAGAGTAGTAAGTAATTAAACAACAAAAAAGGTTCAATCAATCTTATTAATAAAGTTTGAACTCGGAAATATCAGGGAAAATATGCATGCAAAATATGCTATTTTGACTAGGTATTAAAAAGAGGAGATATAAAGGTAGGGTTATAAGGAGAAAATTGGTAAGATATGAGCTCATTTTCCTTTCAAATGAGGTATAGAATGGTTTTTTGCTAGCTTCTGTTTGCCTCCAGCCTTATGGTTATACTAGTAAATACAGTCACACGTTGTGTGTTCTGCCCAGTGTTCGCGTTTTTTTAAAAATAAATAAATTAAATAGTTAGTTCTTAACAGTTTTTTTTTTCAAATTTTAAAAGTATTTTCGAAATTTCACATATGTGGGTAATTATTAAAAGTTTTGGGATTTTTTTTCCTGAAAAAGTAGAGCACTTTGACAGCCTTAAAAGTAATTGATTTTTTTGTGGGTTAACTTATTATAATATAATAGATTTTGACTGTGATAACTAATAAGTTGTAATTCCGGATATTTTCTCGTTTGTCCTCTGGAAATTTGCTTTGAATATTATGTCAACATGAGGGCAGTGTTTCAAACTGTTTCCTGGCTTTCTGCATTTAATTAAAAAAAATCCATTCCTGTAAAAAATATAATGAAATGCTATTTTGACTTCATTTATCTAATAATTAACGTTAGTTGCAAAAGGACGGCTCGATTATGCCTTAAATAAATCTCGAAAGATTTGATTGATTATCCATATTTTTGTAAGAAAATAAAGTAAAAAGTACAGTCATGATAAATGATAATATCAATTATAGTTAGGCCCGGCCTTTCTAGGAAATTCATTTTATTATAGAGAAAATAGCTTATTAATTGAGGCAATTTTTGCAGAGTTGGGGGCACGAATCTCATAAGGGATTCAAAGGAACTAAATTAGCGAACCAATGCAATTATAGGTTGGTAATCCATTTCATCTAAATTGTAAACTTTTCAATATTTGTTTTACTGTGCAACACTTCTTTCAATCATTAACATCTTTTCTTCTCAATTCATGCAGATACAAGATTTATATCGAAGGAAATGCATGGTCTGTAAGCGAGAAATATATTGTCGGTTGTGGTTCTATGAGCTTATTCGTACAGTCTCGGTACTATGATTTTTTCTCTAGAAGTTTAGTACCTACGGTTCACTATTGGCCCATAAACAAGGAGAACAAATGCAAATCCATTAAATTTGCGGTCGATTGGGGAAATAAAAATACAGAAAAGGTGTCACTCTTCTACCAATTCTAACAATTAATATAGACCGGGTTACAAGTTTTACTCATGTTACTCAAAAAAAGTTGAACTCTCATTTCATCCTTGAGAGGTGTAGTACTTGTTTATGATTGATACATTTTTAATGTGTCACTGTCACATATATCGCAACCCCACCTACCCTAGTTATCGAAGATCGAAATAGTGTAGTAGAGTGTTTCTGATATTAGCGTGTAAACGAGCTAGCTAAATTGTTCTAATAATGGAACTCTTTAAACCAGCTTAAACCTTCCAGATTATTTAAAACAATCAAATTAACTTACAGTTGGAATGCGAATCCCTAGCTGGGGGTTCATGGATTTGAAAATATATAGCAGAAGAAATACAATTTGGTACTGGTACCTTGTTTCTGAAAAAGAAATAATTTTTTTTTACAAATTTTCTTCACAGGCACAGAAAATCGGAGCAGCCGGAAGCAGATTTATACAAGAAGATCTAGATATGAAGAATGTATATGACTATATGTATCACTTATTGAGAAGCTATGCAGAACTCTTGAAATATAAGCCAACAATACCAGAAGGTGCTGAGAAGATGTGTTTGGAAAATATGGCTTGCAATGCACCAAAGCTAAAGAAACAATTCATGGTAGAGTCGATGGTAAAATTACCGTCATATACATACCCATGTTCCATGCCAACTCCATATAATGCAAGTGAGCTACGTAATTTTTTTGAGATGAAAGAAAACTTCATCAAGCTAGTAGAGACGTGGCAGACCTTAGGTAAGGTTTGAGTGACGATAATTTGTGTGGACTTTATGAAGTTCGTATAGAGGAACCTTTTTTATTTGAAATACAGATAATAAATGGAGAAATGTTATAATGGAATTGCAACTGTACAATTAGATGCATTTCTGAATACCGGAATCCATACTCTAGAATTTCAAACAGAAAATAGTTCTATAATTTTTGGAGCTTCTGCTAAGTTAACTCAATTTACCAGAAAATAACTAGCCTGCAATTTCCTTTTAAATTCATCAATAATCCATCTTTTAACCTATATAACAGCATTCGCTAATAGTAGTGAAATCAAGACACAGGCTCAAGCTCTACATGATCACATTGCCTATCATACAAAGTTAGGTAAAGAAAGACTTATTAGCTTTATACTTTTTCCATACATGGACAAAAATACCCTTTTTTCCTCATGAATATTTGTAGAAGAATGTATCTAATAGAAAAAATTTGAGTTTGAGAAATAAGCGTAAGACGAGGCTTGAAAGAGAAGAGAAGAAAATCCCAAAGCGCCTTGATATAGTGACCAGGCAATTATATATGTGTATCAGTGTATGCCACTGATTAACTGTCTTCGTAAAATATCCTAGTTATAAAGTCTCGAAATCGCCTCGAGTATTGCCTTGGATCGACAGCCGAGATCGATGTGGGATCGTATTGCATGGATTTGTATGCATGCTCAAGTTTCTTTGTAATGTCATAGTCTTGTAATATATCTATGATCCCAAAGAACATCACCACATCATAATATTCCCCAGTTGGTTCACCTATTATTTGTAGCTCAGAACCCGACTTCCTCTCTGTTCTTTCACATCTCGCGGGCATGTTCATGCCTAGCTTTATACTTGCCCACCTGCATACATGGTTAACACATCTTATCTGTATATTTTAATGAATAACAAAATTTGTTATTCAAATTTGTTGTTTTGTTATACAATTTTTTCTCACGTAAAATCCAGATGTATAAAGTCGAAAGGCGCCAGAACTTAGGTTCAACTTAGGCGCCCTAGGGTCAGCCCTAAACATAATACATGATACTTTTATCTTACGATTATTGATTAGTGTTGGATAATTACCCTGCTGGATCTAAAAGTAGTTGATCCACATCTGCTCTTGAAAGACAAGGAATTGATGACTCAGATTCTTGGTCACTATCATCTGAGACAAGAAAAAAGATGGATAAACATTAGATTATGTAGTTTCATATCATTTTATAATTGATTTAATTAGTTAATGGGAAGAAGTCTAACCAATAGGAGTTTGAGTACCGGATGGGCTACGATGGTTAACAGTTGATGTGTCGATGAAATGAAGGCCAACTAAAAGGCTATAATCCATAATCCTTTCTTGTTCCAGAAAATCACAGTCTCTATCAAGTTGCCTGCAAATTGGATGTAAAATTGGGAAACAATGATTTTCTTGTTTCTTACCTTGTGAAGTTTTTACGGCATGATAAATCTAAATGATTTTACAGTGTTAATTCACGACAACAACTTGGTCGGTGATGTTCCTTACTAGCTTGTGGCCACTGGTGACACACAATTGATCGTTATAGATTTTAACTGATCATTGCAACCAATTATGGAATGGTAAATTGTTTCTTCTTGATCTTTGGACCTCACAATGAATCTGAAGCTTTACTGTGTATTTTGCGACAATCTCTATATTCAGTCAAAAAGAAAATGAGCACATTTTTTGACAAGTTGGGTTTCCAGTGAAATAATAAAAATCTGCATCCATTTCTTCGACGAGAAGGTGAACTCGACGACTACTCAAGATCTCATCCATTTTCTATTAGATAATCAGCAAAACTCTATTTCTTTGTGAAAAGCGACAGAAACCTACAATATATCCATACTCCACTCCAAAGGCTTGAACTGATTTGGAAAGATTTTAAATGTATTCACTATGCAAAATCACCGTTTTTCTTATCTCATTCTCCTATTCACTTGAAAAATCCTAGTTTCACATAAATAATCAAATTTATCTGTACCTTCGAAATTCTTGGAACCATGTTCTTTGCAATCTGAATACGTAATTAAGATCAAGGTCCTTAAGGATAGTTGTTGCATCTATCTCAGAATCTGGCTTGTCCGTGATTCGGCCAAGTGAAGAACCTTTCAAGTCAAATCTTCTATGAATACTGTATTCTGAACAGAACAGGTTCCCCATGATAATAAACCGTACCTAAATTAAATCAGTAATACTGATCTTTTAGTAAGTCCGCGTGTTTTATTAAAAAAAAAAAGAAGATAATGTATCAACCAAAATTTCAGTTCTGATATAATACCTTCTTTTGGGCAGGACCATTTAGCTTCACACAGTGCAGGCCATAAAATTTGGTCACCATTGTGTTTTCAAATGCTCGAACATGATTATAATATGCCGAAAGCATCCTGAGGAGCACCTATTAAATGAAATTTCAATTTTATACAAGGTTTAGGCTCCATTTAGCTATACCCACAGTTAATTTATGCTCTTTTAGGTTGTGATCATGACCCCTTAAGTTCTTTATTTAGCTTTCATAGGCACAAATATCAACAGATAGATATAACAACTTGAAGATAGAAAATGATCTCATACATATATGTATAAAGAGACAAAAGAAAAGGGAAATGTGACTCACCTTAGCTTCACCTTTCTTCATCGTTTTTATCATATATCTATCATCAGTCGTTAAGTAAAAAAAACTTCCGCTTTTTCCTGGAGAGGATAGTTCTCGTAAAGCGTCGTTCCCACAAATCGATAGCATATAGTCAGCTGCATCCACCTTGAATAACTTCCTCAGAGTCCTATATTCAAGTTGGTAATGTAAAGAACAAAAACATAATCACACCTCTTTGTAACAATATACTTGTTCTATCTTAAGTATTAGAATAGAGAACTTGTTGAAAATTCTGGATATTTATGATTTTCAGTTGTAATTATCTACTGTATGGAACTAAGTTAACCTGAAAACTAGAGGGCAATAGTCCTTCCACCGAAACTCGATGGACTGGTGGGGAGGAGTGTATTTCGATCCCTCAGGTGGAAATTTCGTCCAATATTTTTCCCTCGGATCAAATGCTGAAGCCTTTAGATCAAGTGTCGGAGTAGGACCGGGTCTTCCAACAGAATGCCTACATTAGATGTCAATATCACATCATTGTGAAAGATTTTCCGGTAAGGAAAATATTTGTTGCACTGAAACTATGCTACAAAAAGATGACCCAAGAACTGAACTACAGATTCAGAAATTTCAATTCAGTCATTCGGATCATCTTTTTGTTGCGCAGACACAGACTTGGCATAAATATGACTTCTCTTTAGGTAATAATTTTTTTCTAATCAAAAAACTTGTTTGAGTGGTGTGGCATTACTTCTTACCTGATCCCTAACTGCAAATTCAACATAAGTTCATAATTCTTATGCCCTTTCGAAATTGTCTCCCCTTGTTTCTTCACTACTTTCGGTATTCTCAACGGGCTTCCCCTCGTACTCCCCTCAACTGACAAGTTCCTATCAGAATTATCACAAATAGAATCCGTCGTACCCTCCATCATACGCATTCTATTAAGTTCCTTATTCGCCCCCGCCTCTAACCTACCGTCCACACTCATCCTACGTGGCCTAACATTCGAATCCACCGCCTTCGACGATCTCCAAACCGCTAGCTTCTTTTGCGAAGGCACTATAGAAACTTTCTCATTGGGACAAATTTTACAATCTTTCAAACCAACATTGTACACCTCTTGTGGGTCCCACTCGAAAGTCCCTTCCGATGATATCCCCGATGGATAAAAGGAACCGTTTTGTTCGTTCGAATCTTTGCTCCAATTACCAACATAAAAGCTCCCATTTTCCCACCTATAAGTTCCATTCCCTTTAGGTAAACCATTTTCCCAATGCCCATCATACCTATTCCCATTGATCCAAACAAAGCTACCTTTTCCACAAATATCACCATTTCTCCAATCACCAACATAATAGTTCCCATTTTTCCATTGGTACCTACCATGACCCTCTTGTAACCCTCTACACCATTCGCCATCATATGAATCGCCATTCACAAAACTCTTAATGCCATGTCCATGTTTCAGATTCATCGTCCAATAGCCACGATATGTTTCTCCATTAGGCTCCATATAAGTACCTTTCCCGTCCATATACCCACTCTTGAACTCCCCTTCGTAAACTGCCCCTGAAGGCCAAATAAACTTCCCTTTTCCCGTAGTCTTACCGCGTGACCACTCACCTATGTATGTACACCGATCTGTCCATACATATTTTCCTGTCCCATGGGGAAAATTTTCGCACCATTCACCGGTATAGTAATCCCCATTGGATAATACGCGGTCTGCATTGTAAGTTTCATCGGGTTCACCAGGATATTCTTCTTGTATTTCTTCTTCATCGTCCACGTGTGCCACATGGGTTGAACCGAATAGGCTGTGGGCCCGCTTCTTAGCTGCGGCTTGGGTTCTACGTACCGTTGCTTCCCATGCTTTCATCTTGAAATCTCTTTCTCACTAAATTTCTCTCTTCTTTTTTTGTCTATGTTTACTCAATATTGCATATTATTTTCCTCAAATTTTGGGTCCATGTGTTCCATATGTTTCGTTAACATGAACACAGATTGTGGTTGTGTAATGAATGGAGAAAGCTTAACAACTTTATTTTTATTTTCACTGGACATGAATCCCTCTCTTTCTCGAGTATACACAAAACACAAGCTTTAATTAAATTCTATTACATTTTGTTACTTGGTCAACCATAATTGTACATAATCACATAACAAAATAGATGGACGCACGTATAATGAGTCATGTCATATATACCCTTTTTAATTTGAATATATTTACAAAATGAAACATAAAAAAATCAATTTACTAATAATGTTTCTAGTTATTTTCAACGAAATGTATAAATTAAGAGATTTGACAATTTGAGTTTTTAGACTTGGTCTTTTTTTTTTCATGCGCTAAAAAAGCTATAGTCTCACACTTGGAGGGATAAGAGTAACTAAAAACTACCAATACAATTACCAAAGTTGTAGTTAATTGGTCTCAAAAATTTCATTTATTTTTGCTTAGCTAGCTTCAAATGTTTATTTTATCATGCTATTAAGTATTAACAATGTCTAATTAAAAAAAAACAATGTCTAATTATATAGTTGGGTGGGTACGTATGAGAAACGGAACTGGAGTTGTTGTTGTTAAATAAAAATCCAGTTGTTGCAATTATTTGTCAATTTCACAACATACTCAAGTCAACTAATAAAATATTTAAAACCTTGTAATGTTGAACACACGATAACGGTATTTTTTCCAACGTAAATACACTACAAGAAAAAGTAAATTTAGTATCATAATTTTTTTTAGGTTATATTATTAAAGTGGGTGGTGCAACAGTTTAGCAACATAATTCATGGTACAGTTCATGCAATGTAGCTACTAGCTAACTGTAAATTACGAGTTTGAGATTATGAAGGGATTTTTCTATCAAATGTCATTTTAAGACCAGGTTAATCACCATTTGAAGCAAATTTTGTTCTAATTTTCGAAGAAACAAATTGCCACTTATAAAATTAGTCATCTTGGTTTCTTTTTTACAGCTTTCTCGACTTGACATTTCAAATCGTATAGCTCATGGACTGTACGTAGCTAGTATTTATTGCAAATTAGTTTGAGATTGTGAATAGATTTTTTATTTATCAAAAGTCACTTTATTCGTGATGTTACAGATCAATAACGGAAAAAAAAAAAAATGATGTTTAGTACCATGTAGTATTGACAAACAATTTACTATCCGACTTTTAAACTTTAACGATTTGGGTCACATCTTATCAATTTTCGTTAAATTAAGAAACTAATGTTTAACAAAATAACAAAATTGTAGTCATGTTATCTTACCGGTTACATAATGAGTGCAATTGCGTAATTATACATCAAAAATAGATCTCCAAATATGAGATATAGTGAGTGCAATTTTATCATTTATGTTGTCGGACCCTTAATTGGATCAAAATTAATAGGTTCAGGACCAGATTAGTAAAACTTAAAATTGGATACCAAATTTATAAAAGTCAATAGTAAATGGTATTAAACATATTTTTTCCCATAAATAACTAATGTTTCCCTCATATACTCTTAATAAATACGCACTCCGTCCCTAATTAAGTGTCCACTATTCCACTATTCCATATTGGGATGTCTCACGATAAATGTCCGCTTTTTCAATATGATAATTATAATGTAATAAATTTACTCTCTTACACTTTATATATTTACCATTCATAATTAAAGCAAAAACAATTTTTAGGGAAAAAGTTAACCGTATTAACTTTAAGTATGATATTTATAAGGGCAATATTGTTAATTTATTTCTCAAAAATTAATAATTTATAAGAGAGACACTTAAAAAGGACGGGCGGAGTAAGAACTAAAGTTATTTATATTATTATTTTTCATGATGTTAGTGATAAATATCGAACTCTTTACATTTGAATCTTTAGTTATATAATATAAAAATTGAATTAGAATAAAATAATAAAAAGCTGGAATAGCTCAGTTGGTTAGAGCGTGTGGCTGTTAACCACAAGGTCGGAGGTTCGACCCCTCCTTCTAGCGCTTTTTTTTTATTATTTATTTTAGGGCCGGGCGAAAAACCGTAAAACCAAGACCGAAAAAACCGGTCCGGTTCGGTCCAAAAAATAAAAAGACCGAAACCGAAAAAAAGCTAACAAAAAAATATGCTCGGTTTCGGTTTTGCCAAAAACCGAAACGGACCGGACCGAAATTTATTTGTTAAGTAACACGTCATTATTCCATTTGATGTAGAAAATGACACGTAAGTTAATTACAAAAAATTGTCCCTTTCTTTAAATAAATGCTTTATTAGGTTGCCATAGCTTTATATGTTCAAGTAACAGTTCTCTTGTTTTATAAAAACACTAATTATTTCATAGTATTGAAAAGAAATTCTGAAGATATTGATAACAAAAAATTAATTTACGACTAACTATACCATTATAAGCATACTTGATATATTGATGTTTTTTAAACAGTTTTGTTTATAATAATAACAAAAAAAAAAAAAAACTAATTTACCTTTTCTTTTATTTGAAAAAAGTTTCATATATAAATGGTAAAATTAGTCTTAGAAAATGGTATAATGCCACCTATCATATAAGAGTTGTATGATTAAGTTAGAAACGGGTATAAAAATAGCATTTATACATTACTTTTATATTGTTCTTTTGAGGACACTTTTTCACTTATGCCCAACTGCACAAGACTCGGTGTTGATGCGAACGCTCGCCAACCATTAATTATTCTGGAGCTGGCAGGGTACAAATCGTGTTTGGAATAGGTTTGAACTTTTGCTCGAAACGGATCAAATTTGATAGATTCACCTTCGGAAACAAGAAGTTTCGGGCCTATCACATTAGTCATTTACTTTGCAATAAGTACTCTGTTTTCAAACGGGTATTTTTTTGATCACCCCCTCTTTTATGTGGAAAATCAGTGTTCCGCGAATATTTATCGACGACTTTGCATAAGTGTTAGGTTCTATAAATGATAGATTTATGTCTTGATTAGGGTGTAACCCTGATGAGTGATGCCATTTATGAGCATAAACAGTCTTCTCTATAGATTCTTTACATTTTTATACAATTTGAGAAGCACTATTTATTGTATTTTGGTTATGCTACACATTTTTTTAACTCAAGGATTAAGACTAATTTGCACGGTTGTAATTACGTCAAAGTAGAACTGTAAATGAAACGAAACGAACCGAACAAGACTCTGTTCATGTTCAGTTCATGAACTAAAACCCTTGTTCATGTTCATTTAAATACGAACGAACATGAACCGAACATTTGACGAGCCGAATACGAGTTGTTCGTGAATATCTAATTTCTTCCAAAACATTTAATAATTGAAAAAATATATATTTTTCTTTCTTTTTAAAATATATTTTAATTTTATCAAATATTACTATATTATTAACTAGGATAAATTAGTTCATATATAAATTTAAGGTTATATATTGTATAAATTATTTTTTATATACGTATGATTACTTTAACGAGGTGAACACTTAACGATAAAATCGATGACTGTATTTATAGTATGATGAAATAAATTACCATAATAAGTTTAAAATAATACAAACATATCATTTATATTATTATAGCATAAATAAGTTTATTAATTGTGTAGTGATATTAGTTTTTGTTACATCATTAATAGATTTATTTTTTTATTTTATCAAAATTTATATATATAGTTACACGAACACGAACTTAGACGAACCGAACAGAGACATGCTCATGTTCAGTTCACTAACCGAACATTAACCGAACCGAACACGAACGATTTCACAAACATCTCATCTCATTTACAGCCATACATACAATAACTAAAAAATAAAAATCTTACTATATTACTACTTCCGTTACTATTTAATTATCCAATACAAAACTACGTGCAATTTTGATCGGTCAAGAACTTGTATCAAAATTGTCGGAATGAAAACTTTCAAAAGTTGATCATATAGTTCAAATGTTAAATTTTATGATTAGATTTTAAAAAAATCATTTCGAGAATTTTGATACAAGTTATAAGCCGCTCAAAAATTATATAGTTACATGAACACGAGTTTAGACGAACCGAACAGAGACATGCTTATGTTCAGTTCACTTAATAAACGAACACTATATTTAACCGAACCGAACACGAACGATTTTATAAACATTTTATCTCATTTACAACCCTACGTACAATAACTAAAAAATAAAAAACTTACTATATTACTATATTTAAAAAAGAAAGGGGAGTATCAGGCAAATATGAGATGATGGGGACCGTATTGGAAGGTAATGGGAGACAATTTTGACGAATCAAATATAAAATTCAATACTTGCAACCTGTCCAATATTTGGTCAGTACCAATTGATTCTCAACATGGCCATCATATAATCACATGTATATTATCTAAAATCTCAAGGATTTTGCTTGCCGGCCTTCACCTTTTTCATTTCTTTAAATTATGTGACAAAGTTATTATTCACCTCTTTAATAAAGACAATAGCTCCAACCCCCCCAACATTGCTATTTTTTTTAACTTTTTCATTTGAGTAAAATTTAGTTACGTTGTTATCCGAGTACTTCATGTAGTCCGTTCATGTCTTATAATCGTGTCGAATTGTTCACATATGATCAACTGTTGGTTAGTGGCGGATCAGTTGATAAGGGACTCAATTTTAAATTTTCAATATGAATGGCTAAATAGTTATTTTTAGTTTTAAAAAAAATTGCATCGTAGAAAATTGTTTTTTGAAAACATGGGGTTGTAACGTCTGTCAGCCCCCACCTAGCTCCTCCCTGGTCTTGGTACAATTCGGCGTGGGGTGAAACTATACTACAAGAAATTTTTATTAATTATCATTAGCATCACCCAATTCAAAGTTAAAATATCAAAGTAGGGGAAACTTCAGAGAAAATTAACAAAAATCTCTTTTACAAAGTAAGATAAGCAAAAAGCATAAATATTTTAGTTTCAATACTTACATATCCATCAGTCCAAAAAAAATATAATTTTTTTAAGTTAAACAATTGATAAACAAACTATAAACACATCTACTTCTGTTCTTTTCTAGTGTAAACAAAATAACTACAGGTCAACAGAAACAAGTGTAAATTATAAACCATATCAATATACAACAATAAAATCTTCCATATCCCATTAATCAAATTAGCCTTTTACTTATACATTACTCCAATATAAAATTTTCAAGATATCATTTATTCTATGCACCTCTTAGTTCACATATAAAGCCAACTAAAAGATTAATACAATAATGCAAATGTTGTTGTCTCCCAGATTTGTATCTATTATTATTTGATTCTCTTTTTCTTTAATGTATGACTTTTATTATGTGTACTATTTTTGCCTGTCATTATAATATCAAGTGAGGAAATAAGATCTTTGACAAATCTGGTCAGATCTTGCTTAGTTGGGTATGGATTTAGTGGGGGTCTTCTTTTATAAGTGTAGATAAACATCCCTTCATTCTAATAAAACTTGATATATACTCACAAAGAAAGTAAAAAAAGATAGAAAGAGAAAGGAAAAGTCTTTAAGAAAATATTCATCTTCTTGAGATTTTTAAATATTGGAAATGGGGGTAGCTATACAATCTCAATTTCATGTCCTTGCTGTTGATGATAGCATTGTTGATAGAAAACTCATTGAGAGGCTCTTGAAAACTTCATCGTACCAAGGTTCGTATAAATATCCGGAAAAAGAAGAAGCTATTATTCAAGTTTTATAATTTTCTTCAAAATACAGCAAGAATTATCCTGAAGTTATATCTGGATGGACTTATATGTTCACCAAATTTGCATCCATCTATTTTCAGGATGTTTTCTCGAAAGATTAACATTTACCCGAAATATTTTCACTTTTTTGTGCGTATTAACCTTATTTTCTGGGAATCTTGAATTTTTCTTGCAGTTACCACGGTTGATTCAGGGAGTAAAGCTTTAGAGTATTTGGGTTTTACCGAAGATGATCAACCTTCTGATTCACCAAACAACAATCAGGAAGTAGGAGTAAATTTGATTATTTCGGACTATTCTATGCCCGGGATGACCGGCTATGAGCTGCTCAAGAAAATTAAGGTATACTCTCCATGATAATAATTAAGTTTCAAATTAGGCAAACATTAAATTTCTAACAAGTCTTAAATTTATTTCATTATATATGGTTTCGATTTACGTAAAGTAGTTATGAATCAATTTTACTTCAATTTGCAGAAATCTTCCTCTCTGAGAAACATACCAGTGGTGATTATGTCTTCTGAGAATGTCTCTTTAAGAATAGACAGGTAAAAAGTTGTTCATGATTAGTTTCTACTTTTTCAAGCCAAAAAGTAGCTCAAATTCATTTTCTTTTCAATCCAGTACTTGAAAATTGACAATTTTTTTCTTGGATATATTCGCAGATGCATTGAGGAAGGTGCAGAGGACTTTTTTCTAAAGCCAGTCAAATTATCAGATGTGAATAAACTCAAGCCCCATATAATGAAGACAACAACAAAGAATTACGAAGAACCAGAAATCCAAGAGAAACAAGACGTGTTACAAGAATACGAGGTTCTAAGAGAGCAAGACATTTTTCAGAGATTACAATCGAAGAATATAAAGAGGAAAAATATGCAAGAATCGCTTTCTCCTCAAAGAACAAGACCAAGATACAATGGCCTTTTTTAGAATTAGACTAATCAAGATAGGTTTTTATTCCTTCATCAAGACTTTTGTTTCGTTTTTTTAGAATATATACAAGAATTAGAATGAAACAGTATTTCTCTTGATTTGTGTCCTAGCATTCGTATTGAGAAGTGAAGGTAGACAAGGCAGTTACTTGTTATCCAGGAGATGATGCAAATACTGATATTATAAAAAAATCACATAAAAGTTGCGACTTTTGGTGAAATAAGTGTACAATAATTTTGATCTTAAGCTGATATGGAAGTGGTTTAAAAAGACGAATTGATTTATCCCTTGCCTAGTAAAAGGCTTTTAACCCTCACAGTCAAGCAAAAGAATGAAGAAAACGAAAGAAGAGAGAAGAATCTGACTCTGATCTAATAGGGTCGGGATGAACGATTCCTAAGTGTCAAGCGGTCTATTAAGGATTCGGAACTTGTGGAGGTAAATAAACAATAAAACACAAAAACAAACACAAAAAAGCTGAGAATCAACTACGCGAAAGTAGAAGATTAGATTGTCAATTATTGATTGGTACCTACTCATAAAAGTAGAATGGCATCGATATTCGATACTAGCCTCTCTAAAGTAGAATGGCATCGATACTAGCCTCTCTATGAACCTTTTAGCTTTTCCTTTTTGATATGGTTGATTACTTTGATGCCAAATTTTGGAATCGATTCTTTATTCTAGAGAAAAGGGTTTATAATGTCATGCATTGTAATCATACTACAGATTAACGAAAGTTTAAAGTGTCACACAACTCGTCAGATTTGATACCAAGAACGAGATGGCTACGCTTGACACTAGAAGGGTTACTTCTTTGCCATTCTCTCTAGAATTTGCACAACACGTATAAACCACGCGAATTGTAGTTTGAAAAAGCAGAAAATACAAACAAACGGAGTAATTAAACATGAGACAATCAATGTAAAAAAGAAAGCCAAGAGCTGAGGAGACGCAATGCTTCTGTTTCGTGAATTGGATAGTGTTATATCTGTAAAAAAGATTTAGGAAAAGATTCTATGCAATATTCCCATATTACTATCTTTCTATTTGGTCAAAATAAATCAAATCTTATGGTTGAAATAAGAAGAGTTTGTGGATGGTGTGGAGTACTATATATATGTGTACAAAATAATTTTATTTTTTTTATCAAACTTATTATTAATTAATCATTGTGTTGGGTAATACTATATATTTTCTTTTATCAAATCTCTCATAAGCTAGGAAAAAATAAGAGCTAAAAAGGATTTAGGAAAATATTATTTGGTCAAAATAAATCAAATCTTATGGTTGAAATAAGAAGAGTTTGAGTACTTTAGACAAGGAGTCGGGTTCCCTTTTTTGAGTCCTTCCTGAGAGTTGCTTATGACTTTCCAAGAAGAAAACATTTTTTGATATTTCTCTCAATTTATTCATATAAAACTTCAGAAAATATATTAGAGATGGGAGGAAAACAGAGATGCGAATTAACAACCTCAATTGGTTGTCTTCTTTCTCGATGCTCTGTGATTGTTTTTCAAGGCAATATCCAAAACATACAATCTACCATGATATTTTACCATAATATTTTACCAAAGCATACAACAATTAAAAATTTCTTCTCAAAACATACAAACATACAATTACACATATGAGTAATTGCAAACATTGATGCAGTTTTACCTAGATTGTCACAAATAATTTCAATCTCACATTAGCTGGTATTCCCCGTAATCCATATGAAATAAAAATATAATTTTTAATGAAACAGAAAAATATACTTGTCGGCCCGAACTTTCTGATACGTTGCTTAGCATGATGAAACCTGCATCGACATAAGTCTCTGTCCCACGCGACTTTCCAGATATCCAGAAAAAAAAAAAAAAAAAAAAAACTAGGGAAAATACGTTCACACACTTAATGACTTACCAAATGGTTATCCTGTTTTCCTCCGAGGGTTCTATGTTAGTTTTGAGCAGAAACAGAGATGTTTTCAAATACCAACAAAAAGAAGCGTATTTTGTTTCGCCATTGTCAGTGTTGATGAAAAGGAGAGATAGTAATCGATATCACAGTGGGATATTGTTGTCTCACACTCGATAGTATTTGTTTACACTATTATTCTAAGAAATTAAAACTCCAAATAAATATAGGAAACATGAACCAACGCACCGCTTGACGTGCCCACAAAACGTTCAAAATTCTTTTACGACTTCATCATACTCAGTTTAACCCCATTCTGACCTAAGACCTCAACAATTAACAAAAGAAGAAGCCAAAGTACTGCATTCTGATACAAGAGCAAATAAAGAAAACCATAAAAGCTCTAAAACCAAAGCCTCGTATATGCAGAATATCAAGGTATAAAATGTTTGCCCATCCTTAATTTTCGTTTTTCATCAAACAGATTAACTTTGGTTAATCTAGAAGACTAGAACTAGGATTACATCCATCAAATCCGACAGGCAACATACTGTTTGCACCTTGCGGGGACATTGCACATAATCAGGGTTGCATCGAGTACACTATTCAACGGAGTTCAAATATAATAAAAAAAATGCTTAAAAATTAACAGCAGCGCCAGCAAAACTTGGTAATCCATTTATAATCTGATCAGCGAATATATTGAGCTCCTCGCCTATGCTACATATATCATGATCTGACATGTTAGCAAGCGCCTGGATGCTCATATCCATCTCCGCATTAGTTGCAAGAGAATTTTCCTCATTTACGTACCCTCATGTAAGACACTTGATGATGTAGATGGTTTCAGATAAATGTCATCAGATAAATCGCTCGAATTTAGCAACTGCTGGAACTGACCAGAGAAAATAAATATGATTTAGATAAATTTAAATACACGTTTTATTATTTAAACAAAATGGTTGAATAAGAGAGATTCATGAAAATTCTATGGAATAACATTGCAAAATCCATTACAGTTCTCAATGTTCTCAAGCGTTCAGCAGGCTCTAAAATGATAAAATTGGATTCAGGTCACTATACATATTTGTAATATTTGGTACGTTAAATATAAGTTGGATCTTAATCATTTTTTTCAAAGTAAAAATGGAAATAAAATTAAGAAAAATAACATCAAAAGAGAGTGAGTACCGTCATGTCGTGGCCCAAGATAGAACTAAAGTAGCCGCTATAGCTTGGCTGTGGGTCATAAGGTACTCGAAAAACTTCTTCCCTCGATGCTGCTAGAGGGATCATTGGGGAAAGCTGGCTCATCTCATTTAACTGGATACAAATCATTTATAAACTTAAGTATAAATGATTTGAGATAAGCATTTATTATATAAATGATTTGTATCCAGTTAAATAATATTCATATAGACAAGCATAATCAATTAAAATATTAAAAACATAAAATAATATTTATATAACTAAAAGTTAAAAAGAGGACATTCGTTAAAGTAAAACTTCAACTCCTGGGGAGGAAAAACAAGTTTATTATCATGACCAAACTTAATTTTGTTAAGAGAAGGCTATAAACATGCTTGGAAAAGTTGACATGTGAAGAAAAATAGCGTCGGAAATTAGCGATTTTACTAAAGTAAACATACTTCTACAAACTTTTTGATAACATGCTGTAGTTTTTAGTAGTATTGGATATAAAATAATATGAAAATCATGATTTCCACTTGTTTCAACTTTTTAGAGACTTCTTATCACCTCATAGCACACGACTTTGTCGAAAAAGTAAAGCTACCACAAAATCATTGAGGATAAATAACACGAAGACTATTTTTCCATATCCCTTTCTTCAATATATCTCCTACACTAACAATAAAGTATAGTACTTTTGAGAAAAACTGCGCTTACGTTCACATGATCGCCATAACAATTGGCGTAGCTTGGATTATTTTGGCTCAAGGGTTGCATATGCTGAGATAGAGGTAGTCGTTGGTTCATTTCTGCCAATCCTTGGTAGGTGTTTTTCGCAACTGTTTCGTTGACATGTTCGCTTTGGTCTGTTCTTTTACGTTTTTTCGATGAACGGCTTGTCTTGTGTATCTTGCACACCACTAACTCTTCCAGCTAAACATAAAAAAGATCCCAAGCGTCTGATTCCGAAATTGAGTAAATGTAGTAGTATAAAAGGAATAAAATTAAGTGAATATTTAGCAGTAACAAGCCATCCTTATATTTGTTGAATAATTGAGTGTTTTTAATCGTATATTTGTACATACATCCGGTTATAATATATATAAAGAAAGTAATGGTAAACTAACTATAGAAATCTAACATTCACATTTCCATTTCTTTGCCTTCTAACTAATAAACTTCTTTTCTTTCTTTAATCTTCCGGTTTCTCTTTCACAACGATAATTTCTGAAAAAGCATGTAAGAACAACACGGGGAAAATGTGGAACGTGTAATTACCTCGTTTAAGGAAGCCTGCTCCTTTTTCTTATCATTAAGCCAATACTCGTCCATCAACCAATTAGTCTTGATAGAAACTTTAGAGGTGCCTTCGTGATAAGCCAGTGATCGTTTGGATCCCATTCCGTCCTTAATTGGCTCCTTAGATCCTGTCAAGAAGAATGAAAGCATGATTTCAGATTTTATAGTTTACTTTCTTAAGTTGATCAATTAACCTTTTTATAGCATCAATTGTGCCCAAGTAATTTAATTAGAGATAAGTTTCTTTTATATTTCAAGATTTTAGGTTGTATAGATTTTCCCCCTAACTTGAGAACTAAAGTTTAAGTCATTAATATCTGGGGGTAAAATATAACTTCCTAACAGTACTGCCGATGTATGTTAAATAAAATCATTTTTCAATATAGAAATATGAGTTCGAAAAAATCAAAAATGAAAAGAGAATCGGAAATACTATATCTAAAAAGATGATTCGATATTCCAAGTCATTACTAGTTTTTATTAACAACTAAGACGAATACAACTCAAGATATCTTTAATATATATTTCGAATATAGATGAATAACCGAAATACCGATGTGCAACTTTCTACTATTCGATGTAAGTATTCTGCCAAATATCGACGAATTACAAATATTAAATAACAATTACCTGTAGCTTTCCAGAATCCATCACCCACATTTCTATCAGGCCTCTTTCCATTGGGATACTTCTTCGTCCTCTTGGTGAATAAATAGCAAGTTTCGTTGGTAGCTAACTGGTTAGCGGCTGTAATCACAAATATATAGTTACGACTACGCATAGTTTATGGAATAAAACGACGTAAGTATATAACTTGGTGGCGGAGCCAGAATTTTGATTCAAGAGAGGCACAATTCCGGAGAAAAACATGGTCTAAACTATTTAGTGGCAGAGATACAGGACTATAATTTACAGGGCACTATTGTAGTTAATCAGAACATAAATCTTTCAAACCAATTACAAAATAAAAAATAAAACAATTAAAATCATGATACGAGCCAAGTTTCACGTGAATATCGCCTCTATTCAATTGAATTGAGTTGTAATATTAATTTCTAAATTACAAGGCTCTTAATTCAAGTTATAACTACATTAAAAAAAGGAAGACCAAAAATTGAATAAGATACTAGCAACAAGAAAAACAAAAAATATAGCTGGTATTTTTTTTTTGAATTAATTGTGGAAAAACCCACTTTTTATTTTATTGATTTTTGATAATAAAATTTGGGGGAAAAACTCCACCACAACCAGAAAAGTACATTACCAATAGCGTTACATCATCGAAACAAATACTTAAATTACAATAGATTAAAACTTGATGGACTGAAATGCAAAAGTGTTCTAATTACTTTCAAATGTCACGTAAGTCTTTCCGGTACCTTACTAACTGAAGTCAAAATCATCTTTATTTTCTCTCTCTCATGGTTCCACCTCCTTTTACAATTACGGTACAAATTCGTCCAATTCATCTCTTTTAATTCTAAAATTTGGAAATCCCCTTTTATCCATCTTTACTAATCCTTTAAATTCTGCAGGAAAATCTTCTATGCAATCCGAATCGATGGAATTTGTCGGATCTGCTGCGTATTTTGCCAAATAGTCCGCCACGCCATTTGTCTCTCTACAAACATGCTGGATTTTTGTTTTACCTTTCTCCAATAGGTAATTAATTTTGGTAACAATCCATCTTATTTTCCATGGAATTTCCCTTTTATTATTGCAAATATTCGCTGCTCTTTGGGAATCAGTTTCTATAATGATTTTGCCATTGAAATAGGAGCTAAATTATATACCTTTATAAATAGCCATTACTTCAACCATTAACACTGAATTAACTTCCACTTTTTTTGAAAAGGCCTTTATAAAATTGCCTTGGTGATCTCTAATAGTACCTCCAATACTAGCTTTATTGGTTTTTAAACATAAGCTTCCATCTACATTAACTTTAATCAAAAATTTAGTTTAAGACTTTTAACGAACACTTGTGTGCATAAACAATAAAATAACAATCTCATCTCACATGTGTGTGCATAAACAATAAAATATACTATTGTAATGGGTTTATATATTTATATGAAGAGTAAAAAAAAAACGCCGTATAATTTTTTACATCACCACATGTAAATTGACCAATCAACTCATCAACTATTAGTATTCCTAAATTAGCACTGTAAATTAAAATTAATGGTCGATTTAAAAATATGAAAAACAATTTTTTTACTTCAAAATACTTGTAATTATTATTGTTTTAATGCTGCTTTCTAATATTTTCTGCATAATTAGTTTTGTTGACTTATTATAACTTCACAATGCTTTCCTCGAATCCTCGATCGTTAAATAAATGACCAACTCATAATCATTCTTGTAAAAAAATAAAATAAAAATAACAACTCATAATCATTCTTGTAAAAAAAGGAAAAAAAAAATGCCAACTCATAACCATTCTTGTAAACAAATAAAAAATAAAGACCAACTCATAATCATTCTTGTAAAAAAATAAAATAAAAAGACCAACTCGTAATCATTCTTGTAAAAAAAATGATCAACTCATAATCATTCTTGTAAAAAAAGAAAAAAAAGACCAACTCATAATCATTCTTGTAAAAAAACAACTCATAACCATGACAATATGATCCCAATCAGACTTATCGTTTATCAGCCATCATGTGTGTATATGTAACAAATTAGAACTTAATTGTTACAATTCAAATAAAATATTCTCCAAAATTACAATTTACTGTATAACAATATAGCTACATACGAATGCAATGTACTTACGTCCAAAAAGAAGTGAGAGTGCATGTTATCAAACACGACTTAATACCATGCTATATAGTCAAGAATCAAGAACTGTAGCTTTTCATAAGTTGTAGTTTCTTTTTATATATAAGTTAGGGAAACTCTCTGATAATATAACTAGGTAAATAACATACGATCGATGTAACACTAATTAACCAAGAATCAAAGGCCAAACGATTATTCTTCACAAAAGAATAAAGTAGAGAAGCATAACTAAGTATAAACAAGAAGAAGAAAACAATAAAAAGATGACAAGAACACATGAATAAGGAAGGGATTATTGCAGCAAATTTTACCGAAAATATTAGCGGGACTAGACTTGTATACTTCGCTACGTGAGATTGTGTTGGGCGGGATAGGTAACCCCTTCTTCTCGTTCGAGAGATAGTAAAGAACTTCTTCATCAGTCGGAAGAAAGCGATAACCAGGTGGAAACCCATGCTGTTCGTTCTCCATGGGAACAAGAGCTGCAAACTATTTTTGTTTATTATAGAAAATCTAGCTGATTTTTGTAAGAATAACTTGTAATGTATGTAAGAGAAGAATGAAGGTATTTGACAAAAATAAATTAAAGAAAGTTCTAATTTTGTATAAATAAAGGATAAATGATGTATCAGTTCATGCATATCATATCTAATCTGAAACTAATTCCGGATATATAGTCAGTATAGTGTTTAATAAGGAATAGGACGTTCCCTGATCAATTTATCTTCTCATTTTTTTTTAAATAGAATTTCTCTTCTTAATTATTACATATATGGGTTTATGTAAAGGAGTAATTAACACGTTTTTTTATCCCAAAAAATATACAACTCTAATAAATATGTGTAATTGTATGTTTATATGTTTTGAGAATAAACTTTTAGATATGCTATGTTTTGATAATATATTTTGGTTAATTGTATATTTTGTACATTATCTTTTTTTTATTTGTTAATACTATACAATATTACAATATATTAGTTGACACAAATCGTATTAATTTGCCATGTCATATATATATATCTTACAAATATTACTTGTTGCATGGGCAGTTGGACACCTTGCATTGGGGCCGTTACCTTAATTTCTTATTCAAAGTTCACTAAAAAAAAAAAAAAACCCTCAGACAACGACAGAATTAGTGATGGTATTTTTTATTACGAGCTTATGAGCGACGGTTTTTGTGATGGTTTTGTGACAATTTAGTTAATTTGCAATAGATTTGTGACAGCTTTTTAAATTAGCGACAAGCTTGTTACAGATTTTGATTATCACTAAATCAAACATTATTTTGCAATGTTAGCATAGAGAACGAGTTTGCTCGGGAAGCAGTGGATATGACTCTGAGTCATAGTGACTCAGAGTCCACAACCATTGGATATTGCTACAGTACATTTCATATTTTAACTGTAGTAATATTCAACGGCTATGGACTCTGAGTCACCTTGACTCGGAGTCAGGTACGCTGCATCCGTTTGCTCGACAGGAAAAAAAATCATTGGGAATTTGGTCCATGCTGTACAATTACTGGCTAAAAACTTGTTTGTATATATTGATACGATATATAAATATTGTGGAGGTATATTATATACGATGAAAAATACTCCAAAGTTAAATATTGGTATCCTCTTTTTTCTAAAAAAGGAAATTCAATGAAATTCCTGTCCGTTAAAATCAAGGGCTTATATTACATATATTATTTGAAGAAAATAGTCAAAACACTACAATTAAATGAGAAATGGGTTCCCACTATCAAGACCATAAACGTTTGTCAACTAAAAGCTTATGGTTCAAGAATCAAAATCACAACTTAACCTTGAACTTTTATTTTCAAATGAACTATGTATCTTTGATGTTAAAGAAAATTAAACCATCATCTTCTCTATATAAAATAAATCGATTGCATTAGTGCTTAATTTGTATGTAGATAAACAAAAAATCCATGGTTCTATTGGCTCGCTTCAAATTAAGACTTTCGACTTTCGACTTTCGAAAACATTGTTGATTGTGATGGACACATTTGTGCGGAAACTAAATTTTGAGAATAGTAATTGGGTGAGAAAATTCGTATAACCCACATAATCAACAACAAAAAAAAAAGGATGAGAATTTAAGAATCTAGGTTGAGAATTTAAAAAAAGGAGAGTCGAAGCCGTCTGATCGATTTATGATCGATTTATACTTAAATTAGGATGAAATCTAGAGAAATACATAATTAAGATCGAATAGTACGTACGGTATAGATTCATGAAGTGTTGTCATTAAATGTTACCTACAAAAATAATATCAAACACAACAATATTCCAAATAGTAACAATTTACCTTTTTAAAACTGAAGTCAGAGTGAATGTTGCTAAATTTTAGCAACAAAAATTGTTGTTAAACTGTTGCTAAATTTAACGACACTCAGTTTACTATCTGTTTATGAACATACGTTCTGATAATAAACTGATATTTTTTTATAGTGACATTTGATCTATGTTTTGGGAAGTAAAAATAAAAATAAAAAATTTAAGATTTTACAGATAAATAATTGAGAAATGCATTTGAGGACCACAATATGTATCTTGACTTGTGACTTTGAATAAACACAATTATTAGTCTTACAACTGAAGTTTTGCTTTTGTTTGTGGCTTTTGATTTATACAGACATATTTTGATTAATACAGACGGTAATGATACAAATCACGTCACGTAAAAAAATTTAACCTATTAAAAACTCAAATAAATATATTGAAACCCTAGTTTGAGTCTACCCTAAATTTAAATATTAATTAAAAATTTTATTTTTTATTTTTATTTTTAATAGATTGGTTTTTTATTACGTGTCGTAAATTATACCACATCCCACTAATACAACCGTCGTCTCCATCAAACAAACAACGGAGCAGATACTCTGTATTTAGTTAGTTGGCCTCGTGCAAATAGACCCTTCAAAGCAAGCTGGATCTGATTTCTGAAATAGCAATAATAATACCCTTCATGCATTTTTATGTGAGTTGATCTATAACTTTATTATCACTTTTCAAAAAACACCTATATCTTAATTTATGCCTTTTATTTCGAATAAAAAATAATTGTAAATAAATATTTGTACATTCAAAAGCATGCATTGTTTTTTTTTTGGTCCAAGCACGATTAGTACATAATTAATTTTCTCTATTTTTAAGTTCATCAATATTATCTTTATTACTATTTCTTAATATGCTTTTGTCACTACAATAACAATATAGTTTTCACTTCATTATAAACCATGATTCAATAACCTTGTCTATAATTTTAAACAATTGATTTAAAACTTCACGCATTAAACTTCGTCTCGATGTTAGACCTTTGTCCGTCAAACGACTTTTGAAACCTTGTGTAAAACTAATAGAAACTCAAATTATAGCTAGACCGCTCGCGAAATTATTAAAAAAAAGTTTTATATTTGAGATGACGGAATAACCGACACTAATAAGAAACTTTGTCGCTTACCACTTACATAGTTACATATATAACCGCATTTAGATGAAACTGTTGTAATTTGTTTTTAAAAAAATACATCCAAACTGTTGCACCTAAATCCAAGACTAAAAATATAAAATAAAATTAAGGGAGGGATATATTTGATAAAATAGGAGGTGTATTATGTATATATGTAGGGTAAAATGAAAATAACCCCATGGAACTATTTGCTATTAATCTTCATAAACTATCAAACTTTTGTTTCAAATGATATAACTTTATGCTCGATGATCTGTTTAGGTTGATCTTTTATTTATTATGATCACTTATTCGATATTCATGCATATCAAGTAATTTTTTGTGGAATGACAAAAAAAAAGTTTTTCTTACTAAAACAATATTTTCTTATATAAAGCCTATTCTGATGGCATTTTACGGTAATTGGTATCTTAGCTCATGTGGATTGATAGAATACATATATGAAAATAAATAAATTTGTACAATAAACAAATGAATAAAAAGTGAATTTAGGATTAGTTGCAAAAGTTTGATAATTTATGGGGATTAGTTGCAAAAAATAATAGCTCATGGGTTATTTACAAATGTAACTTCTTTTTATCCATAAATACACACGCTACCTAACTTCTTTTTTTTCATTTATTACAATTATTAGCTTGCCAACTGCTTTTCTTTGTACCCGCCAATATCATTTCACCATTACTCTGTGTGTGTGTGTGTGTGTGTGTGTGTTTGTGTGTGTGAAAATGGCAATGCAAGGTGGGCTTGCCTCTGTTCTTACTCAGTCCAAACCTGTATGATCTCTCTCCCTCTGTCTATACTAGTAACCGTAGCTCATGCGTTGCGTTTGCAACACTTACTTGCATAATTACGATCCCTGACAAATAAAGTTAATATTTTCAAAAAAATATACAAAAATGATTGAATGAATATAGTAAATTAACAATCGTGTATATAAGGAGTAGTATAATGTTTTATTGTTATATGAGTAATGTGTGGAAAATAGCATATTTATTTACTTATTTATGTATATGAATTGCATTAAGCTATTTGTGTAAATAGTAAATTACAATATGGGTATTTTTGAAAAGAAATTGCAAAATTTGGCAGCGTTAATTTTCTTGGGTTCCGTTATATTAATAGTATGATATCTCTCTATAGTCTCTATATATACATATTATATACAGGGAAGTACTTTTCTGGTAACCAAGAGGGTGACATTTGTAATTGTAGTTTTTGTAAATGACTTCATTTTATTGTAAAATTATTAAAGCCAGGCTAATTATTAAGTTAAGATGGTTTCTTGGCACTTGAATCTTGGTTTGCAACTTAATGTATAAGTATATTTACTACTAGTATATAATATATACACATATTCTTATAATTTACTAATGGTTCAACTGAACATGTTGGAAATTTGAACAGGTTAACTACAGAGGTGTACATATAGAAAAAGAACAGAAATTCATAGTTTTTTTGAAGGAATTTGAATTATTGATGTGTGGTGGAAAAAGTGCTACTTATTAGGATTTAGGAACACCGGTAACTGATTCAAATTAATGCTTACAGTTGATAGAAATACAATTGGTTCTTAAACTACTGGATCTGATCCTTGAAACTTCTAACCTTTTAAAAAAAAGATCTTAGGAAAAACGTCGAGTAACCAAACTCGCTCTAGCTTCTAAGGAAAATTAATTAACTTGAGCTCAAAAGCTAGCACCAAACAAAGCCCAAGTGTAGCTCATGTGCTTAGTTTTTCCGCATAAGGTCATAAGGATGTCGATCATCCAAAGTAGGGATCAATTTTGGGCTCTTGGACTAAAATGACAAGTTTTATGATCATGAGGTCAATTGAAAGCTCCCTTGCTAAGACTTGGATCATTTTTGTAGATTTTTCTGCAGAAATGTATTGTAGTTGTGGGCTTACTATCTGAAATTCTGAATAACATTGCCAATCTTACATTTTTAGGTATCAGTTGCCTCTTGTTTTGTTTTGTTGCCTGACAACACATTTTTGTGCATTGTGAGGATTTCAATAAGGGCTTGTTTGACTGCAGCTTTAAAGGAAATAAGTGGCCATATTGGAAACTAAAAGCATGTTTGGTTCATCTTAATATAAAACTTCAAGTTTTTTACAACATTTTAAATTAAAACAAAGCTTTTAGCTGGTAGCCAAATTCATTGATATTATAAGCAAAAACGTAACCAAACATAATTGAAAGTCTGCAAGCAAATCTGATTCTACTTATTCTTAACAATCCTTTTTTGTTCCAAAGGTCTTTTCCTGGTTCATGTTTTGTGAAGGAGTTAGTTTCACTCATGTTGATACTACAAATTGTTTTGGTATTTTTTCCGTAGAGTTTCATATCATCATTAACCAAGATTGTTGGGACCCTCGGGCCTAATTCGCGGTCTGTCGAGGTAATCGAGGAATGTTTACAGGCAGGAATGTCAGGTATGCGGTAAATTACATGTTTGTAAGATGTTTTAATATCAAATTATCTCAAGTATTTGCTTTTTGTTTTTGCTTCTATTTGTTGGGCAGTGGCTCGTTTCGATTTTTCCTGGTTAGACGAAAAGTACCACCAAGAAACTTTAGACAATGTGAGGATAGCTGTGAAAAATGTGAAGAAGCTTTGTGCCGTAAGGATCACCTTATATATATATTTTTTCTTTCTAATAAATTCACGACATAACTTCTGTAATATGATACAAAATCTTTTACCTTCACGATAATTTGGCAGCTTATGCTAGATACAATGGGACCGCAACTGCAAGTGTATAATAACACCGGAAACCTGATCAAATTGGTGGCTGACAATCATGTGACTATAACATCTGATCTTGATAGAGAACCATCAGCAGAGATACTACCCATAAATTACAGCGAGCTGTCCAAGGTTCGATTAAGTATATATCTATGTTATATAACTTAATCTGAATGATTTTCTTTTCTTGTACCCTTCTGTCTTCCTCCATTCTATGGGCTTACCTGGTTAGTGCTTTCCATGTCCATTATTTGCTTTTTTGCTTATAAAATGAAGTGCATTTGCTTGGCTAACTTTGAAGCTGAGTATATTTGATCTAGTTTGAAAATGCTAGAGGTTTTAAGCTAGATAACCCAATTTTTTTCCAGCCTCAAATTAGATTATCTGAGTTTTAAGGTGCATCCAAACAAGCCCCATTTATATCTAATACTGATTGTGGATAGCAGGGAATGGGGGGTTTAAATACTGTGCCGTTTAGGTTTCAAGTTTTCGTCAAAAATTCTTCCGTCAACATGCGAATGAGTAGCAATCTAGTTGATATATATTATATTTTTTATATAATAGCTATTAATCTTTTTATCTACACACATCATAGATGGTTAAAAAGGGCGACACAATCTTTCTGGGGCAGTATCTATTGACCGGAATTGAGGCTACTTCTGTATGGTTGGAGGTAAATAACGAAAACTATCTTTTATTTTGGTGTGATTAGATACTTCCATTTCGTCTTAAGTATCACCTTTTCTTTAGAGTAATTTAATTGCCTACTTATGTTGATTAATCTAGGTTGTGGAGACAAGAGGTTCTGATGTCGTATGTATAGTGAAAAACAGTGCAACTCTTGCTGGACCAATCTTTACAATGCATGTTTCGCAAGTTCACATTGATTTGCCTACTTTGACAAAAACTGATAAACAGGTAACTTTAGTTTATCTTAAATATTTTCCTATCTGATCATCTATGTCACCCACCTGCAGAATTACTTCTAGGCTTGATTAGAGAATTCTGAGTTCAAAATAATAATAAAATAATGCTTATCACTAGGCTTGTGTACTTGAATGGAACAATTATATGCTCTCTTTACATTTTTGACTTGAGCTGGTAATTTTTAGTCTATCTCAAGTTGGGGATTACGGAACAAAGTCGAAATCATAGCCCTCTCATATACTAGACACGCAGAAGACATTCGAGAGGTTAGTCATCTTCCTTTTCTCCAATATTAATTATTTTGGAATTTTTTTGCTCCATTAGTACTTAGTCAGAATTTTTCTTGTCTCTGTAGCTCAGAGCTTTTGCTGATGCTCAGAATCTACATGAAACTCAAATCTTTGCCAAAATAGAGACAGTGGAGGTAACCATTAACCAACGATTTGCCAGTAAACTTTTTCTTCTTATTATCAGTACCAAGCACTGCAATACTTGTTCCTTAAATTACTAAGTAGAACATTGTTTTCTATTTTTATTTTTTCAGGGATTAAAGCATTTTGATGAAATCCTTGTGGAAGCAGATGGCATTATACTTTCTCGAGGGAACTTAGGAATCGATTTTCCTCCAGAGAAGGTTTTGTATTGTTCGGAATAAATCACCTCATTCCTCTAGATCATTTACATCTCTTTTTTAAAACGTCTAAATCTTATTATTGATTATTTTCCATTGTGTACTTTGTACAAGTAAGCATCTGAATCTCTGACACAAAGTAGAAAAACACATAGAAAGCTACTACTAGTAGTTATCATTTTGTACCCCAGAATTTGGAGTATTGCTATAGCCACCTAAAAATTTTACCCAAAAACCTTACCCGCTGACGTAGCGGACTAGGTGGACCAATTATGGATTAAATGAAAATATGATTTCAATATCGAAACAAAAATGATTGGTACAGTTAACCCGCCACATCAGCGGATAAGGTTTTTAGTTAAGTTTTTTGGGTGGCTATATCATTTCTCAATTTGGAGAGTAAGTCAACAATGCAATAACAATTGTTTTTAAAGCAAGTTAAAGCAATTCTATATTGAGAGAGAAATTGCAATCAAGTTTCTAAAGATACCTTTTTTAGAAGTCTACAAAACAAATCTATCTTTATTCATATAATTTTATGAAACTACCTTGCAGGTATTTTTGTTCCAAAAATACGCTATACATAGGTGTAACCTCGCGGGAAAACCTGCTATAATTACTCGAGTTGTGGATAGTATGACCTCGAATCTACGGCCTACTAGAGCAGAGGCAACAGATGTAGCTAATGCTGTTCTTGATGGTTTGTAACTCTTCAGACCTGTGATACAATTCGATCCTTTTACTGTATTGTTTATATCTTTTCCCCTTCCCTGTGCTGTATGCAATAATGTAGGAGCCGATGGTATATTACTGGGACCAGAGACAATTTTAGGCATGTATCCAGTTGAGGCGATAAGAACCGTTGGCAGAATATGTGCTGAAGTAAGTTTCGACATTCATTCTATATGTATCATCTAATAATTGAAGGGTATATTTCCAGTAGATAGCAATGGTAAGTCAGTTGTTACCAAACTCCAAAATTTAGAATTCGCTAGAAAGAACTTTATTTTAATGATAATAAATTCATATTTTATAATGTAAATTTTAATATGGTCGATTCTTGCAGGCGGAATGTGTTTACGATCAGGCCCTTCATTTCAAGAAAATCATCAAACATGTTGGAGAGCCTATGTCCCATGCCGAATCAGTGGCATCATCAGCGGTAACAACCATAAATTTTACTCCAGATTTGAATATTTATAACATAATTAAAACAAAGGCTCTTTGTAATTTCAAAGGTAAGAGCTGCCGTCAAAGTCAGAGCCGCTATGATAGTCGTTTTCACCTCATCAGGCCGAGCAGCAAGGTGTTTTTTTTGCACCAACAAAACATTCTTTAAGCATTGTACTTCGTATTATTGGCTAAAAAATCAACTTCCTGTTGTCAGGTTAATTTCAAAATATCGACCATCAATTCCAGTATTTGCAGTTGTTACCCCTCGTCTCAAAACGAATATGCTAAAATGGACTTTCGTCGGTTCATCTCAGGTTGATCTATCTCCATCTCTGTCTTTCCTGGTTTTCTAAATAATTTAACAAAAACTAACCACTTTTTTCCGATTTGTACACTAAGTTACCAATTCCCACAAGCACCACTCCGACCTAAATATTATTTACCCTTTTCTTTTACACTATCCTTAGTTTTGAGATAGAAAATCATATTTTACAGATATTCCCCATCAATCTGCATTATCAAGTGCCAGATCCCCCGTCCACTTTACATTAATTGTTTTATCACAGTCCTTGTCTCCTAACAAAGAAGCTTAAGTGATTATGTGGTGTATTAAACAACATAATAGATTAGTGCTTCAGCTCCTTCGTTAGTTAAAAAGGGGAAGAAGTGAAATCTAATATTGAAAATCCGCCCTTCGGCATGTGATTTTCGTACAAATGACATGTATAATTTTTGCTTCCGAACTGCAGGCTAGACAGTTGCTTGGTGTGAGAGGAGTCTATCCTCTTCTGGCCAGCCCTAATCTGGTAAGTTCATATTTTGCGTGCTTTTCAAGAAGGAAAGAATAAATCTGTCTTCTTGATTGTGTTTTCAGAATTCCCCTTTTCAATATTGATCCTCTTTTGTTTGCACTGTAGGACTAGTTTCGGGACTCAAAAGATATTAAGCTAGGAGTGTGTGTTTGGATATCTAAGGCTTGGATTATTGAAAAAGTTCTCCACGAACTAAGTTGGTAACTTGTTCGCCGTCATGTTTAAGGCTTGGTTCCTTTTTTAAACAAGAAGACAACATATAAAAATCATAACCAAACACTACCTAAGGATGTACTTGTATATTAGTTGATGTGTTAACGTCTCGCCTACAAGCTTACACTCTGAGACAGAAGCACATCATACTATTTATGCATTCTATTCAACATCTTATAGCACATTAGCTATTCACTTCATTTGCACCTGATAGATAAACCGTTATGTGAGACTTAAATTGAACAAAAAGCACAAATTTTGTTAGGCATTTAATACTTTTGTGTTATGCAGGTTACCTCGGGTGGATCTAGTGAAGAATCGGGTTTGAGGTTTGCCCTTGATCATGGTAAATTGGTGGGATTACTGAGACCTAATGATCAAGTAGTTGTCTTTCAGAAAATCGGTGACTCGTATGTAGTCAAAATCGTTGCTCTTCAAGACCAAGACTATATTTAGTTTTATCCAATTATTTCCTAGTTCAGCTCGATCATATGCTATCAACAATGTAATACTAGACTATAAGAAAATGTCCATGAAAATAAACAGTTTTGCAAGGAACTCCTTCATCATGATCTTTAAGGCTTAGCAGTCTTGTAATAATATCGTTTTTTCTTAATTTTGAGGATTTTATACCAAAGGGTACCACTTTTTCATCTCTTCATTTTTAGTCGAGGAGGCACTTTCTATTATTAATGGCTCGTAAAATGAGCCAAAAAGTCAAATAAAGTGGATTCGACATATAAGAAATTTAGAACGTGTTATGTGTTGTAAGTTCCTTAGAGGGAATCTACAAACCACAATGTCAATTCACAGGCGTCTAGATCGGCTTAAACATTTTTGCTGCTCTCAACGAACAAGGGTGATGAAACCGAAAACTTCAGGAAAGTACAGTTTTTCTGCCATGTATCTCCACGCCATCTAAACTTCCATCAAAGGATTATAAGGGCAAAAAGGCCAACTTTTCTCACCATAGGTATACCAATTCAAAGTACAAGTACCAAACATATAACAATTCAAAATACATAGGTCAATTAGAAAACTTACAAAATGGCCAGCTTTTGTTATCGTAAGTAACACCAATTCAAAGTACAAAGACCGAACAGATAACACTTCAAAATACATGGTCAAATAGAAAACTTACAAAATGGCCAACTTTTATCACCATAGGTAACACCAATTCGAAGTAAAAGGACTTAACATATAACACTTCAAAATACATAGATCAATCAGAAATTTTACAAAAGGTGAAAAAAGTCTAGGTTTGTCACCATAAGTAACACCAGTTCGAAGTACAAGGACCAAGCACATAACATTTCAAAATACATAGGTCAATTAGAAAACTTACAAAATGGCCAAATTTTGTCACCATAGGTATTAGGTAAACACCAATTCAAAGTATAAAAGATCAAACAGATAACACTTCAAAATACATGGTCAAATAGAAAACTTACAAAATGGCCAACTTTTATCACCATAGGTAACACCAATTCCAAGTAAAAGGAATTAACATATAACACTTCAAAAATAAATAGGTCAATCAGAAAATTTACAAAAGGTGAAAAAAGTCTAGGTTTGTCACCATAAGTAACACCAGTTCGAAGTACAAGGACCAAGCACATAACATTTCAAAATACATAGGTCAATTAGAAAACTTACAAAATGGCCAAATTTTGTCACCATAGGTATTAGGTAAACACCCAAAGTATAAAAGATCAAACAGATAACACTTCAAAATACATGGTCAAATAGAAAACTTACAAAATGGCCAACTTTTATCACCATAGGTAACACCAATTCCAAGTAAAAGGACTTAACATATAACACTTCAAAAATAAATAGGTCAATCAAAAAACTTACAAATGGTGAAAAAGATCAAGTTTTGTCACCATAGAGAACAGCAGTTAGCAGTTCGAAGTACAAGGACCAAACACATAATATTTCAAAATAAATAGGTCAGTTAGAAAAATTACAAAAATAAGGGACTATTTATGTAATTAATTAATTCACAAATATCTCCTTTTCTCCGCCTACCGGCAAAACAATCTTCTTTCTCTCTCTATATTTATATTTATATATATATATATATATACGAAATATAATATATATATATATATATATATATATTTATTATATAAATATATAATTAAATGGCTTCTTCGTTGTCTCCATATTCATTAATTTATTCTCACATAGCTGATCTTAAAGACCTCGTAAGCCTCTTATATATATATTTATATAATTATGTATTTACATAGTTTTAAATTTAATTACCCTTTATTCATTAGTAGTTTTACAAGTGCTATGTGTATTTTTAAGAGAACCCCATTTTTCAATCTTGGGTTTTAACCACTTTCATTGCATACATTTAGTTTATTTGGCTATTATTTGAGTTTAGGATTTTTTGCTTGTAATTGTAATGAAAATAAATTTAGTTTTCTTTACATTGGTTTTTTTACACCTAAAAGAACTGGTTTTGTTGCAATTAATGTGTAATTGGACTTCTCAAAGAAACCCTTTTTTGTAATTTTGGTTTTTATCTACTTTTATTGTATACATTTGGTGTATTTGGCTATTAGTGGAGTTAAGGATTGTTTGCTTGTAATTGTAAAGAAAATAATTTAGTTTTTTTACAATGGCTTTTTTACAGCTAAAAAAAATTGGTCTTGTTGCAGTTCTGTGTAATTGGACTTCTAAAATAAACCCTTTTTTGTATTTTTGGTTTTTATCCACTTTCATTGTATACATTTGGTGTATTTGGCTATTTATTAACGATTGTTTACTTGTACTTGTAAAGAAAATAATTTAGTTTTTTTACAATGGCTTTTTTACAGCTAAAAAAAATTGATTTTGTTGCAGCTATGTGTAATTGGACTTCTAAAATAAACCCTTTTTTGTATTTTTGGTTTTTATCCACTTTCATTGTATACATTTGGTGTATTTGGCTATTTATTAACGATTGTTTACTTGTACTTGTAAAGAAAATAATTTAGTTTTTTTACAATGGCTTTTTTACAGCTAAAAAAAATTGGTCTTGTTGCAGTTCTGTGTAATTGGACTTCTAAAATAAACCCTTTTTTGTATTTTTGGTTTTTATCCACTTTCATTGTATACATTTGGTGTATTTGGCTATTTATTAACGATTGTTTACTTGTACTTGTAAAGAAAATAATTTAGTTTTTTTACAATGGCTTTTTTACAGCTAAAAAAAATTGGTCTTGTTGCAGTTCTGTGTAATTGGACTTCTAAAATAAACCCTTTTTTGTATTTTTGGTTTTTATCCACTTTCATTGTATACATTTGGTGTATTTGGCTATTTATTAACGATTGTTTACTTGTACTTGTAAAGAAAATAATTTAGTTTTTTTACAATGGCTTTTTTACAGCTAAAAAAAATTGATTTTGTTGCAGCTATGTGTAATTGGACTTCTAAAATAAACCCTTTTTTGTATTTTTGGTTTTTATCCACTTTCATTGTATACATTTGGTGTATTTGGCTATTTATTAACGATTGTTTACTTGTACTTGTAAAGAAAATAATTTAGTTTTTTTACAATGGCTTTTTTACAGCTAAAAAAAATTGGTCTTGTTGCAGTTCTGTGTAATTGGACTTCTAAAATAAACCCTTTTTTGTATTTTTGGTTTTTATCCACTTTCATTGTATACATTTGGTGTATTTGGCTATTTATTAACGATTGTTTACTTGTACTTGTAAAGAAAATAATTTAGTTTTTTTACAATGGCTTTTTTACAGCTAAAAAAAATTGGTCTTGTTGCAGTTCTGTGTAATTGGACTTCTAAAATAAACCCTTTTTTGTATTTTTGGTTTTTATCCACTTTCATTGTATACATTTGGTGTATTTGGCTATTTATTAACGATTGTTTACTTGTACTTGTAAAGAAAATAATTTAGTTTTTTTACAATGGCTTTTTTACAGCTAAAAAAAATTGGTCTTGTTGCAGCTATGTGTAATTGGACTTCTAAAATAAACCCTTTTTTGTATTTTTGGTTTTTATCCACTTTCATTGTATACATTTGGTGTATTTGGCTATTTATTAACGATTGTTTACTTGTACTTGTAAAGAAAATAATTTAGTTTTTTTACAATGGCTTTTTTACAGCTAAAAAAAATTGGTCTTGTTGCAGCTATGTGTAATTGGACTTCTAAAATAAACCCTTTTTTGTATTTTTGGTTTTTATCCACTTTCATTGTATACATTTGGTGTATTTGGCTATTTATTAACGATTGTTTACTTGTACTTGTAAAGAAAATAATTTAGTTTTTTTACAATGGCTTTTTTACAGCTAAAAAAAATTGGTCTTGTTGCAGTTCTGTGTAATTGGACTTCTAAAATAAACCCTTTTTTGTATTTTTGGTTTTTATCCACTTTCATTGTATACATTTGGTGTATTTGGCTATTTATTAACGATTGTTTACTTGTACTTGTAAAGAAAATAATTTAGTTTTTTTACAATGGCTTTTTTACAGCTAAAAAAAATTGGTCTTGTTGCAGTTCTGTGTAATTGGACTTCTAAAATAAACCCTTTTTTGTATTTTTGGTTTTTATCCACTTTCATTGTATACATTTGGTGTATTTGGCTATTTATTAACGATTGTTTACTTGTACTTGTAAAGAAAATAATTTAGTTTTTTTACAATGGCTTTTTTACAGCTAAAAAAAATTGATTTTGTTGCAGCTATGTGTAATTGGACTTATAAAAGAAACCCTTTTTTTGTATTTTTGGTTTTTATCCACTTTCATTGTATACATTTGGTGTATTTGGCTATTAGTTGAGTTAAGGATTATTTGCTTGTAATTGTAAAGAAAATAATTTAGTTTTTTTACAATGGTTTTTTTACAGCTAAAAAAAACTGGTCTTGTTGCAGTTCTGTGTAATTGGACTTCTAAAAGAAACCCTTTTTTGTATTTTTGGTTTTTATCCACTTTCATTGTATACATTTGGTGTATTTGGCTATTAGTTGAGTTAGGGATTTTTTGCTTGTTATCGTAAAGCAAGTAATTTAGTTTTTTTTACACTGGTTTTTTTACTGCTAAAAGAACTGATTTTGTTGCAGCTGTGTGTAATTGAACTTTTAAAAGAAACTCAATTTTGGTTTCCTCATTCACAAACAGCTATGTTTTCTCTCTTTTATTTTAGTTAAGGCTTGTTTGCCTGAAATTTGTAAAGGAAATAATTTGTTTATTTTACTGAGGAAAAAAAAAGCTAATCCTGTTAAAGCTTAAAACTTTCAGCTATTTCGTTTGAAAAACTAAACATAACACAGCTTTTAAGTAAAGTTACACCTTTTTACTAAATAAATGTCTGTATAAGTTATATGTGCAATAAATAAACTCAAATTTAGTTTTTATTTACTTTCATTGTACACCTTTGGTGCTTGTAATTAAATTAAGGCTTGTTTGCCTGTAATTTTAGAGGAAATAGTTTCACTTACTTGAGGATGAGGAAAGAAACTGGTATTGTTACAGCTGAAGAAAGAAACTGGTATTGTTACAGCTTAGAAATTTTAGATTTTTTGCTAGAAAACCAAAATATCCCAGTTTTGAAGCTGACCGCTAAAAACCACCTGCGATTAGTTGAGCAGAAAAGAAAAGATAAACAAATTACTGAATTTAAGGGGCTACAACCAAATAAGCCCTTAGTTTACATTTGTATTTGGGAGAAGGAAGTTGCACGGACATCATTTTCAAAAGTTATGCACTATCTAGCAGTCCATGCCATTGATTTTATTTGAGAAATATGCTAATATTATATTTTCCATAAGTTGTCATCCATCAGAGTTTGCTTCCATGAAAAAAATAAAATTTTGAAAAGTAAGCACATCTTTGGTTTTGTTTGTATCGAAAACGTAAGTTAGGCTATGACAAAAGTTGGCACCTCGTTTTAGCTTAAATAGCACGTATGAGGTTGACAAAATGTGACAAAAGTTGGTTTACAATATTGCCCTTAAGTTGAAGTATCGAACTTGACGTTTTTAGGGAGTTAAGAATCTTTGTTCACCTACTTATGTGACATTCAAAGGGAGCTCTTTGTTAAATTCGAAGAAAAGTGAGTTCTGGTTGAATTGCTCGAGAGAAAAAGGGATGGAGGTGAGCACGTCGGCTTCCATTGATACTGTCGCAGAGTGTTTTGACGGTATATATTTAATATAATTCTAAAATTTGAGTTTTATCCCTTTTCTTAATACGAATTATAGCTGTTTTATTAAATTGTAATTGAAGAATTGGAGGTTAAGGTGAAAGAGCCGAGCATTTCGACAATATTGTTGAACTTTGAGAATGAGTTTGATCCCTATGGTGCCATGAGTACTCCCCTTTATCAAACTGCAACTTTCAAACAGGTAACTTTAGTTTGTACTTGCAGTTTTTATTTGAAAAATAAAAACTGTCAAAGAGATTCTAGCCCCTTTATCAAACTGCAACTTTCAAACAGGTAACTTTAGTTTGTACTTGCAGTTTTTATTTGAAAAATAAAAACTGTCAAAGAGATTCTAGAATGAGATTGAGGTAGTGATTTCAGCTGATGTTTCATATAGGTAATTAGGTATACGTTGACAGGCATATGTATGTGATCAGAGATTCATAACACTCCTCTAGTTTTCTGCATCTTGAACCCAACTAATAATGTGGAATCATTAGTATCACTTTAATTATTATGGTGATTGTATACATGCTAACACATTAGTGGATATATCGTTTTGTAATATACGTCACATTCAGTCCTATAGCCATGCTTTTGGTGCTTTATTTGCTATTACACAATTCTACCTAGTTTTCTGTTCAGTCGGTGATGCGATATCTCTTCCAGTTTTCTGAAACTTTTACTTAATTCATGTGTAGTGAACACCATTGTTATCTTCAATAGTGTTGGCGCTTAGGTTGCTATTGCACATGTTATCTCGTTTTACACTTTATGCCACATATTCACTCTTTGGTATACCATTTTTAGTTCATATTTTCCTTTTTCTGAAGCCTTCAGCAATAGAGAATGGCCCTTACGATTATACTAGAAGTGGAAATCCAACACGAGACGTTTTGCAAAGGTTCTTATTGCTTTTTTCTTGTTCCTTTGACTTTATTCAGTTTCTCTTATTTACTTTTTGGTACTCTAGCTGCAAGTACAAGTTCTATTGATATATGCTGCCTTTTCAGGCTCCTCGCGAAGCTTGATAAAGCCGATCAAGCATTTTGCTTTACCAGTGGAATGGCTGCATTGTCTGCTGTTTCTCATCTTGTTAAATCTGGTGATTTTTTTATCTCTTGTTTCACTCCTTTTAATCATCTATATGTAAATATATGATGATATACCTTTGAGATTCCGAACCCATGTCAATTTCTTTTTTCGTTTCCCTCTTATAAATTATATATATATATATATATATATATATATATATGCTGCTAAATGCCTAAATCCGATTGTTTGTGCCTATCAATAACTTCAAGTAAGCCTAGAAATATGTTATTGTACACGAATCTCTGTGCCTACAGATCTATTTGTGTGTTTATCATTTCAAGTTAGCCATCTTACTAGTATCACATGTAAGTGGTCTTATTAGTTTTTGCTAATTATACACATTTGATATGCCAAGGACTCATCAGGTGAAGAAATTGTTGCTGGAGATGACATCTATGGAGGCTCTGATAGGTTACTATCACAAGTAATTCCAAGAGCTGGAGTTATAGTCAAGTTAGTTCTGTTTGATTTCTTTTTCTGCACTGTTTTTCTTCCTGTTATTATTGACCAAATTACAAGCTTTTACAAATTTATGATTTGCAGACGTGTTAATACATCTTATTTAGATGAAGTAGCTTCTGCCATTACGACATCGACAAAGCTTGTGTGGCTTGAGAGCCCCACCAACCCACGGCAACAAATATCTGATATACATGTGAGACATAAATTAGGCTGAAACTATTTACGAGTGATTATCTCAAACTACTTTTCTTTTCTTTTTTGGCTTTTCCTATCCAAGTAACTGTATGTATACATGTTGACTAGGACTTAACTATGAAATGATGGATTTTCCAAAACTCTGCATATGAATCAATAAAAAAGTATATTCCCCAGCAGTACACTTTTAGAAGTACACGATTAGTAGGACGATAAAAAAATAGCTTATTCTCCTCAGAGACTAGAGAGAAACTGCTCCAAGTTAGTTTTGTCCTTTGGTTTTGGAGAATATGAGATGATAACAGAAATAAATCTTCAAACTCGTAGATCAAATTCGTCAATTACCGCACCCTTTATTATGTTTCTCCGGGTTTTTTCCTGATTCGCATCTCTAAGAAAAGAAAGATGGTGTTTTTGATGGCTCCCATTTTCTTCTCGTAGTTCCAAATACGTCTTTATAATATACTAGGAATCCTTAGATAATAGATTCATAGATCTTCTCTTTCTAACTAACACGACTAGATTATAAATGCATGCTTATATATTATCTACATTAGTACTACTTGCTTACTTTTCTAACAACACAACTCCTTTTTTTGTTTTTGTTTTTCATCCAGAAAATATCAGAGATAGCCCATGCTAAGGGTGCAATTGTATTGGTGGACAACAGCATAATGTCCCCTGTACTGTCGCAGCCATTGGAGCTGGGTGCAGGTAACAAGTTGTATGTCAAATATTTGAATTTCAAATTTAGGACTCCCAACTTCATTGAAAACAAAAAGGCTTGTAATTCTGAATTTCTTTTTGTAGATATTGTGATGCATTCAGCTACTAAATTTGTTGCTGGGCATAGTGATCTCATGGCAGGTGTACTTGCTGTTAAAGGAGAAAGGTATTGTATGCCTTGTCCTTTTTTTTCCCATACAAATATTTCGGTGTTTAGTTTTCTTTATTTGATAATGTATTTGCAAAGGTCTCTTTAACTTCAAAACATTAATTTTTTTGTACTTTACTTTCATTTCATTGAAATAATTGCATACCTCTATAAAAGAAGAAGAAGAGAAGGTATACAGAAATTATGTACTTGTTGGGTTGGAAATTGAATGATGGACCATCAATTTATTTATGCAGAAAAATAATGCATATACGGTAACAGTATCTGGGTAAAATACTGTAGACTGAGAAAATTTGTCTTGCTTAGATGACATTTAAGTGGCCTATTTTTCAGATACTTTGATCTTATGTCTTTTGTCAGTTCATGACTTCGTATATATAATTCCTTCAGGATTTTTTATCAAAACTTATTTTAAATTTTCCATTCATTCATCAGATTGGCAAAAGAGGTGTATTTATTGCAAAATGCTGAAGGCTCTGGATTAGCTCCGTACGATTGTTGGCTTTGCTTACGTGGTATCAAGACCATGGTCTTACGAGTCGAGAAACAACAGGTGACTCTTTTAAATCAATCTTTGCATATCAAAATTGTAATTATCACTTGGTTTTCAAAGCATAATTTTCTGTGTTTTCCCAGGATAACGCACAAAAGATCGCGGAGTTTTTAGCCTCTCATCCTAAAGTGAAAAAAGTCAATTATGCTGGACTTCCTAGCCATCCAAATCGGTCATTACACTATTCACAGGTAATGATATTGGTAGTATTTCATGCTTTAGGTATAGCAGAATTTCCTCCTTATCCCTATTATATTATGTGTCTTGTTATTATTTACTTATCTTGATTTCAGGCTAAGGGTGCTGGATCTGTACTCAGTTTTCTCACGGGATCACTTGCTCTATCCCGGCACATTGTGGAGACCACCAAATACTTCTCCATAGCCGTCAGTTTTGGTAAAATTATCTTTTCAATCCTTCAATCTTAATATGCTACTACTAAAATCCTCCATTAAGCGAAAAAGTGAAAACCTCTAAGGATTTTCTGTAGTAGTTCTAAATATTTGATGGATTCAGGACAATATTATGGTTACTTAGTCGAGTGATAGTTAATTTAGAGTACTGGATAAAGATGCTTCTTCAAAGAGTGGTTACTTAATCGAGATTTTATATCTGCTCTTTCAACTTTTGGTATCTTGTAATGGCAGGGAGCGTAAAATCTCTCATCACCATGCCATGCTTTATGTCCCATGCAAGCATACCTGCTGCTGTACGTGAGGCTAGAGGTCTAACCGAGGATCTTGTCCGTATATCTGTAGGAATTGAAGATGTTGATGATTTAATTGCAGATTTAGATACTGCTCTTAGAACAGGACCAATTTAGTGTTTAAGGTTCTCTAGAGAAATAACTTTCTTCGCACGCTTTCTTTTCGTGTACCATAACTCATTTTTTATCACAACGTTTTTGCATCAATCCAGATCTCATCGTTTTCAGACAGAGATTGTCAGTCAAAGAACTTACATTCGATGCCCATAAGCTATTGTGTCAATTCCTTATTTATTAACCAGAGTATAATCACGGTAATAATTTTTAGTTATTTTTTAAATCGTAAAACACATGGATGCCCTTTCCGCGTGCTTAACTGGAAGGGATGGCGTTGCTGCAAATAAATCATAAATCCAACAATCAGAATGGAGCTATACCTAAACACTTGCTATCTAATTACAAGCTAATTTCAATCAAAAGCTTTTCATTCAACAATAATATGCAACTTAACCAGTTAATTCTGTTTCGAAAAAAACTAAATAAATTAAAAAAAAAATGTGATTAAACTGCAGTTTTTGTGTTGGTGTGCGTACCCTCCCATTTTCCTCTCTACTCTTTTTTTTTTCCATATTTACATTGCATATAAATTACCGATAACACGGATCATATGTTTATGTATGTAATAATTAAAGTGTATATCCAAATATTCTATCCCATTTTTTTAGCTTTTTCCGTGTCCCTTTGCTTATTTTATCAAAAAAAAAAATTCTAAAAAACTTGAAAAAAATTGTACAATTACTATAATGCATGTATCAATACATTCCAATAATTATTTTTAAAAGAAAATACACGTAAAATTTATTTTGAAATAAATATATAAATTAGTGTAAATTAAATATTGAATATTAAAAAAATTGTCTAAAACAATATTATGTTCAAATGTTTTAAAATTTGAATACAATATAATATAAAAGTTTATAAAATTACGGTATAAGTTGTGAAAATTTAAAATTTGAATGAAAATAAGTAACGAGGCACAAAAAAATAATAGAGAATAAATGACAAAAGATTTGGACTCATAACTTATTATGTAATTATGATGTGAAGTGCAAACCTAACTTTTTAATTTTAATATGACAAGTTGCACTTTTGTATTCAAATTAAGAAGTGGAAAGAATAATAATGAGCTTGGAAAAAAAGTAAAGGTATGGACCCAGATTTTGATAGTGAAGGTATAATAATAAGCTTTTCATTAAATTATGATGGTCCTTCCCACTTTATGACACGTCAACTTCTTGCTTTTACTTTTTTTTTTATTTTTTTATTTTGTTAGTTACCTCTACTTGTCCTGAACTCTTTTTCGTGATTATTCGTAATTTTTTTGACTTGACTACAAAATTTTAGTAAATGTGAATTGTAAGTGATTTGGAAAATAGAAATTTTGAAAAGTCTCCACCATGATCGAGCAGTGTCGGATTTTGAGCTAGGCCCAAGAGATACGGGTCTAGAATACTCAAAAAAACGTATATTTTTAATACTTCCATCTGTAAAAATATTAAATATATATATATATATATATATATTTATATGTATAATTCATTTTATTTACTAAAAAGTCTGGTCAACACTTGAGTTTTTGCCGAGACAAGTTTTTTTTTTTTTTTTTTATAATTATAGAATTTAGTACAGTAATGAACCTTTTAATTTTATGTAAGATTCTACGTGGTCTCCTATATTTAAGAAAACAGAAAAGTACCTGATTTGTTAAATAGATAACAGATTTGGTCACTTATTTTATTTTTGAAAAAGTCACAGTATAATTTTAGACCAAATGCGAAGTTTGTAAAATTTTTGCTTCGTATCATTGATTTTTTTTTAAATGTGTTCTATTTATTGGATATAATATTTTCTAACTTAATATTTTACCATTTATGAATCGTATCTTATAAGTTTTATTTAAATACCTTATGTTATTTTTATGGAAAAAAAATCCTCATTTTTAAGGTGGTCTAAGACCCCAAAACACTGAAAACAACGATGTCGTCGAGTTAGTTTATACTTGCTATTTGTATCCAAAAAATTATAATGTTAGTTGCAAGAATAACAAGCTTACTATCCTAATGTCTATGACTGACCATTCATTATATATAAATGTGACAAATTTCTGGAAAAAATTGTAGTCCTAATCTTGTTCGCTATCTTGCTAGAGGATGACTGATAAAGCAATAACTTTGATGGGTTGTAGTATTGCTTCTCAACGATATTATAATAGATTATGCACGGTAAATATCAAACTTCTTGTTCTGTTTTATTGCTCGGGAATCTTGCTTGCTCAGATTACAAGTTCTAATTATGATCTTGTTCGGTCTAACTATTTAATCTTAATTTTGATCTATATTTTTTCGTCGGTGCTCGGTCTTTAGTTGTGCTCAGTTTGCTTCTATAATGGGATAAGCCCTGACAAGTTTCTCTCTTTTATCTTCCTCTCTCTATAATTTTTTGATTAGATTTCAGGTCATTTTTCCAGTGAAGGTATGGGGCTATTTATAAACATTTATGCCTCATAATATGTTGACAAGTGTCTTCATCTTATGCCTCTTTCCATGGGCTTTTCCCATGTGCGCCTTCACTAATTGGGCCTTTACTAATTGGGCCTTTATTAGTTTTTATGTTCTATCAATGACATTACAAAATAATGTTTGATTTATTGAGAGTTAAAAGCTGTCACAAGCCTGTCGCAAATTGACTAAACTGTTACAAAGCCGTCACAAATTGACTAAACTGTCACAAAACCGTCACAAAAACCGTCGCTAATAATCTCGTAATAAAAAATAACGTCACTAATCTGATCGCTATTTGAGTATTTTTTTTTATAGCGTGATGCATAAATAAGGATGTTTAAGAATTAAATAAGAAACTTGGTATTTCGTGCATCATACTTGTTAAATAAAAAAATTAGTAGCCTGTAAAAAACTTGTATTTTCCTAATAATATCACTGGATATATGACCTACTCATTACCTGGATAATTTGATGGAAAAAATTGATAGGACGGTAAAGAGTCGTCTTTGTCAGTCTAGGAATAGTAAATGTTGTATTTATTGTCAATTTTGGGATAAAATAAGGTGGTCAAATCCGGCATGTGTCATTGATTGTTAGTACTCAAAAATAATGGTTGATTTAGTGATAATTAAAAACTGTTACAAGTCTGTCACTAATTTAAAAAATTATCATAAATTTGTCATAAATTGACTAAACTGTCACGAAACCGTCACAAAAACCGTCGCTAATAAGTTCGTAACAAAAAATACCGTCACTAATCCCGTCGCTATTTGAATATATTTTTTAGTGCTCTTTAATTATACATTGTATAATTATGTTTCATTTTAATCGATTTATAACTTATATTAAAATTGCCGAAATAATATTTTTTTTAAAATTTAATCATGAAATTTAACATTTGAACTATATGATCAATTTTTAAAAAAATTCATTTCAATAATTTTGATACAAGGTTTTAGTCGGTCAAAATTATACGTCAATTAAATAGTAACATACTAAAGTATAGACAAAGACACTCAGGTTTACATTTTCAAAATAAATAAATAAGAAGACACTTTCATTTCTTACATACGGCATAATGTATTAACAAAAATATACAAATAGCTATGAGAATTGTGACGTTTTTTTTTTTGACAAGTCTATTAGCTACGAGTTTTATGAGAAGTTTTTGACAGAAAATTGAATCTGTGACAGGTTTGTGACAGGAAAGTCATTTTGTGACTCTTATAAAATCAATATTATTTTATATTACTCACCCTATATTACATTGTATTGTTATGAGAGACAACATTTCAGTCTATTTTTTTTTAAAGAAATTCACAAGCAATCGATGTAGATTTGTTTTCATACTCAAGTGAATCAGTTGTACTGTTACAAACACACTAAAATGACCATATTTAAGATAAAATAATGATGTAATTATTTTTATTTTTCCTCTCAACATATAATGGGTGGATTATATATCAAGCTGCTGTGATTATATTTCTTATTTCTCTAACAATAGTAAAATGTATAATATGGGTGAAACGTCACTTTTTATCCCTTCTTATTTTATCGTTCCTTTGGATTTGGTACACCAAACAAATAAATGTGATAATGTATTCTATGATCATGAATAATAAAATAAAATTCTTAATTGTCCTCTATTTTGTGTGTCATTCTATTTTAATCAAATTTATTCTTACTTTCTTGTATTCTCAATAATCAATTAAGGAAAGTAGGCAAAACTACAAGACTAGTACTTATACTAGTTACATGATACTGTATTTTTGTACTTTTAGAAACTTAAAAGCTACAAAGGCAATATAGTGTGTATAAATATTCTATCTTTATTTTTTACCATTTTTCGTACCTCTTATTTATTTTATTCAAAAAAAAAATGTAAAAAACTTGAATTTTTTTGTATAATTAATATAATACATATATCAATACATTCCAATAATTATTTTAAAAAAAAAATCTACACACAATTTATTTTGGAATAAATGTATAAATTAGTGTAAATTAAACATTAAATCATATAAAATTTATCTAAAAAAATATTATCTCCGAATGTTTTAAAATTTGAATACAATGTAATATAAAAGCTTATAAATTTGCGGAACAAGTTGTGAAAATTTAAAATTTGAATGAAAATAAACAATATGACATGGAATCCAATATAATATATTAAGCACAATCAGTATATAATTTGACTTTTTTGAAAATTAAGAAGTACATATAACATAACTAATACAGTACTTTTTTTCTTGAATAGATGAAGTATCTATAAAACGTTAAAACCAATATTGTAAAATAAAATAAAAACTGCTCAAAAAGAAAAGGGTTTAGGAATGGAAGTGAGTTACTTAACTCAAGAATCATCGTAAATCGAACTCTTTATATATATATATATATATATATATATGATATGAAGTCAAAATAATTCAATCATTCATTTAAAACTCAAATAATAAAAAATAAACATACAAAACTTTCAAAATAAATAAATAAATAAAGCGGTAAATGAATGATATTGATATATATAAAGTTTTTTTTTGAAAATTATATATATAAAGATGTATATATAAGTATAATGACTATCGATAGTTTTTTTCTACTTTATGTTTTTATTTAGTTGAGTTTTAAATGAACGATTGAATTATTTTGACTTCATATAATATATATAGAGAGTTCGAGTTATTCTGATTCGGAATCAGGTACAAACTTACTTAGGAATACTTTTTCATTAGTCTTAAAAAACTGCATAAAAATAAGCGTTGACAAATTAAGTTTTAAATAGTCTTCTTAAACCCCTGAGTATTCCCATTTTTCAAGATAAGATTTCACTTTTTTATTGCCTTATTTCATTTTCATTCATCTACCTCTCACCATCTCTCTCTGTCTCTCTGAATACCTACATTTATCACATGAAGCTGTGATTTTGGACCGCAAAAAATATTTATGTAAAAATTGTAAATTCAAATTAAAAACCGTAATTTTAATTTACGTTTTACCTTTATTTATTTATTTTTATAAAAAAAAAGGCTAAATCAGAATTAAGATTTTTTAAATGAAACATATTTTTGACGTTTGAAAAATACTATTCTATTTTTTACATAAATACATATATCATTCTATTATAATAAGTCAACCAAAATCAAATGAGTTTGGCTAATTTAACAATTCTTTTCCAAAAATACCTCATACACCTTTATATTAATTACAATAATATCATACTCCCATAAAAATATAAAAATTAAAAACTAATAAAACTATTTATCACTATTTAACAACCAACCATTCTTTTAAATCTTAAAATATATTTTTTTTTTATATTATCCACATATTTATATCATAACTATACATATTTTCTATATTTTTTATACATTCTTTTAAATCTTAAAATATGTTTTTTTTTATATTATACACATATTTATATCATAACTATACATATTATATATATTTTTTTATTGTATTACGTGTTGCGTGTTTTATTGTATTAGGCGGCTGCGTGATAATTAATCAATTCCCATCCTTCTTAAAACACCAAACCAACAAAGACCCACTTTTCCTTTTTCCCCTCTCTACAAAAAAAGCCACAAAAAAGTCACAAAAAAGTTCAGAAAAGCAAAAGACAAAGACAGACACTATCAGGCCCAAAACAAACAAACAAAAAAAGCCAAAAAAAAAAATCTTTATTTTCCTCAAAATGGGTTGCTCAGCCTCTCGTTCTCACACACTAATCACATCTTATCACCACACAGTTGAAGAAATTGAAGAAATGGAAAAAAGCCCTAAAAACCCTAGTTTTGTTCATCATCCACCTCTTTGCAAAGGGGACACAACCCATTTTGTTTCTCTCACCTCCACTACCTATGGAAGCCTCATTTTAGTTGACCCAATTGAAAAAAACAACAAAATTGTGGACCCAATTGCAAACCCTTGCAAAATTGTGGACTCAATTGCAAATTCTAGCTTTTTTTCGGATAACCGAGGCTTGCCCATCAAGTCCCATGTCCCAGTTGAGCTAAAGGATCAATCTTTATCGCCTGATACGGTGATCAACACTTGGGAGCTCATGGAAGGGCTCGAGGATGAAGAGTTCGAGTTCGATTTTGTTCAAAACCCTAGCTTGAACAACCCTATCGAGTCCCCGAAAAAACCCAATTTGGAATTTTCAAATAACTCCGATGGGTCGTTGGAGAAATCGTATTTGATGGTGGAATGTCCCGATGTGAAGGAATCGAAGCCTTTGTGGAAGCATTTGTCGGAAGAGAAGCTTTTGGCGAAAATGGACCCGAATGTGGGGTTTAGCTATCGAAAAGCTTTGTCTTCGAAGCAATTAGGGTGTAAAAACGCGGATACGGTTAAAAAGATCCAGTCTTTATCTTTTGGTGTGAGTAGTTTACCAATGGGCAGTGAGATAAATTTACTTGGGGCCGAGGATAAGATTGTTTTGTACTACACGAGTCTTCGGGGGATTAGAAGGACTTACGAGGATTGTTGTGCGGTGAGGATGATTTTTCGCGGGTTTAGGGTGTCTATAGACGAGAGGGATGTATCTATGGATTCGGCGTATAGGAAAGAGCTACAATGTGCCTTGAAAGGGAAGGCTTTGAGCTTACCTCAAGTTTTTATTCGAGGGAGGCACATTGGTGGCGTGGATGAGATTAAGCAGCTTAACGAGAATGGCGAGTTGGCGAGTCTTTTGGAAGGGTTTAAGGTTAAGGATTTGGGTCATGTATGTGAGAGTTGTGGGGATTTGAGGTTTATGCCGTGTTTGAATTGTAATGGAAGTCGAAAGATTTTCGAAGAGGACGAAGAGAAGCTAAAGAGGTGCCTAGATTGTAACGAGAATGGTTTGATTCGGTGCCCCAATTGTTGCGCTTGAGTTTTGAATAAATTTTATTGCGGTTATTTTGATGTGAAGGCCATGAAAAGGATTGCAATGCGTGAAGTAAACTTTCAAGAAAGAAAACAATCTAATTATCGATCCGGTGTTTTAGTTTTTCTTGAGAAATTGATTTATCTCCGTACATTGTTAGCTATTTTGCTTATTCGTGTTCATTGTCTTTTTGAACAGAATTGAGAGATATATATCAATTTCATGTTTGTCTCCTATTGAATGTGAAGGGTGAGAATTCTCCATGTCTTTGTTGATTGAGATTGTTATCCAAATCATCTGGAATGTAATTATGTTGTTTTATCTTTTAATTGATGGAACTATGTACATTGCTAGAATAAAAGCTTTAATCTTGGCTGTTTATTTTTCAAACAGATGATATGTTTTGGCAACTTGGTGTGTATATATATACTATGTGGATGTTCTTTATGAATGCCAAATAATCAACAATTTTTTTTTTCTCTATTATCTTGAGGAGACATGATAGCGTTTCTGATGATATACAATAGTTGTAATTCGCTGGGAAATGAAGAATACTGTTTCGTTATTTTTATCGCAGAGTAGAGCAGTATTGGTGCGTTCCGAGCTAGACCTCTGAAAATGGGATTTCGCTTTTGCGTTTCCTTAATACCTCTTTACCATTTCCCTTATTCTATAAAGTGGTAAAAGAAGAACAAAGTGAAGCAGCAAAGCTAAGTTAATGAAGTTGCCTTATGATAAACTATCAACTGCAAAACAAAATGAAGTAATCTTAAACTTTCTATCGAACTGTGTGGTTTCATTTTAGTCATATTCATGTGTGGCGCTATTTATGTGATGGTGTCGATTATCCAGTGAAAAGTGGAAGGAAAAAAACAGAGATGATCAAAATATGAGTTTGAAATTTGGAGTAGTGTTAAGTTTTTGAAATATACTGCTTTGTTCTTGTTGGTTTAGATTAGCGTAGTATTATGTTAGTGAAACTGATAACATGTTAAATCTTTCTCAAATATATCGTGAAAGCTGCATATATGATTGTGATACTCCTATTTAGTGTGTCATTTTAGACTGAAAGACACCTTAAAATGCTTGCACTATTTAATATCTTCATTTTGTGTTACAGATATAGTAAAATTAGAAGTAGTGCTTCATACTGTTTCGTTTTCAAGCACTATTTCGACTCCGAACCCCGACGACACTTGGGAGTAATGACTGCCACTTTTTGCCCATGACGACGGAAGGAGGGATGTAGGTGGCTTGGTTTTTATTTGGGAGTAATTTAAAGCTGGAGCCAAACAGGAATTAATCATCATTAGGTTGATTTTATCATTCAAAGTGATGCTAAATGAAATACATCATATTTTCTATTTTTGTTAGTGATTACTCCCACTCAGACAAAAAAACACTCGAATCTATTTTCACATTTATCACTTTTCACTAATTTTATTGTGACAAACACTTCAATTCGATGGATAGTTAACAAAAGAGTGACAAGTCATAACATAATTAAAACCTCATTCAGAATGCAAATGTAAAGTGATACAAATTACAAACGATAAGGGAAACGAAAGCGTGAAATGTTACACACACAAAAAATGATGCAGAAATTCACTTGTTAAAACAAGAAAAATCGATACACAGGAAGAAGCCGTCCGTTTCGAAATGAGAAACGACTTTACCGAGAAACACGATTAAAAGACTTCAAAACAAATTAAAACGTTTCTTTTTGTGTGTGCGCAAAATCTCGAGTCCCATTAAGAAAATTAGAATACTGGTTAAGAAAACATGGTTATGACTTATGAGTATGGCGATTAAAACAAACAATTTTTTACTACTTTAGTATACATTGGATATCACTAAATATAACTATTAACAAAATGACGTTAATTGTTACTTAATCCGTCGTAATAATATAATTCATTTGAACTGTACCACCAATATTAATAAAGTAAAATGTTTTTTTCATATATTTTTACTATATAAAAAATCAACCCACATTACATGACATATTCATCTCATTAATTTTTTTGATTTTTATTAATATTAGATTTAACAATTTTTTTATTATTAATATTTAAATTTAGTTTACTAGGTTCTAATATATTTTTATTTGGATTTTTAGTGGGTATTTCTAGATTTAATAAAAAAATTTAATTAATATTTAAATTTAGGATAAACTCAAGTAAAGTTCTAGTATATTTTTATTTGAGTTTTTAGTAGCTTGAGTTTTTATTACATAACGTGACTTGTACTGATATCTTCAATTTTTTTTTCAAACGTTAATATCAAAATTTTACCACGAGTTTTTTAATAAGAAGACAAATAAACGAGACGTATAAATGAATAACTAGAATTATTAATATATTAATTAGTGTTGAGAATAAGATGATTTTTTTTTTTTTTTTAGTAATAGTATTATTTTTTTTAATACGTATTAAAAAAAAATGACTATATGTCATTGGTTATATTTTCTTTCCGATGATTTACTTAGATTGCTATGGCATCAATCATTAATAAATGGCAGTTATTATAGTAATGACCAATTTGTATAATTTGAATGATTAAATATTATTTATCACATATAAAAACCGAAGTATAAACCACCAATTCATAAATAGAAATCCAACTACAATACAAGACAAAAAGAAAATCAAAACGTGACAATATTTTTAGAACAGAGTGGTATATTTAAAAAAACAAAATAAGTAATAAAAAAATGTGACAATATTTTCCAATAAAAAAACAAAATAAGTAATAAAAAAATGTGACAATATTTCCCAATAATTTCAACTCTCTCTCATTCACACAGTCCAAGGTAATATATATTTTTACTGTTTGTTTATTCTTACCCTTTATTCTACATTTACTAGTTTTTGTTTCCTATTTGAGTGGGTTTTATTATACTCAACATTGGATTAAAAAAAAAGGTGTGTTTTTTATAGATATTTAAGGGGTTTTTTCAAGGAAACTAGAGTTTTAATTTGTTGTATTGTTGAATAAGGCAAAACCCTTTATTTATTTAGGATTTTTGTATCTATTACTTATACTGTTTGTGTATCCTTTACCCTTTATGCCTTTTTTTCTGGTTTTTGGTTTCCTATTGAGTGGGTTTTATTATACTATCATTGGAGTAAAAAATGTGTGTTTTTTTATAGATATTTAAGGGGTTTTTTCAAGGAAACTAGAGTTTTAATTTGTTGGATTGTTGAATAAGGCAAAACCCTTTATTTATTTAGGATTTTTGTATCTATTACTTATACTGTTTGTGTATCCTTACCCTTTATGCCTTATTTTCTGGTTTTGGTTTCCTATTGAGTGGGTTAAATTATACTATCATTGGAGTAAAAAAGGTGTGCTTTTTTATAGATATTTAAGGGGTTTTTTCAAGGAAACTAGAGTTTTAATTTGTTGGATTGTTGAATAAGGCAAAACCCTTTATTTATTTAGGATTTTTGTATCTATTACTTATACTGTTTGTGTATCCTTACCCTTTATGCCTTTTTTATGCCTTATTTGTTGGATTGTTGAATAAGGAAAACCCCCGCAAAAACCCTATATATTTAATTAGGATTGTTTATCAATTAAGGTCAAATTTCAGTTTTATGAGCTCTTTATTAAGCAGGTTGTGGTTTTATGAGCTTGATTGCAGCAATGTTGGAATAATGCCCTTAAATTTTGTGTCTTTTTAGTAAATACTATGCAATGCTTGAGAATTTGTTTCCTAAAAAAAAAAAAAGGGAGATCCAGGAATTTAGGATTATTCTCTCTTTTTTTTGGCTTATTCAAAATATTGGATCTTTTTACTAGGAATTGTTCAACTTCACACTAGCTTTATTCATATCAATTTTGGGTTCTAGGTGGAAATAGGTCACATCGCGCCTATTCCCGTATAATTTGGCTTACTCCCCCGGATCGGCCAGGCTTCTAGGCTGGGACTAATTTCCGCCTAGGGTTGCTTTTTAGAACATTAGTTTTATTATGCTATCACCGCTATCATTGGAGTAAAAAGGTGTAATTTGTATTGAGATTCAATGGTTTCTTTTCAAGGAATAGAGATATTTAATTGTTAGATTGTTCGATAAAACAAAACCCTATTATTTTTAAATTTGTTTATCTATTATGGTCAAATCTTAGTTGGGACTGAGCTCTTTATTAAGCAGGTTGTAGTTTTTTTAGCTTAATTCTACCAATGTTGGGATAATACCCATTTTTGCGTCTTTTTAGTAATATTATACAATGCTTGAGAATCTGTTTCCTAATAACTTGGGAAATCCAGGATTATTCTCTTTTTTTCCTGCTTATTCAAAATATTGGATCTTTTTACAAGGAATGGTTCAAATTTACTCTAGTTTTATTCAGATCCATATCCGTTTACATTTTTTTTTTTGTGATAGTAGTATAATAAACTTGATCTTCAAATCAAAATGGAAACTTCTTATTGCCTAGGATACTCCAATCCTCAGAATTTTTCTTTCTTTTATTTTTTCGTGCTTATTCAGTTAATTGGAACATTTTAGAAGGAATTTTTCAACTTTACCCTATCTTTAACCATCTTTATATAATCTAAGTATTGTTTTAAAGTTTAAGCAGGATTTTCCTCTTATTTCAATAGGTTTGAACAACTTATGAGCATGAGTGAGATTATGTCAGGGGTCGAATCTGCCGGATCCGATGCTAGTAAAATTGCAGAAGTAAAATCGTGGTTAACATCTCAGTTTGATTTGGTCGGTAAAGAAGTGCCTGACTTCGAATACACTCCTCGGAGCGTAGCACATCTGCATAGTCTCGCCTCTCTCTCTATAGCCAAGACTCAAGCTGCAGGGATCATCGCCAATGATTTTCGCCAAAAAGCTGCTGAATATCGAGTACAAGGTAGTTTCTTAGTTTTCTCAATGGAAAATGTTTTTTGCACAGATCCCTACAAGATTTATACGCTACACAAATTCGTATTCTTTGATTAGTTGGTTAATGTAGTGTGGGCACTACTGCCACCTCAGATGTGTACATATTTGGGGTTTTTTCTTGATGTTTATAATGTCGCAAAATTTTCAGCTTCTGTCTGTACTTGTTTTGGATCCAATCTTTCCTTAGACCTTCTGAATTGCATTTTGTTTTCATATTATTTCAAATTTTGTAGGGAGGTAAGTTTTATGAAACTAGCGAAACATCATTATTATAGAAAAAAATCTGGAGCTTTGTTGTGGATATTTTCTAATTAGTTTGGGAGCCGATCAAGCAATTGCGTTTTGTGTAGTGTTTCTGCTTACCATATTAAACACAGTTTAGTGTATAGTTAGATTTTGAAAGGCTTGGTTGAGTAGTTGAGTCGAGTCGTAAAGGACATGTTTTTCTATATAGGCGAGTACGGTCGAGCTTAAACTAATACAGTTATAACAATTTTTTTTGTTCATGACGATTTGAGAAATACAATTGTTCTTAGTGGGTGCTGGTCTAGTTTTATTCAGAATCCCTTGCTTATGTAATGGGTTCATGAGAAATCTTATTGTTTATCGAGTTTCATGTTTGTTGTCTTATTTGTTAACTTCTGAAATAATTTAAATTTTTAGCCACAAGGATCAGAGAAATTCTGGAAAATGTTGGATTGTCGCAAGGCAGTCTACCGTCCAATGTTGTGGAGTCGGCTCAAGTTCTTTCAAAAGTGGCCGATTTGTTGAATATTAGAGATACTGAACTAAGTAGGTGAGTATCAGATCCATATTTCGAATTTTATGTGTTTGTTATGAACACTATTATGGTTTGCAATAATATATGGTTATATTGTAGTTTTTTTGTAGCTATGGGGGATATTTCTTTAAGAAAAACAGGAGTTGAGGAGAAGAGAGCAAAAGTACAAAAAGAATCCCAAATTCTTTTCGATTACACAAGGAAGGCTATAGCTAGGCTGACCTATTTGAAAAGGTAATTGATAAGTATGTTTACTTGGTTTTAAGTTTATTTTGTTATTTATGCTTCTGGGTCTTAACGGCGTTAGGAGAAATGCTTCATTTGTTCTTTCTGTTTCTAAATTAACATATTACATATAGGACACTTGCACAGCTTGAAGATGATGTAGCTCCTAGCGAGTGCCAGATGGAGAATTGGGAAACAAACTTGAAAGTTATGGTTTCTAAAGAGCAGCAATACTTGCAGCAACATTCCAACTATAAGGCACTGTTATATCTTCACCCTTCTCGTTTTTTATTTTATTTTTTTGTATGTGTTCATAAGCCATATTGATTGTTCTTCGAGTATTTGTTATGTCATTTGTAGGCTCAATGCTCTTTATCATAGTACTCGGCTTTCATCTGTTCCAAAATTATTGGTCATTTTTTCCGCAAAGTAGCCTTACTTTCTTAATTAGGCATTGTCGCATTAACATCTAATAAAAACAAGGCATCGGAATGAATATATATATATTAGTGGGACGTAAGCATAGTTATTATTCCAGCCAGCTTTTCTTAATCCGTGTCAAAATACAACTAGGATTATTGAGTAGCCTTTTTTTTTGTGTGGGTATGTGTCTTTCTAAGGCTTAATAACATTTTTTTTTGCTTGTATTCTCTGTATTTTGGATACATAGTTTGATGATGATGTATTCTTCTGAAAATTCATAAAAGATTTTTGTAAAATTTTCGATACTAAAATTCTCCTGATAAGCAGGCTGTACTTAATCGCGTGGGCTACATGCCGGAGATTAGCCACGGTGTCCTTGTTGAAATGGCAGAGCACAAGAAAGATCTTGAGAAGAACACAAAACCCATCCTCGATACCTTGAGAAGCTACCAAGATCTTCCCCCTGTAAGTCCATGTTCGACTCTCTCCCTCTCTTCTTTTTCTCTCCCTATAATTTTCGTGATGTCCTGACTCGTTGGATCTGGACAGGACAAAGCTTTGGCAGCGCTGGCAATCGAGGACAAGAAAAGGCAGTATGCTGCTGCTGAAAAGTACCTTGAAGATGTTTTCCACTCAACTCTTGCCACTTCAGGTTGAGAACTCCGTGTTGATTCCCTATAATATGTTAATAACCAATGGTTTTTCTGACGTTGTTATGCATTTTCGTGCATTTTTCACCAGTGGTGTTGTATTTGATATGTTAAGAGCTTCGATGAGATGGGATATTTCAGACTGTTCTTTTTATCATAGTTTTAGGGTCTTTTAACTTTTGAATCCTTTAAGGGATTGTTTAGTTATTTATTTAAATTAAATTTGTTCCACACTAAGAAGTGAATTCAAATAATAATGATGTTTAATTTTATTTTTTCTATGCATTCTTAATTTGTAATATTCCGTATTTATTAAGTTATTTGCCTCCCTTGTTTGAAATCTTAGATTCGCCACTGTGTATGTTGTGTTTAATGTGTCTAGTCAATGTTGATGATTTCGAGATTATGGCCATTCCCTTACATATTATCACCATATAGGCATATATCATGCTTCTCTAAGGGTTTCTCCGAGAGATGGCGGGACTGAAAAGGACACAGTATGACATGCCCTTCAAAGTGTTATATATTGAGTTTGCTATCATTATTACTTTCAAGATTTCAGTTATATAAGCCAGAATTAGGGGATGTCCCTTGTGAATGTCACATTTGCTACTGTGACGCACCTCTTGTTTTCCAATTCGGAAAATCTATATCGGGTCTTCGTGTTTTGCTTACCTTTATTTTGGTATAATACCACAAGAATCAAAGAATAATAGAACATGGAGTTGCAACCTTTCAACTAGTACTATTATTTGAGCCTTAATAAAAAAAAAATGCAATCATATGATAAACTTTTGAATAACATCAAGTCATTGTCTCCTGTCTACTTCCTGGGTAAGGGTTTATAATAGACTGTAGGCGAGATGACAAAATAATAATTGGGTGAGTTTCCATTTTGTTTATTATAAGTTTCTACAAATTATAGTAAAAAGAATATCGAAGCAATAAGTGAAGGATGGATTCAAAGGGGAATGAACACAACTTAATAGTACTTGGCTGATTATAAAAAGAAGTACTAAGTAGTAACTTATCTGACAAAGTCAAGCTAGTTGTTTTTTGCTAATACTTGTTTAGCTGATCAAACTAGCTGTCTGAGATTTGACTTTAGAACCCATCTTGAGATTGCCATTTCATGAATTGGGTAGTATATATAACAATTACCACTTGACAGGTCATTAATGATCAATCGTGCATAGAAGACTAAGCACCTGTATTTGTGTAATTTCTTATTGTTGAGTGGGAACATTGAGGGGATCTACGACATCACTTCCGTGAGCATCCGCTTATTTTAACAACCGAATAGACCAAGACTAGTAATGATCATTGGGACTTGGAAATCAACTGGAACTATTGTTTGAGCCTTGAAAAAACTAGTAAATTTATCTGACACAATTAAGCTAGTTGCTTTAGTAAACTCATATTAGCTGTTGCTCGAGATTAGACTTCAGAATCCATCATGAAATTGCCATTTCATGAATCGAGTAGTTAATATAAATTAGATGAATATATGTTGAGTGAGAGAGTGAACAAAAGTATTATTTAACACTGAAAAACATTTATTTACTTTTGAGAAAGCCAATACCAGATCTCATATTGGAAACAGGAAGCATTCATCCTCGTATGCTGCCAGCCAGGTCACCGCTGCGGCGTCTTAATCAACAGAATCAAATTCGAGTATTATGCTAAACACACATTTTACTTTGTACTACTTTTATCTTAATTTCTTGACTTGTTCAATTCCAATTCATTCATGCCTGCGAGAACAAGGTTGGGGATGGACCATGCTAACTGTTCCGTTGCGGCTTAAATTATCTCTTGATTGACCCAATGTTATGCTTTTATGATTAATTGATAGAAGTACCTGCATAGTTTCATTGTAAATTTTGAAACATTAGCCGTGCTCGAACTCAGTTACTCCCTTTTTAGAATAAATTTGTAAAATGAAATTTCCAAATTTCTTTACAATCTGTTATGATATCCTTTTAAAATTTGGTACCCTTTCGTGCATTAGATTTTTCTTTATGCATAACTCTTATTTCCTGGAATAAAGTTTCGAACTTCTAGCTGTTAAAGGTTGTTCAAAATACTTGCAAGGTGCATTATTCATTTCTAATGTGAAAGCTGGTGTAAACAAATCTCGGATTCTCTTTTATATCTGCTGAGATTTATTGAGATTCATTTCTAATGTTTCGAACTTACATATGCTCATGTTAGTAAAAATATATTATCAAAAACCTCAAACAAACAGGAGCTACATGGCTGGTTGTTCGAGTTAAATCTAATTTTTTGTTGGCATTTGACCGTCTTAAACATACAGTCTTAAACTCTTAAGACTTAAAGTAGCAAATTTGATAACTTTTGATAATTACTTGTTAGTGTTTAACATGTCAGTGTTTTGATAATTACTTAGTAACTACCTCAAGAAGCTTTTGAAGTTACCGACTTCAGAAGCCCCCATTCCGCAATTATCAGTCGAGAAGTTATAGATATGATAATTTGTAATTTGCCACTTTACAGGCAGAACCGGAATCTAGAAAATATCTGTAGAAAGACATGGAGGGGAAAGAGTTGCAACATTCCTTCCATAACCATATGTTGACTCTCAAAGTTGAACCGTCAAAAATTAATGGTGGTGATGATCATCCAGAGGCAGATATTGAATGCAATGGGTGTTCGATGCTGATTTCTGGCCCTTTCTACAGTTGTGGAGATTGCCAATACTTCTTACATAAGATATGTGCCGAACTACCGAGTGAATTGGACTATCCCTTGCACCCGGAACACCCTCTTGCCCTCCTTGAGTGTTCTCCTTATCGTGAAAATTATTATTATTGCAATTCGTGTGGAGAAAAAGGGTCCCAGTTTGTTTACCATTGTTCTGAATGTTCATTTGATTTGGACATGACATGTGCTTCAGCAACACATAAGATGAAAGATAAATGTCATCCACATCCGTTAACTCCGTTACAGATTCCGATCGCTTTCGTCTGTCATATTTGTCGGAAAAATAATAAGGGGTTGTCTTACAAGTGTTACAGTTGCCCCTTTTGGGTTCACCAAAACTGTACCTTATTGGCCGACACAGTTGAACATAGCCATCATGAAGATCCATATCCATTCATAGAGCTGCAACATTTCTTCCATGACCATCCTTTGACGCTCATAGCCAATGAGAGCAAAACTGAAGATGCAAACATGAAAATAAAATGTTATGGATGTAGGACACAAATATTGGGCCCTTTCTACAGTTGCGGAGACTGTCGATACTTTTTGCATAAGGTATGCGCCGAACTACCGAGGGCATTAGACCACCCCCTACACTTACAACACCCTCTCACCCTCCTTCCACGTTTTCTTGATGATTTTCAATGCAGTTTGTGTAGAGAAATTGGGTCCGGAGTAATGGGTTACACTTGTTCCATATGTGAGTTTTATGTGGACATGAAATGTGCTTCAGCAACACATATGATTCATGATAAATGCCACCCACATCCATTAACTCCTTCACAGGGCCCGATCGGATTGCCCTGTCATATTTGTCTGGTAGAGGAGAAAAGTCCCTCATACAGGTGTAACATTTGCCCTTTTGGGGTTCACCAAAATTGTACCTTGATACCTAACACAGTTAAACACAGTTATCATGACCATCTTCTCAAACTTTTACCATCAATTCCATTTAAGTTTACCAAGGTCAGCAAGTCATGTGACATCTGTCATAGTAAGCTCTTCATGTTTCAATGCATCTACGGTTGTGTTAGGTGTCTGTTTTTTTCTCATGTCAGTTGCGCAAGATCAGAAACCATAAAATCACCATCAACGTCAAGGTTAGTCAATCTAATACTCATGGGGTATATAACCCATGTATTTTCCATATAATACGAATTTAAAAATGATGAAGATAAAGATGATATCTTCTTTGATTTTTATTATTAACTTGGTGTGTTATAACTTATAGGGATCAAGATACCGATGGTCAAAGTCTAATGTGTTTGCCCATAAAACAAGATTCAACGGATTTTATATCACGGTTTGTTAGGAATTATATTGAAGGAGATGCTGATAAAGATGATAAGATCGATCATTTTAACCATGAGCACCCATTGTTCCTGATTGACGAGGAAACAACTGATAAAACATGTGAAGCGTGTGTAATACGAATATCGGCTCCCTCCTACGGTTGTGTTGACTGTGATTATTTCCTACACAAGTGTTGTACCGATTTACCCAAAAAGATTCAACACCCACTGCACCCTGAACACCAACTCGTCCTACGGGACAGACCAGCTAACATCCGTTGTTATTGCTGCAGACAATTTTGCAATTCATTTACCTACGATTGCTCTGATTGTGATGGATACTTTAGGTTTGACATCAAGTGTGCTTTAATATTACAAGGAACTGTATACCACGAAGCTCACAAACACCACCTTAGCCTTGTACCAGTAGCCGACTCAGCAATGACCTGTACTGCATGTTGTCTCGAATCTGATTATCATAAGTATATCCTAAAATGCAACATATGTAGCTTCGTATTATGCTTTATGTGTGCTATGGCACCACATGTCATAAAGCATAGGTACGGGAAATCAGAGCCCTTCAAATTAACATATTCCCCGTTTGAAAATCATGATGACGAATATATATGTGAGATATGTCTGGGAGATCTAAACCCAAAAGAGTGGTACTACCATTGTGTCTATGCTGATCAATTCGCTCATATATTCTGCATGCTTAATTCTGGGGCATGTTCAAATATCAAGTACGGAAAGTCTCACATGGACAGAAGACACGAATACTCGCTTACTACGATTTCATGTACTTACGATTGCAATCGCTGCAACGAATGTGGTGAACCTATGATGAGGAATATGTGTGGAGGTATTGGGCTTGAATGTATACCTTGTAACTTCAAGATTCATCTAGATTGCTGGAATTGGATATATCAGTTGATGAGGTGACGTGGCAGCGTGGATCTAGAGAGAGAGATAGAGAGAGAGTCAGAACCCATAAATTTCCTTTCTTTTAGCTTTTATATAAATAATTATCGGGTTAATTCATATTTACTGCATCAAAATTAACAATTTGCATACCCGACTGTAAAAATTAACAATTTGCATACCAAATAAAGCATAATCGATCAATCAACAACCTGTTGTCAAATTATCAAATAGAAGTTAATTTAAATTGGTATATTACCCTTTTGCTCTTATTTTTGTCGCCAAAAACCAATTCATCTATTTGTTCTCTTATATCACATCCGCAATTATAACCTCAATTTACTGTGGGAAAATGACGTCGTATTTTCTTATCTCGGCACATAACATCAACTTATAAATCATAGTAACCAATTGACCCTATTAAATACTGTATTTTCTTACCTCGGCATATAACACCACTATGCTATCTGCATTTTGAAAAATGATAACGAATTAAACTTGATTATCCAAATTAAAAAATTCAAGAAAATAATGAACACTGATTAAACCTTAATTATCAATATTGTTCAAATTTAATAACTCAAAGAAATAAATAGATAAGAAATTCTAACAAACCTTATTCAGTTTATAATTGATTGATAATAAAAATAACCATAATTAACATTAATTAATTTATTATTTAATAAAAGTGGATCATTATGTAATTAAGGTTAATATAATTCCTTATTATTGATAAAGAAGTTGATTTACCATATTTCTGAAGGGGCTATCCGTTCGTGAACTTTCCAGCTCATATTTAAATTTCAATTCTGCAGTTCATCAAATTTTTTATTGTACTTGATAACTCTAAATAATCTTGATTTGTTTAGGAGAGAGGAATTTGGATATTTGTGAGTGAGATATAACTAGAGAGTTATTTTTTGTCCAAATTTGTTCGTATATAGAGAAAGAATATAAAATAAACAGAATACGTTTTTTTGTTAACAGACCAAAATACCCCTGAGCTGTAACGGCAATAGGTCACGTGCAGGCTCGTGACCAAACTTTTGTTTGATAATTTGACGTCAGGTTGTTGATTGATCGATTATGGTTTGTTTGCTATGCAAATTATTAAATTTTGTAGTCGAGCATGCAAATTGTTAACAACCGATAGTTTGGTACAGTAAACATGAATTAACCATTGATAATTTGACGCCAGGTTGTTGATTGATCGATTATGGTTTATTTGGTATGCAAATTGTTAATTTTTATAGTCGGGTATACAAATTGTTAACGGCCGATAGTTTGGTGCAGTAAACATGAATTAACCCATAATTATCTGAGACTTCAAAAACTTGTGGGTTGGAAATACAATTTTAATTTGAATTTATTTCCTCTTCCTAATTTTCTTTTGTATGGATGATAAAATAATTATATTATAATAGTAATTGCAGACCACACGTTACATGTGCGATATGTATATAAATATAATCCTGAACAAATGAATTTAAAATTTTCAAAAAATAAAATAAAAATGATGGAATTAATATAGTAAATTAATAATCGTATATAATGAGTAATAGAGTATGTGAGAGAAGTAACATATTTGTTTAGTTATTTATGTATTTAAATTTCATTATGGTATATGATTAATTAGTAAATTAGAATGGGAGAATTTTTGGAAATAATTGGCAAAATTTGGCAGCTTTATTTCTCGAGTTGACTTATATTAATAGTATGATAACTAGGGTGATAATGCTTCGAACTTTTCGCGATCAAATTCGTGTTCGAGTCATGTGTACGGTTCATGCTCGTTGAATCTTTAATGAACTGAACGTGAATCAAAATATATAAGTCGTTTAGTACATAAAACGATCATGATTAACATTTTGTTCACATTGTAAAGTTTTGATTTATCCCATCAATTATTAATACATACACATGTAAATAAATAGAATAATATATTTATACAATAAATAAATAAAAAACCATATGATTTTAGTGAAATATAATTGAAGTTGATAATAAGACTGGTTTTGTACTACAATAACAAGCTAAATGAGTTGTTTACATTTTTTTATATAAAATTAATTCTTTTGTTTTGATATGATACTAACCCCTAAACCATAAACATACTTTGAATCAAGAGAATAAGAACTTGTTTTACAACAACCATATTCTTGTTCCGAACTAAAGAAATAGAGACAGTCTTCTGAACTTTATTGCTTTCATAAGCCTATGGTATGTAAAAGGAACAATTCACCTAGGCCTATGGTATTCTAAAGATACAAATCATTTTCTTAGTGGCTACTGTGATGCAGATTGGGCAGGAAACATAGATGATAGAAAGAGTACTTCTGGTGGTTGTTTTTATTTTGGAAACAACCTTGTTTCATGGTTTAGGAAAAAGCAAAATTGCATTTCTTTATATACTGCTGAGGCAGAATATATTGCAGCTGGAAGTGGATGTACTCAACTTATTTGGATGAAACAGATGCTAAATGATTATAATGTTAAGCAAAAAATATTAACTTTATTTTGTGATAACAAAAGTGATATAGATTTAGCAAAGAATCCAGTTCAACATTCCAGAACTAAACACATTGATCTAAGACATCATTTTATCAAAGAACTAGTTGAAGGAAAAAGCTTAATTTTAGAACATGTGTCAACTGAAAAACAATTAGCTGATATTTTCACAAAACCCATTGATACTAATAAATTTGAATCTTTAAGAAGTGATATAGGGGTATGTCACTATGGTTCTAATTGAATACTCTTGCTATGTATGTATGTTTTGAGTACCTTAAATACTTTGTATTTCTAGAGGTAAGTCTTTATTGAGCTTTAAAGTTTTTGTCTTGAAAAAGCCGCTTTTTGGTGTCTCAAAAACAGATGTGAGGTAACTTGTCCTAAAACCTCTCTGGTAATAGAGTTGCAAGCACAAAGTGCACTTTTTACACAGTGGTTGCAAGTTCAGTTGCAACACCAGTTGAAACCACTTGCTAATAATACTGGTTGCAAGCTCAGTTGCAACATCAGTTGAAACCACATACTCAGAATACTGAAAAATTAAGTGATTGTCCATACACTCCTTAATGAGAAAGCCAAGACAAAGTCTTGTTATTTTTGACATCACTTATACTCTTTCCTTGCTGAGATCATCAAACTAGTTTTTTGTGTAGAGATGAAAATGAATTTTCTCAATTTAAGCTCTTAAAATCTAATTTATATTTAAGCTATTCCTTGATAAACATATCTTCTTGAGTAAATTGCTAGAGTTCAGTTTTTCAAAAGTGCAAATATCTTCCTGATTTGCTATCTTCTCCTGAATCAAGTCTAAATTTCCTTAAAACCTTTAACTTCTTAAAATTCAAAATTTTGATAAATCTGTTCACGAGGAATGTGTATCTTTATTTATTGCTGGATTTATCCTTCTGACAAACTGTTTCCTACGAGATTTCAGTGTGTTTGCATTTTTAAATCTCTATTGATAAGAAATTTCCTTATTTCTAGATAAATTTGGTTTCAAATATTGATTTGAGTATATCCTTTTCTAATTGTAAAAAGATTTGGCCTTTATTGCTATTTATACAAACCTCTTTTTAATATTCCAAATCAATCACAATAATCACAATTACTCTCTCTCTCTTTCTACTTATCAAAGAAACCCTCAGTTTTCTGGAAACCCACACATCGAAGTTCTAAGTGCAGTTCCAACCGAAGTTGAAACCATGTCTTCCAACCCACCTAAAAACCCCAATACCCATATTGATGATGACTGTACTCTTAGGGATTTCTTGGATAAGTCTACGACAAGTCCAGGCTCAAAAGCAAAGGTAAGTAGTCAGAGGCAATCCTCTAAGAGAAAGAGCCCCACATTCAGACATACCTCGTGACTAAGTTCTATGGCTTCTGACAAATAGGGGGAGTGAAGTTTATGTTCTGGTTTTAATTGTTCAGTTTTCAAGTTTTAATTTCAATTTCAAGACTCTATGTTGCTGTTTTTAATTTCAATTACAATTGATGTACTAAGACAATGTTTGTGCCATGTTTTTGGCCTTTAAATTTCTGCAATTTCTATTTTGAAGTATGCCTGTCTTTAGAATTGAACTTGTGAATGGATACACTCTGTGCTTATTTAATTCCTACAACTCTAACTTATAAGGGGAGCTTGAACAGATGAATCTTAAGTATTGTTACAAAATATACAGTTTAAGACTGTGCTGAAATTGAATTTGCAGGTGGTTGGATAATCTATAAACTTAGATGATTTGTCAAAACCAATGACAAAGGGGGAGATTGTTAGGACCAGATTTCTGGTCTAAATATTATTTGTTGTCTATTGGTTTTCACTAAATAATCATAACTGCTTGTTAAGAACTAAGACAGTGTTGACAGGTTTCAAGCAATGTTGCAACCCCAATTACAACCTATTAAGACAGTAGTGTCAGGTTTCAAGCAATGTTGCAACCTTAGTTACAACCTGCTTAGACAACGTTGGTGGTTTCAAGTACCAGTTGCAACCTCAGTTGCAACCACATTTCCAACCTGCTGTTCAGCAGAATTCTGTCTGGTTCTGTAATTCTGCATTACTACTCTTTAAATGTTAATCATTCGTTTTTAAAGTATGCAGGATATATTCTCATATAATCTTAAAAGTTTAATATGTGTTTATTGAGAATATCAAAGTGTTAAGGAAAGATGTTTTCTATAAGTTATAAAGAGATTAGTTTATAAGGTTATGTTTCCTTTTAATATGTATCTCTATTCTTATGCTTATCCTTATCACTTGTTTCAATCTTCGATCCTTATCATATTCAGTAAAGATACGTTTAAAGATTGATTGTTATATGGAGTTGAATGTTTTATATGTTTATGAAAAGATATTATCTTTAAAATATATTATCTTTATATGTTTCCTTTCAAAGGGAAAGACTAACTCCTACTTTTAAGCTTGTTATTAATAGGTATTAACCAATGATGATTGGAGTCAATCCACGCTGAAGTATCACGCAATGCATGGAAAGATTGAAGCCAATCAATAAAGTCAAAAGCAATCAAAAGATATTGAAGAATAGAAGATTGTTTTTACTTGCTTATATACTTGATAACTTAGCTTGTAAAATGGGTGTGTTCTAAATTATAAAGAACCCATTCTTGAGAGAATACACAAAGAGCTTTAAAAAGAAAACAATGGTGGGATGCCATTGATTTATAATTGATAGTTATAGAGTAGGAGCAATATAGAGATAGGCAGAAAAACCTAGAGGGAGCCTGATAGTTTTTCGTTAAGACTTGAATCCTATATTGTAAGCTTTTTATAATATCATAATCTGGGTAAGTGCCCCGGAGACGTAGCCTAGTTAGGTGAATTCCGTTGTTAAATGTGCATGTGATTTATTTCAAGTACATTTAACTTTTCACAGTTATGTCCATTAATATACTTGGTTCCAACTGTGGTTGCAACCTCACTTGGAACCTAACTGCAAAACTGCAACTAGAACAGCGGATAGGAATTTCATCAACTAACATAGAAACTCATCTTTTCCTATGGGGAGTCAATTTAGTCACTGCGTGTTGAACCGCATAATCCAACATCCACTCCTCGGCTTTTTTCCTTTCACCTAATAATCGACGCTTCAGATCGATTTTCTCAGCTTCACGTCCCGGATCCAACGGTAGATGACGTGGTGCTCGTGGTTCCAATCTCCTTGCCTTTTCAAGTGCTTTGATTGACCTTTTCATGAGAATCAATTTCTTCAACTTGTCCCAGTTTCTTGGTTTTTTCTCTTCTAAAAGATCTTGATCAAGTAATACATCACTACCAATAGATACAGTATCAGATGAGTCATCTTGAATATCGGGTACGAGGATCTCATCAATCGCGTCTTTCACAAGCTTAACAGCATCACTCTTGCTAAATTCAAGTAATAACAGTAATAACAGTATCGTTTCCATTACCCTTATTTTGATCAACATTCGGATTTTCATCTTCGACTTTTACAGCGATATCGGATACCACGTGCTGGCAAAGAAGATGCCACGTCTTCATGTGTTTCTGTTTATTGAATTGGGTGTTTGCTAATTTTCCTGTAACAACCTGATTTTATATATTTCTATACTTATTAAAAGTAAATGTATGTAAATATATTTAAATAAAAAGAATGTTCAAGTGTATCTAAACTCTGCCACTAAAACAAAATGTGGGGCCCTCTATTTTTGTCTCCCAAACTCTTCAGATATGTACATGATAAGAATGATATAAATGTATAAATATATTCTGATATGTACAAAACATACCTATATACGCACGTTAAAAAAAAAAAAAAACAGAAAGAGATAGCCAGACAGCAAAAGCGAGATAGAGATAGAAAAGAAATAAAATAATAATCCTCCTACTTTAAATATCATTTTATTTCGATTCGGTTATCCGTTTTTCAATCCGTCTTCTCCATTGCATAGCTATCGCACAGGCGGTTATTCTGAGGCTCTTGTAGTTTTGTCGCTAGCGGGTTTTGATCTGAGTTTTGAGGCTATGCACGAGTCGTTTCGTCCCTTTGGGTACGTGTTTGTGGCAGCCTAGCTGTGGTTAGTTCTTGTTCTTCAATCGAGGTACCATTTCGGTACTAAAAAGGGGTGTTGCTAAGCCCGTTATATACGTGCTTACACTTGCATATTATTTTTCTTTAAGTTTATATTATGCTAATTATAGTTTGATCGCTGATTTTTGAAATCAGTCAGTAGAATCTTAAAGCATGTTTATGTGAAGTTAGACTATTTGTTTATTTGATAATTGAAGTTTCGACATCCATAGTAAATTCTGCTATTTAATGTTAATTATTATTTGATATCTGAAATTCAATATCCAGTAGTATTATAATAAAATTGTTATCAGCTTACTGAGATTGTCGATATCAGTAGATTGTTGATATTATTTTACTATATTATTTGAGCGGGATTTTTCAATGATTATTGAACTGTTGCAGCTTATTGCTGAATAATAATCGTGGTTTTAAATTATATAAAATTTTTACTGTTTTATATGATATTAATGAACTAAAATGAGGAGTTTAATTGGGGTTGACGGAGGTAGATGTGTCTATGGTCAGACAGTTGTTGTTGTCGTAGAGTTGTTACTGGTAATTTGGTGTCGGTCTTTTACATTTTTTTTAGGGATCACGTGCCCATGTTGTATCCGTACGGGGGCATGATGTCCATCGGATATACGGCAACGCGTACGGCCATACGTGGAGGTGTTAGCCAGCGTATAGATTTCATGAGTAGTTGATTCTATACGTGGATCTGAGTAGTGATCCAGGATCTGAGAAGTGATCTGCCATTGTGATTTCGACTTTATACACATTTGAGTCGTGGGTTGTCGTGGGTTGAGTCACGCCACTTGGCGTTAGTAGTTGAGGTTCAGAAGTGTGGTGGGGGTGTAGAAGTAACAATATGAACCTTTTATATTAAAGATTTTAATATTGTATTTCGTAGTTTTATAATTTTAGCGTAGAGATTTATGTAGCGAGTTTAGTTGACTCACCCTTTGCTTTGCTGTTCCTTTATTTTCTATTTTATTGTTATTTATAGCCGGGGGGTCCAGATTGGGAGGCCAGGATGAGCTTTTGAGCTTTCGAGCGGGACTCGAGGCGGAACGGTTTGGCGTGTACGAGGTAGTACAATACTTGAGATCAAGTTGGTGTCGTTTTGTATGTATATATATTGTAGATGTTCTGAGCTATTTTCGTGTAATATGTGTTAAAAATTGGGTGACCAGAAGTCTTGTTTTTCATTTTTTTTTCATTAGTTTCTTTTAAAATCGCGTTCCGGGTTTTCTGTAAATTTGGGGCGTGACATTTCCGGTGCTACTAAATCCAAGTATTCTCGTATCGCTTTCTCGGGAAGCTATAGAATCGTCAAATGAGTCGCAACCCAAACTATTAAGCTTTGTATCTTTAAACGGAGACGGAGATACAGCCTTTCATTAAATAAATAAAAAGTGATTTTCTTTTACGTCAACATATCGTAGAGCAGAAAAATTCTATCATTAAGTCACTAGTGATATATCGAATTAATGGTCACAGGGAAAGCTTAGTTTCTAAATTGTTGGTAGTTTTGATAGGCCATACACTTTACTGAAGAGTTTCTTGAACCGACATATTGCTCAACAAACTGATTCCATTTTGATAAGCATACACATTATTAAAGCTGGTTTCTATTTTTTTTTTTTAAACCTCATAACATTAAGATAAGTCTTTCTCGATGCACGCCCATAAAAGTCAGACAATACATACGAAAGCGAAATCGTAACATTATCTCTCGCAAAAATAGCTAAGCAATTGGCTGCACCGTTAGTGCATCTCGGTCCCCAAGTAAAACTCCAGTTCTTACCATCCTTTAAGGTTCTAATATCTTCAATTATGGCATAAATTTCCCACGGGCTCGATCTCGAGTTTAGAGTGCACATTCTAATCAGATCCTGGTTATCGGACTGGAAAATAACATTTCTCCAGTTCATAGAAACCGCGCGCTCACAAGCAATGCGGAGTATTAATGCTTCAACCATTAGCGGGGATGAGGCTATCAAACTACCACACCACATATCAATTAAGGTCCCACTTTCATCACGTATTATCAGCCCACCACCTGCCCTCTTCCGTGGCAGCTTTATGGCTGCGTCGGTATTAATTTTAAGATAACCATTGGGTGTTTTGGACCATTTTTCCAAACATCCCTTGGTAGTAAGTGTATAAGTATCAGCTGTGTCATAGTTAGCCTTCAAAATGTCATTATAACTCCCCATCGCTAGCCCGATAACCTTTTCCAGAGTCACTTTTGTACTATTAAAAACAAAATAATTCCTTACTTTCCATATTTGCAAACAAATATTTAGAATCAGGCTAACTAAGAAAAAAGCTTTATGGTTTCTATTCTAATACTAAGAAAAAAGCTTTAACTTTTTGTATGTACAAAGTATATTGACTAAAAGATCTTATAATTTCTGCTTAAGCCGGCAATCTAGATTGCTCTTATCTGAACTTTTAAACTCCTTGGACACAAGCATACTTTAACAAGGAGATTATTACTTTCAATTTAATTAACATTCAGACAGATCAAAAAGAGAGATAAAATTAAAATATAACCAAGTGTTTGTTTGGTTGTTTTAGAGATTTTGTTAGAAAAAAATTGGATTCATCTAGCTTAACGCTCGTCGACCAAATTTAGTAGGAAAAAGAAGAAAAAAACTTGAGCTCAAAAGCTGTAACCAAACAATGCCTTAGTTCGCATGAGTTTCTTGATTGTTTTAGTAAACAATGAATCATCTTCAATGCTAAAAAGTGTATTGATATTGGTTGGCATGTCGTGGTTAGCCCTTAATAATATCTTGAGTTAAGTTCATGAGGATTTATATCCGTTGTGATTCTATACAATGCCGGGTTTTTAAGAGCACCATTGTTTGAGCCTTGAAAAAACTGCAAATATACAAATTAACTTTTGATCAACATATAGTCATCGTCTCCTATCTGCTGCTTGGGTAATGGGTTGATGATAGACTGTAAAGCTAGGCGAGATGAGTACAAAACGACCATTGGGTGGGTTTCCGTTTTCCTTATTAAAAGTTTTTGCAATTTATTGTAAAACAGTGTCAAATTTCGAAGCAATAGGTGAAAGATGAATTTGAGAGGAGGATGAACAAAACTTAACTGATTATAATAATAATAAATACATAAACTAGTAAACTTATATGACACAGTCCAACTAGTTGCTTTAGTAAACTAATGCTTGTCTAACTGATCAAATTAGCTGTCGAGATTTGACTTTAGAACCCATCTGTAGATATAACAATTACCACTTGTGTATGGGATAGATGACTGATGAGGTGATGAAGTGACGTGGCAGCGTGGATCTAGAGAGAGAGAGAGAGAGAGAAACCCAATTTGACATGTTTAGCTTCAAAACTTGTGTGCTGAAAACCCAATTTTAATTTGAACTTATTTCCTTATTTTCTTTAGTTTGGATGATAAATTAATTATTGTTTTGATTCTTTTGTATTATTTTGTAGCATATCAATGATCCTCAAAATTTTGATTTTTTTAATTATTTCATATTCATAGTTTTAAGGATTTCACATTTGATAGTTAGGTATGCATATAATACATGTTTATAGCAAGTACGTATAGTTTATCTTTATAGTTTTTAATATGACACTAATAATTTCAAAACATAACAAGATTACCCCCAAACTACAATATTATATATACAAGCTGAGACCTCATTACCATACATATTCTTTTGTGAATCATTTAAAAGTAACTTTTCAAAAATAGTGTAACATTGTTTTTAGACTTTTATGCGGGGAATTTCCCAAAAAAAATATAATTTTTTTGATGACACGAGTAAAATAGAAGCGCATACAAGAGTAATTTGAGAACCAAGTTAGAAATTACTTCTAATGTGGAACGGATGGAGTAACAAAGAAGTCCCGAGCAAGGTTCTTTTCTTATAAAAAATTTAAATTATTTTCAACAACTTTATAAGAATTAAAATTGACTTTCGTAAGAATAACTTCTATTTTAATCGATAATTCTTTTTAAAATCTAAGTTGAAATAAAAAAAAAATCACTTCTCATCCATGATTTGTGAACTATAATTGTTATATTGTCATAAATTTATATATACACATATCATTTTATGTTACGTACAAATTCCTTAGTGGCTAGTTTTATCAATCAGACAACCACCGCACTTTTTATATAGTTATAAGTTAGATAAGTTAAGTGGGTATGTATCAATATTTCTTTAAAGAAAAATAACGAAAAATTAGTACTGTACCATGTACATGATGGAAAAACATATAGCCAAATCTAATAAAAAAAATCTATATATTAGCAAAACACGTTCCTTCCTAATTTTTGAATAAAAAACATTTAGAACTAAATTTATTCCGAGTAAAATAGTGAAATATACACGATTATCAAGAAATCTCATACGCACCAGACCATCTCATATACAAAAACACGCATAAAATTCCACATCGAAATAAAATGAATCAGTTGGGAACTTGTTTTACAACAACCATATTCTTGTTCCGAACTAAAGAAATATAAACAGTCTTCGGAACTTTATTGCTTTCATAAGCCTGGGGCAAAATAACCGTCTTCGAATGTTGCTTATTGTTTTCCACAGCTTCAGGGTTTTTTGGATCGACTTCTGCTTTTTTTGGTCGTGGATAGTAGAAATCGGTGGGGAAGAATTAGTACTGAAAGCCTGCCATTCTCAAGTTTGTTTGTTTTTTTGGAAAATATGTGAATTGTGAATATCCTTAATTCCTGAGACCATTATATATGTGATGGAAATAGCCAGATAGAGTTGTAATAGACTTGTGAGTTACGTATAATGAGTTTGCTATTATTATTATTTTCAAGATTTCAGTTATATAAGTCAGAATGAGGGAATGTCCCTTGTGAATGTCACCTTTACTACTGTGACGCACCTCTTGCTTTCCGATTCGGAAAAATCTACATCGGGTCTTCGTGTTTTGTTTACCTTATTTTGGTATTATACCATAAGAATCAAAGAATAATCGAACATGGAGTTACAACCTTTCAACTAGAACATCGGGCAACTAATTGTCAAGTCTTTTCTAAATATGTTTTATGATAGTACAATGCAGGGTTTTTTATATTTTAGTCATTTGTACTATCAAACCATTTTCATTAAGTCACTTGTACTTTTATTTTTTTTCTTAAGTCAATTGTACTATCAAACTATTTTCATTAAATCACTTCTCCGTCATTTCACTCACAGAAAGTTAAACACGTGACCTGCACGTGAGCTCTATTTTCACCAATTACATATATTGTTAGTTTTTACTATATCGAAAAGCAATAATGTCAATGACAAGGACTGAAATGGAAATAAACAATTTTATTTCACTTTGAAAGGAATATGACTCGATTACAAATTCCTGACTCGTACAGAATTTAAATTGCAATAAATAAATTCCATACAGATTTAATATAAATTATTAAACTGTTGGACTGAATTGTAATTGTACGAAACTGTCAGACAGAATAGTATGATTACTAAACTCCTGGACTGTTTCTGTAAATAAAAGAAATTACAGAACTGAAATATAAATTACAGAATATAAATTACATAACAGAAAAGACTGGAAAGTAAATTACAGAAATGTAAACAGTACTGGAAATGTAAATTACAGAATGTAAAGGACTGTAAAGTAAATTACATAAAAGTAAACAGTACTGAAATGAAATAAACAGAATGTAAACAAACTGAAATAAAATAAAAGAAGAGGCACTGCAAGCAGTTTTCCTTAAACAATATTTCCCGAACCACCTTATAGATTTCTGGTTCTCGGGACTTTGTTCCAAAGGTACAACTTCGTCACTGAGTGGCTCGCGTGAAAACGGCACCGAACCACAGTTCGAGCTGTTGGTGATGCGATTCTCTCTCTAATATGATGATGTATGCTGTGTGTGTGATTGATGTTGTGTCTGAAATGAGAGGGGGAATGCTACCTTTTATAGGTTTTTCAGAAACCGCAACCATTTAATTCTGGGAGTTACACCCCCAGAATCCGCCCATTCAATTTCTGAAACTGCAGCACTCAATCTGCAATTTATTCTCATTGAATGCTGACGTTTCAATTTGCTGAAAACTCTAGGGACTATTTTTGTATTTTATACAAAACTTCCTTTTCAGATTTGACCCAAGACCTGAGATATTCCCCAAATACCAAATTCCGCGCCCGTGCCCGCGAAGCGAGACCCGAGCGAGCGCGTGTGTGGTACACACTCATACAATTAAGTGTATGTGGACATAATAGTTTAACAACTACATGGGTTGAACTTGTATATATATATTGGAAAATTAACTCTTAATTCTCTAGTGTGCGATAACCCTCAATGATTTTCCATTTATTCATTCCATTTTCCAGCATTAATGTTTTCCCTTATTTCGAGAACCCAACTTTGAATCCGATTAATATTCACACCCATTCTCCGAATAGGTCATGCGATATACCGTTACGAAACTCGTCACACGAGCTACTCAAACGCGTTGAGTACGGCATTGACAACTCAGTGTTGTCACATGTAATATCGACTCGAAGTTGGTCCTGTGACCATTCGGAAACACCCATGTTAAAACATGTTTTTCCAACATATATAACCCTGTTTTGAAAGACAAAAGACTAAAATAATTTTCTCTCTCAAACTTCATCTTCAACCTCAGTTTCCCGCCTAATATAGATACAACATATATATACACATTGTTAGCCATTAAAGCCACAAACCAGACACTGCAAACTCTCTCTCTCACTTAAAAGCTCACTCTCTTAAAAAAAGTTCTTTTTCTCTGTATCTCATAAATAATAGATGTATGTGTGGTGTCAAACTTGTGATGAAAATATCGTGGAGCCATAAAAACCCATGTATGAGATTTTTGTGTTACGTAAAAAAACCCATCCAAATCCATCAACCGCTCTGTCTTAAACCCAAATGGACCCGTGTGATCGACCCCGTCTACAGGTTCAAAAGGAAACTCTATCCGTGTGTACTTATCATCAACTAGTTTCCTAGCCGGGTCCCAATACGGCTTCGAATCTACCTAAAAGGGTAAAAAGATGGAGTCGAATTTGTTGTTGACTTCCGGAATCGCGTAGCACCATGCTGCTAGTACACCGTTGGGTTTTTTGAGTACGTGTCTAACTTGTTGGTAGAATGTGGGGAGGTCAAACCAGTGCAGGGCTTGGGCAACTGTTACTAAGTCGAGGGCGGATTGGGTTGTGATAATGGATTCCAGCTCGGTAGTGGTCATGGTGGGAGGGGTAATTTGATAATTTATGTTTGGGAGTTTGGGTGCGTGGTCGAGTTGCTTCTGGCTTGTATCTGTGGCTATTACCTTCTTGAAGAACTCAGCTAACTGCAAATACATTTAAATAATCTTCTTCATGCTGTCAAGGACAACAGGAAAAGCTGGTTTCTATTCTTTTTTTTTTTTGAAAACCTCATAACATTAAGATAAGTCTTTCTCGATGCACGCCCATAAAAGTCAGACAATACATACGAAAGCGAAATCGTAACATTATCTCTCGCAAAAATAGCTAAGCAATTGGCTGCACCGTTAGTGCATCTCGGTCCCCAAGTAAAACTCCAGTTCTTGCCATCCTTTAAGGTTCTGATATCTTCAATTATGGCATAAATTTCCCACGGGCTCGACCTCGAGTTTAGAGTGCACATTCTAATCAGATCTTGGTTATCGGATTGGAAAATAACATTTCTCCAGTTCATAGAAACCGCACGCTCACAAGCAATGCGGAGTATTAATGCTTCAGCCATTAGCGGGGATGAGGCTATCAAACTACCACACCACATATCAATTAAGGTCCCACTTTCATCACGTATTATCAGCCCACCACCTGCCCTCTTCCGTGGCAGCTTTATGGCTGCGTCGGTATTAATTTTAAGATAACCATTGGGTGTTTTGGACCATTTTTCCAAACATCCCTCGGTAGTAAGTGTATAAGTATCAGCTGTGTCATAGTTAGCCTTCAAAAAGTCATTATAACTCCCCATCGCTAGCCTGATAACCTTTTCCGGAGTCACTTTTGCACTATTAAAAACAAAATCATTCCTTCCTTTCCATATTTGCCAACTAAGAAAAAAGCTTTATGGTTTCTATTCTATTACTAAGAAAAAAGCTTTAACTTTTTGTATGTACAAAGTTTATTGAGTAAAAGATCTTATAATTTCTGTTTAAGCCGGCAATCTAGATTGCTCTGATCTGAACTTTTAAACTTCTTGGACACAAGCATACTTTAACAAGGAGATTATTACTTTCAATTTAATTAACATTCAGACCGATCAAAAAGAGAGATAAAATTAAAATATAACCTAGTGTTTGTTTGGTTGTTTTAGAGATTTTGTTAGAAAAAAATTGGATTCATCTAGCTTAACGCTCGTCGACCAAATTTAGTAGGCAAAAGAAAAAAATACTTGAGCTCAAAAGCTGTAACCAAACAATGCCCTAGTTCGCATGAGTTTCTTGATTGTTTTAGTAAACAATGAATCATCTTCAATGCTAAAAAGTGTATTATGTAATGCGCAACGGCCCATAACAGCTTATGTGTTTAGCAGCTTGGCCGCTACCTGTTCCAACATCCCAAACAAGGTCATGATCTGTGGTCTTTGACGTAATGAACCGGAAAAGCTCGTCCGGGTAACTTGGTCGAGCTGTGACATAATTCTTTGCTTGCTTGTGGAACAAATCCGCCATATCCCTCTCCCTCTCTCTTGATTCGACAAATTAATTTGGAGATGTTTTATTCCTATTTATAAAAGAGATTGAGATGATTATATATACTGGAGAGCACCAATATATAGGAGCTTTATGTGACAAATATTAAGAAAGCGATTTTGAAGAAAAGGAAAAAGCTATTGGAAGATAGTCTTCTAGCTTTTGGCTTTGTTAGTAAAGTGAACAAATTTGTAACTCCCTTGAAAATGAGCATATGGCAAACCCTTGAAAGCGTTATTTAGTTTCTTATATTTATTGTTTTTGTCTCCTTAATGTTGTTAATTGTTGGTTAGTTTTTTTTCTTGTAAATTAACCGTGTGTATCATATTCAAGTTTTTTTTTCCGGTATTTAAGGTAAGCGTGATGAACAAGCTAAGACTTTTGTGTTTATTAAGGTATCAAATACTCTCTCTATAATTTTTACCTCTTCTGTGTTTTTTTTAGTAAGTTCTGTTCGTTACTAGAAAATTGGAGTAATTCTGTGAATCGGGAATTGTTTATTGATATTGGTTGGCATGTCGTGGTTAGCCCTAAATAATATCTCGAGTTAAGTTCCTGAGGATTTATATCCGTTGTGATTCTATACAATGCCGGATTTTTAAGAGCACCATTGTTTGAGCCTTGAAAAAACTGCAAATATACAAATTAACTTTTGATCAACATATAGTCATCGTCTCCTATCTGCTGCTTGGGTAATGGGTTGATGATAGACTGTAAAGCTAGGCGAATGAGTACAAAACGAACATTGGGTGGGTTTCCGTTTTCCTTATTAAAAGTTTTTGCAATTTATTGTAAAACAGTGTCAAATTTCGAAATAATAGGTGAAAGATGAATTTGAGAGGAGAATGAACAAAACTTAACTGATTATAATAAATAAGCTGTCTAACTGATCAAATTAGCTGTCGAGATTTGACTTTAGAACCCATCTTGAGATTGCCATTTCATGAATTGGGTAGTAGATATAACAATTACCACTTGACAGGTCATTAATGATCAATCTTGCATAGAAGACTAAGCACATGTATTTGTGTAATTTCTTATTGTTGAGTGGGAACATTGAGGGGGAGCTACGACATCACTGGAAATCAACTAGTACTATTGTTTGAGCCTTGAAAAAACTAGTAAACTTATCTGACACAATTAAGCTAGTTGCTTTAGTAAACTCATATTAGCTGTTGCTCGAGATTTGACTTTAGAATCCATCATGAAATTGCCATTTCATGAATTGGGTTGATAAAGCCATAACTTTGGTCGGTCGCGTTAGGCTTTTCAACAATAATATAATAGTAAATCAACCGTAAATAATGGACACTTCCTGATCTTTATTATTGCTCGGACTATTATCCTTATTCGGAATATTACACTTGCTTGGATTAGTATCTCTTTTTTACAATTGTGCTCGATTTGACTATTTGATCTCTCTTCTTAATCTTTCCCTCCTTTTCTTCGGTGCTCGGCTTTATCTCTACTCGGTTTATTTCTTGACGTGATATGCTTTGACTAATTTCTCTCTTTTTTCAACTTCTCTCTATATTTTTTGGATAGATTTTCTGGTCCATTTCTAGGAGGGGTAGTTGACTATTTATAGGCAATTGCGCCTTCTAGGATATTGACAAATGTCTTCATCCCAGGGATTTTTCAGACATGGGTCCCCATTTGATTGGGCTTGGGCTTTTGATAGTAACATCTCAATTCCTATGAAAAGTATGAGACGACCCATTTAAGCGTTGGATACCCATTTATAAAGTGGGTTGATTATTACCCGAATAGAATATTCGGGTCTAATTTTTATGTTCTATCAAGTGCTCCCTGACTTCCTCGGCGTGGTTTCCATGTCGGGGGAGTCATGTTCGGTTTGTCGAGAACGTTACTTAGGTCTTGTTCTTCCCAATACTTCATCGAGAAACGCAATAGACTCATGACGGTTCCCAGGGGGGAACATTCAATGTTTCCTATCCTAATATCTTTCTTCGAGGAAAACTCCTATAAAGGGGTGTGCTCCCTCCATAATTAGGCATTTTACTACTAATTTGCTCGTGACATAATGGCTTCTTCAGGTTCTACTGGTGAGAGCTCCTTTAATTATATTTCATACTTAGAAATGGAAATCAAGAAATCTCGTACCACGAATAAGAAACTCGTGGCCAAGGTTTCAGATTACAAGAAAAGGCTGTCTGACATGGATTCTGATCATCATGTGACGATGGCCGATCGGGACTGGGCTTACGAGCATATAAAGAAGCTCGAAGCTAATCTGGCTAAGCAGAAGGCAGCAAAAAGGGCCTATAAGCTTGCCTTCAAAGAGTTGGATGCTCGGTCTAAACCGAGCTCGGATGACGATGAAGAAGGCTCTTCCTCGAAATAGTTAGTTTTTTGCGGTTTCTGTTGTAATTTCTTTTGAATGGGGAGTCTTCTCCTCAGTTGTAATTGAAGTTTTTGGAATTAATAAAATATTTCCCTATCCTTGTTCTTTTCTGTTCATCTTCTTGATATCTTTTTGGATGACCTTAATTGGGTTTGGAACTGTAGTTAATTTGCCGTAAATGTCTTTGGGAAGTTCAAGAGGTTGTATTTCTTCGAGATGACCTTTGATTTACTCTTTGTTTCTTCTTATAAAAGGGGACTGTCCCAGTATTCTTTATGCAATTCATTCTTTATGAACGAACAAATGGCTTCTCCTCTTGAAAACTATGGTGACAACCTTCCTGAATACGTTGCTCGTCTGGAAGAGGAAGTTCAGAAGGTGCGTTACCTCGAGAAGAGGGTTGCCCGGCTATCGGTGGAAGCTCGTCGGGCCGTCGAACTAGACGAGCGATTGGACGCCATGGAGAAGGAGCTTCAGAGGTCTTTGCTCGACAGTATTCGCGCTCGTGCTCGGATCAAAGAGCTCGAGGCCTCCAGAGATAGGCAACTTGCTTCCAAGAGGGCTTACAAACTGGCCCTTAAGGAAGTGTATGCTCGGTCGAAAAGGAAGCCGAATGACGAAGCGGGCCCTTCTATGAAATGATTTTACTATTTTCATTGTATTTCCTTTTTGTGCTTCTTCGGTAACGAAGCATCAACCAATCAATAAAGACTTCTTTTTCTTGTTTATATCTGAATTACTTTCCCAATGCAATTCATTTTGACTGCGCACGCTTGTGGCCTCATTAATGCTTTTCTTGGGCCTTGCGTTTGTTCTTATCTATTGAACCTTCTTTCTCTTTATATCTGGGGACCAGTAGGATTTCTTGAGCCTTGTGCATAAGAATCTTATTCACCAGAGTTTTCTTGATCTCTGTGCAAAAGATCTTAGATATTTATTTGAACCTAATGCTTTTCCCCAAAAATAACGCGTGTTTCAATGCCATAATTACTTGCCTTCTTTAAATATTGGTAAGAATCCAAGCGTTTTGTGAACAGGAGTGGCTTTTAATTACTCACGCTTTTTAGAGTCTTTTGGGAATTCAAACGTTTTTCTTGAACAGACACCTCTTTTGAGTGCCGTCGCTTCTGAATACCCATTGGCGAACGGTTGCGACTCTCAATACCAGCCCTCATCTAATTGATCTATAAATACCTGCTTACAGCATGGTTACATCCACAATTCTCATCCTATTATTTCCCCCCATATATAGACCCTCATCTTATAATTTCCCTAAGATGTCTGGTACTTTCACCCCACCAACATTAGCTTCGCAAGTCGAGGCTTTTGAAGCCTCTTATAGCCATGTACAAAGGCTGTTGAGGGATGCCGAGGAGGAACTGAAGGTGATGCGTTATCACCATACCGAGATGGTTCGGGAATTAACTTGGCTAAGATCCGAACTGGCTTATAGCCGACGTGCTCGTCAGGCTCTAGTCGAAGAGAATGAGATGCTAAGGGGGAATCCGACACTGAGGGACAGGGATGTCTCTGCCGGGCCCTCTCATCGATACCGATCGACTTCCCCCTAACCTTCCCCCTTCTTTCTTCCCTTTTTCTCTGTTTTCCCCCATCTTTTCCCATCTCTTTTCTTTCTATACTCTTTCAGTCTCTACTTTTTATTCTTTTCTTTTTCCCTTTCTTTTTTGTTTCATTGACGTCCTTTTTATTTGTCTGTTTCCTTCATTTCTTCTTCCTCTGCTCTTTCTCTTTCTTTTTTCTTCATCTCTTTTTTTTTTTTTTGCACCACTACGATGTTACAATCAACCCTGTGATCCTAAGGGTTTTGCGTTACATCTAGGGTTTTTGTCATTTTTCTTTTCGACTCTTCTTTCTTATCACTTCGTTCTTTTCTTGCACTCTTCTTCTTTTCCTCTTCTTGCTTTTTACTTTTTCTTTTTGGCGTTTCCTGCTCACTTGGTCAGCTGATATAGTCGATCTTCTTTGCCTGATCTTCTGTATTAGCTCTTCTCGGATGTAATAGGTCTTTATCTCGGATGTAACAGATTTTCTTTTCGGATGTAATAGATTTTTATCTCGGATGTAATAGACTTTTATCTCGGATGTAATAGACCTTGATGTAATACTTTTTGATGTAATGAACAATGATGTACTCCATCTTTATTAATGAAAAGTATTTTTGCCCCTTTATTTTTGCACTTCTTTTTATACTGCGCCTATGGTTGTTTGTCTGGAAGCTAGATCTTTGAATATCTCGTCTTTATTTCCTTCTGTATTGTCGTATCAGATGTCAGTAGATGTCCCCATCACTGTCGAACATAGGTGTATGCTCCCTAGTAGGTCAGGAATATGCTACTCCCTAGTATGTCAGGAATATGCAAGCTATCTCCATTCTATAAGTACTCCTCTTTTCTTTGGTAGTTTATCATCCCATTTTTCTTTTTGCTTCTCTCCCTCAGCCCTTTATTCTCTTCCGTACTATAACAATTTCCCAGAATGTCTGGACCTGTGGTGAGGTATCATGCTCAGATGAAGGGCTTGGACACTGAGGTATCTCGGGTCCGCCGTCGGATGGCAAGGCTTGATAAAGAGTATGGCGTTCTGGCCTTGAGCTTGTTCGGCTCTTTTCCCGAAGAGACGGTGAAGTGGACCGAGATTTCGGCACTGAGTCGCCAGCTCGATCACTTGTTGTTACAGAGAAACCATTTGGCCAACTCCTGGTATGATGCCGAGGAGATATGGGACCATTCTCAAGATGAGTTTGACACTTCTCCTCAAGGCCTAGCTAGCATAATGGTAAAGAATGCTCGGCTCGTGGAGCGCGTCGGGGTTCTTACTACGGAAAACAACAGGCTCTCCTCGGAGAATGACAATTTGGTCGCCCTGAACGATTCCTACCAAGCTCGGTTGAATTGTTCTGCCCGTTTTGCTTTCTCTCGGTCTGGCAGTTCGGTTTTTCCATCCATTGATCCTTAGATTGGGCTGTTTTTCTTATGTATTTCCCTTTTTGCAATTTGTGTTTTATTTTCTCGTATCTCATGCCTGTCTTGTGAACCATTGTAACGCTTCGTACTTTGTGCCTTCTGATTCTCTATAAATGCTCCCTGTTGCCTGTATCTCATTACCAATTTCTACCTCTTTCTTGTTTTATAATTTGCTTCTTCTAACTTGCTTTTGCGTGAGATGGCTCCCATCACTAGGTCTGCCTCCAAAAAGAAAGCCCTTATGGAAGAGGAGCCTACTTTTTTGCTACCTCGTCCCCCTGGTTTTGGGGAGGAGGATTTGACTCCTCTTCAACTAAAAGAAATTGAGATGTCATGGCTGAAACATGATCTCATGTGTGCTCGGACTGAAGCGAGGAGGTTTAAACAATATTGGGACGAGGAGGGCACTGCTCGTTTCAAGGCCGAGCAAAAATGCGAGTCTCAGTCTTACGCCTTGAAACAGGCTGAGATGGCGATTTCTCGTTTGGTTAGGGAGAATGAGCGTCTGGAAGAACTTTTGGCGAAGAGGGATGTTGCTACGGGGGTTAGTTCGAAAAAGTAGGATGGGTGTATTTTCTTTTTCTGTTGTATTGTTTGTGTTTCCCCCTTTGTGGATGAATAAAACTTGTCTTGCACTTGATTCTGTCGTATTTTATTTCTTGTTTGCTTCACTCTTTTATGTTTCTTGGCATATACCGAACAATATGCTCGATTATCCCCCCGGAGAGCGTTGTTAGACTTGATGTTCCCTGCCGTCAAGCTAAAAACGGTCTTCGTCCACCTTGTTCGGTGTGCCCTTTGGGTAAGAATTGGTTGGGAGTCGAGGAACTTTAATCGGGGGACATTCTCGGTGTGATAATAGTGGTAGCGTATGTGGGAAGCTTTTCGTGGTAGGGTCCACTGGCCGTTTATTTAGGTGTAATGATGTGAACTGCCTTGGGTAGTGGGATACGCGCTGACGTGGCGAAATCTGGAGCGTTTATATGTTAAAAATAGCAGCGGTTGTTGACTTTTGTAGGGTTGGAAAAAAGGTAAACCTCTGTCACACGAAAGGACGGTTATTATTTTATTCTTTTGTGACTCCACTCCTTTCTACTGTGCCAAGTATCCTTTTTGTATTTTTATCACAGAATTTGCTGAAGAAAATCTCTCTCTAAAGCATATTCTTCTCGCCAAAAAGGAAAATAAAAATAAAAATTCGGCCGCTTGATCTAGGGTTTCGTTTTTTTGTTGGAAGACTTGCTGCTGTTCGCGCTTGCTTGCTCATAATGATTACTGTAAGTGATTTTTCGTTCTCCCCCCTTCCCTTTTTTAGGAGTTGTATTTGATTTGTCGTTGTGGTCATAGGTGTGTCGTTGGTATATGGTTCAGGTTATCTATATATGTCTGATGATTCTTATGTATCTGGGTAATGTGAGTGCGGGGGGGGGGGGGGGGGGGGGTACGTTATATTGATGTGGTTCTTGTTTGTGTATTTAGTATATTGATGGAATTGTGAATGATGTTTGGATAGGAAATTCTGACCCAAAGTGTGGCTCAAGTTGGCACCTTCGTGGAAAAGGATTTTAAAGAGCTTGCCGGAATACCTGACAACATACATATCTGGCTTCCTATTTCTGACGAGGAGGTGCTGGGATTTGTTCCTGCTGGCGAGGTGGCTGTGCGCTCTTCGGCATTTTTTACTGGGGGTCTTCGACTTCCTTTTACAAACTGGGTGGCTTCGTTCTTTGAGGCCGTCCAGATTGCTCCAGCCCAACTGGCCTTAAATGGTTACCGTACTCTGAACGGTATTCAAAGGTTATCGGAGTTGTCCGGAATACCGATTGAATTGAAGGACGTCTTCGGAGTCTACAGTCTGAGCTTTGAGCGTCGCAGCTCGTATCTGAAAACCCAGCGTACCTATTGCCGGCTTGTTATCGGTTTGCCGGATACCAACAAAGAGCGCAATCTTGGTATTGTGATTGCTTCTGGTGAATGGGGCTGTCCGGGACACCAGATTCCTGGACCGGCCACCAACGCTCCCCCTATGCCCGACCTCGGCGCTCCCAATGTGGAGGCTCTGTTAGCTCTTTGGAAATGGTGGGGGCCAAGACCGACGCCGGATCCGGCGAGTCGTACTGCTCCGATGCTGCTCGGGTACCCTATGGGGTCGGTGACCAAGGGGAATCCTGCGCCCGAGATCCCCAAAGAGCCCGAGGAAGAGTTCTTGAAAGTGGTCCGGGCTCGAAGTGCTGCTCGGCTAGGGAAGAAGGCCGTTCGTTCTAAGCGTCGGGCATCTGACCCGGTCGTTGAAACAACGAAGAGGGCTAGGGGAACCGATACATCGGTTACCGAAGAGGATGCGAACATTGGCTCGGGCGAGGGGGTGTTTGCTGTTTCCCAAGAGGATACCACCGAGGATGCCTTTGCGCCGGGCGATGTATGTGTACATGTATTTTGATTTTCTTGTCTTTTGATTGTTGTCATTTTGTTCGCTAGTGCTTTGCTTTATTAGTCATCTTGTTTCAGCTACTGACCTCTCCATTGGTTACCCTCGCTCTTGCCCGGTCTATGGGTATTATTGTGTTTCAGGGGTCGATCGACGATGTATTCGGACATATGAACCTCTTGACTATCATGGGAGAGGGTACGATGACTTTGCCTGTCATCTCGCCTATCCCTACCGAGGATCCGATAGATTTGCCCGTTTGCTCGCCCCTCCGTACTGAGGAAGAGATTGAGCATAGGGACCCTGAGATTGATCAGTTGGAGGAGGACGTGGGGGTGGAAATGGAAGGCGGCGAAGAGAGTGTCGAGGATATTGTGACGGGTGTCGAGGATGAGGCTCTCGATGGATCCAAGACGGTGTTGGTTGACGGGGTTGCAATGACCCGTTACATTGACCGATGTAGGGGTGAGCTGCTAGAGCAACCGCGACCCTTGAAGATGGGGTATACTGCTCTGAAACCCCTTGCGTTCAAGGATGCAGAAAGACTAGCTGCCCAACCTACAATGTCAGTTATAGAGCAGGCCCACGCGGATGCGCTGAGGGTACGTGGGGCTCGTATTTCGTTTATATAGGTCTGGTACTTGTATTCTGTTTGGAATCTAATGTGTTGAAGTGCAGATTGCTTTGAGTACCGTGGCGCTACGGGATCAGCTGGGAGCTTTAGGGGCTGAGAAAGAGAAGCTGGTGGCCGAGAAGAGCGCCATAGTCGAGGAAAACGAGCAGAAGATAAAGGATCTGCTTGCAGCTTTCGAGGTCGAGAAAGAGAAATTGGTCGCCGAGAAGAAAACCCTGGGCGAGAATAATGACAAGCTGTCGGTGGACGTTCTGCACCTGACCGAGGATGTCGATAAATTGGTCGCCGAGAATAAAACCCTGGGCGAGAATTATGACAAGCTGTCGGTGGACTTTCTGCACCTGACCGAGGATGTCAATAAATTGAAGGCAGAAAAAGAGGGCGTGGTCGGTAAGTACGGGGAACTAGAGGAGGAGAACTTGCTCCTGGCAGAGGACGTGGAAGCCGAAAAGGCTAAGGTGACTGCCCTGAAAACGGCACACGCGGAGGAGCGGACAAAGTTAGCAATGATGGCCAACTTTTCTGTATACTGTGCTCATGTGCGGGCGCTCAATTTCGCGAATGTTCCTTTGTCGGATAGGGCGTGGTCGGAGTTGGTGTATCCGTGTCCGCATGGCGCACCGCCTAAACCCTTGGACTGGGCGAATCTTCGTGAGGAAGAGCTTCCTCGGCTACCGGGACAGACAATTTCGACAGCGCTGCGTCCTCACTCTGTGTCGGCCCCGCCCACTCCTCGACCGGATGCTACTGTGGTTCCTCCATCAGTATCTCCTCAGGTGGAAACTTGACTATCTTTCAGTATGTATAGTAAATTTTTTTATTTTTTTTTCTTTTTTTTAGTCTCGTGTATCTAGAAACAAATTCTTTTGGGGAAGTGATAATATAGGTGCTATGTTTTCTTTCTGTTGGGCTTCCTTGGGTTAATTTCTTTTGATGGTCGTCATATTTTGAAGGATGTGAAAACAAAATATTGTCAGGTACCAAATAACCCCCTTGCCATGGTGGTCTGGGCCTCGCCTAGTCGTAGTGTAGGTGACGTAATAGAAGATTTGGAAAGATCTAAGGCGTCCCTTACCGCGAAATTGACTTGTGCTTATCAGGAAATCGAGGGTCTGAATATTCATACTTCCAACTTGGCGATTCGGTTACGTGATTTGGGAGAGAAATTTAGTAAAAAGACCGCCCATTATACGGCAAATAAGGGTAAAGCGAAGGAACTTCTCGGTGCCCTACGACGTTCTCGTGATGAAGCCCGAGGTCGTGTGACGAGCTTGAACTTGGTCCTTGGGGCCGTTTTCGAGGACGCGGACCTGCTGCTATCCTTTGCCAAAGCGTATTGGGCCCGAGCTCGCGCTTTAGAGGTGCTTGAGCATATAAAAGGAATGAGTGGTGTGTCCCGGGCAGAGCGCATGGTTGATGCGAAGGCCGGGGTAACTAAAACCACTGTCGCCTTGAACCGAATCGAGGCGGTCATTCGTGAGCGTTTGGGGACGCAAATTAATTCGTTGCGAGATATTCATTTTGCTGATGTAGTAGAGACCTCGGCGTCTGTTGAGGGGTTGTCGGATTAATAATAGAGTGGCTTGTTTTGTCGTTTCATTTGTAGCTTGTATAAAAATCTCTCTTTTTTTTTTTTTTTTTTTGTAGCTTCTTTTTCTCTCTTTTTTTTTTGTATATTCATCTCTTCTCGTTCTTCTCCCCCCCCCCCCTTTTTTTTTATAGGCACATGCTACTACGTCGCACCAGGCTGGTTCTCCATGCCTAGTTAACCCGGGGTTAGGACCTACTGGTGCTGCCCGGGACGAGGTCTCATCTGGTGCGGCTAGTGAGGTGCCTGACAAGTGGCCCTACATTGTTTTGATGGGCAAAAATGTCGAATTGACCGACCAATGTGCCCGACTGCGGACCAAGCTGAAAACCCAGGCGGCCTCTTTTCGAGAATACGTTCGCCGTGCCGAGCATACTGTTGAGGTTCAGGAGCGTCGTTTGGATCGATATTGGCGTGTAAAGGACAAGTACTTTGGCAAATTAAAGTTGCTTGTGACCAAGGCCAACGCGTTGGTGAAGTATTTCCGTTTGTCCCGTGCCAGATACGATGCTTCTGCGGCTATGATCGAAGCTCGCCGTGATCTCTCCTTTGACGATGATCGCCGTAAAGCGGCCTCGGATGCTCACGAGTTCGCGAAAGAAGCCGAGTTTAACGCGCGGCTTCAGACACTGACTTGTGTTGGAGCTCATACGACCAATTTTGATGCCCTCATTTCTGAGGAGCGTTTTGATGGTGATGAGTCTGATGGGTACACAACGACGGATGACGAGGAGATTGAACTCGGTCCATTACCGTCGTGCTCCTCCTGCAGTAGCTCTTCTTAAATGAGTCTCTTTAGTGTCGATGATCTTCTTGTTGCCTCCGTAATGCGGGCGAGGACTATTTATGTTATTTCTTTATTCCCGTTTTGTACCTTTCCATTGCCGTATTGCTATTTGATTGATTGGATCGATTTTTCCTTGCTGATTCATTTGTCATTTCGTTATTCCTGTTTTGGATATGCTTCTTGTTGATATTTCATTGTTTAGATTGATTTTCCTTCATTGTTTTAGCCAATTTGTATTGTATTGCCGCCGTAATGTGGACCTGAATAATTCCTTGCATTGTACCTGCATATGAATTTCATAGTATTCCTAGGCGTTCCTTTGAAAACACGCCATGTTGGGAATTTCATAGTATTCCTAGGCACTTCGGCCATGTTGGGAATTTCATAGTATTCCTAGGCGTTCCTTCGGTAACACGCCATGTTGGGAATTTCATAGTATTCCTAGGCACTTCGGCCATGTTGGGAATTTCATAGTATTCCTAGGCGTTCCTTCGGTAACACGCCATGTTGGGAATTTCATAGTATTCCTAGGCACTTCGGCCATGTTGGGAATTTCATAGTATTCCTAGGCGTTCCTTCGGTAACACGCCATGTTGGGAATTTCATAGTATTCCTAGGCACTTCGGCCATGTTGGGAATTTCATAGTATTCCTAGACGTTCCTTCGGTAACATGCCATTTACGGAATTTCATAGTATTCCTAGGCACTTCGGCCATGTTGGGAATTTCATAGTATTCCTAGACGTTCCTTCGGTAACACGCCATTTACGGAATTTCATAGTATTCCTAGGCACTTCGGCCATGTTGGGAATTTCATAGTATTCCTAGACGTTCCTTCGGTAACACGCCATTTACGGAATTTCATAGTATTCCTAGGCACTTCGGCCATGTTGGGAATTTCATAGTATTCCTAGACGTTCCTTCGGTAACACGCCATTTACGGAATTTCATAGTATTCCTAGGCACTTCGGCCATGTTGGGAATTTCATAGTATTCCTAGACGTTCCTTCGGTAACAGGCCATTTACGGAATTTCATAGTATTCCTAGGCACTTCGGCCATGTTGGGAATTTCATAGTATTCCTAGACGTTCCTTCGGTAACACGCCATTTACGGAATTTCATAGTATTTCTAGGCACTTCGGCCATGTTGGGAATTTCATAGCATTAGTAGACAGCATGATAATATATTTTATTCATTCAAAAGACGAAAGATAATGCCATTAAGTAAGAAGGGTAAGGTAGCACCTGTACTTGTATTCGGAGGATTGCCTATACGTAGTACTTTTTTAGGTTAGCCACATTCCAAGAATTCTTTTCCCCTCGGCTATTGGCGAGCAGGACGCTTTTGATTTTGTAAGAGACTGGACTTGTTCGCTTGACGATTTCGTACGGGCCTTCCCAGGTAGGGCTTAGCTTGCCATGTATTTCGTTGCGGGTATAGACCGTCACTCGTCGCAGCACCAGTTCTCCTACCATGAATTCTTTGGACCCTTTTACTCTCTTGTCATAGGTTTGCTTCACGCTTTGTTGGTACTTAGCTAGGGTAAGGGCCGCTATCTCTCGTTTCTCGTCTATCATGTCGAGCTCTTCTCTCATTCTTTGTTCATTGTTTCCCTGCTCGACCAACGTTGTTCGGAGCGTGGGTAGCCCGATCTCTGTCGGTATGATGGCCTCAACACCGTATGCTAAGCTAAACGGGGTTTCCTTGGTGCCCGTCTTGGGTGTAGTTCGGCACGACCATAAAACGTTGAGTAGCCGTTCGGGCCACCTCCCCTTTGCTTGTTCAAGGGTGGTCTTGATGCCGTCTAATATTGTTCGGTTTGACACTTCGGCTTGCCCGTTTCCTTGTGGGTATGTCGGCGTCGAATAGAATTTCCGGATACCGAGTTCCTCGTACCACAGCTGTAAATTGGCATCTTTGAACTGGGTTCCGTTGTCGGCGATAATAGCGTAAGGTATACCGAACCTAGTGATGATGTATTCCCAAATGAATTGTTTGACGTTGCTGGCTTTGATTTCTCGGAGGGGTTTAGCTTCATATCTGTCACGAATGGCGAGTAGATCGTCGAGGTCTTGTTGGCTAATTTGCGCGTTCTGGTTATTGGTTTCTACTATCTCGGGATGGGTTTCCTCTACATTGGTCACCATTGTCGCTCGTCTGGCAGAGTATTGGTATTCGAATTCTAAGCTAGTTGGAAACTAGATGATTCCCGGAGACGGCGCCATTTGATAAAGCCATAACTTTGGTCGGTCGCGTTAGGCTTTTCAACAATAATATAATAGTAAATCAACCGTAAATAATGGACACTTCCTGATCTTTATTATTGCTCGGACTATTATCCTTATTCGGAATATTACACTTGCTCGGATTAGTATCTCTTTTTTACAATTGTGCTCGATTTGACTATTTGATCTCTCTTCTTGATCTTTCCCTCCTTTTCTTCGGTGCTCGGCTTTATCTCTACTCGGTTTATTTCTTGACGTGATATGCTTTGACTAATTTCTCTCTTTTCTCAACTTCTCTCTATATTTTTTGGATAGATTTTCTGGTCCATTTCTAGGAGGGGTAGTTGGCTATTTATAGGCAATTGCGCCTTCTAGGATATTGACAAATGTCTTCATCACAGAGATTTTTCAGACATGGGTCCCCATTTGATTGGGCTTGAGCTTTTGATAGTAACATCTCAATTCCTATGAAAAGTATGAGACGACCCATTTAAGCGTTGGATACCCATTTATAAAGTGGGTTGATTATTACCCGAATAGAATATTCGGGTCTAATTTTTATGTTCTATCATGGGTAGTATATATAACAATTACCACTTAACAGGTCATTAATGATCAATCGTGCATAGAAGACTAAGCACATGTATTTGTGTAATTTCTTATTGTTGAGTGGGAACATTGAGGGGGAGCTACGACATCACTTCCGTCAGCATCCGCTTATTTTAACAACCGAATAGACCAAGAGTAGTAATGATCATTGGAAATCAACTAGTACTATTGTTTGAGCCTTGAAAAAACTAGTAAACTTATCTGACACAATTAAGCTAGTTGCTTTAGTAAACTCATATTAGCTGTTGCTCGAGATTTGACTTTAGAATCCATCATGAAATTGCCATTTCTTGAATTGGGTAGTTACTATAAATTAGATTAATAATATGTTGAGTGAGAGAGTGAACAAACATTTTTTTTTTGAGAAAGCAAATACCAGATCTCATATTGGAAACGGGAAGCATTCATACTCGTAGGCTGCCAGGTCACCGCTGCGGCGTTCTTAATCAACAGGATCAAATTCGAGTATTATGCTAAACACAACTTTTACTTTGTACAGCTTTTATCTTAATTTCTTTACTTGTTCATTTCCAATTTATTCATGCCTGCGAGAACAAAGTTGGGGATGGACTATCCTAACTGTTCTGTTGCGGCTTAATTAAATTATCTCGTGATTGATAGAAGTACCTGCATAGTTTCATTGTAAATTTTCGAACATTAGCGGTGCTCGAACTCAGTTACTCCCTTTTAAGAATAAATTCGTAAAATGAAATTTCCAAATTTCTTTACAATCTATTATGATATCCTTTTAAAATTTGGTACCCTTTCGTGCATTAGTTTAGTCTTTATGCATAACTCTTATTTCCTGGAATAAAGTTTCGAACTTCTAGGTGTTAAAGGTGCATTATTCATTTCTAATGTGAAGGTGCTGTAAACAAATTTCGGGTTCTTTTTACATCTGCTGAGATTTGCACAAGTAATCACATATGCTCCTGTAAGTAAAAATATATTATCAAAACCCTCAAACAAACAGGAGTTATATCTAAATTTAAATTTAAATCTAAATCTAAATCTAAATTTTCTTGACATTTGACCGTCTTAAACTCTTAAAGTAGCAAATTTGATAACTTTAGGACCTGTAAGTCTAACATGTTAGTGTTTTGATAATTACTTAGTAACTACCTAATTTTTTTGTTATTATGAATTTACATACATACATAGGTCAATGTTACTCTAAATTTACACAAGTGAGTATGGACTTTTAAGTATAAATTCAAGAGCAGCCTATATCAAAGATTTCGAATGAAATATTCATAATATAGTAACAAACCTCATGAACCTGTCTCCAAAAATCCGTATCTGATGCAAAAAAGGTCAATGTTATCAACCGGTCTCCAACCTACATATATAGTTTTATTGTAAAGTTTACACATTTTTTTTTCTTTATTAGTGTTAGAACTCAGGATCACTGTTTGCATGGCTGGTTATTCAGTTATATATTTCTAAATTTTGTTCAAAATATGACTAAAAGTAGGTCTAAAACTCTAACATGCTAGTGTTAGCTTGATAATTGCTTTGCAACTTTACAGACTTTAGAAGCACCCATCTTCGTGTTTTGCTTACCTTTATTTTGGTATAATACCACAAGAATCAAACAATAATACAACATGGAGTTGCAACCTTTCAACTAGAACATCGGGCAACTTGTCAAGTCTTTTTTAAATATGTTTTATGATAGTATAATGCATATTTGATAACTATTCATTTACATTGTGTTACACTAGCCTAGCTAATGGATATGTAGTTATGATTATAACTTAGCTACATTTTTTATACATTTACTACACCAAACAATAGTACGGTTTACGATTTGAGTATCCATCTTTCAAAATTTTCAATTTAGCTACCACGCTATAATAACTTTCCAATTTAGATACCACCGTCTTAATAAATCACGAAATCATGTCACGTGACATTTGACAAACATTAATTTGAAAGGCTAATTTAACAATTTTGCACAAAAATATGTCATTATAAAAAAAATTTCCTTCCAATTTCACACAAAAAAAAATTAGCATATAATCCAAATTTTTGTTATGTGTGAAATTGGAAAAAACATTTTTATAAGATGACATATTTTTGTGCAAAATTGTCAAATTAGGCTCTCAAATTAATATTTGTCAAATGTCACGTGACATGATTCCGTGATTTATTTAGACGGTGCTATCTAAATTGGAAAGTTACCGTAGTGTGGTACCTAAATTGGAAAATTTGAAAGGTGTGTACCCAAATTATTAAAAGCATATAGTTTAGTGTAATAAACCTATAAAACCCCGTTCTTTAAACCAATTTCGGGTCCTTCTTTTATCTGCCGAGGTTACGCTTTTCACAAGGTATGTCCTTAGCTTATATTTTTTTAAGTTGCATTTTTTCCCGTTAAAACTCAATCCGACCCAACCCGAATATAAATTTCGAAACATTAGCGGTGCTCGAACTCAGGTACTCCCTTTTTAGAATTAATTTGTAAAATGAAATTTCCAAATTTCTTTACAATCTATTATGAAATTTCCAAATTTGTAAACTCTTAAGACTTAAAGTAGCAAATTTGATAACTTTAGGACATGTAAGGCTAACATGTTAGTGTTTTGATAATTAGTTAGTAACTACCTCAAGAAGCTTTTGAAGTTACCGACTTCAGAAGCCATCATTCCGCAATTATCAGTCAAGAAGTTATAGATATGATAATTTGTAATTTGCCACTTAACAGGCAGAACCGATATCTAGAAAATATCTGGAGAAAGACATGGAGGGGAAAGAGTTGAAACATTCCTTCCATAACCATATGTTGACTCTCAAAGCTGAACAGTCAAAAATTAATGGTGGTGATGATCATCCAGATGCTGATTTCTGGCCCTTTCTACAGTTGTGGAGATTGCCAATACTTCTTACATAAGATATGTGCCGAACTACCGAGTGAATTGGACTATCTCTTGCACCCGGAACACCCTCTTGCCCTCCTTGAGCGTCATCCTTATTATAGTAATTATTATTGCAATTCGTGTGGAGAAACTGCATCCCAGTTTGTTTACCGTTGTTTCGAATGTTCATTTGATTTGGACATGACATGTACTTCAGCAACACATAAGATTAAAGATAAATGTCATCCACATCCGTTAACTCCATTACAGATTCCGATTGCTTTCGTCTGTCATATTTGTCGGAAAAAGGATAAAGGGTTGTCTTACAAGTGTTACAGTTGTCCCTTTTGGGTTCACCAAAACTGTACCGTGCAGGCTGACACGGTTGACCATAGCCATCTTGACCATCCATATCCATTCATAGAGCTGCAACATTTCTCGCACAACCATACTTTGACTCTCCTAGCCAATGAGCTCAAAACTGAACTCAAAACTGAAGATGCTATTGATCATTTAAACGTGAAAATAAAATGCAATGGGTGTCGGACAGAAATCTTAGGCCCTTTCTACTGTTGCGGAGAGTGTCGATACTTCTTGCATAAGGTATGCGCCGAACTACCAAGTGCATTGGATCACCCCCTGGATCCACAACACCCTCTCACACTCCTTAAGAATGATGATCACCAGGTACAATGCAGTTTGTGTAGAGAAATAATTGAGGAAGGAGTGATGTGTTATAGTTGCTCCGTATGTTTATTTTATGTGGACATGAAATGTGCTTCAGCAACACATATGATTCGAGATAAATGCCATCCACATCCATTAATCTCCTTACAGGTTCCGATTGCTTTTACCTGTCATATATGTATAAAAGAGGAAGAAGGTTTGTCTTACAAGTGTAGCGTTTGCCCTTTTTGGGTTCACCAGAATTGCACCTTGATATCCGACACAGTTAAACACAGTGATCACACCCATGTTCTTACACTTTTGCCGTCACTGCCAATGAAATATAAAAAGCACAGCCAAAGATGTGACATCTGTTACGCTACACTCTTCATGTTTCAAAGCACTTATTCTTGCACAGATTGTCTGTTTTTTTCCCATGTAAGTTGCGCAAGATCAGAAACCATGCAGTCAACGTCAAGGTTAGTCAATCTAATACTCATGGAGTGTATAACCCATGTATTTTCCATATAATACGAATTTAAAAATGATGACGATAAAGATGATATCTTCTTTGATTTTTATTACTAACTTGGTGTGTTATAACTTATAGGGATCAAGATACCGATGGTCAAAGTCTAATGTGTTTGCCCATGAAACAAGATTCAACGGATTTTATATCACAGTTTGTTAGGAATGATATTGAAGGAGATGCTGATAAAGATGATAAGATCAATCATTTTAACCATGAGCACCCGTTGTTCCGAATTGATGAGTATACAACTGATAAGACATGTGAAGCATGTGCAATACGAATATCGGCTCCCTCCTACGGTTGTGTTGAATGTGATTATTTCCTACACAAGTGTTGTACCGATTTACCCAAAGAGATTCAACACCCACTGCACCCTAAACACCAACTCGTCCTACGGGACAGACCAAATTGCACCCATTGTTATTGCTGCAGACAATATTGCAATTCATTTACCTACGATTGCTCTGATTGTAGACACTTTAGCCTTGACATCAAGTGTGCTTTATTATTACAAGGAACTGTATACCACGAAGCTCACAAACACCACCTTGTACCAATAGCCAACTCAGCAATGACCTGTACTGCATGTGGTCTCAAACATGATTCTGGATATATCCTAAAATGCAACACATGTTGGTTCGTATTATGCTTCTGTTGTGCTATGGCACCAGGTGTCATAAAGCATAGGTACGGGAAATCAGAGCCCTTCAAATTAAAATATTCTCCGTTTGAAAATTATGATGACGAATATATATGTGAAATATGTCTGAAAGAGCTAAACCCAAAAGAGTGGTACTACCATTGTGTCTATGCTGATCAATTCGCTCATATAAGGTGCATGCTTTTAGCTGGGGCATGTTCAAATATCAAGTTCGGAAAGTCTCAAATGTATCGCTACATACACAAACACTGCGATCGCTACAAACACAAGCTTACTACGATTTCATGTACTTACGATTGCAATCGCTGCAACAAATGTGGTGAACTTATGAGGAGGAATATGTGTGGAGGTATTGGGTTTGATATAATACCTTGTAACTTCAGTATTCATCTAGATTGCAAGAATTTGATAGATGAGATATGAGGTGATGAGGTGACGTGGCAGCGTGGATCTAGAGAGAGAGAGTGTGAGAGAACCCATAAATTTCCTTTATTTATCAATAAAAAATGACATGTTTAGCTTTTATAATAATTATTTGAGACTTAAAAACTTGTGTGGGTTGGAAATCCAATTTTAATTTGAACTTATTTCCTCTTCCTAATCTTCTTTTGTATGGATGATAAAATAATTATATTACAATAGTAATCGCATACGAGGTGTTACATGTGCGATATGTATATATAAATATAATTCTGAATAAATGAATTTAAAATTTTTTTTAAAAAAAAATAAAAATAAAAAAATGATGGAATGAATATAGTAAATTAATAATCGTATATAATGAGTAATAGAGTATGCAAGAGAAGTAACATATTTGTTTAGTTATTTATGTATTTAAATTGCATTATGGTATATGATTAATTAGTCAATTAGAATAGGGGAATTTTTAGAAATAATTGGCAACATTTGACAGATTTATTTCTCGAGTTGACTTATATTAATGGTATGATAAGTAGGGTGATAATGCTTCGAACTTTTCGCAATTAAATTCGTGTTCGAGTCATGTGTACGGTTCATGCTCGTTGAATCTTTAATGAACTGAACGTGAATCAAAATATATAAGTCGTTTAGTACATAAAACGATCATGATTAACATTTTGTTAACATTGTAAAATTTTGATTTATCCCATCAATTATCAATACATACGCATGTAAAACAAATAGAATAATATATTTATACAATAAATAAATAAAAAACCATATGATTTTAGTGAAATATAATTGAAGTTGATAATAAGACTGGTTTTGTACTACAATAACAAGCTAAATGAGTTGTTTACATTTTTTTTATATAAAATTAATTCTTTTGTTTTGATATGATACTAACCTCTAAACCATAAACATACTTTGAATCAAGAGAATAAGAACTTGTTTTACAACAACCATATTCTTGTTCCGAACTAAAGAAATAGAGGCAGTCTTCTGAACTTTATTGCTTTCATAAGCCTGGGGCCAAATAACCGTCTTCGAATGTTGCTTATTGTTTTCCACAGCTTCGGGTTTTTTATGATCGACTTCTGCTTTTTTTGGTCGTGGATAGTAGAAATCGGGGGGGGAAAAGTAGTACCGAAGGCCTGCCATTCTCAAGTTTTATTTTTTTTTTTCTTTTGGAAAATATGTGAATTGTGAATATCCTTAATTCTTGAGACCGTTATATATGTGATGGAAATAGCCAAATAGAGTTGTAATAGACTTGTGAGTTACGTATAATGAGTGTTTTAAGACTTTCAAGTTTTTAACGTTTGGTTGAATTTATCATACAGAACATGAAAGAAAATTAGAAGATTATTTTCTAGTGTCCAAGTAAATACTTCTAGAATTAGGGAATTTTCATGAATATGAGGGAATTGATTCATAAAAAACTGACATAAATTATGTCGTAACATATAAATGTAATGTTTATAAACACATAGTAAGACAAGCCACACTATAATTACATTGTTTAATCTTTTTTTCTAAATAATCAATGGCATGAGACAAACACTAACAGTACTTTTTTAAAAATACTTGAATACATTCTAACAAAAAATGCAATCTCTGAATTGCTCTGTTGGTGATTCAGTTTCTGCAGTAAATTCATATGTTCCTTTCTTGAATCTGCTTTTCATCGATTCTCTACACCGATGAGAAAGAAAAACATATTTGATCAGTTTTACTTATCATATAATAACCTGTTTGATCATCAACTGTCATCACAACACGACTTTGGTGGGGGGGAAAAGCGAAATTTGAAACCAGCAATATGTGGTGTTTGTTTCGTTGTAGGTTTATGCAATAAGCTGGCTATTTGAGGGTGAGAAAAAACACTTTTCCATTCAGCTAAAAGATTCTAGCAATTCTTAAATTTGAGGCAAAGGAACAACTGCTTCAAAAGCTTCAACTAACATAGAAACTCCTCTTTTTCCTATCGGGAGTCAATTTAGTCACTGCGTGTTGAACCGCATAATCCAACATCCACTCCTCGGCTTTTTTCCTTTCACCTAATAATCGACGCTTCAGATCGATTTTCTCATCTTCACGTCCCGGATCCAACGGTAGATGACGTGGTGCTCGTGGTTCCAATTTCCTTGCCTTTTCAAGTGCTTTGATTGACCTCTTCATGAGAATCAATTTCTTCAACTTGTCCCAGTTTCTTGGTTTTTTCTCTTCTAAAAGATCTTGATCAAGTGATACATCACTACCAATAGATACAGTATCAGACGAGTCATCTTGAATATCGGGTACGAGGATCTCATCAATCGCGTCTTTCACAAGCTTAACAGCATCACTCTTGCTAAATTCAAGAGACGGGTTTCCATTACCCTTATTTTGATCAACCTTCGGATTTTCATCTTCGACTTTTACAGCGATATCGGATACCACGTGCTGGCAAAGAAGATGCCACATCTTCATGTGTTTCTGTTTATCGAATTGGGTGTTTGCTAATTTTCCAGTGCTACTAAATCCAAATATTCTCGTATCGCTTTCTCGGGAAGCTATAGAATCGTCAAATGAGTCGCTACCCAAACAATTAAGCTTTGTATCTTTAAACGGTGACGGAGATACAGCCTTTCATCAAATAAATAAAAAGTGATTTTTTTACGTCAACATATCGTAAAGCAGAAAAATTCTATCATTAAGTGACTAGTGATATATCCAATTAATGGTCACAGGGAAAGCTTAGTTTCTAAATTGTTGGTACTTCTGATAGGCCATACACTTTACTGAAGAGTTTCTTGAACCGACATATTGCTCAACAAACTGATTCCATTTTGATAAGCATACACATTAGTAAACTGATATTTGATTCGCGTCATGTTCAAGAAACTGATTTCATTTTTTAATAGGCGTAAAACCAACAGATCTTGAATATGAATATGGAACGGGATGCAATACCAGTAAATACTGAATAGGAATGTGAAAAGTTCCCACTTGCATCTTTACGGGAAAAAGTTTCAGAAAATGTTTCCTAATGATTTTCCATAAAAATAAAGGAAATAATATCAACAGTAGAAGCACGTAAAAGGTACGACTTACATCGGATTTTTCGACAGCTTTTGCAGAATCATCGTTCCCATCATCAATTTTCTCAGTGAAAGCATTCTTCAATTTTGTTACACTTCCGGTACTTTTGAAATTGGGAATTATCACTGGACTCTTCATTTCTTCTGTAGGTGAGATAACTGTTTCAAATGCTTTTACTAATAGTTCTACTTTTTTCTTCTGTTTAGGTGCCAGCTCACTAACAACCTTACGCAGTGCATAATCGAGCATCCACTCTTCGGCGTTTCTCTTCCCATTCATCATTTGGTTCCTTAATCGAACCTTTTCACTTTCATGATCAATCTTAAGTGGCAAAAGATTTGGCCTTTTTGGGTTGAAATCTTTTACTTTTTCGAGTGCCTTAACAAACCTTTGTAAAAGAATCCATTTCTTGAGGTTACTCCACCTCTTGGGTGTTTGCTTTTCGGCTCTGAAAACTATTTTCGCTTCATCTTTTTCCATTTCTAATTTTGATTTTTGAGTCCCTTCTTGGGTTAAGGACATATCATAAATAACTTTATTGTTGCTATAATGTGTAAAATCTTCTTTGGCAGAACCAATGGAGTTGAATATCTGAGATCCCCAATCTTCTTCTTGTTTTTTATCTATAAAATCTTGTTCAGAAGCAGTTTCGCTAGTAGTTGATTGGCCGTCTTGAACTTCGGGGAGAAGAATTTTTTCAATTGCCTCGCGGACCATTTTAATAGCGAAAACCTTTCGAAGCTCGATTTCTTGAGGTTCTATTTCGTCACATTCTGATATTGAATTTGAATTGAATGAATCCTCTTCACTTTCGGGGTTGTCTTCAGTTTTGTTCTTGTCGTCTAGGCTTGCTACCATCTGTTGATGTATCAAGTGCCACATGTTCATATTCTTTGGTTTTGTAAACTTGGCTTTGAAAGCTCGCAGTGGATCCTTCTCAGTTTGAGAATCAATTGTCGGTGGTACTTCGTCTATTTCCAACTGTTTGCTAGTTGATTCTGAATAAAGAGAAAGAAAGAAGAAGAAGAAAACTCAGAATATGCTCTCATGATGTCATATAAGTCTTAAATTATAATCCTTTATCCAAACATCTAATGTTGTGTGATTGAATTGATAATTCTTATAGCGATTTCATATAATTCTTTGGACAATTTAAGCATGAAGACTCAAGTATCAATCATGATGGACGTAATAAAGATACTACCTACTCAATCAAAACTATATATCCTCATCCTCGTGAATTTAATTCCATGGTTTTCAACATAGACATTGCTCAAATTAAAATTATTACCATTAAGAGAGAACCCTCGTTTGTTCACACTAATTATAGTCTCCAACGAGTCAATAATTTTAGTGTACCACTATCAGAAAATGAAGAATCATTGTTGCAAGCGACTGGTGATTCTTTATTATCATCCTCATTTTGATCGTTAATCACATCATCAACATCCTGACATTTCTCGCTTGAGTTATATTCATCTCCTTGATTCAACTTTCCTTCCACAAGCGCCTACAAAAATGATAAAAAGCTGAAAACTCATCTAGCATCAGACATCGAGAATATTCCGTGTGTGTTGACGAAAAGGGAAAAAAGTTTATTTATTTATTAGAGATATATGTTGCTACACCAATTGAACTATTTATTACAATGTAAAAGCGTTTTAGTTACTGACCTTACCATACAGAGCACAATATAATGGAACCATTTACAATTGTCGGTACATAAAAGTAAATGAACGCACTTACATTTGATCCATCGCCATGATCTCCTTCATTCCTAATACTCTTGAACTTAACAAATGACAAAGGGCTTTGTTCACCATCAAACGATGGGACAACATTTTCAAATGCCTTAATAAGAAGCTCCACTTTTCTCTTCTGAGTCGGAGCAAGTTCACTAACAGCCTGTTGAAGTGCATAATCTAACATCCATTCTTCAGCACTTTTCTTCTTGTCCAAACCGTTACGCCTTAGAGACACTTCTTCGCCTTCTTTTTCGGACCCCAAAGATAAAAGAGATGGCTTTTTTGGATTGATTTTCCTCACTTTTCCAAGTTCCTTAAAGAACTTTTTCAAGAGTATTAAGTTTTTTCAGGTTACTCCAACTCTTAGGGGCTTTCTTCTTGGCATGTTCTGGATCTTCAATTGATCGGAAGCTCTTGATCGGAAGGAGCATCGCTACAAATTGAGACATCTTCGGGTGGTTGGTCTGGTACTTCCGGAAGAAGAATTTTCTCAATTGCCTCTCGTACCATTTTAGTGGCATAAACTTTTTGTATTTCCAAATCTTGTCTCCTCATCTCCTTATTTTCAATATCCTTGTTTTTTATACCTGGTTTTTGTGTCTCCATTTCTTGATTATCCAGTCCTTCAGGTAGACCAGATACCATTTGCTGGTGTATTAGGTACCACATGCTCATCTGCTTCGTTTTCCCAACCCCGGGTCCATTGTTCTTCGCCACGTCATCAAATCCAATGGACTCAGACGTCGATTCACCATTCTCAGGATGTATATCCACTGTATTCTTATTTTCATCTCCTTTAGCTACCTTCACTTTATCTCTACTAGAAACACCTTTGCTATTTTTACCCTTTTTTCGACCTTTTGAATCTTTATCAACAACCGATTTCTTTGTTTTAATATCCTATACCAAGTCACTAGCATTACTTTTTATACCCTTTTGGGTATTTGAAAAACGACGCCTTTTCGATAACATCCGCTTTAACCCCTGAGCGGAAGAATGACTATGCTTGCCATGGAGTGAGCAATAGGTGTAAGTGCAAACCCTTAAAGCCGAATTTTTTTCCGTATCTCTCTCCTCAGGCTCAACTTTAACAGTAGGAACCTTCGAGTCCTTGAGAGCCGATGAACAAGTGGGTCTAATTACACTTTCGCCCTCGGATACTTTATCACAAGTGCCCTTCTTAGGTTTACTCATCAAAACCCTCAAGGTTCTCAAACTAGTGTTCCTTTTAAAATTAGGACTAAACTTCGATTTCATATTTAACGAAACGGATTTCTTATCATCAAAGCTAACACTACTAGATTCGGAATCGGCAAAATCACTTACCAGAAGATTCATCCTTTTCTTTTCTGAAGAAGTTGTGGCTTTCAAGTAATTAGGATTCGATCTCGGGTTCTTCAATCTCTCTATTTCCTCACAAGACGAACTCGACCCATTAGCCGATGAGCTTGTTGAAGCTTTATCTGATTCACTTTCAACCTGTTGAGTCATTAAATCATCAAAAACTTGATAGTTACACAATTACACAAATCTAGAATTTTTCTTCTTTTGTTTCACTCTTTTTCGCAAAGTAAGCAATTTGCAAAACAAAATGAAGTAATCTTAAACTTTCTATTGAACTGTGTGGTTTCATTTTAGTCATATTCATGTGTGGCGCTATTTATGTGATGGTGTCGATTATCCAGTGAAAAGTGCAAGGAAAAAAACAGAGATGATCAAAATATGAGTTTGAAATTTAGAGTGTTGTTAAGTTTTTGAAATACACTGCTTTGTTCTTGTTGGTTTGGATTAGCGTAGTATTATGTTAGGGAAACCGATAACATGTTAAATCTTTCTCAAATATACCGTGAAAGCTGCATATATGATTGTGATACTCCTATTTAGTGTGTCATTTTAGACTGAAAGACACCTTAAAATGCTTGCACTATTTAATATCTTCATTTTGTGTTACAGATATAGTAAAATTAGAAGTAGTGCTTCAAACTGTTTCGTTTTCAAGCACTATTTCGACTCCGAACCCTGACGACACTTGGGAGTAATGACTGCCACTTTTTGCCCATGACGACGGAAGGAGGGATGTAGGTGGCTTGGTTTTTATTTGGGAGTAATTTAAAGCTGGAGCCAAACAGGAATTAATCATCATTAGGTTGATTTTATCCTCAAAGTGATGCTAAATGAAATACATCATATTTTCTATTTTTGTTAGTGATTACTCTCACTCAGACAAAAAAACACTCGAATCAATTTTTACATTTATCACTTTTCACTAATTTTATTGTGACAGACACTTCAATTCGATGGATAGTTAACAAAAGAGTGACAAGTCATAACATGATTAAAACCTCATTAAGAATGCAAATGTAAAGTGATACAAATTACAAACGATAAGGGAAACGAAAGCGTGAAATGTTACACAAAAAAAATGATGCAGAAATTCACTTGTTAAAACAAGAAGAATCGATACACAGGAAGAAGCCATCCGTTTCGAAATGAGAAACGACTTTACCGAGAAACACGATTAAAAGACTTCAAAACAAATTAAACAGTTTCTTTTTGTGTGTGCGCAAAATCTCGAGTCCGATTAAGAAAATTAAAATACTGGTTAAGAAAACATGGTTATGACTTATGAGTATGGCGATTAAAACAAACAATTTTTTACTACTTTAGTATACGTTGGATATCACTAAATATAACTATTAACAAAATGACGTTAATTGCTACTTAATCCGTCGCAATAATATAATTTATTTGAACTATTACCATCAATATTAATAAAGTAAAATGTTTTTCTCATATATTTTTACTATCTAAAAAATCAACTCACATTACATGACATATCCATCTTATTAAAATTTTTAATTTTTATTAATATTAGATTTAACAAATTTTTTATTATTAATATTTAAATTTAGGTTAGGTTCAACTAGGATTCTAGTATATTTTTATCTGAATTTTTAGTGAGTTGTATTTTTAGATTTAACAATTTTTTTTAATTAATATTTAAATTTAGGGTAGACTCAAGTAGACTTCTATTATATTTTTATTTGATTTTTTATTACATAACGTGACTTGTACTGATATCTTCAATTTTTTTTATTACTTTATTTGAGTTTTTATTAAAAAAATGTGACAATATTTCCCAATAATTTCAACGCAAGTCCTCTCTCTCTTTCTCATTCACACAGTCCAATATATATTTTTACTTTTTTACTTTTACTGTTTGTTTATTCTTACCCTTTATTCTACATTTACTAGTTTTTGTTTCCTATTTGAGTGGGTTTTATTATACTCAACATTGGAGTAAAAAAGGGTGTGTTTTTTTATAGATATTTAAGGGGTTTTTTCAAGGAAACTAGAGTTTTAATTTGTTGGATTGTTGAATAAGGAAAACCCCCCGCAAAAACCCTATATATTTAATTAGGATTGTTTATCAATTAAGGTCAAATTTCAGTTTGGACTGAGCTCTTTATTAAGCAGGTTGTGGTTTTATGAGCTTGATTGCAGCAATGTTGGGATAATGCCCTTAAATTTTGTGTCTTTTTAGTAAATACTATGCAATGCTTGAGAATTTCTTTCCTAAAAAAAAAAAAAGGGCGATCCAGGAATTTAGGATTATTCTCTCTTTTTTTTGGCTTATTCAAAATATTGGATCTTTTTACTAGGAATTGTTCAACTTCACCCTAGCTTTATTCATATCAATTTTGGGTTCTAGGTGGAAATAGGTCACATCGCGCCTATTCTCGTATAATTCGGCTTACTCCCCCGGATCGGCCAGGCTTCTAGGCTGGGACTAATTTCCGCCTAGGGTTGCTTTTTAGAACGTTAGTTTTATTATGCTATCACCGCTATCATTGGAGTAAAAAGGTGTAATTTGTATTGAGATTCAATGGTTTCTTTTCAAGGAATAGAGAGATTTAATTGTTAGATTGTTTGATAAAACAAAACCCTATTATTTTTAAATTTGTTTATCTATTATGGTCAAATCTTAGTTGAGACTGAGCTCTTTATTAAGCAGGTTGTGGTTTTTTTAGCTTAATTCTACCAATGTTGGGATAATACCCATTTTTGCATCTTTTTAGTAATACTATACAATGCTTGAGAATCTGTTTCCTAATAACTTGGGAAATCCAGGATTATTCTCTTTTTTTCCTGCTTATTCAAAATATTGGATCTTTTTACAAGGAACGGTTCAAATTTACTCTAGTTTTATTCAGATCCATATCCGTTTACATTTTTTTTTGTGATAGTAGTATAATAAACTTGATCTTCAAATCAAAATGGAAACTTCTTATTGCCTAGGATACTCCAATCCTCAGAATTTTTCTTTCTTTTCTTTTTTCCTGCTTATTCAGTTAATTGGAACATTTTACGAGGAATTTTTCAACTTTACCCTATCTTTAACCATCTTTATACAATCTAAGTATTGTTTTAAAGTTTAAGCAGGATTTTCCTCTTATTTCAATAGGTTTGAACAACTTATGAGCATGAGTGAGATTATGTCAGGGGTCGAATCTGCCGGATCCGATGCTAGTAAAATTGCAGAAGTAAAATCGTGGTTAACATCTCAGTTCGATTTGGTCGGTAAAGAAGTGCCTGACTTCGAATACACTCCTCGGAGCGTAGCACATCTGCATAGTCTCGCCTCTCTCTCTATAGCCAAGACTCAAGCTGCAGGGATCATCGCCAATGATTTTCGCCAAAAAGCTGCTGAATATCGAGCACAAGGTAGTTTCTTAGTTTTCTCAATGGAAAATGTTTTTTACACAGATCCCTACAAGATTTATACGCTACACAAATTCGTATTCTTTGATTTGTTGGTTAATGTAGTGTGGGCACTGCTGCCACCTCAGATGTGTACGTTTTTTCTTGATGTTTATAATGTCGCAAAATTTTCAGCTTCTGTCTGTACTTGTTTTGGATCCAATCTTTCCTTAGACCTTCTGAATTACATTTTGTTTTCATATTATTTCGAATTTTGTAGGGAGGTAAGTTTTATGAAACTAGCGAAACATCATTATTATAGAAGAAAAACTGGAGCTTTGTTGTGGATATTTTCTAATTAGTTTGGGAGCCGATCAAGCAATTGCGTTTTGTGTAGTGTTTCTGCTTACCATATTAAACACAGTTTAGTGTATAGTTTAGTGTATAGTTAGATTTCGAAAGGCTTGGTTGAGTAGTTGAGTCGAGTCGTAAAGGACATGTTTTTCTATATAGGCGAGTACGGTCGAGCTTAAACTAATACAGTTATAACAATTTTTTTTGTTCATGACGATTTGAGAAATACAATTGTTCTTAGTGGGTGCTGGTCTAGTTTTATTCAGAATCCCTTGCTTATGTAATGGGTTCATGAGAAATCTTATTGTTTATCGAGTTTCATGTTTGTTGTCTTATTTGTTAACTTCTGAAATAATTTAAATTTTTAGCCGCAAGGATCAGAGAAATTCTGGAAAATGTTGGATTGTCGCAAGGCAGTTTACCGTCTAATGTTGTGGAGTCGGCTCAAGTTCTTTCAAAAGTGGCCGATTTGTTGAATATTAGAGATACTGAACTAAGTAGGTGAGTATCAGATCCATATTTCGAATTTTATGTGTTTGTTATGAGCACTATTATGGTTTGCAATAATATATGGTTATATTGTAGTTTTTTTGTAGCTATGGGGGATATTTCTTTAAGAAAAACAGGAGTTGAGGAGAAGAGAGCAAAAGTACAAAAAGAATCCCGAATTCTTTTCGATTACACAAGGAAGGCTATAGCTAGGCTGACCTATTTGAAAAGGTAATTGATAAGTATGTTTACTTGGTTTTAAGTTTATTTTGTTATTTATGCTTCTGGGTCTTAGCGGCGTTAGGAGAAATGCTTCATTTGTTCTTTCTGTTTCTAAATTAACATATTACATATAGGACACTTGCACAGCTTGAAGATGATGTAGCTCCTAGAGAGTCCCAAATGGAGAATTGGGAAACAAACTTGAAAGTTATGGTTTCTAAAGAGCAGCAATACTTGCAGCAACATTCCAACTATAAGGCACTGTTATATCTTCACCCTTCTCGTTTTTTTTTTTTTTTGTGTGTGTGTGTGTTCATAAGCCATATTGATTGTTCTTCGAGTATTTGTTATGTCATTTGTAGGCTCAATGCTCTTTATCATAGTACCCGACTTTCATCTGTTCCAAAATTATTGGTCATTTTTTCCGCAAAGTAGCGTTACTTTCTTAATTAGGCATTGTCGCATTGACATCTAATAAAAACAAGGCATCGGAATGAATATATATATATTAGTGGGACGTAAGCATAGTTATTATTCCAGCCAGCTTTTCTTAATCCGTGTCAAAATACAAATAGGATTATTGAGTAGCCTTTTTTTTTTTGTGGGTATGTGTCTTTCTAAGGCTTAATAACATTTTTTTTTGCTTGTATTCTCTGCATCTTGGATACATAGTTTGATGATGATGTATTCTTCTGAAAATTCATAAAAGCTTTTTGTAAAATTTTTGATACTAAAATTCTCCTGATAAGCAGGCTGTACTTAATCGCGTGGGCTACATGCCGGAGATTAGTCACGGTGTCCTTGCTGAAATGGCAGAGCACAAGAAAGATCTTGAGAAGAACACAAAGCCCATCCTCGATACCTTGAGAAGCTACCAAGATCTTCCCCCTGTAAGTCCATTTTCGACTCTCTCTCTCTTCTTTTTCTCTCCCTATAATTTTCGTGATGTCCTGACTCGTTGGATCTGGACAGGACAAAGCTTTGGCTGCGCTGGCAATCGAGGACAAGAAAAGGCAGTATGCTGCTGCTGAAAAGTACCTTGAAGATGTTTTCCACTCAACTCTTGCCACTTCAGGATGAGATCTTCTTGTTGATTCCCTATAATATGTTAATAACCAATTATTTTTCTGGTTTTGTTGTGCATTTTCGTGCATTTTTCACCAGTGATGTTGCATTTGATATGTTAAGAGCATCGATGAGATGGGATATTTCAGACTGTTCTTCGAAAAGTATGACTGTTATTAGAATAGGATTGAAGAGACCTAAAAATATATATTATACATATGCATCCACACTTTCACTTATTTGGTGCAAAATAAATACTCCATATAGACCTTGTCAAGTTGCAGCTTTTAAGTATTTCTTCTATATAAATTTTGCTTAAAAGGCTGAAATTTCATATGGCTGATTAGCTGAAAAGTTAAACATTTATTTATTGTATTTTGAGCTGGACAAACCTAGATTACTTTTTAACATCAAATATTTCGACTTATTTGATAAGCTGCAACCAAGCAAGCCCAAAAGACACCATTGGTAGCCTAGCTTGTACTATTTCCAACTTTTCCAATCCCAAGCTTGTTTAAATTTCTCAACAACCTCATCTCCTAACATCTCTACTCCCTTCTCCTTTGCTGTATTATACGCTGACCACGATTTTATATACGTAAAAAACCCATCCAAATCCATCAACCGCTCTGTCTTAAACCCAAATGGACCCGTGTTATCGACCCCACCTACAGGTTCAAAAGGAAACTCTATCTGTGTGTACTTATCATCAACTAGTCCCCTAGCTGGGTCCCAATACGGCTTCGAATCTACGTAAAAGGGTAAAAAGATGGAGTCGAATTTGTTGTTGACTTCCGGAATCGTGTAGCACCATGCTGCTATTACACCGTTGGGGTGCGTGGTCGAGTTGTTTCTGGCTTGTATCTGTGGCTATTACCTTCTTGAAGATCTCAGCTAACTGCAAATACATTTAAATAATCTTCTTCATGCTGTCAAGGACGAGGATAACAGGAAAAGCTGGTTTCTATTTTTTTTTTTTGAAAACCTGATAACATTAAGATAAGTCTTTCTCAATGCACGCCCATAAAAGTCAGGCAATACATACGAAAGCGAAATCGTAACATTATCTCTTGTAAAAATAGCTAAGCAATTGGCTGCACCGTTAGTGCATCTCGGTCCCCAAGTAAAACTCCAGTTCTTGCCATTCTTTAAGGTTCTGATATCTTCAATTATGGCATAAATTTCCCACGGGCTCGACCTCGAGTTTAGAGTGCACATTCTAATCAGATCCTGATTATCGGACTGGAAAATAACATTTCTCTAGTTCATATAAACCGCACGCTCATAAGCAATGTTGAGTATTAATGCTTCAGCCATTAGTGGGGATGAGGCTATCAAACTACCACACCACATATCAATTAAGGTCCCACTTTCATCACGTATTATCAGCCCAACATCTGCCCTCTTCCGTGGCAGCTTTATGGCTGCGTCGGTATTAATTTTAAGATAACCATTGGGTGGTTTGGACCATTTTTCCAAACATCCATTGGTAGTAAGTGTATAAGAATTAGCTGTGTCATAGTTAGCCTTCAAAAAGTCATTATAACTCCTCATCGCTAGCCTGATAACCTTTTCCGGAGTCACTTTTGCACTATTAAAACAAAATCATTCCTTGCTTTCCATATTTGCCAACAAATATTTAGAATCAGGCTAACTAAGAAAAAAGCTTTATGGTTTCTATTCTAATACTAAGAAAAAAGCTTTAACTTTTTGTATGTACAAAGTATATTGAGTAAAAGATCTTATAATTTCTGCTTAAGCCGGCAATCTAGATTGCTCTGATCTGAACTTTTAAACTCCTTGGACACAAGCATACTTTAACAACCTAGTGTGTGTTTGGTTGTTTTAGAGATTTTGTTAGAAAAAAAATTGGATTCATCTAGCTTAACACTCGTCGACCAAATTTAGTAGGCAAAAGAAAAAAAAAACTTGAGCTCAAAAGCTGTAACCAAACAATACCTTAGTTCGCATGATTTTCTTGATTTTTTTAGTAAACAATGAATCATCTTCAATGCTAAAAAGTGTATTATGTAATGCGCAACGGCTCATAACAGCTTACGTGTTTAGCAGCTTAGTCGCTACCTGTTCCAACATCCCAAACAAGGTCATGATCTGTGGTCTTTGACGTAATGAACCGGAAAAGCTCGTCCGGGTAATTTGGTCGAGCTGTGACATAATTCTTCGCTTGCTTGTGGAACAAATCCGCCATATCCCTCTCCCTCTCTCTTGATTCGACAAATTAATTTGGAGATGTTTTATTCCTATTTATAAAAGAGATTGAGATGATTATATATATCGGAGAGCACCAATATATAGGAGCTTTATGTGACAAATATTAAGAAAGCGATTTTGAAGAAAAGGAAAAGGCTATTGGAGGATAAGCATGTCATGGATTACGTAGACTTGGTCGTATAGTCTTCTAGCTTTTGGCTTTGTTAGAGCATCCGCAACCGATATCTCAACCATTTTCTCAAACCTAACACATTATGGTCATGCCGTTACGGACAGTTAAATTATCACCATATATCATGCTTCTCGAAGGGTTTCTCGGAGAGATGGCGGGACTGAAAAGAACATAGGGCAAGCCCTTCAAAGTGTTATATATTGAGTTTGCTATCATTATTATTTTCAAGATTTCAGTTATATAAAAAATAACACTTTAAATTGTGATAATTTGAATACGCGTCTCAAAAAGTTGTCGAATTTTATGGACTATAAAATGAATTATTTCCATTGTCTATTGTTTTGACCTAATCAATATGAAATTCTTTTTGTATTCGAGTCTTATAATTTGCAAAATACTAATTTTTTATTATTGAATTCGTAAAAAAATAAAAAATAAATAAAAATTTAAGTCCGTATACGGGGGTAGAACTGAGGGAATGTCCCTTGTGAATGTCACCTTTACTACTGTGACGCACCTCTTGCTTTCCAATTCGGAAAAATCTACATCGGGTCTTCGTGTTTTGCTTACCTTTATTTTGCTATAATACCACAAGAATCAAAGAATAATTGAACATGGAGTTACAACCTTTCAACTAGAACATCCAGAAACTAATTGTCAAGTCTTTTGTAAATATGTTTTATGATAGTATAATGCATGGTTTTTTATATTTTACTCACCTATACTATCAAACTGTTTTCATTAAGTCACCTATACTTTTATTTCTTTTTCTTAAATCACCTGTACTATCAAACTATTTTCATTAAGTCACATATCCGTCATTTCATTGACAGAAAGTTAAACACGTGACTGACATGCACGTGAGCTCTATTTTCACCAATTACATATATAACGCTGCTTTGAAAGGCAAAAGACTAAACAACTCTTTCCCCCTCAAACTTCATCTTCAACCTCAATTTCTCGCCTAATATAGATACAACATATATATAAACATCGTTGGCCATTAAAACCACAAATCAGACACTACAAACTCTCTCTCTCTCTCTCCCTCACTTAAAAGCCCACTCTCCCTTAAAAAAAATTTCTTTTTCTTTGTATCTCATGGATAACAGATGTATTTGTGATGTCAAAGTTGTGACGAAAATATCGTTGAGCCATAAAAACCTAGGTAGGAAATTTTTGTGTTGCCCTAATAAGGTGTGATCCTACTTTGATTGTATTGAACCTCAATTGGAAGTAAAAGAGAGACTAGAAAGTGAAGACCAAAGAAAAGCCAAAAAAAAAAAAACTGCTATGGAGCAAAAATATTCAGTTTTGAAGGCTAAAATCACTCAATTGAGAGTGGAAAATGATAAGAAAAATTCGAACCCGTCTAACATAAAAAAAACGTAATAAAATTGTAAGTTAGAGAATTATTTACAATATGCAGCGGGTCTCATGTACTTTTCAGAACTTTTACGAAAAACTCTGCTCATTTTCTGAGCTAATCGAGTCATAAACCACTAATTCGCATACAAATTGACCCAAAATTGGGGTTGATGATGAAATCTAGGGTTATATAGATAGATATAGAAAGAGGAGATGAGAGAGACGATGGTAACTGTTTTTAATGATTTTTTTCTATTCTGAGTCATTTAAGAGAGAAAATGACTAAAGTGTCTCTGCCGTTAACGGAAGTTACTCACGTGCATGTTACATGTTTAATTTTATATGAGTGAAATAACGAAAAGCTGACTTAATGAAAATGGTTTGATAGTACACGTGACTTAAGAAAAAAAATAAATAAAAGTACATGTGACTTAATAAAAACGGTTTGATAGTACAAATGACAAAAACATAAAAAAACCCTACAATGCATATTTGATAACTATTCATTTATATTGTTTTACACTAGCCTAGCTAATGGATATGTAGTTATGATTATAACTTGGCTACATTTTTTTTATATTTTAATTTGTATTTCAGGGGCAACCAAAAAATAAACATGAGCTGCGTGTGTAATTAGTTACATTTACTACTAACTCTTTCTTAATTAGCTGTTAGATTTTGAACAAAACAGTTGTAAGGTTTAACTCACAGCCACTGATAGTTGGATATATCATGATAAGGTTCATAATCATTTATATATATATATATATATATATATATATATAACAATATGCATTATTCATTTGTAAAGTAGGTTTAATACATATCTACAAAGAAAAAATAACAGAAAGAGATTCTTGAGCATTAGTTAATTTTCATAGCTGAAGATCCTAACTTTAAATTACAAAGGTCAAGGGTTCTTTAAACCAATTTCGGGTCCTTCTTTTATCTGCCGAGATTACGCTTTTCACATGGTATGTCCTTAGCTTATACTTTTTTAAGTTGCACTTTTACCCGTTAAAACTCAACCCGACCCGACCCGAATATAATTACACTTTTACCCGAATATAAATTTCGAAACATTAGCGGTGCTCGAACTCAGGTACTCCCTTTTTAGAATTAATTTGTAAAATGAAATTTCCAAATTTCTTTACAATCTATTATGAAATTTCCAAATTTGTAAACTCTTAAGACTTAAATAGCAAATTTGATAACTTTAGGACATGTAAGGCTAACATGTTAGTGTTTTGATAATTAGTTAGTAACTACCTCAAGAAGCTTTTGAAGTTACCGACTTCAGAAGCCATCATTCCGCAATTATCAGTCGAGAAGTTATAGATATGATAATTTGTAATTTGCCACTTAACAGGCAGAACCGATATCTAGAAAATATCTGGAGAAAGACATGGAGGGGAAAGAGTTGCAACATTCCTTCCATAACCATATGTTGACTCTCAAAGCTGAACAGTCAAAAATTAATGGTGGTGATGATAATCCAGAGGCAGATATTAAATGCAATGGGTGTTCGATGATGATTTCTGGCCCTTTCTACAGTTGTGGAGATTGCCAATACTTCTTACATAAGATATGTGCCGAACTACCGACTGAATTGGACTATCCCTTGCACCCGGAACACCCTCTTGTCCTCCTTGAGTGTTCTCCTTATCTTAATGATTATAGATGCAATTCGTGTAGAGAAACTGGATCCCAGTTTGTTTACCATTGTTCTGAATGTTCATTTGATTTGGACATGAAATGTGCTTCAGCAACACATAAGATTAAAGATAAATGTCATCCACATCCGTTAACTCCGTTACAGGTTCCGATCTCTTTCGTCTGTCATATTTGTCGGAAAAAGGATAAAGGGCTGTCTTACAAGTGTTACAGTTGTCCCTTTTGGGTTCACCAAAACTGTACCGTGCAGGCTGACACGGTTGACCATAGCCATCTTGACGATCCATATCCATTCATACAGCTGCAACATGTCTTCCATAACCATCCTTTGACTCTCCTGGCCAATGAGTGCAAAACTGAAGATGCAAACATGAAAATAAAATGTTATGGATGTAGGACACAAATATTGGGCCCTTTCTACAGTTGCGGTGACTGTCGATACTTTTTGCATAAGGTATGTGCCGAACTACCGAGGGCATTAGACCACCCCCCTACACTTACAACACCCTCTCACCCTCCTTCCGCGTTTTTTAAATTTTCAATGCAGTTTGTGTAGAGAAACTGGGTCCAAAGTAATGGGTTACACTTGTTTCGAATGTGGGTTTTATGTGGACATGAAATGTGCTTCAGCAACACATGTGATTCATGATAAATGCCACCCACATCCATTAGCTCCTTCACAGGACCCGATCGCATTCCCCTGTCATATTTGTCTGGTAGAGGAGAAAAGTCCCTCATACAGGTGTAACATTTGCCCTTTTAGGGTTCACCAAAATTGTACCGTGATACCTAACACAGTTAAACACAGTTATCATGACCACCTTCTCAAACTTTTACCGTCAATTCCATTTGAGTTTAGCAAGGTCAGCAAGACATGTGACATCTGTTATAGTAAGCTCTTCATGTTTCAATGCATCTACAGTTGTGTTAGCTGTATGTTTTTTTCCCATGTCAGTTGCGCAAGATCAGAAACCATGCAATCACCGTCAACGTCAAGGTTAGTCAATCTAATACTCATGGGGTGTATAACCCATGTATTTTCCATATAATACGAATTTAAAAATGATGAAGATAAAGATGATATCTTCTTTGATTTTTATTACTAACTTGGTGTGTTATAACTTATAGGGATCAAGATACCGATGGTCAAAGTCTAATATTTTTGCCCGTGAAACAAGATTCAACGGATTTTATATCACGGTTTGTTCGGAGTAATATTGAAGGAGATGCTGATAAAGATGATAAGATCGATCATTTTAACCATGAGCACCCATTGTTCCTGATTGACGAGGAAACGACTGATAAAACATGTGAAGCGTGTGCAATACGAATATCGGCTCCCTCCTACGGTTGTGTTGATTGTGATTATTTCCTACACAAGTGTTGTACTGATTTACCCAAACCGATTCGCCACCCACTGCACCCTGAACACCAACTCGTCCTATGGGACAGACCAGATTGCATCCGTTGTGATTGTTGCTTCCAATTTTGCAATTCATTTACCTACGATTGCTCTGATTGTATCTTTAGGCTTGACATCAAGTGTGCTTTAATATTACAAGGAACTGTATACCACGAAGGTCACAAACACCACCTTAGCCTTGCAGCCAACTCAGCAATGACCTGTACTGCATGTAGTTTCAATTCTAAGTATATACTAAAATGCAACACATGTTGGTTCGTATTATGCTTAAAGTGTGCTATGGCACCAGGTGTCATAAAGCATAGGTACGGGAAATCAGAGCCCTTCGAATTAAAATATTCTCCGTTTGAAAATCATGATGACGAATATATATGTGAAATATGTCTGAAAGAGCTAAACCCAAAACAGTGGTACTACCATTGTGTCTATGCTGATCAATTCGCTCATATGCAATGCATGCTTTGGGCTGGGGCATGTTCAAATATCAAGTTCGGAAAGTCTCACATGTATGACAGAAGACAAGAACACAAGCTTACTACGATTTCATGTACTTACGATTGCACTCGCTGCAACGAATGTGGTGAACCTATGAGGAGGAATTTGTGTGGAGGTATTGGGATAGATCACTGATGAGGTGATGAGGTGACGTGGCAGCATGGATCTAGAGAGAGATTGAGAGAGAGAGAGAGTGAGAACCCATAAATTTTATTTCTTTATCAATAAAAAATGACATGTTTAGCTTTTATATAAATAATTATTTGAGACTTCATACCCTGTGGGTTGGAAATCCAATTTTAATTTGAACTTATTTCCTCTTCTTAATTTTCTTTTGTATGGATGATAAAATAATTATATTACAATAGTAATTGCAGATCACGCGTTACATGGACGATATGTATATAAATATAATTCTAAACAAATAAATTTAAAATTTTAAAAAAAATTAAAAAACTGATGGAATAAATATAATAAATTAATAATCGTATATAATGAGTAATAGAGTATGCAATATGTATTTAAATTGCATTATGTTATATGATTAATTAGTAAATTAGAATATGAGTATTTTTGGAAATAATTTGTAAAATTTGGCAGATTTATTTCTTTTGAGTTGACTTATATTAATGGTATGATAAGTAGGGTGATAATGCTTCGAACTTTTCGCGATTAAATTCGTGTTCGAGTCATGTGTACGGTTCATGCTCGTTGAATCTTTAATGAACTGAACGTGAATCAAAATATATAAGTCGTTTAGTACATAAAACGATCATGATTAACATTTTGTTCACATTGTAAAGTTTTGATTTATCCCATCAATTATCAATGCATACACGTGTAAAATAAATAGAATAATATATTTATACAATAAATAAATAAATAACCATACGATTTTAGTGAAATATAATTGAAGTTGATAATAAGACTGGTTTTAACCTACAATAACAAGCTAAATGAGTTGTTTACATTTTTTTATATAAAATTAATTCTTTTGTTTTGATATGATACTAACCCCTAAACCATAAACATACTTTGAATCAAGAGAATAATAACTTGTTTTACAACAACCATATTCCGGGTTTTTTGGAATGTTGCTTATTGTTTTCCACAGAATCGGGGGGTTTTGGATCGACTTCTGCTTTTTTTGGTCGTGTATAGTAGAAATCGGTGGGGAAAAAGTAGTACTGAAGGCCTGCCATTCTAAAGTTTTCTTTTTTTTCTTCTGGAAAATATGTGAATTGTGAATATCCAAATAGAGTTGTAATAGACTTGTGAGTTACGTATAATGAGTGTTAGACTTTCAAGTTTTTAACGTTTGGTTGAATTTATCATACAGAACATGAAAGAAAATTAGAAGATTATTTCCTAATGTCCAAGTAAATACTTCTAAAATTAGGGAATTAATTCATAATAATAAAGAACAAGTACTAGGAACTTTCATGAATATGAGGGAATTGATTCATAAAAAACTGACATAAATTATGTCGTAACATATAAATGTAATGTTTATAAACACACAGCAACACAAGACACACTATAATTACATTGTTTAATCTTTTTTTCTAAATAATCAATGGCATGAGACAAACACTAACAGTACTTTTTTAAAATACTTGAATACATTCTAACAAAAAATGCAATCTCTGAATTGCTCTGTTGGAGATTCAGTTTCTGCAGTAAATTCATATGTTCCTCTCTTGAATCTGCTTTTCATCGATTTCTACACCGATGAGAAAGAAAAACATATTTGATCAGTTTTCCTTATCAAACCTGTTTGATCATCAATTGTCATCACAACACGGTTTTGGTGGGGAAAAAAAAGCGAAATTTGAAACCAGCAATATGTGGTGTTTGTTTCGTTGTAGGTTTATGCAATAAGCTGGCTATTTGAGGGTGAGAAAAAACACTTTTCCATTCAGCTAAAAGATTCTAGCAATTCTTAAATTTGAGGCAAAGGAACAACTGCTTCAAAAGCTTCAACTAACATAGAAACTCCTCTTTTTCCTATCGGGAGTCAATTTAGTCACTGCGTGTTGAACCGCATAATCCAACATCCACTCCTCTGCTTTTTTCCTTTCACCTAATAATCGACGCTTCAGATCGATTTTCTCATCTTCACGTCCCGGATCCAACGATAGATGACGTGGTGCTCGTGGTTCCAATTTCCTTGCCTTTTCAAGTGCTTTGATTGACCTTTTCATGAGAATCAATTTCTTCAACTTGTCCCAGTTTCTTGGTTTTTTCTCTTCTAAAAGATCTTGATCAAGTGATACATCACTACCAATAGATACAGTATCAGACGAGTCATCTTGAATATCGGGTACGAGGATCTCATCAATCGCGTTTTTCACAAGCTTAACAGCATCACTCTTGCTAAATTCAAGAGACGGGTTTCCATTACCCTTATTTTGATCAACATTCGGATTTTCATCTTCGACTTTTACAGCGATATCGGATACCACGTGCTGGCAAAGAAGATGCCACGTCTTCATGTGTTTCTGTTTATTGAATTGGGTGTGTGCTAATTTTCCTGTAACAACCTGATTTTATATATTTATATACTTATTAAAAGTAAAAGTAAATGTATGTAAATATATTTAAGTAAAAAGAATGTTCAAGTGTATCTGAACTCTGCCACTAAAACAAAATGTGGAGCCCTCTATTTTTGTCTCTCAAACTCTTCAGGATATGTACATGATAAGAATGATATAGATGTATAAATATATTCTGATATGTACAAAACATACCTATATACGCACGCTGGAAAAAAAAAAACCAGAGAGAGATAGACAGACAGCAAAAGCTAGATAGAGATAGAAAAGAAATAAAATAATAATCCTCCTACTTTAAATATCATTTTATTTCGATTCGGTTATCCGTTTTTTAATCCGTCTTCTCCATTGCATAGCTATCGCACAGGCGGTTATTCTGAGGCTATTGTAGTTTTGTCGCTAGCGGGTTTTGATCTGACTTTTGAGGCTATGCACGAGTCGTTTCGTCCCTTTGGGTGCGTGTTTGTGGCAGCCTAGCTGTGGTTCGTTCTTGTTCTTCAATCGAGGTACCATTTCGGTACTAAAAAGAGGTGTTACTAAGCCCGTTATATACGTGCTTACGCTTGCATATTTTTTTTAAAGTTTATATTATGCTAATTATAGTTTGATGGCTGATTTTTGAAATCAGTCAGTAGAATCTTAAAGCATGTTTATGTGAAGTTAGACTATTTGTTTATTTGATAATTGAAGTTTCGACATCCATTCTGCTATTTAATGTTAATTATTATTTGATATTTGAAATTCAATATCCAGTAGTAGTATAATAAAATTGTTATCAACTTACTGAGATTGTCGATATCAGTAGATTGTTGATATTATTTTACTATGTTATTTGAGCGGGATTTTTCAATGATTATTGAACTGTTGCAGCTTATTGCTGAATAATAATCGTGGTTTTAAATTATATAAAACTTTTACTGTTTTATATGATATTAATGAACTAAAATGAGGAGTTTAATTTGGGTTGGCGGAGGTAGATGTGTCTGTGGTCAGACGGTTGTTGTTGTCGTACAGTTGTTACTGGTAAGTTGGTGTCGATCTTTTATATTTTTTTTAGGGATCACGTGCCCATGTTGTATCCGTGCGGGGGCCTGATGTCCACCGGATATACGGCAACGCGTATGGCCATACGTGGAGGTGTTAGCCAACGTATAGATTTCGTGAGTAGTTGATTCTATACGTGGATCTGAGTAGTGATCCAGGATCTGAGAAGTGATTCGGCATTGTGATTCCGACTTTATGCACATTTGAGTCGTGGGTTGAGTCACGCCACTTGGCGTTAGTAGTTGAGGTTCAGAAGTGTCGTGGTGGTGTAGAAGTAACAAGATAAACCTTTTATATTAAAGATTTTAATATTGTATTTCGTAGTTTTATAATTTTAGCGTAGAGATTTATGTAGCGAGTTTAGTTGACTCACCCTTTGCTTTGCTGTTCCTTTCTTTTCTATTTTATTGTCATTTATAGCCGGGGGGTCCAGATTGGGAGGCCAGGATGAGCTTTTGAGCTTTTGAGCTTTCGAGCGGGACTCGAGGCGGAACGGTTTGGCGTGTACGAGGTAGTACAATACTTGAGATCAAGTTGGTGTCGTTTTGTATGTATATATATTGTAGATGTTATGACCTGTTTTCGTGTAATATGTGTTAAAAATTGGGTGACCAGAAGTCTTGTTTTTCATTTTTTTTCATTAGTTTCTTTTAAAATCACGTTCCGGGTTTTCTGTAAATTTGGGGCGTGACATTTCCGGTGCTACTAAATCCAAGTATTCTCGTATCGCTTTCTCGGGAAGCTATAGAATCGTCAAATGAGTCGCAACCCAAACTATTAAGCATTGTATCTTTAAACGGAAACGGAGATACAGCCTTTCATTAAATAAATAAAAAGTGATTTTCTTTTACGTCAACATATCGTAGAGCAGAAAAATTCTATCATTAAGTGACTAGTGATATATCGAATTAATGGTCACAGGGAAAGCTTAGTTTCTAAATTGTTGGTACTTTTGATAGGCCATACACTTTACTGAAGAGTTTCTTGAACCGACATATTGCTCAACAAACTGATTCCATTTTGATAAGCATACACATTAGTAAAGCTGGTTTCTATTTTATTTTTTTGAAAACCTCATAGCATTAAGGTAAGTCTTTCTCGATGCACGCCCATAAAAGTCAGGCAATACATACGAAAGCAAAATCGTAACATTATCTCTCGCAAAAATAGTTAAGCAATTGGCTGCACCGTTAGTGCATCTCGGTCCCCAAGTAAAACTCCAGTTCTTGCCATCCTTTAAGCTTCTGATATCTTCAATTATGGCATAAATTTCCCACGGGCTCGACCTCGAGTTTAGAGTGCACATTCTAATCAGATCCTGGTTATCGGACTGGAAAATAAATTTCTCCAGTTCATAGAAACCGTGCGCTCACAAGCAATGCGGAGTATTAATGCTTCAGTCATTAGGGGGGATGAGGCTATCAAACTACCACACCACATATCAATTAAGGTCCCACTTTCATCACGTATTATCAGCCCATCACCTGCCCTCTTCCGTGGCAGCTTTATGGTTGCGTCGGTATTAATTTTAAGATAACCATTGGGTGTTTTGGACCATTTTTCCAAACATCCCTTGGTAGTAAGTGTATAAGTATCAGCTATGTCATAGTTAGCCTTCAAAAAGTCATTATAACTCCCCATCGCTAGCTCGATAACCTTTTCCGGAGTCACTTCTGTACTATTAAAAACAAAATCATTCCTTACTTTCCATATTTGCAAACAAATATTTAGAATCAGGCTAACTAAGAAAAAAGCTTTATGGTTTCTATTCTAATACTAAGAAAAAAGCTTTAACTTTTTGTATGTACAAAGTATATTGAGTAAAAGATCTTATAATTTCTGCTTAAGCCGGCAATCTAGATTGCTCTGATCTGAACTTCTAAACTCCTTGGACACAAGCATACTTTAACAAGGAGATTATTACTTTCAATTTAATTAACATTCAGACAGATCAAAAAGAGAGATAAAATTAAAATATAACCAAGTGTTTGTTTGGTGTTTTAGCGATTTTGTTAGAAAAAAATTGGATTCATCTAGCTTAACGCTCGTCGACCAAATTTAGTAGGCAAAAGAAAAAAAAACTTGAGCTCAAAAGCTGTAACCAAACAATGCCTTAGTTCGCATGAGTTTCTTGATTGTTTTAGTAAACAATGAATCATCTTCAATGCTAAAAAGTGTATTGATATTGGTTGGCATGTCGTGGTTAGCCCTTAATAATATCTTGAGTTAGGTTCCTGAGGATTTATATCCGTTGTGATTCTATACAATGCCGGATTTTTAAGAGCACCATTGTTTGAGCCTTGAAAAAACTGCAAATATACAAATTAACTTTTGATCAACATATAGTCATCGTCTCCTATCTGCTGCTTGGGTAATGGGTTGATGATAGACTGTAAAGCTAGGCGAATGAGTACAAAACGACCATTGGGTGGGTTTCCGTTTTCCTTATTAAAAGTTTTTGCAATTTATTGTAAAACAGTGTCAAATTTCGAAGCAATATGTGAAAGATGAATTTGAGAGAAGAATGAACAAAACTTAACTGATTATAATAAAATAAATAAAAAAACTAGTAAACTTATCTGACACAGTCCAATTAGTTGCTTTAGTAAACTAATACTTGTCTAACTGATCATATTAGCTGTCGAGATTTGACTTTAGAACCCAACTTGTAATTTCCATTTCATGAATTGGGTAGTAAATATAACAAGTACCACTTGACAGGTTATCTATGATGCATAGAAGACTAAGCACATGTATTTGTGTAATTTCTTATTGTTGAGCGGGAACATTGAGGGGGAGTGACGACATCACTTCCGTGAGCATCCGCTTATTTTAAAAACCGAATAGACCAAGACTAGTAATGATCATTGGAAATCAACTAGTACTATTGTTTGAGCCTTGAAAAAACTAATAAACTTATCTGACACAATTAAGCTAGTTGCTTTAGTAAACTCATATTAGCTGTTGCTTGAGATTTGACTTTAGAATCCATCATGAAATTGCCATTTCATGAATTGGGTAGTTACTATAAATTAGATTAATAATATGTTGAGTGAGAGAGTGAACAAACATTTTTTTTTGAGAAAGCAAATACCAGATCTCATATTGGAAACGGGAAGCATTCATACTCGTAGGCTGCCAGGTCTCTGCTGCGGCGTTCTTAATTAACAGGATCAAGTTCGGGTATTATGCTAAACACATGTTTTACTTTGTACTACTTTTATCTTAATTTCTTGACTTGTTCAATTCCAACTCATTCATGCCTGCGAGAACAAGGTTGAGGGGTGGATCATGCTAACTGTTCCGTTGCGGCTTAAATTATCTCGCGATTGATAGAAGTACGTACATAGTTTCATTGTAAATTTCGAAACATTAGCTGTGCTCGAACTCAGTTACTCCTTTTTTAGAATAAATTCGTAAAATGAAATTTCCAAATTTCTTTACAATCTATTATGATATCCTTTTAAAATTTGGTACCCTTTCATGCATTAGTTTATTCTTTATGCATAACTCTTATTTCCTGGAATATTAATGTTTCGAACTTCTAGATGTTAAAGGTTGTTCAAAACACTTGCAAGGTGCATTATTCATTTCTAATGTTGTAAACAAATCTCAGGTTCTTTTTACATCTGCTGAGATTTACACGAGTAATCGCATATGCTCCTGTAAGTAAAAATATATTATCAAAACCCTCAAACAAACAGGAGTTACATCTAAATTTAAATTTAAATCTAAATCTAAATCTAAATCTAAATTTTCTTGACATTTGACCGTCTTAAACTCTTAAATTAGCAAATTTGATAACTTTAGGACCTGTAAGTCTAACATGTTAGTGTTTTGATAATTATTTAGTAACTACCTAAATTTTTTGTTATTATGAATTTACATACATACATAGGTCAATGTTACTCTAAATTTACACAAGTGAGTATGGACTTTTAAGTGTAAATTCAAGAGCAGCCTATATATCAAAGGTTTCGAATGAAATATTCATAATATAGTAACAAACCTCATGAACTTATCTCCAAAAATCCGTATCTGATGCAAAAAAGGTCAGTGTTATCAACCTGTCTCCAGCCTACATAGTTTTATTGTAAAGTTTACACATTTTTTTTGAGAAAGCAAATACCAGATCTCATATTGGAAACGGGAAGCATTCATACTCGTAAGCATTCAAAATATTTTTATAATATGACATATTTTTGTGCAAAATTGTCAAATTAGCCTCTCAAATTAATGTTTGTCAAATATCACGTGACATGATTCCGTGATTTATTTAGACGGTGATACCTAAATTGGAAAGTTACCGTAGTGTGGTACCTAAATTGGAAAATTTGAAAGGTGGGTATCCAAATCGTTAAAAACATATAGTTTAGTGTAATAAACCTATAAAACCCCGTTCTTTAAACCAATTACGCTTTTCACAAGGTATGTCCTTAGCTTATACTTTTTTAAGTTGCACTTTTACCCGTTAAAACTCAATCCGACCCAACCCGAATATAATTACACTTTTACCCGAATATAAATTTCGAAACACTAGCGGTGCTCGAACTCAGGTACTCACTTACTCAGGTACTCCCTTTTTAGAATTAATTTGTAAAATGAAATTTCCAAATTTCTTTACAATCTATTATGAAATTTCCAAATTTGTAAACTCTTAAAACTTAAAGTAGCAAATTTGATAACTTTAGGACATGTAAGGGTAACATGTTAGTGTTTTGATAATTAGTTAGTAACTACCTCAAGAAGCTTTTGAAGTTACCGACTTCAGAAGCCATCATTCCGCAATTATCAGTCGAGAAGTTATAGATATGATAATTTGTAATTTGCCACTTAACAGGCAGAACCGATATCTAGAAAATATCTGGAGAAAGACATGGAGGGGAAAGAGTTGCAACATTCCTTCCATAACCATATGTTGACTCTCAAAGCTGAACAGTCAAAAATTAATGGTGGTGATGATCATCAAGAGGCAGATATTGAATGCAATGGGTGTTCGATGCTGATTTTTGGCCCTTTCTACAGTTGTGGGGAGTGCAAATACTTCTTACATAAAGTTTGCGCCGAACTACCGAGTGAATTGGACCATCCCTTGCACCCGGAACACCCTCTTGTCCTCCTTGAGTGTTCTCCTTATCGTAGTGAATATAGATGCAATTCGTGTGGAGAAACTGGATCCCAGTTTGTTTACCATTGTTCTGAATGTTTCTTTGATTTGGATATGACATGTGCTTCAGCAACACATAAGATTAAAGATAAATGTCATCCACATCCGTTAACTCCATTACAGGTTCCGATCGCTTTCGTCTGTCATATTTGTCGGAAAAAGGATAAAGGGTTGTCTTACAAGTGTTACAGTTGTCCCTTTTGGGTTCACCAAAACTGTACCGTGCAGGCTGACACGGTTGATCATAGCCAACTTGACCATCCATATCCATTCATAGAGCTGCAACATTTCTCCCACAACCATACTTTGACTCTCCTGGCCAATGAGCTCAAAACTGAAGATGGTATTGATCATTTAAACGTAAAAATAAAATGCAATGGGTGTCGGACAGAAATCTTAGGCCCTTTCTACTGTTGCGGAGAGTGTCGATACTTCTTGCATAAGGTATGCGCCGAACTACCAAGTGCATTGGACCACCCCCTGCATCCACAACACCCTCTCACACTCCTTAAGCATGATGATTACGGGGTACGATGCAGTTTGTGTAGAAAAATAATTGAGCGCGAAGTGATCTGTTATAGTTGCTCCGTATGTTTATTTTATGTGGACATGAAATGTGCTTCAGCAACACATATGATTCGAGATAAATGCCATCCACATCCATTGAACTCCTTACAGGTTCCGATTGCTTTTACCTGTGATATTTGTATGGAAAAGAAAGAAGGTTTGTCTTACAAGTGTAGCGTTTGCCCTTTTTGGGTTCACGAGAACTGCACCTTGGTACCCGACAAAGTTAAATGCAGTGATCACCCCCATCTTCTTACACTTTTGCCGTCAGTGCCATTGAAATATAAAAAGCACAGCCAAAAATGTAAAATCTGTTCCGCTATACTCTTCATATTTCAAAGCACTTATTCTTGCACAGATTGTCTGTTTTTTTCCCATGTAAGTTGCGCAAGATCAGAAACCATGCAATCACCGTCAACGTCAAGGTTAGTCAATCTAACACTCATGGGGTGTATAACCCATGTATTTTCCATATAATGCGAATTTAAAAATGGATGAACATAAAGATGATATCTTCTTTGATTTTTATTACTAACTTGGTGTGTTATAACTTATAGGGATCAAGATACCGATGGTCAAAGTCTAATGCGTTTGCCCGTGAATCAAGATTCGACGGATTTTATATCACAGTTTGTTAGGAATTATATTGAAGGAGATGCTGATAAAGATGATAAGATCGATCATTTTAACCAGGAGCACCCATTGTTCCTGATTGACGAGGAAACGACTGATAAAACATGTGAAGCGTGTGCAATACGAATATCGGATCCCTCCTACGGTTGTGTTGAATGTGATTATTTCCTACACAAGTGTTGTACCGATTTACCCAAACAGATTCGACACCCACTGCACCCTGAACACCAACTCGTCTTACGGAACATACCAGATTGCATCCGTTGTGATTGCTGCAGACAATATTGCAATTCATTTACCTACGATTGCTCTGATTGTAGCTTTAGGGTTGACATCAAGTGTGCTTTATTATTACAAGGAACTGTATCCCACGAAGCTCACAAACACCACCTTAGCCCTGTACCAGTAACGGAATCAGAGATAACCTGTACTGCATGTGGTCTCAAATTTAGTCCCCATCCTATCCTAAAATGCAACACATGTAGCTTCGCATTATGCTTAAAGTGTGCTATGGCACCAGGTGTCATAAAGCATAGGTATGGGAAATCAGAGCCGTTCAAATTAAAATATTCCTCGTTTGAAAATCATGATGACGAATATATATGTGAAATATGTCTGGAAGAGCTAAACCCAGAAGAGTGGTTCTACCATTGTGTCTATGATGATCAATTCGCTCATACATGGTGCATGGTTCAAGCTGGGGCATCTTCAAATATCAAGTTCGGAAAGCCTCACATGTATGAAGACAAACACCACGTGTCTAAGCTTACTACGATTTCATGTACTGACGATTGCAATCGCTGCAACGAATGTGGTGAACCTATGAGGAGGAATATGTGTGAAGGTATTGGGCTTGAATGTATACCTTGTAACTTCAGGATTCATCTAAATTGAACCCATGTGTGGAGGTATTAGGTGATGAGGTGACGTGGTAGCGTGGATCTGTAGAGAGAGAGAGAGTCAGAACCCATAAAATAATTAAAAAATTGATGGAATGAATATAGTAAATTAATAATCGTATATAATGATTAATAGAGTATGTGAGAGAAGTAACATATTTGTTTAGTTATTTATGTATTTAAATTGCATTATGCTATATGATTAATTAGTAAATTAGAATATGAGTATTTTTGGAAATAATTGGTAAAATTTGGTAGATTTATTTCTTTTGAGTTGACTTATATTAATAGTATGATAAGTAGGGTGATAATGTTTCGAACTTTTCGCGATTAAATTCGTGTTCGAGTCATGTGTACGGTTCATGCTCGTTGAATCTTTAATGAACTAAACATGAATCAAAATATATGTGTCGTTTAGTACATAAAACGATCATGATTAACATTTTGTTCACATTGTAAAGTTTAGTACAAAAAATGCAATCTCTGAATTGCTCTGTTGGTGATTCAGTTTCTGCAGTAAATTCATATGTTCCTCTCTTGAATCTGCTTTTCATCAATTCTCTACACCGATGAGAAAGAAAAACATATTTGATCAGTTTTCCTTATCATATAATAGCCTGTTTGATCATCAATTGTCATCACAACACGACTTTGGTGGGCGAAAAAAACCGAAATTTGAAACCACCAATATGTGGTGTTTGTTTGGTTGCAGGTTTACGCCATAAGCTGGCTATTTGAGGGTGACAAAAAGCACTTTTCCATTCAGCTAAAAGATTCTAGCAATTTTTTTCACCAAAAATACAAAAAAAATGCTTTTAAGTAGACCAACTATAATAAAAAAGCTTAAGAGAAAAGAAGTTAAAAAAAACTGAGGTTCGAAATTTTAGCTAAAAAACTCGTAATGAGTGAAAAAATCGGAGAAGTTTTAAAGCTGCATATGGTAAAGCAAAAAGATTTAGGCTAGGAACATCAATTTTTATTACGAACTTCTAGAAAAGTCAGAAAACCATTATCTCAGCTTAAGATATGCGACCAAACAACCTGACTTTCAATTTCCTCAAAGAGTGTATTTTGATTAAAACAAAGTAAATCTGGATAAACCGGGTAACCAGAGTTTTACCTCAGCGATATAAAACAAGCGACCTTAAATTTGAGGCAAAGGAGCAACTGCTTCAAAAGCTTCAACTAACATAGAAACTCGTCTTTTCCTATCGGGAGTCAATTTAGTCACTGCGTGTTGTGTTGGTTTCCGTGTACGAAATAACAATTAACAATAATTAAAGGACTAAACAGTAATTAAATAAAACCAGTGTAATCTTTATTAATTTCCAAATGGAATACAATAAATTGATTACAAGATGTAGGTACTGAAAAGTAAATAAAACAAACGTTATCAGATTATTATTAATTAATAATCTGATGTACTGTTTTGCAATTAAAAGAAACTGCCGGACTGGAAAGTATAAACTTAACAGCCGGACTGTTCTGTTATGAATTTAAAGTACAGGACTGAATTGAAACTATTCTAATTACAGAATTAAATTACAGAATAGTAATTACAGCAAAAAACAGAACTTTAAAGAAATTACAGAAAGGTACAAACAAAATATAAAGCTACAGCTAAGGACAGCAAGTTAAAATACTGGAAAAAAAAAAAAAAAAAGAAGACAGAATTGAAATGCGTAAATGAAATGGACAGAATGTAAATAACTGAATTTAAATGCGAAAATTAAAATGAACAGAATGTAAATAAATTTAGACGAGGCTACTGTTAACAGTATGCCCTTAACCGATATTCGCCCAACCACCTTGATTGTTTCTGGTTGCGTTGGCGCTTCGATCCCAAGGTACAACGTCTCGGATGACTCGCCGGAAACTGGCGACGAGTCAAGGTCGAGCTGTTGGTGGGTGGTTCTCTCTGGTTCTAAAATGTATTGCTAATTTGGAGAGATGATATATACTACTGGTGTTTGATTTCAGAATGTTGTGTATATTGTGTTTTTGACATGTGGGGGGTCTGCCTATTTATATAGGCTTGCTGAGTATCTCAGCCATTAAAGTCACTTTACTATTGTCAGTTTTCGAAATTCGAAACTGCAGTATTAACTTTGCAATGAATTCATATTTATTGCAACAGTTACAGCTTTGCTGGAAGCTTTTCCCAAACAGGCGCGCTTTTCCCAAACAGGCACGCTTTTCCCGAACTGGAACAGGCGCACTTTTTCCCTTGAGCTAAAAACCCGTCGAGCAAGCCCGCCCGTCGAGCAAGCCCGCCCGTCGAGCAAGCCCGCCCATCGAGCAAGCCCGCCCGTCGAGCAAGCCCGCCCGTCGAGCAAGCCCGCCCGTCGAGCAAGCCCGCCCGTCGAGCAAGTGCATGTGTGGTACACAATACACACATGTGTATGTGGACACACTACTTAATATCCACATGGGATACCTTAGTATATATATTGTAAAAATCACTCATGATTTTCCAATGTGGGATAACCCTCATGGGTTAAATCCCATTTCTTTTCTCATTTTCCAGCATTGGCTTTATTGCCTCTTTCGAGTACCAACCTTCGAGTCCAATTATCATTCACACCCTTCCTCCGAATAGGTCATGCGATATACCGTTGCGAAGCTCGTCGTACGAGCTACTCAAACGCTTTGAGTATGGCCTCAGAAAAACTGAGTAGTCGCATCGAAAATTGACTCAAAGATGGTCCGTGACCACTTGGAACAACCATGTTTAAAAACATGTTTTCCTACAATTTTTCCAACAATCCCCCACATGAATGCAATTGGCTCGAAAGCCCATGTCCTAAATGCAAATCAAGAGAACCGCAAAAGTTCACTGCCTAAGGTCAGGTAGCACACGCCTTGAACCTGCCGTAGCGGAATACCACCCAGAATACTGCTATTAGGTAGCTGTAAAGCTTTGAACCATCAAGCTTTGTGTATCCCAGAATGGCACCCGCACAGTGCCCTCTCTACCCACGTACTAGGCCCTTTAGTTGTTGTCCATATTTGGCCTGGACTGCCTTGGCAACTTCAACTGAGTGCTCTAGTGAATTAGCCCAAGCTCATCACATGGTACCGGCCTTACACACTCGTTATAGGTGTTCCAAGTCGAAAGTGTCCTGACTCACTTTACTCGACCGTCGAGTTACTTGGATCATTAAGAGCCTCAAGCTCACCCTTACAATGGTACAGGTCTATCACTCTGTCATCGCGGAAATGGGCTGGGAACTCCAGGTTCCCGAGTGCTTTGTTCGGTTGCCCCCACAGTTCAGTTTCCCTTTGAACCTATCAGGAAAGATTCCGTTTAGGTTGGGTTGCCTATGGGGGGGCCACCAATTTAATGGGCTTTAATCCCATTCCGTTCGATGACGTCTCAACTCCCACTTGAGTCAAGCCTTTAGTTAATGGATCCGCTATGTTTTCCTTTGATCTCACAAAATCTAAGGATACCACACCGTTGGATAACAATTTCCTTACGGATTTATGTCTCCGACGAATATGTCGAGACTTTCCATTATACATATGATCCTGAGCCCGCGCAATAGTTGATTGACTATCGCAATGCATGCTTATTGCGGGAACAGGTTTCAGCCACATTGGAATTCCTTCCAACAAACTTCTCAGCCAGTCTGCCTCTTCGGTTGCTAAGTCTAACGCTATGAATTCAGATTCCATAGTTGACCTTGCAATACATGTCTGTTTGGAGGATCTCCAAGACACAACAGCTCCTCCCATTATAAACACATATCCACTCGTGGACCTTGTGCTATTGGAGTCTGATATCCAGTTGGCATCTGAATACCCTTCCAGTACCGCTGGATATCTGGTATAGTGCAGCCCGTAATCGGCTGAAAACCTCATATACCTGAGAAGTTTCATTATGGCCTTCCAGTGTTCCTCATTCGGATTGCTGGTGTACCTGCTCAGTCTACTCACTGAGTTTGCTATGTCTGGTCTAGTGCAATTCATTATATACATGAGACTGCCTATGACTCAAGAGAACTCCAATTGATTCACACTTTTACCGAAGTTTTTTTTCAGGTTACAATTGAACTCAATTGGGGTTCTAGACATTGCTTTACTGCCCTTGTCAAACTTGTCTAGTACTTGTTTAACATAGTGACTTTGGGACAAGGCATACCCCTCTGATGTTTTGGTAATCTTCATACCAAGTATTACATCAGCTATACCCAGATCCTTCATATCGAAGTGTTGTGATAACATTTTCTTTGTGGAGCTGATTCTATCATTACTCCCAATTATAATCATGTCATCCACATAGAGACAGACTACTACACAGTCTCTTCCACTTCCTTTAGAGTAGACACATTTATCACACTCATTAATGTGAAAACCGTTTGATAGCATAATTCTATCAAACTTCTCGTGCCATTGCTTTGGCGCTTGTTTGAGTCCATATAGAGACTTTACAAGTTTGCACACTTGGTGCTCTTTACCAGGAACTACAAACCCTTCCGGTTGTTCCATGTAAATTTCTTCTTCCAGTTCTCCATTTAGAAATGTCGTCTTTACATCCATTTGATGTATTTCCATATCAAACAAAGCTGCGAGAGCAATGACGATTCGGATTGACGTTTTCCTGGAGACAGGAGCATACGTGTCAAAATAATCGACACCTTCAGTTTGCCTGAATCCTTTTACTACAAGTCTCGCCTTGTATTTCTCAATCGTGCCGTCTACCCTTAACTTCCTCTTGAAGATCCACTTGTGACCTAGGGGCTTACATCCTTTCGGAAGATCCACTAGTTCCCAAGTGTGGTTTTGCATGATTGATTCAATTTCATTTTGAATAGCTTCTTCCCAATATTGGGAATCCGGTGTTGACATAGCTTGTTTATATGTCACCGGTTCGCCTTCAACCATGAAAGTTAAGAAATCAGGTCCAAAGGAAGTTTCCTTCCTTGCCCTTTTGCTGTGCCGAGGCTCTTCCTCTTCCTCTGTCGGTTCACTTGCCCCCACATTTCCTTCATTGTTCAACTCTTCAGTTGCTACAGTTGTAGGTAATTTCCGGGGAAAGATATCTTCAAAGAAAGAGGCCTCTCGGCTTTCCATATACGTATCTACATGCACATCGGGATTGTCCGACTTGTGCACAAGAAACCGATATGCACTACTATTATGTGCATATCCGATGAACACACAGTCCACCGTTTTAGGACCAATTCTCATCCTCTTAGGAGTGGGAACTAGGACCTTCGCGAGACAACCCCAAACCCGCAGATTCTTATAACTGGGTTGATGGCCTTTCCATAATTCATATGGGGTCTTTTCTCGCTTCTTATGTGGTAACTTGTTTAAAACATAGTTTGCGGAAAGTATCGCTTCCCCCCACATGTTCTGGGATAACCCAGAACTGATTAGCATAGCATTCATCATTTCCTTTAGCGTTCTATTTTTACGCTCAGCAACCCCATTTTGCTCGGGAGTGTATGGGGCTGTGGTTTGATGTATAATGCCGCTTTCAGCGCATATCTGCTCAAACGGTGATTCAAATTCACCGCCTCTATCACTTCTCAATGTTTTAATTTTTCTATTGAGTTGATTTTCAACTTCGGTCTTATAAAGAGCGAATTTCTCAACTGCTTCGTCTTTACTTCTCATTAAGTAAACGTAGCAGTATCTAGTACAATCATCTATAAAAGTGATAAAGTACTTTTTCCCTCCTCGCGTTTGTATAAACTTTAAGTCGCATACATCCGTGTGTATTAGACCGAGAGGTTCACTTTCTCGTTCAACATGTTGAAACGATGATTTCGTTAATTTTGCCTCTACACAAATCTCACATTTGTGTTGCTTATCAAAAACAAAGTTTGGTATTAGTTTTAGTGATATTAATTTCTTTAAAGAATTATAATTCACATGACCTAATCTACCATGCCACAAATGAAATGACTCAAATAAATAATTAAACTCAGAATTTTTATTGGCCTCTTGGGCAACAGTCATTACATTGCTAGTGCTAGCCTCAGCTTTAGCACCTTTATTGGGAGCAGGTGTTCCTACGTTTAACTTAAACATGCCGTTGGTCATATAGCCACGGCCTACATGGACACCATTTTTGGTGATTACAATTTTATCGGATTCTAAGACTAGCTTGAACCCGTTCTTCACCATCACAGATCCGGATGCCAGATTCTTACGGATATCCGGAACATGGAGCACATTGGTCAACCTCAGCTCTTTTCCCGAGGTCATCTTCATCACCACCATTCCTTTTCCTTCCACCTTGGAAGTAGCAGAATTTCCCATGAAGCAGCTTTCTCCCTCTACCGCCTCATAGGTCTTAAACATCCACCTTGTTGAGCAGATGTGGCTCGTGGCGCCGGTATCCAGCCACCACTCTTTGGGATTGCTCCCCACGAGATTCACCTCAGAGACCACAGCAGTAAAGTGGTCATCATCTCGTCCTCCCTCGGTCAGATGTGCCTGAGCTGGAGCTTTCCTCTTTCCCTTGCCCTTGAAGTTCCTCGGGGGGGGGGGCTTAGGCTTAACAGCGCCTTTATTGTCATAACAGTCCGCGGCACGATGGCCGGTCCTGTTACACACAAAGCAGGTTCCGCAAATTTCTTTACGACAACAGCACTGCCTCCGGTGTCAAAATATTTCCGTTTGACGTTGGAGCTTTCGACCACATTGGCCTTTGCCATCGGGATGACAGCACCACCGACTCTCCTCACGGAGCGACGGTTGCTCACCTCGATATTGAGCTTCTCAATGAGCCCCTCCAACCTCATTTCCTTCCGCTTGTGCTTCAGGTAGTTTTGAAAGTCTTTTCAAGACGGCGGCAATTTCTCAATCATGAGTGCCACCTGGAAAGGCTCATTAGTAACATCCCGAATTTTTATAAATGATTTTATTCATTTTTAATTTATCCAAAAACGTTTTATACAAATTTTACCAAAAAACGGTCACTCGACTAATTTTTTAGCCAAAAACCGAAACTCTTCCGAAAAACTTTATTTTAAAAACCTATTACTAATTTTACTAATAAAAAGGACCCAATATGTTTGTTTCTAAATATTTGTTATTTTTGAGTAGTAAAACTATATTTTTGGATTAAGAGTTAATTTTTAGAACTTTGAGGACCAAATAGTTCGCTTTTACAAGCTTTCTCAAAACAGTTTTTACATTTTCAATTCAGCCCACTTCTTTTAAAACAGTAACCTAAAACAAAGAGAAAAGAGAGAAAAAGAGAGAAAAGGGAGATTTCAAAGCTTAGGAAGAATAGGAAGAAACCACATTAGCGGGTTCATAACGGAAGCATCTCCTCTACGCTATAAGGTAACGGGGGTTATCCATTGCGACTAGACGAGGGTGTATGTTAGGATTAGGTTTCGCGTTTATTATAAATTGGGGGTTTTTGCCTTTTATATTAATTATGTTATTAAATTGTTAATTGGGGTTTAGTTGTTATATTTTTAATTCCATTATTTGAATTGTAGAAGTTGAGGCTTTTGACATATTAATTTCGAATTAATGAGATTATGGATGGGTTTGCGTGTTTTATGAGTTGATTATGTGATATTATAGTTGATGAAATTGAGTAAATTTATGTTGAATAAAAATGAATTGTAGTTTATGCATACAAGGTGTTTGTTAAAATGGCTGAATGAGATTTATGTTGATAGACTTGTTTGGCTAGTTGTGAATCTAACACCTATGCTTATGGGTATTGTTGAATTACGTTAAAGTGACGTATGAGAATGTGATAATTGATTGGTTGAATATTATTGGTTGAGGCCTTGTGATTTAGATTAGTGGCAATGGTCTATATCTCTCCCTAATTCCGGGGACATAAGACGGCCGAGGGGATAGAGAATGACTCGTCTTACGGACTGGGGCGAGTGGCGTGAGAGGTCCTAGTGTGCACTATATTTATTTTATTGTTAGCAATGGTCTATGTCTCTCCCTAATTCCGGGGACATAAGACGGTCGAAGGGATAGGGAATGACTCGTCTTACGGACTGTGACGAGTGGCGTGAGAGATCCAAGTGCGCACTTTAAATCTACTTTTATTGTTAGCAATGTTCTATGTCTCTCCCTAATTCCGGGGACATAAGACGACCGAAGGAATAGTGAATGACCTACCTTACGGACTGGGGTAGGTGGCGTGAGAGGTCCATGTTTGTTGTAGATGTGTGTTGGAGATATTTGATTTATTACGTTGTACGAAGTCATTATATTTCTTTTTATACGTTTATTATCGTAGTTGTTGTTTGTGAGTCCTTACATTTATGGGATGGAGTGACGGTATTTTGTGGTGTCGTCCCGTCTATGTATGTGCGTGGGACTTACCGTTACAGTTTTGTCTTTCAGGTATAAATTAGGTTGAGCCGTTGGCTAGGAGCATTAGCGAGGTAGCACATGGGTTCGGGGCTTCTTGACTCGTTTTATTTCCTTATACTAGTTTTTGAGGTTGTAGCCTATGGGCAAATTATATTTGTTTGTTTCTTTTATATAATTTTGTTAAAACCATTTTATCTTATAGCCGCGTTTGGCAAATATTTCTATTTATTCATTTAATTGTTCTTTTAGCTCGCAAGTTATTTTCTTTTAAAATTTAAATTTTGTACCAACAGATTCTTTTTCCTTTTATTCAAAAGGTCACGCCTTGATGTCCGTGTTTTTCGGATTTTGGGGCGTGACAGATTCATAAAAGATTTTTGTAAAATTTTCGATACTAAAATTCTCCTGATAAGCAGGCTGTACTTAATCGTGTGGGCTACATGCCGGAGATTAGTCTCGGTGTCCTTGTTGAAATGGCAGAGGACAAGAAAGATCTTGAGAAGAACACAAAACCCATCCTCGATACCTTGAGAAGCTACCAAGATCTTCCCCCTGTAAGTCCATGTTCGACTCTCGCCCTCTCTTCTTTTTCTCTCCCTATAATTTTCGTGATGTCCTGACTCGTTGGATCTGGACAGGAGAAAGCTTTGGCAGCGCTGGCAATCGAGGACAAGAAAAGGCAGTATGCTGCTGCTGAAAAGTACCTTGAAGATGTTTTCCACTCAACTCTTGCCACTTCAGGTTGAGAACTCCGTGTTGATTCCCTATAATATGTTAATAACCAATGGTTTTTCTGATGTTATGCATTTTCGTGCATTTTTCACCAGTGGTGTTGTATTTGATATGTTAAGAGCTTCGATGAGATGGGATATTTCATACTGTTCTTTTTATCATAGTTTTAGGGTCTTTTAACTTTTGAAACCTTTAAGGGATTGTTTAGTTATTTATTTAAATTAAATTTGTTCCACACTAAGAAGTGAATTCAAATAATAATGATGTTTAATTTTATTTTTTCTATGCATTCTTAATTTGTAATATTCCGTATTTATTAAGTTATTTGCCTCCCTCGTTTGAAATCTTAGATTCGCCACTGTGTATATTGTGTGTTTAATGTGTCTAGTCAATGTTGATGATTTCTAGATTATGGCCATTCCCTTACATATTATCACCATATAGGCATATATCATGCTTCTCTAAGGGTTTCTCCGAGAGATGGCGGGACTGAAAAGGACACAGTATGGCAAGCCCTTCAAAGTGTTATATATTGAGTTTGCTATCATTATTACTTTCAAGATTTCAGTTATATAAGCCAGAATGAGGGGATGTCCCTTGTGAATGTCACATTTGCTACTGTGACGCACCTCTTGTTTTCCAATTCGGAAAATCTATATCGGGTCTTCGTGTTTTGCTTACCTTTATTTTGGTATAATACCACAAGAATCAAAGAATAATAGAACATGGAGTTGCAACCTTTCAACTAGTACTATTATTTGAGCCTTAATAAAAAAAAAAATGCAATCATATGATATACTTTTGAATAACATCAAGTTATTGTCTCCTGTCTACTTCCTGGGTAAGGGTTTATAATAGACTGTAGGCGAGATGACAAAACAATAATTGGGTGAGTTTCCATTTTGTTTATTATAAGTTTCTACAAATTATAGTAAAAAGAATATCGAAGCAATAAGTGAAGGATGGATTCAAAGGGGAATGGACACAACTTAATAGTACTTGGCTGATTATAAAAAGAAGTACTAAGTAGTAACTTATCTGACAAAGTCAAGCTAGTTGTTTTTTGCTAAAACTTTGCTGATCAAATTAGCTGTCTGAGATTTGACTTTAGAACCCATCATGATATTGCCATTTCATGAATTGGGTAGTAGATATAACAATTACCACTTGACAGGTCATTAATGATCAATCGTGCATAGAAGACTAAGCACCTGTATTTGTGTAATTTCTTATTGTTGAGTGGGAACATTGAGGGGAGCTACGACATCACTTCCATGAGCATCCGCTTATTTTAACAACCGAATAAACCAAGACTAGTAATGATCATTGGGACTTGGAAATCAACTAGAACTATTGTTTGAGCCTTGAAAAAACTAGTAAACTTATCTGACACAATTAAGCTAGTTGCTTTAGTAAACTCATATTAGCTGTTGCTTGAGATTTGACTTTAGAATCCATCATGAATTTGCCATTTCATGAATAGGGTAGTTACTATAAATTAGATTAATAATATGTTGAGTAACCACAAGAATCAAATAATAATAGAACATGGAGCTACAACCACTCAACTAGTAATATTGTTTGAGCCTTGAAAAAACTAGTAAACTTATCTGACACAATTAAGCTAGTTGCTTTAGTAAACTCATATTAGCTGTTGCTCGAGATTTGACTTCAGAATCCATCATGAAATTGCCATTTCTTGAATTGAGTAGTTACTATAAATTAGATGAATATATGTTAGTGAGAGAATGAACAAAAGTATTATTTAACTGAAAAACATTTATTTATTTTAGAGAAAGCAAATACCAGATCTCATATTGGAAACAGGAGGCATTCATCCTCGTAGGCTGCCAGCAAGGTCACCGCTGCGGCGTTCTTAATCAACAGGATCAAATTCGAGTATTATGCTAAACATACCTTTTACTTTGTACTACTTTTATCTTAATTTCTTGACTTGTTCAATTCCAATTTATTCATGCCTACGAGAACATGGTTGGGGATGGACCATGCTAACTGTTCCGTTGCGGCCTAAATTATCTCGTGATTGACCCAATGTTATGCTTTTATGATTGATTGATAGAGTACCTGCATAGTTTCATTGTAAATTTCAAAACATTAGCGGTGATCGAACTCAGTTACTCCTTTTTTAGAATAAATTCGTAAAATGAAATTTCCAAATTTCTTTACAATCTATTATGATATCCTTTTAAAATTTGGTACCCTTTCGTGCATTAGTTTATTCTTTATGCATAACTCTTATTTCCTGGAATATTAATGTTTCGAACTTCTAGGTGTTAAAGGTTGTTCAAAACATTATTCATTTCTAATGTTGTAAACAAATCTCGGGTTCTTTTTACATCTGCTGAGATTTGCACGAGTAATCACATATGCTCCTGTAAGTAAAAATATATTATCAAAACCCTCAAACAAACAGGAGTTACATCTAAATTTAAATTTAAATCTAAATCTAAATCTAAATCTAAATTTTCTTGACATTTGACCGTCTTAAACTCTTAAAGTAGCAAATTTGATAACTTTAGGACCTGTAAGTCTAACATGTTAGTGTTTTGATAATTACTTAGTAACTACCTCAATAAGCTTTTGAAGTTACCGACTTCAGAAGCCATCATTCCGTAATTATCAGTCGAGAAATTATAGATATTATAATTTGTAATTTGCCACTTAACAGGCAGAACCGATATCTAGAAAATATCTCGAGAAAGACATGGAGGGGAAAGAGTTTAAACATTCCTTCCATAACCATATGTTGACTCTCAAAGCTGAACAATCAAAAATTAATGGTGGTGATGATCATCCAGAGGCAGATATTAATTGCAATGGGTGTTCGATGCTGATTTCTGGCCCTTTCTACAGTTGTGGAGAGTGCAAATACTTCTTACATAAAGTTTGCGCCGAACTACCGAGTGAATTGGACCATCCCTTACACCCGGAACACCCTCTTGTCCTCCTTGAGTGTTCTCCTTATCATCATAAATATTATAGATGCAATTCGTGTGGAGAAACTGGATCCCAGTTTGTTTACCATTGTTCTGGATGTTTCTTTGATTTGGATATGACATGTGCTTCAGCAACACATAAGATTAAAGATAAATGTCATCCACATCCGTTAACTCCATTACAGGTTCCGATCTCTATGCATAACTCTTTCGTGCATTAGTTTATTCTTTATGCATAACTCTTATTTCCTGGAATATTAATGTTTCGAACTTCTAGGTGTTAAAGGTTGTTCAAAACTCTTGCAAGTTGCATTATTCATTTCTAATGTGAAGGGTACTGTAAACAAATCTCGGGTTCTTTTTACATCTGCTGAGATTTGCACGAGTAATCACATATGCTCCTGTAAGTAAAAATATATTATCAAAACCCTCAAACAAACAGGAGTTACATCTAAATTTAAATTTAAATCTAAATCTAAATCTAAATTTTCTTGACATTTGACCGTCTTAAACTCTTAAAGTAGCAAATTTGATAACTTTAGGACCTGTAAGTCTAACATGTTAGTGTTTTGATAATTACTTAGTAACTACCTCAAGAAGCTTTTGAAGTTACCGACTTCAGAAGCCATCATTCCGCAATTATCAGTCGAGAAGTTATAGATATGATAATTTGTAATTTGCCACTTAACAGGCAGAACCGATATCTAGAAAATATCTCGAGAAAGACATGGAGGGGAAAGAGTTTAAACATTCCTTCCATAACCATATGTTGACTCTCAAAGCTGAACAGTCAAAAATTAATGGTGGTGATGATCATCCAGAGGCATATATTAATTGCAATGGGTGTTCGATGCTGATTTCTGGCCCTTTCTACAGTTGTGGGGAGTGCAAATACTTCTTACATAAGGTATGCGCCGAACTACCGACTGAATTGGACTATCCCTTGCACCCGGAACACCCTCTTGCCCTCCTTAAGCGTCCTCCTCATAGTTATAATTATTATGGTTGCGATTCGTGTCGAGAAACTGGATACCAGTTTGTTTACCATTGTTCCAAATGTAATTTTAGTTTGGACATGACATGTGCTTCAGCAACACATAAGATTAAAAATAAATGTCATCCACATCCGTTAACTCCGTTACAGGTTCCGATCGCTTTCGTCGGAAAAAGGATAAAGGGCTGTCTTACAAGTGTTACAGTTGTCCCTTTTGGGTTCACCAAAACTGTACCGTGCAGGCTGACATGGTTGACCATAGCCATCTTGACCATCCATATCCATTGATAAAGCTGCAACATTTCTCCCACAACCATATTTTGACTCTCCTGGCCAATGATCATTTAAACGTAAAAATAAAATGCAATGGGTGTCGGACAGAAATCTTAGGCCCTTTCTACTGTTGCGGAGAGTGTCGATACTTCTTGCATAAGGTATGCGCCGAACTACCAAGTGCATTGGACCACCCCCTGCATCCACAACACCCTCTCACACTCCTTAAGAATGATGATGACCAGGTAGAATGCAGTATGTGTGGAGAAATAATTGAGCGCGGAGTGATCTGTTATAGTTGCTCCGTATGTTTATTTTATGTGGACATGAAATGTGCTTCAACAACACATATGATTCGAGATAAATGCCATCCACATCCATTGAACTCCTTACAGGTTCCGATTGCTTTTACCTGTGATATTTGTATGGAAAAGAAAGAAGGTTTTTCTTACAAGTGTAACGTTTGCCCTTTTTGGGTTCACGAGAACTGCACCTTGGTACCCGACGAAGTTAAATGCAGTGATCACACCCATGTTCTTACACTTTTGCCGTCACTGCCATTGGAATATAATAAGTACACCCAACAATGTGACATCTGTTACGCTGAACTCTTCATGTTTCAAAGCACTTATTCTTGCACACGTTGTCTGTTTTTTTCCCATGTCAGTTGCGCAAGATCAGAAACCATGCAATCACTGTCAACGTCAAGGTTAGTCAATCTAATACTCATGGGGTGTATAACCCATGTATTTTCCATATAATGCGAATTTAAAAATGATGAAGATAAAGATGATATCTTCTTTGATTTTTATTACTAACTTGGTGTGTTATAACTTATAGGGATCAAGATACCGATGGTCAAAGTCTAATGTGTTTGCCCATAAAACAAGATTCAACGGATTTTATATCACGGTTTGTTAGGAATTATATTGAAGGAGATGCTGATAAAGATGATAAGATCGATCATTTTGACCATGAGCACCCGTTGTTCCGAATTGATGAGTATACAACTGATAAGACATGTGAAGCATGTGCAATACGAATATCGGATCCCTCCTACGGTTGTGTTGAATGTGATTATTTCCTACACAAGTGTTGTACCGATTTACCCAAACAGATTCAACACCCACTGCACCCTGAACACCAACTCGTCCTACGGAACAGACCAGATTGCATCCGTTGTCATTGCTGCAAACAATATTGCAATTCATTTACCTACGATTGCTCTGATTGTAGAGACGTTAGCCTCGACATCAAGTGTGCTTTAATATTACAAGGAACTGTAGACCACGAAGGTCACAAACACCACCTTAGCCTTGTACCAGTAGCCGACTCAGCAATGACCTGTACTGCCTGTGGTTTCAGACCTAATTATAAGTATATCCTAAAATGCAACACATGTAGCTTCGTATTATGCTTTAGGTGTGCTATGATGCCACGTGTCATAAAGCATAGGTATGGGAAATCAGAGCCGTTCAAATTAAAATATTCTCCGTTTGAAAATCATGATGACGAATATATATGTGAAATATGTCTGGAAGAGCTAAACCCAAAACAGTGGTACTACCATTGTGTCTATGCTGATCAATTCGCTCATACGAGTTGCATGCTTTCGGCATGTTCAAATATCAAGATGGATGACGACAGACACGAACACAAGCTTACTATGATTTCATGTACTTACGATTGCAATCGCTGCAACAAATGTGGTGAACCTATGAGGAGGAATATGTGTTCAGGTATTGGGCTTGAATGTATACCTTGTAACTTCAGGGTTCATCTAAATTGCAGGAATTGGATAGATGACTGATGAGGTGATGAGGTGACGTGGCAGCGTGTATCTATAGAGAAAGAGAGAGAGAGAGTGAGAACCCATAAATTTACTTTATTTATCAATAAAAAATGACATGTTTAGCTTTTATATAAATAATTATTTGAGACTTCATAACTTGTGTGTTGTAAATCCAATTTTAATTTGAACTTATTTTCTCTTCCTAATCTTTTTTTGTATGGATGATAAAATAATTATATTACAATAGTAATCGCAGATCACGCGTTACATGTGCGATATATATATAAATATAATTCTGAACAAATGAATTTAAAATTTTCAAAATAATTAAAAAATGATTGAATGAATATAATAAATTAATAATCGTATATAATGAGTAATAGAAGTATGTTAGAGAAGTAACATATTTTTTTAGTTATTTATGTATTTGAATTGCATTATGGTATATGATTCATTAGTAAATTAGAATATGGGAATTTTTGAAAATAATTGGCAAAATTTGGCAGCTTTATTTCTCGAGTTACTTATATTAATAGCATGATAAGTCACTACAAGAAATAATCCATATAACAAGAGAAATATTTGTTGCTATTTAAGCTATTTCTGTTATGAAATACGATTAGCAACTGTTTAGCACCAAAAAACAGTATGTTATTGTTTGACTTGTTGCACATTTCAGCAACAAACTTAGCAACACACGATTGGTACCAGTAACACAACAGTAACATGGTTTTTATGTTGCTATATTAGTAACATAATTGTATCATATTTTGTATGTGACCAATTTTTGTGATGTAAAAAGCAACACTTTTGTAACATAAATATTTGTTGTTAGCAGTTTGCTACAAATTGTTGATCTATCTCCTTTTAATATTTAAAAATCTGTAGCTATCATTGTTTGTATTATGTTACTATTTATATTATGTATTTATCACATAGATAATTTTATGTTGCTACTTTGTCACTACAATAATGTTGCTATTCTTTACTCTGGTAATTAAAAAAAAAATGAGTTTACAATTCAATTGCTGGTAATCTGCATTTTTAGCATTAATAGAACAATATTTATCATTAACTAATTAAAAAGTTAAACCAAAATTTTACAACTCCAATCATTCAACCTACAATACCAAAACATTTCAAACTTTTCGCCTACAAGTTAAGCCACTGCTTTTGTTCTATTGCTATAGCGCTACTGTCAAAACAATTACATAAGTCTTAGAATGCCAACACATCGGCAAGATTATGCATAAACGTGTCATAAGCAGCACCATCGGCGGCTGTAATCTTAGCTGCAGCAGTGGCGTTGGCGCGATAATGAGCCGCAGGTACATTAGGGCTGCAACTTCTATAACTACTGTAGCAATTAGATATGCACTAGATAATCCTCTCCTTTCTACTAAGGGTGATCTTCCAGGATTGAAGCCTCCACGCTATCGATGTTCTCGGGAGTGTCTGCCTAGGTAATTGATACGCCATTGGAACTGTCACAAGTGTAAAGGTTGTAATTGCCAGATCCACACCCACGCAACCAGAACTGCTCAAACAAGAACCGCCATCAATTGAAATTACTCTTTCCATAACCTTACAAAAGAACAAAAAGATTTAGGATTTAATTTCTTACAAAAAAGCATATCAACAAAAAGCCGGATTGTTTAGTTTCGCAAGTACCTTTGACAATATAAAGGGAATGATAGGGTTTGTTAGTTTTGGAAATTGACACTAAAGAAAAAGAAAACTTAAGGTTTGTTCGTCTTGAAAATTGACACTTACGCAAAAGAAAACTTAAGGTTTGTTGGTTTTGAAAATTGAAACTTAAAGCAAAAGAAAAATTAGAACACATGGGATTTATTGAGTTTCAGTTTTCCACAATTTTGCTTACCAGCTGAACTCAATCAGCTTTTCACAATTTGCTTACTAGCTGGACTCAATCATCTTAAATTTGAGTTCTTTTGATTTTTCATCTAAAAAGCTACAAGACTTTAAGCAGGTTTAACTCATTTTCCCTTCAATATACATAATCCAAGGCATTGTAAAAGAAACATAAACATGATATACATAGTTACACAATAAATCATGTAGATATAGCTATGCTACAGTGTCTGAAATTAATTTCAAAACTAAACAGATAAATCACACTCAAACAAGATAAAATTACTGAATAGCCAAATAAGGTAAGCAGGGTATAACTTCAAATCTTGATAAATTGCTCTGCAAAACTTAAAAGTCAATCAATTAGAATCACACTCAAACAGGGTATGATCAACATCATTCACAACACAAGTGTTAAAGAGATAGATATAGAGGCTAGGCCGGCCAAGGTAAATATTTACAAGAGAAAGAGGCACACACGAGAGATAGAGAGATACATAAAGAGAGAAGAGTTGGACTAATTGATTTGGGAATGTATTTACCCTAATTACTAAAAAAACACCTAAATGTATCAAATGTAAAGAGGCATAATGACATTCTTTTAGGGTATAACAACAATTTCACATGGGATTTTCAATTTAGTAAATGGTTAGATCTAATAACTCACGATCTCAAAATTTGGGGGTAAGTTTCAGAATTTAGATATACAATAAGGCAATAACACACCAACTGAAATAAGAAATCCTGAAGAGAAAAGTTACAGAAATACACTTAATTTGGTAAAACACTAACCTTTAGTACACATGTACAAGATTTTTACAAAGTCATGAAATTTTTACAAAGTCATGAAATTTTTACATTATAAGGCATATTTTTTTTTTATTACAAATCAATTTTTCTTAGTACACACATAAGTACTCTTCGTTAATTTTTGTGTTCATCTTGACCGCCCGAATCTAATGAGCTTGTTAATAAATTGCGTCCTTATCATTTTTATCTATATTAATTTGATAACCTAGTTTGGAATCATTAGCGTTTAATGCCACGAAACCTATATATCCCGATTTTATACCTTGGTGTCCAATTCGTTCATAAATATATATATTCAAATGCCTCCATGTCTTATGATCCAACATTAGGATGTTCAATGACTTAAGAATGAAACTCAATTGATTAGCTTGCATAGCCAATATGAATGGATCATATTAATTTTGAGGTTTTAACATCGCTAAGATTGTATTGCCTACGAACTTTTTCCATTTTCGACTATCAAACGATTGATACTTGAACAAAACTACTCGTGTGATGAGTTCTCTTTGGAGTTTAGGGTTTAATGTTTAATTACGTCCATACACATTGCTTGTTTAGGGGGGGAACCAATGGAATCAATTAGTCCACTGATAAACTCCTCTCGGTCAAATAAATCTCAAATGGATTTAACCGTCAATACATCCAACTTTTATATATGTTTATTTTAATTTGCATTATACATTGTTATTCATTTGGCATAATTTTTGTAACAAAAAATGCGTCTTAAATTGAATATATAAAAAGTAGTTTTTTCCACAATAACGGTAATCAACAAATAAATGAATGTTATGTTTAAATAAAATATAATGAAAGGGCCATTTTCATCACTTTTTATTAGGAAACATCGTTTTGAATTGAGATACATTTATATCGAAGGTCCATTACTATCTTCATTGAATATATAGGATCCTAAATAAGCTTAAATGTAAACTAAGGGTGGTAGTTATTTAATTTCAACTACCATTTAGAGTATTGATTTGTTTGCAAGGACTATTAAAGAAAATATAGATTTTGTTAGCATTTCCTCTATTGTACAAGGGAATTAAGTGTGGACTTGGTCCATAATTTCAAAGGGATAACACATTTGGTCTAGTTTTTTTCTATTTCGTTTTTAAGGATATTGTAGAATTAGTATACTAACATTGTCTCTGCCTTTGATTTCGCAAACGTTTTGGTTTTAGTTATGTGCACAGTGATAACTAATGTTGACATTTATTCAATCATATGACCGTAAATTAAGTATAAGAACCACCACACTCGAACTTGCAAAACATGGAAGAGGCATACGTAGCAAACAAACATCTGCCATCACGGCCAAGTTGGTAAAACGATATCTTTTAAGATTAGTATGTATTTACTACTTATAAAATATTTTTTTATAAATTTTTTTTAGTTACATGTCATAATATGTTAGCTTCAAGGAAATAATGTTACTAAATTATAATACAACTCAGTTGCTATCTACAATTAGAGGTAAATTCTTAGCTATAGCAACATATTTTTATGTTGCTAATTTTTTGAAGAGTCTGTGTTACTAAAGTGATGGTAATTTTGTTGCTACTTTCGTGAGAAAATTTTTGACACGTTTTTAGCAACAAATTACAGTCTTGCTAAATTTTTGTTGCAAATTTGTTGTTAATTTTGTTACTAAATGGTTCATACAATTTGTGTTACTATTTTGTTGGTAATCTGTTGCTAATCAGCAACATAATTTGGGTCCTTATTTTTTTTTTGTTGCTATAGGAACTATTTCTTGTAGTGAGTAGGGTGATAATGCTTCGAACTTTTCACGGTTAAATCCGTGTTCGAGTCATGTGTACAGTTCATGCTCGTTGAATCTTTAATGAACTGAACGTGAATCAAAATATATAAGTCGTTTAGTACATAAAACGATCATGATTAATATTTTGTTCACATTGTAAAGTTTTAATTTATCCCATCAATTATTAATACATACACATGTAAAATAAATAGAATAATATATTTATACAATAAATAAATAAAAAACCATATGATTTTAGTGAAATATAATTGAAATTGATAATAAGACTGGTTTTGTACTACAATAACAAGCTAAATGAGTTGTTTACATTTTTTTATATAAAATTAATTCTTTTGTTTTGATATGATACTAACCCATAAACCATAAACATACTTTGAATCAAGAGAATAAGAACTTGTTTTACAACAACCATATTCTTGTTCCGAACTAAAGAAATAGAGACAGTCTTCTGAACTTTATTGCTTTCATAAGCCTGGGGCCAAATAACCGTCTTCGAATGTTGCTTATTGTTTTCCATAGCTTCGGGTTTTTTATGATCGACTTCTGCTTTTTTTGGTCGTGGATAGTAGAAATCGGTGGAAGAAGTAGTACTGAAGTCCTGCCATTCTAAAGTTTTCTTTTTTTTTTCTTTTGGAAAATATGTGAATTGTGAATATTCTTAATTCTTGAGACCATTATATATGTGATGGAAATAGCCAAATAGAGTTGTAATAGACTTGTGAGTCACGTATAATGAATTTATCATACAGAACATGAAAGAAAATTAGAAGATTATTTCCTAGTGTCCAAGTAAATACTTCTAAAATTAGGGAATTGATTCATAATAATAAAGAGCAAGTACTAGGAACTTTCATGAATATGAGGATATTGATTCATAAAAAACTGACATAAATTATGTCGTAACATATAAATGTAATGTTTATAAACACATAGTAACACAACCCACACTATAATTACATTGTTTAATCTTTTTTTCTAAATAATCAATGGCATGAGACAAACACTAACAGTACTTTTTTAAAATACTTGAATACATTCTAACAAAAAATGCAATCTCTGAATTGCTCTGTTGGTGATTCAGTTTCTGCAGTAAATTCATCTGTTCCTCTCTTGAATCTGCTTTTCATCGATTCTCTACACCGATGAGAAAGAAAAACATATTTGATCAGTTTTACTTATCATATAATAACCTGTTTGATCATCAACTGTCATCACAACACGACTTTGGTGGGGGCGGGGGGAAAGCGAAATTTGAAACCAGCAATATGTGGTGTTTGTTTCGTTGTAGGTTTACGCAATAAGCTGGCTATTTGAGGGTGAGTAAAAGCACTTTTCCATTCAGCTAAAAGATTCTGGCAAATTTTTTCACCGAAAATACAAAAAATTGCTTTTAAGTAGACCAGCTATAACAGTACAGCTTAAGAGAAAAGAAGTTAAAAAAACTGAGATTCGAAATTTTAGCTAAAACAACTCATAATGAGCGAAAAAATCGGAGAAGTTTTAAGCTGCATATGGTAAAGCAAAAAGATTTAGGCTAGGAACGTCAATTTTTATTACGAACTTCTAGAAAAGTCAGAAAACCATTATCTCAGCTTAAGATATGCGACCAAACAACCTGACTTTCAATTTCCTCAAAGAGTATATTTTGATTAAAACAAAGTAAATCTAGATAAACCGGGTAACCAGAGTTTTACCTCAGCGATATAAAACAAGCGACCTTAAATTTGAGGCAAAGGAACAACTGCTTCAAAAGCTTCAACTAACATAGAAACACGTCTTTTCCTATCGGGAGCCAATTTAGTCACTGCGTGTTGAACCGCATAATCCAACATCCACTCCTCGGCTTTTTTCCTTTCACCTAATAATCGACGCTTCAGATCGATTTTCTCATCTTCACGTCCCGGATCCAACGGTAGATGACGTGGTGCTCGTGGTTCCAATTTCCTTGCCTTTTCAAGTGCTTTGATTGACCTCTTCATGAGAATCAATTTCTTCAACTTGTCCCAGTTTTTTGGTTTTTTCTCTTCTAAAAGATCTTGATCAAGTGATACATCACTACCAATAGATACAGTATCAGACGAGTCATCTTGAATATCGGGTACGAGGATCTCATCAATCGCATCTTTCACAAGCTTAACAGCATCACTCTTGCTAAATTCAAGAGACGGGTTTCCATTACCCTTATTTTGATCAACATTCGGATTTTCATCTTCGACTTTTACAGCGATATCGGATACCACGTGCTGGCAAAGAAGATGCCACATCTTCATGTGTTTCTGTTTATTGAATTGGGTGTTTGCTAATTTTCCAGTGCTACTAAATCCAAGTATTCTCGTATCGCTTTCTCGGGAAGCTATAGAATCGTCAAATGAGTTGCAACCCAAACCATTAAGCTTTGTATCTTTAAACGGAGACGGAGACGGAGATACAGCCTTTCATTAAATAAATAAAAAGTGATTTTTTTTTTACGTCAACATATCGTAAAGCAGAAAAATTCTATCATTAAGTGACTAGTGATATATCGAATTAATGGTCACACGGAAAGCTTAGTTTCTAAATTGTTGGTACTTGATAGGCCATACACTTTACTGAAGAGTTTCTTGAACCGACATATTGCTCAACAAACTGATTCCATTTTGATAAGCATACACATTAGTAAACTGATATTTGATTGGCATCATGTTCAAGAAACTGATTTCATTTTTTAATAGGCGTAAAACCAACAGATCTTGAATATGAATATGGAACGGGATGCAATACCGGTAAATACTGAAATAGGAATGTGAAAAGTTCCCACTTGCATCTTTACGGAAAAAAGTTTCAGAAAATGTTTCCTAATGATTTTCCATAAAAATAAAGGAAATAATATCAACAGTAGAAGCAACGTAAAAGGTACGACTTACATCGAATTTTTCGACAGCTTTTGCAGAATCATCGTTCCCATCATCAATTTTCTCAGTGAAAACATTCTTCAATTTTTTTACACTTCCGGTACTTTTGAAATAGGGAATTATCACTGGACTCTTCATTTCTTCTGTTGGTGGGATAACTGTTTCAAATGCTTTTACTAATAGTTCTACTTTTTTCTTCTGTTTAGGTGCCAGCTCACTAACAACCTTACGCAAGGCATAATCGAGCATCCACTCTTCAGCGTTTCTCTTCCCATTCATCATTTGATTCCTTAATCGAACCTTTTCACTTTCATGATCAATCTTAAGTGGCAAAAGATTTGGCCTTTTTGGGTTGAAATCTTTTACTTTTTCGAGTGCCTTAACAAACCTTTGTAAAAGAATCCATTTCTTGAGGTTACTCCACCTCTTGGGTGCTTGCTTTTCGGCTTTCTTTTCTATTTTCGCTTCATCTTTTTCCATTTCTAATTTTGTTTTTTGAGTCCCTTCTTGGGTTAAGGACATATCATAAATAACTTTATTATTGCTATAATGTGTAAAATCTTCTTTGGCAGAACCAATGGAGTTGAATATCTGAGATCCCCAATCTTCTTCTTGTTTTTTTTCTATACAATCTTGTTCAGAAGCAGTTTCGCTAGTAGTCGATTGGTCGTCTTGAACTTCGGGGAGAAGAATTTTTTCAATTGCCTCGCGGACCATTTTAATAGCGAAAACCTTTCGAAGCTCGATTTCTTGAGGTTCTATTTCGTCACATTCTGATATTAAATTTGAATTGAATGAATCCTCTTCACTTTCAGGTTTGTTTTCGGTTTTGTTCTCGTCGTCTAGGCCTGCTACCATCTGTTGATGTATCAAGTGCCACATGCTCATATTCTTAGGTTTTGTAAACTTGGCTTTGAACGCTCGCAGTGGATCATTTTCAGTTTGAGAATCGATTGTCGGTGGTGCCTTGTCTATTTCCAACTGTTCACTAGTTGATTCTAAATAAAGTGATAGAAAGAAGAAGAAAAACTCAGGATATGCTCTCATAATGTCATATAACTGAAATTAATCCTTTATCTGACCATCTGATGTTGTGTGATTGGATTTATAATTCTTAAGCGATTTCCTATAATTATTTGGTCAATTTTAGCACAAAGACGCAAAATACCAATCATCATGGATGTAATAAAAGTAACTACCTATTTAAACAAAACTACATATCCTCATCCTCGCGAATTTAATTCCATGATTTTTAACACAAACATATTACTCGCATTAAAATTCTTACCATTGAGAGGGAATTCTCGTTCATTCAAGCTAACCATAGTCTCCAACGAGTCAATATCGTAATTTTCAAGGTCTTTAGTAACAAGAACGTCTTCAGCCTTAGTAAATTGTTTTAACGTACCACTATCAGAAAATGAAGAATCATTGTTGTTAGCGACTGGTGATTCTTTATTATCATCCTCATTTTGGTCGTTAATCACATCATCAACATCCTGAGATTGCATACTCGAGTTACATTCATTTCCTTCATTTGATTTTCCTTCCACAAGCACCTACAAAAGATTTTAAGACCAGAAATGTCAAAGACTTTTATTTACAGACCTTGCCATACAATGCTCAACGAACTGGAAGTCTGGAACCATAAATCATCAATTGTGGGTACATAAAGTAAATAAACTCACTTACATTTGATTCATCGCCATGATCGCCTTCATTCCTAATACTCTTGAGCTTAACAAATGACAAAGGGCTTTGTTCACCATCAAACGATGGGACAACATTTTCAAATGCCTTAATAAGAAGCTCCACTTTTCTCTTCTGAGTCGGAGCAAGTTCACTAACAGCCTGTTGAAGTGCGTAATCTAGCATCCATTCTTCAGCACTTTTCTTCTTGTCCAGACCGTTACGCCGTAGGGACACTTTTTCGCCTTCTTTGTCGGACCCCAAAGATAAAATAGTTGGCTTTTTCGGATTGATTTTCCTCACTTTTTCAAGCTCCTTAACGAACCTTTTCAAGAGTATAAGTTTTTTCAAGTTACTCCAACTCTTAGGGGCTATCTTTTTGGCGTGTTGTGGATCTTCACTAGGCTTTTGTTTCTGTAAAAGCTCTTGATCGGAAAGAGCATCGCTACAAATTGACAAATCATCGGGTGGTTGGTCTGGTACTTCCGGAAGGAGAATTTTCTCAATCGCATCTCGTACCAATTTAGTGGCATAAACTTTTTGTGTCTCCAAATCTTGTCTTCTCGTCTCTATATCTTCAATATCCTTGTTTTTCATACCCGTTTTTTGTGTCTCCATTTCTTGATTATCCGGTCCTTCAGCTAAACCAGATACCATTTGCTGGTGTATTAGGTACCACATGCTCATCTGCTTCTTTTTCCCAACCCCGGGTCCATTGTTCTTCGCCAAGTCATCATATTCAATGGACTCGGACGACAATTCACCATTCTTATCTTCATCTCCTTTAGCTCCTTTCACCTTACCTATACTAGAGACACCTTTGCTATTTTTGCCCTTTTTTCGACCCTTCAAAACTTTCTCAACAACCATTTTCTTCTTTTTAATATCTTTTACCGAGCCACCAGCATTACTTTTTACACCCTTTTGGGTATTTAAAAAACGTCGCCTTTTCGATAATATCCGCTTTAAAGGGGGAGCGGAAGAATGACTATGTTTACCATGGAGTGAGCAATAGGTGTAAGTACAAACCCTTAAAGCCGAAACCTTCTCTGTATCTCTCTCCTCAGGCTCAACCTCAACAATAGGAACCCTCGAGTCCTTGAGAGCCGAAGAACAAGTTGCTCTAATTACACTTTCGCCCTCGTATACTTTATCACAAATGCCCTTCTTAGGCTTACTCATCAAAATCCTCAAGGTTCTCAAACTAGTGTTCCGTTTAAAATTAGGACTAAACTTCGATTTCATATTTAACGAAACGGATTTCTTATCATCAAAGCTAACACTACTAGATTCGTAGTCGGTGAGATCACTTACTAGAAGATTCATCTTTTTCTTTTCTGAAGAAGTTGTGGCTTTCAAGTAATTAGGATTCGATCTCGGGTTCTTCAATCTCTCTATTTCCTCACAAGACGAACTCGACCCATTAGCCGATGAGCTTGTTGAAGCCCTGTCTGCTTCCATTTCAATCTGTTGAGACAGTCAATCATCAAAAACTTGATACTTACACAATTACACAAATCTAGGAATTTTCTTCTTTTGTTTCACTCTTTTTTTGCAAAGTAAGCACTTTTCTAAACTTCTGAAAAAAAAACGATTTTTTTTCAACTAGGTATCGATTGGGTAGCAAAAAAAGGAACCTTTTTTCAACTTGGGTATATTTTGTGTAACCAAAAGTTGATTGTTTTTCAATTTGGTAATGAGAGAAATTCACTTAAAAAATAAAAAACTGAGTAAATGAAACTTGCCTGAGAAAATTTGGTGGATTTAAAGAAATTTGTAAATTGAAGTTGATTTGATTAAATTAGGTATTTACCAGTTTTGAAAATGGACTTGATTCTGATTTTTTTGATAGCTTCATTGATCTTTTGCTTTGTTTCTCTTTTTTTTTAACTTTCATGAAAACAGTTTTTCCTATGAAAATAAATAAATAAACGTTTGGGTGTTTTATGATATAGATGAGAATGAGATAACGATGTGAATTGAATTCTTCTTGAAATGGAAATTTATTTAAATGTGACTTGAAAAGTGTGAGATTTCAATAATGGTATGCAGTTGGACTAGGCTGCTTGTTTATTGAAAAAACTTGTGTAGTTGGAAAAATATTTATTTTGTTTTGCAAGCTAATAAATTATTGGATGAGATTTGAGTTGTGATTCTTTGACTTGAACATTTATACTTAGCTGTATTGACCTGGCTTAGTCTTGACTAGGATTTTTTTGTTTTTTCTTAAATTATATATGTACTTAATGGGAACATCTTTAAATTTGGTAACTAGCATTTATTGTTTACTTACAAATTAACATGATAAAAGTCCTAAACTAGAAAATTTAATCTAGAGTTACTTACTTCAAAATCAATCTTTAAATTAATATGAATTTTACTAATCATATCATACTATTAATATAATTCAACTCAAGCATTTTGAGGCTGGCCAATTTTGACCAAAATTTCTAAAAATACTTTCACTCTAATATTGTAATTACTCTTGAATGTCATCACTCAATTGAAATACATAAATAACTTAAAAAATGTTATTTACCACACATTTATATTATAAACAAAATCGTTATGTGTATTTTTTATAAGAGTAAAGCATTGCGTTACTCTTTATATACGATTGTTAATTAATTATATTTAATCATTTGATATTTAAATTTAAAAAAAAATATTAAGTTTATTTGTCGGGATCATATATATGTCACTACGTATTGCACACACAACGTGTGGGGAACGATTACTAGTATTTCATACGCTAGCCTCCAAATATACATAAAATTTTATAATTTGATAAATTAAAATATAAATATAAATATTCAACATAATAAAAATTCAATCTACTAAAAACTCAAATAAAAATATACTAAAACTATAGTCGAGTCTAATCTAAATTTAAATATTAATTAAATTTTTTTTTATTAAATCTAAAAACTCAATCTACTGAAAAGTCAAATAAAAATACAATAGAATCCTAGTTGATCATACCCTAAATTTAAATATTAGTTAAAAAAAAAAATGTTAAATATAAAAACTCAACCCACTAAAAACCCAAATAAAAATATACTACAATCCTAGTTGAGTCTACCCTAAATTTAAATATTAATTAAAAATAAAAATAAAATTATTAAATCTAGTATTAATAACAATCAAAATATTTGATGAGCTGGATATGCCAATATGACACATCAACGGATTGATTTTTTTGGATATAAAAAATATGCAATGAAAAAGCATTTTACTTTAATTTATTATAACATGTAGTTTGATAATTTAAAAACGCAAGTTTTATATATTGTCATAAGATACATGTAACCATTCAAGTCTTTTTATATGCATTTTTTAATAACATCCCCAAATGTAAGTGTCACTGTATCAGTACACCGACCTTTACAAATTACAATTAAGAATTAATAGTTTAATGACTCTTGTTTATACCAAGTTTTTTTCGTCATTATAGTTTTAATTCGTATTCGAACATTTTAATACCATATTGTAATACTATTCATTACGAAAAACTTGAACATATGATGGAGTTGTAGATAGACTCTTATCATCTCAAATCGAGATTTTATTTAGTAGAGGACAATATTAGCATGAATCACTTAAAATAATGAGCTTATACTTAAATAAACTTACATAAATACGGTTCATATCGATTTAATCGCTCGGAGGACTTCATAATCGTCGGAGTATTCAACTCTTTCACTGTTTATCGAGTTAGAAAGACCACTGTTGCTATTAATCAATAGGAATCAAATACAGTTCTTACTTAAGTGAGGTTTTTGTTTAAAATGTCAATCCATAAACCTTTAGGCTTAAGCGCCTACTAAAATTTGGAAAAGTATTATCTTATCAACACTACATTTATTTTTGGTGTCAAACATAATATACTATATTTTTGTATGTTTTTGTATTATGAAATTAGCGCCACTTGTGGGGAAACAAAAAAGATCCAATCATGAATATGTGACATTTGTTTTTTCTCATTAGTTATTAAAACAGACCCCATACAGGAAAACGCGTATCATCAATAATTTCAACCTTCAACCAACAAGCAAAGAAAATAGAGTTAGAAATAAAAGCTCCGTTTTTGGTACCACAAAGGGAAGTGATCGAGAGACGAGAGCTACGGAAAGTCAATAAGTGAGCATAGGGAGTTACGGCACCGCTTATAATCGTAAATATTTTACTTTCTGACATGCATACGTTCTTACTAAAATTTGTTGAAAATAGAAATTTTCTACCACTTAACAAATAACCCAGTATAGCATTAGCTAGTAGCTGCAAGAGATTGGAACTCAAAACTCGTAGAGGAGATGTAAAAGAATCTAAGAGGACGAGAACGACGATTACTAAAAGGGCAAGTCTTCAAGTAAAAGAACTGATAAAAAAGCATACGGCCTTGCTTAATATGAAATTTAAACGCTCGTCCCCTTCCAAACTGATAGATAAATATCCACTTTATTGAGCTAAAGAGTAGAAAGGTAAAGATGTTAGATTGTTATCACCAATCTTTTAAAAAAAATCGCAAAACAAATAGAATTTCAGTAACATGACAGCGTCCAAACAGGTGCTAAAACTTAAAAGTTACATATGCAACGGTGACGAAATAACGAGATTAGAAATGGAAAACTAAAGAACAACTTAAATACCGTTGTCAGATCAGAGATTACGTCGCATCTTCGGTCGAACAACTTTGATATATACGCCTGCACTAGCTGCCATACCCTTGAGCGAAACCAAACTAGGAACGAAAAATAGAATATTATGAGAAAAAACTTTCCCCACAGGCAAATGTCTAGTTCTTCTATTGTGAAGATTGCAAGCAATCGGGTAATAATATCCATCATGCTTAATAATCAAGTCCCCATTGTCTAAAAAATTAATCACATGATAAGCCATATAATCTCGCAATATGGAGATGGTAATGAGGTCAATGGTAAACTCTTTAGTCCAACGACCCTCCTTCGCATTATCATCGTCATGATAATCTTTCTTCATCACGAAAGCTTCGAATCGTACTCCAATGCAATAGCTGAAACATAATATTCCACCCAACAACCCAATTTTAACATATTTACTATCCTTGAGAGCATCTTGGTTAAAGTGCGCCGGTGGAGGTATATATGAGAACTTCTCCGTTTCCAAGTCAAATGAACAAATAATGTCTGATATAATAAAACTTTCGGTGATCCAATAAAGGTTTCCATCTAAAGAACAGTGACGGAGACAAAGAGGATTTCGAGGAAACGGCAATTTACCTATCTCTCTCCAACTGCTGCTTGTGCCGCCAAATGTAAATGTCGAGCAATCAGTTGTGTCAAATCGAATGATCTTGTATTGCTTACTCTTCGGACAAAAACCAAAGGCAACATGTTTACAGAACAGGGTGGACCGCGTATGTGATGGAAGAGCCCAAAATTCACCAAGAATTGGATTGCAAATGTAGTAAGTGTCTCTTTCCATGTGACAGCTTCTATAGCATAGAAGGAGCAACCCGTTACATGAATCTATCAAATTGTGAAAAGAGTCATATTTTTTAGATACAATATCACGCATATTCACTGTTTGGAAAGGCCGGTAAACATCATGATCGTTGTAGATTAACAACAAATCAGAACCATAAACTGTGTCTTGAATAGCCATGCCATGTTCATAATTGGGTGCTCTTGTAAGGTGGAGTTCAACAAAATGAGGATCGGTGAGAATCTTTACGAATGTTTTGCATACACATTTGCACCTGAGGATAGCTTGCACATTGAGCCTCAAAAGTATATCAAACATTACATCTAAAGGTAACTCTAGAATACCACAACGCTTTACTTCTTTTTCTGTTCGGCGTCTTCCTCTATCTGCTTCTTCCAAAACTTTGCATCTTTTCATATCTGGTTCTACCTGCATGTGATGAATACCAGAACAAAAAAAAAACAAAATGTGAGAGGCTCGACTACTTCAACAAGGAAAGAGTTGAGCAATCTCTAAAATAAGGTGGCAAATACCTGTTGCCAGTGGCGGATACAGGATTTTGGTTCAGAGGGACACGTTTCACAAAATAAGAAAATATAAATTCAGCTTTCACAAAGGTGTTATTCATATTCATCGAAGATATAAAGTTCAAACCTATTCTAGAAAGAAAAATGAAACCACTTAAAAGGTTGATGCAAAGTCAAGTTCCAAAAAGGCGATGGCTTTCTCAATTTCATCAGATGAAAACCTTGTTGTTACACGAACCCCTTCGTAAAGCTTACTAATGTAAGATTACATGTTCATAACTCCAACAAACAACAAAACCTACAAGTGAAATAGGTAACAAATAGGAGCACCGCTACTAACCAAAAAAATCGACATTTGCAGCTTTTTACTAACAGTTGGTGTGCATACCAGAACAAAAAAAAGTATATACTCTCTACGTCCCGAAATAAGCTTCGAAAACTGTGATATTAAATAAGTTGAACCAATTGCACTTAATATTCAACAAAAAAGCATAAAAGATCAAAATTTTCAAACAAAGACTATTTCTTACTTCAAATTCAAGATTGTGATTGTAAATTTGATATGTTTTAACTACCAACAATAGATATATTTCAAAAAATAAAAGTGATTATCTGCTAAAAAAAAGTAAAGTTGACACTTATTTGAGACGTCAAAGCATGACACTTATTTCGATACCCAAGTATTATATCATTATATTATAATAAGCAAACCCAAATCAAATGAGACTGTCCAGTTTAGTCATTTTTTTCCGAAAATACCCCTACACCTTTATACTAATTACAATAATACCATACTCCCATAAAAATATAAAAAGTAAACACTAATAAAACTATTTATCAATCTTTAACAATAAAATATTCTTTTAAATCTTAAAATATGTTTTTTTTTTATTATCCACATATTTATATCATAAATATGCATAACCCAAGTCAAACTGTCCATGCCGCACACGTAACGAATGAGCCACGAGTACTAGTATATATATATATATATACATATATATATATATATACATCACTTTTTCTTTCTGGGTTTTACTTGTGAACAAGAGAAAAAGTGAGAAACAGTCAATGAAATAAACTAAATCACTCCTGGTTAAAAACACTCTTTTTTTTTATATATATATTTTCCTCACAGGACTTTTCACACACACTTGGTGTGTATGCTAGAAAACAGAATAAATAAAATAGAACAAATATGAAAGGGAGAGAGGGGGACCTTTTTCCTTTTAAATATATGAAAGCCAAATGGGTATAGATGTAGTTTTACATTATTATTTTTCTAACCAATATGTTTTGGGTAGTTCTTAATTTCTTTTATTCCCTTTTTAAAAAACCGGCGATAGAACTCTCGCAAGTGTAGTGTAAGATCGGACAAATAAGGAAGAAATTAAAATTCTTAGTACGACTTAGCCATCGTGACCTTTAGGCCGAACCCGGCTCTCCACATCATCAAGTTATCAACACAATATATCCCGTAAAATTGTGAACCTAAATATCCAAATTGTCTATATATCTAACAACATGAGAGTTGTCGAAAAGAAAGAGTAAGAGAAACAGTAAAAAAAACGTTGTTTCACTAAAATACATATATAAAACCTTATTTTTAAGTTTGGTTTTTTTTAATTGTTATATTTAACGTTTTAGGAGTTAAAATAATAGAATTGCATTTTATTTTGCTATATTATGATCGGTTTAGATTTTCTTAATTTGTTATGCATTTTCTTCCCGTAATTGTTATTAAAATTTTCTCCCATAGAGTTCAATGGTCATACATAGTGACTCACTACATCCGCGTAATTGCCTATGACTAACCGTGGATATAAGCTAATGTGGAAGCGGTGTAAATTGTTAGTACATGGTATATTAAAAACGTAACAATGTGTTAAATAGAATTTTTGTACAAAGTATGACTAAACATATGATTTTATTTGCTTAAGGTGGTTAAATACCAGATATCAAATAGGGTTTCATTATCAATGTTCTAAACGTCACAAGACGAGTTCTAAGTTGAAATAACCTTACACCTAATTTCGCTTAATCACTGTTTAATCAACTAATCACCGATGCTCGCCTATCATCCATACTCCGCCTAATTTCCGTCTAGGCTCGACTTTTTAGAACATAGTTTTGCTTCTCATTGGTCAAGTATAAAATAGTACCGATAACAAATGTGTTAGTACAAAGAATCCTAAGTACCAAATAGAACATAGTCCAAACAATACAAACCATCAAAGTAAACTGCCACCTGTTCACCAACCAGAATTTTCAGTTATTTCACAAAATTCCATTATAAAAACCAAAATAAATAAATAAAATCATAACTTAACCCAAAAAAAAACAAAAAAATTTACATCCATTTTTATTTTCCAGTTTTTTTATTTGTTTTGGATGAGGGAGAAGACACTTGCTCTGCTCCCTTATCCTTAAATCAAATTTAAATAAATAAAAAACACTAAACAATTATAATAATATTATTCACACTCCCTTTCAATAATAATAATATTATTATTATAATCTTTATTATTGTATGTATATGAGACGTCACCGTAAAGAAATCTTTATCTATAATCCAAAATCCAATCTTTTTTCCCATTTCCCAATATTATTGACTCATAATAATTTTGACCCATGATTTCTCTCTCTGTATTTATTTACTTTGTTTTTATTCAAAGATTTGAATTCCAATTGGGTTTCTAATTCGGTGGTGATACAAATTTGAAAGAAAAAAATAAGATTCTAAATTGGTGGGTCTTTTTTTATTATTAAAGACCCTTGTTTTGGCACCTTGAGATTAGTATTTTCTCTGTTTTTTTGCTCCTATTGGTGTTATTTCACTAGTATAAATGTGGGTTTTTATTGTTGGTCATTTTTAGTATTTATGTGTTTGCTTGTTTGAGTTAAATATATTCATTTAGCTTGTTTTGGGAGGTGGGTTTTGAAACATTAGTTGTATTTCTTCTTAAATTTGTTGAAAAATCTCTGCTATATACACAAATTAGATTATTTATTAGGGATTTTTTTTTGTTATGATTTAAATAAATCTTGATTGATCTGATAATATAATCAACTTGTTGTTTTTTGGGTGGGAATAGAAAGTGTAGTTTAATTTCTTGGTAATTTGTTGAAAATCTCAAATCGGAGTGAAAATAATATATAAAAAAATCATGATTTTAGCTTATCTTGAAAGTTTTGTTTTTTTGAAGATTACTTATCTTAAAAGTTGTATATAATTACTGAGTTGAGCTGATTATTTTATCATTTTGCTGATTTTAGGGGTGGGTATTGAATCCCTATGTGACTTTCTTCTCAATTTGTCGAAAAATCTCGCCTTTTTGCTGGAAACAATTAACTTAATAGCAAAAATTTCGTGTTCGTTGATTACGAACACTGGAAATTAGAGAAGGGTAAATTAGACCAGATAACTGGACTATAATTCAAATTAACGGCTTTTGAATTTCACAGCTGATAATTGGTTAATCTGAATTTTAAGCCTAGTTGTTAAGAAATGGATATAAGCAATGAGGCAAGTGTCGACCCCTTCTCAATTGGCCCCTCAACTATTATGGGCCGTACGATCGCTTTTCGTGTCTTATTCTGCAAATCAATGGCTCAGTTAAGACACCAACTCTTTCGCCTATTATCGTACTGTTTCGGCAGAATTAAAGAGAATCTAAGTACATATTTGACCCCTTTAATCTCATGGCTACATCCTCGAAACCCTCAAGGGATTCTTCTACTCGTAACGATCATCGCTTTTTCTTTAAAGCGTTTCACCAACGTGAAAACTAGGGCTGAGCTGGCATATCGTAGGAAATTCTGGCGTAACATGATGAGGACGGCGTTAACTTATGAAGAGTGGGCTCACGCTGCTAAAATGCTCGATAAAGAAACACCGAAAATGAACGAAAGTGATTTGTACGACGAAGAACTGGTGAGGAATAAGTTGCAAGAGCTCCGTCATAGACGACAAGAGGGTTCGTTGAGAGATATCATGTTTTGTATGCGTGCGGATTTAGTACGTAATCTGGGTAACATGTGTAACCCGGAACTTCACAAAGGCCGGCTTCATGTTCCAAAGCTAATAAAGGAATATATAGATGAGGTATATTTTTTTTCAGTACTCTTGCTTCTTTCGTTAATTTTGGACTAAAATCATAATGCATGTAGTTTCTAAGCGATTCTGTAATTTAATTGCCATCGCGGTTAGCAGTTTATTCCCCTTAGAATCAGCACTATAGATCTGTTATCTTTTCTTTCGTCCTACACATTCAATATTATATACATTGTTATGTTTTAGCTTTTAAGCTGAGCTTAACTTCTTCTTTTTTTTTTCTTTGAGGCTGGACTGCATTTGGTTGACCAGCTTGAAAGCTGAGGCTTTCTTGTTTTTTGGGCTAAAAAAGATTAAGCGTTTTTCTCAACCTAAGACAAAACCATCTTATTTGCAAAAATCTACAAACAAACAATTCCTTATATAACTGTGCCATGTCTCACATTTGGTATTGAAAATTTCATAGGTAGCAACCCAATTGAGGATGGTTTGCGACTCGGACTCGGAAGAGCTTTTATTAGAAGAAAAACTTGCTTTTATGCACGAAACTCGGCACGCGTTTGGTCGAACAGCTTTGCTTCTTAGCGGTGGTGCTTCTTTAGGATCTTTTCATATAGGGGTAGTGAAGACATTAGTCGAACACAAACTTTTGCCACGTATAATTGCGGGTTCGAGTGTAGGGTCTGTTATGTGCTCGGTTGTGGCGACCAGGTCTTGGCCCGAGCTACAAAGCTTTTTTGAAGATTCGTGGCATTCTTTGCAATTTTTTGACCAAATGGGGGGTATTTTCGCCGTTTTTAGACGAGTTATGACAAGAGGGGCGGTTCATGAGATTAGGCAACTGCAGGTAATGTTACTTTTGATATATGCATACAGTTTGAAAACTGGTTTTTGTTTGACATATTGTTCAGTATACTTGTCGAAATTATTGTTGGACATACGCTTCGATAAACTGCTTTGATCGGCATACAAATAAGATTTGCATAATGGCTCGTTTGGTTGCCTCCTAATAGTTCTTCTATAGTGGGTATGGAAAATGCACTTAAGTTTTTACTTTATGTACGTCTGGTAAAAATATAGTAATACTCAAGAGTCAAGAGTATACTTTTTGTATTGGAAATAGTGAAAAGTACTTTATAATAGTGTAAGATAGTTCTCAAAACCTGTAGTCTAAGACATAAAATTATGCTATTAGTGGTCATACAAACAATATATGTTACTTTTCTACTTTTAAAGCACGAGAGTACAGAAGTAAGGGCAACCAAGCAAGCCCAATGTTCATTATAATGGACATAAACTGATTTTGGACAATGTACTGAATAGTAAATTGAGATGTAAAGTTCACAATGCTGCTTGATCATAAATAGGTTAAAAATATGTCACTTAATTGAAATTGCAGGTAATGTTACGACACCTCACCAACAACCTCACATTTCAAGAGGCTTATGATATGACCGGGAGAGTTCTAGGAATCACAGTTTGCTCCCCAAGAAAACACGAACCGCCACGTTGCTTAAATTATTTAACTTCGCCACATGTCGTGATTTGGAGTGCTGTTACTGCCTCCTGTGCTTTTCCGGGGCTTTTCGAGGCGCAAGAATTAATGGCAAAAGATAGGAGTGGAGAAATTGTGCCGTATCATCCGCCATTTCATTTGGGCCCCGATGAAGGCTCAGGATCGTATACGAGGAGGTGGAGAGATGGGAGTTTGGAGATCGATTTGCCGATGATGCAATTGAAGGAGCTTTTTAATGTGAATCATTTTATTGTAAGCCAGGCTAATCCGCATATCGCTCCGTTACTTAGGATAAAGGATATTGTGAGAGCTTATGGGGGTAACTTTGCAGCAAAGGTGCGTTTGCTAATTTGGTTATTGACCTATGTACTTGTTTACCTGCAAGTTGCAACTTGTAAGCTGAGGGATTTGTTTGGTTGCAGAAGTTAGCCCAATTAGCTGGATCTTTTAGATTCTAAAAAAAGCTAAAGATGTTTAAACTGCTTATTCAAACCAAACACCCATAAAAAGTCTGCTTTTAAGATGATCAGTCAAATGCAGTTCAGCTATTAAGGAAATCGTAAAAGAAAATCTTTTCTTGTAAGCTGCAATGTAACAAAACCTAAGAAGTTTTGCTTCAAAGTTAAACTACAATTGGTTGATCACCTTGAAACTGAGTTTTTTTTTTGGGTAAATAAAGCTGAAGATTAGACTGGATGAACCTAAATAATTCAGCTTCTTGCTTAAAAGCTGTTACCAAACAAACCTCTTCATTTGATTTCCATTGTTTGTCTTTTTCTTGTGTAATCGGCTGTGTAAGAAAGAGCTTTTACTTGTTTTGGAATTTGTAGCTTGCTCACTTGACAGAGATGGAGGTGAAACACAGATGCAATCAAGTATTGGAACTCGGTTTTCCACTTGGCGGCTTGGCGAAGCTCTTTGCTCAAGATTGGGAGGGTGATGTCACCGTAGTTATGCCTGCTACTCTTGCTCAGGTACATTCAAATTATGTAATACGATGTATTTTCTCACGTGTGGTCTTTAACGGGGGACAATCTTTAATATAATTTCATTAAATCATATGGGGAAAGAAAAAGTAAGAATGAAAGGCCCTTGATTGAACTAAAATTAATTGAATTTTTAGTGGAAACAGGTGTTTTTTGTAAAATAAAATGTTCATTTTAAAATAGGATCTGTGCTTCCCTGTGTTCTATACTGACATTTTTATTAAATTCAGTACTCGAAAATCATACAAAACCCGTCTCACGTTGAGCTCCAAAAGGCTGCAAACCAAGGCCGGCGATGCACATGGGAAAAACTCTCGGCCGTGAAAGCCAACTGCGGCACGGAGATGGCCCTCGACGAGTGCGTCGCCATCCTCAACCACATGCGCCGCCTCAAACGCTCCGCCCAACGCGCCGCCGCCACCTCCTCGTCGCACCACCCTCTCTCTACCACCACCCGGTTCAACGCCTCCAGACGTATCCCTTCCTGGAACTGCCTCGCTCGCGAGAACTCTGCAGGTTCCCTTGACGAGGATGTCCTTGCTGACGTGGCGACCTCTTTCCACGCCGTGGGAAGACCCTCGCGTCCCTCTAGAGGTAACCATGATGGTAGTGATAGCGAAACCGAGAGCGTAGATTTGGGTTCTAATTCTTGGACGAGAACCGGGGGGCCTCTCATGAGGACTACCTCAGCAGATAAATTCGTCGATTTCGTTCAGAATTTGGATAGAGGGCAGATGGGTCATTCGAGTACTTTTACGGGTCCGTATTACCAGAGTTTGAGAGTGACCACACCCGATAGAAACTCGGACTCTGAGTTGGAACAGAGGGAGATTGGAACTCGGGTTAGCGGATCTATCATGGTCGGTGAAGGAGACTTGTTGCAACCCGAGAGGATACACAATGGGATAGTGTTCAATGTTGTGAGAAAAGAGGATTTGACGCCGTCGATTAATTCGGAAAATAACAGCCCATCGAATAATTCTGCTGCGGAATGTGTTCAGCTCGATTGTCCTGATAAGGAACTTGATTCGAGTTCGGAGTCTGATTATGAGGAACCTGATGAGGGGAAGATTTTTCAACATGAAGATGATACGGTTTTTTAAAACACGGGGTTAGGTGATCCGACAGAAGCATTGTTTTGTATAAAAAAGATCAATATATAATTTGTTTCTGTTGATTGTGTAAGTGGTGTGTTATTGTTCAATTCAACCATCTTGGTTGCTGTAAATAGATAAATTTGTATCTTATTAGAGCTAAAATTCATCTCATTTCCCCTTCCATCTGTTAAACCATTTACTCATTTAGTTTTGTTGTTCTCAAGTAATCAATTAGGAGTAATTTTTAAACTTGTGAATGTCACCATAGAGAGGACAGTGATAAGCCAAGATTAAGTAGACAGAGGGCTGGATTTTAAAAAATTAATATGGGGTCAAATTGTTATTTTCGTTATAAAAAAAAAATTACACTGTAAAAAATTGTCTTATGAAAATATTTGGATTGCAGCCCCCACCTATCAGAGGACTCGGTACTCGTGTCTTAAAGCTCCGATCAACTTGTATCAAAATTGTGTTACCCATCTTTCTTTTTTAACAAGTACATTCAGTCTTCGTCATTCCATGTCAATTTCACATTATTAGACTTCTTTTATGTATATATCAATGTATGTATGTATTTGTAGGTGTAGAAACTCTTCCATTATTATTATTATTATTATTGCAAACTAGCATATAAATTATAAACTCTTAGGTTGGGGAGCAGCCAAAACATTGATTAGGATGTTACCCAACTTGGAAGTTGGAAAAGACAGTGGATTATTTGTTGGAAGGCACACAATTTATTTATTTTCAATTATGTCTCTTAAATAAATTTAAGGGACAAAAACACCATGTATAAGTGAACTTGTACTTTGAGACACGATGTTGTTGGGATGGTTGTGAGTTGAGAGCAATTCTTAAAGCTTGTTTGGTTGTGATTTTAAGTTTAACCTTCTTTCTGGCTATCTACTTTAATTAAATCTCAACTTGTTTGTTTCGCTGTTTGTCTTTCTTGTAAGTGCCAAGCTTTAAAAACCGTTTTTTCACGGGTTTCTTTTCTAGGGAAAAATTAGGAGTTCGAGTGGAATATGTTTTGAGATAAGCTGACTTACGTGCTAAAGAAATTTAACTGCCTAGTCTTATTAAGAAAGTACTGAGTATATCGGAAACGATTGCGATGTCAAGATATCACATATGCTGCTTTTAAATACATAAACATTTGATTTCCTGAGATTATATTTAGACATTCGAACCACGTTAGCTGTTTACCATTGCTTGTTTCCCTTATCCTATTACTCGCATCTCGATTTCCCTTTGATTATTTTGCTAAATATTCATTTTCCCATTATTGCCATGAGCTGCCGTTTTCCAAACAGGTAACTAAAAAGTAAAAATTCGCACTTTCAAACGAGTACTCCGTTCTCTTATTACAAAAAAAAAACTCATTTCACTTTAAAATTATAAAATCTGTAATCTGTATCATTTGCTTGGTCGGTTAAGCATGGAAAGAAATCTAGTTATAAGCATAAAAAAGAAGGGTCAATTTAAAAGTTAAAAAAAAACTAAAGCTAAAGTGAGTACTTATAAGATCACAGCCAAACAAATCATAAATCATAAAACAAGTAAAGGCACTAAAGTAGGATGTTGTTAAAGTCTCCATATATACATCGATGGTGGTCCATTTCATGTGCAAATGTTCGCATTATTTCGTGTGCAATGTTTGCATTATTTCCTGTACTACTGCTACCTAACTCGTGTCACCATGATTCCAAATGTTTATATATATTATATGAAGTCAAAATAATACAATCGTTCATTTAAAATTCAACTAAATAAAAACATAAAGTAGAGAAAAATTATCCACAGTCATTATACATATATATATATATACCTTTATATATATAATTTTCAAAAAAAATCTCTATATACATCAATATTCTTCAACTACCACTTTGTTTATTTATTTATTTTGAAAATTCTGTATGTTTATTTTTTATTAGTTGAATTTTAAATGAACGATTGTATTATTTTGACTTCACATCATGTATATAAAGAGTTCGAGTCATGATAATTCTGAGTTAGGTATCCAACTTCCGTATTTCTTTCATCTTCTCATGCTATATATCATTTGTAGGGACTGAATCTCTTTCATTTTCTTATAAGGAAAAAAGAAAACATCCAGATTGATCCATTTTTATTTACACGACTATACAAGGTGGTTAACTTTATTTTTTGACTTATTTTTGTTAATCTGAAAAATTACGTATCAAATTTACGTCCAGATGTTTTTTTCTGTAATTTCTTCATTCAGATTATTTTAGATTAGTATTTTAAATTAGTATGATAACACTAAAGTATGACAATTATCAGACTCTTTCCAAGTCAACTTCACATGGTAATAAAGTGTGGTGTTAGAAAATGACGAAAATTAACATATTTAAAATGTCGATTTTATTTAGTGGAGCTTTCTTTCCAATGTGAAATTGTATTTTTTTTTCTATCTTATGTGAAACACATGTTTGAAACATGAAATTAATGGGGGTACGTAAGAGAAGTAAAGCGTTTTGGCATACCAACAAACTATAATTTATTTGGATTGTCCATGGTAATTAAGATCATTCTATTATAATAAGTCAACCCAATAAAAATTGAGACTGCTCAATTTAGCCATTTTTTTCCAAAAATACCTTCACTCTATTTTAATAATTATCAATATACATAATCTAATTAATTAACTATTTGTCCTCAATATATTTTACTAATTACGGATGTACCCTAAATTAATTAACAATTCGTTTTAACCTCCGTAACTATAATAAATTATACAAAATCTGAATATTATGTTAAAAATAAAATATATTACGAGATTTATGTCATTACGCGTCTCACACACAACGCGTGGGCAACTTTTACTAGTATTCATATACGAGTATATGACGTTAATCATTAGAATTGGATCTTTCATGCATTATAATTAGTGAGAGTTCCTTCAGATTTTGGATCAATATTAAAAAATAAAATAAAATGTCCCACTACCTTAGATTTCAAGATAAAAAGTGCATTATGTTTCAACTTTCCACATGATCCGTTTTTTGCTGTTTTTGAATGGTTGGTTATCCTAACTTTTTTTTTATCTTTGATCAAAATCAATCTCATTCAACTTTCAATAAAAGTTATAAAAATGTTACTATGTAACATTGTCTACATACACTTCTTGATAAAACCAGTGGTTAAAAAAAAATTAAGTTCCCAATTTTATTACGATAAGTTATTTTAGGGTAACACAACCGTAAACTCGTTAAAGGTCACTTAAAATCCAACACCTATTAATGAACGTAAAATAATTACTATGCTAAAATTAATTTAAAATTAAAACAAAAATATTCTATTAGTACATCATATTATAGTGCATCGTATGAATAAAAAAATAAAAGTCAAATTTATTAACCGTACTAAAAAAAAGTATCGGACCGATGCATTTCAAGTACGTTAGGTAAAAAATAAAAATCAAATTTATCAGTCGTACCGAAAAGGTATCGAATATGTAATCGTGTCAACAATTTTTTTACATAACCTTTTTTTATAGCTTTTGCTGATCATTAGATTGTATTGTTTTAATCCAATGACCCATAAAAAAAAAAAAAAAATATGCTACCCTAAAAAAAATAGAGGAGCCAAAATGGATCGGTTTCGAGACGGAAAGTTACATACATGGTTACTGGATAGCACTATTTCCGACGATAAAAATATTGTTGATTTTGGATATATCTCTTTTTTTGTTGAGATACACTCGAAAGCAAGAACAAATACGATAGCAACAACAAGAATATTGCGCATTTACATATGTAAGCCACATTAATATTTTTAAGTTGACGTAAAAGAAATGATGAATATCACCACTAGCTTCTCAAGCCTTTTCACTTTTCAAATTTCACAAAATGTTATTGACCAAATGGGTGATCCGGGTTGATCTGATATTATTTAGAGAGAGAAACTCTAAAATATAAAATGTATTATTATGATCAATTAAGTTTTACAATTGACACACACTACAAACAAATACTCAAATCCCGACGGGATTAGTGTCGGTATTTTTTGTTACGGGCTTATTAGCGACGGTTTTTGTGACGGCTTTGTGACAGTTTAGTCAATTTGCTACAGATTTGTGACAGATTTTTAAATTAGTGACAGGCTTGTGACAGCTTTTGACTCTCATTAAATCAAATATTATTTTATAGTGTCAAATGACTATTTATAGGCTAATTTAACTAACTCCATGTATGTTAACACTTATAGATTTAAATTACTAAAACTTTATATAGGGAACAATTGTGATGTCATAATATCACATATGTTGCTTGTAGATATGTGAACATTTGATTCATATTAAAAAGGTATTGTACACATACTAAACGGTGCATAGGGCCGGTATTAAACGCCTTAAACATTAGGTAAACTATACGAGAAAGACACTTGCTCAATTATTTTTCACATATACCTTACCTTATCTTTGAAAAATGCTATGGTTGCATGTTCATATACCTAGTCTTTTTCACATCATACGAGCATTGACATTAATCACCATATTTATATGCGGATATATATGCTAATGATTGTTGGCATAAATTATTGAGGAATATTTTGAGATACATAGAAGATGAAAAAACAAGAAACAAAAACTTAGTGGTGGCTGTATTAGTGGTTATATAATATAGTTGGTTCATCTAATTAAGTGGGAGCACATAACATATATATATATATATATATATATATATTCAAAACTGAGTGCTTGGGATGTTATAGAGAAGCCGTCTCCTTGATGCAGACGGCGGCTGTATTAGTTAGCTGGGGTATAAGTCACGTTACGTAATAAAAATTCAATCTATTAAAAAAAAAATTAATATTAATTAAATTTAGGGTAGACTCAAACTAGGGTTCCAATATATTTATTTGAGTTTTTAGTAGGTTAAGTTTTTATTACGTGACGTGATTTGTATCATTACCGTCATTATTAATCAAAATGCGTCCGCATAAAGCAAAAGCCGAGAGAGAATTCCCTTACTTCAACCAATTTTAGTTTTAGTCTAATGTACTTATTAAGTATAAGTGTCTGTTTGTTTAAAGGACTGAAGGACTGTATTGTAATCTTCTGTAAAGTATAAGTGTTTGTATGTAATTAGTTTTATCTGTAACATTGTATGTTTAAGTGACTGAATTGTAATCTTTTGTAAAATATGTAAATTGGACTTTGACAGACCAATTATGTGTACTCTGTAACTTAGATGACTTATTTGTAATTAGTAGAAACTATATTTATATAAATAGTTTCTCCAGTTTTGTTTTCAGAAATAATCAGAAATATATGTTCTTATTCTCTCTCTGTATATTCAATAAAAATTCATTTATATAAATAAATATAATTCAACCTCAAACAGATATTTATCATATTCTACAGTACTAGTCCTGTTTATCCTTAATTATACTAACAACCATAAATTCACCGCCAGACATTTATCTTTGGTCCAATCCCCTTTTATACATTTAGTATATTTTTTAATTTATTAATTAATAACGATTAGGATTTTAGTATACGACACACCGAAGATAATAGTGTACAATATTCACGATAGTGTTAATCGTTCGATATTTATTTCAAAATACACTATTATTCAAGGTGTGTCAACCAATAGTATTTTTTAGTTTTAATTTTAAATTAATTTTAGGAAATATATTTTTGGGTTTATTAACATATGTTAGTTAGTATTTTTTAGTTTTAATTTTGAATTAATTTTAGGATAGATATTTTTGGGTTCATGTGTTATGTTTTCAGTGTGTGACACACCCTAAATAATAATGGACAAAATTCATGATAGTGTTAATCGTTCGATGTTGATTCCAAAACATTGAACAAAAATGTAACATATAAAATTACATATTTTTCAAAGGCACCAAAAAGGATCCCATCTTTGCAGCTAATTTTTTTTTCAGATTGAATGAAGAAATCACCAAAATTTTGAAACCCTAGGCTATCATATCACAAATTTAATTCGCGTTTCTTTTTTTCTTCTGAAGTAACAAGCCAGATATTAGACATGACATATGAGCTGTACAAGTTTTAATTATAGAGCACAGTACAAATTTTATTGCTAGTTTTCTGTTTGTTGTCAATTACTTAGTGTGTGTAATTTTGATTGTTTTATAACTTGTATCAAAATTGTCGAAATGGATTTTTTTAATATGAATTATAAAATTTAACATTTGAACTCTATGATCAAATTTTGAAAATTTTCATTCCGATAATTTTGATATAAGTACTTAACCGATCAAAATTGTACATAGTTTCATAATGCACGGTTAAATAGGAATGTAATTAATAAGAATGATGTGAATGTGGGATTCATTGAGCACTGTGACATTGAAAGTAACAAAACGTTAATTGATTAGTATAACGTTATCTTTTTGTATGGTAATGGTATCGTACACATGTACCACCTAGTTGTAGCTAATATGACTCTACCACATTTTCGTGAATGTATAAATTATAATTTGAATGTGAAAAATATTTGTTTTACTGTGAATATTTCTAAATACCTTTTTACAATCCAATGATGCGATTGCATAGAAAAAGGACAATATGGAGGATGATTATTGAGACTACTTAGCATCGTGGGGGTCATGATATGACTTATCAATTGTTTTGTAGTATCATTTCGTGGAAATTCCAAAAGTGAAATGATAAATCAATATGTTTGTTTGCCCTATAGGTTATATAACCTATACGTAAACTTTGAGTAAAGACGTGAAATTGATTTTGGCTTTTTATGATTTGTTAATTATATTTAAATATTGATTGTATTTGAGAATTAAAATCTGGATGTTGAGTTCTCTAATCCAATAATTATAAAACTAATTCAACACTGGCTACTCACTAGCTGGTATATGGAACATTAATTATTTTCCTTATAATTTTTTACTTTGCTCGTTTCATGAAGATGTCACTAAAATAACTTTGCTCCTTTCATTGCAAATTGTTCCTATTTTTTTTTGTACAAATAACAATGATTAGAATCCCCAACCCTAAAACTTTATCATCCGCCGCTTGCCTGGGGCAGGGGAGAGGCGGCAGCGCCCCTCCTGCCCCCAGACCTTTTCTCCAGTCTCCGTCTCCTCTTTCTTTTCTCACCTCAACCCCTCTCCTCCCATCATTTCCCCTTCCTCGCCTCCCCTCTTCTTTCCCATCTACGGCTAGATCCGTCTATCTTCTATCATCTCTACACTCTTATTTACCCTTTTTCATCATTTTCTTAACCGTGTATGTCTCTTCTACCTTCTCCGCTCCGATAGACTCCATCCTTTTGGATCCCATTGATTGTCAATTGTGCCTTAATTAGTGGTAGTTTTTTTTTGCAAGCGAGATCTTGGATAGGGATGGGGTATGTGTGTCAGAAGTATTTGGACGGACGGGCATAGGTAGTTTCGGGGACTGATTAGATTGGATTAGCGAATGTGTTGGCACGCCGATCCAACTACAGCGCCGGATTGGGTCTTAATACTCTTCAGACTCCTTCGTCTCTCTTTACTTTTTGACCGGTATATACTTGTCTCATATGCCTCGATGCGAGTTTGTATATTTTGCTTATACTGAGCAGGGCCGTTTATTATTGAGTTGCATCCGTCAGATGGTTTTAGTTGTACCATTATTGATGTTTTATGCTATGTGATGTTGTCCCGACTATACATTTAGGAGTACTGACGGAGCTTGTCTTGATTGTGCTTTTGCTGAGGACACTTTTGAGTCTTTGTTAGGATTGTCGGTATGCGATTGAGTGGTTAGGTTAAGACTAATTCGGACGGTAGGTTGTTGCCTTTAGGTTCTTACGTCTGACCGGCCTGTTTATATCGGGTTGCTGACACTCCGATGACGCTTCTTTGAGTTGATTTTTGTGTGTTTCTTATGACATCCTTATGTCCGTTGTGGTCTATATGGTGTCTTACTTTTGCGACTACCATCCTTGTTACGCTTGGTGCGCCCGACAATTTTTTAGTGCTTCTGATAGTTGAGATTTTTTATGTTTCATTTTACGTCTTTTTAGGGTAGTTATCCCGTCTGTCTAGGGTGCGATGAGTCGACGGGTTTATATATGGATTTTGTGTACTTATGGACGCCCTTTGGGCTTTGTATTACTTCATTTTGGTTAGCCATTTGGATACTGTTTCAATGGCACTAAAATTATGTATGTTCGCTCGTTGTTCTTTAAAAAAAAAAAAAATGATTAGAATATTCATTGGAGTTGGGAGAAATATTTTTCCTCCCAAAGAGGGCATGTATATTCGCAAATGACCTAGTCCATTTTGTTTTCTTCTTTTAATTTAAAGTAATATGACCGTTGTTATGATAAGAAATGGTCCTAGAAGATACAAATTCCCAAAAAGAAACTACTACCCTTTTATTGCCAAGAAGTTGTTTCAGTCCTTCAAAAAACAAACATTGAATGTATCATACACATACTATTCCAAGACTAGGACGTGCCATTTTTTTTTACGTCCATTTTTTTTTTATAAAAAAAAATGGCTTCTATAACCAATTGATGAAATGTTTTATACTTTTAATACACGTACATGATTCGTTAGTGAAAACGAGTGAATATATACCAACTAGGTATCGATTAATAATTTGGTGATTTAAATCTACTCAGTGGCAAACCTTAGCTTATTTTTTCGAATGATGTAATCATTTTACAATTGGTTAAAAGTATAACCATACAGGTCAAGTACAAAAATTATTTATGTAATTAAAACACTTATATATTTCTAACATACACAATCTAGTGTATTTAGACAGTCAAGAAAATAAAATGGAAAACCCAAGCTTAAATGATATGGGAAAGATGAATAATTAGTTGTGGTTTTCATGTGTGTATCCATTTTAATAAGTAATCATTGTTTTTTTATTTTATTGTTTTTTTACCATATATATTAGTCAGACCAGCTCAAAAGAAGGAGAATTATAGTACAAATGAAAGTATTAGATTCTCGGCTGTATTACGCTAAGATAGTGATGTGATGAATCTCTTAAACAGTAGTAGTAGTATAAGATATCTCAAATATTCAACACCAAATTATCACGTGGATTGCGGAAATTTGGGGAAAATGGATATCTGACTATGTAAAACACAGTCATAAAAACTGTGTTTACATCTGTACCGTCCGATCAAATTATCCGACGGTTCAGACCTAAACACAGTTTTCCTGACACCTCTTCCGAAATTTGGGTTCTTTTAAATCCATTTACTCATGAGTTGTAATATAATACCAATTGTCATGTTTGTTGGGAAACCTAGAAGATGTAAGATTATAGAAATAATTAACAACTAAAACCAAGCTGTAAAAATACTTGGTAAGAATTCGAGGTCGGTAAATGTTGGGTAGTAAAACTCCGGCTATGCGCGATTTCAAGTTAAGGGTCATACCACTTTAGTCTTAATGACCTACTTTATTACCTGACATTATTATTGATCAAAAATTAAAGAGGACAATCTATGCATGTATTCTAATTTTCAACAACCCTCATTTTGAATTTGTTATGATACTCGTTGGTGAGTGTCTTATATTGATGTCTATTTAACACATCAAAACTAATTTGTAAATTATTACGATCTATAAGTGCTTAGTAAAATTTTATAATCAGTATAATCTCGAAAATTCACACATCAGCTGATTTGCTAACCAACCAATGATTAACATTCATAGCGCTAAATTAGGAAAGTCTAATACGGATAGTCGGATACTATAAGATTGAAAATTCGATTTTATTATTATTTGATTTATTAGTCACAAACAAATATTACCATAATCACTCAATATAAACAACTTACACGATTCTCCCAAATGTATAACGTCTTGGTTTTTATATCAAATTTTTTGTAAAAGTACAAATCTATTTCATTTACTAAATAAGTAATGGTGTAACTTGATAAGACAAAGTTAGAGTCACGTGTACGTACATCATATTATATGTATACATTATACACTTTTTTTTTTTTTGGGTAATATGTATACAGTCGTACACTATACACAAACATATACATAAATAAATAAAAGTAACGAAATTGTTAATTTTTTTTACTAAGTCAAAATAAGTTAATATTTTTAGCTTGCAAAAGGGGCCTACTGAATCAGAAAATGAGAAAACATACCATTTCATATCTGGTAATTAATTTAAAGGGACTAGAAACTTTAATATCAAAAGTTGGCACGTACCATGTTATCGTGCTTCCCATTCATGTAAAAGTAACATTTAATTAATTTTAGTTTAGTTTACTTACTGTACGTATAATTACTTTTAGTAGTTAACTAGTTTTTTTTTTTTTTTTTAAGATTAAACGAACCATCTATTAATAAATGAATATGTACGATTCCCGAAAAAACAATTACAAGAAATTACATTAGATGATAGGCTATGAAACTTAATCGCCAACAAAGTTCGGGCTAACCTTCCGATGTATGCTAATAAATATATTTCTACGATTGTTAGTAACATTACTTAACTTGTTCATGCTATTAATTACATAAAACTCAATGATTCTAAAAACTTGTTCGGGACTAGACTGCCTTTCTTCGTTAATTCTAGCATTGCGTTCCCGTCACAAACTATATTCCGTTGATGCGAGTAAACACTTTCCTAGAGTGGCGGATGCCGATTTTCCTTTGAAAACTGTACTTGACCAATTAACCCACTCGTTTCAAGTAACACACGAGCCCATAAATCCAGCTTTTGAACAACCGATAGTCCACACTCTTCTAGAAAACTCGCGTTGAAAAAATATGTGGTTTACACTTTTCGTATTTTTTAGACAAAGCAGACATTCATTAATTCTAACAAGCCCCATTTTTTTGAAGTCGATCAAAAGTTGAAAGTCTATTCAAAACGGCTAACCAAAATATGAAACTACATTTTGGATGTGAGATTCTTGCCCACACCATGTGGTGCCAAGAGACCGCCTCACTTTTTTTGCGTATAAAATCCCATACGGACTTAACGGAATAACCATAAGTAAGATCTGGTTTCCAGAAAACTTTTGGAGATGAAGACGGAAGCGGGACAAAAAGGGTTGAAAGATTATTCATAGGAACGAAAGACCATGCACAAAAGTTTTTTTAAAAATTATTAGAAAAAAGATGAGCAGTAATGACGGAATCATTCTACCCACACAGACCAGTTATCAATGTAAAGACAAGCCATCACATCCACAAATAAAATACATACACAACACAAGACAGGCAATAAAACGTAAGTATTAATTATATTATACCAACATATATACATACATAAACATATAAATATACAATCTTCAAGACATTCATTCACAGGGAAGCTTCGTGGAAGTTGCCATGGCTTTCTCTTTCCCTCTCTTCTATCTCCTTATAACTCCCACCTTCCTTTCTCCTTCTTTCTCACCAAACCCTCTTTCCATCTCTTTCTTTCAAACACTTTTTTACATATTTCTATTTTCGCTACGGAAAATACAGACGTAACATATTTTGTTTCCAACACTTTTTGGTTTTTATAATAATCTTGTGACAGATTTATAACATATTTTACCGTATCTAACCTTTTTCTTAGTTTTTTATTTCTTGAAAACTACTACTACTTATATATCATGAAGCTAGCAGTTTCATTCAACCCTAAAAAGATATTCCGGTCCAAGAAATCGTCCCGGTCCATTTCAAGATCGGACGCTTCATTTAGCTCATCGTCGGACGATTCGTTGCAGAAGGGTGATGAGGTTGGGAAAGAGACTCCGACGACTGTTTTGCCGGTGGTGGAGAATGGTGGTGGTGGTGGATGGGAGGAGCTTGTGGAGGCTTTCAAGATGATGGATAGAGACCGTGACGGAAAGATTACGAGAGAGGAGCTTGAAGCTGTTCTTTGTAGGGTCGGCGGAGACTGTCCGCCGACCCGAGAAGAGATTTCCCTCATGATTACCGAGGTGAGGTTTTTTGTTTTATATTTGTTTATAAGATTGATTTCCCCCTTTATAAATAGTTGTTTTTGTTATTATTATAATTGATAAAGATAATGTTCCATTAAATCAATAAATACGCACTAACATCAAAGTCATCCAATTGATAGACATGTAATTATGGATTTATAGTTTAGTTAATTGTTATTCATAAACAAGTAAAACTACTAATAGATTCAGGTTAAGAAACAGTTTTTTTATGATAGAAGTACAAAATAAAGTTACTAATAGATTCAGGTTAAGAAACAGTTTTTTTATGATAAAAGTACAAAATAGGTCTAGTTCCAAGCAAAATCTTAACGAGAAAGTACTCAAATCTTTTGGTATGTTCTGGAACAATTGATCTTTTTAATGTGATAATACTCAAACCTTGGTAAGTTCTGGAACAATTATTTTTTTTCACAAACTGTCATAAGAAGATTTTAATCTTTTAGAATTAAGAAGGATCAATTTGACTAATTATATGAGATGGGAGGTACATAGATGTACTATTGTAAATTAAATAGAAATAGAAGAATTTAGTGCTACATTGATTTTGGTAAATATAGGGGTGTGGTGAGTTCTGACACCTAACTCAAAAGAAAGAAAATAAAAAAAGACTGACCTTGTTTTAGTAAAGTGAATATACGTATATATACTAAAAATCTAAATAAATATATTGAAATACTAGTTGGAGTCTATCATAAATTTAGTTAATATTAATTAATTTTTTATTTTTTTTATTTTTATTTTTATTAGATTGAGTTTTTATTACGTGGCGTGACTTGTATACCATCCAACCAATACAGACTTTATCTTATGGCCCGAGTCCAGACATTCTGTCCACTTGAGTATATTAATTAAAATTGGGCGAAATCAAAATTTCCCTAGAAAAAATAAAAAGACTTAAAAGAAGATAAAATATTGGGTCAAATTTAAGCAAATAGACATAATCTATAGGGCCCTTTATAGATCAGTCTAGATAAGTTGGTTTAGATCATCTAATAACGTGCCAATCAATATTAAGTTTATAAAAAATACTATATTTCTTTCATAAATCTCACAAATATGCATTTTTTATTAACTAGGTGGACCCTGACGGAGACGGTTGCATCACCTTAGAGGAATTTGGTGCTATCAGTTCAGCCTTCGGCCCACCCGCGTGCGACTCGGAGCTTCGTGACGCATTCGACTTCTTCGATGCTGATCATGACGGTTTCATCACCGCTGAGGAGCTTCATGCGGTGTTCTCTTCCCTCGGTGACCAAGGGTGCACTCTAGTTGAGTGTCAACGCATGATAAGTGGCGTGGACCTAAACAATGATGGCTTAGTTTGTTTCGAGGAATTTGTTCGTATGATGGAGCAACAAAGATCATGATCGTTTACGGTCTTGTTTGGTTGTTTTGCTTAAAATCTGGACTGTATTTGGTTGGAAAGATGAGTTTTTCCGATAGTTTGGCGTGGATATGTTAGAAATTTAAGCTAAATGAACCTAGTTTTTTTTTTCGAACGTCAAAAAAGACAACCTTATTGCTTAAAATCTGCAACCAAACAACGACAATATATCGAGATAGAGATTTATCTTTATGCATGTTCTTTTGGGGAAGAAATTATGGTTAATTGATATTTTTTCGTTTTAACTTTTTTGGAGGGGATGTAATGGGGCTGTTTAGGGTGATAAGATTGCTTCGAGTGGTCGGATCGGAAGAGAATTGACCGGTTGGATGACCTTCAGATGTTGTAATCGAGAGTTGGACAAAATTTGTTTATATAAATGAAAATGTGAACCAAATATCATTTAATATGTTGATGAGTTTTTAGTTGTTTCATTTTTATATTATCATACGAAGTGATCTAGGGGTCATTTAGTTTTTACTTTGGTGATGTTTTTCAAAAAATATCAACATATACACTAAAAAGGTATAAATCCCTTGTAGGAGAAGTAAAAACTTTCTTTTTGATGTGTATATTTGTTTGATTTTTTTTTAAAAAAATTTCAATATCCGGTTCCGGTCTATTTTATTAATAATATCGTAAAAATATTATTAAAGCAAAGTAATTGATACAGGTGCAAAAGTTTTTCTTTCTTGGATTATTATACAGCTTTGCTAGTGATCAAATTACATAGTAAGTAGCATTTTATATTGAGACGTCATTTTAGGATAAGAACTCTTTTGCGGGATTACTAATTTCGGTATTAACAATCTGATAGTATTATGAATGTGATTTGAAAAGAAGGCCGGATAATACCACCCCCTATGGTATTGGAAATACATCTTTTTGCCATAATTTGTAGTCCGGATCGGATAACTAGCACGAAGTTTAATTTTTTGCCAAACATAGTATTTATGGGGTACACGGGATTAGTAATCAAATCCCGATATACTAATTATACAACCAAACGGGGCCTAAGTGTTTAAGAAAATTAATTTGGGCCAATTTTTGGACTATTGCTTCAATATAGACGGACGGAGAAGAGAGGTCTCACATTTTAAATGTGTATTTGGATTAATTAGTATACAAAGATTACATTTTTTTAGTATAAATAATTGTATGTTTAGTCGATAAATGTATGCGTCGTGATAAAGTTTTTGGTAAACCTATATGACTAATCGGTGTTATGGTGCAATTATGGTATGTGAATTATATTAGTTTTGTCTCAGTAATTCTAGTTTGCCTGCTTGGTGTACAACTATAATTCCAAAAAATAATTGATCTATGATAATTGCACTTTCTTTAATTAGGAGTTCTTCAAACAGGTAGTCAATTGTGTTTTAGAACAAATGATGCAGCATTATTGTCCTGGAAATTCGTAAAGAGGCTACGTTTTTAGCAGTGATCAACTATTGGTAGCGGCGGAGTCAGAATTTTTATTCAGAGGGGTCACACTTTATATACAAAACCGATAAATGCGAAAGAAAAATTCTTATCTAACACAGAATTCTGCGGCGTCATGCCTAACATATCAAACCTGTTTTTTTTATTGTGAAATGAGACTAACAAATCTTTCAAACTATACTATAAGGACCAAACTACATATATTAATCAAGTTTTATTTTAGGAAAGGGTATACAAAGTTTTCCATTGACCAGTACTATAAAAAAAAATAAAAATTGGTTATTTTCCTTTCTTACCCCCTCTAAAAAAATCATTAGCATTATTCAATTCAATTCAATTTTTAATGACTTTTTAGATATCAAAAGGTATACAAGTATTTTCAATCCTGAGGGGGTCGTATGACTCCTCTAAATGGCAGGTAGCTCTGCCCCTGACTATTAGGTAAAGAAAATGGTGTTGTTTAACAAGAGAGGGAGCCAGACTATACATTTGGTATAGTCTGGAAAACTCTCCTCTGTGAAACCATTGGATCAACAGTGGGGTCCACAGACTGTAAGATCCAATGGTGCCACAGGGAGAGTTTTTCAGACTATGCCAAATGTATAGTCTGGCACTCCTTGTCCGTTGTTTAACCATAAATATGGTTTTATTGAACCATTCAAAATATTCAAAACTACAACTTGGTGATAAGTGATAACCATCTGATGACTATTTCTGCACCTTACAAATGTCATGCTGGTTTTCAATGATCATTTGAGAAAAAAAAGAAACAAAACAAACAAAAGCAAGTATCTGTTACCTCAATTTCTTTAAAACAAACAGAAAAAAAAAATTCTAAAATTGACCGTGTAACCATTTGTATCTCCATTCCCGGAACTATAAAGAGACCGAACATCATCACGAGTTCTGCTTGGCTAGGTCGTTCCGTTAATTCGGAATGCTAAAAAAACCATCTTGAATTTTTAAGATTTTTGATAACATTTTTTGTTGGATTATCAAGTGTAGAAGAGTATTAGTCAATCTATACTGTTTGTGATAAGTAAGTAAGTTGTAAAGAGCTTATGAGATTTGCACTTTTTTTTTAATGCAACTTAGCACATATTTAACTACATAATTGTTGGTCAGCGTTTTAAAACATTTAATAAGTGAGCCAAATGAAATTAAAAGGGGTGGTTAAGTACTTTGACGTTTTCTTAATTGTAGTGGTGGCTTAATTAGAACTAGAAAAATGTTCAACATGTGCAAACTACTAATATAATCATGAAAGTATCAAACAAATAATTATCTACTCATAAACTTATAACAATTCCAATAAAAAAAAATGTGATATACAAATTCCCAAGTTAACAAAGACACAATTGCCCACATATAATTAATTATACGTAGAAATATAGTTACATATGCTTGACAGATTATCAATTATCATTTTAAAAGGTCTTTACTTATATTTTAATAATACACTACTGGTTGTTCAGTTTCGAAAATATTAATTTAGGTATAGATACTGTATATATTAATATAAAACTATAAATTAGCCCAATGAGAACATCAATATTCTAAAATTTGCAATAATATAGATTTTGTTGAAGTAATTAACTTTTTTCATTGTTAGCAACCGTCAAGTCTAAAACAAGCTCATCTCAAAGTTAAAAAAATACAACTATTGTTGGTTACGTTCTAAATAAACACAATAATTTCTACGGAAAAGAAATTGACAAATAAACAGAAAATGTTTTCCTCAAATATATAAATATAAATTACAACCTTCAAAATTAAAAGTATGTAAATGATACCGAAATGGACTAAAGTCCGAAACGAGATAACTGCAAGCAGTTTCCCTTAAATGATATTTGTCCCGCCACCTCTGCTTCTGACTAAATGGGGCACTTCGTTCCCAAGGTACAACGTCTATCACATGTGACTCGGCGGAAACAGCACCGAGCCACGGTCGGGCCGTTGGTAGTGCGGTACTCTCTCTATATGTATGCATATGTGTTTGTGTGTGAATGTGTGTATATGCCATGTATTTTCTTTGTTATGGAAAAGTCCCAAAAAAATAGACCAATACTATCATTTTTAAACATTTTATTTATAAATTATTTTATAATTAAAGACATATAAATATAAATAATGAATGATTTTATAACCACTGATATATTATTTCTATAATTTTTATCAAGTATTCAAGTGAGACAACATTTTAACACGTTCCATCATCACGGGAAGTATCTATTGTGGACAAGAACAAAAAACTGGCAATTAATTATTTTTGAACACTCATGAGCTGTCCCTGAATTTATGCTAGATTGGTTGTTTTTTTCTTCTGTTTTTATTACCAGAGCAAATTGCGCACCACTTTGCTTATAATTTTTATCAAACATATCAATTTTATATTTTTAGTTTAACGGTTTAACTTTATACATTTTCCAGTTTTCTTATCAAATTTATTATCATAACTAAATATTACTTTTTTTTAATATACTTCTATCAAAAAATTTCAACCCAAACTAATTTACTAGACAACCATAAGTTAAACGTTTCATCATATTTAAATTAAAAGGTAGACTTTTTACAAATTATAAGGAAACGTTTTGTTTTATACAAATTATCATTTTTTTTTTATCAATTTCTCTATCACAACTATACAACTCATCTTTTTGTTATTTTATTAATTTACATGTGAAAATTACAAATAAAGGAGAGGGAATAAGAGAAAAGTAATAGAGATAAATTATTATATTAATTATAATAAACATCTTGATCTCTTATATTTGAGAGATATTTGAGTTCGTGTATATTTAATATAATGGATAAACAAACTAATACATACATAATTTTAGAACAATTTAATTATATTTAAGCTAAATCGGTTATATGCCGACATGATAAATTGTCTTTTGGTTTTCAATTTCAATGTTCGTTTTTGTTAATAATTCTTTCAGTTTTGCCTTTCGGCGGTTTTCCATGATTGCAGATACAAACAAGTCTTGGCTGGATTTTTTATGGCTGAGTGATTGTGTGGAACAGAAAATAAGGATATTACAGTGTGTTTTATGGACTTTTTTTTGGCTTATTTTGGACTCAAGGAAAGTGATTGAAAGAAAATTCATGCAACTTAAGCAACATATTACATACTCTATTTTAATATTTTATTAGATCAAATTAACATGCATAGTATACACATGCATGCATACTTTTTGTGTGCTTATGTCAAACATTTTGTACAATAGATAACGTTTGATATAATCTTCGACATATTGAGATATTCCTACATCATGTATTTGTTCATCTTCGATTGATTTGTAAACTTATTGTTGTTACAATCGGAGGCTTATTTAGACCAAGAACAGTAACAAAAGAAAAGAAAAGAAACGGGAAAACCACGTATATAAAGGCTCATATCGTGGCCATCCGCCGGTAACGGAGCAATCTCCCTCAACACGTATACAAATGATGTCGTTTGAATCAACTTTGCTAGCCGTTCGTGTGAGACTCGTTGAATACTACTACCGGCACCAGGCCATAATATTATCATTTGGAATCCTGATCAGTGATCCGATATTATATTCATCCACCCCTTATACCAAGCAAAATCCAAGCCATGCAGAATAGCAATAGCCCGTAGTTTCCCGTTGAATATAAAGGCACGACCAATATGCGCACTGATAGCAGGAACAATGATGATTATAACAGTATCTATCGGTGACGGTGAAGGACACCATTTGGAAGTCACCACCCATGGTGCTAATTAGAAAGTCGTCCACCTATCATGAGACGAATCCGGGATCCTGATGAAAGAGTCAATACGTGAATGGATTTTTCTTTAACAAAATTTTAATTCTCGTTTCCAAATAAATATATGTCATTGCTATGAAAACGGAACCATTTTTGGCTATTACATATAAAACCAATTAGCCTTTGAAAAGCGAAGATCAATCTACAATGTTAGTCACGTCGAGAGTGACATACTTAGTTAGTCCTTTATAACTTTTTACATACTATTAAAAAACTCTAATTTTTCATACGAATTTAGATCGAATGATATAAATATATCACCATATCTAAAAAACACATCTTGGTGATCACCCAATTAAACTTTACTATTTAAAAAGACCTTCATTTTCATCACAAGGAAAACCAGAAATAACTCTGCAAAAAAACATTAATAGTGATATTCACACAAGTGAGAACAAACCTAGCTTGTACGTAACTCACATACATGACATGACTTACACCGCATGTTAAAATAAAATTTAGCGACCACATCTGAATTAGGGCAGAGTTCGGTCCGGTTTTTAGCAAAACCAGTACCGAAACCGAGCAGATTTTTCGATTCGGTCTTTTTCGGTTTTAGGTCTTTTTATTTTTTGGATCGAATTAAACCGGTTTGTTTCGTTCCGGTTTCGGTCTTTCGTTTTTTCTTCGGGTTTTTTCAGTCTTTTCGGTTTTATTTTCGGGTTTTCGGTTTTTCCGGTTTTTTGCTTTTTTACTTTTTTGGTTTTTTCGATCCGATTTAATGTAAAAAAAACCAAACCGAAAAAGTTTCGGTTTTTCGGTTCGGTTTTTTCGGGTTTTCGCTCGGCCATATTATGATCAATACTAATATTTAAACATAATAAAAATTATGCCACTTATTCAAATTTTGGGGACTATTACTACTTCAATCAAAACAACAATGACCAAAACAAAAAACTACAAAAAGATAAAATTTTAATTAATCAACTAAACAAAAATAAAAGTGTCAAAAATCAAAATATTTAATTTAGTTTTCAAAACAAATGCCCCGCCGCAATGCTCCATCGTCTCCGGCGAGCCTCCGCCGTGTCCCTTCGCCGCCCCTTTCTCTCTCCTCTCTCTACCCTCTCTCTTCCCCAAACACCAATACAACCTATCTCTAAACATGACCTCAAAACCTTAGTTCTCTCTCAATACAATAAAGGCAAATTCTTAAATCTTGTAAAAAATGTTATATCTTCACCATCTTTACTTTTAACTTCCTCAAATAACCTTACCCACAACTTAAAACCACTAGATTCCATCTGGGTATCTCTTAATTTCTTCTCAATCGAAGAGTTTTCGTCTCAAATAGCCGAAAAAGGTGTAAAGATTGAGTCTTTGTGCTCCAATGTAGGTCCCAATAGAGGTGAGTGTTTAATTTTGCCTAACTTGAAACTTAAAGTTTTGATTGAAGCTATTAGGTTGGTTCTAGAGGTTATTTACGATGACAGGTTCGTTACTTTTAGTTACGGTGGTCGTGTTAATACTGGTCGACACACGGCGATTCGGTACCTTAGAAACTCAGTCGAAAGCCCTAGTTGGTGGTTTTCCGTCTGTTTTGATCGGCACGAGTTTGATTTTAGTCATATCGATAAGTTGTGCATGATAATGGGTGAAAAGATTGGGGATAAGTTGCTTATAGATATGATTAGGAAGTTGTTTGAGTGTCAAGTGATTAAGATAGAATTCGGTGGATGCTATTTAGGGAGGGGTTTTCCTCAAGAATGTGCGTTGAGTTCGATTCTAGTTAACATTTACTTTAACGGGTTTGATAAAGAATTGCAAGATTTACGCTTAGAAATGAACCGTGGAAGCCCTCAATTTGATTCGAATGAGCTTGTTTCGGATTCTAGTAATGCTTTTTACAAGCCTTTGAAGATTTACGTCGTTAGGTACTTGGACGAGATACTATTGATCACATCGGGGACGAAGATTTTGACAATGGATTTGAAGAAAAAAGTTGTCGATATTTTGGAATCGGATTTGGGAATGAAGGTTGATAAAGTAAAAACAGCTATACATAGTGCGGTTACTGAAAAAATCGGTTTTATGGGTATGGAGCTACAAGCTGTTCCCCCTTCAGTTCTGCGCCCACCTATGTCGGAAAAAGCAGTCAGGGCAAGAAAGAAGTATTTAAGGCAAAAAGAAGTTAGGACTCTAGAGTTGAGGAATTTGAGAGAAACCAATAGGAAAAAACTTGGTTTGAAAATTATGAAACATGTATTTAAGAAGCTAAAACAAAGTGATGGGTTCAAATTCGACTTCCATATCGAAAATGAAGTTAGGCAGATTTTTAGTACTTGGGGAGATGAAGTAGTTAGAGACTTTTTAGGGTCTTTAGAGGAGCGTAGGGATTGGTATCGTAAATTAACTGCTGGCGATTTTCTTTCCTTGAGAAAGATTCGAGATCAACTGCCTCAAGATCTTATCGAATCGTATGACAATTTTCAAGAGCAAGTGGATAAGTATTTAAAGCCTGTGAATGCTATTAAAGCGCTGGAGGAGAGGGAGAGGAGAGAAGAAGAGGAATATGAGCAACGATATGCTGATAGAACTGTAGACGATTTGACAAAATTGTGTATGAAAGTATCTGCTCCTGAAGATTTAGTGAAAAAAGCAGTTAAACTGGCTGGTTTTACCAACCATCTAGGCCGACCTAGACCTATTAATTTACTTATGGCTCTCGAAGACGTCGATATAATCAAGTGGTATGCGGGCATAGGAAAAAGATGGCTCGATTTCTTTTGTTGTTGCCATAATTTCAAATTTGTGAAAACGGTTGTGAGTTATCACCTTAGGTTCTCTTGTATATTGACTTTAAAGGATAAGCACGAGGCGACGAAAAAAGAGGCTATTAAACATTACAGCAAGGATTTGAAGGTTTATGATCTAAATGGTGATGAAGAAGTCTATTTTCCAACAGAGAGAGAGATAAAGATGATGGGAGATGAAAATCTTTCAGATCCTAAACCTGTTGATGGGGCTCTAACCATGGCTTTGGTAAGATTGGCATATAATGAGCCCTCGAAGCGTTGTGTTGCTCATTTTTGTGGCAGGACAGATACGATTTTATATCGTATTCGTTTGCTGCAAAATGAATTGAAATTGAACCCTTTGGATGAGAAGAAGTGGGTGTTAGGGATGGGAGCCATTCATAAGAGTTTGAATAAAAAGTGTGTCCCTCTTTGTTCGGATCATATTAGCGATTTATATCTGGGAAAAATTACTCTCCAAGATGTTGATTGTACATATGTTGTGGATGTTAATTAAAGTGCTTTTATCTTGATAATTCTTTTTTCGATTAAAGATGTGTTGTGAATAGTGATTTATTCGCTCTTCTTAATGGAGATTAATTTTGGGTCTGAAAATCTTTAATTTGTTTATGTATAACATCTCTGTAGCAAATGCTTTTCTTATGAAAAAAGTTACTGCTATGTTAAAGAATATATGAGCTTTTCAATCCTGAATTTTGGTGTTCTGGTGTAAGTATCATTCTACAATTCATTTCATTGTTTCCTCTTTCAACTATCATCAGGTATATGATTTTGTGCTGAGTACAAGTTTTCATTCTGTTATTATTTTGATGCCAAGTTTGGTTAATAAGTTTAGATTATCCCACTGAAGGAAATGTGATGTCCGTTACGTATTGCTCCGTGCGACGAGGCTAGAGTTTAAAAGAAGTGCGATTACTGCTATTGTAATGTTGCAAGTTTGTCACTTTAATGATTGTGTTATTCAAGCAATGTAATTATATGACTATGTTGTAGGACGACGTAGTTTTTAATGGTGGGTGTCCTCAAAATTCAATCTTTTGAAAATGTATGCAAGTGCTGATATGATTGAAGAGGCAGAGGCGTTTTCGGAGAACTTGATAGACGAAATATTTCTTTTTACGTTACTTTACATGACTTGCCAAAGTTGCCAGTATTTTGATAAAGTGCAAGGCAAAAAAACAGTGTTGAAATATTGACATTATATATCGCAGCGTGTACTTTTGAACTGATATCTTTACGAGGTGATTTGTCATTTTAGTTTGTTATCAAATGTTGGCTTAGTAAGCGACAAATGATGGAGATAATCTGTACGTAGCAACCTCCATCTAAACGATTATAAATAGAACTGAGCGCATAATCTGAACTAATGGATTGATTTTGTGTTCTGGAGACTGATTGACTCCCTCGAAATGCAACAATGTTTCAAGATAAGTTCAATCTACACAGCAAAATATCATTCTAGTGTTGATATACATGTAAGCTAGTAGTACTGTACTCAATTAAAATTCTGTGCAATGGTAACAAAGTATTGTTAAAAATAGTTAATCTTATGAGTATATAACTAGTGCAAGCTCTGAATGCGTAAATATCTAAATTAACAATTACTATTATATTGAAGTGTCTTTACAATATATCCCACATTGAGAAATTAGAGAAATAATAAACAGTATATATACATACAGGGAGTATATACATTGCACGACCTTACTTGAACAGGATCTGTTCTATAGGAATCGTACCTCTGTATCCTTGATTACTAAGGAGACAGTGACCCAAGTCTGGTTGATGAACCACGACTGCCTAACCAGAGCGTGATTAACAGTTCTGTGGCCCAGGTTCCTGGGTTCATCTCAACAGTAGAGGATCGTTCCTAGGTAGAGTTTATTCTGCCTGGGATGGTTAAGCAGTTGTCTGACAGACCCCTCTTTTTTTTTTTTGGCTCATCAAAAACGGTTCCGAGATACTGGTTACAGGATTTTTTATTTTCCGTCGTTTTCCTGTATGTCAACTGTTCTTCCGAAACAAAAGCGTATATTTGTGAAGTAGCTTCTTTCGTGAATACACTGTCCACTGCATATAATTTGGGTGAACTACAAGCTGAATATTCATAATACTACAATCGACTATGTGTCTATGTAAGCTGAAAGTTTTTGAGTTGAAAATATGTAATTATCGTAGAACTCATTTCCAGTTTTCACCTTTATATATTGTCTAGTTGTATACTAACATCATACTTTTCCCAGGTAAGTTGAATATTGTCTTCGATTTTCACAATTTTGATTCGCCTTCACTTAGATACCAGTTCCTATTTCAAGGAATTTGTAAAAGATGCAAAGAAACTGAAAGTATTCCAAAGAACAGTACTTCTTCCAAGAGTTTCCCAAAAACCATTTCTGCATGTTCGAACCTGCCCGGCTGCCCCTAGAGTTTTGAAGATTGCCTTTGTTCAAAAAACCACTTTGAACAGGTTCTTATGTAGTTGTCATTACTTATAAACGACTGAGTCTGGGAATTTGGGATGGCACTTCTAACAAAATAACATGAAGAACACTTGCAACTTTTTTTTATAATGATTTACAGTCAGAGCTAACATTTCTATTAGATGTTTGCATGGTAATCACAGCATATTTTTTTTTCTGAATTCCCCATCGATGTGCATAGAGTCAAGTGTATTACTTTGACAAATTCCTCGGGAAAACATCCGTGCGTCTTCTATCCAGCCTCCAGTTTTTTGAAGATTGCCTCATTCAAAAGACAATTTCTAACATCTCCTTAGTTATGATCACATATAGATGGCTGAGATTTGAAATTTGGATGCCACCACTTAGCAAACAATGTGGAGAATTTCAGCAGAATATTTTATTAACATTCACATTCAGAGCTACATCTATATTGCATGTTTTGCGTGATTTTTTTATGACGAGTTTCAAGGTAATAATATCCAGTTTAGGTGATAGTTTTGTTGGCGTATCTGCGAGTATAGTAGGCGTCTTCAAATTGAGACTCGTCTAGCCTGTATTTTCTCAAAATGTTATTCAGGAGAAATAAATTTATATGGAGGAAGAGATCGTATCCACCTTTTCATAAGAGCATGTGTTAATGAATATCTTCCTTCAAACAACTTTATTTCGACTTGAATTTAATTTTGAAAATTTACACGATAGAAGTACATCAACTCTGACATATCCCCTTATGTAAATTAAATTATCTTGAAACCTCTTACACAAATCATGCAAACATTCAGTATTAAATACTAGCTCTGTTTGTGAATCTTTGTAAAAAGAAATCACAGGAATTCTTCACATTAATTGGTCAGTGCTGACCTCCCAGCTTACTAATAGTAACTAGGTAGATGCTGTTAGAATTGATCTTTTGAACGAGGGCTGTCCTAAAAGGTTAGAGGCCGGATCGAAGGTGCAGAGGCATTTCTTGGAGGAATCTAGGAGAAAGGATTTCGTTTCTCTGAACACTACAACTTTTTTGAACACCAAAGTTGCCCCCTACTCTAACAAAATGCAGATAGCATCGAGTCATTGACCTCCCAGCTTGTACCAGGAATGAATATCTTTTCCAAACCAAATCAGAATTGCAAAAAGTTTCAATATGATATACAACACACACAGGAAATTTAAGTGCACAAAACTATTTCACTGTGATTATTTTCAAGATATTTATTCAGCTTATATAGAAGCAGATGCTAGGGTACTAATGAACATCTTGGCTTGTAGTCACTCCATCTTGTCTGCAGATTTCTAAATGCCTCGTGGGAGCCAAAACTAGCTATCTATTTTGTTTCGAGAGATGAACTGATGACAGTCTGACACACGAAGAATAATAAGGACATATATTATGCGATCTTCCGGGACGTCTGGAAGATCGGTTGTTGGGCGCAAAAAGATAAAGTAGTCTGTCAGACAACTGCTTAACCATCCCAGGCAGAATAACTCTACCCAGGAACGATCCTCTACTGCTGAGATGAACCCAGAATCTGGGCCACAGAGCTGTTAATCACGCTCTGGTTAAGCAGTACTGTATTATGAATATTCAGCTTGTAGTTCACCCAAATTATATGCAGTGGACAGTGTATTCACGAAAGAAGCTACTTCATAAATATACGCTTTTGTTTCGGAAGAACAATTGACATACAGGAAAACGACGGAAAATAAAAAATCCTGTATCCAGTATCTCGGAAACCGGTTGATGAACAAAAAAAAAAGAGGGGGTCTGTCAGACAACTGCTTAACCATCCCAGACAGAATAAGCCTACCAAGGAACGATCCTCTACTGTATTATGAATATTCAGCTTGTAGTTCACCCAAATTATATGCAGTGGACAGTGTATTCACGAAAGAAGCTACTTCATAAATATACGCTTTTGTTTCGGAAGAACAATTGACATACAGGAAAACGACGGAAAATAAAAAATCCTGTATCCAGTATCTCGGAAACCGGTTGATGAACAAAAAAAAAAGAGGGGGTCTGTCAGACAACTGCTTAACCATCCCAGACAGAATAAGCCTACCAAGGAACGATCCTCTACTGTATTATGAATATTCAGCTTGTAGTTCACCCAAATTATATGCAGTGGACAGTGTATTCACGAAAGAAGCTACTTCATAAATATACGCTTTTGTTTTGGAAGAACAATTGACATACAGGAAAACGACGGAAAATAAAAAATCCTGTATCCAGTATCTCGGAAACCGGTTGATGAACAAAAAAAAAAGAGGGGGTCTGTCAGACAACTGCTTAACCATCCCAGACAGAATAAGCCTACCAAGGAACGATCCTCTACTGTATTATGAATATTCAGCTTGTAGTTCACCCAAATTATATGCAGTGGACAGTGTATTCACGAAAGAAGCTACTTCATAAATATACGCTTTTGTTTTGGAAGAACAATTGACATACAGGAAAACGACGGAAAATAAAAAATCCTGTATCCAGTATCTCGGAAACCGGTTGATGAGCAAAAAAAAAAGAGGGGGTCTGTCAGACAACTGCTTAACCATCCCAGGCAGAATAACTCTACCTAGGAACGATCCTCTACTGCTGAGATGAACCCAGAAACTGGAGCCACAGAGCTGTTAATCACGCTCTGGCTAAGCAGTCGTGGTTCATCAACCAGACTTGGGTCACTGTCTCCTTAGTAATCAAGGATACAGAGGTACGATTCCTATAGAACAGATCCTGTTCAAGTAAGGTCGTGCAATGTATATACTCCATGTATGTATATATACTGTTTATTATGTCTCTAATTTCTCAATGTGGGATATATTGTAAAGACGCATATAAAATTGCAAATTAGAAATTAACAATAGTTGTAAACTCTTTGCATTCCACTTCCGTAACATTAGAGTTTTTCTGTTTGAGTAAGATTTAACTGAATTGCAGCACATATATAAGAAATTACTTTCGAAGGATTACCTTCCCACCATAAATATCTAAGAAAAATGTAAAAACCTCATTATTGTTATTTTTTGCCGAAAGTCATCAAAGTAATTTGTTATTACCGGCATCATGAACTTCCTGTCTCCTGTGAAATGATAAGTATGAGTCTACAACGGTTACTGGATAGGAGTAACACGGTGAAGCTTCAAGTTGTTCTTTATCGTTATGGTCAAAGTAATTTTTTAGGAGTATATATTTACTAAATTACCTGACGACCTGTAAATTTCAAGACGAAAGTACATAAAAATGTCGTTAAAAGTTAGAAGGTTGTGAGACCGAGTTGTCGATCTCATGTCGACATTTTCGTCGTAGTGTACTAGAGTACCAAGTGTTAACTATATTCATCAAATCAAAACTATAAACAAAAGGAAGAAAATCGCATACAATTACAGGAAACCAACTGCCGGATCTACTTAAACTCTCTATTCTCATACAATTAAAGAAAATGATCATATGACACGTTGACGATTACAACATGCAATTAACCAAAACATATTATCAAAAAGTTTATTCTTAAAACATACAACTACACATATTTATCAGAGTTATATGTTTTGTAAATAAAAGTTTTGCTTTGTAATTTTTGGTAATTAGATTTTAAATTAAATAAACTAGTAAAATAATAAAGTATATAAGTATATGATCCCAATATATTACGGTGCTTATATATAAAAGATTGGATTTTTTGACCCAAAAACATCTGTTTTCAACCGTAAACCGTAAATTCAAATTACGGTTTGTAATTTGAATTTACAGTTTATCTTTTTTATTTTTACAAAAAAAAAAAAGATAAAAAAAAATAAAAAAAATAAACCGTAAATCCGAACATTACGGTTTTAATAACCCAAAATATAAAATAAAAAAAAAACACAGAGATCAGACAACAGTCTCTCTCTTATCTCTCACTTTCTCTCTCTGTGATCTTAAGAAATAACAATGGGGGGATTATCAGCAGCATTTGATTCAAAATCTGGGCAAATAATAATGATTACCCTTTTAATTATGATTGCTTCTTTCTACACTGGCACTCTTTTTATCCCAAATACTTCTTTTAATATTTCTCAATTCCCAACTAATTCTTCTTCTTCTTTGCCTGGTACTCTCTCTCTCTCTCTCTCTCTATATATATATATATATATATATATATCTTTGAAGTTTTATTTATTGTTTATCACTTATTAGGATCTTGAATTTTGGTGGGTAAAAAAATATTCTGTTTTTTTTTTGTTTATCACACATTGAAATCTAACATGTTTGTCATTTGTGGGTTTTGTTGTAAATGCAAGTGTTATTGGATTTTGCTTGTAAATTTTGGGTTTTATGAGAATTAGGAAGAAAAAGATTGAAAAAGGAGGATAAATTTGTTAAGTGTATTTTTGAACACATATTTTTCATTTATGGGTTTTGTTGTAAATGCAAATGTTATTGGACTGTGCTTGTAAATTTTGGGTTTTATGAGAATTAGGAAGAAAAAGATTGAAAAAAGAGGGTAAATTTGATAAGTGTATTTTTGAACACATATTTTTCATTTATGGGTTTTGTTGTAATTGCAAATGTTATTGGACTGTGCTTGCAAATTTAGGGAATTATGAGAATTAGGAAGAAAAAGATTAAAAAGGAGATAAATTTGGGAAGTGTACTTTTTAATATATGTTTTCCAATTCTGGGTTTTTTTTCAAATGCCAAAGGTTATTGGATTATGCTTGTAAATTTAGGGAATTATGAGAATTAGAAAGAAAAAGAGATAAATTTTGTTTAGGAGTACTTTTGATTACATGTTTTTCAATTCTGGGTTTTTTTTTAAATGCCAAGGATTATTGGACTGTGCTCGTTAATTAGGGAATTATGAGAATTAGGAAGAAAAAGATTGAAAAAGGAAATAACTTTGATAAGTGTACTTTCGAATACATGTTTTTCAATTCTGTTTTTTTTTTTGAAGTGTCAAAAGTTATTAGATTGTGCTTGTTAATTAAGAATCTTGCAAATTAGAAAGAAAAAAGGTTAAAAGCGAGATATGTTTGTTGAGTGTACTTTTTTGTGGGTAGCTTGGAAGCATAAAGATTTGTTTTTTTCCCCATGTAAAAGTGATAATCACGCTACATGAGCTGGTAACTCGGCCACACAGTATGTTAGTACGTTTACATTTTCTTCCTTCTTTAGTGTAGCCGATGTAGCTGGAATAGAAAACTAATTTTCAATAAAATGAAAATATAGCTTAAAAGCTGATCATCGTGGTACATGTGGCTTATGAGTAGAAAAGCAAAGAAGCTTGACTTGAAAAGCTACTCTAAACAAGCCTTGCGAACAAAGTAGAAACTCGTGAGCATCCATATGTATGTCGCTTATAAGATATCTCTAATTTTATTCTGAGAATAAGAAAAGAGTTTCAGGGATGCATTAGATTCAGTAAAGATGCATAAGCCGCAGGAAAAGATAATCTAATGTGGAAGATTGATTAAGCATGAACCTTCTCTTATTCTCTTAAGGAAATAGGAGTGTGTTTGCCCTGATAATGGTTGTTGAAAAAAGTCATTACCTTTTTTACCTTTGGGTGTTTATGGTTATATATAATGGGTCTTAAAGTTATTGCCAAATTACTTGTCATTCCTCGCCTCATGCTTCCATTTACATTTGTGTGCTCAACAATTATCTTCGTTTAAACTATTGAATAGATATTAAAAAGAGGACGTGTAGGAGAGACGGAGAAATGAAAGGATGGAACAGTGTAAAATTATCTGAGTACATATAATGGAAATCTCAATAAAGATTAACACTTAAAAAAGAATCTCAATAAAGGAGTACATAGGAAAAAGTGCACCCTAATTTATATCTACGGGGATTGAATGGAATAGATCGTCTTTGACTATATACGATAGAAAAATCTTGATTTGAGTGCACTAGAAGCGTAAAACCCTTTTAGGTTGGCTTGAAGTGTAAGGATAGTATTTGCCTGTATAAGATGGAGAGTTCTCGATCATAGAGTGCTTAAGAGAAGGGATTTTTTTTTTATCTGTGGCTTTGAGTGCCAGTAGGTGAAGTAAAAGGACATACTTCGCATATTTGCAGCAAATATCATCTCATGTACAAATATAATATAGCTATCTATATTCATATTATGTTTGCACCATAGCGTTATGGTTTTACGCCTTTTCAGGTACTCCAACTTTCACAAACAAGGTCGCACTTTCTTACAGAAAAACGCCACTAACAATCCCTGCAAGCGGCATAAACATATGCCCTTTACCGTTCAATGAGTACAACCCATGCCACAATGTTACATACATAAAAGAATTGCTCCCGAAACTGGACCTTGCGAGGAGAGAAGAACTAGAGAGACACTGTCCTCCTCTAGACAGACGTTTATTTTGCTTAGTCCCTCCACCAGATGATTATAAGGTACCTATAAGGTGGCCCATTAGTAGGGACTACGTGTGGCGTAGCAATGTGAACCATACTCATTTAGCTGAGGTAAAAGGAGGACAAAATTGGGTTCATGAGAAAGATATTCTATGGTGGTTCCCTGGTGGTGGTACTCACTTCAAGCACGGGGCTTCGGAGTACATAGAGAGGTACGCTATTTTTTATAAGAAAGAAAGAAAAGTCATTATGCATTTTTTATCAGCATTTAAATATACACGTTTTGCTGTTTTATGGCTGCGTTTGTAAGGAAATGAATAGAACAATTTAACCTGTTAAATTTTAGCAAGTTCACATACTGGCACAAGGCCTCAACCTACCTAGAGAGGTATACTGGCCAATTAGTACTTTTAATATTAACTTTTGTTAAAAGATATTGTTACTTTGTATTATGTGTAGGCTTAATAGACTATTTGCCATTGGGTGGTTGTATATTCATTTACGTTCTAAAACTGAATATTCCAGTTTAACTATTCAAATAACTTATGCAATACACATTTAGGCATTTGGGTGCTTTACCCAGTGTCTGCGAAAAATAGTTACCTTGATTGAGTATTACACATTTGTAGCCATAAGCTATTGTGGGAGCTTATCACCAGTTTACTCTTTAATTACTGTAAAACAGCATTCTCCGGTCCTTAACCATGCCTTTTGTGCTTCATAAATAAGTTATCGACTAACTTTCATTTAAAAATACGGTATGGGTGATGCATAAATCCTTCTAGTTGGCAAAGCCTTTGCAACTCTCCTATAGGCTAGCTATAAGCCTGACTGTGTACAACGTTTTTTATTACAGACTAGGAAATATGACCACTAATGACACCGGTGATCTGCGTACTTCTGGTGTTTTCCAAGTTTTGGATGTTGGTTGTGGAGTTGCTAGCTTTTCAGCTTATCTTTTACCCTTAAATATACAAACAATGTCCTTTGCTCCTAAAGATGGCCACGAAAATCAAATTCAGTTTGCTCTTGAGCGAGGAATTGGTGCAATGATCTCTGCTATTTCAACTAAACAGCTACCGTATCCGAGTGCTTCTTTTGAAATGGTTCATTGTTCGAGGTGTCGAGTTGATTGGCACGAAAATGGTAATCTTTATTTAGTTTATAGTATCATTTCTCGCGTCTTATTTTATGTTGGCTGGTTGGCTCTTTAACCTAAATTTGATCAAAGTCATTACTTTGTTCCCTTAGTAACAGCCTTGAATTAGTCGGGTTTATTAAGGTTCTCTACCTTCTACTAGCTAGAAAATTCAATTTTGTATTCTGTAACACGAAAAGTTGGTTTAGTACCTTATACGACAGTTATATGTCAATTCAGAGTTTCTCGTCCAATTATTTTAACAAGTTAATAAATTGACAATTAAGAGAACTATGGTATTCGATTTAAAGGTAAAAGAGACTCTGCCTGAGGTCACAATTTTCCATCCAATTTTTCAATAATTTAACATATGCACTAAGTTGACAAATTAGTCTAGTATTGGGTACTAAACTAATTTTTTCGTACTTTTGAGTTTCGCTGATAGTAAAGGGTACAAGCTTGTACCCTTCGTCAGTCGGTCCAATTAGTTATCATCTAGTATTTATTTTGATGCCGAGTATAAAAAATTTCTGTCCTTGTATACATTACAATTTTATGTATATACAGATGGTATTCTTCTCAAGGAAGTGAATCGTCTCCTCCGACCCAATGGATACTTTGTTTATTCAGCTCCACCTGCCTATCGTAAAGATAAAGAATATCCAATTATATGGGATAAATTAACAACTATAACCTCAGCAATGTGCTGGAAACTAATTGCTCGTAAAGTACAGACTGCAATTTGGATAAAGGAAGATGATCAATCGTGTATACGTGACAATGCAGAGAAAAAACTTATAAGTATATGTGATTCTGTAGATGAGTCTAAACCCTCGTGGAAAATCCCACTTAGGAACTGTGTACGTGTAAGTACAGAAGGAAATAATCATTATAAGCTCCCACCAAGTCCTCAACGTCTTTCGGAGTACTCAGAGAGTCTCAAAAGTGCAGGTATGTACCTGTCAGATCAAATAGTTGTATGACATTTCATGAAAAAAGAAGTTAAAGTTTGAAGTATTACATGCTTGAGGTGGGCGGAAAAAATTGTTTGTTAAGTAAATTTATAAGTGAAAAAATGAATCTGTGTGCCGTTTTGGTTGGTTTGGATTAAAAAGGCCCTTTTATAAGTAATACTCCACTTAAATCATTCCGCTCTTCTGCTTTAATTGTGTAAAATAGTTAGATGCTGTTTTACAAAAAAGGATGATACTTAATTGAGGTAGTTAAGAAGTAAAGTACTTATAAGTTTTAAGAAATACTTGTTTGATGTGATTGGGAAAGTTTGCTTTCAAGTGCTAAGTGGAAAAAAAAATCTTGGATGAATCTGTGCGCCTTTTTCAATATATTGAAGTAATAGGGCCCTATCATTAGGAAAAAAAATTGAGGCTAACTGTAATAAATTTATGAAATGTTTGACTACCAATTTTTTTTGGAGATCGAAGCTTTAGTTTTTACTCCAAATAGAAACATGCTAAGAAGTGTACTAAATTTAGTCAACTACATGCATACTTTCTTAATACTTTATATGCACTCTACCATCCATATATATAGCTATACATATCTGCTAAAAGTGAAGTTACTTAAAACCTAATTTGATCGATTTGCCTTGGTATATGTATGTCAGGTATAGACAGAGAAAGGTTCCTCAAGAATACATTATATTGGCAAGATCAAGTTCGCCATTACTGGAGGCTAATGAACGTGGACGAGGCACAAATACGTAATGTAATGGATATGAATGCTTTTCTCGGTGGATTTGCAGTTGGTTTGAGTACATGGCCTGTTTGGGTGATGAATGTTGTTCCTATAAGCACTGAAAATACATTGTCGGCCGTTTATAACCGTGGTCTCGTTGGTGCTTATCATGACTGGTAAGTTCTTGTCAATCAATTATTTAGAAGGGGCAAGTTTGGCTGCATCTTGTAATTACAAAAATATAAGTTTAGATTGATCTGAAATGTACTTTTTTGCTATATTTCTATAGTTGTATTTGTATTGTGGCAACTCAAAGTTTAAAAAGGTCGCCATTCTATAATTAAAATTATTACAAGATATCTTTTATTTCTTGTATTAGTGATAAGAAGTTGAGTTGCCTAAGTTAGGTCTTGTTTGGTTGCGGATTTTAAGCAAATAAGTTCATTATTGTGTGTATGAAAAAAGACTAGGTTTTATAGCTAAAGCTCTCAAGCCAAAAATCCAGAAAAACTAGACCTTTAAGCTGGTCAACCAAAGATAGTACAATCTTGAAGCAAAAAAGCTGAGCTTTATGCTGCAACCAAACAAGGCCTGAGTTGGAATTTTCTTTTTTTCCAAAGTATGAACTTGCTTACCTAAAATAAATGTCGTGAACGTAAATAGGTTTTTTCTCTTATCGTGTCAACGAAACAACTATTTTGCTTTTTTACATATAAGTTCAAAAGTAACGAAGTAAGGTTCACCAATGACCACACCAAACCATATATAAAGCTACTTGGTGCTATGTGTGAGTTGTTTGCTAATTTTTTCCTTTTGCTAACATAGGTGTGAGCCATTTTCAACTTATCCACGCTCTTATGACTTATTACACGCCGACCACCTATTCTCTCTCTATAATAACCCGGAAGAAGGCTGCTTACTCGAGGACATTATGCTGGAAATGGACAGAATGATACGGCCTCAGGTATCTACTTAGATACAAATCTACTACTTTTATACTTGAGAACAAGAATATCTCTTACATGTTGGAAGCTGTTATCTGTTGGGAGTTGTTATGTTTTGATTAAAAGGGTATCAATAGTCGGTACCAAGCTAGTGAAAACTTTATTAGACTCTCTTTTAAGCCACCTTTGGTGTGACAAAATTGTGTGACATGTAAACAAATCCATTCAACAATTGTGTACATTGTTTGTTCTATAATTACTTTATTTGCAGGGATTTGTCATTATTCGAGATGAAGAGGCCGTTATATCAAGAATCAAGGAACTAGCTCCAAAGTTTCTTTGGGACTTCAAGTCACATTCGTTGGAGAACGAACAGAAGAAACCGGAACCAGTTTTGATTTGCAGAAAGAAGTTTTGGGCAATTGTGCAATAAAAGAGTTACCTAGCCTTAAAGAGCTCTTGCCCCCTGCCTCATGCAGCTGCTGAAGTTCAAAAAAATGCGATTTAGTCCTACCATAACATCTGCCTGCCCCGCTAGTCTTTCTTGCCTTGAAGGGACAGGCGATCTCTTTACATATGTATGTACATTAGAAACTGTTCTATCAAGTGTTGTAAGTTCTCTAGCTTATATGTTTGATCAATTAATTTATTATTTTCACACGTTCTCCTTTTTAGACATGGACTCGATGAGAACACATTGAGAACCTACATTTTTCACCTCATTATACACTGTAAAGGATCTGAAGGAAAGTTGTCTTTCATTAATCACTGATTGAATTGTTGCTCGAGTTTAGTTAAACTTGCATACAAGCACTAGTGTGACAACAATATTGTAATTTATACCTTGTTTTGGCTTGACGGGGAAGGGTTGGAGATAGAGAGAGACAGACAAAAGGCCCCTCACGAGATCGAGGGCAGAAGGGTATCGGAGTTTTACTAACTTGACTCTTTTTAATCAAATATATTTAACTTACTTACTTCGGTTTTTAGGTGAAGCCTCGTATCAATTTTGGTTCAGCAGTTCACATAAATGATGTTTTGGTACCTGAGGGGTACGCCTTTATCGATACCTGTAAACCGTCAAATGATACGCAAGGAATGTTACTATAAAATTAGTAACAACTAAAAATGCAGACTCAACTTGGGTCCTGTAAGTATTTGAGCTAGACCTACAGGTCTTGTTTGTCGGATGGGATTAAAGTGAGATTGAATTTCAAATGTAGTGGGTCCCACAAATATCACGTTTGGGTGGCTAAATATGGTCGGGATTATTAATGAAATAGGATTACAAATGATTTTGAAATGTATTGGAGTATTTACAATACCATGAGGAGTGTGGTATTAGATGTCTCAGGACTACACATGAAGGGTTATTCGTAATCCTGCTTTGACTCATAGTCCCAGGACTACGAATACCGCAACCAAACGCAGTGTAATTGGGTTTCAATCTAGAGAGTGTTCTCATTTCTACTCCATGTACTTACTGATGTACAACTAACTGTATAAGTAAAATTTTGACAATCTAATAAAATATTTAATGGAATTGAATAGCTATCTACATTATTGCTCAATCTTAGTAAACACTTTGCGTTTGGTTTGCCCTTATATTGGTGTTTAATATGTACCAATTATTGAACCTCCCACGTATGGTCCAGTCCAAAACCCTTCATTAAATGTAACAATTTAAGTAGTTATGCTAGTGTACTAGTAATAATATCAAAAAAGAAAATTCTTATAGTAGGGGTCAATTTTACCGTATCAATTGTCATCACTCCTTAAATGTTCACTAGTTCCAATAATTGAATATGTTCACTAGTTCCAATAATTGGTAGTCTTACAGTGAGATATCTAGCTTAGCATGCTTGACCTATTTTGTCGGTTTCTAAAATATTTTTTTTATACCAGGCTAAAAATATTATCTGATCAGGTGTCGGATTATATGAACCAGTTATTAATTAAATGAAAATATGATTTCAATATCGAAATAAAAATAATTTGTACACTTAACCCGGCACACATCATTTATCTTTCTAAAAAGTGTTGTTTTTTTGTGTGAGGTGTGTCAAAATTAGAACGTGGTCAATTTGGTGTATCTAGATTATCTGCATTCAACACACTAGTTTTCACTAATTATAATTTGTCACGTCACTGCAAAAGCGACCTACATATTCATTTGTTTAATTAAATTAGATTGTATTTCAACTCTACATTGTACCCATTAATTGTAACTAGAGAGCCTGTATTATATGTTATTTAATTAAAAAATTATGGTACTATAACCCCTGTATAGAAGAGAGAGAGGGAGTTTTGGTATAGTCTGAAAAACTTTTTTTTATGGAACCATTGGATCAACAGAGGGGCCCACAGACTGTAAGATCCAATGGTATCACAGAGATAGTTTTTCAGACTATACCTTGTCCGTATAGAATAAAGAAATAAATCAATACTACTTAGCTCCCGCCGTTTCATTTAATTGTTCACTATAAAACTACCTGTAATTTTGACCGGTCAAAAACTTGTTTAAAATTGTCGGAATGAAAATTTTCAAAAGTTGGTAATATAGTTCAAATATTAAATTTTATGATTATATTTAAAAAAATTCATTTCGACAATTTTGATACAAGTTATAAGCCGATAAAAATTACACGTAGTTTCGTAGTGCACAATTAAATGGAAACGGACGGAGTAATAATTAATTCCCAACAATGCCACATTGGCAACTAAGTCACAAGCTACACTTGGTAATGCACTTAACTAATGCCACTATTGAGTTTATTTAGAGCGTAGTAGAGTAAGGATTCCAATGTGTATTAAAATTCACCCCCGTGTAAACACTATTGAGTACATTAAAAACAACTTAAATGATCCAATGTGGTTGCTCTTAAAATATCAACTTATTGAGTTTAGATTCAATATAAAATTTTATAATGGGTATTGAGTTTACCATATTATAAAATCAAATCACATTTGGATACAAAAAAAAAAACTAAAGTATTAGGCTACCAATGCATTATATAAATTTAATATGGTATGGAATTCTACCTATTTATAACTAGCATGAGCACCGGTTAAAAAACTTTTTCATCCATGTCTACATATCTATTGAAAATTCGAATACACTTGTTTTATGCGGATCCAATAAGAAGAAAAAGATAGGACCAAAATATTAAATTTAATATTAAGATGAAAATAGAAAGTGATAATAGATAGGCTGAATTTTTTTACATTGTAAAAATGGTTAACTAAAACTAATAAAATAGGATTTTTATGTTAAGTTTAAATAGAAATGTATGAATTGATGAATGGAACAACTTTTAGACACGAGGCAAACACAGATATAGCATCGTCGAATTATACACACAATTTCCAAGTAATTAATGCATATAAATTTAGTGTTTAGACCTTCTTTTTCTTTTTTTGAAAGGGGAAATTTTAGTGTTTAGACCTGGATTTGAGCATATCCCACTTTTTTATTTATTTTTTTTTACATATACTGATATACGTAGACAATAATTCTACATTCTTAAACTATAAAACCAGTGTGATATGACCCTGCACGAGTCATGCAACTGAACAAAAGAATTGCAGCAAAACATAATCTTACTTAGTCGATGAATTTTAAATCGGTCTTAAACATAATTAGCTAATTAATAACAAAAAAAACGTGCTCGGCTCGGCTAATTAATAGTTCAACTCATGTGTATTTACATATAAACGAATTAAGTTAAGCAAACTGATCGAACACAAACATTTAGTAAACGACCCGAGCATGAGTAACGTCGGAGTTCCGATCATTTATGATAGGTTCCAGAAAAAAAATTGAACTTGTACCTGTGTATAATTCTCTTAAGCTCTCTCTATATATAAATATGAGTTAATGAAATTAATCAGTAGACTTTTGTTTCTACAAAAATATGCTACCTTTTTAAAAACTCGTTACTCCTAAATGGAGTAGTATATACGTAACTAAGATAATTCTATTTTAGATAGAAAATGAACCAAACCCAATTCGTGTTTGGCTGGTGAAATGTTCAATCTAAAGTCACTTATTTTTTAATGGTTTAAACGACCATTAACTAATACATCGACAAACAGTAACAAACCAAACCTTCGAAGTTCAAACCCTCGGTTCCGCTTGTCCAGTAAATCATGCGAGTCTGGTAAAAGGCATGTATATGCATTTTTAAAAGAGAACGCATGAAAATAATCTAAAATTCTGGTTGTGAAAATTTTGAAGATCGACCCGCACATTTTTCACTATAAAAAAATACCCAAATAATGACGGGATTAGTGACGGTATTTTTTGTTACGAGCTTATTAGCGACGGTTTTTGTTATGGATTTGTGACAGTTTAGTCAATTTGCGACAGATTTATGACATTTTTTTTAAATTAGCGACATGCTTGTGACAGTTTTTGACTATCACTAAATCAAACATTATTTTGTAGTGTTTATACTATTATGTACATACAAATCATGAATTATTTTAGTTTAACAAATAAAAAAAATATAGGCATAGTAAAAGTTAAACTTTCGGCTCCCACATTCCAGCTATCTAAAAAATGGTACACTTATATATATAAAAACATAAATAAATAAAAAAGAGAATTTTTCTCTCTTACTTTAGTGTGGTGATCAATTGATACAATCAAATGCCAATAATTAAGCAAAAAAAGTACTACTAATACTTTCAAATTGTATTTTGATGTTTTGATAAAAACAACAATATTTTATTGAAAATGTTATTATCCCTCACTACCACATTACAAGTATTATACGAAATCACGCGCAATTTTAACAGGTAAATAACTCGTATCTAAATTTTTAAAATAATTTTTTTAAAATGTTATCATACAGTTTAATATTTAAATCATGTAGAAAAAAAAAATAAAAAATTTAATTTCGACAATTTAGTTATTATTTAAATTCAATCAAACTTACACGTGGTTTCGCGGATTACTTCATTTAAAACCGGTAGAATAAGAGGCGGACCAGATAATAACAATAAGAACTCGTGCACTATCTAAATTAGGGCTAGCAAGAATTCAACAAAGAAAGAGAGAGAGAGAGTGAGAAAATGACATGACAAGACAAGACAAGACAACCCACGTTTGTCGCCCTACCTATACCAAGACTAGTCCTCTATATATATATATAACATGAAAAACATACAATAAAAAATTGTTATTAATTTCATTTACTATCCACTACAAAGCAGTAGTAATATATAAGTATGACTTTTCTTGTTTTATTTATTTATTTTTCTATATTTGTGGAGCTAACTCAAGTCTTAGAGCAACCTTACAACTTTACTCACAATTTTTATCATATTCAGGATAATTAGAATCGCTTTTATATTTTTAGGATAACAGTTTAAGTTTATACATTTTTCAGCTTGTCTATCAAATTTATTATCATAACTAAATATTACTATATTTTAATATATTTATATCAATTTTTTTCAAGACAAATTAATTTAATAGAGCGACTATATTAAATAAGTTAGACGTTTTCTCATATATAAAGTAAAAAAGTAAAATTTTATAACTTATAAGTAAACGTTTTGCTTTATACAAATTATCAGTTTTTTTTATCAATTTCTCTATCATAACTATATAACTCATCTTTTTGTTATTTTATTAATTTATATGCGAAAAGTGCAAATAAATGAGAGAGAATAAGAGAAAGGTAGGAGCGATAAATTATTATTTTAATTATAAGGGAACGTAATGAGCCCTTATATTTGAGGGATAATTGAGTTATGTATATTTAAGGTAATATATAAGAAAGCTTATGCGTGTACAATTTTAGAACAATATTTTCATATTTAAGGTAAATTGGTGATATAAAGGAACTAGTGCGATTAGTCTTAAGTCACCCAACAATAAAAACTCATTGATCAGAAAAAGAAAAAAAAAACATACTCACTCCCTCCAAATTATGAAAATGCAAGGAAAATATAATTTATTAAGTTTTTTTGTTCTTTTCAATCCAAATATCAAATTAAACGTGTAAAATTGTGGAGGTGAGATCTTGTCACATTCTACTATGCACATGCATATATTACTAATTAATTAGGGTTGAAATGTGGTCATTGTTTAAGATTTTTCAAAAAGTAATAATTAATTATGATTTGATTTGGAACAGAAAGATTTGTATAACTCAGTCTCGCCCATATCGAAAAGCTAGCCTAACTTTTGAATGTGGTTGACATATTTGATGGAAATTTCAAATATTTATTCTATTTCTATGGACTTCTATCGATCAAACCCATCAATTTAATTTAGTGAGAGTAAAAAATTATCACAATCCTGTCACTAATTTAAAAGTCTGTCACAAATCTATCGCAAATTGACTAAACTGTCACAAAACGTCACAAAAAAATCGCTAATAAGCTTGTAAAAAAAAATACCGTCACTAATTCCGTTACTATTTAAGTATTTTTTGGGGTGAATTGTCAGTCATGAATGAGTTGTAATACTACATATAGAGCATGATAATGCTAGCTAAATGTTCCGTGCAAGACATGTTAAATTGATGAGATGCATTTAAGATGTACCTGTAATTTCGAATCAATAACTTTGACTACAAACAGTTTAACATTAATATATCTTTGTGCACTTGCCTTGAACAAGTTCGCTTTTCATTATGCCTTCTAATTTATTTTCCTTTTTAGGGAAGATGATCATTTGATGTATACTTTACAAAAAGCATCAATTTTTTCTTTACAATGCATAAAGGGTTTACTCCCCAAAGGAGATGAGAGGTTATTCAACTTCCCCAATAATTTGGTCAAACGTTATTTTGATACTGAGGTTAATTTCTCTCTTATTTGATAATAAAGACTTCAAATATTTTCAATCTATTCTGATTGAAACAGGTTCAGTGACTTTCAATCATATGAATCAAAATAAAGACACTTAACATTAATATATCTTTGTGCACTTGCCTTGAACAAGTTCGCTTTTCATTACGTCTTCTAATTTCTTTTCCTTTTTAGGGAAGATGATCATTTGATGTATACTTTACAAAAAGCATCAATTTTTTCTTTACAATGCAGAAAGGGTTTAATGGAAGCCAAAACACTTGGTGCAATTATGGTATCATTATGACAAAACACATACTTGTATATTCTTAGCAGTAACCTCTTATGAGAAGTACTATTAGTTATGCAATTTTAGATAAAACTAATTTATTAGAGAATTGTCGAAGCGAACAAGTGAAGTATCGACCTTGATGTGTAAATTCAGGCAAGATTCGGGATTAAGATCGGATAAGGAAGACCGAGAAGTAATCAAATTTCGGTACAATGGAAACTAGAAGCCCAAAATGGAACTGCATTTCTTGTCCAATCACATTATGATCATTTTACTTTGTATTTCTTTGTACCTAGCTAACAATTAAATAACATTTCAAGTCTCCAAGAAACACAGATAAATCAAGCTTGCAATAGTTATATCCTTAGCTGAAGCAATTATGCGTGATGAATTTGTAATTTAATAAGAAACGTTTGTGATCGATAATGAGAGTCACAGATGTCTTATATATAGCATGGGACATGACAGTTCATGAACTAGCAGTCCTTTTTATGTGTCTTTGTGACTTGTTTGATGAGTTTTACTCAGTCTTAATATGGGATTTGAGTTTTGTACGAAACGAATACAGATCGATAGCTAGGCCTGCGTAAGAAAAGAAAGATGGATAGATGAATAAGTGAGTGAGTAAATTACGGAAAATGAGGCAAAAAGAATTGCAATATCAAAACAAATTGATGTGATTGGTCAATAGAAGAGAGTAAGAAAGGGGATTGGTCTAACCACTACTAAGTTTGTTACAAAACATACAACTTTGAGTAATTTGTATTTTGTAACAAATAGAATAGTAGTTTATAAGACGACTATAAATGTCCTAAATTATTACGAGGATCACAATATGTAATTTTATGACAGTCGAGTCACAATAGGAATTTAGCCGATTAACACAGTCAAGTCGTGACGGAGCTTAGCGATAAGAACCGTGATCATCAGGGTGGCCTTTTAGCTAACAAACAACCGGTCGGTTCAGGTGACTGCTCATAAATTTCTTTTCTTTCATGAAAATCGTACATAAGGGTGTTTTTAAAGAGCGGATTTTTTTTCATTCCGAGTTATGATTTTGGAACCTTTGAGCCGGCACTTGTGACCACACTGCAGTTAACATGAGGTGGAAACCGCACCAAATATGGTTTTGGCTTTAGATTAGAGACCATAGGAAATAAGTAAAAACATATTAGCTCAACTTTTTCACTCTCTTTCACACTCCCTTACATGTATTACATACTCATTTACATGTATAATAATATATTTTTGTTAAAATATACATTTTTATCCATATAAATATAAATGTATGGAGTGTGTAAGTTATATATATATTAGTAATACTAGATTTAATAAAAAAATTTATTTTTAATTAATATTTAAACTTATGCTAGACTCAATTAGGGTTCTACTATATTTTTATTTAGTTTTTTAGTATGTTGAATTTTTATTATATTTTATATTTATATTTTATTTTATTTTATTTTATCAAACTATAAATTATATTTTATATATATTTGAGAGTGTGAGAATTATATACAACTCGTGTGTCTAAGATCATTCATGAAATAAAACGATAAACCATAAGGTTGACCGTTGAATACTTAATTAAGAATACATCAAATATTAAAGATAAGAACGTAAAGCTTTATTTGGAGATGATGATGAATCAAAATTCTTAATTAGTTAGTTGTTAAAGTCTTTGGACTCATGATTGATCATGATAAATTATGTAGAAAGATGAGTCATTTTCAATTTTCATAAACAAAAACCACGTACATATTGTTGTTTTTTTAATCCCACACATGTATGACAAAGTGAGGGCTTCTCTATATATAATTTGCATATCTAATAATCCATGGCTATATATTTCGTATATCATGATAAAAAATAATTTGACTTGTATTGTTGTATCATTTGAGTCTTTAACCACCTCAAAAACAGTTTGTTTAATTTGGTGATAGATCGATTCTGTCACTAATTCGTATCATGGGTATGACCTAATTAAATGAAGTAAAATGAGTTTGGTCACACGCTTTATTATCCAAAAAATCAACTCATATATCCATCTCATCAAAAATTTTGATTTTTATTAATATTAGATTTAACAAATTTTTATTTTTAATTAATATTTAAATTTATGATAAATTCAATTAGGATTCTATTATATTTTTATTTGGTTTTTTAGTGTGTTGTATTTTTAGATTGAAGAATTTTTTTTTAATTATTATTTAAATTTAGGGTATGCTCAAATAGAGTTCTATTATATTTTTATTTGAGTTTTTAGTAGTTTGCATTTTTATTACGTGACATGACCAGTACTGCCATCTTCTAATTTTTTTTATTCAAACGTTAATGTCAAAATTTGACCACAAGTTTTTTAATAGTAATACAAATAAACGATATGTATAAATGAATAACTAGAAAATTTAATATATTAATTAGTGTTGAGAATGACATAACATTTTTTTCTTAATAGTAGTATCATTTTTTTGATACGTGTTAAAAAAAAAATTATAATTCTTTCATGCCATCGGGTAGATTTTTCAGATGAGTTTGATGGGTTGTTATAACATCACTCTTAGATTAATTGATTTGTATATATGACTTAAAAATGACTCCTGCGATTCTGAGATGGAGTTTTGTTGTCAAGGGCATATCAGAAATTCAGAAGTTCTATCATCATAAATTGACAGAATGTATGCTTTCTTTATATCTAAACCGAATGTACATATTTACTAAATTTTATAGGAGCTTATCATTGTTACACTACAAAAAAAATATTCAAATAGCGACGGGATTAGTGACGGTATTTTTTGTTACGAGCTTATTAGCGACGGTTTTTATGACGGTTTTGTGACAGTTTAGTCAATTTGCTACAGATTTGTGACAGATTTTTAAATTAGTGACAGTTTTTGACTCTCACTAAACCAAATATTATTTTGTAGTGTTATGAGAAGAAAAAAAAGAAAAAAGAATGTCTAGTTTTTATTTAAAAAAAACACTTTTTTAATGCGTGTCAGAAATTTATAAGCTATTCTCTATTTATCTCTAACAACTTTGTGACCAGAGAGAAAAGGTATAGAAATTAGAAATAGCTTTTCTAAAGAGATGTCTTTTAAAAGTGGTAGGAAAGTATGGATGCATTTTTAGTGCACTGCAAAAATTTAAGACAGTTTGTATTGAATTTTTCAGGCAGCAAAATAATGTTTTTAATTTTTTTTTTCTTCCAAATAATGTAATTTAACCCTAACACATACTAAAATCCTAACACATATTAATGAACCTCAAAATAAAACTCTAACACGTATTAATAAACTCCAAAATATAACATACAAAATTACATTATTTAAATAAATAAATAAAAAAACAGCAAAATGTTGTCTGAAAAAATTCAAGACAGACTGCATTGAATTTTTTCAAGACAGCAAAATCCATTCCGGTAAGTATTCCTCAAATTCGAAGCTATTTATAAAGTTTTTATCGATGTAACAATTTTAAATCATACTATTAATATAAGTCAATCCAAACATTTTGAGACTGTCCAATTTTGTTCAAATTTTCAAAAAATACTCTCACTCTAATATTGTAATTACTCTTAAATGTCATCACTCAATTCAAATACATAAATAACTTAAAAAATGTTATTTTCCACACATTTATATTCCAAACAAAATCATTATGTATTTTTTATAAGAGTAAAATATTATGTTACTCTTTATATACGATTGTTAATTAATTATATTTAATCATTCGATATTTAAATTTAAAAAAAAATATTAAGTTTATTTGTCGGAATCATATCTATGTCAATACGTATCGTACACGTAACACGTGGGAAACGATTAGCCCAGCTTATAAGTTTTAAAGTAATACGCAACTGGCCAACAAATGTACCTATCACTGGATTTGCAATATTAAATAGTTTTAAAATTAATTCCAGTTAAATAGTTAGACTTCCTTTACGTCTTAATTCACCAACAAAAGTTTTTTAATTTTCTTCCTTTGGTATATTGGAAACCAAATATTTTAAAAAGATTGCTTTAGATATGTCTACACATAACACGTTTAATTAGACACCAATAATTGGCATATAGTATTAAATTAATATTGCGCGATTTGTATTGAATATCATGCGATTTTGTATGTCTTTCTTTTGGGCTTTGCGTTTCTCGAAAACATCGATCTATTAGAAACAATTCATTTCCATAATGCACCGCCCTAGCGAGTCTTACAATGTTAATAATTTGAGTAAATTAGATTGTTATCATTCTCTCAAAAAATAATTCATTTTTTTTCATCTTCTCCCATTCACTTGAAGATTTAAATTGAATGGATTTTGTTTGATAAATTCACTTAAAAAAATAAAAGTGAATGAGTTTTTGTTTGTTATTTTGAATTGAATGAATTTTTGTTTGTTGAAATGAATAATTTTTTGTTTAATTTTTTTGAAGTAAATGAGATTTTATTTGGTACATTCGCTACAAAATACCAAATTGAATGAGTTATTTTTTATCCATTCATTTTAAAAACCTGAAGTGCATGAGATTTTGTTTGGTACATTCACTTCAAAATATTAATGTGAATGAACTTTTTATTTGTTATTTTAAATTGATTGAACGTTTTTTTTATCCATTCACTTCATATTTTTGAAGTGAATGAACTTTTTTTATGTTTTTTTTTAAGTGAATGAGATTTTGTTTGGTCCATTCAGTATAAAATCTTAAGGTGAATAAACGCTTTTTTTTTACCCATTCACTTCAAATTTTTGAAGTGAATAGACTTTTTTTATATTTTTGTAAGTGAATGAGATTTTGTTTGATCTAATATTCACTCTAAAATCTTGAAATGAATGAACGTTTTTTTTATCCATTCACTTCAATTTTTTAAGGTGGATGAGTTTTTATTTTATGTTTTTTTAAGCGAATGAGATTTTGTTTGATCCGTTCACTCTACAATCTTGAAGTGAATGGACGTTTTTTTATCCATTCACTTCAAAATTTGAAATGAATGAGCCTCTTTATGTTTTTTTTAAGTGAATGTGATTTTATTTTGTCAATTCACTCTAAAATCTTGAAATGAATTAACGTTTTTTTTGAATTTTTTTTATTTTAAAAATATTTTTTTATATTTTTAATAATTTTTAAATTTTTTATGTATTTATTTTATGTATAGTTTATTTTGATTTTTTTTTTTATATTTACAAAATGAATGAGATACTAACGAAATGAATTAGAAAAAAATTACATCAAAACGGAATTAGTTTTTTGAACTAGTACTAAAATGATTTTTTTTTATACTAAAATGGAATTGCCCCGATAACCCTATAATTCTGGGTTAGTAAATAATGTAGCTTTATTCTCCCATTAAAAAGATAAACTGTATCCAACGAAAAATCATAGACAAACATTTAATAATTATTTTGACCGTACATTTTTTTAACTCATTGATCATTTCGTTTCATATGCTTTAATCCACTTATATATATATATATATTTTGATATTTAGATAAATATAATACTAACAACTTTGCCAAAATCTCCACTTTAGGAGACAGTGAGACGTGGACTAATCAAAACCACACTCATAAAAGGTGTTAGCAATAAGTATAATATTGTATTAGGGAATTTCTTAAGATCTGTACATTTTTTATTTATCTATTCTGCCAAATTGGGTATCATAGTACCATTGGTAAAAGTTTAATAATTAATTAACCAATGGTTGAAATTAGGCTTTTGATTTGTGCAGACGCCTTTTGATTAATACAGACGGTAATTGTACAAATCACGCTACGTAATAAAAACTCAATCTATTAAAAATCCAAATAAATATATTGGAACCCTAGTTTGAGTTTATTCTAAATTTAAATATTAATTAAATTTATTTTTTTATTTTTTAGTAGATTGAGTTTTTATTACGTGGCGTGATTTATACTCCATCCCACTAATACATCCACCGTCTGTATCAAGCAGACAGCGTCTGTATTTAGCAGATTGCTGTATTTTGACCCACTTGGGCCACTTCCCGTCACCTATTTTGGAAAAAAAGTTTTTCTTCCAACCACTTTAATTGTAAAGAAATTGCACATTGAATAAATAAGTATATATGCATATATGTAGTAACGTAGGGACACGTTTTGTAGAGAAGAAAGAAAGTTTTCTTTATCCTTAGATTTTATATACTTTTATTAGCAACCATATCTTTCTTTACATTAGTAAATTGACATAATTAATATCGACAACCATCTGGTAAATTTAAGTTCTCTCTCAAGATAACATTTTATTTAAACAAACTTGATTATCATATTAATGTTGCGATTTTCATTAGTTTCTTTTTATCACTATGAAAATGGAGTCTTAAATTTGTTGATAAGCAATATGACTAGTAATGGCAATTATTTAAAAGTAGTACATGAAATCTTAAATTTGTCAAGCACTAGAGGGTTTTTTTGTCACTTCATGTATCTACCATTTACCAAATCAAAGAATAAAGATAGGCCGATGTCCTTTTTTTTATTTTTTATAAAGGTCAACCTTCCAGTTAAGCAAAATAACTTTCCAAGAAAAATATTTTTAGCAAATATGTAACACTTTTTGAAAAAGTCTTACAAGCATGAGAAAATAAATAAAGAAATGTATTTCATAGAAAGCCCTAAAAGTTGAGAGGATTGATGAAGAATTTGATTGGTGGGATGAGCATTTGGTGATTTGGTAGTGAAATATGGAGGTATTGAGTTGATATGAGTCCAATCAAATTCAATCACCAATACACAAATGGTAACCAGTTGAGCAATGTTTTGGACCTATTTACCCCCACAAAAACCCTTATTTGTTTAGATTTAATCACTTCTATATTTGGAAGTCTCATTCTTTTCCAATAACATGCATAAAAACACCAATTCAGCAACACATGATTTTGAGATAGAACAAGTTCACCAAAACTTGAAAATGAAAATGCCTCAAATTAGATGGTTTCAATCATTTTAAATACGCTTGATATAGCCGTGCATTTAAAACAGTGTCAAAATTACAAATTAAGATCCTAGACTTTAAATTAGTTTAATTTGTCCCCTCAAGATTTCGAAGAAAACAGTATCGCCAATATATACATTTACTCATTAGAAAACAAAATTAGTTGTAACATTTTACACCACGGGTTGCGAATTGCAACTATTCAAATACACACAAAAGTTTGTTTTTAACTAAAGGATGTCCCTTGTCGGGCTCACTCGTGCACATATCAACAACACCGTTAACTTCCCGGACCACCAACACTTGAAGCAAAAAAACGAGACACAGACAATATTTGTCAAAGCGTCACCCTTAATGCCAGTGAAAATATCAATATCACAAGGGGACAACAAACCCTTTGTACAAGTACAACAAAACGATATATAAATCATTCATAAGTTGGATTTATATTCGACGTGTGATGTTATTTTTCCAATTCACATTTTTCTCCCTCAACTCCACTTTTGAAGGTCAATACTTTCACCCCGTTTATCGATCTTGTACAAACTTTACACATTTTCGAATCTGTCAAATAATATTTCGATTCAGTATCAAGCACGAACCACTTGTGAAATTTAAACCGTCCAAATCACACTGTCAAAGTTGGACAAAACCATTTTGTAATATACAAAAATATCAACAAATTTTCATTTATCAATTAAAAATTATTGTGGGAATACGAATCCACAAACATGCTTTGCCCAAAAAAACACCTTGTATTTTAGATTCTGTTGCAGGTTTGCAAGTTGCAAGAATGTAGATATCTAGCAATACTCTTAAAAAATGAAGACTTATACCAGAAATAAGGGATCGTAAAGTTTGAAAAGACTTATCAAGCAACAAAAAAGGACGAGTTGTCATTTCTCCTTTTGTGGTGGCCTTTATATATTTGCAAAGCCAAAAAATGTAATGCCCCACTCTAAAACTAACGCAATAGAGATGTAGTGTTGATAGATATGAGTATGTCCAAAAAATGTTCAACTATTATTTTCCATCAATTAAGTTCGAAATTTATATATATTTCGATTTTTGTCTATGTGATGAATACGAATAAATCATTTTCTCACATACCCAAAAAAATTACCTTCGCATGTTTTGTCCTTAGTTTAATATTTTTTGTTAACATTCTTTGTCAAGGTTAATTAATGGAGTATATGTTTGATGCGTTACTGAAAAAAATTAAATAAAATGCTATACAATGGGATACATGTATATTTGTTCTAGACATGTAACACTTAAGAAAACAAATCTACATAAAACTACTTAATTAATAACTGAATAACTACATATAAAATACATCAATTTATTTTTCCTAACACACAATACGTTGGAATATCCTTGTTTTTAAGCAATTAGTATCCTATGGAATATAAATCTAGCCTTCTCAATTGTTATTTTTTTGCATCGATCTTACCTTTGAAGGGCAACAGGCTTCAAGAATGCAAATGAATCCGAATTGATGACTTTACTCGAAGGATTAAGAATCGCATAGAAAAGGGTAATTCCGTGATTGGGTTGGGAAAAAATCGTTCAGTGTGTTTTTAAGTGCCATACAACTCCGATATTAATGATATATGATATGTATATACTCTAATTCGAGATATTACTATCATGATATTTTCTTATAGTATCGTTGTTTTACTGATCGGATATATTTAAAGGATAAATGACCCCAGTCTAAAGTACGGGCCAGTGAGGATGAATCTTAGGGAGTAATTAATATAAATGTGAACAAAAAAAGTTGTCCCCACTAAAATCTAAAGATTTAACAACAGTGGTAAAAAGCTGTCCTATAATGACATTGTTTTCCTTTGTTAATTTTGGCATTTTCACGTTTAGTAATGTCCAAAAATTGGGATGAACAGTAATAGAGAATATTCACATGTTACACCAATTCATTGGTTTAGTACTGTTTTGGGTACCAACCTTGCTTTTTTAGTATGAACAAATGCTATTCTTTTGCTCCCCCTATATATTGACTTGTCTACACTAAAGTCTCACTATTTCACATCTTTCTGGTTTTCAAAAGTAACAAAATTTTCCTTCCGAATCAAAAAATTTGGGTAGAATTCTTCTCGTACTAAATCCAAAATAGAAAAGCGATTAGACTGGTTGTTTATAACCTTGGGAAATAAAACTTTTTACATTTATTTTAGAATATCAAATCGTTAGCTATATGTTGTTGTAATGAGTACCAAATTATCCTTGTCATTCAATTGTTACAGAAAACATAGGAAAATATGATTGCGATAATTAAACAAACTATCGAGTAGTCATAAGAAGAGAAAAGAGAAATGTAATTTAGAGAGAATTAACAAGATTTGTTTGAATGTTTATTCATTGATAATTAATATATAGAATACGACCACATGACAATTAAACAGACATCAAATATGCTAATATTATCTAACCAGATTTAGAAATATCCTCGCTATCTTACCATTTAATTGTTAATTACGAAATAACGAAATAACGTATAATTTTGACCGATCATGAATTTATATCAAAATTGTCGGAATGAAAATTTTCAAAAGTTGACCATATAGTTCAAATGTTAAATTCTATGATTAGATTTAAAAAAAATTCATTTCGGCAATTTTGATACAAGCTATAAGTCGGTTAAAATTACCGGTAACAGTATGAAGTCAATCAAGACCTTAACAAAACGGTGAATTTCATAGTTTTTTTTACTAAACTGAGAGTTATAAGTAGTCTAGTGGTGATGGGGTTGATTAGACAAGTCAAATGTCAAATCATGAAACTTCAAATCATAAGACACAGTGGGTGGGGTTTTGAGTTGTCAATCGACTGGATCTCATTCACTCACACGCTTCCTTTCTTCATACGTACCACTATATATATATATTTATACGTATAATTTATATACGGAAATCGAATATACGTGCAGACTATTAGGGGTCACGACGTCCTCGTAATTTTAATATTTATAAAAAAAAATTCAATTTTAATAATGTATTTTTAATAAAATTTGTTAAAAACAATATTTTGGACCCGCATAATTTATAATTTCTATTACTATTGGTTTTTTTTTATTTAGTGTATGTTTGGTATCAACTTTTTTTGTTATCTTTTTTAGTTTTTTTATTTTAAAAATCCATATGCGTTTGATATTAATTCTTTTTTTATCTTTTAAAAATTTATATTTTGGAGTAATATAACTAGAAAAACTAAAAATAAAAAATCCATGAATTTTGAAGATTTTGATAGATTTTGATAGATTTATCACTACCATTTTAAGAATTTAAATGAATATTGATTTTATCTCGACTAAAATTTTATTCATTTAATTGACGTATTACTTACACATTTAAATATGATATTTCAAAAATTTATCAAAAAAATGTCTTATAAGTTTATTTTGATTTAAAAATTAAAATGTTATTAGCTAACGTAGAAAATCAATATGTTTAAAGTTAAATTTTTTAACTTTTTACTAAACACTTCCATATTTTGGAAAACAAAATTCTTTATTACTGATTTATGAACTCAGTTTTTGACCCAAAAAAGTGATAATAAATGAACCCTTAGTTTAGTCGCTTTCCACATATAAATATCTCCATCTGATATGTATTTCATTTTCAGACTTTTTCTAGTAAAAATACAAGAAACTACCACTGCACTATCAGTACCACTAGTAGTAGTCTCACAAAACTGCAAACACTAAAATACTTCAGTAGTGGCTATGATTATCACACCAGCATACTTGAGTCTTATCTTATCATATGATAGAGTCATGTAAGTAGGGACTAGGGATGGATAGTCACGGTTGATATTTAAATGTACAATATTTTTTGTATGGTATTATTATTAGTATTAGTATTAGTATTAGTATTTATATATAATGTATAAAGAGATAGTCCCCATGTGTTGGGTATGCACCAGTCATGACCCCCAAGACCCGGCCGACACTTGTCCCAATGCCTAATAAACCCAACCCTTTGTTGCATTTTTTGATATTATTGAATGAGTGTAGTATAGTTCACAATGTTAAAATAATTAAAACCATTATTAAAATATATGTTTAGCTATAAAAACCAATAAATAAAGTTTTTCTTAGATTTGTGGTGTGCCCTAAAAAAACACCCTAAACCAATAATGAGAATAAACAAATAATCCAATTAAAAGTAAGTAAATAGAGATTTATGATTGATTTGTAAAGATAATGTGTTTTTTTTTATATGTGTATGGATTCTTCCACTTCCTTAAATATTCATATTCTTATTGATTAGGCGCATTTCAAGAAAAAAGTATCGTTAACGAGTTTCTTAACCACGTTTCCCATGTCAATTTTCCAATATGTTAAAATAGTTGAAAACACACATATTTACTTAAATATTCATATTCTTATTGATTAGGCACATTCCAAGGAAAAATTATCGTTAAACATGCACGAGTGTCTTAGCCACATTCCTCGTATCTATTTCAATTTTCCAATATGTTAAAATAGTTGAAAACAAATTTTGACTGCCTTTAAGTCTTAATTTACCGAAAAGGTATATTATTAACGATAAACGTATTTTTCTAACTTCCAATACTTTTATAACTCGTATTCACTTTAGCTAATGGATGTGAAATAAAATAACGCAAACAAACTCGCATAAACATGTTAGCACTACAAGAAAAACGTGATTTAGAGACAAAATTTGTAGAGATAAACCATAATTTGTCCTTCAATTGATTAACTTAGGGACATAAATAATTTTTTAATACCAAAATTTTTAAATTAGCTTGTCTCTAATGAAAACCAATATAAATAGACAATTTAAATTTATCTCAAAATCTATATTGACACAAAATTTAGTTGCGCTCCTATGTTGGTATGAGAATGTATCTGACAACAGTTTTTTTCATATATCTTCGACTGAAATAATAGATTTGAAGAGAAAAAAAAGTTAGTCTCTAAAAAATCCTATTTAGAGACAAAATTTCATTATCACTGTCTACATTTCTAAAAGATTTGGGTAGAAAAAGTTGTAGCTGAAACAGAATGAAATGTTTGATAATAGAATGTCATGTTTTTAGTAAAAAAAAATGTTATAATGAAATGAATTATTTACCATATTTAACTTCGCTTAAAACTTTATAAACACTTTCATCTTCTTTTTATAAAAATACCTTTTTAAAACAAAATAAAAACAATTGGTTCTAATAATAAATGCAATATTCACGTCTTCACTGTTAGCCTTAGTCTAATAACCCAAATAAGGTTTGAACTAATTAAGTAGGAGTATATATTCAATTGATCGGCTTGGCATCATTACTTTGTTTGAAGTTAACCATTAAACCATAGTTGCTAGGCGAGAAAAAGGAGCTGAAAAAGATATCTCAGAAACAGCCAAAAAGTTAAATTTTAAATTTTATACTGAAAAATAATAGAACCTGGGAACAATAAAAGCAATTTATAAATTTCCCAATAACTAATGTATAAAACACATTTCAACTATGAAAAGAAAAAGGCTATATTTAGGTTATGTTTGAAATTCGGAAATTGTCATAAAAAAATAAATAAAGTAAAATCAAGAAAAATGAACTTAAATTATTTTTCGGCCATGTCTTTGGAAGGTTGAGAAATAATAAATAAATAAAAAAGAAAAAAGGAAAAGGGAGGGAGCTAGGCCCAATTTTTACATTTGTTTTCATTTTACTAGTAATTTTGAAAGTAAAATAATTTATCTCATTATACACAAAGTTTTTCCTCATTTTTTTTTTCCTTTCCATTAGTTTTCATATGCAATCAAACAAAATAAAATGTTTTCTCGGTAAATAATTTTTATTTTCATGAGTTTTTCGGATTTGAAACACACACTTAATTAAATTTAAAATGGAAATTAAATCAATAAGTAAAGTTCCTATAACACTAATTAAATAAATCTATAACCCAACTTATTACTCCATTCGTCCTAAAATATTTGGTCTCTATATATATACGTGTAATTTTAACCGACAAATAACTCATATCTAAATTGTTCAAAATCAAAATTTTTAAAACTTAATCAAATAGTTTAAATGTTAAACTATATGAACAAATTTTAAGCACGAGATATTTACTAATTAAAGTTACACGTAAATACATAGAGCTCTAATATTTTGAGATTTTGATATTTTGAAAAAGAGTAAATATAACACTTTTTTATTTTTATTTTTATTTTTTTTGATAATCATAAACCCTCATTTGAAGATAAATCTGCTTTGCAGGCGACCGAGTTCGAATCATGGTATAATTGGATACCAAACAATTGAACCAATTCTAATAAAATACAACACTAATAAAATAAATTTACCTATTTCCTACTCTTCACACAAACACACTCATTGTCTCACTATCTCTGTAAATTATTTGGTTCAATAATTTATCTCTTCTTTAAGAACCTCAGCCGCCCAACTCATCCATTCATAAATAATCTCTCTCCTCAGAGAGATTCTCACTCTTCACAAGCATGCTATCTTCCTAATTTTTATTTGTTTTCTTCTGTTTTTTATTTTATTATTATTTATATTTTTATGCCTGTATTTATTTTTCATGCTACTATCAAAAAATAAGCTAAAGCTAGCTTTATTCTTACTAAAAAAAAAACCATGGATGACTCCCTAAAATCTCTCTCCCTAGATTACCTAAACCTACTAATCAACGGCCAAGCCTTTAGCGACGTGGCTTTTAGCGTGGAGGGCCGCATAGTACACGCACATAAATGCATATTAGCGGCCCGTAGCCTTTTCTTCAGGAAATTCTTTTGTGGCCCGGACAGCCCAACTGGGCCTGACCGGGCCAGTTCAGGCTCCCCTCGTGGTCCTGGGCCGGGTTCGGCCCAGGTCATACCCGTGAACTCGGTCGGGTACGAGGTTTTCTTGCTCATGATGCAGTTTTTGTACAGTGGGCAGGTTTCCGTTGTGCCTCAGAAACATGAGCCGAGGGCAAACTGCGGTGAACGAGGGTGTTGGCATACGCATTGCTCGTCGGCTGTTGATCTTGCGTTGGATACGCTGTCAGCTGCTAGGTCGTTCGGGGTCGACCAGCTTGCCTTGATCACTCAGGTTTTTTTATTTTTTCTCTTAACAGTGTTTGAGGTTTTGATTATAAGTAGGGCAACCTTGTGCAAGCTGTGACTGATTTGAGTTTTTATTTTTTATATATAAAAAGAAGAAGTTATTGCACTATTAGTATCCAGTTCTATGAACTTCATAAGTAGATGGCTTTTGTAAGTGATTGATTATAGCTTTAGTATTTTCCTTTTTTTTTTTGTTTCAAACTGTTGAATTATTAGCAGGTTTTATAAACTTATAGGTAGATGGTTTAAATTTGCAATTTGTTTTCTACTTGTTTTCTCTCAACCAACTGTCTGCAAGTGATTAATTAGAGCTTGGTTTCTTATTTTATTTTAAAAAAAAATTGTTACATTATTAGCAAGTTCTATTCAGTTATAAGTAGATAGTTTAAATTTGCAATTTTTTCTCTCAGCCAACAGTGTGCAAGTGCTTGATTATTGCTTTACTATTTTCTTTCTTCTTTTTGTTTCGAATTGTTAAATTATTAGCAGGCTTTATAAAATTTATAACTAGATGGTTTCAATTTGTATCTTCAAAAAGATGGTTTAAATTTGCATTTTGTCTACTTGTTTTCTCTCAGTCAACCGTGTGCAAGTGATTGATTATAGTTTTACTATTTTCCTTCTCTTTTCTTTTTTTCTGTTTCAGTTTGTTAAATTATTAGCAAATTCTATAAAATTTATAAGTAGATAGTTTAAATTTGCAATTTTTCTATTTGTTTTCTCTCAGCCAAATACTGTGTGCAAGTGATTGATTTGAGCTTTTTTTCATTATAAATTATTAGTACATTAATAGCAAGTTTTGCAATTTCATAAGTAGAGGGTAAATTTGCAATTTTTCCTACTTGTTTTCTCTCACCCAACCAATTACCGTGTGCAAGTGGTTGATTACAGCTTTACTGTTTTGCTTCTTATTTTTGTTTCGAATTGTTAAATTGTTACCAGGTATTATAAAAATTTATGGATACATGGTTTATATTAGCAAATTTTTCTACTTGTTTTCTCTCAGCCAAAGTGTGCAAGTGATTTTGATTAGAGCTTTAAACTTATTCCTTCTTATTTTGTTTCAATTTGTTAACTTATTAGAGCAAGCTTTATAAAATTTATATGAGGATGGTTTAAATTAGCAATTTCTTTTACTGTTTTAGTTTAACTACTCGCTTTGTTTTTTCCTTATTTTTTGTCAATTTTATTAGACTTCACATATTTTTATTTTACAATTTATATTAGATATGGTTTGTCTAGTTTAAGCTTTTTCAGCTCAAATTTGTGCTAAACAGTGAGTGCTCAAAGTCTGGGATTGTTTTCCACTTTTCTATCTAGAAACATAATAGAAGTTTCAAATTAAACCAACTCATTATTTTTCTCAATATGTGATAACTCATCTAATTTGTTTAAAAAAAGTAGGAAAACTACGATTTCTCCGTTTTATGTCTTAATTAATTTTATTTTTCCGTTTGTTTTCTACAATGATTTGTATTTTGTGAAGTACGGGGGATATAACAATTGATTGTCACCTATTTGTTACTAAATTTGTGAAATTTTAAGTAGATGGGATTTATTTAACAATTAAAATCCTGCATTTTGTGTAAGACAATTTCCAAATACTTGTTTACTCTTCACCATTTTCTGTACGATTTTATTATTTTTAAACAATTTCCCCATTTCATAAAAATGCGCCCATTATAGTTGTCAATATTTCTGCATTATGTAAGGAGTTAAAAAAATATTAAAACTGATTCACTTATTTTCTATATAGTCAAAAAATAAATCTGATTTACTAAGTAGATGAATTTTATCCCATTTACATTTTACCTAAAACTTATTACTATTTTGTTCATTAGGTTCTCCATTGCTATGCTTATTGACACCCTTGTCAGAAAATTTATTCTAATTTATTATATTCTTCTTTTCATAAAACCAAATGCGTGCATGTTGCATCTATTGGTTCATCTGGAATAAGACACCCTTTATACTAGTATCTCATACTAGTAATTATTAAAGTTATTATTGTCTGATGGTTTTTGTAGAGACCCCGTATCATTATTAGCTTTTCATCAATAATTTCCCCTCCTTTACTATAACAAATCTATAACAAGTGTTATTTATTTTAACCATGAAAGTTCTAAGCCAATATCAGAAATGTAATTTGTTTGTGTAACAGTACTGTATATACATTTATAATTTGACGATTGAGTTAGGAGTAATTTTATAAGAGTGGGGCGCAATTTCGCAACATATGAAAAATGTAATTTTATATAGCCTTGTTTTGAGATAAATAATTAGATAATTCAGAAACAATCTATTTTGTAACACGCCTACAAAATTCATTTAAATTATTTTTTATTTTTTATATATGAACCTTCAATTAAAAATAATCTCTACTTAATAATATGTTTTCCGGTCCGAGCTTATAATTATATGGAGGGTCTACTGTATTTTTATTAAATTAAGTTTCATATTTTTAGTTTCCAAAAAAAATTCGTTTTTATGAGTTTTTTGTGAGATTTATAGACCTAAAATATCAAAGTATTCTTCTAAAGTAAAAAAATCAAATTATATTCATAGTTTGGTTTGGTGTGGTTTGATAAGAAAATAGTTTATTAGAAATAAAAAAATTTATGTGTTTAAAAGCTCATAGTGTGTTATTTGGTTCATGTCTTTCTTGGCAATTTGGCATCATGGGCCTGGAGCAAATGTCTAATTTTATTTTCATTAATGGTATGTTTATTTTTTTTACTGCGGTTTTCTTTTAAAAGTGGTTACATTTATCATCTTCTTTCTCTGCACATGACTAGAAAGTTGCGATAAAATTAATTTTATCAGATCTTGTTTGATTTCATGTCCCCGTTTGTGCCCTTTTTCTTGAATTGGTTTTACTCTATCTTTATGTTCCTCATTCCAAAGTTACTAAATGTAGATATTATTAATTCCAGTCTTGTGTCTTGTCAACCACAGTATTTAAGCCATGTATTTCCAAAACAACCAACTTTCCTAATTTGTCTTTGAATTGAAAAAGAATTGGAAAGCAAACTATTCCTCAAGAAAACAACAGTATCTTAAATTTGCTAAAACCTGCAATTCTCCAATCATTTTTGCAATCCTTTGAATTCCTGTGTGCACATTTTTATCTTGCTATGATTAGCATATTTCTAGGTATCTAATTACATGTTTCATCCCATATATGGATATTTTTTGTGCTCAAACTGATCAAAGATCATGAGAAGAATTGTCGCATTACATGCCAATTAGGGAACCTGGTTTATTTCAATAAGTCTGTTACAGTGTTAACTGAATGAATTATTGTGGAAAAGATTTAGTATTTGAATCTTAAAACAAATGATAATGCTCGAGTTTTCCTAAAGAAAATTGATCCTGAGAACTACTCATTCACACTTGATTCCGCACTAAAAACCTTTTTGCAATATATTATATATATAGGGTAATTAACAATATTCCCTCTATAATTAGTATTCTTGCTTACTCATAGATATGATCCTTTCTTACTCTTTAAGTGTTAGGACTTAGGTTTGCAATTTTTTTTTTTAATTCTGGTGAACTACATTTTGTCAAGGCCTTTTAACTAGTATTCAGGATTCAATCTATGCTTATAGTATTAATTAACTTTTCTTCTTAAGTTAAGAGCCATGGGTTCGTTTTGCAACTTCTATCATATACTGATTAAGCTTTTTATCTAACAAGTTGTTAGCTCTCTATGGATAAAAACAAAAGTTGAGCCTCATATTTTAATTTTCAATTTATTTGCATTTTGCAAGCATAATCATAATAACCAGGATATTTTGTGTAAGAGTTTAAACACTTCTGAAACGTTGTAACAATATTTTAGACCGGAAAATGATCTGTTTTATCAGCTTTTAAATGTGAAGTTTTTTTTTTTTTTTTTCCGTAATGAGATTTAGTCAAGAACATTTCCCATATTTTAAGGGGGAGAACATGATTCTCCTTCAATAATTATAAAGAATGGGCCCTTTGCTTGTTACTATAGAATTGTGAATTTGTGGCTCAATTATTTTAGTTGATGTTAATGCTATCAAACTGCATTTCACTGCTTAACTCTCTGATATTTAATGCTATCAAAATTTATTCCCAAGTCCTAACTAATGACGGTGCAGTGGCTTTTATTCCCTTACAAGCATACAGTAATAATTTATCTTTTTCAATAATTTGTTGTTCCCATTTGATGATGACAATATTTATTTCAGAAACAACTTGTAAGCATAGTGGAAAAGGCTTCAATTGAGGATGTTATGAAAGTGCTAATAGCTTCAAGAAAACAAGAGATGCACCAACTATGGACTACTTGTTCCCACCTTGTAGCCAAATCCGGCCTCCCCGCCGAAATCCTAGCCAAACACCTCTCTATCGACGTTGTATCCAAAATCGAAGAGCTCCGTCACAAATCCTCCCTCGCCCGCCACTCCCACATCCATCACCACCACGAGCTGACAGCTGTAGCCAGCGCCGCCGGACTTGAAGAACAAAAAATCCGGCGCATGCGTCGCGCCCTAGACTCCTCTGACGTGGAACTCGTGAAGCTCATGGTCATGGGAGAGGGACTAAACCTAGACGAAGCGCTGGCATTGCATTACGCCGTCGAGAATTGTAGCCGAGAAGTGGTCAAGGCGCTCTTGGAGCTTGGTGCTGCTGATGTGGACTACCTTGCGGGACCCGCAGGGAAGACCCCTCTCCACATGGCGGCGGAGATGGTCTCCCCTGACATGGTGGCGGTCCTTCTGGACCACCATGCAAACCCTAACGTGCGTACGGTGGAAGGGGTAACACCTCTAGATATACTACGAACCCTAACTTCGGATTTCCTATTCAAAGGGGCGGTACCAGGGTTAGCCCATATCGAGCCTAATAAGCTAAGGTTGTGTCTAGAGCTGGTGCAATCTGCGGCCATGGTGATATCAAGGGAGGAAGGTGTGAATGCGACATCGGGAGGGATTTATCCTCCGATGAGTGAGGAAGGTAACGTTAGCTGTAGTAATATTAGTAATGCTAGTAGTGGGAATTTGGGGAATAATATTAATTTGGATTCAAGGATGGTTTATTTGAATTTGGGAGGACAAATGGGGTGTAGTGAAGGGGTTGATGACAATAATAACAGCCACCAAAGGCAAGGGGGGATGGGTAGGCAAAGTCGTTGTGACCCTTCAATTTATCACCATCACTCTCATGAGTATTAGCTTTTGTAAACCTAATGTTATCATGTATCTATCTTTATTCCATTCCCTATTTCCTAAAGTTGGGAAGATGAAATGGATAATTCATCGAATTTATGAAGATTTATATCTTTCAAAAATGGTGCATCTGTTCTTATTCCCAGCCATATAAAATTCTTTTGTGACTTCATCTTTTGTTATCAAGTGATGGAGACTTTTGCCATAAATTCTTAGGATTATTGTTTTCTGATTGTAAAATAAAACTCTGATTTCCTTTTTCCATAGTCTAGTCTAGTTTCCCTAGTTTATCATCATCATAGTCTAGAACTATAGATCACTCATTTAAAAAAAAAAACAAAAAAAAAAAAACTATAGATCACCTTTTAAAAAAAAAGTCTAGAACTATAGATTGGACATTGGGCAAGATTAGACCGTGGGGTACTTTAGAAGAAAAGCAGTAAATAATTAAGATGGTTGTTGAGATTATTATGTCTTTTTTTTTGCTTGAAATTTTGTTTTTAAATACTAATGACAAGGGCTTCCATGTTAGTATTATTAATGCAAAGAGAACTTTCACGAACGTTTGAATTTATTATCTCGTGCTTACATAAATTAGTTCCATAAATCTTAACAGTATTTTTTTAAATAAAGTATACTAATTAATGGTTGATTGTGGATGATGATTCTAAAACCTAAGACAAAGAGGTTTTTTTTTTTTTAATAATGATCATTTGATTGCAATATATAATACTATAATGGGCATATAATATTTTGTGATGGAAAATTAAAGAGATGAGACAAGGAGAATCAAAGTAACATAAATAACTGGCCCCTTCGCTTGAAAGTTAAATGTTTATTTAAAATACAAACATTATGTTAAATATTTTTTTCATTTATTCGTATTACTTGTCTTTTTTAAGGGTCTTTAAGGTAGATATTTCATTTAAATTGGTCATGTTGAAATTATATAAATATGTCAAAGTATGTCACGATCAGGTGATATCTGGAATGTGACACAGGTCAATCTTTTCAAAACCGTCACCCTGCCAAACTTTTTTCATTTTGTATTTATTAATCACTGATATTCACTATATTTGTCTTGGCTTATTTAATTTCTTTTGACCTCATCCATCTATTTGTTGTCCCCTTTCCCCACCACCATTATAACCTTTCATATCATTTAAAAATAATTCGAGGGTTGGTACTAATATATTTTCACTGGAGTAATAGTTTCATCAAACAACGGTTAACCGAGCAACATGTTGATAGTCATGTGTTTGTTATTCGAGTATATTATGTTTATCGTTAGTGTTCGAACCATGTCATCTGCAAAGTTTCGCAGAGTTTACCTCCAAATGAGGGATAAAAAAAAAAAAAAACAATGCTTAACGTTCAGTAAAAAAAAAAAAACCAAATAGATACGGAATTAGTGACGGTATTTTTTGTTACGAGTTTATTAGTTACGGCTTTTGTGAAAAATACCCAAATAACTGCGAGATTAGTGACGGTATTTTTTGTTACGAGCTTATTAACTACGACATTTGTGACGATTTTGTGACAGTTTAGTCAATTTGTGACAGATTTATGACAATTTTTTAAATTAGTGACAAGTTTGTTACACCTTTTGACTCTCAATAAATCAAACATTATTTTGTAATGGTTCTTCAAAAAAACTTAGAAGGTTCGAGTCGATGACCGAACCGAAAAACTAATTATGTTTTTTTTTTTTTTTGGTTTGGGAGAATCAGCTGAAACACTAATTTTCGTAACAAAGTACATAGACTAATTATCTAATTAATTTTTCGTTAACTTTTATCAAACTGAGCACCTTAAAATCCACCGAGTGTTTCCAACAAAATTATTTCCATATTCCCGTTTTCTAATATTGTAAGTGTGGAAGGCATCCATAACCGTTCCTTAGGTCATCCAAACCAGCTATCCGGCTCGGACTGAAAATATATTTTTTCTTTAAAAAAAAATGTACTAAATGATTATTATTTTTGGTTTAATAGTAAATGTGTAAGGGTGAAAGTTTTCGGTCCAAACTAATTAAGGTGTCATGGACCAAGTGCCGGTGTCATATGTGTGCAAAATAACGGTAATATTATATCGGAGGGTAAAAAAGCATTTCCATGAGCTAATCGACGAAGTTTTTTTTTCTCCGATACCACCTCAACAAATTTTATAGTGACCATAGAACCGAAAATTCAAAGCTGTTTGAGGAGAATAGTAACTATGCATGCATGTACATAATTTATTAATTTATGATTTTATATCCACCTAAAAAAATTATTAAATAATCTTACTCGTTGACGTGACGGAATAGCTGAACTAATTATGAATTAAATAAAAACATAATTTCAATATCGAAATAAAAATGATTGCTATAATTTACCCGTCACGTTAACGGGTAAAATTTTTGAGTAATTTTTTTTAATATTTATATAATTTATCTTTAAATAAGTTTAATGAGGTAGGTGATGATTTTATTTTCTTAGACTGTTGGGGCCACCTAAATACCTAATCACTACTATAAATTGGTATTTGTCTCCATGAGGGTGTTACTCATGGAAGCAGAGTATCTGACTCTGAGTCAGAGTTATTCTGTTTTCACAGTCATTTGATCTGTTTAAAAATTTTAACTGTAGCAGATTTAAACAGATCCAATGGCTGTGGAAGCAGAGTAACCTGACTCAGAGTCAGGTACTCTGCTTCCGTTACTCATATATTAAAATAACAAAGGGGATGTTAAATTTTTCTAAAAAAAACTGGAGTTAAAAAGAATAAAATGGGGCAGGCATGTTGAACTGTGTAATCGAGATCTGATGAATTCATTTTTGCGTTCTATCTGGTCAATTAATTTAAATAACAATTTAACAACTTAAATAAGACAAAATTATTTATATATTATTCATGTCCAAGCTATTCTCTATCATTAGGCTTAATTATTCTAAAGAGTTGTGACTTTGTGTTGATCAAATACTCAGTTAATTTTATTTTTGTCATTCGTCTAAATCATAATAAGTTTAGTTATAAACTTATAATGCATGTGTGACACCTTAAATATGATTACACAAAAAACGTAATTCATGATTACTTAATCAATAGCATTTCTAATTCTAGATTGCTCATTTTTTGTCCCCCTCCCCATTTTGGACTAATTAACTTGTGGAAACCTTTAGCTTAATCTACAATCATGATTAGCCAAATTGTTACAGACAGCTTTATTTTGAGTAGGGTATTATAATTTATTAGACGATTTGTACAGATATAAAAAATAGAGAGCTGCTATCATTCATGCTAAACTTGAGTAAGTTCTTGGATTTCTGCGAGTCTGATCATTTTTTAACATTGTTGCTTTGATGGCTGAAGAAAAGTGTCTAAAACGGAAGCAGAGTATCTGACTCTGAGTCAGGGTTACTCTGCTTCCACAGCCATTAAATCTGTTATTAAATTTAAATTGTAACAGATCCAATGGCTGTAAGAAGCAGAGTAACCCTGACTCAGAGTCAGGTACTCTGCTTCCGTCTAAAACTGAAAATAGTAAAGCACAATTATGTTGATTAGACAATGATTTTAGAGAACATGAGGTAAAAAAATGGATAAAAATTTGCATTTTTGAAGGATGCAGCGTACCTGACTCTGAGTCAAGGTGACTCAGAGTCCACAGCCATTGGATATTGTTACAGTTAAAATACGAAATGTACTGTAGCAATATCCAATGGCTGTGGACTCTGAGTCACTCTGACTCAGAGTCACCTACGCTGCTTCCATTTTTGAAAGCTACTCCTGAAGGTCCCATCGAATTCTTAGTAGGCATTAAGATGATTTTTTTTTATTAATTCTTTCAAGACATCGACAGATTTTACTTCATTGAACGGAGCCATTTGAAAACAGCTGGATATAGTGACAAAAGTATTAAAGATTGGGAGTCCTTATTTCTATTCACGTACGAATAATTCCGAGATTCCGCGTCTTTAGAATACAAAAAAAATGGAAGAGAATGAATTGATACTTGTTCAATTTGATCCATTTATCAGGAACCAATCTGAAAGGTCATTTCTTTCTCCAGTATACGAAATAGGGGATTTGACACTGTCAATAATTAGAAAATCTCGCATTTCAAAATAAGACACGACTTGATAAACTGTATTGGCATAAAAAAAATCACGGTGAGGAATTGCTCAGTTGATAAATGATACAATTTGGAACCCACAATGTGCTTGTTCTATAAATTAATACGGTGCTAAGATGGATATAGAAAGTGACAACAACACTTTGCATACGAGTTTATCTGTAAATGTTTCTCCCAAAATGGAAAACTTAGCGCTAGTCTGGTCTGGATCACCAGCACATCACACATGGAAAACTTAGCGCTAGTTTGGCTTAGTAAACCTTGGCAGTTTTAAGAAGATCAAAATAATGTTAGACTCATACGGCTAGTCTGTAATTATATCGCCATAAAAATCAAGGCATCATCCAGGTGAATATACAGAGCTTAAACATATGATTTATTCGGTGCATACAAAGCCCAAATAAAGAATTTCAGCTTAAAAAAATATAGTCATTACCCTCGTATAGGCTAAAAATGTTGGGGTAACTTTACTATGACAAACGAATTTCAAATTTTTAAAATGTGATTAACAAAGAGAGTTACATTACATACATAAAAAACATGCTCTCAAACTGTTTCTGATTCAGGGAACAGCTTCTCTAACATGTTATTTGAAAGGATATGATTTGGGTCTAATTCTTTCCGAGCTTTATTATATGCATCTACAGGAAAGCGCTTTCTCAACCTTGATTGCAATGCTTTGAGCTCTTCCGGGTCTTTTGGAACCTGCATATGTATAGACAGAGGTAGGTGATATTAGGATATTTACATATGTGCATCCCTTTAATTTAGCCTTTTTAATATTTGAAAAGCAAAACTCTTTCTAAAATCGTAAATGGTAAAGACTGGTTCAGTACCTCAATCTTGGCCCAATGTTCATAAGCGGAATATCGATCCCATAACTGAGTTTGAGTCAAACGCCTATAGTGGAAGAAATTATCTGTTATTTCTTTCCTTTGTCGCGGATCTGCTGTGGGGAGGTACATGATTATACCAACCTGAAAAATCACAAGAAATAAAATCAAAATCTAACAATGCACCAGATAGTTATGACAGTTTTTAGATCAACTTTGAAATCCAGTATATCGTTTATAATTATTTTCAGCAAGCTCTTCACCTACTCTATCCTTCTCAGAACGAAGAAACTAATGAAAAAAGACGATCTATCCTCATCTTAAACCAGGTTACCCAAACATTGCTGTGTTTTATTTTGAACTTCTTATCTATCTATAACTTGTTTTTTCCAGGTCAAATACACGAAAAGGTGTTTCACAAAATAGGTAATGAAAAGAAGAAAATAAATAAATTAGAGATCCATCTTGGAAACATTCATAACAACATGAGATCTGAATAATATTATATCAAGAGAGCTATGATGGAAAATCCAAAACAGTCGCATAGTTTTTAGATTCCAAACGGGAACAAAAACAATATACAACCACTAGTTCCGTCCCTTTTAAATTGTAAATTGTAAATTGTAATAAACTATCTTCTCTTCAGGTTTTTATTGTTTTGTACCCTAACCTATCATAAGATTTCGATTTTGTACTACCCTATCATTTTTTTCGGTTTGATACACTAATACAACGTAAATTGATCAAACAGGGTACCTCCGCTAAATTAACCGAAAACCTCAGCTTTCATAATATGCATACTAACGTATTGGCAGTTACCACTTTGGTATACTTAACTTTAGTCTGTACTGCTTGGGCAATGAATGTTAAGTTCTGTGCTGATTACAAAACATTACAAGTTGGTGTAAAAAATGAAGAAAAAAAAACGTTTTACGTTGGTGAATAGAGTATTAAAAACCATTGTCAAAACCCTATCAACCAATCATGTCCATGAACTAAAAAACTCAAAAGGAACTGGCGAAATTACCCATGAGAAAATATCATCCTCTTTTAAACTCGAGGCGGGGCTCATCACACTCTTGCTAGAAAGAGACCATCTCTGCTCTATTGGAGCAGGTGCTGGAATTCCTTCTCTCTCTATAAGTTCTTTTAGCTCCTCTATGTACTCGAGATCTTTCATGCTGGGTTTAGATACGGTCCCAGCTGGAAAACAGGTCTCAGAGACCCATTGTTGGCCCCCACAATCGAAGCCCAATATCTCATCCGCCCAGCCTACTCTGTACCCTTCAGATTTTGTCCAAAACTCGGCCTCAGCTTTGTTCACTTTGATAACATGATCTTTGTTGAGAGGATCTAGGGCAAGTAATTTGTCTCGTAGTTCGGTATATGACAGCTCATTTACATCAAGTTCTTGTTCGTCATTATCAGGAGTTTTGGTAACACTCCTGCAAAAGAAAGATCAACCAGTATTATTATTAAAAAGAGCTAATTCGTTTGTTCCACTCTGTTAGTTTTAGAAGTGTGATTTTTATGGAAATGCATTTTTTATGATTAAATTAAACAATACATACCCAGGATGCACTTGCTGGATTTTGTGAAAAGTAAGCTTATAAAATGACTCTTTAACTTGCTCAGGATAAAACCAAAGGGTAAATTAAGGATGTTAATTTTTTTGGTTGACTTGTTTTCACAAACACTTAGCAAAAGAGAGCACTTCATCAACCAAAAAAAAAAAAAAAACAGCCCACATTTTTATTTTTATTATATAAAAATGTGGGTTTTCCCCACCATTGAGATAAAAAAAAAACAAAAAAAAACCAGCACTGCTACTATTCCACTTGGTGAGTTTAAGAAATTAGAATTCTAGCATGCGATAAATCTCTAAAAAAATTACCAAGTAGACCCTTGTTGACTTCGTGAAAAAGTAAATTCTTTTAATGAATTATGAACATCTTCCTTTCAAAAAAAATAAAAAAATTATTAATATCTTCGAAACAGTACAAAGGTGAAGCAGGAATGTTGTTAATTTTTTTGGTTGACTTTTCACACATGAACACAATTTTTTTGAAACTTCTTATAAAAAGAGTGGTGGACAAATGAAAAGGAATGAGGGAGTAATAATAACAAATAAAATCTCTTGGGTTAGTTGCTTTACCTATACTTGTGCAGAGACTCCTTGTAGAGATCGCGAACATGTTGTATAGCTTCATCATGAGTGTACTTTGGTTTAAATTTGGGTACACCTTTCCATTTCGAGACAGGGTTACATGTGACAACCACGACAGTTTCTGTATATGGAATGTAAAGATACTTCACATGCTTGTTCACTGATAACAACTGTCTGTTAAAGAAAGAGAGAATAAATTATCGACCCTCTCGGTTCAGTAACAAAGTAATGACCTTTGTAAGTATACTTGTAAGATTAAAAAATAAGAACGGCTCAAATGACAGTACAGGTTCAAGATAGTTGCCAGTTTTGGAAACTTAAATAGAAACATGTAAAATAGAAGCGGAAACCATGGATGTAAGAATTAACCAAAATGAAAAATGTTCATGGATTAATAAAATGAGAATTATAGAACTATATTTGAAAAAAAAGTAAGAAATGGTACACAATTGTGTATAATTACAAATTTGACTATTATATCTAAAAACAAACTACTATAATATATTGCTCCCTCCGTCCTAAAATAAATGATATATCTGAAATACCTAACTTTTTAACAAGTTAATTACGCTTTGCAGACTACAAATATACGCTCTAGAAAAAGTATTAGCTTAATTAAAACAATCAACTAGGGTCTAGGGATAACTTAACTTGGAGATCTCAGAATAATATAGCAATAATTTATCTAGGGATGGCGGGAGTAAAATCTTGATGAAAATTAAATAAGTTCTTTTTTATTTCGGATGTAACAAAAGTTTTCATATAAGAGTTTCCAGTAAGTGTCCCATATCTGAGACTTTTCACTTTTCAGGTAACTATGGTGTGCTGTTGTGAACTGCTACAAACATAATAAAACCTACTATTTACTTAACTAAACAATGGGAAGACAATTACTTGTGATTTTTCTTTATCTCTTGCATAGAAGAGACAAATGTGTGTTCCACAAGCTCTTGCCTCTCGACACATTGAAGAGTGACTTCTGAAACTACACCAAGGCCTCCAAGTCCACATCGAGCAAGATAGAAGAGTTCTGGATCTTTGTCTTTTGAAATCTCTATTGTACCCTTGGCAGGAGTAACTAATTTCATGCTAATCACTTGCTCGTCGATGGGGGGTAACTTTGCCCCGGTGCCATGTGCGCCAACCTAAGGCGGAAATAGTATATAAGGACCTAAGTTCATAACCTCAATATGCAAATAATCAAATAAGTATATTAAACTTGGCCTCAAAAAGGTTTATCAAAGGAGAGACTAACTATCATTAATGCATTTTCAAACAGTAGCATTACCGTAGTGACACCATGAAATTTCAAGCTGGATTAGTACATATATATACAGAATGTATACAGAAAATGACACACCAGATTAAAAAAAAATGACACTAAATCAACCACTACCTCACATACTGCATCATGAAAGTGCATATAAAACAGTCTTTTTACAATTTCATCATGTGTCTCACATGCAAGAGTGCGGGCCTACAGCTTATAACAGGAAACTGTCTTCTTCTCGAATCTTAGGAGAAAAAAAGGATAACTCCTAGATTAAAGCTACTGTAATACCTTATGAAAAGCTGAATGAGTTTAAAAAAAGGCTTAAAAAATTAATAACCAAAAGAGTGGCAATTTTTAGGCTAAAATAAAAATAAAAATAAAAATCAGAGCTTAAAAGCTACATTGGATCACATCAACTTCCATTCTTGCTAGAGTCAACTGCATTCCCCAAACAAAAGAGGGGTTTGAGCAAGCTTTTTACTAAAAAGACAAACAAGCACTATGCCATAAAAACTTACTTGATAAATCTATAATTGGGGATGGGCATTGCTTATTCTAAATGCCCATACTATGCACTGTTTGAAGTCTGTGAGCAAAACCCATATCAATAGTCATCCAATCAACTCTTATCTGTCCATCCACAGTATAAGATAAAGGATTATCATATTATCATCTCTATGGAAGCCAAAATTGGACCACTATGTCTATCTTTTTTTCCCGAGTAAATGCGACTAGTAAACCATTTTAGACAAACACGGAAAAGGACTTCTCAAATTGAAAAAGAAATCTATGCACATGCAGCATAATATGTTTGACATAATATTTCCTCGATAAGTAAGAGTTCAAAATAAAAACTAAATTGACACTTTTTGGCTACAGGTCTAACCCATAAAAGGTTATTTTTTCCAAGCTGATTAACCTAACAAGCAGATTTATTAGATTGTAGAGTGTAAGCAAAATAACCCGTTTTATTCAAATTTAGAAAATTGCGAGATTGATCAAAACTTCAAAACAAAAAATATGAAAAGGTGATCCTCGAAATGATCTTCCCACTCTGAGAGATGATAGGACTTACAAAATACAAACTACACCAACTAAGTCGTATAAACATCAGAAAACATTAAAATCAAATGCTGCACCAAAATGAGCCAACTTACACTCAACTAATAATCATTGAAATAACTCTGTAAGTTTCACAACGTATCCCCTCTGTGCTTTTTTGCCAGTCCACTAATAATGTTTCACTGTAAACTGAGCCTCATTATGCTAGTTTGCAATTTATCCCTGAGGTTTTACCGTCTTAATTAAGAGATGCTAAGTCAATAATCTAAAAAAAAGGCCCATTAAGTCGCGGAGGTAGAAAGTTAACACAAATGCTATAAAAAAGCTCACGGTAAATCTGAGTCAATCCCACTATTGATGTCACGCTACATCTGAGCCTCATAAGTCATAAGCTAGTTTCTAAAATTACCCAATATGTTCTAAATCAATAAAGAGATACCAAGTCAATAATCTAACAAATAAGGTCCATTAATTGAAATAAAGATAACACTAATACAGTGCAAACAACAATGTTCCTAAAATATGGAACGCGGTGTACTTGACCAATTTAAAATCCAAAAAAGGAAACTAACCTGAACAATACCCCCAACTTGCTGCTCCCGAATTGAAGCGAAATTCTGCAAAGTGATCCCAAATTCCTTAATCCCATCCACAAGCTGTTGAACCCTAATCCCAGCCTCGACCCTAACAATCTTTCTCTCTCTATCAACTTCCAAAACCTTATCCATCAATGCCAGATTCACCATCCCTTGTCTCGTCAGCCCTATCCCATTTGGTGATAGCCCAGACCCTACTGGTCTGATCCGAGATTTGTTTTTATTTGCATTTTGGATTACGGATTGGAGTTCAGTTTGGGTCTCTGGTTGGAGGAAGACACGGGCATGGACCTGGTTTGAAATGGTGAATAATACATGAGTAAATTTTTGTTCACCTTAGAAAAATTCAAAAATACGATATGAAATCTATAGGTTTTAAAAAACAGACAAAAGTACAATATCAAACTGAGAAACAGAAAAAATGTCTATAAACAAGGCAAATTGGAAATGAATATACAATAAAGAATCAAATTAGCTGTACACAAAGTTGAGTTACTAATGTCCACGCTCAGCAAAAGAGCGGTGTTATACCCAACTACAATTCTTACCCAATTATTCACTCATCGCATATATACAAAATTACAAATACATTTCAGAACCCCCAACTGGATACAACAAGCAATTATAACTGACATGTTCATAAATTGTATTGGTAAATCTTTCGCTTATAATTTGTACGGTTCTGTTTTTCTATGTAGATCTAAATCAATCAGTCTATATCTCAATTTTTATTTTTTTTGAATTAAATTCACAGTTCAGCAGGTATGTGCAGTCCCAGGTAGTAATTTATAAACTAACTAGATGTTATCAATTAAGGATAAATTAATTTTATCAATTCATATCGGGTAGCTAAAGCATTTCTCTGTAAACATAATCAAATTCACCGATTAACGTTGGATAGCTAACGCATTTCACAACTAGCACGATAAAATTAACCACTTCAGACTGAATAGTTAAAATTTTATCTAATGATTGTATATCTGAGTCTATATATCTCCTTGCATCAACATCCAATGTTATAGAAGTCGCTAGTCGTCCGGCAACGAGGCATAACGGAAGAAGGCATATGCATACGTATATGCCCAGATGCTATCAAGATTTGATTTTTTTTTACCATTCCTCAATTAGAAATAATCCGATAAATAATACCGTTGTAGCCCCTTTTAGCCTTCTCTGATCCCGTGTATTCTATTTTAATTATAAATAATACTGCAGTCTATGTGTTTTCTATTTTTACTAAAATAAACAAATAAAAGATAGATAATAAGTAACAGTGTTCTATCCCCTTTCAGTATAACTAGTATTATACCCATTTCGTTTCAATTACAAACTGTAATCCTGAATAAATTGCGATCATTACCATTTATCTATAAGAAATAACCCGAATAAATTGTTGTAGCCCCTTTTAAGCCTACTTTGATCCTGTATTCTTATTTTTAGTATGAAAATAATCGACCCAGTTGCCCGATTTTATCAATATTTGATATTTTACCATTTCTCTATTAGAAATAACACGACAAGTAATAACGTGGTTGTAGTCCCTTTTAGCCTATTCTGATCCGGTATTCTATTATTATCATAATAAACAATATGCCTACCCTAATCATGTATTTAAAAAAACGCGATTAGTAGTAAAAAAAACTTAAAAAGCTTGTCTTTTCTGCCTTTTAAGCCGCTAAAATCCGACGCTTTTTATGTTTTTTTAGCGAAAACGCTATAGCGAAGATTCCGCTATTTGAAACACTTATTTTTACTAATAAAAATAAAAAAAAGGGAAACATATTTAAAAAACGCGCAATTAGTAGTAAAAAAAACTTAAAAAGATCGTCTTTTCTGCCTTTTAAGCCGCTAAAATCTGACGCTTTTCATGTTTTTTAGCAAAAACGCTATAGCGAAGATTCCGCTATTTGAAACACTTATTTTAACTAATAAAAATAAAAAAAAGGGAAACATATTTAAAAAACGCGCAATTAGTAGTAAAAAAAACTTAAAAGGCTCGTATTTTCTGCCTTTTAAGCCGCTAAAATCCGACGATTTTCATGTTTTTTTAGCGAAAACGCTATCGCGAAGATTCCGCTATTTGAAACACTTATTTTTACTAATAAAAATAAAAAAAAGGGAAACATATTTAAAAAACGCGCAATTAGTAGTAAAAAAAACTTAAAAAGATCGTCTTTTCTGCCTTTTAAGCCGCTAAAATCTGACGCTTTTCATGTTTTTTAGCGAAAACGCTATAGCGAAGATTCCGCTATTTGAAACACTTATTTTAACTAATAAAAATAAAAAAAAGGGAAACATATTTAAAAAACGCGCAATTAGTAGTAAAAAAAACTTAAAAGGCTCGTATTTTCTGCCTTTTAAGCCGCTAAAATCCGACGATTTTCATGTTTTTTTAGCGAAAACGCTATCGCGAAGATTCCGCTATTTGAAACACTTATTTTAACTAATAAAAATAAAAAAAAGGGAAACAAAGAAACTAATAACCTGATGAGTACCGGACCAGTTGGAGACGACGTGGAGGTCGTCGGGCAACGGAGAGTAGCGAAAGAGCTGAGCCTTCTTGTGCTTAGCATCGGGCGAGAAAGGAAAAGAGTAGTAAGTTGCCGCCCCGCAGAACAGTGCTAAAGCGGTGTACCCAATGTACTTTCTGACCTCGGTTTCCGTCGTGGTTGTGGCGGAGGAGAGAGGCGGTGGCGGTGGTGAGGTGGTGGTGAAGGTACGGTGGCGGCGGAGGGAGTGGAGGAGAGGGCGCCGGAGAAGGTGGTGGTGGTGGCGGAACATCTGGTAGAGAGAGAGAGTGAGGAGAGAGAGAGAGAGAGAGGGGTTTACAGGTGGGATTTGGGAATGGGGTTGAAAATAAACAAAATACAAACGAAACGACGATGTTCGGTTTTTTCCGGTTTCGGTATTTTTATTTTTTGGACCGAACCAGACCGGTTTTTTCGGTCCAGTTTCGGTTTTTTTCGATTATTTTTCGGTTTTATTTTTTATTTTTCGGTTTTACTGAAAACTGAAACCGACTCGAAATTTTTTCGGTTTTTCGGTTTCGGTCTTTTCGGGTTTTTTCGATTCGGTTATCGGTTCGGTTCGGTTCGGTTTTTCCGGTTTTTTGCCCAGCCCTACAACCAGTTTGCATATTTTTTTTTGATTTTGTACACCGTCTTCTATTTACTAACTGAGAAATGAAAAAAAAACTATTCTGGCCTTGTAAATAAATGGAAAATTCTCACTTTTGTACAACCAATTTACAAAATATTTTGATTCTGTACATCTAATTTATAAAATATTTAGATTTTGTACACGTGCTTTGAAAACAAAATCAATATCGGCTAAACTTGACAAAACCTAAAAAAAAAAAGAAGTTCAAATTTGATAAGAAAAAAGAGCTTTTTGGAACTAAAATGATTTTGACTTTTTTTTTTTTTTTTTGCAAAAGTTGATATACTTCTGTGGTGTTGAAAACTCTAAAATTTTAAGCAAAGCAACAAATTATATTAGGCATTTACGTTAACATTTAAACTAATTTGCTTATAATATGCAAAAAAATATATGCACGATTGAATTGAAGGTTGTTGAACTAGGCCTTATATGTTGGGATCCAAACAATCTTGATTAATATTGGTTTTAAATTTGTAATCTTTCGTAATAAGCAGCTTATTACGGCAAAGATTATTACGCCCAATTGCAGTTTTTTTTGTCCGGGACTAGCAAGGATTCAAGATTGAGTACACAATTCTTACCTATACTGAAAATATGAGATACCCGTTCCGATATAACACGGATATCAAGTTCATCATAAAACCGCGATATAAAGCTAGATCAGGTTATTTGTTAATAATGCAAAGACTGTGCTACACAGATTAATTATTGCACATTCCATTTTCCAATTGATCAGTCCCTTTCTTGTTGTAACGACATATGGTAAAGACAGCTATTGATTACTCTTCAAAATAGACGTTACTCGTTAGTGAGCCCATCTACACATGGTAGACCCTCTAATTGTTTCAGATTTTATTCGGAATGCGATAGCTACAAAACAAAAGTAAAGGAACAGACGACGAAGATTAGTGTAACTTCCGTCTGTCCTGGCAGTAATATTAATTACGATCTTCGTTACAGTCTATATTTTGAATCAGTTTGATACAGAAAATTAACAACAAAAGTGTCATGAATGAGTTTGTTCATACTGTAATACTAATGTTTCAACACCTAATTAGCAGTTTTCTTGGTTTATCAGTTGACTGCTCTATGATGCAATCAAATAGTTCAACAACTTTAAAACTACTAGTCCAGTTCACACTTCTACAGAATATTATTAAAAGTGATTCAAAAGAGAAAAGGTATTTTAAAATTCACAATCATGTGTGTGCATTTGAAGTGTTATTTGTATAGTATTTCACAGGAAGCAACTGATACAGTATTGCAGAGAACAAGACCAAACTCCAGAAATGTAATAAAACATGTAAAAATCATATTTTCACATACAAGTTCCAGCAAGCTAACATTACAAATGTAAAATTCCACTTATATATATTACATTCCGTAAAAAATATATGTAAAAAATGTATAAAAAAACCGTATACCCTTTTTCACGAAATGAAGAGTAATCTAGACTTAACAATTACCTCCTCTTATTTTTGCTACCCAATAACAAAGAGAAGTAAAACAATATCCTGAATAAGAAGCCCCAAGCTATAGTGACCCATAGGCAACTCCACTTGCTGAGATCGGTTATCCCCTCCTGTTGCAGGATATCTACTCCGGTGGTCAAGCATGTAGTTGTCGAAATATTCACCCCCAATGTCTTGCTCATGCTCGCTAACAGCTTCACTTTCAAACCTTCCGGAACCTGACCAAGAGGCGTACTATCGAATATTTGAACCCCCTTGACAAAGCACTTGAAAGGGTCGCTGAATTCATTTTGCAAAACTGCTTCGTAAGGGTACTTAACCAAAGACATGTAATGAAACCAAATCCAGTATCCTGGGATCCTGTCACGATTGATAAAGAAGCCGCTGAAGAGGAGAAAGTAGGCTAGGATTGCGACAACTATAGTATACCCAAGCATCACATGAGGGACTATACCGGATAGGAATGTGACGAACGAACTTCCAGCCCAGAAGGAAGCGAAGATAATCAAGTAATAGAAGATGAACCCTGAAGCACCACCGTCAAGCCCAACTGCCCAGAAGGTAATGGCCGAGAAAGCTAGGGAAAGGAATACAAGTGCAGGTAGGGCCGTTAAGGAATGAGACAATACGTATGAAGAACGCCTATACGCGTTGTAAGCCGTTTCTCTCATGAATATGTATCTCTCTTGAAGGAAGACCGGCAAGGCATCGGCACAAGTGTAGAAAGTAGTGGACATGGCGAAGGCGAAGAAGCCGAGGCGTTCTTGGACTCCTTTTGGAGAGTTGTCTAGACGCCAAAACATGGTCGCCAAGATGAATCCCGTCACCACCACTGCTCCCAACCGGATGCTGAAAAGCTCAGGCTGTCGGCGTGAGTTCATTAGAGATCGGTTTGATAGCACCACGAGTTCAATCCAGAAAGGATTGGCGAAAGTAGGAACCATGGATGTCTGACTAGCATCGTTAGTAGCGCCTGAAACAAGCTTGCCTCGAGAAATGCTTGCGCTAATGGCTTCTTTAAGTGTCAACCCGTGCGCCGTAGTCGGCGTTTCGTTGGGATTATTGTTCTGACTTTGCTTCATGCTTTGCCATGACTTGTTGAACTCGACCAAGCTTTTGGTCCCACCCGGAGACCCTTCAAGCTCACGGATAAGGTCAAGCGCGAACTCAGTCCGGTTCTCGTTTTCAGGAATTGGGTGCCCAAAATCAGAAAAAAATTGAGGTAAACTCAGAGGTGGGCCGCTATAGACGGTCTGCCCTCTGGACAAGAAAAGGAGACGGTCAAGAAGACCAAGTATACGGTAGCTAGGCTGATGAACTGTCATTATCACGATACTTCCGCTCTGAGCAATGCGTTGCAAGACTTTCACCACCATGAAAGCGCTGGTCGAGTCAAGCCCCGAGGTAGGCTCGTCAAGAAACAAAATAATTGGATCGTGGATGATGTCTATGCCTATAGATACACGTCGACGCTCCCCTCCAGAAACGCCGCGATGGCCTTCATCACCGATGATGGTCTTGGCCGCGTTCCTAAGCCCGAGTTGGTCAATCAAGGCTTGTACACGTGCTTTCTTCTTAGATTTCGAGAGGGTCCTTGGGAGCCTGAATTCAGCTGCAAACATGAGAGTTTCTTCAACTGTGAGCATGGGAAACAAAAGGTCGTCTTGCATCACGTAAGCGGAGATCACTTTCAAGAGCCTCGACTCCAGGGGCTCGCCGTTTAGAGTCACGGTTCCTTTCAAGGATTCTTTTGCTATGCGGTTCGCAAGAGCGTCCACAAGTGTAGACTTGCCTGATCCGCTAGCACCCATCACAGCGACGATCTCTCCATCCCTCACCTCACCGGATATATCGTCCAAAAGAACTTTTAACTTAGAGAAGAGATTTTCTCCGGAAAATGGAGAAGAGCCAGAGGAGAGTTGAGGATGGTTTTCGGGTTCTCGTTGGAGTCCTACCATCTTGTGACGGATCTTGACACTATAGGTCAAGTTACTAAATTTAAGTACAAAGGGAACCGATCGAGGTTCGTTGTGAATGTTATTATCACTACTCATATTGAGGATATGGTGGACAGGTGTCTCGTCACCTCCCGTAGCCTCCTTTCTTACATCACCAACGCGCTTCAAGAGTTGGCCAAGCGTTGGCGACAGTCGTGGGAACATCTCCATTGATGATTGCTGCCACCTATTGAAAATCGGCGTACTATCTTTTGTGTTAGTGTTGTCAGCCTCGACACGAGACATTGTTCCTTTTAAGCACACCAGCAAAACTACGCTGGCTTGATTCTCGTTTAAGAAAGCAAATTGAAATACTCAAGTTATAATGGCTGTTTAATTGGTAACTTTTTGTGTTTGTTTTTGTTTCTGTAGATGTGATACTTTCTTGAGTGTTATACACAATGTATATATATGTATAAATAGGAGAGGTGTATAGATACATGAAGTATGTGTGGGTTGACCATTTCTAGCTAATTGAGGGTGAAATAGAGGTGACCAACATTTCCTAATATGTTAGCTACACGCATTATGTTACTTTTGAAGAAGAAGGTTATGCTAAGGTGGTTGATATTGACTTATTGAGGTGAGATGATTCTATGAATGACATAATTTTGTTTCTTATTTTAGGTTTATTATTCATTTTGTAGGTTTGTTAGGTGAAGGTGGTGAACTACTGTTTCCGTATATTCAAGTTTGGCTTGTCACAAATATGGCAAATTAAATAAAGATATTCTTGACTTATTTCACTACAAAAATAACTTCAAACAGTTACGGTCAAATCTGTCGTAAAATAACAAAATTCATCGTGAAATAACAAAATCCATCGCCAAATCTGTTAAAATCCGTCACTGATTGAAAAAAAAAAATTGTAGTGTTTTGCGAATATGATTGACGGAAAAGCTAATCAATTCCCCTAAGCATTGGTCAAGCATGTATTATGTTTCTTGCAACTAGTGTTTGATAGCAATTCATTAATAAATTTTCCGTGAATTGAGAATTTGGTAAAACAATAATGTTACCATATAGTTGCAATAATATTTGTATTAAATACGAGGTTTTATAGGTTTAGTATATCAAACTATATGATTTTAACGATTTGGGTACCCATCTTTCAAATTTTCCAATTTAGGTATCACACTACGATAATTTTCCAATTTAGGTACCACCGTCTAAATAAATCACGGAATCATGTCACGTGATACTTGACAAACATTACTTTGAGAGACTAATTTAACAATTTTGCATAAAAATATGTCATCCTATAAAAAATATTTTTCCCAATTTCACACATAACAAAAATTTGGATTATATGCTCTCTTTTTTGTATGAAATTAGGAGAAATTTTTTACTAGGATGACATATTTTTATGCAAAATTATCAAATTAGCCTCTCAAATTAATGTTTGTCAAATGTCACGTGACATGATTTCGTGATTTATTAAGACGGTGGTACCTAAATTGAAAATTTATTATAGTGTGATACCTAAATTGAAAATTTTGAAAGAGGGATAACCAAATCGTTAACCGCATTATAGTTTGATATAGTAAATGTATTTTTTCCCTATTAAATACAATTGAATCCGTAAAGTTATTTAATACTTAAACGATTCCCCGTAGGACACTCGTTAGCAAAACCGTATTAGAAAAATACATACTTGTACTTTGTGACAAATTTCTCCAGGTAATACGTAAAAGTTGAAACTAAATTTTCATTAGAATCCAAGATGAAACATCGAACAAACCCTACATACCTAACAGAAGAATATCTGAATAACAGCAAAAACATTAAAATAAATATCGAATCTGGTTCCTTTATTATAAGTTGAGAATAAAAAAGAAACAGCCAAACAGGGTATACAAGATCGAAAATTTTCCATTTATGATTTATGGGTATATACTATATGTACTTAACATCCAATTATTTTATCTACCATACTTATTGGATGTGACTTTCCCTTAGAAGAAATGCAGTTTTACAAGGCGTTGAGTATACACATGACATACCAAGTGCTATACTTGACCAATTTATGATATTGCAGATTTTGTGGCCAACTAGTTTCTCTTTCTTGTGGTACTTGCATACAATACAGACAGACTAATATCTCTCTTCTAGAAAGAAATATGTGATGTGGCTTATCAGCTATCCGCACATGGTAGACATCGATAACGATTTTTTCCGGAAGACAGCAACAATAAGTTTTCTTTGAGATGTTTTAAAAAACGAGGACTTCGTGTTAGCTTATGGCAATTGGCAGCCATGCATAGAAATAAGTTTGTTATTTCTTCCATGGAACTATTTTGTGAATCGTATTGCAAACAAAGAACAAATCGTATTGCCACCAAGCACCACACATAAGATTATCTATACACACAAATGGCATCAGACCTCGTTTCATTGCTGACTAGTAAAAACTTAATTTACAGTACAGACAGGTTAAAGTTTTCAGATACTGCAACATTGCCGTTTATACTACAAGGCTTAAAAGCATATAGAACTGATAGTGTAATCCAAACATGAGATTTTACAAACACTATCTCGGTGCCCAATTGTCTTGTTCATACTTGTTGAAAGGATAAGAATTGGATGTCATCTCACCCAAGTGACATGGGTCGGGTTCAATTCCATAATCTGTAAGGGGTCTATGCTCGAGAATATCATCGTGTTTCTGCACAAAATCTGGGATTTCAATTTCTCCTTTCTTTATATCTTCCCATAGGTATTGTAGACGACTAACATAATTGATTTTCCAATACAGGCTACATAAAATACGAAATACAAAGGTTAGCATTTTGCATCTCAGTGTATAGTTTGGTATGAAAGTATCAAATAGCTAATACATCCTATTTAGGTTACTAATTAGTGAAATACCAAACATAGATATACTAGTGGGCTTGTTTGGTTACAAACTTTAAGCTTAGGTTTATTGCTTCTTTAATTATAAGCTGCATAGGACTTGGTTGGCCAACTTAAAGTGAGAGTTTCAAGCTGTTAGAACCAAGAATTTTCTCAAACTCAACTAAGCCGCTTCTTTTCCTAAAAGGCATAAGCCAACAACCCCCGAGTTTAATATATTAAGCCATCAGAATAATGTAGACTACAACCAAGCACTGCCAAAAAGTGATGGTCATTATCATAAAATAAAAAAAACATATTCTTTATGCAAACAAATAGTTTCTCTATGCAAACAAATCTTTGCAGGTAAAAAGGTTACCTAAGTAATCTTATTATTATCACAAGAGAAATGAGTGGTACAACATAAAGAGGGGAAATACAGTTTGGTAAATTTCAGTGGTTGTTTTGTAATGTAAAGATGCTTTTATGGTATATAGTAGAATGTGTGGACGAAAGAGTTCCAACTAAATTATGCACAAACCTACTTTTGTTTACCAGCCTAGACACATTGCACACAGATATAAGATACGTAAGGAAACCATGTCCAACTCTTATTCTTGATAATTTAAATATGTTATGAAAAGGTTATGGCTTACCCTCCGCTTAACAAGAGTCGGCCGAAGGTGGCAATAACGAGCCTCGAGCGAAGTCCTGGGTGAATAAAATAAACAGTTTGTAACCTATCCTTACAATCAGAGGGAAGATCTTCGTAAATCCACCTCAGTATTGTAAGACCTGGGTTGTTATCTTCAGTTTGCACAGTGCTGTGTATGTATACTATGCAAAATTGTCCTTCTGGCAATTCTGTGTATATTTTGTGGAAAATATATTTCTTCAGACGCTCCCCGCACACAACTAGAGCTGCATACCAGTTAAAAATCGTTACTAAAAGTTGGAAATTGCAAGTAGAGATCTCATTTATGATGAAAACTAGATCAACTACAAAAGGTTAAGGCCATTATGAAAAGGCAAATAGCACGTCAAAGAGTAGTTAACACTACAGAGAAGTACACGGGTGTGGTCGTGGATCTGCACACAAAAGTACTCTAACAAATTTCTCCATATGGAGAATATTTTATGGGTAACACTCAAAATCCAATATTTTTAACTGAGCAATCGTTGAAATTTCATCAGCTCATCTTAAATACAAGATCGTAACATTTAAGAAACTCTATATATGTGAATACTGAATACATACCAGTAATCAGTATGGGCATGAATAGCTCCATGTATATTTTATGGGAACACTCAAAACCCAATCTTTTTTATCTGGGCAATCGATAAAATTTCATCGAACTCTTGTTACATCCAAAGATTGAAATATTTAAACCTAGTATATGTGTATATAGACCACTACCAGTGTGAACATGAATATCTCCAAATACAACTCATGTGTAATAATCAAAATCCACTTTTTTTTATTCAGGGCAATTGCTTATATCTTTCGGTTCTTATCACAATACAAGATTGATTTTTTTTTAACAAACTCTATATATGTGAGTATACACCACTGTGGGAATATATACTTATTGCCATATATCTTTCATGGGTCATACTCAAAATCCAATATTATAATCTGGGTAAATGTGTTTACTCGAAGGCGAAGTAAACACAGTTAAGATTCATTACCTAGTAGTAAAATACAATATTTCAAACAATTAAACAAACTCTCTCTCTCTCTCTCTATGTTGTACGTATATTAAATACACAAGTTTGGGCATGTATTTAGTACCCGCGGAGTATTTTCCGACAACACGAATTTACGGTTGCCAGACCTATCAGACCCAAATCTGATCAGTTCTTATCACAATACAAGATTGAATTTTTAACAAACTCTATATATGTAAGCATAAACCACTGTGGACCTATATGTCTCCATATATATTTCATGGGTTATACTCAAAATCCAATCTTATAATCTGGAAAATTGCTTAAATTTCATCACCTAGTAATAAAACACAAGATTAAAAACATTAAAACAAACCCTCTCTATGTATCTTATATGCACGGGTGTGGGCATAAATTTAGTACCTGGTAAAAAGAATTGTTTTTTTCTCAATAGCCTACTATTAGTTAGTCCCTGTATATAGTAAAACACAAGATTGCAAACAATTAAACAGACTCCCTCTCTCTATGTATGTATGTATATTAAATACACAAGTTTGGGCTTGATTTTAGTACCCGGGAAGTACTTTCCGACGACACAAAAGATACTGTTACCGGACTTATCGGACCCAAATCTTATCAGTTCTTATTACAATACAAGATTGAATTTTTAACAAACTCTATATATGTGAGTATACACCACTGTGGAATTTTTTTTTAAAAAAATATTATATATATATATATATATATATTGGGGTAATTCCCTATTAGTCACACTTTTGATACTTTATCCTTAAAAAGTCACACATCAATGTTTACATCCACAATAAGTCACACTTTTTTAAAATTCAACCAAATTATAAAATTGCCATTATCACAATCTAGAAATTATTATTTCTCTCTATTAAAATCTAAAAAAAAATACATATGAAAAAAATAAGAATATTTTCAAAATTACAAAAAATGTATATAAAAAAAAAACTCACTTTTTTTAACCAAAAAAAAAAAAGATTCTTTCACAAAAAAATAGTTTTTCACAAAAAAAATAAAAAAATTCACACAAAAAATAGTTTATCCACAAAAAAATATAAAATTTCAAAAAAAATCGAAAAAACCCAAAATATATAAATAAAATCAAGAAAAATTAAAAAATCATACGGGTCCATCAAAAGCGCATACAGGTCAATAAAATTGCATAAAAAGTGCATATTGGGTGCATAAAAAGTGCATACGGGTGCATAAAAAGTGCATGAAAGTGGATACGGGTGCATAAAAGGTGCATAAAAAGTCAATAAAAGTGCATACGGGGTGAATAAAAAGGTCAAAAAATATAAAAATTCATAAAAAAAATCCAAAAAACCCGAAGTAAATAAATAAAATCAAGAAAAAATAATAAAAAATTAAAATTATACGGGTCAATAAAAATGCATAAAAAGGGCATACGGGTGCATAAAAAGTGCATACGGGTGCATAAAATGTCAATAAAAGTGCATACGAGTGCATAAAAGGTCAATAAAATTGCATACGGGTGCATAAAAAGTGAATAAAAATACATAAAAAGTACATACGAGTGCATAAAATGTCAATAAAAGTACGTACGAGTGCATAAAATGTCAATAAATTTGCATACGGGTGCATAAAAAGTGCATAAAAGGTGCATAAAAGTGGATACGAACGGGTGCATAAAATGTGCATAAAAGATCAATAAAATTGCATACGAGTGCATAAAAATGTTAAAAAATAAAAAAATAAAAAAAAATCGAAAAATCCCGAAATAAATAAATAAAATCAAGAAAAAACAAAAAAAAACATATGGGTTAATAGAAAGTGTATAAAAAGTGCATGCGAGTCAATAAAAGTGCATAAAAATTGCGTAAAATGTGAATACGGATGCATGAAATGTGCATAAAAGTGGATACGGATAATTTTTTTCTTCATAAAATGTGCAAAAAAGTGGATACGGGTTAATAAAAGGCGCATAAAAGTGGATACGGATCAATAAAAAATGCATATAAGGTGTATCAATAAAAAGTGCATATAAGGTGCATAAAATGTTCATAAAATATTCATAAAAATTGATACGAATCAATAAAATGTGCATAAAAGTTGATACGAATCAATAAAAAGTCTATAAAAGGTGCATAAAAGTGGATACGGGTCAATAAAAAGTGCATATAAGGTGTATCAATAAAAAGTGCATATAAGGTGCATAAAATGTTCATAAAATATTCATAAAAATTGATACGAATCAATAAAATGTGCATAAAAGTTGATACGAATCAATAAAAAGTCTATAAAAGGTGCATAAAAGTGGATACGGGTCAATAAAAAGTGCATAAAAGGTATAAAAGGGGATATGAATTGATAAAAAGTGCATTAAAAGTGATTATACATTTATACATATTTTCTTGGACTTATAATGCTAAAAAAACTCACACTTCACAAAGGTCTTATTTACAAAAACTGTGAGAAATTTATGGGGTCTGTATCTATTACACACACATACACAACTTCATATATACACAACAAATAAGAACACATCATCACTGCTTTATCTCAAAATTCAATAATATCAAACTTTCTATGAGTAAATTGCAACGATAAGCTATTCTAACAAAACACATACCAATTTACAAATCTAGTATTGCTAAATTCAGAAAACTCCGATTCATAAATAAAAATTGATTTATATGAAATTTTAAAAAATACTGTTAAATAGTTTCCCCAAATTACTACCAATCAACATAACAAATCAGTTTTTTTGACCAATTGACACAAATCCAGCAAAAAACCCAAATCATATTTGTATTCAACAAAAAAACCAGAAAAATTAATTTAAAACAAATAGATGAAAACCAAACAGAGTTTTTCCACAACACATTCCCATAGCCATTCAGCTGGTCACAGAGATGAGGTCGATTTGATTGACTCGTCCATGAGATCGAAATAAACTGGATACTATATCCTCTATCGTCATAGGTTACAAACTCGTCCTTCCCATGGGTCCATTCATGTGGTCGTAGGAGAGAGAAGGGGAGAGAGAAAGAGGGGAAATGTCGGAGAGAGGTGAGAAAGGATGAGAGAAAGGTCGGAGAAGTGTGATGGTGGCGGAGCTCCGATCTCGTTAGCTATGGAGATATAAGAGGAGATAGAGAGTAGGGATGAATGGATGATGGAAGAGGTGATTTTTGTTAGAGAGAGAGAGAGTTCATGTGAAATAAACAGAGTGAATTCTAAAAATTAGAATTATGAGACTATTTATATTTAAATTAAGTGTGACTTTTTAAGAATTAAGTTTGAAAAGTGTGACTAATTGGACATTTTTCCATATATATTTCATGGGTTATACTCAAAAGTCAAAATCCAATCGTATAGTCTGGCAAGTGCTTAAATTTCATCACCTAGTAGTAAAATAAAAGATTGAAAGCATTTAAACAAACTCTCAATATACACAAGTGTGTGTATGAATTTAGTATCTGGTAAAAGAACGGGGTTTTTCCCCTCAATATGGGGGCGTTAAAGTCCCTTTTAGCCTACTATTAGTTAGTCCCTGTATATACAACTGTGGGCATATATAACTCCATATACCTTTCATGTGTTATACTCAAAATCCAATCTTACAATCTGGGAAATTGCTTAAATCTCATCACCTAGCAGTAAAATACAAGATTGCAAACATTTAAACAAACTCTCTCTCTATGTATATTAAATACACAAGTGTGGGCATGAATTTAGTACCCGGGAAGTACCTTCTGACGAAACGAAAGATACTGCTTCCAGACTTATCAGACCCAAATCTCATCAGTTCTTATCACAATACAAGATTGCTTTTTTTTTTTAAAAACTCTATATATGTGAGAATATACCACTGTAGGCATTTGTATCTCCATATATATTTCATGGGCAATATTCAAAATCTAATCTTATAATCTGCGAAATTGCTTAAATTTCATCACTTAATAGTAAAATACAAAATTGACAACACTTAAACAAACTCTCTCTATGTATCTTATATGCACAAAGTGTGGGAATGAATTTAGTACGCGTTGAAAAGAACGATTTTGACTCAATATGGGGGTGCTGAAGTCCCTTTTAGCCTACTATTAGTTAGTCCCTGTATATACCACTTTGGGCATATATATATCTCCGTATATATTCCATGGGTTATACTCAAAATCCAATCTTTAATCTGGGCAAGTGCTTAAATCTCATCACCTAGCAGTAAAATACAAGATTAAAAACATTTAAACAAACTCTCTCTATGTAAGTATGTATGTATCTTAAACTCAAAATCCAATCTTTCTATCTGGGCAATCGCTAAATCGAACTCTTGTTAAATTAAAAGATTGAAATAATTTACAAAGCTATCACAATACAAGATTTGATTTTTATAACAAACTCTATATATGTGAGTATCCATATATCTTTCATGGGTTATACTCAAAATCCAATCTTATAACCTAGGAAATTGCTTAAATTAATCACCTAATACAAAAACACAAGATTGAAAACATTTAAAGAAACTAAAGTGTGGGCATGAATTTAGTACCCGGGAAGTACTTTCCAACGACACGAAAAATACGGCTTCCGAACCTATCGGACCCGACTTCGAGACGGAAGAACTGCAAGGCGTCGAGATCGGAGAAATCTTCGCCATCATCACCGGAGATAAAGTGAGAGGGACAATCATGGAAATTATCTTGGTTAGTTTCATTTTGTTGTGATTGTGATAAAAAAGGACGAGCATCTATTCCTAAATCAGATGCTAATACCATCACTGAAAATTCTTCACTTTCTGAGCTACCCATCTCTCTCTCTCTCTCTCTCTCTATATATATATATATATATATATATATATATATATATACCGTCTAAATAAATCAGGTCACAAATAATTTGATTTTATAATTTGATTTGATTTTGCACATGTTTTTTTCGATTTCACACGTAACAAAAATTTGGATTATATGCTAAAAAAAATTATGTGTGAAATGGAGGGAAAGTTTTTATAAGATGACATATTTTAGTACAAAATTATCAAATTAGTCTATTAAATTAATGTTTGTCAATATTACGTGACATGATTTCGTGATTTATTAAGACGGTAGTAGCTAAATTGGAAATTTATTATAGTGTGGTACCTAAATTGAAAAATTTGAAAGATGGGTAACCAAATAGTTAACCGCATTATAGTTTAGTGTAGTGTAGTAAATGTATTTTTTCCATATATATATATATATATATATATGTATATGTATATCTATCTACCGTTGTATATTGATTGGATTTAAGGAACAATATCTTTGATTTTTATATTATTAATAATATGTTTTTTCACGGTTTAGTGTCCAAAACATACAATTAACCAAAATATAATAACAAGACATAAAATTTAATTGTAATAACCAAAACATAATAACAAAATATAAAATTTAATTGTATGTTTTGGTAATTTTTCTTTTTTTAATTGTCAACTTGTACAATAATGGCAAATAAAAATGAGAACGGGGGACGTTCATAACTGCGACACTAATACAATCATCAAATAAAATTTACACAAACTTGTTAAAAAACACTGTCCGGTGTGAGTTGTGAATTTATCTATTACCGATTCAAATCGAGTCGTTGCTTAGAAGTTTAAGGTAAATTTACCGATCGAAATTCGCTAATATAGTCAAGGTGTCTTTAGATGCTAATTCACTTATGAGCCGCAATTTTATTATTGTTTGGTAATATGTTGTCAGATGTATGATAAAAAAAAAAAAATCAATATGTTTGATGTTAATAAGTCATTGTTATCCTTTTTTTGGTGACATTAATGATTTAGTAGTATTTAAAATTTAATGTTTGTAAATGCAACATGTATTCGTAAAAAACAAAATTTGAATTTCTAATAACATAGGATGTTTAATTAGTGTCGGGGAACAAATTTGCCAAAACAATTTGTAGATGCCTAAGTGACTACCAAAGCATTGCATTATTTCAGTCGTAAAATGGTCATCTCAACAGTACCTTGTATTTTCATGGTATGTTGTTAAATAATACTCCATCCGTCTCTAATTAAGCGTCATTCTTTCCTTTTTGAGACGTCCCAAAATAAGTGTCCGCTTTACTTTTTTTTAGTAAATTTTCCATTTGTATTTTTTAAAAATATCTGTTTTTGGTGGTTAAATATACACTTGTAACCTCATATATTAACTAAAAAATAACTTTTGTTTGAAAATTTTGATTTTTTTGATATTTTTTGTTGAATTCTAGGTGAAATTGGTCTGAATCCTTCAATATCACGGCGGAAATATGATTATATGAAGGTAGTGTTAGAAGAAAGTTACTTCCTACTGTTTCGTACATATGATTATCAAGCTAAAAAAAATTCGTGAGTTAGCAAACACAAGGCAGGTTTATTATCTAGACCCAATTTGCAAATTTTTGTTGTTAAATGAATCTATAACTTAATTATATTACTAATTATTTTAGCAAGTCCAACTCGACAAGTAATCGACATACTGAGGAGTAGCATGCTATAAGACCAGCCTAATTGATCTTAGAGGAAGTCGGATTAAATTTTACTCCTCTATACAGAAATGGTATACTACCGACATGAGATTGGTGAAAATATGAAATGCCATCCGATAAAATGGCAAATACCCTTGGCTTATTTAGCAATAGAATTATAAGGTGCCAATATAGAACCAAGGCTCTCTAGGCAAATATTAGTTCACCAATCAAAAAAGTCCTATCCCTCATCTAAGATGATTTACTTAATCATCATAGGAAAAAAGAATGACGGATTGATCTACTTCCTAGAAAATTCTGCGCTACGTTTGGCAGCAGCAACTACGGCATTCATCAATATCCCACGAAAACCGCCCTTCTCCAGCTCATGGATTCCGGCTATGGTGGTCCCAGCAGGAGACGCTACGTCGTCTTTACACTGACCTGGATGCTTCCCTCCTTTGGCGACCATAGTAGCAGCTCCCAACACCTGAAAAAAACCCACTTCCTGTCAAAACATCAACCCATATCTGCCTAATTTTTGCTTAAAAGCTGGTCTGCATTTGGTTGAAGGGCTTAACATCAGAGCGTTTCTAGATTATTACCCCGAAAAGGCTAGAAGTTTTAAGCTGGACGAAAGTAGCTTTTTTCTGATACTAAAAAAATTCTATCTAATTTGCTAAATATGTAAAACCAAACATGCCTGTAAGTTCATACCATTCAACTAGAAGTTTTCATTTCAAGTTTTCTTTGTTTCAAGTTGTAATAAGGTCGTTACGAACATTCTTAATTAATGAAATAATGGGTTTACCCACAAATTTATATGTAAAAAAGTTCATACCATTGAGAATATTTGATCAGCTGTAAGGCCAGAATCAAAATTTCATTTCAGGGTAGTTAACAAACATTCACCAGTTACTGGGGATACTTCAACAAGGACTAAAGAATAATAGGCAATTTAGTGAGGGATTTTGCCTGTTCATAGAAGGAAAGGTGTTGATGTTGAAAAGGGGCATGTTTGGAGAAATAAATAGGAAAGCTCTTTTATCCACTTTTTTTTTGATAAACAGTAAAGTTGGAAGCTTGTTGAAAGGTGCATTTTATTTTAAAATTTTCGCCTTTTAAAATAAAAAGAAGAGCAGGGTTACTCACGGTTTGAGAAGCTAGACCAAGAGCAAGTTCTCTTGGCAACCCTGCAGCTACTCCTCCATCAGCCAACGCCTCTATTGCTAAGAAAATGTATGCTGGACCACTCCCACTAAAAAAAAGAAGAACAAAATCGAATTTAGTTTCTTTGTTATTTTTCAATCCAAAAATGGAACATTCAGAAAATGCAGCAGATTGGCTCAAACTGTTAACAAATGAGTCAAAATAAAAGGTAAAAAAAAACTATAAACTTTTAAATCCGTATTCAACTCAGAATACAATAAGCAACTATTCCTCTAGAAAATGGAACTAAAACAATATACAGCAACATACCTCAGGCCAGTAACAGCATCAAACAGCTTCTCATCAGCTTTCCATACCTTGCCAATACCACCGAATAACTTAGAAATCAATTCCCCATCTTCCTCTGTAGCTCCTTTTCCCAAGCTAATAACTAAATAAAAGAAAACACATTATAAAAAGCAATCACACGCTCGAATGATTACAGACAAAAAGAAAATAGAAAGTAAACGTAAATATATAATTTCTTACCAGAGGCTGCCTCACCAACAGCAGCAGGAGTATTTGGCATCACCCTAATAAATCGGTCACTTTCGGCCCATTCCTAAATGATGTAAAGTATAAAATCAATAAAAAAACAGGTAAATATAACTATTTACCAAGTGATGTAGGAGGGAGAAACAAACTATAAAAAGAACCTGAAGGTCGTTTAGTTTAACTCCTGCAGCAACTGAAACAAGAAGCTGCTTCTTCGTAATAATATGCTTCAACTGTGACACCGCTTCTTTAGCTGCATGGCCATTCAATAAGTGCAAAAATCAGATGGGGATGGATTGACCAGATCGATAGTATTTCTCAAAATTGTATTATGAAGTATACAAAAGAGACTAAATTACAATTTTAATCACCGAACTTATGAATAATTTAGAACGTGAAAAACAAGTATAAAACTGCTCAAGAAATAATATATAAAAGCTTAATTGATTTTCAGAATTTGATTGACAACAAGAAAACAACATACCGATCTGAGGTTTGACAGAAAAGATGATTACATCACTGTCGAGAACCACCTGAGCATGATTACATTAAAATGGCTCTGATCAGATATTATGTCAGTAAATAATAAACAAATCTTTGGCATGCCAAGATGAACGTGGTGGTTTTTTTAGGATTTGTATAAATGAAATACCTCAATTTTTTAAATTCTTTGTTTCAGATTAGGTTGTATACTTGTATCACAATGGTAGAAGAGAAGACAGAGAGAGTTTGATGGAAAATTAACAACATTTTGACACACGGCAAGGAAAAATATAACATGTCATTATACATCTCGGAAATTATAGTAAAATTTAAAAATTCAAAACATGTCATTAAAAATTCAAAACATATTTGTGTTTCCGTCATGAAACCGTGGAGATTTGCATTAATCAAACTTTGACTTGAAGCATTTTTGCAAAAAAATGTCCAAGTTGATGTCCATATAACCTCTCCCTTATATTATTATTACTATTATATATATATATATATATATAAATATAAATGGGTGTGTGTAATACTCAAAAATCCAATCTTTATATCTGGGTAGAAGCCGAAAACTCACCAGCTCCTAATAAAACACAAGAATTGAAAATCTAAACAAACTCTATATATATGTAAGCATATACATGTATGTATGTATATATAAAATTGTGGGCAATGAATTCAAGACCTGATCATTGCGTTCAAATACGGTAACACCGAAAGACTCGAAAGCAGCACGACGAGAGCCGAGATGAGCGGTACAGATTCGGGAAGGAGGTAAAAGACCCGAACCGACAACACCTCTAGCTATACTTTCCGCCATTTTACCTGCTCCTATAAAACCCACCTTGTATGTATCGCTCTGTATTGGCACCATTTCCATTGTTACCCTCCTTCTCTCTCTCTCTCTATATATCTCTCTGTGTTTGTTTCAGGTTTTATGTGTTTGTGAAATTGGAGTTTTAATCCTTAAATACAACAACATGTTTATTATTAGAAACAGTTATTGTCCCTTTTTTTATTTCAATAAAAGAAAAAGAAGAAAAAGTTATTGTGACTTTCAAAAAGTATTCTTAAGCTGAGCCATTCAATTTAACACTGGCACTTCTTTAAAAATTTGATCGGTTTATAATATGTATTAAAATTATCGAAATGAAATTTTTTAAAATTAAATCATATAATTTAATGTTTGAACTATATGATTAATTTTTGAAAAAATTTCATTCCGACAATTTTGATACAAGTTATTGACCGGTTAAAATTGCACGTTGTTTCGTAATAAACAATTAATTGGGAAAGAATGGAGTAGAAGATAGTGTTTAATAGAAGAAAAAAGTATGAGTATTGTATTTAGTGAGTAAAGTGATACACTAAAAGTGTAATAAATTTACTCCGAATACAATATTAAATGAAATATGAAATATGAAAAGGAAAATATATCCCGTCAAAAATAAAATATGAAATACCCGTAATTCACGGGGTTCATGTAGTACATATATCCTGAAATTACAAGTTTTACATTCAAGTCCAACACTAAAACCAGTCCTCAAAGGCTTACGACAAACGGTGCAAGGAGAGCAATCGTAAGTACATGAAATCGTAGTAAATACTAGAAGGCTATAGATGCTACAAATGTATCTCAAGCTTAAGCTGTTATAACATGTTGTGTTTGGGATGCAGCGCAGGTGACTCTGAATCAAGATGACTCAGAGTCCACAACCATTGGATATTGCTACAGTTAAAATATGAAATGTACTGTAGCAATATCCAATGGCTGTGTATTCTGAGTCACACTGACCCAGAGTCACCTACGCTGCTTCCGTTATAACATGCTGTGTTTGATACTTTGATTACTCTCTGAATTGTATAGTTGTTCATCAAAGCATAATCAAATGCAGGTTGTTTGTAAAAGTTTACGCAATCAAATGTAACCTCAGAATCTGTCTGCAAGCATATATATATCGAACATTAGTATTTTGTGGATTAAAAAAAACTGTTTTCTATTTGAAGATGTGTATATAATTAATTTCTTAATTAATAATATTACATACACGTATGATTTTTATGGATGGCTTGTTAAGAACTTAAACTTGTCTCTCAAACTCCAAATCTTTTTCGACAGATATGTTCCAACGGACTCTTTCAACGCAATCACAAAACATCATAGCAAAACATACCAATAGAACGAACAAATGTTCTAGTTGATCCATCCTTTGAACTGCGTCGATTGTTTTTAAAAATCACTAGAAGATTTTACATAACATGATTCTAAAAAAATAAATAAAAACATCACTATTAAGAAGTCTTTACATAAATGGGGTTTGTAAATGGAGTTCTATTACTCTCGAGAATTACATTGCTAATTGTTTTATGTGAAAATTTGATGGTATAGGTCCATAGAAAACCTTGTGTCCATGATGAGATCAACCATTTTGACCATGCGCACCCATTGATTCTAATTGATGAGAAAACGACCGATAAAACATGTGAAGCATGTGCAATACGGTTATCGTCTCCCTCCTACGGTTATGTTGACTGCGATTATTTCCTACACAAGTGTTGTACCGATTTACCCAAACAGATTTGCCACCCAGCCCACCCTCAACACCAACTCCGCCTAGGACGTACACGAGGTTTCATCCAATGTATTTGCTGCTGCCAGTTGTGCAATTTATTATCCTACAAATGCTCCGAATGCAAAGACTTTGTGATCGACATCAAGTGTGCTTCAGTGCAAGGAACTGTAAACTATGAAGCTCACAAACACGCCCTTCTTATACAAACAACCAATCAGCCGAGCAAATGCAGTGCATGTGGTTTTCGCCTTGATTTTATCCTACAATGCAACACATGTAGGATTGAATTATGCTTTAGGTGTGCAATGGCTCCACCTGTCATAAAGCATAGGTATGGAAAGTCAGAGCCCTTCAAATTAACTTACTCTGCACCTGAAAACCATTACGACGATTATATATGCGAGATATGTCTAGGAAGGCTAAACCCAAAAAAGTGGTTCTACCATTGTGTATTTGCTGATCAATTCGCTCATATAAGGTGCATGCGCAACAATAGCTTTGATTCAATTATCAAGTACGGAAGTTCCGCTTATTATAAAAAAACAAAGAATATTGAAAACTACTGGATAGGAATTAGTGAAGTTATTAACTAAATGAGGATGTGGAATCATTTTAGTTGTTATACAATAAAGGATGGAGATAGAGTCAGAGATGTGATACAAATTGGGAGTAAAATAGCTACTTCAAAATTGTCTGCATATTAACTTTGCTAAATTTATGGAAAAGACAGGATCTTCTTCTACCTTTTTCAGTCAAAACCCTTCGCCTTTGTTTGGTTGTAGAATAAATTAGTGGAATTGGATTATGAATGATGCGGGTCCCACAAATGATGCGTTTGGTACGCGCTATTGACATGAGACTTGTAATCTCGACCGAACTTCAAATCCCATTAAACCCATCATTAGAAATACTATCATCATTTGTAATACCATTGTAATCTCAAAGGATTCATAGTCCCGGGATTAGTAAACCCGCAACCAAACGAGGACGTCAGGTATGTCTCTTGAAGTTACAAGTTTTACATTCAATCCCAACACTAACACCACTCTTCAAAGGCTGACGACAAACACTGCAAGGAGAGCAATCGTAAGTACATGAAATCGTAGTAAACTCGTGTCTGTGAGACCGGGATTTGAAGGACTTTCCGTACTTGATATTTGAATCTGCCCCAATCTTGAGCATGCACCTTATATGAATGAATTGATCAGCATACACACAATGGTAGTGCCAGAGTTTCGGGTTAAGCTCTCTCAGACATAGCTCACATATATATTCGTCGTCGTCGTGGTTTTCCGGTGGAAAGTAAGTTAATTTAAAGGGATCTGATTTTCCATACCTATGCTTTATGACAAGTGGCGCCATAGCACACCTAAAGCATAATTCGAAGCTACATGTGTTGCATTTTAGGATATATTCAGGTTTTTGAGGAATTGATTCTAATTTGAAACCACATGCAGTACAGGAGCTCGACGAATTGATTCTTGGTACAAGTGGGTGTTTGTGAGCTTCCAAGTATACAATTCTTTGCAATGAAGCACACTTGATATCGATCACCAAGTCTTCACATTGGGAGTATACGTAGTTAAATAAATTGCACAACTGGCGGCAGAATTTACACCAAAATAAACATGGTGTGCACCGTAGGACGAGTTGGTGTTCAGGGTCCAGTGGGTGGCGAATCTTTTTGGGTAAAACGGAACAACACTTGTGTAGGAAATAATCACACTCAACACAACCGTAGGAGGGAGGCGATATCGGTAGTGCACATGCTTCACATGTTTTATCAGTCGTTTCCTCATCAAACAGGAGCAGGGGGTGCTCATGGCTGATATGATTGATCTTATTATCTTTATTAGCATCTCCATCAATATAATTCTTAACAAACCATGATATTAAATCCGTTGAATGTTGTTTCATCGGCAGAAGAACTGGACTTTGACCATCATCGGAAGTATCTTGATCCCTGTAAGCAGTATTAGACCCCATGTTGTAATTAATATAATCAAATAGGTACATTAATCATCATCATCATTGTTCTTAGAATTAAGTCTACAACAAAACATTGATCAACCCCATGCCTTTGTGAAGATGATAATATAGACTTACCTTGACCTTGACAAAGATAATGAGGTTTCTGATCTTCCACAATGGATATGGGCGAAAAACTTACACCCTTCACAGTAATAGCTGCACTGGAACGGAAACAGTTTGTCGTAGCAAATGTCACATTTCTCGCTGTAGCGACAATATTTGAAAGGCACTGACGGCAAAAGTGTGAGAAGATGCCGATGCTCACCGTGTTTAACTGTGTCAGGTAGCACGATACAGTTTTGGTGTACCCAAAAAGGACAAATAGTACATTTGTATGAGACACCTTCTTCTTTATTAAGGCAAATATGACAGAGAAAAGAGGTAGGAGTTTGTATGGGAATTAGGGGATGCATATGACATTTATCTATGATTGTGTGCGATGTGGCAGCACAGATTGTATCAACATCAAAGTCACAAATAGAACAACGATAAATGAACCCCTCACATGTTTTATAGCACATATCACAAGTGCAAGCAATATAATTAGCAGGAAACTTTCAAAGGAGACAGAGAGGATGTTCGTGAATTGGATGCTTTAGCTCATTAGGTAGTTCGGCGCATACCTTATGCAAAAAGTATGGGCACTGTAGGCAACTGTAGAAAGGTCCCAATATTGGTGTTAAACACCCTTCACAACTGATTTCTAATTCTGAATGATCGATATCATCATTAATTTTCCGGGCTTCAGCTTTGAGAATCAAGGGGTGCTCATGGAAGATATGTTGTAGCTGTGCATCCATGCCTCTCTCTCTCTTTCTCTCTCAAGCTTTTCTAAGATTAGTTTGGTTTATTGCAAATTTAAGAAATAAATCAGCTTAATCTTGTATGCACCATTGACCATCTATCAAGTGGTAAATAGTATATGTATCTTCGAAGTTCGGATGTTAAAAAACTAACGCCTGCTTATGGGTTCTAGAGTCAAAATTCTTGATAACTTGTTTGATTGGGTAAGCAGATATTAGTATACTAAAAAGTAGCTTAATGGCTTTGTCAGCGATGTTAACCGCTAAGCTAAGTCAATAATATTATTGAGTATCCAATTTAATTTCTTATATCATTGAGTATCCAATTTAATTTCTTAAGATATTCACAGTGTTCTATTGAAATTATCTTCAGCAGTAGCTTGGGAAATATGTGTTGCAGCAAAAGCGTAAAAGTCTAATTTTCTGACTTTTGTTTTAGGAAAAAAAGCAAAACATAAAATGCTTCACAAAAAGAGAAGTGTACCTCTCCGTCATCTTGATGGGGGATTTATATGAGGCCAACTTGTCCAACTTTCAGAGGAATTCTGATCGAGTTAACACGCGCTAACTCGATCAGAATCCTCCCCAAAGTTGAGAGACATGAAGCTTTTATTGACTTACCAAGTCGGAAATTAGGCGAGATTAGCGTTAAATTAAAAAAAAACTGAAAGTGCAAAAATTCGTGAACTTTAATAGCTCATCAATACCAATCCCTATCATCACAGTAGTCATCCATCCACAAGTAGGTTTTAAAGTCTATCCTCAAATCTCAATCATTGTTTTCTTGCTCTACTGAAATAGGGGCGTAACCATGATGGTTTTTTTGGAAATGTCGTGGTATAAAAAATATGTCGAATAGAGGATAAAATAAATAAGATATAATAAAAAAATAAAGAATTTTTTCTATGTTTAACATGCTATTGGACAGTAAAATAATTTTTTTAATAATCTTGTTTGTGAAAATACAATGGTCATTTACGAAATTTGGTAATATTTGAACTCATAACCTTCCACTAGCTTAAAAGCAAATTTACCACTACACTAACAACTATTTTGTTTAATTAGGAGAGACCATCAATGTATATATCTTATAAAATTTTAAATTACACATAAAAAAAAAATGAAAATTGCTGCCGGAGGTGGCCGGTGGCCACGGCCACCCCCAGCCACCCCATGGGTCCGCCCTGTACTGAATAGAACAAGTCTTGAAAGAGTACCAAACAAAGTTGCTAGTTGCTACACGGTACACATATAAAAGCATTCTCAACTGTGCTTCTATACACTTATAAGCTTATATTTAGATCAGGTTTAGCTGGCACCCGATGGTGTTTTCCTGTACTAGTCTGCGTTGAAACTATTTTTAGATCTTCGAGTTTGCTTTTAGTTGACACGAGACCTTCAAACGTTTCTCCACTTCGATAGCTCGATTGGCGCGTTTGACAATATTTCAGTTCTCTTTCATTTGATAGCTGAGACTTGTTCTTTTGTATTTCATGTTTTTTTGGTGTTTTTCTTTAGACTACCCGAATGGAAGGATTTGGTAAGAGTATTTGTTATGTATTTTGTGTTTTTTTTTTATTAGCCTCTCGGAGCTTGTTGCAGAGGCGGTGATACTTCTATAAGATTGTTATTTTAATCAAAACCATGGCTACATTCCTGATTAAAAAAAAAAACTTATATAGCTTTATAGGCGACTTGTTGATTTCTATACACTGACAAGTTGATTTCTAAAATCAAATCTCGAGATTCAATTTATTAGACAAGTGTTTAAGTAAACAAAAATTACTACCCTAATTTTGTAGGATATGTTTATTAGTTTTTCTAAGAGGTTGGATTTTTATACTACACTTTTTCTGAAAAAACGCACAAACCGTACATTTAATTTACGGTTTACAGAAATTACATACAAACCGTACATTTAATGTACGGTTTGCAAAAATACATGCAAACCGTACATTTAATTAGGGTAGTAATTTTTGTTGGACCCCGCCAGGGGCTCTGCCCCTAGGACCCCGCCAGGGGCTCTGCCCCTTGGGACCCCGCCAGGGGCTCTGCCCCTTGGAACCCCGTTTCAATTATTCATATTCAATTATACGTTGGCTCGACGAGCGTGCACTCCGCACTTCCCTAACTCGTTTCCGAACAGTTGCTTCCTTTCCGAACAGTTGTAAAAAATGGGACAAATATCAACAATTATTAAAATTTCTATAATTAATATAAACAAACAACAAACAATTATATATAGCTAAGTGAATTATGGATTTGCATATTTTATATATTTTTCCTATTTTACAAATTGAAATTACAAAAAAAAAAAAAAAAAAAAAAAATTACATGCAAACCGTACATTTAATGTACGGTTTGCATGTATTTTTGCAAACCGTACATTAAATGTACGGTTTGTATGTAATTTCTGTAAACCGTAAATTAAATGTACGGTTTGTGCGTTTTTTCAGAAAAAGTGTAGTATAAAAATCCAACCTCTTTTTCTAATTAGTTCAATTAAGTGTTTTGGTAAGCAGCTTAATTAAGATCTTATTTCACTTTACTAGCAAATTAAAGTTTGTTCATCTTCTTCTGAAATTATCTTTCTCCTCTCTTTTTTCATTAAATACATAAATAAATGTATAATGAAATCCAAACCAGACATTCAAAACACCCCAAACTCGCTAAATTCACAAGTTTACTTAAATAAATAAATAAAAAGAACCTATGTTTAAAAAAAGAGCAAATATCACACTTGTAAAACAGACCTTTCTCCTCTAGTCGACAAATATGACAGTCGAGGGGAATCGGGACTTTTAAAGGAGTGAATGGATGTGGATGACATTTATCTTTGATCTTGTATGTTGGGAAAGCACATCTAATGTCCAGACTAAATAAACATACGGAACAATGGTAAACGAGCCTGGACTCACCCTTCCTACAGAAATCACAATAGTAAAAACCATCTCGATAAGGTAAACACTCAAGGAGGGTAAGAGAGTGTTGTGAATGAAGGGGGGGTGGTCCAATGAACTTGGTAGTTCGGCAGATGCCTTATACAAACTTCGTGAGCTTCGTAGTATACAGTTCGTTGCAATGAAGCACACTTGATGTCGATCACGAAGTCTTCGTATTCGGAGCATTCGTAGGATAATAATCACGAAGTCTTCGTATTCGGAGCATTCGTAGGATAATAAATTGCACACATGTCCGCATAGTTTACACCAAAAAAAAGCTGGTGTACCTGGTGTATGCCGTAGGACAAGTTGGTGTTCAGGGTGCGCTGGGTGGAGAATCTGTTTAGGTAAATCGGTACAACACTTGTGTAGGAAATAATCACAGTCAACGCAACCGTAAGACGGAGCCGATATCCGTATTGCACATGCGTCACATATTTTATCATCAGCTGTTTTCTCATCAATTAGACTCAAGGGGTGCTCATGGTCAAAATGACTTATTGTATTATCTATATTAGATCCGTCGAATCTAATATAATTCCTAACAAATCGTGATATCCGATCTATTGAATCTTGTTTCATGGGTAAAAGGATCAGACTTTCAACATCGATATTATGATCTCTATAATTATAATGCACCAGGTTATTAATAGAACTCAAAGAAAAGCATTTTAAAGAAATTTTAAATTCGCAGTTATTAATATTCCATTAGATAGACTAACCATGACAGTGATGGCAAGGTTTTTGGTCTTGCGCAATCGACATGGGAAAAAAACAAACAACCTACGCAAGAGTAGTTGCATTGAAACATGAAGAGGTTACTGTGGCAGATGTCACATTTTCTGCAGAGACTATATTCGAATGGCACTGACGGCAAAAGTGTAAGAAGATGTTTATGATCACTATTTTTAACTGTGTCGGGTATTAAGGTACAGTTCTGGTGAACCCAAAAAGAACAACTCTTACACTTATAAGACAAACCTTCTTCTTTTTTCAAACAAATATGACAGGTGAAGGTAAAAGCGTTTGGAACCTGTAACGGCGTTAATGGATGTGGGTGACATTTGTTTTGAATCAGTTGAGACGTTGAAGCACATTTCATGTCCATTTCAAACGAACATATGGAACAAAAGTAAGTAAACCTGGACCCATCAACACAATAACCATCTTCTTTACACAAATTGCAGTCATAATAACCCTTTACAGTTATCACTATGTTCAAAATTGTACAGTTTTGGTGAACCGAAAAAGGGCAAATATCACACTTGTAAAACAGACATTTCTCCTCTACTCGACAAATATGACAGTCAAGGGGAATCGGAACTTTTACAGGAGTCAATGGATGTGGATGACGAACCTACATCCATATTCTTCACAGATATGGCAATAATAACCATCTGGACAAGTAGAACGCTCAAGGAGGGTGAGAGGGTGTTGTGGATGAAGGCGGTGATCCAATGAACTCGGTAGTTCGGCGCATGCCTTATGCAAGAAGTATAAACATTCCCTACAATTGTACAAAGAGCCTGAAATTGGTATCGAACAGCCATCACAAATAATCTCTACATCTGGATGATCATTGCCACGGTTAGATTTTGGCTGTTCATCTTTGAAAAGCAATGGATGTGGATGACATTTATCTTTGATCTTGTATACCGAGAAAGCACATCTAATGTCCATGTCAAATGAACATACAGAACAATGGTAAACAAACCCCGACCTACTTTCATTACATAAATCGCAATCATAATAATCGGCGTAAGGAGAACACTTAAGGAGGGCGAGAGAGTGTTCTGGGTGTTTTGGGTAGTTCAGCGCATACCTTGTGCAAGAAGTATCAATACTCTCCACAACTGTAGAAAGGGCCCGAAATTGGTATCCGGCATCCATCACATATAATCTCTACGTCCCGAAGATTATTATCACCGTTAGATTTTGGCTGTTCATCTTTGAAAAGCAATGGATGCTCATGGAAGATATGTTGCAGCTCTCTCCCCTCCATGTCTCTCTCCCTCTCAATCTTTTTCAAATTTGATTTCTTTTCACCCAAATATTTGAGAATTAAATCTGGTTAACCATGTATCTATCATTGATAATAATCTTGCAAGTATTTACAACTGCAGTATTAAACTCACACTTGCAAGTTGGGTTCTAAAGTCAACTTGCTTTTAAACTTTGCTAGATATGTATTTCAGTTATGTCACGTCCCGGATTTTGTATAAACCCAGGTCGTGAATGTAAATTAAAATAAAAAGGAAAAAGTTTAAATAACGAAACATGCGGAATGTCATTCAATAATATGCCATATGCCAATCAATAGAACCAAATAAATATTTCAGGCCATGTCGATAATCGCATTTGATTCACTAAATTGGCCTAAGGGTAGCCAACGGTGTTCAAATGTGACAACACAAACAAAACAAAACGTTTTAGAAAATTTCGGCATGAGCTTTGCGTATCTATTTGTTTTCAATAAATTAGACCTGTCTGAAACAACCCATAACAAAATCACAATGCGATTACCAAATAATTCAACAAGAATAAATCAAATCCAAACCAGCTGTCATTCTATAAAATAGCGTAATCTAAAATAAAATAGCGTAATCTAAAATAAACTTGCGTTAAACGCCTATTAGGCCCACAAGCTCAAAATAAGATAATACCAAAATGGATAAAAACAAGTCTGACGTGCGCACGATCACGTCTAATATGATAATGATCCCCATGCAAGCATTCTAAACTTCGCCACAGTCTACATCAACACCTGTACATCGATCATGAACAAAATGTACAGAAAACAAAGAAAGGAGGTAAGAAAATAATCTCGCATTAAAAACGGCGCGTGCTACTAAGCACGCACACACAATCCTAACATGGCAAATATGATATCTTGGCAAATAATGGCAAATGCAATTGCACGAAAAACACATCAACAAATATAACTCGCAACACAAGTAAATGAACATATAATCAAGATCAACTGAATTAAGAATAAATAAAATAAGATAAAATAAAACAAAAGAAAATAAAACAAGACTCAACGAAACACAAAGTCGGGATTGCCTCACATGTACCCACTTTTAGAGCCACTCTGACACTAAAATGCAATGGTTCCCTCACCCATATTCTGACACTAAAATGTGACCAAAAGATATGGGGCCGGCTTTAAGGGGACTAACCCTATGGTACCGATATACCTGATCCTTGCGCAAGTTTCCGGGATCTCACCGTAAGCTGACACAGCTCCGCCTTAACACTTGGTACTGCAATCCCTAAAATAAATATAAAAGACTCCGAATACCCAAACACGAAAACAATAAACTCCACAATAAAACATAAAACACACTTTATAATATTCGATGTAATTAGATAAACATATCACCACAAAAATATACACGGTATCACCACAAGAGTATACACGATATCACCACTAACACACTTTCACCACTTTCACGATTTTAAAAGATTTAATTAAACAACACATTTAAATCATTTTATTCTTCCACAATTCATTTTATAATAAAAATAATAAAATCGTCATACACAATATAATCACCATAAAAATAACGATGCGAAGCCGTTACACAATAACATGATGCAATACACACTAACCATTTCACATAACCTAGCATACAACAAACAACACACAAAACCGCCTTTAAAGCGAAACCATATTCTTCCCCCTTACCTACGCAAACGAGAGCTCGTTTGTCAAAAAACTCCAAACTCAAGTCGAAAGCCCAACGAACAGTTAGAAGCAGATCTGGACAGCCCAATAACGGTCCTTAAACAGTCCCTAAACGTAATTAAAACGAGCTACGGATTAATATAAAAACACCTAATTCGGATTATAGTCAATATTCCCAAAAATGGGTTTTTATAAAAGTTAAAATCAGATGAAACAGCTTACACGGATAGATAGCTCTCGAAAAATAGGCTAATAAAACATATTTGATTGTCGAAAACGGACACCCAATGACCTCGTAATCGGCTCCCGAAGTCGCTGCCCTAAAACCCTAAACCGTCACCTACCACCGCAGCCTGGCCGGTCATCGGAGTCGGCTGCCAGGTCGCTGACTTCGGTCAGTCTCCCTCCGTCGTGTCTTCTCTCTCTATCTCTCCGTTCTATGTATGTATATATATATATATATATATATATATATATATATATATATATATATATATGTATATGTATATGTATATATGTGTGGCTGTGTAGGTATGTATGTAGATATATATATATATATATATATTTAGGTATTAGCTTATTTAATTAGTAGTCTAGCCCATATAGTTATTACTAATTACAAATATAATCTAATATTATTGTTACATAAGACATTATTACATTATTTATTTCACATATATATAATTACACAATACATTAATATCATTTTAAAAAAATAATACAAATAAATAATAAATACCCAAAATTTCCGAGTCGTTACAAGTTATTTTATAATTAATTGAATCTGTGTTTGGGTGTGCAACTCAAGATAAGTATTTCAGTTGACTATCTAAAATCTTAACTCGCTTAACGTAGATTTTATTTTGGTTTTTATTTACAACAAATGTGCTTAAAAGCTACACCAAGACAAGCCTGTGACACATTTGATTGATTACTCAACAAAATACTACTACTAGGTTTTATGTTTTCTTACTGTATAATCCTAAAATTTGTAAGAAAATCGACACACCAATTTAGAAAAATCAAAAGATCCAACTTCTTTGCTTAAAGTGTGCAATAAAACAATGGTATCAATCATCAGAGTAAAAATCCTTAGGAACTTAGTTCAAAATACAATTAACCTCGTAACAACTCAGTTCCCACCAAGCCTAACAACAAATATACTTACAGCCAATTATGAGCTAAAATCTCAATAACCAATCGTCAATTTCACAGATGAACCCCGATTTTGACAAACTAAAATAACAAAATTATTGGATGAAATCGCCAAAAAATCGGGTTTTGGTTATTTCTCATTGGCTCAAACAGATACGAATGATTCAATATGTACCTTAACAATTGAATTATCAAAACTCTAACGAGCACTATGAGTTATTTACAGATGACCCGCAAACAAATAAAAATTAACACTTTTAAGTCTTGAGAGAAAGAAAAACGTCATTTCATCAACGGGTAAAAAAAAGGGCCCTCACTCTTGCAGTTGAGGGTCTTGCAACCAATGGATGGGTAAAGAAAGTTCCAAACTTTTAGCGTGTTCACCCTGACCTTTGAAACCGAAAACAAAACTCGAATTTAATCTACACATCTACTAGAAAAAAATTAACCAGAAAATAATAACATTTGAAATGCTTAAGAAAAGAAACAAAACTATTACGTTTGAGAAGTAAGATATCAAATTTGGGAATCATTACAACAATTGGAATAAATCATTAAACTACACGATAAATTTATTCAATAACACGATAGATTTACTCTAAAACTTATGACCTATTATGAAATTCATGGAAAAGAAAGTATTTTCTTCACCCTTTCTGGTAAAAACGGTTATTCTGGTAATGATTCGTCGGGGCATTGTAGATGTCTCCTGAAGTTACAAGTTTTACATTCAAGCCCAACAGATGCTAAACTATTCCTCATTGGCTCACGACAAACAGTGCAAGGAGAGCAATCGTAAGTAGATGAAATCGTAGTAAGCATGTGTTGGTGAAAATTTTTATACATCACGGACTTTCCATACTTGATATTTGAATCAAAGCCAACGTTGAGCATGCAACCTCTATGAATGAATTGATCCGCAAAGACACAATGGTAGAACCAGTGCTTTGGGTTTAGCTCTTTCTCACATAGCTCACATATATATTCGTCGTCATGATTTTCAGGTGCAGAATAAGTTAACGTGAAGGGCTCTGATTTCCCGTACCTATGCTTTATGACAGGTGGCGCCATAGCACACATAAAGCATAATACTAATCTACATGTGTCGCATTTTAGGATGCATTTAGGTCTCGATTTGAAATTACATCCAGTACAGGTGCTCAATGAATTGATTTTTGGTATAAGTGGGTGTCTGTGAGCTTCATAGTATACAGTTTCTTGCAATGAAGCACACTTGATGTCGATCACAAAATCTTCACATTCGGAGCAGACGTAGGAAAATGAATTGCAGATCTGGCGGCACCACTTACATTGGATGAAAAATGAATTGCACCGTAGGACGAGTTGGTGTTCAGGGTGGAGTGGATGAGAAATCTGTTTGGGTAAATCGTTACAACACTTGTGTAGGTAATAATCACAGTCAACGCAACCGTAAGAGGGATGCGATATTGGTATAGCACATGCTTCACATGTTTTATCACTCATTTTCTCGTCAATTAGGAACAATGGGTGCATATGATCAAAATGATTGATCTTATCATCTATATTAGCATCTCCATCAATATAATTCCTAACAAACCGAGATATCAAATCCGTGGAATCTTGTTTCATAGGCAGAAGGACTAGACTTTGATCCCTATAAGTTATATATAATGCACCAAGTTAGCCATAAAATCACAGAAGAACGTTTTAAAAAAATTGCAGTTATTAATATTACTATTAGATTGACTAACCGTGACGGTGACTCCATGATCTCTGATCTTGCGCAATTGACATGGGAAAAAAACAGACAACTTACGCAAGAATAGTTGCATAGAAACATGAAGAGGTTACCGTGACATATGTCACATTTTCTGCAGAGCTCATATTTGAATGGCACTGAAGGCAAAAGTTTTAGAAGATGGCTATGATCACTATGTTTAACTACATCAGGTAGTAAGGTACAGTTTTGATGAACCCAGAAAGGGCAACTGTTACACTTGTAAGACAAACCTTCTTCTGTCTTCTGACAAATATGGCAGGCGAAAGGAATCGGGGTCTGTATGGGAGTTAATGGATGTGGGTGAGATTTATCTAGAAACATATGTGTTGCTGAAGCACACTTCATGTCCACAGAAAATGTACATATGGAACACAAGTAAGTAAACATGGACCCATCAACACAATAACCATCTTCTTTACACAAATTGCAGTCATAATAACTCTTTACATCAGAAGCAAGCTCAGAGAGGATGAGAGGGTGTTCCGGGTGCAAGGGATGGTTCAATTTACTCGGTAGTTCGGCGCATACTTTATGCAAGAAGTACGGACACTCTTCGCATCTGTAGAAAGGGCCCAAAATTGCCATCCGACATCCATCACACTTAATCTCTGCCTGTGGATGATCAATACCACCGTTATTTTTTGACTGTTCGGCTTTTAGAATTAATGGATGCATATGGAATAAATGTTGCAAACCTCTAAATGGGTAGGGATGGTGAAAATTGCTATGTTCAGTTGTACAGTTTTGGTGAACCAAAAAAGGGCAAATATCACACTTGTAAAATAGACCTTTCTCATCTACTCCACAAATATGACAGGTGATAGCAATCATAACTTGCACAGGAGTCAATGGATGTGGATGACATTTATCTTTGATCTTGTATACCGAGAAAGCACATCTAATGTCCAGATCAAATGAACATACAGAACAATGGTAAACAAACCCCGACCTACTTTCATTACATAAATCGCAATAATAATAACCGGCGTAAGGAGAACACTCAAGGAGGGCGAGAGAGTGTTCTGGGTGTTTTGGGTGGTCCAATGAACTCGGTAGTTCAGCGCATACCTTGTGCAAGAAGTATCGACACTCTCCACAACTGTAGAAAGGGCCCGAAATTGGTATCCGGCACCCATCACATATAATCTCTACGTCCGGAAGATCATTATCACCATTATATTTTGGCACTTCATCTTTGAGAAGCAATGGATGCTTATGGAAGATATGTTGCAGCTCTCTCCCCTCCATGTCTCTCTCCCTCTCAATCTTTTTCAATTTTATTTTTTTTAACTTTGATATTTGGAAATAAAATCTGGTTAATCATGTATCTGTAATCGATAATCTGGCAAGTATTTATTCATAAACGTAGTTTTCAACTGCAGTATTAAACTCACACTTGCATGTTGGGTTCTAACTTCTAACTAGCTTTTTAACTTTGTTTGATATGTTTATTCACAAGTATCCAAAAATTTATATATTATTATACACCAATCTCACAATACGAGACACTGATTTATTGATTGAATATTTTGGCCATGTTCGTTCTTAATTGCGTGCACATGCAGAGATATTGCACGTTATAAGTTTGAGAAATGTACCTACTTGTCTAGTGGTTATTTTATTTTTTATTTTATTTTTTTATAATAAGTAACCATTCTTCGGAGGTAAATCTCTTTCGCAAGCACCAGGGTTCGAAACCCTGGTATTTAGTTCAATTATGTTTTTAGGTAAGCAACTTAAGATCTTATATTCTTATTTCACTTGACTAGCAAATTAAAGTTTGTTCATCTTGTTCTAAAATGTTTCGCAAGCACCAGGGTTCGAAACCCTGGTATTTAGTTCAATTATGTTTTTAGGTAAGCAACTTAAGATCTTATATTCTTATTTCACTTGACTAGCAAATTAAAGTTTGTTCATCTTGTTCTAAAATGCTTCACAAAAAGAGAAGTGTAAGATTCTCCATCATCTTGATGATGGAATTATATGAGGTCAACATGGAAAATTATACCGTTTACATAGTCTCTCCACCTCCATTCCGCCTCATTTCGGAACTGCAAACCAGAGCAAAAATGATGGAAAAGGATCCGAAGGGAAGAAAAGAAGAGGTTACAAGAGAGTACACCATCCACCTCCACAAACTCCTCCATGGATGTACTTTAAAGAAGAAGACTCCCAAAGCTTTAAAGGAGATTAGGAAATTTACAGAGAAAGCCATGGGAACCAATAACTACAAGAAAATATCGGGATAGCAACAGTTTACTTTTTGAAAATTGTTCGTAAAGTCGGTGTCGCTAAATTTTAACAACAGAATAGCAACACAAATTGTTGCTAAATTTAGCGACACTCACTTTACCACCAATTTAGCAACAACGCGTCTAATGGTAAACTGACATTTTTTTGTAGTGAATGATGTTAGGGCAGATGTGAAGCTGAACAAGCAACTTTGGAGCAGAGGAATACGAAGTGTCCCAAGGCCAAGAGTTGTTAGAGTTCGTATTGCTTGTAAAAGAAATGATGACGAAGATACTAAAAAAGAGCTCTATTCTCTTGTCACTGTTGTTGAGATCCCAGAAAAAGGGCTTAAAGGATTGGGTACCAAGGTTACTGAAGGAGAGGAATGAAATTTTCTTATTTATTGTTTGTTTTTGGAAAGAATTGATTAAACAGCTTATTTTAGATTTGCGCAGACTTGAATATATCTGATTTGGTTGGTGTAAAACCGTAGTTCCTTATGCTGATAATTCTGGAAAAAAAAAAAGACTTGTTTTAAGCAGCTTATTTTAGATTTGAACAGACTTTAATATCTAGCCCAAAAAAAACTATATTTACTCATTTACTGGAAAAAATTTAGCCAAAGAAAATTTAAAGTTTTAAGCTGCTTTAGAACGAGACAAAACTATTTCATTTCAAGAATAAAATAGCAAGCTGAACATTATTTCAATAATTGGAATCAAATAGTATTATCAAACTACACTCTAAATTTATCCAACACCTAAATAGAAACCAAGGGGATTAATACGAATAAAATTATGAAAAAGAAAGGACTTTATTTTCTATTTTTACATCTCTCTGTATATTGCCCAAAGTTACATATACATCTCTATGTTTTTTAGTCTCCACTTATATCATCACTCCTTCGAATAACTTTGGGCAAAATAAATGTTTCCTGAAGTTACAAGGTATACATTCAAACCCAACTATATAAAACCCAATCTTCATAGGCTCACGACAATCGCTGCAAGGAGAGTTATTGTAAGTACATCTCATCGTAGTAACCTCGTGTTCGTGAAGTTTCCTAAACATGTAGGACTTTCCGTACTTGATATTTGAATCTGCCCCATAACAGAGCATGCACCATAAATGAGTGAATTGATCAGCATACACACAATGATAGTACCAGAATTTTGGGTTTACATCTTGGAGACATAACTCACATATATATTCCTCGGAGTAATTTTCCGGTGGAAAGTAAGTTAATTTGAAGGGCTCTGATTTTCCGTACCTATGATTTATGACACATGGCGCCATAGCACATTTAAAGCATAACTCGAAGCTACATGTGCTGCATTGTAGGATATAACCATAATTAGAATTGGAACCACATGCGCTACATAATCTCGATGAATTGATTACTGGTTTAAGGGGGTGTTTGTGAGCTTCGTAGTATACAATTCTTTGCAATGAAGCACACTTGATGTCGATCACGAAGTCTTCGCATTCGGAGCATTCGTAGGATAATAAATTGCACACATGTCCGCATAGTTTACACCAAAAAAAAGCTGGTGTACGTGGTGTATGCCGTAGGACAAGTTGGTGTTCAGGGTGCGCTGGGTGGAGAATCTGTTTAGGTAAATCGGTACAACACTTGTGTAGGAAATAATCACAGTCAACGCAACCGTAAGACGGAGCTGATATCCGTATTGCACATGCGTCACATATTTTATCATCAGCTGTTTTCTCATCAATTAGACTCAAGGGGTGCTCATGGTCAAAATGAATTATTGTATTCTCTATATTAGATCCGTCGAATCTAATATAATTCCTAACAAATCGTGATATCGGATCTATTGAATCTTGTTTCATGGGCAAAAGGATTAGACTTTCACCATCGATATTATGATCCCTATAATTATAATGCACCAGGTTATTAATAGAACTCAAAGAAAAGCATTTTGAAGAAATTTTAAATTCGCAGTTATTAATATTCCATTAGATAGACTAACCATGACGGTGATGGCAAGGTTTTTGGTCTTGCGCAATCGACATGGGAAAAAAACAAACAACCTACGCAAGAGTAGTTGCATTGAAACATGAAGAGGTTACTGTGGCAGATGTCACATTTTCTGCAGAGCCTATATTCGAATGGCATTGACGGCAAAAGTGTAAGAAGATGTCTATGATCACTATTTTTAACTGTGTCGGGTATTAAGGTACAGTTCTGGTGAACCCAAAAAGGACAACTGTCACACTTATAAGACAAACCTTCTTCCTTTTTCAAACAAATATGACAGGTGAAGGCAAAAGCGTTTGGAACCTGTAGCGGCGTTAATGGATGTGGGTGACATTTGTCTTGAATCAGGTGAGACGTTGAAGCGCATTTCATGTCCACTTCAAACGAACATATGGAACAAAAGTAAGTAAACCTGGACCCATCAACACAATAACCATCTTCTTTACACAAATTGCAGTTATAATAACCCTTTACATAGGGACAGTCCTTACGAAGGATGAGAGGGTGTTCCGGGTGCAAGGGATGGTCCAATTTACTTGGTAGTTCGGCGCATACTTTATGCAAGAAGTATGAACATTCTTCGCATCTGTAGAAAGGGCCCGAAATTGCTATCCGACACCCATCACACTTGATCTCCGCCTCTGGATGATCATTATCACAATTAGTTTTTGACTGTTCGGCTTTTAGAATCAATGGATGCTTATGGAATATATGTTGCAGACCTCTAAAAGGGTATGGATGGTCTTGATCGCTATGTTCTGTTGTACAGTTTTGGTGAACCAAAAAAGGGCAAATATCACACTTGTAAAATAGACCTTTCTCGTCTACTCCACAAATATGACAGGTGATAGCAATCATAACTTGCACGGGAGTCAATGGATGTGGATGACATTTATCTTTGATCTTGTATACCGAGAAAGCACATCTAATGTCCAGATCAAATGAACATACAGAACAATGGTAAACAAACCCCGACCTACTTTCATTACATAAATCGCAATCATAATAAGCGGCGTAAGGAGAACACTCAAGGAGGGCGAGAGAGTGTTCTGGGTGTTTTGGGTGGTTCAATGAACTCGGTAGTTCAGCGCATACCTTGTGCAAGAAGTATCGACACTCTCCACAACTGTAGAAAGGGCCCGAAATTGGTATCCGGCACCCATCACATATAATCTCTACGTCCGGAAGATCATTATCACCATTATATTTTGGCACTTCATCTTTGAGAAGCAATGGATGCTTATGGAAGATATGTTGCAGCTCTCTCCCCTCCATGTCTCTCTCCCTCTCAATCTTTTTCAATTTTATTTTTTCTAACTTTGATATTTGGAAATAAAATCTGGTTAATCATGTATTTGTAATCGATAATCTGGCAAGTATTTATTCATAAACGTAGTTTTCAACTGCAGTATTAAACTCACACTTGCATGTTGGGTTCTAACTTCTAACTAGCTTTTTAACTTTGTTTGATATGTTTATTCACAAGTATCCAAAAATTTGTATATTATTATACACCAGTCTCACAATACGAGACACTGATTTATTGATTGAATATTTTGGCCATGTTCGTTCTTAACAGCGTGCACATGCAGAGATGCACGTTATAAGTTTGAGAAATGTACCTACCTGTCTAGTGGTTACGTTTTTTTTTTTTATAATAAGTAACTCTCCTTCGGAGGTAAACCTGCTTCGCATGCGCCAGGGTTCAAACACCGGTGATGAGCTTGGTATACCCGGGGTACCAACCATTTGGACCAACCAATTTTGATCGGTCTAGTGGTTACTTGTTATATGAAATATTATTACTTCTTAAACTACACTGACAAGTTTATTTCTAAAATCAAATCTCGAGATTCAATTTGTTAGACAAGTGTTATCAGTAAACAAAAATTACTACCCTGATTTTGTAGGATATGTTTATTAGTTTTTCTAATAAATTCAATTATGTGTTTGGGTTGGGTGAACAACTTAATTAAGGTCTTATTTCACTTGACTAGCTAGCAAATTAAAGTTTAATGTTCCATCTTCTTCTGAAATTATATTTTTCGTATTGCTGATATATACGTGTTCCTCTCACGACTATTACAAACACCACTTAGAAATTTTAAGAAAACAAAAAAGTTTACTAAAAAATATCCTACTTTAAAATCTTTTATGTTGTATAAATTTAAATCAAAACTCATTAAGCAAATATTAGTATACTAAAAAGTAGCTTAATAGCTTTGTCAGCGATTTTAACGGCTAAGCTGAGTCAATGACATTATTAAGTATCCAACTTAATTTATTATATCCTTGAGTACCCACTTAAGATTTTCTCAGTGTTCTTTTGAAATTATCATTCACCCGTAGCTAGCGAAATATGTGTTGTATCGAAAACGTAAAAGCTTAATTTCAGGAACATAAAATGGTTCACAAAAAGAGAAGTATACCTCTCCGTCATCTTGATGGGATCGGATTATATATATGAGGCATTCTGACCGAGTTAACACCGGCTAAATACTGTTAATTACATGCTAAATTACTAATAGCAACCACTTGAGAGGTGAAAGACAACTACTCTAATCCAACCCAATAATCTGAAAATTGGCCGAGTTATAACTTCTTTAACTAGACTTTCAAGTTGAAAGTACACTGATTTATTAATTGAATATTCAGACCATGTTGGTTGTTAATAACGTGCAGATTGCAGTGATGCACGTTATAATTTATAAGTTTAAGAAATCTATCTGCCTGTTAACTTGTTATATGAATTTTTAATTACCTCTTAAACTACATTGGCAAGAGCATTTTTCTAAAATGAAATCTCAAGATGTTTATTTGTTTTCTAATCAGTAAACAAAAATGACCACCTTGATTTTGGTGAATATGTTTAGTATTAGTTTTCTAATCAGTTCAATTTTGTGTTTGGGTAAAAGCAACTTAAGATTTTATATCACTTGACTAGCAAATTAAGATCCTAGCAAATAAAGTGTGTTCATCTTCTTCTGATATATTATCATTCTCCTATTGCTAAAATATGTGTGTTCCACAACACTTTCATGACAATGGTAATGATTGGAGCTATATGACTCTTTTACGACAACTAAGTCGGGAATGAGCGAAATTAGTGGATAGAGAAATAACAAGTACCCATAATGCAGATAGCGAAATTTAGGAGATAATGAAGTAGCTAACTCAAGGATTGGGACAAATAGTACAAATCACTAGGAGTTGCTTAATGGGTAAATAATTCCAAATTTTTTTAACATTATGGTGTTATGAGTTTGAGTGTGATAATTACCACAGGAAGCTAAACTTGCTGGTGTCAGTTTAGAAATTATTCATATGCCAAGTTGTAGGGATGGATCGACAGTTGAAAAATAACTTCCATGAGAATTCATTGATTCACACCAAACTCGGGACCTTGAGATCATGACAGTTTACGGTATAAATATATAATTAGCACTAATCATTTATAGCCTAAATTGCACTTAGTGGTGCAAAATATAAAAGTGCCTTTTAATCTTTTATTAACATTGAAGACAAATTTTAACATATTTGGAACAAAAGAAACAACAATTAATATTGAACTATATAAACTTATTTACTAGCAAAAGTTTATTTATACTGCTCAAGAAAAGAGAAAAACTATTCCGTTTGAAATATAAGATATCAAATTGAACATATTTTCAACTATTGAAATCAAATAGTGTCAAACTACAGAGTAATTATATTCAACACCGAAATAGAGATACTCTAAAGTAAACTGCTTAAGAGGAATATTACAAAAACTATGGAAAAGAAAGGATTTTCTTTTCAGTAAATTGTAATTGTAAGCGACTTCCCGTTTTTAGTCAAAATCCTTGTGTGGGCAATATAGATGTCTCCTGAAGTTACAACTTTTACATTCAAGCCCAACACTAAAAAAACCAGTCATCATTGGGTGACGACAATCGCTGCAAGGAGAGCAATCGTAAGTACATCTAATCGTAGTAACCTCGTGTTCGTGAACACTTTTCAACATGTGGGACTTTCCGTACTTGATATTTGAATCAAAGACACGCTTGTGCATGCAGTTTATATGAGTGAATTGGTCAGCAAAGACACAATGATAGAACCATTGTTTTGGATTTAGCTCTGTCCCGCATAGCTCACATATATATTCGTCGTAATAATTCTCAGGCGGAGAGTAAGTTAATTTGAAGGGCTCTGATTTTCCATACCTATGTTTTACGAGAGGTGGCGCCACAGCACACTGAAAACATAATTCGAAGCCACATGTGTTGCATTTTAGGATGTACTTAAAATCAGGAGGGCCACGACAAGCAATACAGGAGCTCGACCAAATTTTTGTTTGTATAAGAAGGGGGTGTTTATGAGCTTCGTGGTATACTACAGTTCCTTGCAATACTAAAGCACACTTGATATCCATCTCAAAGCGTCTATTTTTGTAGATAAATGAATTGCACCACTGTTTGCAGCAAGGACAGCAGAAGAAATCTGATGTACTCCGTAGGACGACTTGGTTTCCAGGGCGGAGTGGGTGATGAATCTGATTGGGTAAATCGGTACAACACTTGTGTATAAAATAATCACAGTCAACACAACCGTATGATGGAGGCGATATCATAATTGCACATGCTTCACATGTTTTATCATTCGTTTCTTTACCAATTAGAATCAACGGATGCTCATGGTCAAAATGATCGATCTTATTATCTATACTAGCATCTCTATCAATATAATTCCCAACAAAGCTTGATATCAAATTCGTCGAATCTTGTTTCAAAGGCAAAAGGATTACACTTTGACCATCTATATTCTGTTCCCTGTAAGTTACGATTCACCAAGTTTTCAATGAAATCAAAGAATAGCATTTTTATAATCATCATTTTTAAGTTTGCAGTTATTAATATTACATTAGATTGACTAACCTTGACGTCGACGGTGATCTTGCGCAATTAACATGGGAAAAAAACAGACAACCTGTGCAGGAATAAGTGCTTTGAAACATGAAAAGTATATTGTAGCAGATGTCACATTTTTGGCTGAGCTTGTTATTTACTAATGGTACTGATGGCAAAAGTGTAAGAAAATGGCTATGATCACTATGTTTAACTGTGTCGGGTAGTAAGGTACAGTTCTGGTGAACCCAAAAAGGGCAAATGTTACACTTGTAAGACAAACCTTCTTCCTTTTTCAGACAAATATGACAGTCGAAAACAATTGGAACCTGTACGGGAGTTAATGGATGTGAATGACATTTATCTTGGATTGTATGTGTTGCTGAAGCACATTTCATGTCCACAACAAATCTACAGATGGAACAATGGTAAGCAATCTTCCGCCAAGCAGAATTAACACCACACAAATTGCAACTAGTAAAAACCTTCTCAGAGAGTATGAGAGGGTGTTCCTGGTGCAAGGGATGGTCCAATTTACTTGGTAGTTCGGCGCATACTTTATGCAAGAAGTATCGACACTCTCCACAACTGTAGAAAGGGCCCGAAATTGGTATCTGACATATATAGCATTTAATCTTCACCTCTGGATGACCATTACCACCATTATTTTTTGGCTGTTCAGCTTTGAGACGCAATGGATGCTCATGGAAGATATGTTGCAGCTCTCTGTCCTCCATGACTCTCTCAATCTTTAATAAATCTGATTTCACTTAGAAGTTTGAGAAATAAATCTGGTTGATCATGTATCTGTCATTGATAATCTGGGAAGTATTTATTCTTAAATGTAATTTTCAACAGCAGTATTAAACTACCACTTGCAACTGATAGTTGAGTTCTAAAGTCAAATCTCAAATTTTGATCAGTTAGTAATTTAATACTTAAGTTTGATATTAAAGAAAACAGCTAAGGTATAGCTTCTATTACTCAATATTTGCACCACTAACCACAAGTTAGGCTATAAATGATTAGAGTTTTTTAATTTTTTTTAATTAACAGCGACTATAAATGATTAGAGCTAGACTCTAGAGTTAATTATATATTTATATCCTAAACTGCCATGAGCTCCAAGGGACCGAGTTTGGTGTCAAACATCGGTCATTTTTTATTTTCATGTTCAAATGATAGTTATTACTTATTCGTCATCAACTTGTCATATAATTAGCATCATCAGTTTTTTATTCTTCAGGTTTTAGAATCAATGGATGCTCATGGAATTCATATTTCATCTGTCCATTCATGCCTGTCAAGTGGTAACTACAACTTGTCATATGTATAACTTCTAAACTGACACTATCAAGTTGAGCTTATTATGGTAATTACTAATTATCACACTCAAACTCATAACCAGAAGTTCAAAATTTTAGAATATTTTGCCCATTAAGCAACTCTTAGTAGTTTGAATATCATTTTCTTCAAGAATAAACATTCTAGAATGGTCCTCAGGTCAACAAAACCATGATTAAATTAGTCTTAGATCTGTACAACTCTGTATAATAAAGCAATCTTATTATTTATATATCTTGAACAACCATTCATATGATTTAGTATGATAACCCATGTTTGGTTGGGTTTTTTCATTTATATTTATGAGCATATATGATTGGATACGTATGCTTTAGTGCATCTCTAAAATAAAAGGTTTCACAAATCACTATTTATACATTGATCACAATCAGTATTGGAGCTCGTATCGAATCGAAAATCATATCCGAAAAGCTGATAAACAAATATAAACTAGGGTGGGTTGTTGCCCTCATTATTATGTAATTTGGCACATACCTTGTGCAAACTGTAGGGACTCTCTAGTCTCTACAGTTGTAAAAACTACAAAAGGACCAAAATGTTGTGTTTGACTTTATACTAAAATTTCTTTGGAGTGGATAACATGACTCTATTTTCTTGATGGGATGAAACATCTGTCGACAAAACGCATATTTATTTGTAGAAAAGGAATACTTAGTCAGAAATTATGACATCTCTAACTCTCTCTTTCTGGGGCAGACATTCTAAATGAACCTTGAAGTTGCAAGTTTCACATTCAAGCCCAACACTAAAACCGGTCACGACAGTAGGTGCAAAGAGAGGTATCATAAGTACAACAAACCATAAAAACCATGTGTTCATGGAAATCTAACATGTAAGGAATTTCATAATTGATACTCCCTTCGTCTCTTAAGTGTCCCCGTTTAGCTTTTGCAAATATTAAGAGCTATCATTAATTGCATTTGAAATGGCGGTTGGGATGAAACATCTGTCGACAAAAATCATATCTAACTACGGAGTTACATGTACTACAACATCTTGATGATATGGCGGTTGGAATGAGGGGATGTTTGTGAGTTTCATGGTATATCGGTCCTAGCAAAGAAGCACACTTGCTATCAATCCCAAAGTCCGGACATTCCAAGCATATGTAGTTAAATCCATTACCCCATTGGTCGCAACATTTACATCTAGACAAACTAGGTATATTTTGTAAGGTAAGTTGGTGTTGAGGATGAGAGGGTGGAGAATCTGCTTGAGTAACTCGGTGCAACTAGGAGCATGCTAAAGAATTTCTGACTCGTTAAATTATAACCAGTTAAACAGAAAAGTGCCTTTTATTAACTTTGCAGGCAAAATTAACATATATGGAACAAAAGAAACAGGAATTAATAACAAAATAAATATTCTCATTTACTACAATAAAACCACAGAAATTTTAAAAAGTTGCTTAATCAAAGAGACAAAAACTTTTACATTTGAAGAATAAGATATTAATATGAACATTATTTCAACAATTGAATCAAATAGTAGTATCAAACTATACACTGAATTTATTCAACAGATAAATATAAAGTAACGCGATTATTATGAAAAATAAAGGATTTTCTTCTATATTTTTACATTTCTACGTGAATTGTAATTGTAAGCGACTTCCTCCTCCTTATGAAGATGAACCGCAGTCCGCATACATATTGTTGTTTATTATTCTTATTATTTTTAGCAAAATAGATGTCTCCGGAAGTTACAGGTTTTACATGCAAGCCCAACACTAGAACTCCCAGTCCTCATGGGGTGCCGACAACGGGTGCAAAGAGAGCAATCGTAAGTACATCTAATTATAGTAAGCTCGTGTTCGTGAAGTTTTCTATTCATGTAGGACTTTCCGTACTTGATATTTGAATCAAATCCACGATCAAGCATGCAACTTATATGGGCGAATTGATCACCAAAGACACAATGGTAGTACCAGTATGTTGGTTTTAGCTCTTTCAGACATATCTCGCATATATATTCATCATAATGATTTTGAGGTGCTGAGTAAGTTAATTTGAAGGGATCTGATTTTCCGTACCTATGATTTATGACACATGGCGCCATAGCACATTTAAAGCATAACTCGAAGCTACATGTGTTGCATTGTAGGATATAACCCGTTGCTAGAGAAGACGATTCTCGTCTGAAACTACATGCACTACAAGTGCTTGACAAATTAATTATTGGTATAAGTGGGTGTTTGTGAGCTTCATGGTAAACAATTCCTTGCAATGAAGCACACTTGATGTCGATCAAGAAGCCTTTGCATTCGGAGCATCCGTAGTAAGATGAATTGCACAACTGGTGGCAGAATTTACACCAAAAAAAACCTGGTTTACACCGTAGGATGAGTTGGTGTTCGGGGTGGAGAGGATGTTGAATCTGTTTGGGTAAATCGGTACAGCATTTGTGTAGGAAATAATCACACTCAACACAACCGTAGGAGGGGTCCGATATCCGTATTGCACATGCTTCACATGTTTTATCACCCGTTCTCTCATCAATTAGTAACAACGGGTGCTCATGGTCAAAATGATTCACTGGATTATCTATATTAGCATCTCCATCGATATAGTTCCTAACAAACCGTGATATTAAATCTGTTGAATCTTGTTTCATGGGCAAAAGGATTACACTTTGACCATCGCTATAAAAGTTATAATACTCCAGATTATCAATAAAAATCAAAGAAAAGCATTTTTATCATCATCATTTTTAAATTCGCAGTTATTAATACTATATTGGATAGACTAACCTTGACGTTGACGGTATCGTTTCCGATCTTGCACAACTGACATGGGAGAAAAACAGACAATCTACGCAGGAATAAGTGCTTTGAAACGTGAAGAGTTTACTGTGACAGATGTCACATTTTTCACAATGCACTGACGGCACTGACGGTAAAAGTTTAAGAAGATGGCTGTGATCACTATGTTTAACTGCGTCGGGTATTAAGATACAGTTCTGGTGAACCCAAAAAGGGCAACTGTTACACTTGTAAGACAAACCTTCTTCCTTTTTCAGACAAATATGACAGGGGAAAGCAAACGGAACCTGTACGGGGGTCAATGGATGCGGATGACATTTATCATGAATCACATGTGTTGCTGAAGCACATTTCATGTCCACATCAAACCTACATATCGAACAATGGTAAACAAACTTGGACCCATTTTCTCTACACAAATTGCATTTATATCGACCATTGGCATAAGGAGGACGCTCAAGTAGGGTAAGAGGGTGCTGTATATGGAGGAGGTGGTCCAACGAACTTGGTAGTTCGGCGCATACCTTATGCAAGAAGTATGAACATTCTCTACAACTGTAGAAAGGACCCGAAATTGGCATCGAACAACCATTGCAATTAGTCTCCACTTCTGGATGATCATTACCACCATTATATTTTGCCTGTTCAACTTTAAGAACCAACAGATGTTCATGAAAGTGATGTTGCAACTCTTTCCCCTCCATGTCTTTCTCTAAGTATGTTCTGATCTAGGGTTTGCATGTCAAGTTGTAATTATGCAAGTTATTAAATTGTGATCAAAATAGTCCCGAAGCGTAGTCTAGAAGAAAAGTATGATTTTTTTTTTCTAATTATCAGATAGCTCTACGTTGTACTTCGTCCCGAAGTGATCAAAATAATAATTTAAGTAGTAAATTGTATAGTTTTTATGACTCTATAAGATTAAAAAATGATGTAAACTGAACATGCATAATAACTTAAACAACCAGCTATATCTTGTTTGGGGGAGTTTTTCTTTTTTTCGTTATTATATTTTTCTTAAACATGTTAATTTTCCTGCAGAAATGCTTTTGGCTTAGTGGACATCTTCACTTTACGGCAATAAATAGATAGCGTCTTTATACGGTCAACAAAATCTGAATACAGTCTAAGACTCGTAGTTTGAAAAACAAAATCGTAGTTCTGAAGTCAAACTCGTACTTCTGAAATTAAAGTCATACTTCTGAATTACGAGACTTGACTTTTCTAAAAAAAATTGATTTTTCTAGGTTGACTATTTAAATTATAATTATGTAAAGTTATGATTAGTGTTGTTGCTGTAGTTACGGTATTTTTAATATTTTATTATTTTGCTGGTTGTCGCATTTGCTACAAGAATAAAAAAGAATATATTAAATATTTGGTTGCTTAATGCGGTATTTCTACTGACTATTTAAGAACATGAAAATAATTTATCAATAAGTCGAAAGTTTCCACGACCGATTACAAATAACCTTTGTTTATTTTTCAAATCCTAAAACCAAATAAAACTAAGTGCATCTTTCATAGTTTGCAACATTATATGAGTTTGACCACTTGGTCATTTTTTGACTGTAATTTAAACTAACCTACATTTCATTTTAACTGGAGTAATTTCAATATCTATAGTTATACTCCATCCAACTTGAAAATATTGTCCTAACAGCCAGATTTTAAAAAATCCGAGTACTCGTATCAAAATTTCAAAATCGTCAAATGTGCACTCTCAAACAAATTTGTGAATATACAACTATTTTTTCAAACTTTATGTCATCGAGTTTGCTCAATATAGAAAACATGCATATGTAACAAACTAGCACATAATAGCATATATACTTCCGGTAACAATTTAGAGCTATGAAGTAATTTCAATGTCTATTTAACTTGAGTAATTTCAGCATATAATATCATAATTTAAATAACCAACCCAGAAAAGTCAACTTTTTTAAAAAAGTCAACCCTCGTACTTCGTACCTACGAGTTTTATTTCAGAAGTACGAGTCTCAGACTGAATTCAGATTTTCCTGACAGTATAAAAACGCTGCCCTATAAATATTGATTAAAATTTTGTGCTGTCGTCGACTTTGAGAATCAGCGGAGGCCTATAACTGAAATGTTTCACCAGGAAATTTCAGAACAATCATAATCTTAATTTGTCACATACCTCGTCTATATCGCACTATTCTTCAGCTATATGAAAAGGGCCTTGATTAGTGTACAACCTCCTTTTAATTTTGAAATAATTTTGGAATCAACTACTGCTCATGGCTCTCTTTCCCTTTTTCTCGTTTCTCTTTTGATTTTATATACATTTAACTCAGTTGGAAATACAAATCTAGTAGCAAAACGATGTATTATATTCTACAAGTATATTATTTGTGGTTCATACCTTTTGGTAATAATGGACCCAACATGCATGCGAGTGGCTATGATTAATCTTGAGTTAATATCTTCCAAAACCGTGTTAATTGTTCAAAAAAAGTCCAACTTGAAGAAAAGCAGTTTTTTTTCCCCTAATTGTTTCTTTAAAAACGTGTGATGGTTTTAAGTTTGATACCAAAATAAGTAGGGGTGGTTTCGGTACGGTACCGACTTTTTTGATCATATACCAATACCGAACCGAACTTGTTTGGTTTGAAAAAAATTATACCATAACTGAACCGAAAAAGTCGGTTACCGAAAGTTCGGTAACCGACTTTTTCGGTTCGGTACGGTTCGGTTTTCCGTTTTATACCGAAACATTATTATTATTAAAAAATAATTCTTGATAACAATAAAATAGTAAAAAAGTTTGTAAAAATTAAAATGTGTACAACTATTCTTATATTTGCTACTTTAACGATTGTACTTGGCTTCGTAAATAGGAAAGTAAGTCGTGAGAAAAATTAAAATAAACTATAATACAATTTATTTGTAAGTTATAACTATGCGTAAATTTATATATATTTTATAATTTTAATGTTTGGTTCGGTTCGGTATTGTACCAAACATACGAAATGAATACCGAAACCGAACCGACTTTTAAAGTTTGGTTCGGTTGTACCGTACCGAAAAGTCGGTATACCGAACTTTCGGTACCAACTTGTTTGGTTCGATTCGAAAATCGGTCGGTTGGTACAAATCGGTACAAAAAGTACAGCCCTAAAAATAAGTACGAGTACATAACTTTACATATGAGTGGAAGTGAAAAAGACTAGTCTCACACGTATTGAAATTTTTACCATGTATTTTACAGAGAAAATACATAATCATCAACATAAAAAAAAAATAGAAACACAATGTCGATAACCCAAAATTAAAATCGCTAAATTAACATGTGAAAGAATTTAATTTGGCCAAGGCTCAATTTCTTAGGTCATGACATGCGTAAACGGTGTGTTTTTAGCGATTTGTAATCGGATTATTTGATTATCATTGTGGGGGTATGTCCCATTCGACATTTTTCTTCTTCGGTTATTTGGTGTTAAACACCCATCACATATATCAGCAGAGCCACGTTTGGATGATCTTTACCATCTTTAGCTTTGGGATCTTCTGCTTTGAGAATCAACAGATGCTCATGAAAGATATGTTGCAGCTTAGTCTCTCCCATGTGTCCCTCTCTCAATCTTTTTTGAAATTAGTTTCGCCTGTCCTGGAACGACCCGGTCCTCCGATCAGACCGTCATCATCTGCTTATTACCATCAATACTGTCCGTTTTGACCCGATTTCGTCCTCGCTTCTCGGGCCACACGGCTTTAAAAGGTCTTGGTGATTAGAAGGGGGATACTCCTACCTTATATACCATATAGGTACTACATATCTAGGCGATATCGGATAACTCACTTCTCTTTACCACGGTATTTTCCTACGAAAATCCGGGTTTTTACGTATCACGTTCAAACCATAGACCTACTGTTTCAAGATTTCAATTCTGGCCATAAGATCACATATTTTCTTGGGATTTAGACATCATGTAAGCGACCTGAAGTTTCCAAAAAATCTATTTAATTTGTAAAGTTGTACAATTCTACCTGAGAATGATATAAATTAAGCATATATATATAAAAAAAAACTTAAACAACCAACCACATGATACTAAGATGGTAACTCCATTTTGGTAGAGGTTTTCCATATAAAATCTAAAATTATGAATATATGTTATTCTTCACGCAATGCTTTCTCTCGGGGTGCAATCGAGTGGTTCATTTCATTGGTATTTTGGCACATACCTTGGAATTAATCTGCAGATGTAAAAAGGGGACGAGATTTGTTTACAGCAATCCTTCACGTTTGTAATCAAGTTTGAGATCTTCCGCCTACAAAATAAACTAATTATCTTGGGTTTTTATTTCTTGTTTTTGTTGTAACTATATACTGAACCTGCTGTTGATTACAAAAAAATATATATACTGAACCTGCTTTGGAAATGCATCACTTAGTTTCCATTCCAATTTCCTAATAAATGCATATATAGACCTTATCATGATGGACCCAACTATCAATGGCTTTATTACTCTCTATATATTCCTCTACCCCACCTTTCAAGTGTTCATTCAAAAACAAGTTCAAATTTAACAGCTTCAAGTTTACTTCATTCCAGAAAGTAAAAGTAAATGCATCTAGGAAAGTAAAAGTTATGTACTGCATAGAATACCAAATTGAGAGAGGTTATCATATACGAAAAAATCGTATATTTTATTTATTAAAAAAGTAACATTATTATCTCAGCTTCATGAGCTACCCGTCCAGGTATGCAACCATGAGTTCCTTACAGTTAATACTATTCACATTTCGACAACATATGTAACTTGTTATAATAACCCAGAAATCACTTGCAGGAACAACTGCATTCAGATGTTCCTTCGGATAAATGAGAATATTCTCTAAAGACGTTTTAAGGGTCATGGAACGATATATGATCTGCTTAAGTAATTGACCAGTCAAGTAAAAAGAAATACAGTTTAAGTCAAAACTAAGAGGATCCCGATATGGGGTGTCGACAGGCCTTGCAAACTTTTTCAAAAAGGGACCATTTTGTAGATAAAAATACGAAAGACTAGTTAAGCCAAATTATAATTCATTCAAATTGACTATCTTTTCAGTCTTTGATACAAGAACAAAAGAAAAGACAAATAACTCTAATGCAAACAAAGAAACTCTTTCAAGAGGCAAAATTCACAAACCATATATTCCTAGTTTGAACCCAAGAACAAAACCCTTTCAAACACTAAGACCTAATACAAAATGGATTTTAAATTAACTTTACAATCTTCATGCGCTGCCCAACTGTCATCTGCACGAGCCATCCCCAACCGTCCAGCATTTGCCACTTACATCCAACTGTCCACGTCACTCGTTTTCTCCGAACATTTTGATAATATCCTCAAGCCAAACACAATTTAATCTATAATTAAGCCAAATTTCAACACAAATAGGAGTCCTTGCTCTGATTTTCTCGCACATTATCTTCTCAGAGATGTAGCTACAAGCCTACAAGCTAAATGCCTGCTAAAAAGTCATAGAACATAAGTTCAGAACTTTCTCACTCCTTTCCACAATCCCTGTGAGAGACGAACAATATTCAGATTGAAAAGACCCGTGCACCTTCTTAATTGTTACTCACAAGTAGTGCGGAAGCTTTGAGAGTAGAAAAATCCCAAAAAAATGTCATTTTTATTGACCTTTTTTTATCATTCTAAGCAGATAAGCTCTCGATCTCATCCTCTTCAAGCTTCTTTTTTAGTTGAGCTTCAATTTTTGACTGGCTCCCAAGTGCTTCTGATATAGACTTTGGTAATAAAAACCCTGGTCTCTCTATGAACCGTGCTCGATCAAGGACAAGAGGATCCCGCAGCGTAATTTCGACTCCTTGGTATGTATATAACGTCAATGTAGCTTCACCTTTCAGGCCCAAAGAAAACCAACCTAATCCAGCCACTGATATATCAATGCTGTTCACGTCCCAGCTCACACCTGATATTTTGATTTTCCTCTCTTCCCATTTACCGAGCTCAGAAAGTCGGTCTTCGCCAATGGGAGGCTGACAAAATCGTAAATGAAAGAAAGACATTGTAGGTCAATTGTTTGAACAAATTCATAAGAACACAGGCTAAATGATATCACTGTTGACTGTTCTATTTCCGTCTATTATACAATACAAAGGACTATATACGCTTTGGCCTTGTTTAGATAGCACTTTTTCTTCAAATTAAGTTGGCTTATTGGAAGCTGAGAAATAAAAATTGGCTTCCTGCAGCTTATAAATTTCTGGGTTTTCAAGTGAGACAAGCTAAAAAGGACTCCCTTTTAAGCTAGATGATCATACACATAAGAGACAGGGCCAGAACAAAGATATGGGAGAATAAAGACGATACATGAAAGGATCGTCTAAAACTGACCCGGATTGGATAAGAAAAGGTAAATAAATAAGTTTTTAACCTCTAAAGGAAGAAGAATTAACTGAACTGGTTAAAAAGGGTTTTCACAGCTGGACATGGAGACTTATGAGATAGAAAGAATAAACTTCAGAAAGTCGCATGATAGTTTAAATATCTATGCTAAGGGCATGGTGAAAATCATGATACTTATGAATATAAATGAAAATTACATTCTTCGGAAAAACATATTGTTAGAAATATCTACCTGCAGTCTGGTACCAGCATGTTTGCTCAATGTTTCATCAGCATTTTCAATCTTTCCCATATGTAAAGAGACATTTGGTGAGGCCCAAACACTAACATAAATCGTATCCACCGAAGCATCACTAACATCTAATCTCATTAGAGCACCAACATGTACAGTTTGCCCTGCCTGCATAAGACAATTTGCTTAATTAAATGCGTCTAAAATCTTAGCAAACAAGTTAAAGTTTCATAACTTCCCCAAGAACTTAATGAACAAACATCCATGATTTATGTTATAGCACACTAGAAACGTGGACTTATATCTCAAAGGAAAGTTAAAGAACGGTGATAATGATAAATGAATAGTTTCTGTTCAAAGATACATTGAAAAGATGTAAAGGTTTTACAAAGGGTACTCAAAAATAATTTATAACTATGAAGCTGGATAGAGGTAGAGCATAGTGCAACATTTCAAATCTAAAGACCACACAGGTTGGTAAAGAGCAATTTCAATCAACACAAATAAATTATTTTCCAGAAAAAGTCTCAGAGAAAACGTAACTTCTCGATACTAAAAAAATTCAATTCAATGGTAACAAAGAGGAAAAAGAACTTGCCTTCATCCGATAAGTTCGAGGTTGTAATTCTTTTCTCAATTCAATCATTTTCTGTTCTTCTCTATTTAACCGCATTGACATCAAATAAGGGTGAAGAAGTCCCGGGGTATCATACATCTTTGCTTTTGCCGATAACACCCCTCCGATTCTCAAAATCCCAAGTGTTGTCCCAGGCACTGCAGCTTCTGTAAGTTTCGACACTTTTACCCTTTCTTTTTTTGCAAAAGCATTAATTAAGGTAGATTTACCAGCATTCTGAGCCCCAATCACCCACACGTTTCCCCTTGGACCAGCCATTTCTTTAATAAAAGAGAGCAAATTTTTCACACCTAAATCCTTTTTCGAACTAACCAGAAAAACCCCGTTTAACTTAGGTGCTCCGTTAGCTTTTGCACGGTGTCTAACCCATCGATCTAATCTAGTAGGTGATATTTGAGAAGGTAAAAGATCAACTTTTGTACCCACAAGCACAAGCTTAGGCAATTTTTTACTAAGCTTTACACCTTCTTTATTACCCTCCAATGCTTTAAATAACGATTTAGCGGCTCGTTTAGGAAAAGACCCATCAAAGTCAACACAGTCAACTACCATTACAACCACTGTAGAATCCGCAGTTCCTGTGGGTTTTACTAAACGGTTTGTGATTAACCGGTCGAAGTCGAAATCGGGTATTAAATTTTCAGCCGTCGGATTTTTTATAGACCCGTAGTATCTCAACGAGTGGCAACGAGCACAAACAGTGACCTCATCTTTTTCCTCCCCTTGAGCCTCTTTAATTTTCTTTTTCTTTTCCGATCTTGATAATCTCTTTTTCTTTTCTTTATTAGCAATTTCGTCCGTAATATTCCCATACCCAACACCAGCTGGTGCAAACCCTTCTCTTTCTAAGTTGATATCTTTGTCTTCTGAACCAGATTCCCATTCTTCTTCGTCCCAATCAAAATCATTTTCGTTTTCAAAATCACTTTTTCCTTCGTCACTCTCCTCAAATTCATCATCAACTTCGTCTACAATGTCATCCGTTTCTTCTTCACTGTCAAATTCTTCAAACCCAATTTCATTATCCTCTTCTGATATTTCGTTTTCGACCTTTCTTTTTTGGTAAAACCCGAGAAGATTTGGGTCCATGTCTTGCATAAAAACCCCACAACCTGGGCAAATGGGTCCACAATTCTCGTCCTCATCTCGCCCCTCACTCAAAACCATTTTTCTAGGGGTTCTTCTTTGAGTATTCCCATGTTTCTTTTCTACCGTTTGGGTCATTGTTTCACTACCCTTTGCAGATAAAACAACAAATGACATATTTCTTTGTTTCCCTGTGGATATGAATCGATATCACGATGCATGTTTATCTTAAAGCCTTAAAACAGTTTATATTTCTATGAATCTATATCTATATTAAATTTGAAAATTTTGAAGTCATTTCTACTGTATTGATGATCCTCTACCTTCGACAACATATGAGCTATCCCTTTATGTTCCTACAGAAAATAACTGAATCTACGATGTGGGCTAAGCTTAAAGTGAATGAAAACACAAAAACATGTCAAGAAACAATTTTATTGCCCAAAACACCAATAAACTTGCCAATATTTGAATCCTTGATTCTCCCACCTTTAAAAATAAAATAACAAATGACATTATCCTTAGTTTTCCTGAGAAAAATTCCCAATTTCTGTATGATTTGGCTCCAAATAGATTAAAAGTTCTAACAGGAAAAAAAAACATTTTTATTTTCCACTAAGTTTAATAAACAAGTCCTAGTAGCTGATTCTCTACAATAAATTGTACCTTAAAATCTCAGCTTATTTCTGTTTCTGCTTACGATATTCCAATTCATTCGATTGCTAAACTTAAAACACTCATCTTCTTTTTCTTTTAAAAATATAATCTTTAAATTCCCTAGTAACACTAATGAACCCAACTTATTTGCTAAAATGTGTCTGTCTGCCGCTTTGAAGCAAAAAAAAAGGTAGCTTTTTTCAAACCAATAAAAAAGCTGAGCCAATCCAGTTTAAGGAATTCATCTTATTTAGGCCCAAAAATTCAGAAAAGCTCAGCTTAAAAACATAAATGCTAAAACCCTGAGATTTAAATTTGCATCCAAAAGAAATTAATCCAAAATAGCCAAATGCGCATTCAGAAAAACTCTGCTTAAAAGCTGAACATCCAAATGTAAATGAACTTAAAAGAAAATAACCAATAACACCTAAGCCTAAAATATGCAGCCAAAATAACTAACTCAAATAATCTAGCATTCCAAAAAAAAAAAACTACAACCAAACAAAACCCAATATTTAAAGGAAAATAAATAAATAAATAAAGTACCTGCAAAAGAGGGGAATGAAAAAGGGGGGAATATGGTTTCAAAGACACCATTTTTATGCTTTTGAGGGGTTAAATTATTAATTGCAGTGTACAATAATGTTGCCATAGCTTAAACCCTTGTTTTGTTTTGTTTTGTATTTTTTATTTTTTTTCAAGAGTGAACTAAAAGATAATGTCTGAGAAAAAACCAAAAATGGATTTAATGTTTCAGATGAGTTTTCATTGGGGGACATAAAATTTAATATATTGCAATTTACCCCTTGTTTTGTGAAACTTTTGATTGCTTTTAATACACATTTTTTTTTTAAAAAACTAAAAAAAACTGTCTTTTCCTTTTCAATTTTTCCTTCAACAAACGGAACGGACGAGGAACAAAAGGCGATTAAGTACAAAAGGGATAGCGTATCAAGACAGTTTTTGCCCTTTTTTTTAGTCGGTCGGATGTTTTGGACGGAGTGGCATTCGATTGGCGTCAGTTGGGCGTGACACCAGCTGAGGCTCCAGGTTCTTTTAGACAGCTTTCGCTACCCAAAAATGAAATGTCGGTTGTTTTCTAATGCGTTCTAGCGGAATATGATGAAACTCAATGGATCTAATAAACGGCGTTAGCACATATCTTATTGACTTTTATTTAACATCACATTTATCATTAATTTTACAAAGAAATCTATTGTTTTCATTGAAATTGAGTTGTTTTAGCAAATGAATGAATGATGGTCAATCCCATGACATGAAACCGAAATTAATAAATACGTCAATATGGTAGGAGGATTCAGTACAAATATACCAATTTATTGTTTAAATACATATGCTGGACAGAGCAATCGGTATCGAATTTTATATATTCGTTTTCACGTAAACCATAAAAGAAGCATAAATATATATTCGTATTAACTTAGAACAGAATAAATTAAATTGCAACAAAATATGGAATTGTCTAGCTTCACAACATTTCTACTGGACAGAGCAATCGGTATCGAATTTTATATATTTGTTTCACGTAAACTGTAAAAGAAGCATAAATATATTCGTATTAACTTAAAACAGAATAAATTAAATTGCAACAAAATATGGAATTGTCTAGCTTCACAACAAAATATGGAATTGCAACAAAACCGGCAAAAAAAGCCCGGTAAGGTTAAAAAAATCTAGTGTATTAGTCTGTATACCAGTTTTATTGGTTGATATATACTTCTTATGATAAAGCAATAACTTTGATGGGTTGGCGTTATACTTTTCAACGATATTAATATAGATTAAATAAAGTAAATATTGGACGCGATGTTCTTCTTTCTTATTGATCGGTAATTGTACTTGCTCGGATTATAATTTGTTATTATACTTGTGCTCGGTTTTATAATATAGTCTTAATCTTAATCTTGATCTTGATCTTTATTCTTGATGCTCGGTCTTTTCTCTCGGTTTGCTTTCTAGTGAGATAATCTTTGACAATCTCTCTTGTATATATCTATTCTCTATGATTTTTTCAGGTCATTTTTCTTTTTTCAGTGTAGATACTTAGCTATTTATAGGCATTTACGAGTCATAGGATGTTGACAAATGTTTTCATTTCATGCGTCATCTTATGGGCTTTTCCAGTGTGGGGCTTCATGGATTGGGCTAAATTACTTACAAGTATAATTACCCTTATTCTTACATGTGGAAAGTACTGTTATACTCCGGGTCTTATTTTTTGCATTGGATACCCATTAACAAAGCATAGTTTGGTTAGTACCCGAGTAGATTGATTCGGATCTAATTTTTGTGTTCTATCACCTTAATTGAATAATTGCAATTTCTCTATATGAATTTGTTAGACATGATAAATGTGGTGAAAAAAGATTAGGAAGTTATTTTCGTAACATCGATTTGTTATGAAATAAAACTTGATTAATTTAAATTGTTCGTTTGCTCACTTGCTGAACTAGTCAAGCCTATGAAGTACAGTTTATTTTGTTTTTCTATGTTTTTAATTTCCGAATGAAGATAAACAATATGGGAGTCTAATTACGGCTTTTTAACTTATTCTCTTAGAATTTCCTGCTAATGAAAAACTTTTTTACCAAGTACTTAACTTCAGTTTTGTTTAGGATGAGTAAGAATTTCGATATTATAAAACAAGTTTAGCCGTTTAGAATGAGTTTGTCGTAATTATTAATTAAGATTACGACATGTCTCAGGCCTCTAAGAAGTGTTTACATGCTTACAAATCACTAGCTGGCAATAGAAAACGATCAAAAGCATATATTTTACGAGGAAATCTCTTGTTCATACCGGCTTAAAAAACTCCGTCGACCGGTTATTTTATTTATCGAATACCAGAAAGCGCCATAAGTAATTGACAAGACATGTTTCTTTCTTTTTCCTTTATCGTTTATGGACGTCGGATTACATATTAAGGGTTAATGTAATTAAAATGTTGTTGAATCGGTCAAGGTAAATACGTTTGTTTTTCTATGTTTTTACTTCCTAGTTTATACTATAAATACAAAACATTGAATGGAAATACAAATGCAATTTGTAACGACGGTATTACATGATTTTTTTAATAACCTACATTACGTGCAAGGAATTTAGTTGTCAAATTTTATTCTTCATCATATATAAACAGAAATAACTACTCATACAATAATGAATTTCATATGACCAAATAGTGCTCGATCCTATATGTAAATGTATCTACAATTATAAATACAATAACCGAATAAGAAAAAATAAAAATGTTGAGAAATTGTCTGAAATAATTTTTCATCGGGAAATGAAATCGAATTCACACAACACTGTACTAATGTGAATTATTGAACTAGTTTTATGAAAAAGTTCAGATTCTATAATTTTTTTAATTTACTGGCTATAGAGTCTTTATTGGAATTAAGAAACCATAAAGCTAGGTAATTATCACAGAAAAAAACAGTCATTATTGGTTTGTAAAAAGGTGACACTATTTGTAACATTTATTAATGTTTTGCCAAGTTTTCATTGGCTTCGCCAGATCAGCAAAGATAAAAAGCTACTATTTTCAGATCATGCAAAGATATTTTCCTTGGTGATAACTATTATATATACGTTATAAAATAATGTTTGATTTAGTAAGAATCAAAAACTGTCATAATCCTGTCATAAATTGACTAAACTATCACAAAGTCGTCACAAATTGACTAAACTGTCACAAAACCGTCACAAAAACCGTCGCTAATAAGATCGTAACAAAAAATACCGTCACTAATTTCGTCGCTATTTGATTTTTTTTTTTTCTAATGATAGTTGAAAAAAAAAACCGTCTTTAATATAGTTCTAATAAAATATTTATCTGATCGACCTATATATATAGTTTTACAGATTAATAGTCTCTATAGTTTGAACTTTGAAGGAACAACCAACTCGCCATTTTCATAAAAAAAAAAAACCCTTTTTCATTTATAAATCAAACATAATTCTTAAAGCATCTAAAAGTTGAAATCAATACGTTTCTTAGTATTAAAAAAGGTAATTCACATATACATAAATCATAATGCAATTTTATAGTTTTTGTTTATAATTTATCTCAGTTTGTTCCGATTTTTGGTTCATTGTGCTACTCCGATGCGTTAGCAAAAATACAATTTTTGACAAATTTGATTACTATTTCCTATGAACCTGGTACGTGAACAAACAAGTATTTTCTATATTGATTAAGCCAAATATATAATAACGTTTAATATAATTGTAATAGAACTTCTATATTCTAATTAAACTATTAAAGGGGCTAAAACTTTTTACTTTGTGAAATCATGGTAACATAATATCAGTTGACAAATTTGGACAAGAGCATCCGTATCTGTTAGGTTAAAACATATTTTTTTTTATAATTTGATAATTATGGTATAAAATGTGATATGTATCCGAAACCCTATAAATTTCCTAAATTTCAGGAAACACAAAATTCACCTTATATACGAGTAATGTATATGATTCACTGGATTAATACAATAGTAAAAAACTATGATGGGGTCCATATTTTTGTGGTTGTAATATTGTTACGATTATAATAAATAAATAAAAATAAATAATGTAGAGTTATTATAAGTAAATTAATAAGAAAGCTGTAATTTTGTGTAAATGTAAACGGTTACTTCAAAACATAAAATGTGTTAGTTTTGAGTAAATGATTAAGGTGGCCGGTGCGTATGCTCTAGGAGTTTTAGGACCAGCTAGCAATACAAAATAATGTTTGATTTAGTGAGAGTGAAAAGCTGTCACAAGTCTGCCACTAATTTAAAAAGTTGTCACAAATCTGTCGCAAATTGACTAAAATGTCACAAAGCCGTCACAAAAATCGTCGCTAATAAGCTCCTAACAAAAAATACCGTCACTAATTCCGTCGTTATTTGTTTTTTTTTTTTAGTGTAGTTTAACTGAAATTATTCAAACTATTGAGAAAAAAAATAAAAAAATGGCATTCTAGAATTTTTTTTTATTTTAAAGAACTATAAGATAGTAAAATATATTCAAAGACGGCAATAGCACTGCCAACGACAAAACGGCTTTTCAAGTAAAAAAGCAAAACATGCTATTTTACTCTCCAATCATTCATAATATTAATGTTTATAAAGTTTCATACATATATATTAATAGTATGATACACTTCACATACATTATACATATATGAATGTAACTCAAACCCATCATTTCTTGTGATCACCTTTAATGGTGGGTCTCAAACCCATCTTTTTTCATCATACTATTTTTTTCACCCTCACATGTCTTTAGTTTGAAGCTTGTCTCCATCCTTAGATCTCTCTCTAGCCTTCGCATTCTTGCTCCAATGACGAGGCGGAGCGGAAAACCATATATAGTTTCTCGCGACGGATTACACGGAGTGCCGTTCCGTACTATAGAGATTGTGAGTTTGATTGTCACTTGTCATATTAGTGTAAATCATATTTTTTTTATAGTAGCTTTTTTAGGGTGGTTGTGTGGGATTAAAAGTTGTTTACTTATTTAACCAAAAGAAAAAAGATGCCTTTTTATCTTCTCTTTTTTTATTTTTTTTATTTAAAATTTTAAACTTTTGCACTAGAGTAATTAAGAACTTTTATGTACTATATATCTTCGAAATACAATTTAGAATAATGTTCATGAAAAAAAAAAAAAATAGTGTACCATATTTGTATTCTATTGAGATATCATCCTAAAGGTGAGACTAAACTGATATAAAGTTCAGTTGATGATACTAAATGGATATTACATTTAGTAACAAATATGTATTAACAAAATCTTACAGTAAATGAGTGCAAAAAACTGTAATATATTTCATTGTTTTTTTTTTTTTAAAGATTATTATGAGTTTGTTGAACAAAGTTTTTCTTTTAATTTCATGAGTGACTTTATTTTATTGAGAATCAGTCGAATGCATTAGTTGTACTCCCCCGTTTCCAATTAATTGTCCATTCCGAAACTACGTACAATTTTGATTATCTAATAACTTATATCAAAATTGTCGGAATGAAAATTTTGATACATGTTATAAACCGGTCAAAATTGCACGTAATTTCGTAAATGACAATTAATTGAGAACGGATGATGTATTTCATTTGTCAAAAGGTTGACACTTATTATGCAAAATATTAGGTGACGGTGCAAGGATTGAGACAATATGGAGTATTCGCATATGTGAAACGTTGAAAGGATTTCAAAAATTATCGGGCACGGATACGAATTTCAACGCAATGAGAGAGGTGTTTTGATATCTAAGTTTGTGACATACATGACATAAAACATCATATATTTCGTCGAAGTTTCTATACTTATGTCTCATGTTCGTTACCATGTTTCATACTTAAAGAGTTTTCCCGTGATTCTAAATAGATATGAGGAGAGACGGAAAGTTTTGTGGCAACGAAGCTCGTGTGGTGATTGTTCCCGATCTTTAACCAAGCGTTTAAGTACATTATTTAAGCTTTAGATGTTATATTACAGACTTAAGAAATGTAATGTGAGATTAATTACTACTTATTTCATCTTCTTTTCTTATGTCAGTTATCTTTATGACTTATGAGTATTAAACATTAATGTTAATCAATGACACGTGTTTAAAACACATGAACGTCTTTAATATATTTACCGGATTCGTCCGAGTTTTCAATCATGACAACTCGTGTAGATTATTCCCGGTCGTTAACCAAAAGTTTGTGTAAAATTTTGAATCATAGTAACTTAATCCATAGAACTACTGAGTTTATAATTTGTCACTCAAACTTTTTATTTTTATGTTGTTTTTTGAAACTTCCTTCTGCGAATGTTGCAAATGAAGAAATATATGTCTATAATTTAACATAGAAAGTCGGAGGGAAATAACGTATTCAGATATTGTAGAGTTTAGCTAAATTTTGTGATAATGGCAATCTATCTCCATTTACAGCGTATTTCCGTTCGCAACTTTGCGGTGAATATATGTACGTAGAGATTGTGGTTTATATGTCATTTTAATCGGCAAATTAATTTGTAAACGAACTTTTGTCATAATCAGAATCGATGCAGCGATTACGATTACCAATGTACCATGGTAGCTTTTTTTAATTATGAGGTGTTTCATGGTTTTTAATTTACGTTCATTTTCGTCCGTACAGATGAAAGTAAGGCTGTCCGGAAAGAAGTGTAACACATATGGCAAACCTTAACTTATAACGAGACCGTCATAACAACTGTAACAACAAGATTTCAAATCAAGTACACAGTAAAAGATATCGCAATTCCATCCTCCGTTAAAATAAAGAGCAATCCATCCTCCGTTCCGAAATTCAAAAAAAAATACAAATTTTGAATATGATTCTGTAACGATACCGCTTCCGAAAAAACACAACAAACGACTTTATGGAACGAAATAGCACTAAAGTTAGAATCGATACAAGTAACGAAACGGAAACGAAGGTTTATAATATAAACGAAATTACAAAGGTTTCCGATTCGAGATGGCAAATCTCCGAACTATTACCCTACACAATAATAGCCATTGGCCATTGGGCATTGAATTTTAACCAAAATTGGGTGGTTATTAGAAATCTTAAAAACCAAGAGTACATGAATAATGAGATATAATAAAGAAAGGGGTTAAAAATGTAATAAACTTGCACTATAAAGTATAAATTGTAAAACAAAGTAGTAGTAATTATTTATTAAAGGGATGATATATGGACATCATGAAAAACATCCAAATGAACATTTTTTTTGTAAAAACACTCCAAATATATATTTGATTAATGTAAATATTCACGGTTTCACGACGGGAACACAAATATGCGTCTTGTTTTTTTTTTTCTGAGATATATAATGACATGTTTTGAATTTTTAAAATTTACCATAATTTCGAAAACATGTCATTATACATCTCGGAAAAAAAAACACAAGACGCATATTTGTGTTTCTGTCGTGAAAACATGGAGATTTGCATTACCAAAATCTTGATTTGGAGCGTTTTTACAAAAAAATGTCTATTTGGGTGTTTTTCACGGTGTGCCTATAACATCTACAGTAGAAACTCTATAAAATAATACACTTGGGACCACCAAATTTTATTAATTAAAAGAGTTATTAATTAATCGATAAATTAATAATTATTAATTTATATATTAATTAATATTTTATTAATTTATAGTAAAATACTTAGTTTACAAACAACTTTCAAGCTTCCACTTAATTATTGTATACAATGCATGTATATCCAATTTGAAAGAAACCTTCAATCTCCCACCTTATTATGCTTCTTGTGTTCAATGTATCACTTTATGGACATTAAAAATATTTTCTATATAAATACAAGATCAAAATAGGTTAACACAAACAAATCATACACACAACATGGCTTCTCATCTTAAAGGTGTGAAAAAAACAACAATGACAGACGAGATTCGAAGAGCATTATGCAAGCACAACAAGGACAATTGAGTCATTTTTCAAGAAACCTTCGTAAATCATTTATGTAATATGCTATATATAAGGAATTATTAATTTATATTTTACATGGGGTCTAAATAAATTATCAAAAATGTATTATCTTATAATTTTAGCGAATTATTAATTTAGCACCCTATAGTCGGGACCGGTCAAAAATATTATCTTAGAGAGTTTATTAAATAATCGAGTATTATTTTATGGAGTTTCTAACCAGCTTTATTAAAATGTTAAATAATTGACCTACGAAAATATAAGTAAAAAACCAACTCGGTAAATAGTAATTAGTAAATGCCGCTATCCTTCGCCACCTCATCGTAATCTCTCTCTCTCTCTATATATATATATATAGATAGATATAGATATATAGATATACATACATATGCATATTTATAAAATGGGGTTTTTTATTTATGGATTAATCACTTCGTTACTATTTAATTGATCACTACGAAACTACGTGCAATTTTGACCTAGTTGTATCAAAATTGTGATAATGATTTTTTTTTAAAATTTGATTATATAAATGTTAAATTTTATGATTAGATTTAAAAAAAAAATCACTTCGACAATTTTAATAGAAGTTATAAGCTGTTCAAAATTGTACGTAGTTTCGTAGCCGACAAGTAATAAACCCGCTTTGTGCACTATAATTCCGGTTTTTTTTTTTTTTGTAAAAAAGTTATTAAATACGAACTTTCTCACTTGATTAGTTGATTTTCTTTTTACAAAAAAATTGTGTTTTTTTTTTTTTATAACTAGGTTATCTATAATAATGTTTAGCAACAAAATAAAAGGTACTCTATAATTAAGTAAAAGCCAAATTACAGAAGCTTTACTATAGCTATTAGATATGCATTGGGCACATGGGGTTTGATTGATTAGGAAAAAATACAAGGTTTAATAAAGAAATTTTAAAAAAGGCCCTTTTTTTGTTGTTGTTGAAAGTTTTTTTACAAGAAAAAAGTGTTTAGGGCTTGTTTGGATGTAGGTTTTGGAGGATGTTTAAAGTTACTTGAGGCTCAGATAAAAATATGTTACATCTAGCTTAAAACTTCTAGCTTTTCATCGAAGAAACGAAAATCAGATGTTTTAAAGCTGGCCGGAGAAAATTGTGGTAAAATTTTTAAGCCCGCAATATATCCTGGGCTTAGAAGCTGCAACCAAACAATGAAACAAGCCATAGTATTTGGAAAACCGTAATCTTAATGGTTAAGCTGCGTAATACTTATTGGGTTTTTCTAGTTTTACAGTTGTTCCCAGAATTTTCAAGCTTCAATCCATTTATTCATCTGTGAGGACACTCGGATGGCCTAATCGAAAGCTAAGATTTTTATCATCGCTTGCGAAACCTACTACACTTATGGGTACCCGTGTACAAAATGGCAAAGATAAGGTAGCCGTTTTATTACTCGAGTGTTATATTTTTTTGTAAGCTGTGTTGGAAATTTTGGTTTGATATACCCCAAACAGTTTCTTGAAAAAGATACTCTAGAAACAAACCATTTGTGGGCATATGAAATGAGTTATTAGCTAGTCTAAACTGGAAGTCAATTTACCTACAAAACTATGAGCAAGTGAAAGTTCTGCTCTGGTGGATTTTAAGTTTCAATTCCCAAGTCTTCTTGCTAACGAAAATGAAAACAGGGATGGACCTCAGAACGTTATAAAATAACTTCAATTCATATTTATGCAGGGAGGTGATGTGGAAGCTAACAATTTGCAAACCGATACCGTTATGCTTAGTCCGGATAAAATTGAAATGATGTCTGTTGTAGAACTCAGATCAGAATTGAGGTAACTACATAATACATAATACATATGCATTATGTTTATATATGTTCAGTAGATCTAGGTGAAAAATACAAAGATTGTGTGTAGATAGTGCCCTTACGTGAAGTGTTTGGTACTTTGGTATCTGAGTAAAGGTAGTTGAGGCTAATAGGTTTAAGATTGAGTCATGTTATCCACATATGTTTAGATCCCGATGGAATAAATTTCGATGTTCTTTTAAGCTGCATGTCAGAAAATATAAATCCATCCAGGCACCTGTTAACCTTTTTTTTGTGGAAATTGTGGTTCTTATCAATTTTTTTAAATTTGAAGGAGTGTTGGAGTATCTGCCAAAGGTCGTAAAGCTGATCTTGTGTCTGCACTAAAAGATTTCCTGGAAAGCAATGCGAATGGTAATCTGTTATACTTACCAAACTTGATTTACATATATTCAAACAATTGCGGTTGAAAGCCAAGGAGTAGAGTTGTACAATTTCATTTCCGGGAACATTTATATTAACCAGCCCGTTAGATTAGAAAATAAACGGTTGTGAACCGTAATTGTGAACCGTAATCTGTTATACTTACCAAAATTGATTTACATATATTCAAACAATCAAGGAGTAGAGTTGTACAATTTCATTTCCGGGAACATTTTGGGAAGAAATGATTGAACATCAGATCAAATACCTTTAACTGGCATACTTTGGACTTATTTCCTATGGACTTTTCTAATTTAGTGGTCCTTACTGGTCGTGTATGAATAAACAGTTTTGAAATGCATTCACATCAAAAGTAAATTAAGTTTGTATACCATTTAAAAATTAATTCATTGAAGTGTATGCCAGTCAAAACTCAATATATGAACAAATACATGTGAAGCAAAAGTACCACTAAACGGGAAGCCTTTGTTTTTTTGTGAATTAAGTTCCTTATATTTCACTTAATATCAACTCTTATCGAACAATGCATTTGTTCAGGTGAAAGTGATATGGTTTCAAGTGATAATCAATTAAGTGACTCAAAACCAAATACTCCGGAAAAAAAATTATTGAAGAGAAATACTCGGGTGATTAGTTCCATGAAGCTTTCTACAAAACAGTGTTCTAGGACGAGTACAAAAGTTGTTCAAGCTGACAACAATGTCGACGAAGAAGAAACCACAGCTCTCACAAGAAAACAGAAGCTGTCTATCAAAACTACTGAAACTTCAGGTTTTTGATTTTATGTTTGTTCATAATCAATAAACCACGATTAGCACCTTAGCCTAACATTTTTTTGCATTTGTACACTACATAAAAGCGAAAAACATATCTTGGGAACTGAAAATTAAAATTTGATAGAATAGTGTTCAAAAGCGAGTTTTTTTTTTTTTATAATATAGTTTCACAATATTTTCTTCTTTAATTAATTAGTATGATAGTCGATATATTGTTTTTCATTTGGTACACTAATTTTATTAAATCACTGAAAAATATAAAGTTGGTGCACTGAATATTAATTATTGTAGGTTTTTGTCCAAAGCTGAATTCACTGCTATATTTACTATTTAGTGTGAAAACTATATCTAACCTCGTCATACTTTTTGTTACTTATCTTGATTAGAGCTAACATATCATGCAAATGGTTCTAGGTAAGAAAGCTTCTAAGTCCAAAAAAAGAAAAAAGCAAGAAACATCCTCCACAAATGTCGAAGCTTCTATAGAGACTACTGTTTCTACGACCCAAAGTGAACCATGGACAATTTTTGCTCACAAGAAGCCTCAAAAAGGGTGGAAAGTTTATAATCCGAGGACTATGAGGCCTCCTCCTCTTAGTGGCGATTCAAATTATGTTAAGTTATTGTCTTGGAATGTTAATGGGTTAAGAGCTTTGCTAAAAATGGAAAGCTTTTCGGCTTTGCAACTTGCTGAGAGAGAGGGTTTTGATGTGCTGTGCTTGCAAGAGACCAAATTACAGGCAAGTTTGTTCTTTAATGGGGAAAACAGTAATAAAACTAGTCCCAATGAAGATCCGCTCAAATTGTGTTGGACTGTACAGTCACCTTATGCATGCATATTAATTCTTGCTGTGTTGTACAATATGATTAGCCTGCTATTACCACAGATTGGTTCAATGGTGGACGACCTCCACAATATATAAATACCAAACCACTAATAATTAATAGAAGTTCAAAATTATCTTTCGAGTCCACTGCCATATAATCGATCTGTGAAGTATAATTAGTCTTATATTTGTGATTCATGAATGAAGGTTTTAATGTATTTACGCAGGAGAAAGATGTTGAAGCAATCAAACAAACTCTTCTTGCTGAATACGATAATAGCTTTTGGACATGTAGTTCTGCAAAACTTGGCTATTCTGGTACTGCTATCATTTCAAGGGTATGCTAAATTACTAATTCTTTCCTAACGTTTCATGTTACATGTTACATGTTTATTATTGTTTTGTTGAATATGGCACTCAAGTCAATTGCTAGTTTTTTGAACTTCTTGTCTTCTCATTTGTAGATAAAGCCTCTTTCGGTCAGATATGGTCTAGGCATATCCGACCATGATAACGAAGGGAGACTGGTGACTGTGGAGTTTGATTCGTTTTATTTGCTATGTGCTTATGTTCCTAATTCTGGAGATGGTCTAAAAAGACTGGTATATTCTCAATATACCTTTTTATTACATTTTTTGTATTCTCCTTCTACGAATCAAATAATATTTTGTTTCGTTCGTGCTACTACGCTTAGTGCAGCAACTTAATACGAGAACTATGGAGTTTTGTGTTTTGACTAGAATTGTAGCTAATCTTTCCTTTTCTTTGATGTTAGTCCTACAGAGTTACAGAATGGGACCCATCTCTCAGCAGCTATATGAAAGTGAGTTTACTCGTAACCTGTTTTCGTCAAGTTATTATTTATTTATGTATTGTTTAGCACTCACTGTCTACGTATTTATCAAATAATCGTGTATTAGCCACCAATTAATTGTTACTTTTTACTGCTTGATTTTGTATTCTAAGTTTTATTTTTCTGTTGTTGGTGGATTGGTAATTGGTTAATGCCTTTGTCTTTGTCACCTTTCTCCTTCATTCTGATTTTCTTAGATACAGAATATTGAAATTTATTGTTCTGTTTCATATTTTAGGAGTTGGAGAAGTCCAAGCCTGTAATTTTGACTGGTGATCTAAACTGTGCTCATGAGGAGATAGATATCTATGACCCAACTGTAAGTAACCAAATTTTATCATGATTCATGATTATATGATTATGAAAATAGTAAAGGGTTATTTTTTTTTATTGATGTACATATTTTGATGTTATGTAGGGAAACAAAAGAAGTGCTGGTTTTACAATGGAAGAAAGAGAATCATTTGAAACTAATTTCTTATCAAAAGGTTTTGTTGACACTTTTAGAGAACAGCACCCTGGTGTCGTTGGCTATACTTATTGGGGTTATAGGCACAATGGGCGTAAAACTAATAAAGGTATTTTTCCTATAGACACCTTGAAATGGATTTTCTAGCATATGTAATTTGGTACTTAAGATTATTGTAGGGCTTTTTTGGTCAGCTTGAAAGCTTAGATTTTCAAGATTTCTGGGTTGAAAAAATTAGAAGCTTTTAAGTTGGATGAATCTAGTTTTCTTGTACTTCATATCAGTAGCTTGTTAGCTTAAAAGATGTAATTTTTCAGGATTTTTGTCCTGAAAAGCTAGAAGCTTTCAGCTGGATGGACCTACTTTTTTCTACTACTTAAAAAAAGAAGCTTATTTTCTTTAAAGCCGAGAATTCAGGATTTTTTGCATGGTAAATGTAGAAGCTTTTTAGCTGGATGAACCCAATTTTTCCTGATATACTAAAAAATCCAGCTTATTTTCTTAAAAAGCTGCAACTAAATAGCGTGAAACTTTCTTCTCAACTTCAAACAAGCTAGCTTATTTTCTTATGATCTCTGAAGAACAACCTGTTTGTGTGGTTATACGTATACAAATGGAAATATTGTGGTGTCCTGTGAGCATTAGCATGCATTGTTTTTGCAATTATGTTAATTTTGTTTGTGAGACAGGATGGCGCCTCGACTATTTTCTGGCCTCAGAGTCGATAGCCAACAATGTTCATGACTCTTACATTCTCCCAGATGTTACAGGAAGTGATCACAGTCCCATTGGACTTGTTCTCAAGATATAGGCTGTGTTTGGGTATATTTTTTACTAGTTTTGGGTCCCGAAAGTAAGGTACTTGAGGAAAAAGGGTGCAAAATCAAATTTTCCCATCGCAGTTTATTTCATTTTGAATGCTTGTTCGGCATTTCTTGAAAACCATAAGCAGACGTGCCAAGTTTTTTGCAACTAGTTGGAGTTGGCAGCCCTTCGAGCACAAATAATGATATCGAAAAGAGAAAATCATGCTGAAATAAAATATATTTTGGCTCCAATTTCGTTTTGCCGAGCGACACTACTGGAAGAGGATTGCAATGAAGTGGAAAGTTGAAAACGAAATTGAATTCTGAGAATTCAGATTGAGAAACAGAATAGGCTTCTCATTTTTCAGTTCATGTATTTCTTTAGAAAGCTATGATGTTAATCTTGTTGGAAACATAGGAGTGAGATTGTTAAATCCTCTTTATTAATCGGAAAAAAAATATTCATGGCAATATTTCAGATTTTCAGTTTCTGCTCCTTTCATGTTATAAAATATTCATCATGAGTAATTATTGTACACTTCCATAAACATTAGAAAATAGTAGTACTCCCCAGTCGATGAACTTGTATCTACAAGATATGTCTCATGATGAGATGCAAACAATCATCCAATGCCCGATACTTAGCATATGGGTAGTGGTGTTACATGTATAAATTAAATTATGACCACGTAAATCAAGTCGCCAAAATACTGTCATATGAGCTATGAATCAGAACATTGCACCATAAATTCCATCTCTAGTTCAACATAAGTTTTAAACATAATCATGTAACCAAGTTTCTCTTGATAATTATAATCCAATTGACTATGAGCCAAAAATCAGAACATTGCACATTGAAGTCCGCAGTAGTATTAAAACACAATCATGTGACATTTTCCTCTCAATAATTATAGTCTATGCTAATTTTCGCAAAGTTGCGGTTGCAAATGAATTTCCAATGTGGAAAATTTATAAAACCTTCACTTTTTACGCATGTAGAAGAAAAGGACCACAGAGATGCCGACTACAGAAACAGGAACGCTCCAGTAAATAATTGTTGTCAAGTCCTTGAGCTTATCAGTAATTTCTTTGGTGGTCTGCTTTTTTTCTGAAACAATTTCAAGTTGTGGGATCGGTGTTGACGTGTCAAGCTCCCCAATACAGAAAGTTTCTAGTAAATCTCTAGCTTCGTCGCTGTGCCCAGCGTCTTCAAAACCATCTGTCGCATCTTTGCCGGTGACATCAAGGATGACATCATCACCGCCTGGGTGTTCATCCATGTAAGAGGACACGTCATAGACCTTGCCGTCAATTACAATCCAGCAATCATCCTTTGTGTTGTGCTGCGAAGCTTCTTCCATTGAATAAAGCTTCGTCAATGTTGGCATCCTTCTCTAACGATTTTATACCTGTAAAATAAACAGTCTCAAGTTTTAATATCAAGAAAAATCATAGTGCGAAATAGTGATATGTGATCATCTCAAAATATCAACTGAAAGGAATATAGTTACTACTCCTAATGAATTAAGCAAACATCTCACGGTTTAAAAAAGAAAAATACTATCCAACTACTCCAATCTTATTCTTATCAGTAAAGAAAACTAGAAATTTGGTACCTACGAAGCCTGACAGGTCTAGCGTGACTCAAATCCGACTAGAAGTATCTGCTTGTTAACAGTTGAAAAGGTAGCCTTGCAATATATATTTTAGGGACAAATTATATGTTCTTTACTGTTGTAAATTGTAATAAGCAAATGCCAACTCAAACAAAGGTTCCCAAGGCATACATAACACACCAGCATCTCTTTAAACCAAAGCTAAGAAGCTTAACTCGATCTCTTTTCTCTTTTTGTCATGGTGAAGGCAATTTAGTCTCAGGGTACCAAGCTAGTTTGACTTACTCAGCCTTTATCGGTCGATCTTTACAGGTGTATAAACCATATATGGACAGATGATGGACTTACACTTAGGTCACCATTCTCCACCTTAAGTCAATTTTATATTCGACAACATAATTATAAAATAATTTTTTTCTAGTAAGGCACAACTATACATTATAAAATAAAATAAATTTCTAGTCAGGCAGGCACAACTATAAATTATCTTTCTCTCGTTCAATGTTTATTTCTTCCTTGTAAGATTTGATACAAAAAAGGGAATAAATATATAGCATTAAAAAAAACATTGAAGGCTGCAAATACTTGTCAAAAGATGTAACGGTATTTTTTTAGTATTAGCACGAAAAAACCACTCACCTGGTTTCGGATTACCAATAATAAACGATCTACCAATAACACTAAATAACCGTGAAATATTAATGCAAATAATTTTTTACAAAACCCGTACTCAACTATAGTGCTTGTCTGGTTGCTGCTTAATTAACTAGCTTATTTGGGTTCAAATCTTCTAAGCGAAACCATCTATGAATAACCAGCTTATTAACTAAGCTTGTTTGCGATTCTAGCTAAAAAAGATTTAAGCTTTAAGCTAAAATAGTCTATCTTTTTCAGCTTAAAAGACTGTTAAACTAAATCTACTCACAATTAAGTAGTTTATTAAGAAAAAGTAGCTTTTCTACAAACAAACAAAAAAAGTAACTTTTCTCAAATAAAAATGAGTTTTTTTTTCCTTTTTTGCAGGAAAAAAAAACTTTTTTTCTAAGATAAACCAAGTCCTAATTACCTTTAAAATAAAATATCAAAAGTAAATTACAAAACCTTACACTAATAAATACCCATTTATTGGACGATAAACAGCTAAACAAAAACTCAATTCTCTATTGAATTTACATATATAAATATAATATTAAAAAAACCGAAATAAACAACATAAATTACAAAATACCTTTAAAAAAAATGGCAGATTTTCTGATTAATTGGAGCCCCAGTCTCTCTCTCTCTCTCTCTAAGAGGAGACTTTTTTCTTTTATTTTCTTTTTTTTTAAAATAAAAAAAATACTTTATTTGTATGTATAATTTTCTAATGTATGTATATACACAATTCCCCTTTAAATACTCAATAATTCAAAACTATAAGACTTTATTTCAAAGAGTTACAATAAACACCATCGATTTTGCAAATCTTAGAAAAATTATAGTTTTTTTAATTTTTATTGGGAAACTCGATTTGTGGTTGGGACAAATATTTATAAAATCGTAATTCAGAATCACTTGAAGAAACTTTGAATAAACCATTTTACGTTACTAATTATTTAGTTTTTTTGTTGTTGATATAATAAATAAAAAAACATGATGAATACGTCCTTTTTCAAACCAACTTACCAATATATAAAAGTTGAACTTATACGATTGGCGTAATTATAAGTATTTCACCTCGCAAGAATGTGACCGATTCACAAACTTGTTCATATCATACTACGAGGTTCAGAAAATCCGGTGCGAGTTTCCAACAAAGCATCAACATTTTCCTTTTTTGTTCAAACAATCGGCTCACGCTTCTGTTTCCGATTACCTAATCGTTTACAAATCCCGCTTTCTAAAAACCAAGTCTTGAATATACACCACAAAACTGACAATCTTGCATAGTATTTTACTTATTGAGTCATGACTTGTAAAAAAACTATACTCGTTGAATCCGTTATTTACAATGGATTTGGATAATTATGAAATTTAAGAAAACGTCTCATTAGTTTACGAGGTTACAATAATAACACTCGTAACAACACACCCAAAATGTCACATCAAAACCTTATGTTTCAAATGTAAATCGATACTTATAATTAGCGTCGGGCGAAAAACCAAAAAAACCGAACCGGACCGATAACCGAACCGAAAAAGACCGAAAAATTTTCTGGTCGGTTTCGGTTTTCAATAAAACCGAACCGAAAAAAAACCGAAAAACCGAAACTGGACCGAAAAAAACCGGGCCGGTTCGGTCAAAAAAATAAAAATACCGAAACAAAAAAAACCGAACTAAAAAAAAATTACAATAATAACACTAACAACACACCCAAAATGTCACATAAAAACCTTATGTTTCAAATGTAAATCGAATACTATAATTAGCGTCGGGCGGAAAACCGAAAAAAGCGAACCGGACCGATAATCGAACCGAAAAAGACCAAAAAAATTTCTGGTCGGTTTCGGTTTTCAATAAAACCGAACCGAAAAATACTGAAAAAAAACCTAAAAACCGAAACTGGACCGAAAAAAACGGGCCGGTTCGGTCCAAAAAATAAAAAGACCGAAACCGAAAAAAACCGAACTAAAAAAAATGCTCGATTTCGGTTTTGCTAAAAACCGAAATGAATGGGACCGAACTACTAACTATAATAACTAAATAACATTAGTTTAACAAAATATTAATATTTTAGGGGAGTACACAAGTTGGACTAACCACGTCATCAAATGGACCCAAAAAAATGACACACAAATCCCACGTGTACAAATCTAATTGGAATAAATAATCTCAATCACACACATTTTTAATAATTTTATTCATTTTTAATAAAAAGATGAAAAATAAACACACTATATAAATAAAATAAAAATTATATATAGAGATAGAGAGAGAAACACCATGGCAACGCGAAGGAGATCCAACCCACCGGTCACCGTCGCCGCCGCATCTCCACCGCCTTCCGCCTCCGGAGAACCACCGCTAGCTCCGTCGAAGCTCGGGATAATAATTAAATTTTCTCTAATATTCTTTATCCCTTATATATACTTGATATTGTTTCACTATAAAATAGAAGATGGGATTATGAGGCCCATATTTTATAACTTTATGATGAGCTTTGTTGGGTTTTTGGTGACGATGAGGTTTATACCGATTGCTTCGGGATATTTGCGTAAAAGAAATATGTTTGGTTTTGATATTAATAAAAAGGGCACTCCTGCTGGTGAGGTTAAAGTGTGAGTCTTTTTTGATTTTTTTGTTTGGTTTTTTGAATTTTGGTTTGTGGGTTTTGTTTGGATTTGTGATTTGGTTGTCGGGTTGGTTTTACATTTTGTAGTAACTGAGTATATAAATTATAAGTTGAATTTTGAGCTTCTTATAGCATTTTTTTTTATTAGCTTTTGAATTATTATTTTTGCAATGGGAAGGGGACTCCTGGTGGATCAGTTAAAGTGTGGGTTTTTTTATGTTTTGGAATTTTGGTTTGTGGGTTTTGTTTGGATTTGGGATTTGATTGTTGGCTTGGTTTTAGATTTTGTAGTGATTGAGTATGGGAAAAATAAGTTGATTGGGTTGTTTTTTGATTTTGTAGTAATTGACTATAGAGAATTTTAAAGTTTCTATACCATTTTTTTTATTAGCTATTGAAAATTTCCTTCTTTCCAATAAGAAGGGGACTCCTGATGGATCAAATAAAATGTGAGTGCTTTTTTAATGATTTTATTTTGTTGGAATTATGGTTTATGGGTTTTGTTTGGATTTGGCATTTGATTGTTGGGTTGGTTTTAGATCTTGTAGTAATTGACTATAGGAATTAAGAGTGGAATTTTGAGGTTCTTATACTATTTTTTTATTAGCTTTTGAAAACTTCCTTCTTTTCAATAAAAGTTGACTCCTGCTGGATCAGATAAAGTGCGAGTCTTTTTTGCTTAACTTTTTGTTTTTTGAATTTTGGTTTCTGGGCTGTGTTTAGATTTGGGATTTGAATGTTATGAGTTTTGTTATGGTAATTTTAAATATGCATTACCATTTTACTAGGCTAGATCTTAGAATTCCGAATACTTTTTATACACTGAAGAAATGCGATGTTGTTCTACATGTATAGACACCGAGTAGCTGAACCTAGATTAATTCAGCTGGCAGATTGAAATTTAAAATGTCTTTTTTCTAAGTAATTAGCATGGGCGGGGGATTAAGTGCTGTAATTTGAAGATTTTAACTGACCTATATGGTTAAAGATGTTCAGATGTATCAGTAGTCTTTGTATGTATCCCGTTGAAAAGCATTCCACCAGTTACCAGCTGTGACATTAATATACCACAGGATCGATTTAACTGCAGTAAGTAAAGTCGCAATATCGTCGAGGGATTCTTTGGAAGGTTAACACAAATGCAGTTATGCAGTTATGCAGTGTAATTAAAATAGATAGGAATCCATTTGGTTTCATTCTCAAATAGTGGAATTATATTTCTGTACTGCCTTTTTCCGATTTCAATAAAAAAGTGACAGACTTCTTTAAGATGTACTCTAGATCTATGATCGGCAGATTATTTATGAGCATGGATTGCCTTCACTATATATCTCTTCTATGACGAACTTTCTAGTGCACAATGGATAGAGTGTGGCAATACTCATATATCCATTTGGTTCTCTCTTATAGGAGTATGAGTATTAAACTTAGACTGTCGATAAATATTATAAAGATTGAAGACGAGATTGTTTTTAGCAGAAAATTAATTAAAGGCTATGGTGTGAAGGCAAGTTTACGTAGTTTTTTTCGTCTTCCAGAAAAAAAACACCTTCACTTTTTTGGGGTTTCTGAATTTCAGAGTACTTAAATTGTCTAACTGGATCACTGATGGTATATTAAATTTTGCTACTGCCATTAGTGCAAAACTTCAAGTGCTTAATTTAACCAATATGCGAAGTATATGACTCTAATGAGACGTTTTCATGCATATAACTATATCATTCTGCACATGTGACTTGCTTCTAGCTGCACATCAATGAATTCGTTATGATATATAGTGTGTTAGTAGGATTTAAACTAGTACTGTTAGGATCCTTTTCTTCTTGCACGAGTCATCGTATTTTTTCTTCTTGCACCATTTATTTTCTCATTTTTTCCCAATGCAGGCCTGAGACTTTAGGAATTGTTGTCGGGATTGTTTTCTTGATCGTGGCAATCTTATTTCAAATTTGCAACTTAACAGCAGATTCCGAAGTGAGCTTCTGAATTATGATAGTTTACCATATAAACATATAGTAAAATTAACCACCTTTAACACTATTGGTGAAACCTGTGTTAATTGCAGTGGCTTGTTGAGTACAATGCTGCATTGGCATCCATTTGTTTTATGATATTGCTAGGATTCGTAGATGATGTCCTCGACGTTCCTTGGAGAGTGTGAGTAACTTTTGTTTGTTCACAATTTGTTAGCTTATCGAATTTGTGATTTACTTTAATTTCTAAAGTCTATATATATATGTGTGTGTGCGTGTGTGTGTGTGTGATGTTCAAGTACAGGAAACTAGTGCTGCCAGGGATAGCTGCTTTTCCTTTGTTGATGGCTTATGCAGGGCATACGACTATTATCATACCTAAGCCACTGGCACCCTATCTTGGAATGGAGATTTTGGATTTAGGTAATTGTGTCACAACACCTGTTCAAATAAATGCTTGTGTAATTGTCCCTCCATTCTTAAGTAATTGTTCCACTTCAAAAGTCCAAATTCCTTAGGACATAATAATTTTAGGTCAAAACTACATACAGGGGAAGGTTATATAGACATAATTTTTGACTTAATATATCTCAATTATAGATAACATTTCATTGAAGGGTTGAGATGAGCAACAGTTTTAGGATTTGATCTTTACACATCGATATTGTGATATCATCAACCACTGAGATTTGTTAGGTGAAAGATTATGTCTATATAACCGCATCCATACAAAGGTACCTACCATTTTAGTCTAATCACATTTAGTGCTAATGTTATTCTCTTTTTTGTTGTTATATCCAAGGGAAAACGTGTACTTCTAGGGAGTATAGTAGAGTGCTTAGTAATGATAATTTTTTTGATACTCTAATTACACTCTGCTTATGATTTGTAGGAATTATTTATAAGGTTTACATGTGGCTATTAGCCATTTTTTGCACCAACTCCATTAATATTCATGCTGGTCTGAATGGCCTGGAAGTTGGGCAGACGGTTGTAACTGCATGTGCTGTAAGTACTTATGTGAGATTATAAAATATACTTCTTGTTATACATATACAGATCTAATACATTATTTACAGATCCTGATACACAATGTAATGCAAATCGGGCTTTCTTCCGAACCAGAGATCAAACAAGCTCATGCATTCTCTATATACCTTACTCAGCCGTTGCTTGCTACTTCTTTGGCTTTACTATCTTACAACTGGTAAATATTATGATAGGTTCAATGCATTTCTGCAAATTTTATTTTTTCTATTGGCAAGTGTTAAGATTTGTTATTGGTCTATTGCAGGTACCCTTCTTCTGTTTTTGTTGGTGATACTTACACATATTTCGCTGGTATGACCATGGCTGTAGCTGGAATTCTAGGCCACTTTAGGTATCTCTCACATCTTTTAGGTTGTTCATGTGAATATATGAAATTTCACAACTCCAAATAGGGTTATGTCTCTTAAAATAAGTGATTGTGTGGTCTAGTTTAAGATCTTGTCAAACCCTAATACGTTGGTCTTGTTTAGTGAACTTTTGTTTTTTTATCTTACTTTTGTACTTCATGTCAGTGAGTCATTAAAAAAAGTCGGTAATTATTTACGTTTTTGAGGTGATTTTTTTACCTTTTTCGGTAATTCATGCTTTTTCCAAAAAAAATTATTTGTTTCAACTAATTTACTACGTTCAACTTCTTTTTACTAACAAGTCCTTAAGCATGGTTTTCCTAAACCTGTTTGTCTTGAATTAAAGGCTTAAAATCTGTTGAAATTGTTATTGCAGTAGATGTTATTGCTTAGGGAAAGACAATGAGTCATTTGCTCAATTTTTTTGTTTTTTATAGATATTTTCTATACTTCCATGCATTTAGCTATATAATATGTAATTTTGATTGATTTTAATATACTGAAATTTTGGATCATATCTTATGACAGTGAAACGTTGTTGATATTCTTCCTTCCTCAAGTTCTGAACTTCCTTCTCTCACTCCCTCAGGTTTGATCACAGAATAAACATATAAATCTTCATTCAACTTTCAGCCATTTTCATTAGTACAAACCGTGGGGTTGAAATTTCTTTTTTGCCTTATCATAGCTCTCAGGGTATATTCCTTGTCCAAGACATCGGCTTCCAAGGTAAATTCATTTTGTAATTTTTGACGAAAATATTTATAAATCTCTATAGGTGGTTGACCTTTACACTTAATGACAAAGTGAAAATTTTCATGATGTTCAGGTTTGATCCTCAGACAGGATTGTTAACCGGCACAAATGATGGGACACTGGTAAATTTGTTCCTTAGAAAATTCGGCAGAAAGTCCGAGAAATCATTATGCTTTCTTCTCCTTGTTTTTCAGGTAACCAGATAATGAGTTATTTATTTTCCCTTTCAGATATTTTTTATATAGTATGATTTGGCCTGCAGTTTAAGGTATAAAAGGTGGCTTGTTTGAGGTTGAGAATTATGTTGTCATAACCAGTTATAAAGTTTGAGCTTTTTTAGGCTAGAAAAACAAAATGGCTCAATTTTTAAGGTGCCCAAACATATGCAGTATGCACAGCATCTTATAAACAAATAAACTGTGCTTAGAACAACAACCAAACAAACTTTAATCCAGATTTGCTTGAAATAATCATCAGGGAGTTAATAATATGGTCTTGATAACGTGATTGAGAGTTCCTCTTATTTGGTACAGGCCATTTGCTGCTGCTTTTGTTTCTTACTGAGATGGTTGCTCACTGGTTGGTACAAATGATAGTTGAAAGTCGAAACTCACCACTCGATTTGGTTCTTAATCGGAGTTTCGGAGCAATTGTTTTTACTTCGGGGATTATAGATGATTACAGACGATTTTGTTGTATTAGCCTTGCTAGTGTTCTTTATGTCAGCGAGTTATTAAATTTGTCTCAGTTTTGAAGACACCGAGTGTTCTAACATACCGTGTTAGATTTGGTCTCAGTTTTAAAGAAACGGCTGATTTCTTTGTTAGTTGTTTGTCAGCACACACTAAGGTAGAACTCATAAACTGTCCCAATATGATAGGGTCATTGCTGAATATTTATGCATGGATATTTCTCCAAATTCAATTTTAAGAGCATCTTCCAGATCTCATTATGGACTTGCGTCTTTAAATGTGCAATACATCACAATTCAGAGCCCGGATACTCTGTCCCCCTTTCGAACCCCGTCTCTTCACCTTTTGGCTTCTTAATAAAAAGTAAAAAATAAACTACAATAATAATCATTAAATATCTATTAATATCAATACTTTCCAACAATTATTCATAACAGAAAGTCCTGCATAATTTGATTTGGAATATATCAAACTACGAGTAGTGAAAATAAAATATTCAATCTAAATAGATACGTTAGACCAATATTGGCCTATGATATCTTGTAAAATTTTATAAACATACGAAACAAGTTGTAAAAATTTGAATATTATGTGACAAAGGCTAAGAGGGCACAAAATGGGGTAGGAAAGAGACAGATGATACGGAGTCCACACTTCGATACTCATAAACGAAAAATTGATGATAATTTTTCTTGGCCACTGAAAATTTTGCCTGTTTGTCAGCACGTTTCATTCATGCCCTGTTTGCGCTTCGTATTACCATGAGCTTGCTTAACCCGAAAGGAATTCATAATTTCATTATCAAGCAAACAGCTGGTATGTGCCTTCATGGGGAGAATAAGATGTGTATAACAAAAGTTTAAAATAAAAATAAATTACAAAATGAGGGAGTAACAAGTATGGCTTCCGTTTTTCTTGCATTTTCATCATAAACTGACAAAGTAACATAACAGAAGTGAACTCTGATAGAAATCTTCTACATCTCAAATGGATCAAAATTTTCATGAATTGAAGAGTCAAAGTGGCAATGATCTGCAATTTTCTATCAGTCTCGAACACTAAAGAATTATGTTTTTAACAGCCTTAATACAAAAATCTGTATAATTAACAATGTCGTCTTCCAGATGAGCTCCAACTTTCTACAACAGAGATAAGAATCGAGCAAAATACTAGGCTCAAGCTACTCAATGTAGTTTGATTTTATCACTCGTACGAAATCACATTTTGCCTATACTTTGACCGCCAACTTGATTTTGTGGAGATGCTATAGAAATCGAGACCTAGTCCATCTCCATACCCTTTTCCTCATCGGTATTTTTGGCTGTCCATAATTTGATACTTCTATCATGTGAAACAGTCACTACACACTGTCCATCTGCCGAAAAAAGGAAAAAATAATCATAATAAATTTCAATCCAACGTCTCCATAAAGTGTCCGCCCAAAAATTAGGTTCATCGAGTATATTTTACAAGAAGCATTTGAAGTTAAACAACGGTGACAAATCTACCGAAAAAAGAGATTATCATTTCATGCCCTATTTTCCAATATATGATAAAAGATATAATACCGCAATCTAACTGATCAAGCCCAAGTACAAGTTATACAATAAAAAGTCTCGGCGATTTTTTGGGTATAATTTAACAAACATGAAAGCAAGCTAGCATAACGTTCAGATAATATGATCATGAACTAGCATATCCAGTATGTTTATTATTTTTGAAGTAAAATTCTGCAAATGTTTCATAAGACAAGTTTTAAAGGAACTAGTAGCAGGAAGGGTTAAGAAAGAAAACGTAATCCTTCTAAGAGTTTGTCTGGATACAGATTTTAAGCAGATGGATCATGACTATCAAAAAAAGCAATTTTAGCTTATTCAGGACAAAGAAACCAGAAAACCTCAGGCTTTTAAGATGTTCTACCAAATGCACTGAGCTAATAAAGCTGCAAATAAACAAGGCTATATAGCCTATAGCTTAAGAACTCACCTTCAACTACATCCAGTGATGTAACTTTTCCCTCGTGCCCAGACAATGTCTTTACAGGCTTAAAATCTCTGGCTGACCAAACCTGATGCAATCAAACAAAAGTTTAATCAAATAACAGTAACAGTAAATTCAAGTTAAAAAAGGTGAGTAAAAAAGTTTACCTTAGCGGTCATATCATAGGAACTGGTAACCAAAAAATATCCCTCTTGAGGCTCAAATTTGACCTGAGATATAAGGTTTGAGTGTGCCGGTATTATATATAAGGATTTCCTTTTCCTTAAGTCCCATATTCGGCAAGTGTTATCTTCACCACCAGTGGCTAAATGATAACCATTGGGAGAAAAGTTGATACCAAGAATCTGAAAGATACAAGATTCGGGTTATTAAATACTATTTTGAGTACGTTTTCGAAGTGTAAATGGTATCTCAGTTTTCAAATCCTTTACTTTCCTAACTAATTAATTATTTAGCATACAAACTAGTCGTATTACAGATATTAGGGAGCTCGAAAACTTTTAGTAGGTGTCTCGAAAGTCAAACCCGAGTAGTCTCGTTTTTTGTTTCTTTCTCTATTTGATTTGGAGTCCTGGTAAGAAGAGTTTCAGGGTTTCAGATTGTTACAACAAAGTACCCAAAGACATCATTTTTGGAAAGCTGATTTTAAATACTTTTCCAAGTTTTCTTCCCCAAGCGGAAAAACTCATTTTTGGAAACTACAGTACAACCAAACACGAAATTCCTTATCTTAAAATATCTAAACCTGATCCAAAAATCTCTATACTTTCTAATCCCTTTCTTGTTAATTTTACCCACACCTATACCCTTTCATTTACTTAAAAGTACAAGACCATTAAAAATGTGTTTGGTGATACCTTACTGGGTAACAAAATGTATAATTTTGTAAAGTATAGAGCTGGAAACGTTTTGAGTAAAAAGTTAACATTTCTAACTTAACATTATCATCAACTGTTTTTCACTATTCCCAAAATAAAATAACAAGTTTAATTTTTTGATTTTTCATTTTTTACCAAACATAAGTATACTTCTACTGAGCAGTATACTTTTGCATATTCACAACAGAAGTATAGTTCTATACTAATTGTAAGATACAGCCAAAGAAGCCCAATGAAAAGGAAATCAATCTCATTGTTCCAACGCTATCCCAGCAATATAGTGATAACACAATGTCAAAAATAGTGTGTATACATATTGAAAAAAAACTGACTCACCGGCTTAACATGTCCTTCGAACGCAAGAATACTCCTCCCAGTCCTTAAATCCCACACGCGAGCAACTGCATCTAAGCCACAAGACGCAACTAAAGACCCATCACGGTGAAAATCTATTCCATAGACACTCCTACTATGACCCTCTTGTAATACCAACTCTTCACCCGTACCTATATCCCATAATCTCCACGTCTTGTCAAAGCTCGTGGTGCCCAAGTATTTTCCTGTTGGGTGAAAGGCTACACGGGCAAGGCGGTCTAAATGCCCCTCAAATGTCTTCACAAGAGATCTGATAGAAAAGAGAGAAAATAGATAGTTTTTATTTTGTTTTGTTTCTAGGGGTAAATTGCAAGTAAACCCCATGTACATTATGTTTCAAAAATAACCCACATGCACTTCAAACTTGCATATAACCCAGATGTAATAAATAAGTTTTGCACTCGACAACCATATTCTGAAATGGCACAGCTTTTCGCTCAATTGTCATTTACGGAAAATTCTTCTCTCTATCCCATGTATTTTCCTTTTGAGATCAATACATAGAAAGCAACTAATGGGAGGTCGACAAAAAATTATTGTTAAGCATACACTCCCTCGGTTTAATAAAACTTTTCCCGTAAAAGTGCTCTAAATAACTTCTTTTGTTAACCGCTCTCTTGCACATATAGATATCTAACAAGATATATGTTTCAAGACAATAATCATCGAAAATGGGGCACCAAACACAGTTTATGCCTCTTTAAAGCTAGTCATAACAGGATTGTTAATAAAAAGTTAGATTGCACATGGGGTTACTTGCTAGAAACCAAAGTTACATGGGATTATTCGAGAGACACCCTTTGTACATGAGAGTTATTTGCATTCAACCCTTATATATTCAACTTACTTTGTTTTTATGAAAAATTGTAATCAGAGATTATTACCCGTCGGTTTTCCATAATTTTGCGGTACGGTCAGCTGAGGCAGTTGCTATGTGCTCATCTGTTGGGGAGAATGCTACATCAGTCAATCGTTCGGTGTGACCTTTCAGATTAGAAATCTTTGTCACACTAGGCATGTTCCATACTTTAGCAACTCCACTTAAAGAACTATAGAAGATCGAAAATAACAGCATAATTAGAAATTGAGAAGTTAAAATGCAAGACAGCGAACTGAGACTTGTTGAATTTATTTTTTATCAATTGATTCACATAGTACAACTCAGATTCTTAAGCAATAAGGTAGGGTTAATGATGCTTAAGAAAAAATTAAATATCGGGAGTAAGAGGAAACAAATAAAAGATCTCATAAACCATCAGCTAACTTATGCATGAGTAGAGCAATAATCATTTCCTAAGAGATTAAATTTCAGGACTATAAAAGTTGGCTTCTACAGTAAACTTTTAGAATACAAACATTTGCCAAGTAAATGAAATGTGCGCTATATGATATGCATAGGAAATGGAATAAGTGGCAGGGAAACTTTCATATTAATTGTTTCAAAATTTTAAAATCTTTGACTCAATAAACAAAAATTGTGAGATTTTTTACAAAGACACAAACACTTCAAAAGGTGGAGTGCTTAATTTTGCAAGGCGAAATATGAAGAACCCTCCTATGCTCACAAACATGGATAGATAACAGATCAGTAACCTATTCTCACAAGTATGAAGTAACTTTTAAGCACCGTAACATGCGCTTTTCTAAGGAAGTTACGTGATGCGAAAGAGAAACCCCAGAGTGTGGTAGAGAGAAAGTTTAGTTCAGAAATTTGAAGTAAACGATTTTGATAGTAAAATCTCAGAATCTTACATAGGAAGCCTATTCCATAAGGTTGACAGATATTCATATAACCTCACCTAAGCCGTAAGTCCTAACTAGTGAGACCAAATCATTTATCTCCTTAATATGAATTTCTCAATTTAAGACCCCTTCTCAGAAGCCCAAATTATATAAATTTTAAATAAAGAAAAGAACATCTACACTTAGTTAATAATTATTCATGAAAAAACAATTCATACTTCATACAGTTTGTAGAAAGATATGAGAACAGACATAACTTACAAATAAATTGAAGTTATGGAACATTTAGTCAAAATTGACCAACTGTATGTTCATATTTAATAAAATTTGCTGATAATAGATTCCAAAACTTTATGAACAATTCAACAAAGTAATACAATTTGTAGTTTGAGCCAATCTAAAGCAAGAGGGCTCATAAGGAGGAAGAGATGGTCCAAACTCCTACCAATTGATGCTGTCCAAGTCAAATAACTCATTTCACATAATAACTAAAATTACAGCATCACATGCTGATCTAGCTATCCCTTGATAAACAAAACGCTTAACGAACTATAGAAAGAGAGAAAAGGGAAAGACAGTTTGTACCAAGTTGCTAGCATTTTCCCATCATGAGACAGAGAGCACCCTGAAAGCGGCCTATCATCGCCCGTCTCACTAGAATCCATCGCCAAGCTCCCTGCTTGCTTCAAAGCATAATCTATCTCTGCATCTAAATCTTCATCAGGATCGTCTCTCTTTCTCCTAGCACGCTCGAGCCTCAAAGCTGCTTTACCAATAGAATATTTCGCAATCTCAACACGTGCATTTAAAAGAGATTTTGTCCCTTCGGTAAAAAAGGGATACTGTATGTGCTCATCATCATCGTCCCTTGGAGCAGAAGAAGCCTCCTGATGCAGATTAAATTAATTAGTTTTATTTTAAAAATAAAAATTACAGATTGTCTTTTCCTTTTTATTAGGCTTTATTTGGTTACAGTTTCACACTAATTTTTTTTTATTTTTTTTGCTTCTTCCTTAATTGCTGGATTGCAACTGGTTAACTAGTTTTAAAGCTGAGTGCTTTTCGGAGTTTAGACCTAAGAAGGCTTCTTGATTAAAGCTTAATGAACCTAGCTCTTGTTAAATTATAAAATATAAACGTATTTGCAAAAGCAGTAACCAAACAAAACCTTAGCTTGTTGGGTTACAGTTTTGGAACGATTTTGTTTTGATGCAGCTTTTAAGCAAAAAAGGTGGAATCTTTCAGATCCAAAGAAAAAGCCAAGTCCCTACTCCATTCAGCTTCAGGATTTTAGTTTTAAAGGCCAAAAAGCTAGAAAAGCTCAGTCTTTAAGCTGATAAAGCAAATCGATCCCAGCTTGAAAGCAAATATGCAAAGACAGCTGAGCTTAGCTACAAACAAGCAAGGCCTGGGTGTCTTTAATTGAGCAAAAAGTTCTTTTCATGAAAGGTTGCATCTTTTTGAATAGTTGAAAGTGACTGAAACATATAGGGTTCGATAGATAGGGTTATAAGAAATTACAAAAACCATTTGGGGAATGAAATGAAATCGAGATTTCAGTACTCTTGTTAATTTTTATTGTAAATAGGTTTCAAAACTAAATTTCAATCCGCATCACCTCGTCCTCATAAGCTGTCATAAGCATTTCCAACTTCCCTTCAGAATCCAGCTTCACCATGAGCATTCTCAGTCGGTCTCGCCTTTCCATCTCTCTCTCTCCAAAAAAAGTGATGGGTTCTCCGAGACGCCTGAGCCGGGCTCGCACAGCCAAGTCGTTCGTGGGGACTGCCAGGGCGGCGGCTCGACGCTTCATCAGCAGCTCTTGCTTCGCCTTCTCCTGTCTCTCTTTAATCATGCGACTGTGTTCAGATACTTCGTATTCCGCTGGAGCCTGAGAGGGTACCCCGTCATCTGCCACGTCATCATCGTCAGAATCCGAGTCGGAGGCATCGGCGCCACCGTTCTGAGGCTGAGGTGGCTTGCGAGGAATGGTTGGTATAGGAGCAATAGTTGGTACAACTACAGGTGTATCTATAGGTGGCTCTGTCATAGTCTGATCTTCGGAAATAGAAGGAGAGGGTTCTGTATTTGAACCTGAAGGTGCTTGATTTTCTTCATCTAATTCCATAGTGCCTGACATTTTTTTTTTTATGAAAATGGAATAAGTGACACATTAAGCGTTGTAAATGTCTAATTAGAACCTATTCATATTCAGCATTGGAGTTTCTCAAAGTAAAAACTGCAAACATACAGGGAATATCTTTCTCCTTAAAGAGAATAAAGATATTTCATATTAAGACGCGTATATATTTATGAGGATCATCTTAATTTGCAAAGATAAGAAAAACAAAACTGAAGTTTCATGTTCATCTTAGCCAGCTAAGCCTAACAACAACAAAATTGCTAACTGCAACTAACTAGCCACACAAAACAATGGGTTTCTTTAATTATAGCTTTTAAGCAAAAAAAGTCTTGTTTTTTTTTTTCAACAAAGGCCTTGTTTGATTGCAGCTTCAAACTTGTCATTTTTGTTTGTTGCTTAAAAGATGTACTGCTAAAGGTTAATAAAAGTCGTTTTAAATGGATAGACATAAGCATGCCAGACGTTAGCTATACGTTCCCACCAGTAAAGCTAACCTTAACAATTTCCCAACAAAAGTACTATTGAAGTTTATCAATGTGAAAGTGAACCTAATCAAATTGAAGTAAACCTTGCATATACCTAGGAGATAAACACAAGGATAGCAGTAAACTCAATAAGCCTCAATTTATAGCACAAATATTAGAAAATACATGAAGTGGGAGTCTAAAAAGAACGATTCTTTACTACAAGGACATAACTTAGAAAGCCTAAGAGAAGTTAATCGTTATCATAATCAAGGTTTTATTGGTAAAACTACATACTCTCACACTTAATTACAAAAAGCCCAATTTAAGTTTTTTGTTAAAAATTGGCCCATGGCTATAGTAATGTAGCTTCAGTGAGCATCAAAAGTTAAACACAAAGAGTAAATAGCATCATTGAACATCATTGAGCATCTGTGCTTAATCTTGAAAAATACCTAATCTTAAAAGATATTTTAAGCCATGGATTTTTGATAATTAAGTCTTAAACTATATACTAATATCATGTTTGGCAACATATTATATTAGTTGATTTTTTTATTTTTTATTTTTAATTTCAAAAACATGTGGGTGTTTGGACAGTTATATTATTTAGCTTCTAAACTGCAAAATTTTACGCTAAAAAAGCAACAAAAAAAATCCCAAAATTCAAATTTCTAGATTTTCAGTGGATTTTTAAAACAGGTTTTTAAAATATAATTTTGGACTAAAATATCAATCATAATTTTTCCAACAAAACATATAGGCAATGATAGCAAAAATCTCAAAACCCACAATTTACACAATGATATGTTATTTCACCATTAGGGTTTTTCAATACAGGGACACAAATAATAAAAGTCTTAAGATAAGTTCACTTTTGTTTTTACTCAAATACATATATATAAGCAAAAAAAAACATCAAAAGCAAAAAAAAAAAAAAACTCAAAAGCCTACTATACAACTATAGAGCACGAGTTATACATGTATAATCATAACTATGCAGATACAACAATATATATATAATATATATATATAGAGAGAGAGAGAGAGAGAGACCTGGAGCTTGTTTGGTTTGGTTACGATTTTAATTACTAAGAAGCCGCTTTTTGTTATATTTTTTAGTCTATAATCTTATATTTATATAAAAGCTAAAAAATAAAAAATAACATTATTTATCGGGTTATCGTTAATGTTATAAAAGACACAATTTTAAACGGAAATAAATCGTTGATCGTGTAATTTTGTTTAATGAATGGATATCGCCCAATACTGTGTCGAAGTTCTGTGTGTCTGTTAGACTCGTATTTTATATAACAGTGTTTATCGGTAAATTATATGCTTATTCTGTCCAACTTAATAAAAAAGAGCTTGTTTTTATCGCAGACTTCTTGCTGGACCGTGCCGGAATCTTGTAATCGGATCTATACACAGAATTGGAAAACTTAGCATTCGAGTAGACGGTTAAATTAAATGAATGTTTACTAATGGCGTGTTTGCTAGCTATATCTACCAATAAACTTGTTGGTAATGTGTTTAGACAGTTTAAGGAAACTAACTAACCTCGTGACCGGTTTAATTTAATGGAAAATGTTTTTAATCACCAAAAATTCAATCTGAAAACCTTACCCGCTGATTTTGTTACAGCGTATGTTACGACTAATAATACGTGCAGATTTTGTGAATGGCAACGTATGTTTCAACTAATAGCACTTGCAAATTTTCCTTTTTGTCTAATACAAATTTTAAGTTGTAGATTTTTCAAGTCGACGAATGACGTCCGTCCAGTAACGAGTTGAGGATTTGGAATTGACTCAAGTACAGTATACATCGCAACAATATGTTACGTCTTTGAACAGTGCCAAAATTATCGTACGTGCACTTGACTAAATATTTTCACCATGTATTTTCCGTCTAAGTAATTGTTATTGGCTGGTTGTGTAATGTTTCTTCTTTTTATAAACTTCTCAACGTTTGCTCAAGCAAATAGACTTTGATTTATGGTTACACAAAATATAGTTTATGCATCGCTTTGGTGAAAGTAAAGAAACAAGTTTCTCGTAGTTTCTATCATATGTGAAGAAGTAACGGTTTCGATTCCAAATTTTGAAACACTTTCACGATATCACTTGATTCTGAAACAAATTTTAAACGTAAACTAGCCATAATAACTATTAATAACTTTGAACACAAACAAGCCATAATAATAATTAAAATCGATGTCATTCTCATAGAAAGTAATCAACAAAGTAAAATTATCCCAAATGTATCAAAATTGCTCATTATTTCCCTTGCTACATCAAGCTAAGTAACAAGTACCCATTGTGGATTTCAACAAATAACAAATCAACCGATAATAAAACAAAAGAAAACAAAACAAGTTCCTAATTCCATTCTTCCCAACCAAAGTAGCAAATAAACTACACTCATCGCATACATAAAAATCCCAGTAACAAAACATTCTTCAATAGACCAAAATCTGAAAATCGACAGAATTTAACAACTTTTTTATTTCACCGATTTCTCCCAACTGCAATGATTTCCTTGCTTAGCTGACCGATTATGATTAATCGGACGACACAACCCTTCATCACGAACAAAATTCTCTTTCCTTCTGCCACTCCGATTGTTCCTCTCCCATTGATTATTCCCTTGATCACCACCATTAACCCAATTAGACTGGTACCTCCTATTGTTTTCCCTATAATTACCATTATAACCACCGTAATTATTACTCTGCTTACGGCCAAATTCACTTTCATCGCCATGAAACCTCGTTGTCTTATACCTCGACATATTATTACCATTATTCCCATTATCTTCCCAATTATTACGAAATTTATTCACTTTACTCTCCCACCTATCCCAACCATTCCCATTATCTTCCCAATTATTACCAAGTTTATTCACTTTACTCTCCCCTTTATCCCAACCCGAGTCGCAGTTCCACTCTTTCCCCCCTCCATGTCCACTTTCTCGTACTTTTTTCTCCCACTCACACTCACCACTCCACTTGCCACCATGGTCAATTCCTTGAAGTTCCACATCAGCTTCCAATTCAGCAAAAATACGACCACTCTCTTTGCGTAGTTTATCCAAATCCGCATCCGTGATCATTTTAAAACCATCCTCAGCATCGCCCCATCCGCTGTCCGTAAGCCCTTGGCTCTTTGCATACGTATCGCCAAAGATCAAAATCCCTTTATTCACATCAGCTACGACATCATTATTATAGAGGTCCTTCATAAGCTCGCGGTCAGTATTTGAGTCCCAATCCACGTCGTCAATATAGGCATTTGGATCAGGTAAGGGTATGTCGCAAGGAAGCCCATTGATCTTAGCCCAATAACGAGCCTTGGCGTCATGAAAGGCCTCTTCTCCCGCCGAGTTATCCCATTTCACCATATTGTCGTACGCGCTTAAAAGATTTTGGGTTTCTACAACCTTCCTCCACGGGACACCCCCAATTTCCCAGCAGAACTTTTTCTCCCATGAAGGTACATCAGGTACCGTTGGTTGCCAGCTGCCTGCATGGTAAACATGTAAGCTCTAAGTAATATGGTCCATGTAATAACATTAATAAAGTTTTCTGCTTTCGGATTCAAATATTATAATCAATAAATGTCAAACACCAAATATAACTCGTAGGCTCTCAATATCTCATCATCACACATTAATCTAACCCGACAGATGAACTAAACTACTATACTAAAAGAGACATAATTTTTCTTATATAACTCGTAGGCTCTCAATATCTCATCATCACACATTAATCTAACCCGACAGATGAACTAAACTACTAAACTAAAGGAGACATAATTTTTCTTAAGAGTATCTTTCTAATAGTTTGTATGCAAAAGATCATAATCAATATTGCAAATCCATAGACTCTAAGAACCCTAAACTTCTAAACTGCAAAAAGAGCATATGTCGACTGAAAAGAGAAAGCACTTTATCCTACCTAAAACCATCCTGTAATCCTCTTAAATAACACAAAAGGAAGAAAATAGGCCTTCTTAATGAATCCAATCAGTTTATATCTATTTATATACGCGAAGATCCCTCATAAACAAGGAAACAATGATACTTGATGAGCAAGGATTATAACCTAGTTCTAACATCAATGAAAACCATCCTGTATTTCTTTTAAATAACACAAAAGGAAGAAAATAGCTCTTATTAATGACTCATATCAGTTAAAATCTCATTATATACGCGACGAGCTTTAAAAACAATGATACTTGTTGAGCAAGGGTTAAAACCTAGTTCTAACATCAATGAAAACCATCCTGTATTTCTTTTAAATAACACAAAAGGAAGAAAATAGCTCTTATTAATGACTCAAATCAGTTAAAATCTCATTATATACGCGACGAGCTTTAAAAACAATGATACTTGTTGAGCAAGGGTTAAAACCTAGTTTCTAACATAAATTGAATTACACTAATAGCAAAAACAAATCACTCTAGAAACTAATTAGAGGTACTTATTATAAACTTTCTAATTACTTGGCTTGCTAACAATTCTTACACTAAAACACCATAAGTCAATAAAAAAACAGAAAAATTATATTATAACAAAAATAAAATAAAAAAAATAGCACACAATACCTTGATAGGTTGTGTTCTTTGACCAATTCCTTGAACCCTCCTGATTGTAATTATCACTTCTTTTTCTCCTCCAATTATCCATTATCACACCAATTTACAAATATTTCAAAATACCCAAATTTATAAATTCAACAAAAAACAACCTCAAATCCAAAAACTAAATTATGGGTTTTTCAATTCGACTAAAACCCACAAATAATCACCGCTCAGAACACAGAAACTCTTATTAAAAAAAAAATTGGATCTTTCGAATTAAGACAAATAACAAGGCTTCAAATTTAAGAAAAAGGATTTAAATATATTAGTTTGGTTTATCAATTGAACTAAAAAGGATTAAAGGTTTTTTTTTGATTTTACGAAAATATGAAGGGATTTTGGTAAGAGTAGCGATCACGTATTATTTGGAAATAAAATATAAGATGTTTTAAATAATATGAATAAAAGTGTTACGATTTGGTCTTTATTTATAGCCTTTTTTTTTTAATTTTCCGATTCTTAGTATGATTAGGATTTGACCACGTGTAAACTTTATCAAAGTTGACGTTTTTTTTTTTTATTACTATCAAAAGTTATATTTTATTTCCTTTTCCTTATATTAAAAAGGGAGTATATACATGCATTGCCGATTTATTTGCTTTTTTTTTCATTAATTCTAACCAAAACTAACATATAAAAACGTCACTGCAATTAGAAACTTCTTTGTTTTGGTAAAATATTGTAACTTTCTACTTATAGTTTGCTTCTTAGGGTAATAAAAATCGTGATTGATTAGTTTCGTCGAACGATGTACGGAAGATAAAGTACTTCGTATCGGAAAGTGTGATGGATGGATAAGTTCTTCCTTGTTTTGGTAAAATATAGTAACTTACTATATTGTTATATTGTACTAATGTATTTACTTAAGGTAATAAAATCCTCATTGATTAGTTTCGACGAACGGTGTACGGAAACTGGAGTACTTCGTATCTGAAAATGTTTACAGAGAGACGAGTTCTACAACGTTGAACTTTTGTTGTTGCGAGGCCTAGATTTACACCGTACCAATTGAATCTAGGTTTCTCTTTCTGCTCACCGTTCTATTGAATTTACGTTTTTCCAACTGAATGCTAATAATTTGCGAATCTATTCGATAAATAGCTTTAGGTAAATAATCGAGATGCTTGTAGACTCGATATTTTTGAGTTATAAAATCCCCACCACCATTTAACGTCTTATCAAAATCGATCTTTAACTAAATTCGCACGTTGCGATTGTAATCAAAGTTGCCTAATATTAGGCACTAAATACACAAATAATAAAATCTAATTTTCTTAATTCCGGTATGAGTATCTTGGGTATGACAACGATAATAGTCCAATATACTAGTAAACAAGATTTGGTATCGGAATTTTAAAAAGGAACATAAATGAGATACTAAATCCGATTTTGAGTTTAACTGCCGATTCGATCAAACTCTTATCTTAAAATCTTCATATCCTTATAAGATCGGCACCTTCGGTCTCTTTTCTTATATATATTCCGGTATGTGTTTTATGGTCTTTTGTCGAGTTTTAACGCTTTTTTTCTGTTAGTTTCGTTGATTTGATATCAATCAGTTTATTAAGTTTGAGAGTTCCATTAGAAAACCTATCTTAACTGCATCTCCAATGAAAACTACATATAAGAGTAAAAATTGACCCATTTTTTAATTAATCAAGTTAGTAGTTAATATTTAGGTGAAAAGCATGTTAGTACTAGTTGTTATGTCACTGCTCACTACATATGAATTCTGTATAGAAAGAATATATTTTTCATGTTTAGCTAGCTTCGTATTTGCGATGAACTTAAATGAGTAAAATAATAACGAGAGAAATAACAGATCCATCTTTAAAGCTAGCTAAATATTTGCGATGAACTTAAATGAGTAAAATAATAACGAGAGAAATAACAGATCCATCTTTAAAGTTTAAGAGACTCAACACAAACTCGAAAATAAATGCCTTATTATTTACTTATGTTTTTTTAGTATATTAGCATTCATGAATTTTGTGTGTGGTACATATCTAAGGGTCCAAAAATTTAAGAGCAAAACTAATTACAATATTTTGAAAACTCGACATAATTGATTTTATTGTGTGTATCTGAAGCCGGGCAAATAATTATATGCTTTTATTTGTGTTTTAGAAATCGAGCCGATCTTAGTTATTGCAAAATTAAATTATTGAATCATGTACAATCTTTTTCATTAAAAAAAAAAAAAAACTCTTCACCTGTTCAACAACAGGCGTTGCTTTTAATTTCAATTAAATGTTATAATCAAATAGAGTGATATTATAGTTACCTTCATGATTCATCCAAAAAATCAATCCCGTAACATGAAATAATTTTAATTAACTTTTCTAAACACGTGTCAAAAAATGATACCACTACTAAGAAAATATAGTAATCTCATTCTCAACACTAATTACTATCTTAATCGTTGTATTTATTCATTTATAAATATATTTTATTTGTTTTTCTATTCAAAAACTTGTGGTCAAATTTTGACATTAATGTTTGAATAAAAAATAATTAGAGATAGCAGTACAAGTCACACCACATAATAAAAACACAAGCTACTAAAAACTCATATAAAAATATACTAAAACAGCCTAGCTTAAATTTAAATATTAATTAAAAATAAGAAAAATCGTTAAATATAAAATAAAATCCACTAAAAACTCAAATAAAAATATACTAGAACCCTAGTTGAATATACCATAAATTTAAATATTAATTAATAAATATTTTTTAAATATAGTATTACTAACAATAAAAAATACGAGATGGATATGTGATGTAATGCGATTTTATTTTTTGAGGATTATGTATTTTCCAATCAAATATGTAACAAGATGATCCATAATTAATTTTGACTTACCTTTTGAATAAAGCCCCTGTGAACTATGGGCAATCAAATAAAGCCCATAAGTTTTACAAGTTTACAATTCACCCTCTAGTGAAAAAAATACGTTTTTGTACTGTACATTAGTGTTTAACGATTTAGGTAATAAACTGTCAATTTTAACAATTGAAATACCAAACTATGAAATTTGTCACAATTTATGACATATCGTTAAACAAAATGATGAAATTGTATTCATATTCTATTGCCTATCACTTGGTGAGCGCATTTTTATCAACATACGAAAATAAATCCCCAAATATGAGATATAGTGACTGTAATTTCGTCGATTTATATTGTTAGTCTATTAATTGAATGAAATTTCATAGTTTGTTACCTCAATTGTTATAATTGACAGTCTAGTAGATAAATCGTTAATTAATGGTAGTACAATAAACTAAACGTATTTTTCTCTTTATTTTCTACTCCCTCCATTCCTATTTAATTGTACACTACGAAACTACATGCAATTTTGACTAGTCAATAACTAGTATCAAAATTATCGGAATAAAAATTTTCAAAAGTTAATCATATAGTTCAAATGTTAAAATTTAAAAAAATTATTTTGATAATTTTAATATAAGTTATAAGCCGGTGAAAATTACACATATTTTCGTAATGAGTAATTAAACGATAACGGCCTTGCTTTTACAAAAAAAGTACATACCTTGAAAAAAACCATATTCTTCCTATAGCTTACATTATACTCCACCAAAATCAGGGACCAAACATAACTTCCAATAAAAAGCATTGGATTTTATATGTAGTTAGCACTAGAAACCAAAAATTCAAAACCATAAGATACAAGATATAAAAGTAAAAAAATTAGTTTAGTGTACCGCTAGTCAGCTAATAAACTACTAATTTTAACAATTAAGTTACCGAACTATGGAATTTCGTAAAATTAAAAACTAACGGCATAAATCGACGTTATTGCAGACACTATATCTCATGTTTTGGAATCTATTTTTGACTTATGTCGATAAAATTGCACCCATCATATGGTAGACAAGAGAATTTGTGTACAATTTCATCATTTTGTTTAACGTTAAAAGTTAAATTATAACAAATTTCATAGCAGTATCTAAATTGTTAAAATTGTTATTTTTTTTTCTATGATATAAATAATTAAATGCATATATACACAACATAAATTCTTTACAAAAAAAACAAAATGTCTCCACCTTCCATAGAATCCTCCCAAGAAAAAAGCATTGATGGATCAAAGCTAAAAAGCATAAGAGAAATAGCAGATGTTAAAACAATCCCATCATGTTACATTTATAATCATATTTTTAGTGATGAAATTGCAAGTTTGGATTCACAAGATGAAATCCCCACCATTGATTTCTCTTTGCTTATCTCAGTTGACCAAAGTCAACGGTCTAGAGTTGTTCATGATATTGCCAAAGCTTGTAGAGAATGGGGTTTCTTCAAGGTTTTTATTTATTAACTTATTTGTGTTAAGTTATTTATCATGTGTTTTGTTTAGTTGCAGCTTTTTAAGCTTAGTTTATTTGTGTTTCTGGGTTCGTTTGGTTGCAGTTTCTAAGCTTAGCTTATTTGTGTTTATGGGTTCGTTTGGTTACAGCTTTTTAAGCTTAGCTTATTTGTGTTTATGGGTTCGTTTGGTTACAGCTTTTTAAGCTTAGCTTATTTGTGTTTCTGGGTTGGGTTGGTTGCAGCTTTTTAAGCTTAGCTTATTTGTGTTTCTGGGTTGGTTTGGTTGCAGCTTTTTAAGCTTAGCTTATTTGTGTTTTTGGGTTCGTTTGGTTGCAGCTTTTTAAGCTTAGTTTATCTGTGTTTCTGGGTTTGTTTGGTTGCAGCTTTTTAAGCTTAGCTTATTTGTGTTTATGGGTTGGTTTGGCTGTAGCTTTTTAAGCTTAGTTTATTTGTGTTTAGTTTATTTGTGTTTATGGGTTCGTTTAGTTGCAGCTTTTTAACCTTAGTTTATTCGTGTTTATGGGTTCGTTTGGTTGCAGTTTTTTAAGCTTAGCTTATTTGTGTTTCTGGGTTCGTTTGGTTGCAGTTTTTTAAGCTTAGCTTATTTGTGTTTCTGGGTTCATTTGGTTGCAGTTTTTAAGCTTAGCTTATTTCTGTTTCTGGGTTCGTTTGGTTGCAGTATTTAAGCTAATATGCTGGTTTTTTTGGGATACCAAAAATACTATTTAAAAAAAAAAAATCTCTTATAAGTTATTTTAAGACATTTGATTGAGGATAAATATAAGCTATATTAAGAATGGGGTATTTTCAAGGTGTGTACTTATTGTAGAAAAATAACATGTAGAAGGCTATGTCAAGTTGCAGATTTTAAGCTTGGCTTAAATCTTAATTGTGTTTCCGGGTCGTTTGGCTGCAGTTTTTAAGTTAGTAATCTTCCAAAAAAGCCTGTTTTTTTTTTATCGCTTATGAGCTATATTAACTTATTTGGACATTTGGTGGAAGATAATATAAGCTATATCAAGAGTGGAGTATTTTCAAGGTGTGTGCTTGCTATAGAAAAATAACATGCAGAAGGCTTTGTTTGGTTGTAGATTTTAAGCTGAGCTTATTTGTGCTTCTGGGTTCTTTTACTTAACTAGGACCAAGAAGACTAGATTTTTTTCCTGCTTATAAGCTCTATTCAGATATTTGGTTGAGTAAGCTTAGCTTTTCGTATGATAATAGCCCAAAAAGATCAGAACCTATTAAAGATAAATGCCAATAATAAAGAACTTTTTTGCTTGCCGTCTTTAAGCGAATAAACCGGGGGTTTTTTAGAGGACCAAAAAGGATAAATTTTTTTACTTACTATAAAATAATCCCATGTAGAGGGTTTTTGATTGGTTTCAGCTTTTAAGCTTACAATCTGGTTTTTCGGAATAACCAAAAAAGGCATTTTTTTTTCCCTTTTCCCTTGCGTATAAGCTATATTAAGAGATTTGATTGACACTAATATAAGCTATATCAAGAATGGTGCTTCTTCAAGTTCAAGGTGTGTACTTACTAAAGAAAAATCTCGTTTAGAGGGCTTTTGATTGGTTGCCGTTTGTAAGCGTAGCTTATTTGTATTTCTGGGTTCGTTTGGCTGCAGTTTAAGCTAATAGGTTGGATTTTGGGAAAACCAAGAAAGCTACCTTTTTTTCTTCTTATCACTTATAAGCTATATTGAGATTTTTGGTGGAGTAATATAAGGGTATATCAAGAATGTGGTTTCTTCAAGTTGTGTACTTACCATGGAAAAATCCCATAAAGAGGCCTCCTTGTTTAGTTACAGTTTTTAAGTTTAGCTTATTTCTGTTTTTGGGTTCGTTTATCTGCAGCACTTAAGCTAATAAGCCAGATATTTTGAGAGGACTAGAAAAGCTAGAAAAATCGCATATAAGCTTTGTTGAGACATTTGGTTGAGGATATATGAAAGTGGCCCAAGAAGATTAGAAATTTGTAAAAAATCTGTCAGACTGTAATAAAAGTCGATTTTTTTGATGCTCGTCTTTTTTTTTTTGATGCCGGGCATTTGGTTTGGTCAGATATGAAAATTGAGTCTTTTGTCTAGAACTAGATGGTTTAATTCGGTTGAACAGGGTTTCGCAATTCAATATTAAATAAGGCATTTTGTCACTTAAAAGCTGCAGTTATACAAGCCTCAAATCGGACCTGCTGATTATTGTTTTAGGAATATGTTACATATTATTGACTAGTTTAATCCACCAGTTCAACTATTCCAACATGTTAATTCTAATTGGGTTACGAGAGCTTCAACATGGTAAATTTATAAGTTTGTATGCATCGTCAACACTTACAGAGGTCCCTTTTGGGGTAGTATAGTTTTTTGGCTTGATATCTAAAATTGTATATCGGATAATCTTTGCCTTTGATAACTAACACAGTTTAAAGTTTTAGGTTCATGAAATTAAAATAAAATAAGAAACAAGGTGTAATATGGTTAAGAAACTGGAAATAAGTTTATTTTCATTATAAAAAATATTCACTTAAAGTAGACTTTTTCTTTTATATGAATGAAGCTAAAAAGGTAAGCCTGGGATTTTGATGGATTATAAACCCCTTTATTGATTTAGAATCTGTAAAAACAAGTGCATGATTATTATTTTATTGTGCCATGTCGATCAGGTTATTAATCATGATGTGCCAGAGAGCATGATGACGGCAGTGACCGACGGGGTGAACGGATTTTTTAATTTAACAGAAGAGGATAAAAAGGACTTCAAAGGGAAACACGTGTTAGATCCGATTAAGAGTGGGACAAGCTTTAATCAGACCGTAGAAAAGATCCATTTCTGGAGGGACTTTTTGAAAGTATTTGTTCATCCTGAGTTTCATTTTCCAAACAAACCTGCCGGTTTCAGGTAATTATCTGAGGACTTTTTTGGCTGCACATTTATGCTCAAAATTTGAGACTGTATTTGTGTGTCTAGCTTAAAAGGCTGAATTTCTTAAGGGACGGAAAAAGTTAGAAGACTTTGGTTTGGATAAATCTACTTTTATCTGAATATAAAGTAGTCTTAGCTTATTATCTTCGAAAAGCGACTAGGCAGTCCATAACTAAGGGCCTATTTAGGATTTGCTAGTTCTGCTAGCTTTTAGCATTTTGCTTAAAGAGGCTAGGGGGATCTGGCATGTGGACAATTTTGCTTTAATAAGCGGGCTTTTTGGGTAGAAAATTAGAAAAGCTAACAAGCGAAAAACTGGGTTTCCGTAGAAAAGTTTAAAGCTAGAAAAGTGGTTAATTTACTTATCTTTCTTATTGAGGAAACGTTGAAACAGCTTTTCAAAAGATGTTTTCTTTAAGTTTTAGAAAGGTGCTGGCTTTTATTGAGCTTAAGGCTTCTCTACCTTCTCCATGCCAAGCATAATGAAACCCAGCTTTTAACTTGATCAATCAAATTCAATTCAGCTTTCAAGGAGAAAAAAAAAAGAGATGGGAATTTAAGAGCTGTAAACCAAGAAGGCCCGGGCCAGTACCTCACTTCTGACTTAGTAAAGCGTTGTTTGAAATTGGTTTTTCTTTTGACAGTGATGTTGCTAAAGAGTATTGCGAAAGAACTCGAGAAGTTGCAAGAGAGTTACTTGGAGGAATATCAGAGAGCCTAGGACAAGAGAGAGATTTTATAGAGAACAAACTCGATATAAAAAGGTCGGGTTTACAAGTTTTTACAGCGAATCACTACCCACCTTGCCCACAAGCTGAGCTGGCAATGGGCATACCCCCTCATACTGATAATGGCTTAATAACCCTTTTAATACAAAACGGTGTCGGTGGCTTACAGATACATCACAATGGCAAATGGATTTTTGTAAACGCTCCAGCAGATAATTCTTTCCTCGTCAATACTGGTGACCACCTTGAGGTGATTTTTATCTTTTTGTTGAAAATTTTATCATTACTAACACTTTGAGCTTTTTAATCTTGTTATAATTTATACGGATAGGTGGCTAGAAAGTATGTAGTTGATCAGTCATTTCTGGACTTTTTTTTTTGTTATTATGAGAGGGATATTGTAATTAATTAATTTATTTATTTTTGGCTAAAAGACCTGGTGAGATCATTTTTTGTTCACTCTGGGTGGTTATGATGTACCTTGTGTCTCCGTCTAATTTTTCTCATCTGGCTTTAACCTCAAACGAGAGTTCACGATTGATAAAGAAAAAGGCACGGTTCCTTATTAAGCTTAAGAGCCAGGGTAATTTTGTTGAACCCCTTGAGTTTAATTAAAGACGCTTTCAAAGTTGAAAACATTGAGAAAGTCTGGAAGTAAATACAGTATACTGTATAAGTTTCTACATGGTTTAATTTTACAAAACTATACATTAACTGTAGGATAATCATTTTTTTTGGGGGGGAAGTTAAAAAAAGGAGCAACAGACGCACATGCAGGTCTTATAATGCAGGATAAATTTGCTGTTCGTTAACTATATAATGTTTTTCAGATACTGACCAATGGCAAGTACAAGAGTGTTGTACACCGAGCTGTTGTGAATGCCAAATATATGAGAAACTCCATAGCAGTAGTACAAGCACCACCACTTGACCAAGTTGTGGGCCCTGCAAAGGAGTTACTAGATGGCGAGAATGACCCCCTGTGTCACCCTCCAATGAGATATAAGGACTATTTGGTGCGCCAACAGGCCAATCGACTAGATGTGACACCTATTTGGATAGATTGAGAAAATTCAGAGATTTAGTTTATAGACTTGCTAGATGAGAAACTTATGAATATGGTTGCACCTTGGATGGTCTTGGCATTTTTTCATGTTCAAGTCTTGGTTTTTGATTTTCTGCAACAAGTCCTTGTGGTTATCTTGTTTAAGTCGCAAAAACAAGCAACTACCTCTGTTAAAAGTGTCGTTACTATTGTTAAGTTTATCAGTTGTATCCCCGAAATCTAATGGTATTGTTAATCTCATATCTTTTTTTTTATGTTTTGTTTTCCAATTACCGCCCCTTCTGTTGACAACGTTGAGGTTACAAATGCAATTTGTCGAACTTCTAGACTAGATTTAGATTCGGGTTCCTATGAGTTTGACCTGAATGTTTAAAAAAAATTGTTGATCCAAACATGTTGTAGAGCATAGGCGATATGAACAGTTTTCTACCTTGTATTTTACTAAAAATTTAATTTTCTCCCCTCTATTCCACTTTGTTCATTTTAGGGCCCTGTACAATATAAATCTACTCAATTTTGTAACCCATCCGTCAATTTCTTCACATAATGGACGACACGTTCTTGATTAACTTCTGTTAACGACAAAAGTATTTTGGTCATTTATAATATAAGTCCGATAAAAAAATAAAAAATAAAATAAAATAAAGACAAGAGACATAATAATACATTTTTCTATCTTCGGTTCATTCCCAATTCTTACCAAAAATAAATCCTAACTAATAAAAACTCTTTCTTTCGCTTCGATTCATCCTCAATTTTTACCAAACATAAAGTCTAACTAATAAAAAAATTCTTTCTCTCGCTTCGACAGAAGTTATAAATGACTTACGTATTATGTATTTTGTCTTTATATTATTTTTTATTTTTTTATTGGACTTATGTTTAAATGATCAAAATGCACTTGTCGTTAACAGAAGTTAGTCAGGTGCATGCACGTGTTGGTAATATGATAGATAGACATGGGATATGATCCAATGTGTGTGTGTGTGCGCGCGCGCGTGCGTGTTGATTTAGATTTATGACAGTTTAGACGTTAAATTATTTATGATTTTGAATTAGGGAGAAACCAAAATCATTTCAGAATGGCTTTGATAAGACAAAATCCAATTTAAAGATGTTTTGATAACTAAGAGTTATGTTTGCTGAGTATAGATTGTTAATATTTCAACTCATAGGGCTACACAGGTACAACAAGACTAAAGTTTTGCTTAGTTCTTGTTTTTCCTACGAGAAAATTTTAAAATAATTTAAAACGAGTTTTGTAACCCAATAAAATACACATTTGTAACTTTATTTCCATAATGATAGTTCTAGCTCCGCCACCGGATGGCATAATATTTGAGCTACATTCATTTTTAATTAAACGATGAAAGAATCAAAGACCAATGGGTGGTGGTCCGATCTCTGTAGATGATCAAAATATGTTTGAAATAGATAAGACGAAGCATCTACACTACTGTAAATCATAACAAAATTAACAAGGTTACCATTTACCAATAAATTAGCAATAAATAAAAGCATAAAATATCAGTTCAAATTCATGTACTATTGCAAAGGCAACATTTAGCTAAATGTCTGGGTATTCTTCTTCCAATAGTTATTTTCCAAGACAGTATCCCATAGAAGAGATCTAATCGCCTCTCAGCCTTCCGAGAGTTCTGATGAAAGCATACTCGGAGATGTTGTACTGCACAAAAGAAAAACGAGGAAAAAGCGTGAACGTATATGTTACTATAATTACAGATAAGACTGGCTTCGGGTAAGCTACAAATCATTATGATGGTGTATGGTCAATGAATTCTGAACTCGAAGTTCTCTTGGTGGGTCTGCAAATTTGATATTCACTAAGCTTAGAAAATGTGATGGTTGAAGTCGATTGCATATCTATTGTAGACTGGTTTAATAACCTTTCCCTTGTTCCCATTGCTTACTTAAATGCGTGTGAAGACATTTTGGAGCTCTTTAGTCTGGTGAGTTGTAATTTTTTCTATGTTTGGCGTGAGCAAAATGTTACAGCAGACTTTTTTTCGAAAATGGGGCTAAAAGGAATTTATGGAAATTACTGTAGTGGAAAGGACTTGCCTAAATCTATTTTTGGTCCTTATCTGATGGACTAGTATGAGCTAACTAATTTCCGGAAAAGATAGTAGATAATGGAATCTGCTAAGTTTAAACTACTTATTTTACATGTATTTTGCTATGTCTTAATACTAGTACAGATACTTGAAAAAAAATGTAGTATTTTTGTTTTACTAAGATTTGCAATGTGATATATGGTTGTAACTTATCGTTTTGGTTTATTCCAAATGGTTGTAATTGGGTTTGACCCCTACTTTGATAAAATAAAATTTGAGTGTAATATCCCTCTTTAATTAAAAAAAATAAAAATAAAAAAATACATTGACAAATCTAGTGACATAGTTGGTTTTCATAAGCGTGTTTGGTTGCATCATTTGAACGTAACAATCTGACTATAGTCTCGCCAGGACGACACATGATGCATTTGGCTGTGTGAAGTGCAACCGAACTACTTGGTGAACGAGACTACAAAAGATGTTTGTGTAAGCGTTTTTAAAATACGACATTGATGTTAATATTAAGGCCCCATTTAGTTGCAGGACTATTAGTCTTATGAGTAAGTTTTGAAAAGGAGGTTGAATTAATCCGGACCAGATTGAATTAATTGAATACCCCACCTCCCATGGTAAATATAAAAGCACAAAAAAAATGCATCATTTCTAGTCTAGTTCGTACTAATATTCTTGTTTGACTTTAAGCTTATAGCTAATAAATGCATCATTTGTGCGCTGAGTAGCCCTCTAATCCTGACGTTTAAAAGATGCAACCAAACAAGACCCAATTTCGTTCAATCTGGAACGAATTGTGAGTCTGAACTTGATTTCAAAACCCGCTCATGATTCAATCTAATTTTAGTCCCGGAATTGATAAATCCTACAGGTGTGCACACAGTTATTTTCTTAGTTTTGCTTATATTAATAGTATGATATATTTATATGATCTTATTTATTATCTTAAACGAATTTATGAGTCGATAAAACAAATACGATCACACCCAGTCCAATATTTGTGTAATTACCGGTTGAGAATTCGGGTCAGACTTAGAATTCTATTAAGTGTTAAAAACTCCTACTAAATCAGTATATATAAAAGTACATAATAATATCAGTTCAAGTCAAAGTAAATGCTTGAATATTTTTTGAATAGATAATTTATTAGTACAATAATATACATCGTTATATCCCAGAAGAACTCTAATTACATATCTGATACAGCATAACATATTCGATTATATCACCGTCCGTGTCTTCTCATGTTCGGAAGGTTCAATTGGCCATGTTGAACAAACAAGCCTTTTGTTGGTGTATTTTGTTTTCTCCGAGAGTGGAATGATTTGGGAAGTTATACCTTCTAGGCACTTTTAGTGGCTTTATATTTTTACTTAGTTTCTCGGAGTTTGTTCCAGGGGCATTTGAACTTTGTATTCCGTCCGTTATTTGCAATAATAACGAGCTTCTACTTAAAAAAAAAAACAAGCCTTTTGTTTACAGAAAATCTGGTATGACGAACACTTTCGAAGCAGAAAATATTGAAAAACAGCCTTATCATTTTATGAAATATTCCGTCCGCTATTTGCAATAATTCTTGTATAGTTGCTTATTACTGATTTTCTGTATGTCTTTTGTTTTACTTGATAAGCATTTTTTTATTACATACTCCTGAGCAACTTTTTGTGTTATGATCGCTAGGTCAATGTGTAATTAATCTAAAAATCAAAGCTTTAGAGAACATTATATTATTTTTTCGGTTTTTATGTTCAGTGTGGCTCAGGATATACTAGAGCTGCAACATGCTATGTTACTTGAATTAATTTAATAAGATCGTACGGACATTCTGTGTAAAAAATAATCGTAGTTAAGAATAATATAGTCTACGATAAAATTAACTGATATCCAAAATCCAGTTCGAATTTTATATTGGGTATACCCAATCGGAGTTGTAAGGTTTTGGATTGGATTATTGACTATGGATTTAAATTTGATGTCCAAAAACAAATCGGAAATTACGAAACTTGAAAAAATCACAGAACTACCCCAATTTATAATAACGATACAGGTATCATACTCTCTACATATATTTTAAAGAGGATAGAAAATGATAAAAAAGATAAACAACAAATAGTATTCTAATATATTAAGTTAAACTCCATTAAGATAAACAACAAATACTCTCTACATTGTCGGCCACATTTTTTGTCTTTCTTCAGAGCTGGCTTTTCTAATTATTGCTTGTCGATTTATTTTTGAATTTCAAATATCCCAGAATAACACAACTAAACTGGTCTACGATTATAAATTATATTACTATTTGTTTGGGCCGGATTTACATTGGTTCCAAATAATACTAGATAATGAATAATACTAGATTGAAAAGTGTTTTAAAACCCTAACCGACATACAATGAAAAAGTCGTCTAAAAGATAAATTAAATAAAAAAAAATTGTGTTATTACTCCATATAATAAGACTAATTACATTAATGGTCCTGATAGTTTACATTCAGACGAGTGGCCCCAACGTTTCTTCGCATTAAACCAACTGAGATATTTTCGGTTTACAAAGGTCCGTTGCCAAAAAAATTAGGATAGTTTCCACTAAGATTCTATGTTTTTATTTGAGTGTAATATTTGATTTTAATTTATCAAATACTAATTTATCTAATATATAATATAAAAAAAATTAGTTATTGAAAATGTATCATTTAACTCTCAATTTTCTAATATAACGGTGATCAATTTAACTGTACAATGTCGGATCGTTGTGATAAAATGGGGACCTAATATTTTTAGACAATTATTTGTCTAGTTAGTCTACAACTTCACCTAGGCTTGAATTCTACTTCACCATAATCCATATATATGTTATTACGATGCTATCGTAACGTAGTTGTTATCATACTATTGTATTTTTTTGTAGTATATTATTGTTCAAATAATATGTTTTTCCAATTATTTTCGTGAGTATTCTCCCCCAGTGGACCCACTGGAATGCTCACCACATACACTCAGTTTTTGGTCTTTTATTTGTAGCTTCATTTCCATATTATTGCTTTGTCTTTTTCCATTACTTTTCCTTCTTCATTCTTTCCCCATTATATTATATTGATTGACTATTTATTTCTGAAATTCAAAGCCCAGAATAACAAAATTTAATTGGTCTATAACATAACAAAATATTAGTGAGTGTTTTCTGTGTTTGATTTGGATTCTCCTCCTCAGTTTCTAACTTGTAAGTTCCAAGTCTTATATTTTACTTGTTATTTTGCTTATTTACTCCTGATAAATGTATGTAAACATGAATTGAAATAAATAACATAAACAAGGATGGTTTTAAACACAGTTACACACCCAGAAACTAATTTATAATGCTTATATTCTTGTAATATATATAGTTGCGTATTACTATTGTCTGTCTTTTGTTTATTTTCTTTATTACCATATTTCTTATCACATATCACATACTCCTCACTAAGGATGATAATTTCGCGGGTTTCAATCCGACCCGACACGAGAATAAAATCACACTTTTACCTATTTGACCCGACCCGACCTATGACCCGTTTTTTAATTTTCTTTTTCTTTTAAAAAATAAATGTCAAAAATTTCAAAAAAAAATTGTTAGGTAGAGTAAAAAATCATTTCATTTAGAAATATAATATAAAAATACTATAAAATAGAGAGTTTAATGTATATAAGAGAGAACAGAGTATTAAATTACACTTTTACCCATTTAAATTATAAAATAAAGATTTTAATTTATATGAGAGATGGTGTTAAGTTGCACTTTTAATTTATATGAGAGAGAGAGATTTTAATTTGTATGTTTTATATTATTATAAGAGAGAGAAGTGTGAGAGTGTTAACTTCACCTTTTAAGTTGCACTTTTTTAATTTTCACTTTTATCCATTTAAACCCGATCCGACCCGACACGAATAGAATTGCACTTTTACCCGACCCGTGACGGGTCAGATCGGGTTGAAACCCGCGAAACTGCCATCCTTACTCCTAATAACTCATTTTTGTGTTATGATGTCATAAACTCTAATTTTTTTAATTATATTATATAATAGATCGGAACGTATCTTATTTAGAACTCAAGTATCCTTATAAAGTTTCTAAGCCAGAATCGATTTGAAAACCGAACCTTAAATATTCAGGGCAGCTCTAGTGATACTAGACCTAAGGCTGGGAAAAATTCCCGAAATCCCGACCCGATCTGGTTCCGACCCGATTTTTTCGCGACTCGATGTTGTCCCTATCCGAAAGATCGGATTTTTGTCCTGTTCCGAAGTTATTCGGTTCGGTATCAGATTTTTATTTCCAATCCCGATGGATTTCCCGACCCGACCGATAGAATTAATATACATTAAAAAAAATTATTTTAATTTTTTTTTTATTATGAATGGTACCAGTTTACTAAATAATACACTTTTATTTTCGTATGAGTTTTTTGTTGCAAATGTTGTGTATTCATGTTAATCTTAAATAACTAAAATTATAACATTTGATTCTTGCTTTTAATTTGAATTATGTTATTTTTTATTTTATTTTTAAAATAATTATAATTATTTGTCTTGTTTGATAATAATCTTATAAACGAATACAATATCAACATAGTATTGTCACACTTTTTGATTTTGATTAAATCTCACGAACTTTTTAACAAAATTGCTAGTTATGCTGTAATTTTTTAACAATTTTTTTTTAGGAGTATGAAGTATCGGGAAATCCCATCCCGACCTTTCGAGATCCCGAATTATCGGAAATTCATATTATCGGGACCCGACCATTTTCGGGTCGGGATCAGAACTTTTAAATGACATCCGAAAAGTATTAGATCGGGACACGTGCTTAAGTATTTCGGGTCGGGTGCCGTTCCGATTCCACGCCCTAACTAGACCTGTAATATAATTTGAATTACTATACTACAAACATTTTGTGTAGGAAACAAACTCTGTTTTAGATCTATGGTGTGTGCAAATGAGATATCAGTGTCAACCGCCCATTAATGTTAAATCAACCCAACTCTTTTTTTTCTCTTTCAATTGACTACATATCTTTTCAATATTATCTTACAATTCTTCTAAATTGATCATCCGTATATGTAATACTAACATTTAAACCCAAAATAAATATAGGTTTCATACATTTTGGCAAGTTTTATATACTACTCCGTATATGTTTTCTATACAATGGGCCACACCTATACCTTAGTCCACTCATGCGTTTATTGCTCTGTTTTTTCCCATTATATTGATTTGAGGATTCATTTATGAAATTCAAACTCCTGAATAACAAAACTCCTCATTTGTACAAACATTTTGTTGTTAGCCTATTCTTGTTAGTTTTCTGGTTAGATCTGATAAACATTTTATGATTTTTATTTTTCAATTTGAAAATGTAAAGGCAGTAAAAAGATCTAAAGAGAAAGGAGGATTTTAGAATGGCAGAAATCGCTATTGCTATTTTGGGGAAAGTTAGTGAACTCTTGATTGCTCCAATAGGACGACAGTTCGGTTACTTATTTAAATTTACTGGAAATGTTGAGACTCTTGAAAATGAACAAAAGAAGCTGCAAGATTTGAAAAACGGTGTTAAAGACAAAGTGAAAGCTGCTGAAAATAATGTGGAAAATATTTTGAAGCCTGTTGAAACCTGGTTAAAACGTGTGGATTCGGTTGACGACAAGGCACAGAGCATTGTTGAAGAGAAGGCTCGATTTCCGAAAGGGTGTTTCAACAATTGGTGCTTAAATTTGAAGTCACGTTATGTTTTAAGCCGGAGGGCAAATAAGATAACTAGTGCCATTAATGATCTGCAACAAGAAGGAAATTTTCCAAAAGTATCATCACCAACACCTCCCACTCCATACGTGGGTCCTACATCATCCACATCTTTTGAATCTCGAGAGTTGATTATCAGAATGATTATTGAGAAATTGAGGGCTGAAGATATTAACATAATTGGATTATGTGGGATGGGAGGGATAGGTAAGACAACAATGGTAAATGATGTTTTCAAAAGGGTGAAGGAAGAAAATATGTTTGATGACTACGCCATGACAGTTGTGAGCCAAAGGGCAGAAATGATAAATGTACAGAAAGATATTGCAGAAATGTTGGGTCTAACACTTGAGGAAAATAATTCGGTTTTAAGAGCTAGTCGTTTAAATCAAAGACTAGACGGCAAGAAAGTTTTGATTATAGTGGATGACGTTTGGGAGCAGTTTGATCTTCAATCCCTAGGTATTACTTTGCAAGATGGTCAAAGTAAGTGCAAAATTGTTTTCACGTCAAGAATTCAAGGCCTATGGATGGATTTCATGAGTAGAAGACACGAGTTGTTGCTTGGTCCCTTAACACAAAGTGAATCGTGGAAGCTTTTCACTGAGAAGATAAGAAATTTCCTGGATGACAATTCCGAGTTGGTATCTGTTGCCCGACAAATTGTGAAGGAATGTGCAGGTCTTCCCCTGGCCTTGGTAACTTTAGGAAGTGCACTTCTTGGAAAAAGCAAACCTGTTTGGAACGATACTTTATTAAAACTAAGAACAATATCAAAAACGGAAGACAAAGTACACGGGTCCATAAGGCTGAGTTATGATTACTTAGACGACGAGGAAGCCAAGTCGTTGTTTCTTCTTTGCAGCCTGTTCAAAGAAGATTCTCGTATCGATGTCGAAAGCTTGGTCAATATGGGATGGGGATTACGGTTGTTCAGAGGAATCAACAGAATTGAAGACGCAAGAGACAGAGTTTTTGCATTAGTTGAATACCTACAATCTCGTTGCTTATTATCGATAGAGTCAACTGGTTACAATCATTCACGATGGATCAAAATTCACGATGTCGTTCGTGATGTATCAAAATTCATTGCAACTGAGAAAGGTTCATTAGTAATAGAGAATGGTGTTACTTTGGAGACATCAGTAGATGAGAGCTTTGTAGAGCGTTGCACTTGGATTTCAGTTATATCAGAGGAAAATAAGGAGCTTCCGCCAATATTACAATTCCCCGGACTGAAGCTTTTACTATGCAACAACACAAGCGTACAGATCCCTGACAGTTACTTTGAGAGGATGGTCAAACTTCAAGTTGTTGATATAGATTCCGTTTTTGTCAGTGGTTATAGCTTTCTAAAACTCCCCTCATCACTCCAATATCTTACAAGCTTGCATACATTGTGTCTCAGAAATTGTAAGTTGGAGAGCTACTCAACAATTAAGTATTTACAGAATTTGGAGATCCTCCACATTGCAGATCCATTTATTGAGGAATTGCCCAACGAAATTGGTCAATTGTCTAAATTAAGGCTGTTGGATATGTCGGGTTGTAGAAGATTGAAAAAAGCCCCACCTGAAATCATCTCAGGTCTAAGCAGTCTGGAGGAATTGTACCTGGGAGTACTTAATATTGATTGGGGAGCAGATAAAACAGAAGAAGGCAGAATTGCAGTCCGTAGAGAATTTGAGTCTTTGTCCAATCTGCGTATTTTTCATATTGTGATACCGGATCCTGAATTTTTACCAAGAACTCTAGTGTTTAGGGACCTGAAGAAGTACAAAATCCATATAGGACATTACCTAGACATCAAAGATTATACTTATTACTCTCAAAACTTTGAAAGGATATTATCAATCAATGACGTAGATTTGGATAAAGACTTCAATTTTCTTGTATACAACGCGGAGGTGTTACTGCTAACGGGAATGACAACGAAACGTTTGGTGTATGAGCTAGTACAGAGGGCATCTCAAATTATCAGATGTTTGGAAATTCGGGACACAGAAACTCCAGAATATCTAGCCGATGCGACAGATTCTACAAAAACACCGTGTTTAGTTTCTAAGATGGAGTCGTTAACACTCAATAGTCTAAACAATTTGCAGCAGATAATTAATGGCCCACCCGTGGCTGGGAATATAGCAAAGTTAAAAAAACTTGTCGTGCTCAAATGTAGACGGCTGAAGAATATCTTTTTGCTGTCAAATGCGTTAGATATTCTGCATCTTGAAAAACTTCATGTTTCTGACTGTGAAAAAATGGAAGAGGTATTTTTTTGGGAGGGAAGAGAAAAAGACTCAACCAGCAAGTTACAGTTCCCTAAATTAGTATATTTGAAGATCGTTGGTGAATCTCTCGTATGCTTCTGCAAAGGGGCTAATGAAATCGAATTTGATCAGCTAAAAAGATTGTCTCTCACGGATATCGAGTCCATAATTTCAATTTCAGATGAAAATTGCGCTAATCCCTTTTTTCCTAAGGTACACCCCCTTAATTATTATTTCTCCCTTGCGAATTCCACCGACGGAGTTGTTCCGTTGCAACACCTCAACCAAATAATGAAAATAAAGTAGCCTTGAGCTTCTCTCTATATATTATTGAATGGATGAGTATAGTCCAGTCTTTAACAAACCCTAACGTCCTTAAAATTGTCCATCAAAATAAATAAAAGAACAGCCAATTCGGCCATAAGTTTAAATTACATTTCAGTCCCAAATTTTATAAAATATGTGAATTTAACCGGAAAAGTTTATAATTTTACATTTTTAACATATTCATAAACAAATAGTTACATATACTTCTGCAAAGGGGCAAAAGAACTCGAATTTGATCAGGTAGAAAGATTGTCTCTCACGGATATCGAGTCCATAATCTCAATTTCAGATAAAAATTACGCTAATCTTTTTTTTCTTTCTAAGGTACACCCCCTCAATTATTATTTCTCCCTTGCGAATTCCACAAAAGCTGTTTTGTTGCTGTTGTCTTTTGTTATCCATAAAACCTAACTATCAACTTTTTTATAGTAGCAGTATCAAAAAATGGTTTAATGACCCCAACTACATGCGTTAACAAAATGGGAAACAAAGTACTGACATTGATAATTGAGCCACCGAACTATATATTTTTTCATAAATTGGGGACTTCCGTCAATTTAATTGGACGGAAGTTATATTTAAATTACATTTCAGTCCCAAAATTTATAAAACATGTGAATTTAACCCGAAAAGTTTATAATTTTACATTTTTAACATATTCATAAACAAATAGTTACATATACATACTCATACATATACATATACATAAAAAGAAGAAATACACAATTTATATATATATAAATTCAATTTTTTTGAATAAAAAATACATATTTTTAAAAAAATTAACTTATTTTTGGAAAAAAATAACTTATTTTTTTATAAAAAAGTTAATTTTGTATTTTATGTATACGTATGAGCATATATATGTAACTATTTATTAATGAGTATGTTAAAAATGTAAATTTATAAACTTTTTTTTGTATTTCTAAATATGGTATGTAAATTTATTGCTAACTTCATCAGTGATATTTTGGGCCGTAGGTTGTCTTTCCCAAATTGGTGAACATGGAACTTTCTAAACTGAAGAACATGAAGGAGATATGGTGTGGGAAAATTCAGTCTGGGTCTTTCAATAACCTGTCTAAATTGTCTATCAAGGAATGTGACAGTCTGGAGTACGTGTTCACCCCTGACATGGCCATATACCTTGTGCATCTCCAAACTGTTTATATAATAAACTGCCCTAATTTAAAGGAGATAGTAAATGACCCACTCATGATCAGGAGTTTGTTGAAGCTAGAACTGATTAGAGTAAACAGCTGTCACCAATTGAGGAATATCTTCCAGCTATCAACTGCAGTGGACACTGTGAATCTTACAAGATTATTTATATATAAATGTGGAAGTATGGAAGAAGTAATAAGTTGGGAGGGTAGACCACAAGATTCAACTAACAACCTACTATTCCCTAAATTATATGTTTTGAGTATCAAAAATGCATCATCTCTCGTCTGCTTTTGCATAGAGGCTATGCAAATTGAATTTCAACAGTTAGCCCATTTACACCTCGAAGATATACCGGCAATCGAGTGCTTAGTCTCCATTTCAAATGAAAATTCTTTGAAATCCTTCTTTCCTCACAAGGTATACAGTAAAATATATATACATATTAAAAGATAGTCTGCGGGCCTGGGGCTATACCCTGCTTATCGCGCTAGTGTGCAATTCAAATATCTCTCTCTAAAACTTATAAGAAACAAGAAATCATAAACATCATCGTCTAAGTTTGATATTATATTAACAGAATAATTCAAAAAATATTGTGGAATTATTCATAATTACTAATTTAAATTGAAAAAGAAAAAACATTTCGCTAAAATCTAAGACTGCATTGGGTTTCCTATCAGGGCATGAAAAGCATAAACAAAATTATGTTCCTAAATGTGAAATGCTCTAAGAAATGAAGCTTTTGTATGTTGTTTCATTAAAAGCTTATTATTCTACAAATTGAAAGTTTTAGGCCTTTCGCAGCTGAAAATTGCCAGAATCTGTACGTATATTATGAGCAATTACTATTCCATTCACCATACTTTTTTGATAAAATGATTAATCATCTGTCTATATGATTTATTAGGGGTTATTTTAAAAATTAAATCAGATTAGTTATCGGGTTTTGTATCCTAATTTATGTGCATTTCTTGCAACTTTTCTTAATTACAACAATTTTTTCAATTTCTAAATATGGTATGTAAATTTATTGCTAACTTCATCAGTGATATTTTGGGCCGTAGGTTGTCTTTCCCAAATTGGTGAAGATGGAACTTTCTAAACTGAAGAAGATGAAGCAGATATGGTGTGGGCAAATTCAGTCTGGGTCTTTCTATAATCTGTCTGAATTGTATATCAATGAATGTGACAGTCTGGAGTACGTGTTCAACTCTGACATGGCCAGATACCTTGTGCATCTCCAATCTCTCTTTATAGAAAACTGCCCTAATTTAAAGGAGATAGTAAATGGCCCACTCATGGTTGAGAGTTTGTTGAAGCTAAAACGGATTAGAGTGGTCAGCTGTAACCAATTGAGGAATATCTTCCGGCTGTCAATTGCAGTGGACACTGTGGATCTTAAATCATTACATATTAATAAATGTGAAAGCATGGAAGAAGTAATAAGTTGGGAGGATAGGCCACAAGATTCAACTAACAACCTACTCTTCCCTAATTTATATGTTTTGAGTATCAGAAATGCATCATCTCTCGTATGCTTTTGCAAAGGGGCTATGCAAATTGAATTTCAACAGTTAGTCGATTTATTTCTCGAAGATATACCGGCAGTCGAGTGCTTGGTCTCCATTTCAAATGAAAATTCTTTGAAATCCATCTTTCCTCACAAGGTATACAGTAAAATATATATATTTATGTATTATATATATATATTTATATATTTGAGAAAAGATATACATGTATCACCAAAAAAATCAATCCAAACATCTAAATCTAAGAAATTATTTCCACCAAAAAAATCAATCCAAACATCTAAATCTAAGAAATTATTTCCGACGGTTGAGATTAATATTATTTTTTTGGGATATATTATCTCTCTCTAAACTTTATAAGAAAAACAGAAAGCATAGACATCATCATCTGCAGAGTACCCAATATGTGACAATGTTTGATTTATTAAAACATTTGGGTTTAAATTATCATTCGTTTTCACATCTTATTTTTAAAATCATTTAGGTAATATCCCTTTCCCATTTCCCAGTTTAATTGCTATTTTAAAAACAGTTCTCAACACTAGATGATTGTAAAATAGAATATTAATTGCTATATATGAAAAAGGGTAAATAAGATGTTATCGTTCTATAATTAGTGCTATTGAATTGGTTTTATATGACAAGTCGTTATTTCAGACGGCAGTTGGAGAAAGGTGAAAACCTGTTATGAAATATTGTATGTTTTGGCTCTTTCTTACTAAGTTTGGTCTACAGGTTTTATTTCCCAAACTGACGAGGATGCATCTTTATAAATTGAAGAACATGAAGGATATATGGTGTGGTCAACTTCAGGCTGGGTCTTTCAATAATCTGTCCAAATTGTGTATCGAGGAATGTGACAGTCTGGAGTACGTGTTCAGCTCTTGCACGGCCAGATATCTTGTGCATCTTCGTAGACTTGTCATATCTGCATGTAAGGATCTAAAAGAGGTCGTTTCGGCTAAAAACGAAGTAGATGGAATTGAGGAATACACACAGATCATTTTCCCTAAATTAGAGAAAATTAAACTCTATAAACTGCTATCACTCGAAAGATTTTACCACGTAGCTAATGAGATTGAATTCCCTAAGCTAGTTTATGTCGGCGTACTAGACTGCCCTGCATTTAAATCCTTTTCTCCTGGATTTGTATAAACTCCAATTCTCGATCATGTCAATCTGTATGATGATTATGCGAGTGAAGAAGGAAAAAAAGAAACGATGTGGAAGGATAATCTTAATAGCACCATTCAACATCTACATGAAGACGTAAGCTATTTTTTACGTTGTTGTTCATTGCATAGCTGAATAGAATTGTCGATATTTACTCTAATTTAAATTCCTTTCACAGCAGCAGCAACGACGACGACAAAACAAACCAGAAGATGAAGAAGAAAGTGGCGATGAAAAGGATATCAAAGAAGAAAGTTGAGTGATTATGCTTATGGACACTTGAAAGTAAGTAAATGAAGGGTTGTGATTGATGTGTAAATATAATGTGTTTTTTTATGTGTGTATTGATCCTCCCTATATATATATATATAGATATATATCACTGTTTTTAAAAAGCACGTTTCGAAAAACCTCGATTCAAAGCTTAAAAAAAAAGCTCATTTTCCGCTTTTTATGCCGCTAAACACTTACTATTTTTTTATTATTTTTTTACGTTTTTAGCATATTTGTCGCAAGAACATTTTAGCTAAGATTTTGTTTTTTCAAAACACTAATATGTATATAATGCTTCTCTGTCTCGTGTTCGGCTTAACCATCGGTGTGGAGCTGAGGACGAAACCGGGGGATAATATTCAGGTACAACAGGGAGCAGAGTTGAAAATAGCTATTTTTGCTTGATCAGGAATACCCTGGTCTGTTTTTTGCTATATAATTTTTTTAATCTTTTTTTTTATTTTTTGGGAAAGTAATTGAGATAGTTTTGAGGGTATTGTTGAGCTTTTTCTGGGTTTTGTTGCTGTTGTTTTAGTTAAGTTAAAGTACATAGTTTTGTATATACCCAGGTGTGGTTTATGCTATAGAAAATGTTTAATCTTTTTTTATTTTTTGGGAAAGTAATTGAGATAGTTTTAATGTATTAGTTAAGTACATAGTTTGTGTTTGGTCAGTTGGAGATTGGAAAAGATGGGATTTTTCTGAATTAGAAGAGGTGCTAGCTAAGGGATTTTTTTTTTAATATTCAGAGTGTGGTTTTTGCTAATAGAAAAATAATTTATTTATTTTTGTTTGGAAAGTAATTGAAATAGTTTTGATGTATTGTTGAGCTTGTTTTGGGTTTTGTTGAAGTATATAGTTTGGGTTTTGTTAGTTGGAGATTGGAAAAGATGGAATTTTGTTGAATTACCAAGGGATTTTTTTTTGTATTCAGGTGGGTTTTGCTAATAAAAATATTAACTTTTTTAAAGGGGGAAAGTAATTGAAATAGTTTTAGGTATTGTGGAGCTTGTTTTTTGTTGTTGGTGTTGTTTAAGTTAGGTACATAGTTTGAGTTTTGTTAGTTGGAATTTTGAAAAGATGGGATTTTGTTGAATAATTATCAATTTATAGCTGTTTTTTCTAATTGAATATTGTATGCTTTAATTTTGTCAATAGAAGGAACCAGGATATACTGTAAGGAAAAGATTAATTAAAATAATGGTGAAAAAGATAAATGTGGCGGAATGGGAGTAATAAACTTTTTCTGTCACAAATTAGTTCTTTCATTGCTTAGTAGGATTTAGGAGGAAGAAATTGATGATTTTGCTTGATAATGAATACCCAGGTTTGGTTTTAGCTTCTTTTTTTTCCTTTTAGAAACCAAATTAAATAGAGGTTTTACAGGTATAGGTGATAGGTCCAATTAGAGCACAAGATAAAAAAATTGTCGTGTAGGGAATTTTGTAGTGCCAAACTATCTCCGAATTTGTTGTAGTGGTGGTTCATGCGAAGTAGATGGAACACAAACAGCCATAGAGTGCAAAACTGTATCACTTCAAAATTGTATGGAATTTGATTTTGGAGATTTGGAAAGTTACATGGTAGTCCTTGCAAAAGATCAAAATATATAGACTGGTGCTATACAAAACAATAATCCTATATAGAGGTTATCTAATGTTGCCACATCAAAATTGTGTTTTTTCTCAATAACTCTCTCCTTGGTCGCGGAACCAGGATTAGCTCTGGGGGCGCTTTTGGAATTCATATATGTAAACATTTTGTGCGTCAGACTGTAATTATCCGAATTTGCAGTAAGTACACTCTGGTACACATGGTTTTTCAACTTAATTGTTTGGCAAAGGTATGCTTAGGAATTTACCGTAAAAGAAAAAGGTAAACTTAAACAGTTTACACTTCAACAATTTTCTAGTGAAGTCCTCAAAAAGCTTGGTAATTCAATGGTTCTAAAGAGTAAGTCTCATTTCACAAATAAGCCTAATTTCCTATTTGAGCTTTGATTGTGTTATTGAACAAATGATGGGCAGTGAGTCTTTTGATTTTATTTTTTCTTCTGTCTTTTTAATTCTTGATTGCCTTGCATGGTGTTTTGTTTCATACATGTGTGTATTAGCTTTTTACGTATGAGAATGATCGCCTCGTTCAGTCAGTACCATTTACTTTCGTTAAGTGCTTCTGTTTATGTATATCTATCAGTAATACATTTTATAAAGAGTAATTAAAATTAAACTCCTAGTATGATTCATATTCATGCTATTGTGTATATGTCTCTTTTTTTTTTTAACAAACCTCAATAATCTGACAGATTTTGTAATATTTCTTGGGGATGTATTGACTGCTAACAACATACCGATAGCAAATGCAAGTTTGTATTGAGATTTAGCCACCTCAGCAACGAGATCTAGGGGCATATCATGGGCTAGAGTTTTTGGAAACCATGACGATGCATTATTTGTATGGCCAATTGAGTGGTTTTCTAAATCTGGGATTCCACAACTTCATTGTCCGTCGGCCAATATGTCTTTCTCAGGTGAATTCAAAATTACAGTTTTGATATATTTCTTGGTACATAATATAAAGTCAACATAAAAAACGGTTGCATCAATACTGTATTTAACACATAACGAAGTGGTGCATCCGTGTCTGCATGTGTGTGTTGTGAGTGCAATGCACACACACACACACATACACGCGTGTATTTGTGTGCGTGTCTATGCATGTGCGTACACGTATGTATACACATCACTCACCCATACATTCGCACTTACACTGTTACACACACACATCCGCTTACACAAAACTACCCATTGCTTTTCTCTCTAGTGTTGGTTGGTTCGTTCTCTGAGAATTGCTATTTTTTTTCAAAATTTGATCGGTAGCTGTTGTAGTTACTGTATATTAGCCCGTTCAAAATCAATTATACAGAATACATACCAAGTTCTAACCTTTTTAAGAAACTCGTCCTTCTTTAGGTTGGTTAATTGCTTTTTATTATGTGTTCTAGAACAAATCATGTTTTTGAATGTAGGTGTTTGATATTTTCTTTGTTTTGTGTTGGTTTTTGATCAAATTTTAGATGAGCAAGATTGTAGCTTTCAAGGGACATCCCGTCTGGATTTGATGAAAAGTGAGATAGCAAAGAACATGTTATCATACTCAAAAATTGGCCCCAAAGAGCTTTGGCCTAGCGTATCTAACTATGTTCTTCAAATTTCTTCACCAAACGATCCTCATTTACCAGTGGCTTTCATGTATATTTTGGATTCTGGTGGTGGGTCCTACCCAGAAGTTATATCAAATTCTCAAGCAGATTGGTTTAAGCATATGTCTCAAGAGCTCAAACCTAATTCCAGGTAATTAACTAAAAGAATGATAACTGTCCTTTTGCCTAATGTGTCATTTAACTGTTATCTCACAAGAGTTCATTAAAAGGTCTGAAAGGGCTCTAGTTTTTTATCATCTCAAGTGGCTAAGAGGGTTGTACAGAGTTTATTAGATTATTCATAGAATTGATATAATTAGATGTAGGAACTTGATTATATTACAAAAAACAGCAGTGAATGTATCGCGGATATTGGCGATGATTATATAACAATGTATATTTTGCGGTTTGTTGTTTTGAATACTGTATAAATAGAAGCCATGCAACCAACTTGATTATCAGTATAGAATCTCTTTTATTTGTAATTGTAAAGTTTTCTGGAGTGTTTTCTAGTCGGCCTTCATTTTCGTTTTTGTTCATTACATTTTAGCTGAACAGAGAAACCAATTTGGGTATAATTTGATTTCTAAAAACTGAATAAAAACTATTTGTTGGTCTCTTGGTTTGATAAATTTGTTAGAATTGATAAGGGAAACTGGATAGGATTGGCCATATGATATATTGATTTTTTTTTAATTTATCCTGTCCTGGTTCCCTTTCTGCATTTTATTATTTTGAGAAATTTGGATTTTGTGTTTTGGTCTAGTGTCCCTGAGATAATCTTCTGGCATATACCAAGTAAAGCTTTTAAGAAGGTGGCACCAATGTTTTTGTCGTTTTCATCTTGTGTGGGCTCCATTAACAAAGAGAGGGTTGCTTCTCAAGAAGCCGAAATGGGCATTATGAAACTTCTTGAGAAAAGGCCTTCTGTCAAGGTGAGATACACATTTGTGTAGATACGAAAATTCTAGCATTAGCATCCCTAAACCAATGGGTCTGCTTGGTAATGTTACTTCTATGTGGGATTCATTTTTCTTGTCAAACTTAGCTATTTCTATGGGGGATTCATTTTTCTTGGCTTTTCTAATTATTCCTTGTCGATTTATTTTTGAATTTCAAATATTACAGAATAACACAACTAAACTGGTCTACGATTACAAATTATATTACTATTTGTTTGTGCTGGATTTACCTTATTTCCAAATACTACTAGATAATGAATAATGACACATAATGAATAATACTAGTGTCACGCCCCGGATTTGGGTAAATCCGGGTCGTGAATATAAATTAAAATAAAAAGGGAAAAGTTAAAATAACGAAACATGCGGAATGCCATTCGATAAAATGCCAATCAATAGAACCAAATAAATACTTCAGGCCATGCCGATAATCACATTTGATTCCCTGAGTTGGCCTAAGGGTAGCCAACGGTGTTCAAATGTGACAACACAAACAAAACAGCACGTTTTAGAAAATTTCGGCATGAGCTTCGCATATCTATTTGTTTCCAATAAATTAGACCTGTTTGACAACAAAACATATAACAAAATCGCAAAGCGATTATCACTAATTCAACATGAATAAGTCAAATTCAACCCAGCTGACATTATATACAATAACGCAATCTAACATATACAAATGTACATGATAGGTTACTTAACCAAAAGAAAAACATTCACGTTTCAAACGCTTACTAAGCGGACAAAGTTCAAAATAAGAAAACACCAAAAAGAGTAAACAAAAGAGTAGCGTGCACGCGATAAGGTGTAATATGACAATGATCATCAGACAAGAGCTCTACACCTCTCCACCGTCTCCGTCAGCACCTGTACATCGATCGTAACAAAATGTACAAAAAAAACAAGGAAAGGAGGTAAGAAAACAATCTCGCTTTAAAAACGGCGCGTGCTACTAAGCACGCACACATAATCCTAACATGACAAATATGATATCTTGGCAAATAATGACAAAGGCAATTGCACTAAAAACACATCAACAAATATAACTCGCAACACAAGTAAATGAACATATAATCAAGATCAACTGAATTAATAATAAAACAAAATAAAATAAAACACAACAAAATAAAACAAGACTCAACAAAACACAAAGTCGGGATTGCCTCACATGTACCCACTTTTAGAGCCACTCTGCCCTAGGACCCAAAGTGCAATGGTTCCCTCACCCATATTCTGACACTAAAATGTGACCAAAAGATATGGGGCCGGCTTTAAGGGGACTAACCCTATGGTACCGATATACCTAATCCTTGCGCAAGTTTTCGGGATCTCACCGTAAGCTGACACAGCTCCGCCTTAACAGTTGGTACTGCAATCCCTAAAATAAACATAAAAGACTCCGAATACCAAACACGAAAACCGTAAACTCCACAATAAAACATAAAACACACTTTATAATATTCGATGTAATTAAATAAACATATCACCACAAAAATATACACGGTATCACCACTATCACACTTTAAAAAAAATATTTAATCAAATAACACATTTAAATCACCTTATTATAAAAATAGTAAAATCGCCATACATAACATAATCACCATAAACAATATGATTAGCATAAATAAAACCATGGAAGCATGTTACACATACACAATACAATAACATGATGCAATACACACTAACCAACCAACTAACCATTTACATAGCCTAGAATACAACAAACAACACATAAAAACCGCCTTTAAAGCGAAACTATATTCTTCCCCCTTACCTATACAAACGAGAGCTCGTTTGTAAAAATATCCAACCTCGAACCGAAAACCCACCGAACAATCAAAGCTAGATATGGACAGCCCACTAATCGCCCTCAAGTAGTCCCTAAACGTAATTAGAACGAGCTACGGATCAATAAAATTGATGTAAATTCGGATTAGGGTAAAGCCCTAAAAAACGACCTTTTATAAAAGTGAAAATTGGAGGAAAAGACTTACACGGATAGATAGGGTTCGAAGAGTAGATTAAAAAAATGTATTTAATCGTGAAAAACGGAGTCCGAACGCACCCGAAACGGAACCAAACCCCGGATGCCCGAAACCCGAGAAAAACCCACGCACCGCCAAACTCGCCGATCAGACCTGACCAGTCCTTTCCGGCGACCTAAACCCTTTCTCCGGCGTTCGTCTCTCTCTCTCATCTTATCTCTCTCCGTATATATATGTATATATGTATATATATGTATCTATGTATATATGTAATATGTATATGTATATATTTATATATATTTAGGTTTTAATAAACTAATTTACCAACTAGTCCACCTCTTTATTAAATAATACAAGTCACACCCACAACTATCATATGTACCACATATACAAACATTTCACATAAATACGTAATCACTCACAAAACTAAATATCACTATCTTATTACTAAAAGTAATAATAAACTACAAAATTTCCGAGACGTTACAACTAGATTGAAAAGTGTTTTAAAACCCTAACCGACATACAATGAAAAAGTCGTCTAAAAGATAAATTAAATAAAAAAATTGTGTTATTACTCCATATAATAAGACTAATTACATTATTAATGGTCCTGATAGTTTACATTCAGACGAGTGGCCCCCAACGTTTCTTCGCATTAAACCAACTGAGATATTTTCGGTTTACAAAGGCCGTTGCCAAAAAAATTAAGATAGTTTCCACTAAGATTCTATGTTTTTATTTGAGTTTTTATTGTATTGTAATATTTGATTTTAATTTATCAAATACTAATTTGTCTAATATATAATATAAAAAAAATTAGTTATTGAAAATGTAACATGTAACTCTCAATTTTCTAATATAACGGTGATCAATTTAACTTTATAATGTACTATCGTTGGGATAAAATGGCGACCCAATATTTTTACAATTATTTGTCTAGTTCGTATACAACTTCACCTAGGCTTGAATCCTACTTCACCATAATCCATATTATTACGATGCTATCGTAATGGTAATTGTTATCATACTATTGTATTTTTTGTAACATATTATTGCTCAAATAATATGTTTTTCCAATTATTTCGTGAGTATTTCCCCCAGTGGACCCACTGGAATGCTCACCACATACACTCAGTTTTTGGTCTTTTCTTTGTAGCTTCATTTCCATTATTATTGCTCTGTCTTTTTCCATTACTTTTCCTTCTTCACTCTTTCCCCATTATATTATATTGATTGACGATTTATTTCTGAAATTCAAAGCCCATAATAATAAAATTTAATTGGTGTAGAACAAAATATTAGTGAGTGTTTTCTGTGTTTGGTTTGGATTCTCCTCCTCAGTTTCTAACTTGTAAGTTCCAAGTCTTATATTTTACTTGTTATTTTGCTTATTTACTTCTCATAAATGTATGTAACATGAATTGAAATCAATAGCATAAACAAGGATGGTTGAAACCCGCGAAACTGCCTTCCCTACTCCTAATAACTCCTTTTTGTGTTATGATGTCATAAAAGTATTAGTTACGAATAGCATAAACAAGGATGGTTGGAATTTGCCTACTAGAAAAGTATTAGTTACGAATCAGTTAATACTTACCAACACAAAAGGTCATGGTACCAACTGAAACTGTCTTAGTTACTAAATAATTGATATACATCGACTGAAAATGCCTTAGTTACTAAATAATTACTATACATCGACTGAAAATATATCAATTACAAATCAGTTGGTATGACTTAATAACAACGAATTTAGTTGTTATTTAAGTTACTATTGAATGACTACTAAATCAGTTGCTAAATTTAGTTGCAATTTGGACATTTTCTTGTAGCTTGCCTTCACTCTTTTCTTATTTGTTGCTTGACAATTCATTTATGAAATTCAAAGCCCAGAATAACAAAATTAAGTTGGTCTAAAGCAAACAGAAAAGCAGTACTTGTTTGTGTTGGATCTTCCTCATAAATGTTTTGCTTCTGTAATTTGAATCGAAATATATAGAAGATGCAAAGATGCATTAAAAGAGTTGCATACCCACAGCTTATTTATTTACTTGATAAACAAATTTTTTATTACATACTCCTGAGCTACTTTTTATGTTATGATCGCTAGGTCAAGGTGTAATTAATCTGAAAACCAAAGCTTTAGAGAACATTATATTCTTTTTTCGGTTTTAATGTTTAGTGTGGCTCGGGATATACTAGAGCTGCAACATGCAATGTTACTTGAATTGTTTTAGTAAGATCGTGTGGAAATTCTGTGTAAAAAAACAATCGTAGTTAAGAATAATATAGTTTAAGGACCGGCAACATTAACCGATATCCAAAGTCCGGTCTGAATTTTATATTGGGTATACCCGGTCCGAGTTGTAAGGTTTTGGATTGGATTATTGACTATGGATTTAAATTTCATGTCCAAAAACAAATCAAAAATTCCGAAACTTGAAAAAGTCACATAACTACCCGAATTTATAATAACGATGTAGATTTCATGCTCTCTACATATATATTAAATAGCATAAAAAATGATTAAAAAGATAAACAACAAATGTTTTTTCCCATTATATTATTAGTACAAACATTTTGTTGTTAGCCTATTCTTGTTAGTTTTCTGGTTAGATCTGATAAACATTTTATGATTTTTATTTTTCAATTTGAATATGTAAAGGCAGGAAAAGGATCTAAAGAGAAAGGAGGCTTTTAGAATGGCAGAAATCGCTATTGCTATTTCGGGGAAAGTTAGTAAACTCTTGATTGCTCCAATAGGACGACAGTTCGGTTACTTATTTAAATTTACTGGAAATGTTGAGACTCTTGAAAATGAACAAAAGAAGCTGCGAGATTTGAAAAACGATGTTGAAGACGAAGTGAAAGTTGCTAGAAATAATGTGGACACTATTTTGAATACTGTTGAAACCTGGTTAAAAGACGTGGATTCGGTTGACGACAAGGCACAGAGCATTGTTGAAGAGAAGGCTCGATTTCCGAAAGGATGTTTTAACAATTGGTGTTTAAATTTGAAGTCACGTTATGTTCTAAGCCGAAGGGCAAATAAGAGAACTAGAGACATCATTAAGCTGCAACAAGAAGGAAAATTTCCAAAAGTATCATCACCAGCACCTCCCACTCCATACGTGGGTCCTACATCATCCACATCTTTTGAATCTCGAGAGTTGATTATCAGAAAGATTATTGAGAAATTGAGGGATGAAAATATTAACATAATTGGATTATGTGGGATGGGAGGGATAGGTAAGACAACAATGGTGAATGATGTTTTCAAAAGGGTGAAGGAAGAAAATATGTTTGATGACTACGCCATGACAGTTGTGAGCCAAAGGGCAGAAATGATAAATGTAGAGAGAGATATCGCAAAAATGTTGGGTCTAAAATTTGAGGAAAATAATCCTCAAATTTTAAGAGCTAGTCGTTTAAATCAAAGACTAGACGGCAAGAAAGTTTTGATTATAGTGGATGACGTTTGGAAGCAGTTTGATCTTCAATCCCTAGGTATTACTTTGCAAGATGGTCAAAGTAAGTGCAAAATTGTTTTCACCTCAAGAGATAAAGACCTATGGATGGATTTCGGGAGTAGAAGACACGGGTTGTTGCTTGATCCCTTAACACACAGTGAATCGTGGAAGCTTTTCACTGAGAAGATAAGAAATTTCCTGGATGACAATTCCGAGTTTGTACCGATAGCAGAAGACGTTGTGAAGGAATGTGCAGGTCTTCCCCTGGCCTTGGTAACTTTAGGAAGTGCACTTCTTGGAAAAAGCAAACCTGTTTGGAACGATACTTTATTAAAACTAAGAACAATATCAAAAACGGAAGACAAAGTACACGAGTCCATAAGGCTGAGTTATGATTACTTAGACGACGAGGAAGCAAAGTCGTTGTTTCTTCTTTGCAGCCTGTTTAAAGAAGATTCTTTTATTGTTGTCGAAAGCTTGGTCCATATGGGATGGGGATTACGGTTGTTCAAAGGAATCAACAGAGTTGAAGCAGCAAGAAACAGAGTTTTTGCATTAGTTGAACACCTACAATCTCGTTGCTTATTATCGATAGAGTCAACTGGTTACAGAGCACGAATCAAAGTTCACGATGTCTTTCGTGATGTATCAAAATCCATTGCTTACACTGAGAAAGGTTCATTAGTAATAGAGAATGGTGTTACTTTGGAGACATCAGTAGAGGAGAGCTTTGTAGAGCATTGCACTTGGATTTCAGTTATATCACAGGAAAATGAGGAGCTTCTGCCATTAGTACAATTCCCCAAACTGAAGCTTTTACTATGTAATAACACAAGCGTACAGATCCCTGAGAGTTGCTTTGAGGGGATGGTCAAACTTCAAGTTGTTGTTATTTCCGGTGGTTATATCGTTCTAAAACTCCCCTCATCACTCCAATATCTTACAAGCTTGCATACATTGTGTCTCGGAAATTTTAAGTTGGAGAGCTACTCAACAATTAAGTATTTACGGAATTTGGAGATCCTCTACATTGCAGATCCATTTATTGAGGAATTGCCCAACGAAATTGGTCAATTGTCTAAATTAAGGCTGTTGGATATGTCGGGTTGTAATAGTTTGGAAAAAGCCCCACCTGGAATCATCTCAGGTCTAAGCAGTCTGGAGGAATTGTACCTGGGAGAACTTAATATTGATTGGGGAGCAGATAAAACAGAAGAAGGCAGAATTGCAGTCCGTAGAGAATTTGAGTCTTTGTCCAATCTGCGTATTTTTCATATTGTGATACCGGATCCTGGATTTTTACCAAGAACTCCAGTGTTTAGGGACCTGAAGAAGTACAAATTCCATATAGGACATTACCAATACATCGAAGATTATACTTATTACTCTCAAAACTTTGAAAGGATATTATCAATCTATGACGTAGATTTGGATAAAGACTTCAATTTTCTTGTATACAACGCGGAGGTGTTACTGCTAACGGGAAAGACAACGAAACGTTTGGTGTATGAGCTAGTACAGAGGGCATCTCAAATTATCAGATGTTTGGTAATTCGGGACACAGAAACTCCAGAATATCTAGCCGATGCGACAGATCCTAGAAAAACACCGTGTTTAGTTTCTAAGACGGAGTCGTTAACACTCGATAGTCTAAACAATTTGCAGCAGATAATTAATGGCCCACTCGTGGCCGAGAATATAGCAAAGTTAAAAGAACTTGTCGTGCTCAAATGTAGACGGCTGAGGAATATCTTTTTGCTGTCAAATGCGTTAGATATTCTGCATCTTGAAAAACTTCATGTTTCTGACTGTGAAAACATGAAAGAGGTATTTTTTTGGGAGGGAAGAGAAAAAGACTCAACCAGCAAGTTACAGTTCCCTAAATTAGTTGATTTGAAGATCGGTGGTGAATCTCTCGTATGCTTCTGCAAAGGGGCAAAAGAAATCGAATTTGATCAGCTAGAAAGTTTGTCTCTTATGGATATCGAGTCCATAATCTCAATTTCAGATGAAAATTGCGCTAATCTCTTTTTTCTTTCAAAGGTACACCCCTTTAATTATTATTTCTTCCTTGCGAATTCCACCAAAGCTGTTTTGTTTTTGTTGTCTTTTGTTATCCATAAAACCTAACTATCAACTTTTTTATAGCAGTAGTATCAAAAAATGGTTTAATGACCCCAACTACATGCGTTAACAAAATGGGAAACAAAGTACTGATATTAACAATTGAGGCACCGAACTATATATTTTTTCATAAATTGGGGACCTTCATCAATTTAATTAGACGGAAGTTAAGTTTAATTTACATTTCAATCCAAAATTTTATAAAACATGTGAATTTAACCCGAAAAGTTTATAATTTTACATTTTTAACATATTCATAAACAAATAGTTACATATACATACTCATACATATACATAAAAAGAAGAAATACACAATTTATATATATATAAATTCAATTTTTTTTGAATAAAAAATACATATTTTTAGAAAAATTAACTTATTTTTGGAAAAAAAATAACTTAATTTTTATAAAAATTATTTTTATAAAAAAATTAATTTTGTATTTTATGTATACGTATGAGCATATATATGTAACTATTTATGAATAAGTATTCTAAAAATGTAAATTTATAAAAAAAAATTGTATTTCTAAATATGGTATGTAAATTTATTGCTAACTTCATCAGTGATATTTTGGGCCGTAGGTTCTCTTTCCCAAATTGGTGACGATGAAACTTTATACACTGAAGAAGATGAAGGAGATATGGTGTGGGCAAATTCAGTCTGGGTATTTCAATAATTTGTCTTATCTTGATATCAAGAAATGTGACAGTCTGGAGTACGTGTTCAGCCCTGACATGGCCAGATACCTTGTGCATCTCCAAACTGTCTATATAGAAAACTGCCCTAATTTAAAGGAGATAGTAAATGGCCCACTCATGATCGGGAGTTTGTTGAAGCTAGAATACATTAATGTAAAGAGCTGTAACCAATTGAGGAATATCTTCCAGCTATCAACTGCAGTGGACACTGTGAATCTTACAAAATTACATATCATTGATTGTGGAAGCATGGAAGAAGTAATAAGTTGGGAGGGTAGACCACAAGATTCAACTAACAACCTACTCTTCTCTAATTTATATTATTTGGTTATCATAAATGCATCATCTCTAGTATGCTTTTGCATAGGGGCTATGCAAATTGAATTTCAACATTTAGAATGTTTATACCTCAAAGATATACCGGCAATCGAGTGCTTAGTTACCATTTCAAAGGAAAATTCTTTGAAATCCTTCTTTCCACACAAGGTATACAGTAAAATATATATATTTATATATTTGAGAAAAGATATACATGTATCACCAAAAAAATCAATCCAAACACCTAAATCTAAGAAATTATTTTCGACAGTTGAGATTTTTTTTTTTTTTTTGTGTGGATATATTATCTCTCTCTCTAAACTTTATAAGAAAAACAGAAATCATAGACATCAGTACCCAATATGTGACAATGTTTGATTTATTAAAACATTTGGGTTTAGATTATCATTCGTTTTCACATCTTATTTTTAAAATCATTTAGTTAATATCCCTTTCCCATTTCCCAGTTTAATTGCTCTTTTAAAAACAGTTCTCAACACTAGATGATTGTAAAATAGAATATTAATTGCTATATATGAAAAAGGGTAAATAAGATGTTATCATTCTATAATTAGTGCTATTGAATTGATTTTATATGACAATTCCTTATTTCAGACGGCAGTTGGAGAAAGGTGAAAAGCTATTATGAAATAATGAAATATTGTATGTTTTGGCTCTTTCATACTAAGTTTGGTCTACAGATTTTCTTTCCCAAACTGACGAGGATGATTCTTTCTAAATTGAAGAACATGAAGGATATATGGTGTGGTCAACTTCAGGCTGGGTCTTTCAATAATCTGTCCACATTGCTTATCGAGGAATGTGACAGTCTGGAGTACATGTTCAGCTCTTGCACGGCCAGATATCTTGTGCATCTTCGTCAACTTGACATATTTTCATGCAAGGATCTAAAAGAGGTCGTTTCGGCTAAAAAGGAAGTAGATGGAATTGAGGAATACACACGGAGCATTTTCCCTAAATTAGAGGAAGTTAGACTCTATAAACTGCTATCACTCGAAAGATTTTACCACTTAGCTAATGAGATTACATTCCCTAAGCTAGTTTATGTCGACGTACTAGACTGCCCTGCATTTAAATCATTTTCTCCTGGATTTGTATACACTCCAATTCTCGATCATGTGAAGCTCTATGAGGATACTTATCGAATGAAAGAAGAAGAAAAGGTAACGATGTGGAAGGGTGATCTTAATAGCACCATTCAACATCTACATGAAGATGTAAGCTATTTTTTACGTTGTTGTTCATTGCATAGCTGAATAGAATCGTCGATATTTACTCTAATTTAAATTCCTTTCACAGCAGCAGCAACGACGACGACAAAACAAACCAGAAGATGAAGAAGAAAGTGGTGATGAAAAGGATATCAAAGAAGAAAGTTGAGTGATTATGCGGGTTGATTGTCTCTATTTATTTCTATTAGGCGGGTTGTTACAAAATTCAGATACAAATGAAACTAAAGAGCATCTTTTATTCCAAGTCGATTTAAGTGGGGTGAAGGTAAACCTGAACTAAGCTACTAATTATTGAATTTAATTAAACAGCTGCTACATATATTTAACTTTCAACATAATTAAAACAAACAGCAAGATTTAGTAGTAAACGTTAGCATTTTTCCAATGCATATATATTGTTATATAAACCGTTGGTGATCTTTACATACAGTTGCAGTATGAGACTATGTATTAATAGTATCATTTTACATACAAAATCACCAAGTAAAAATGTGCAAAACATAGAAATGTAAGTGAAGCTTGAGCCACTCTTTTTATGTATATCTATCAGTAATACATTTTATAAAGAGTAATTAAAAATAAACTCCTAGTATGATTCATATTCATGCTATTGTGTATATGTCTCTTTTTTTATAAAGAGTAATTAAAAATTAACAAAATAATTAAATAACAAAAATTTCAAAATAAAGCTTTTAAGAAGGTGGCACCAATGTTTTTATCGTTTTCATCTTGTGTGGGCCCCATTAACAAAGAGAGGGTTGCTTCTCAAGAAGCCGAAATGGGCATTATGAAACTTCTTGAGAAAAGGCCTTCTGTCAAGGTGAGATACACATTTGTGTAGATACGAAAATTCTAGCATTAGCATCCCTAAACCAATGGGTCTGCTTGGTAATGTTACTTCTATGTGGGATTCATTTTTCTTGTCAAACTTAGCTACTTAAAACAATTGGTCACTATTAGCTTAATCTTGTTACGTAAGTTTTTCTCCTTTGTACTCGACCTGATTATTAGTAGCTAATATCTGCTAGCGAGGGTGAGGTTATATGATGTAAGTCTTCAAGAAACCTTCTTCATTAGTACGAAATTCAAGATGTGTCATACTCCATATAAAATTGTGTTTGGAGTGATGATATATAAAATAGCGTCTTTGTTTCTCTTAAAAAAATAAAACTTTCTATTTGATAAAATTCCATTTAGATTGTAAATCTGTGTAAATTTTCATATTGTTCCCGTGCAATTTTGTCTTATACTTTTGCCTATCATTTACCCTTACCTCACGTTGTAATTGATGACAATGGGAACAACGATGATTATGGGGTAGAGGGTGATGTAGAAAAGTTTAAAAGTGTTTATTCTACCAAAACTAATGTTGAAAAACGGCGCATGAAAACACAACTCCGAGAGATAACCTTATCATCTAGAACATCCATGAATGATCATGAAGTGAGACAAACTAGGGGGAAACCTAGAACTAGTAAGAGAGATAAGTCAGGATAGGAGTATGTGGAGGAAGAGAGTGCTGGTGCTAATAGAGATAAAGGCAAGGGTAAAGCGGAAGAAACCCCGGAGGTAAATGTCAACCGAACTAGAAGGACGCGAAAACCGACAAGTAATCCCACCACCACTATGCAAAGCTTCCCGTACAGTGACCAAATATGCCCCATGTTACATAATTACATCGATACAGTTTATGATGTGCGTGGAGATGGTAACTGTGGGTTCCGAGTAATTGCAAAAGTGATGGGTAAAGAAAATGGGAAAAATGATTGGTACACAATTAGATGTGAGTTGTTTCAAGAGATTCAACAAATGAAAGGGGTTTATTATGATTTGTTTAACAATCTCGAATTTGAAGGTTATGGATATGATTATATTCTATCTAGTTTAAATTTTTATCATCCTGCCCCTTGGAACAAATGGATGAGATTTCCATCTTATGGTTTTTTAATTGCATCTCATTATAATATCCTAATTATATTGTTGTCATTAATGCGAGACAAAAATGGATTATTACGCACGTGGAACGCCACTTTTTTACCTCTTTATACTGGGCCTCCTCCTGGAACGACATATTACATTCCTGCTGTAATGGTGTACGTCAACAATTGCCATTATGCTGAAGTTATTCCTAAAAAAGGGATCTTTCCAATGCCACGTATTATAGCACGATGGGAAAATATGCGCACTGAAGCTGCTGAGCCATGGAAGAAACTTTTTCGAGCAAATTTCAACTTATACATGACGCTAGAAAGGCAATTGGGAAAGCAAATTCTAACTGAAGAAGAAGCTGTAAACTTAGCAAGTCCATAATTAGATTTTTTATTTTTATTTTTATGTAGAGTACTCTTTTCCAAGTTGTTGCAAACTGCTTTTGATGAGACTCAAATAAAAATATGTGATTTATCATGTTTAACTAATATCTTTTATGAAATTTAGTTAATGTTTGCATATTAAGTTAATTTATTTTATAACATTTATATAATTTATCATTGTTTCATTCAAAAAAATTGGGAATTGGCACCAAATTGGTAATTTACTTAATGTTTCATATTGATTTAATTTCTAATATATGAACTCATAGATACGGGTAAAATACAAAATAATTGTAAAAAAAAAAAAAAAAAAAAAAAAACAAGTGTTGAAAAACACCCCAAGGTAGCATACTGCAGCTCTAATAACTATCTCCTATGTATATGGAAATGGATAATTTTAAGTGTTTCATATTGCTTACTTGACCTACTAAAACTTGCAAAAATAGTGAAAGTAAAAGGATCAATAGATATCAACTTCTACACTTCACAAAAAGACAACATGAGAAACCAATTTTTGAAAATCCACTCAAGTTAACGTATTGCAGCTATAATAATTTCGTATGTATATGAAAATACATAATTTCAAGCGTTTCATATTCATTCTTTGACCTACTAAAACTCACAAAAAGTGTGAAACTCAAAGGATCAATAAATATCAAGTTATACATTTCACAAAATGGCAATCAAATGAACCAACTTTTGAAAAAGCACCCAAGTTACCAATATTTTATCTTTTTTTTCTTTCTTTTTTTAATTCTAGTTTCTTTTTAAAAAAGTATTTTTTTCCATTTTATCTCAAGCGTGCACTTCTATTCTAACTTTTTGGCCTGTTTGATAAAATAATTGTGATTTTTGGTTTATCTAGAAGTGCATGTCTCTGGTGCAAATCTCTATCGTGTCACCTTAATTATTTGGATATATACAAATAGCTAAATTAATAAATTGTGAAAATGTAGTCTAACCAAATTAGTACTAAAATATTATAGAATGATGTCATGCAAAATTGTTAATCACATTATTTTGGGAATATTCGCCCAGTGGACCGATCGAACATTCTCAGCAAGTACAAAACTTTTGGTGGACCGATAAAATAATTGTGATTTTTGGTTTCTCAGCAAGTACAAAACATTCTCAGCAAGTAAACCTTTAAAAATTATCCATAAGCTTGCGATGCGTTTCATCGGCGGTTCTATGCTGAAACACTTGACCAGCTGGAAAAACTGAATCTATTAACGTTAACAATGGGAGTTTTTGATATTCTGTTATAAAAATCAGGGGAAAAGAAAGTCATGATCTGATCTTTCACCCTCTTCCCATATTCTTCTACTGTACAACAAACAAGGTTCTCAAACATTTAAAGAGATGGACACCGAGAATTGACATATTACATTACTAAAAATTAGATAAACAAGGCATCCAGAATGCAGCTTACAAAAGCTAATAAAGTTTTACATGATTAATAATAGATGGCTACCGAGACATTAGCAGTAGATACTAGTACAAAACATCGGTTCAAGTCCAACTACTATAACAACTACTAGTGAAATATAAGTTCACAGTGGTTTATAAAAGTCTAAGATAAAAATAAGCTAAGCCTAAAGGTACACTACAGTAAAATTGCTATAATCTTGATCGACCTCTATGGGAAACAAACCAACATGCACATGTTCATAACATCAAATTCTGGATATCATTTGTATTTTTCTTAAACAAACATGGAATAAACCCAAGCAATCTTATTGGAAAGATGAAAACCAAGCTTGTTCATTCACATCGCATATGCTATTAAACTTGTAAATCACACTTCTTTCTCCTTCAAGGCACCTTCCTTACCTCATATTGCCACACCTTTTTCTTTTCATATACATAAATTAACCTTCATCAAACACCTTACATATGTAATTCATAAAGCACCTTACAACCCACACCCCTGCTTTCCAGTTCCTACTAAGGGTCCGTTTGGTAACAGATTTTTTGGTCAAAAATCAGATTTTAAAAATCCACTGAAAAGCAAGATTTTAAAATTCTGGATTTTTTTAGCTTTTTCAGCCTAATGTTGTACTATACCAAAGAAAAACACAGGAAAACAACATGAACATATGCTTTTATATATAGATGCAAATAAAATTGGCTACGTGTATGATACAAATCAATGTAAGCTGCAAATAAAGTACTGTTACAAAATTTGGATTAATAGAAAAAATGACTAATCTCTTGGTTCAGTTGGTGATGTCAAATAAATCCTTTGGGATGGTGAACAACTGTGAAGCAAGAAAACTTGAAAAGCCAATTATTTTTATGGTAAAATGCAAACGACCCCATGAACCATGTGTATTTTGCGGATAACCACCATGTACGTTGAGTATTTTTCCTATTGACTGTTTAAATTTTGCAAATAACGCTCATGTTCATCTTTAATATTGCATAACTTCGTATTTATTAGTCCGCTTTGAACTATTTTATTTATATGCATGAATGAAATGACAAAATATCCGTAAAAATGAATAATTGGATCTATGTACGATGGGATCATGGAACCCTACGACCAAGACTTCAGTTTTGGTTTGATCTGTAATCACATAGAATTAAATAAAGGGCGGTGCAGATTCTGTAACGTCTCGGAAATTTTGTAGTTTATTATTACTTTTAGTAATAAGATAGTGATATTTAGTTTTGTGGGTGATTACGTATTTGTGTGAAATATACACGTGTTATATGAAATTTGGTGTATAATAGTGGTGGGTGTGATTTGTATTATTTTATAACTAAGTGGACTAGTTAGTAAATTAGTTTACTAAAACCTATATATATATATATATATTACATATACAGATATTACATATACATATATACATATACATATACATATTACATATTACATATATACATAGATACATATCTATATATATAGAAGAGAGAGAAAGATAAGAGGAGAGAGAGAGACGAACGTCGGAGAAAGGGTTTAGGTCGCCGGAAAGGACTGGTCAGGTCTGATCGGCGAGTTTGGCGGTGCGTGGGTTTTTCTCGGGTTTCGGGCATCCGGGGTTTGGTTCCGTTTCGGGTGCGTTCGGACTCCGTTTTTCACGATTAAATACATTTTTTTAATCTACTCTTCGAGCCCTATCTATCTGTGTAAGTCTTTTCCTCCAATTTTCACTTTTATAAAAGGTCGTTTTTTAGGGCTTTACCCTAATCCGAATTTACATCAATTTTATTGATCCGTAGCTCGTTCTAATTACGTTTAGGGACTACTTGAGGGCGATTAGTGGGCTGTCCATATCTAGCTTTGATTGTTCGGTGGGTTTTCGGTTCGAGGTTGGATATTTTTACAAACGAGCTCTCGTTTGTATAGGTAAGGGGGAAGAATATGGTTTCGCTTTAAAAGCGGTTTTTATGTGTTGTTTGTTGTATGCTAGGCTATGTAAATGGTTGGTTGGTTAGTATGTATTGCATCATGTTATTGTATTGTGTATGTGTAACATGCTTCCATGGTTTTATTTATGCTAATCATATTGTTTATGGTGATTATGTTATGTATGGCGATTTTACCATTTTTTATTTGAAAAAGAATTGTGAACAAAAATGTGACGGTGGTGATATAGTGCGTGATATTTATTTTATTTTCGTTTGGTGGACTTTACCATTTATGTTTTTGGGAGTCTTTTATATTTATTTTAGGGATTGCAGTACCAAGTGTTAAGGCGGAGCTGTGTCAGCTTACGGTGAGATCCCGGAAACTTGCGCAAGGATTAGGTATATCGGTACCATAGGGTTAGTCCCCTTAAAGCCGGCCCCATATCTTTTGGTCACATGTTAGTGTCATAATATGGGTGAGGGAACCATTGCACTTTGGGTCCTAGAGCAGAGTGGCTCTAAAAGTGGGTACATGTGAGGCAATCCCGACTTTGTGTTTCGTTGAGTCTTGTTTTATTTTGTTTTGTTTTATTTTATTTTGTTTTATTATTAATTCAGTTATCTCGATTATATGTTCATTTACTTGTGTTGCGAGCTATATTGGTTGATGTGTTTTTCGTGCAATTGTCTTTGTCATTATTTGCCAAGATATCATATTTGCCATGTTAGGATTGTGTGTGCGTGCTTAGTAGCACGCGCCGTTTTTAATGCGAGATTGTTTTCTTACCTCCTTTCTTTGTTTTCTGTACATTTTGTTCACGATCGATGTACAGGTGCTGACGGAGACGGTGGCGAGGTGTAGAGCTCTTGTCTGAGGATCATTGTCATATTACACCTTATCGCGTGCACGCTACTCTTTTGTTTACTCTTTTTGGCATTTTCTTATTTTGAACTTGGTTCGCCTAGTAAGCGTTTGAAACGTGTATGTTTTTCTTTTGGTTAGAGTAACCTATCATGTACATTTGTATATGTTAGATTGCGTTATTGTATATAATGTCAGCTGGGTTGAATTTGACTTGATCATGTTGAATTAGTGATAATCGCTTTGCGATTTTGTTATATGTTTTGTTGTCAAACAGGTCTAATTTATTGGAAACAAATAGATACGCGAAGCTCATGCCGAAATTTTCTAAAACGTGTTGTTTTGTTCGTTTGTCACATTTGAGCCTCGTTGGCTACCCTTAGGCCAACTCAGGGAATCATATGTGATTTTCAGCATGTCTTGAAGTATTTATTTGGGTCTATTGATTAGCGTATTATCAAATGTCATTTTGCATGTTTCGTTATTTAAAATTTTTCCTTTTTATTTTAATTTATATTCACGACTCGGATTTACCCAAATCCGGGGCGTGACAGATTCAGAAAAACGTATCCCCCTAAATTTATCACAGAAATGATTAGTTGATAAACATCAATAGATAGTGCGTGTCTGCATGATTAACTTTTAAATATAGAGTATATTACATAGTAGTACAAAACACAAAGTTAACACCAAATCCCATTTATTTAATAAAAGGAATCAGGATTTTTGAATACATCCAAATAGCTAAATTGTGGAAAAGTTGTAGTCTAAACTTAATTAATAGTAAAAAAGTATAGATTGATGTAGTAATAAATAAATGTTTATTCCATTATTGAGCTAATATTCGCCCAGTGGACCCATTCGAAGATTATCAGCAAGTACCACACACTGACTTTTTGGTCTTTTCTTTGTATATTCATTTCCATATATATTGATCACTCTGTCTTTTCCCATTACTTTTCCTTATGTTATATTGATTGACGATTTATTTCTGAATTTCAAAGCCCAGAATAACAAAATATTAGTGAGTGTTTTCTGTGTGTTGGTTTGGATTCTCCTCCTCAGTTTCTAACTTGTAAGTTCCAACTCTTTCTTTCTTTCCCACTATATATATATATATATATATATATATATATATATATATATATATATTCTTGTTATTTTGCTTATTTACTCCTGATAAATGTATGTAACATGAATTTTAATAAAGGATGCTTTAAACAAAGATGGTTTTAAACACAGTTACACACCCAGAACTAATTTATAATGCTTATATGCTTGTAATATATATAGTATTACTATTATCTGTCTTTTGTTTATTTTCTTGTAATATACATTCTGAGGATTCGCCTACTTGTTGTTTCCTTATTTGTATGTTATGTTTGAAAAAGGGTAAAATGTGGAAAGTAACAAAAAATTTATTTATATTTTAAAAAAATGTCTCAATAAATTGGAACACCCCAAAAAAAAATACTGTCCCGATAAATTGGGACGGAGTTTCAATTTAGTAGCACTACGTGGAATAAAAATTATTCAAATGCCACAATGTTTTTTTAATGGTAAACACGTATATTTTATCCTTAAATTTTGTTAGAAACAATTTTAAATTATATTTACCAGTGATAGCTCGCGTCACCTGATTGTGTGGTACTCACACCGTAACAAAGTCTCAAAAAAAATAAAAATCAACGATATCTAATTCATTTAGTTAACCGGATAATTGAAACGATATTCCGTTTTCTATGTAACATAAAAAATAATGTTAATTACTCGTAATACTAATTATAGACCATGAAGTGTTTTTGTTGGTTTATTTTAAGGGTAATTAACTAGAGTTTTTCGTTCATGTGTTAGGTTTTTATTAGGCTTTGCTTTTTATTAGTTTAACTTATAAATTATAATTTAAGGATTTTCCCTTTTAATGTTGGATTTTTATTGGGATATATTATTTTTTATATCAATTTAACGGTGGTCAAAACAGTTTTTTTTTCTTGTTTATGGTATGTTTTTATTGGGTGAATAAAAAAAAATAGTGGGCCACACCTATACCTTATTCCACTCATGCGTTTATTGCTCTGTTTTTTCCCATTATATTGATTTGACGATTCATTTATGAAATTCAAACTCCTGAATAACAAAACTCCTCATTTGTACAAACATTTTGTTGTTAGCCTATTCTTGTTAGTTTTCTGGTTAGATCTGATAAACATTTTATGATTTTTATTTTTCAATTTGAAAATGTAAAGGCAGGAAAAGGATCTAAAGAGAAAGGAGGCTTTTAGAATGGCAGAAATCGCTATTGCTATTTTGGGGTTAGTTAGTGAATTCTTGATTGCTCCAATAGGACGACAGTTCAGTTACTTATTTAAATTTACTGGAAATGTTGAGACTCTTGAAAATGAACAAAAGAAGCTGCAAGATTTGAAAAACGATGTTGAAGACGAAGTGAAAGTTGCTAGAAATAATGCGGACACTATTTTGAATACTGTTGAAACCTGGTTAAAAGATGTGGATTTGGTTGACGACAAGGCACAGAGCATTGTTGAAGAGAAGGCTCGATTTCCGAAAGGATGTTTTAACAATTGGTGTTTAAATTTGAAGTCACGTTATGTTTTAAGCCGGAGGGCAAATAAGAGAACTAGAAACATCATTAAGCTGCAACAAGAAGGAAAATTTTCAAAAGTATCATCACGAGCACCTCCCACATCATACGTGTGTCCTACATCATCCACATCTTTTGAATCTCGAGAGTTGATTATCAGAAAGATTATTGAGAAATTGAGGGATGAAAATATTAACATAATTGGATTATGTGGGATGGGAGGGATAGGTAAGACAACAATGGTGAATGATGTTTTCAAAAGGGTGAAAGAAGAAAATATGTTTGATGACTACGCCATGACAGTTGTGAGCCAAAGGGCAGAAATGATAAATGTACAGAAAGATATTGCAGAAATGTTGGATCTAAGACTTGAGGAAAATAATCCGGTTTTAAGAGCTAGTCGTTTAAATCAAAGACTAGACGGCAAGAAAGTTTTGATTATAGTGGATGACGTTTGGAAGCAGTTTGATCTTCAATCCCTTGGTATTACTTTGCAAGATGGTCAAAGTAAGTGCAAAATTGTTTTCACCTCAAGAGATAAAGACCTATGGATGGATTTCGGGAGTAGAAGACACGGGTTGTCACTTTATCCCTTAACACACAGTGAATCGTGGAAGCTTTTCACTGAGAAGATCGGAGATTACCTGAATGACGATCCCGAGTTTGTACCGATAGCCGAAGACGTTGTGAAGGAATGTGCAGGTCTTCCCCTGGCCTTGGTAACTTTAGGAAGTGCACTTCTTGGAAAAAGCAAACCTGTTTGGAACGATACTTTATTAAAACTAAGAACAATATCAAAAACGGAAGACAAAGTACACGAGTCCATAAGGCTGAGTTATGATTACTTAGACGACGAGGAAGCCAAGTCGTTGTTTCTTCTTTGCAGCCTGTTTAAAGAAGATTCTTTTATTGATGTCGAAAGCTTGGTCCATATGGGATGGGGATTACGGTTGTTCAAAGGAATCAACAGAGTTGAAGCAGCAAGAGACAGAGTTTTTGCATTAGTTGAACACCTACAATCTCGTTGTTTATTATCGATAGAGTCAAATCGTTACAATCATTCACGACGTCGTTCACGATGGATCAAAATTCACGATGTCGTTCGTGATGTATCAAAATCCATTGCTTACACTGAGAAAGGTTCATTAGTAATAGAGAATGGTGTTACTTTGGAGACATCAGTAGAGGAGAGCTTTGTAGAGCGTTGCACTTGGATTTCAGTTATATCACAGGATTATAAGGAGCTTCCGCCAATATTACAATTCCCCAGACTGAAGCTTTTACTATGGAACAACACAAGCGGACAGATCCCTGACAGTTACTTTGAGGGAATGGTCAAACTTCAAGTTGTTGATATAGGTTCCCAAACTTCAACAACAAAGACGTACAGATGCACTGTTCTAAAACTCCCCTCATCACTCAAATATCTTACAAGCTTGCGTACATTGCGTCTCAGAAATTTTAAGTTGGAGAGCTACTCAACAATTAAGTATTTACAGAATTTGGAGATCCTCTACATTGCAGATCAATTTATTGGGGAATTGCCCAACGAAATTGGTCAATTGTCTAAATTAAGGCTGTTGGATATGTCGGATTGTAGTAGATTGAAAAAAGCCCCACCTGGAATCATCTCAGGTCTAAGCAGTCTGGAGGAATTGTACCTGGGAGAACTTAATATTGATTGGGGAGCAGATAAAACAGAAGAAGGCAGAATTGCAGTCCGTAGAGAATTTGAGTCTTTGTCCAATCTGCGTATTTTTCATATTGTGATACCGGATCCTGGATTTTTACCAAGAACTCCAGTGTTTAGGGACCTGAAGAAGTACGAAATCCATATAGGACATTACCAAGACATAGATTATTACTCTCAAAACTTTGAAAGGATATTATCAATCTATGACGTAGATTTGGATAAAGACTTCAGTTTTCTTGTATACAACGCGGAGGTGTTACTACTAACGGGAAAGACAACGAAACGTTTGGTGTATGAGCTAGTACAGGGGGCATCTCAAATTATCAGATGTTTGGAAATTCGGGACACAGAAACTCCAGAATATCTAGCCGATGCGACAGATTCTACAAAAACACCGTGTTTAGTTTCTAAGATGGAGTCGTTAACACTCGATAGTCTAAACAATTTGCAGCGGATAACAAACGGAGCACTCGTGGCTGAAAATATTGCAAAGTTAAAAAAACTTGTCGTGCTCAAATGTAAACGGCTGAGGAATATCTTTTTGCTGTCAAATGCGTTAGATATTCTGCATCTTGAAGAACTTCATGTTTCTTACTGTGAAAACATGAAAGAGGTATTTTTTTGGGAGGGAAGAGAAAAAGACTCAACCAGCAAGTTACAGTTCCCTAAATTAGTTGATTTGAAGATCGGTGGTGAATCTCTCGCATGCTTCTGCAAAGGGGCTAAAGAACTCGAATTTCATCAGCTAAAAAGATTGTCTCTCACGGAGATAGACTCCATAATCTCAATTTCAGATGAAAATTGCGCTAATCCCTTTTTTGTTTCTAAGGTACACCCCCTTAATTATTATTTCTCCCTTGCGAATTCCACCAAAGCTGTTTTGTTGTTGTTGTCTTTTGTTATCCATAAAACCTAACTATCAATTTTTTTATAGTAGCAGTGTCTGTTAGTAATTTTGAATTTTGAGATGAAGCTTCATGTCACATGCTTTATGAAATAAATTGATGGAAACATCCACCGACGGAGTTGTTCCGTTGCAACACCTCAACCAAATAAGGGTCCCATGCCCACTTACGCAAGGAATCATCAAAAAATGAAAATAAAATAGCCTTAAACTTCTCTCTATATATTATTGAATGGATGAGTATAGTCTAGTCTTTAACAAACCCTAACGTCCTTAAAATTGTCATGGTTCATCAAAATAAATAAAAGAAAAGCCAATTCGGCCATCAGAAATTTTTCTGTACTTATTATAACGGAAAAAAAATGGTTTAATGACCCCAACTATTATGCATTAACAAAATGGTGACCAAAGTACTGACATTAACAATTGAGGCAACGAACTATATATTTTTTCATAAATTGGGGACCTCCGTCAATTTAATTGGACGGAAATTAAGTTTAAATTACATTTCAATCCAAAATTTTATAAAACATGTGAATTTAACCCGAAAAGTTTATAATTTTACATTTTAACATATTCATAAACAAATAATTACATATACATTACTCATACATATACATATACATAAAAAGAAGAAATACACAATTTATATATATATAAATTCATTTTTTTTGAATAAAAATACATATTTTTAAAAAAATTAACTTATTTTTGGAAAAAAATAACTTATTTTTTATAAAAATGTTAATTTTGTATTTTATGTATACGTATGAGCATATATATGTAACTATTTATTAATGAGTACGTTAAAAATGTAAATTTATAAACTTTTTTTGTATTTCTAAATATGGTATGTAAATTTATTGCTAACTTCATCAGTGATATTTTGGCCCCTAGGTTTTTTTTCCCAAATTGCAGGAGATGGAACTTTCTAAACTGAAGAACATAAAGGAGATATGGTGTGGGCAAATTCAGTCTGAGTCTTTCTATAACCTGTTTAATCTAAATATCAAGGAATGTGACAGTATGGAGTACGTGTTCAGCCCTGATATGGCCCGATACCTTGTGCATCTCCAACGTCTCTCTATAGAAAACTGCCCTAATTTAAAGGAGATAGTAAATGGCCCACTCATGATCGGGAGTTTGTTGAAGCTAAATTACATCAGTGTAGCCAGCTGTAACCAATTGAGGAATATCTTCCAGCTGTCAACTGCAGTGGACACTGTGAATTTTGAACATCTTATAACATTAAGTATCATTGATTGTGGAAGTATGGAAGAAGTAATAAGTTGGGAGGGTAGATCACAAGATTCAACTAACAAGCTACTCTTCCCTAAATTATATTATTTGAAAATTAGAAATGCATCATCTCGAGTATGCTTTTGCATAGGGGCTATGCAAATTGAATTTCAACATTTAGCCCATTTACACCTCGAAGATATACCGGCAATCGAGTGCTTAGTCTCCATTTCAAATGAAAATTCTTTGAAATCCTTCTTTCCTCACAAGGTATACAGTAAAATATATATACATATTAAAAGATAGTCTGCGAGCCTCGGGATATACTCTGCTTATCGCGCTATTGTGCAATTCAAATCTCTCTCTCTAAAACTTATAAGAAACAAGAAATCATAAACATCATCATCTATATTCTCTAAAATTCCCAGATTGTGACTAAGTTTGATATTATATTAACAGAATAATTCAAAAAATATTGTCGAATTATTCATAATTACTAATCTAAATTGAAAAAGAAAAAACATTTGGCTAAAATCTAAGACTGCATTGGGTTCCCTTTCAGGGCATGAAAAGCATAAACAAAATTATGTTCCAAAGTGTGAAATGCTCTAAGAAAGGAAGCTTTTGTATGTTGTTTCATTAAAAGCTTATTATTCTACAAATTGAAAGTTTTAGGCCTTTCGCAGCTGAAAATTGCCAGAATCTTAGGCTATAGCGTGTACGTATATTATGAGCAATTACTATTCCGTTCACTATACTTTTTTGATAAAATGATTAATCTTCTGTCTATATGATTTATTAGGGGTTATTTTAAAAATTAAATCACATTAGTTATCGGGTATTGTATCCTAAGTTATGTGCATTTTTTTGCAACTTTTCTTAATTTCAACAATTTTTTCAATGTCTTAGTAATTAGCTCGTAAAGTACACCCAACTTACCTTTCAGTTTTTGACTAGCTTTTGGCTCGTCGTTTGCAAGTACTACGGCAAAAAAATGAAAAATGATATGTTTCGGCTGTTTCTCACTGCAGGTTTCATTTGGTAGAGTAGAGGATTTATATCTTTCTGGTTTCAATAATCTATCCAGACTTATAATGGAAGGATGTGTCTGTGACAGTCTGGAGTACCTTGACATGGCCAGATACCTTGTGCATCTCCAAAATCTCTCTATAAAAAAATATCCTAATTTAAAGGAGATAGTAAATGGCACACTCATGATCGGGGGTTTGTTGAAGCTAAAAAACATTAGAGTGGTCAGCTGTCACCAATTGAGGAATGTTTTCCAGCTGTCAACTGCAGTGGACACAGTGAATTTTGAAGATCTTACATCATTAAGTATCAATGAATGTGGAAGCATGGAAGAAGTAATAAGTTGGGAGGGTAGATCACAAGATTCAACTAACAAGCTACTCTTCCCTAAATTATGTTATTTGAAAATCATAAATGCATCATCTCGAGTATGCTTTTGCATAGGGGCTATGCAAATTGAATTTCAACATTTAGCCCATTTACACCTCGAAGATATACCGGCAATCGAGTGCTTAGTCTCCATTTCAAATGAAAATTCTTTGAAATCCTTCTTTCCTCACAAGGTATACAGTAAAATATATATATTTATGTATTATATATATATATTTGAGAAAAGATATACGTGTATCACCAAAAAAATCAATCCAAACATCTAAATCTAAGAAATCATTTTCGACTGTTGAGATTAAGTTTTTTTTTTTTTGGATATATTATCTCTCTCTCTAAACTTTATAAGAAAAACATAAATCATAGACATCATCATCTGCAGAGTACCCAATATGTGACAATGTTTGATTTATTAAAACATTTGGGTTTAAATTATCATTTGTTTTCACATCTTATTTTTAAAATCATTTAGTTAATAACCCTTTCCCATTTCTCAGTTTAATTGCTCTTTTAAAAACAGTTCTCAAGAGTAGATGATTGTCAAATAGAATATTAATTGCTATATATGAAAAGGGTAAATAAGATGTTATCATTCTATAATTAGTGCTATTGAATTGGTTTTATATGACAAGTCGTTCTTTCAGACGGCAGTTGGAGAAAGGTGAAAAGCTATTATGAAATATTGTATGTTTTGGCTCTTTCTTACTAAGTTTGGTCTACAGGTTTTATTTCCCAAACTGACGTCGATGGAACTTTCTAAATTGAAGAACATGAAGGATATATGGTGTGGTCAAATTCAGGCTGGGTCTTTCAATAATCTGGAGTACGTTCATATCGAAGAATGTGACAGTCTGGAGTACGTGTTCAACTCTTGCACGGCCAGATATCTTGTGCATCTTCGTAGACTTGTCATATCTGCATGCAAGGATCTAAAAGAGGTCGTTTCGGCTAAAAAGGAAGTAGATGGAATTGAGGAATACACACGGATCATTTTCCCTAAATTAGAGAAAGTTAAACTCTATAAACTGCTATCACTCGAAAGATTTTACCACGTAGCTAATGAGATTGAATTCCCTAAGCTAGTTTATGTCGGCGTACTAGACTGCCCTGCATTTAAATTCTTTTCTCCTGGATTTGTATACACTCCAATTCTCGATCATGTGAATCTGTATGATGAATATGATGATTATTTTGATTATGCGAGTGAAGAAGGAAAAAAAGAAACGATGTGGAAGGGTAATCTTAATAGGACCATTCAACATCTACACGAAGACGTAAGCTATTTTTTACGTTGTTGTTCATTGCATAGCTGAATAGAATTGTCGATATTTACTCTAATTTAAATTTCTTTCACAGCAGCAGCAACGACGACGACAAAACAAACCAGAAGATGAAGAAGAAAGTGGCGATGAAAAGGATATCAAAGAAGAAAGTTGAGTGATTATGCTTATGGACACTTAAAAGAGTTGAGAGTTAAATATGAGGAGCATCAGATGAAGGACATTATGGACTCATGACATTGTACCGTTTTTGTTTTAAGTTTACTGTTATTTTTTTATTGAGGTATTATTGTTCAACCTTAATGAGGATGGTAAGCTTAAAAGCTATAAACAAACAAGTATCTTATGATTTAAATTATGGAAAATAATCAGAACAACAAAGTTAAATAGTACCTTAATAAAGTATAAGTAACGGGATCAGTTGAAAAATTTCGTCAAACACTTATTAGCGATATATCAAAAATACTGAACTCACAAGTCTAGCCAGATGGTCAATCCACTTTGCTGTATTGATTATGATTTATGTCTTATTCGACTAGAAATGGCAAAAGTAAACTTGATCTAAAAATAAACAACGTAATCAAACGATGGATTTTCAATGTACATGAATCATGTGGATTGTTATCTAAAGAAATTTAACAAATGTCAAAACTTCAAATTCAACGTAAAATTGCTTCTTCATGTAGCCAAACATAATTTAGTTACCATCATAACAAAAATTTGGAGCAAGACCAAGCAATATCTTTAAAAGATAACGACCAAATTTTATCTTATTCACATGTTATACTTAGACATTCATTCACACCTTGTATATAACCCACATTCTTACTTTATACTAAAGCTGAATCATTCCATCAAGCACCTTAATTAAATTTAAATATATAGTATAGAATATTTGACAACATTAAATTGAAACCATTATTTTCAAGGGTGGATCCACATCCACCTAATATTCTTTTACCTTATATAAAAACTGAAGAACTACTTACAATAAAAACACATAATTTATCACATTACAGATTAGGGATTTTGCTCTGCTCCACAATCCTGCTTAGTATATCTTAATGGTTTTCATTCAAAAGAAATATTTTTTGTTCTCTTCAACATATTATAAAATACTAAAAAAATTCATGGCAAAAATCTGCGTACGGTATAATCAAAGAATTTATAAAGCTGAGGAACTATTAATATAATCTCTAAGAATCAGCCATAATACAGATTCAGGCTTTCTTCGATTCCCCCATAATTCTGTAGTTCAAAACAATGGATTTTCTTTCGCCAAACGACTTAACAAGCAGTAACTAAATTCATGAAAAAAATATACATATACTATAGACCAAAGAATGTATTAAGATTGAGAAACTTTTAATATGATATATTAAAACCCCAAGCCTGCTCATTAATTATATCTTCATAGCTATAGGGGTAGTCTTGAATATTAAAACGACGTCGTTTTCAAAATTCATATATTTATGCAAAAAAAATTGCTATGACGGGAATAATAGTAGGGCGCACGCCGTTTTCATCGAATATATTTATGCAGAAACAATTTTTGCTACGAGGGAAGAAAAACAGGGCGCAAAAATAAATTCACAACTGAGGTGCTAATATATGGCCTCTCTATAGCTAGTTAAAAAATAACGTACTAATTTTTTAAATACTCCATGCATGATAACAATATTATCCTCGTACTATAATTTGAGTTAATGGGTATGTAAATTATTTAAGAATAAGAGAGAATATGAACTAACCAGATTGAAGGAAAGAGAGAGATACGTCACTGTAGCGTTGAATATGATTTTTAAAACCCTTAATATTCCTTCAAACATCAAGTATTTATAGACATAACTCATTAATCTATATTTAATACTGTATTCCGGTCACATGTTATGCATTAATTGTGACACGAATTATTTTATATATATCTTGATATAAGAATTAGTTTATTATTAATTGCATTATATCTTGGTTTAGACACAACTAACTAATCTATATTTAATAAGCACAAATATTTTACCCTCTTCTATGGTCAATCCATTTTGCTGTATTGATTATGATTTATGTCTTATTCGGACTAGAAATGGTCAATCCATCCTGGTTCCGCCCCTGATTACGGTGATTGTTTTTTCTTTCTGTCAGGCGAATTAATATCGGATGATTTTGCAATGGTAATCCTACATTAACATGGTTGATTTGTTTCCTTAATATATAGTAAATCACTGTTCTTACATATATTAGGTGAATTTAAATTTGTTTCCCCTTTATTTGTAATACAAGTTAAATAAATTTCTTGTAATTAAGGTGTCAATGTTTCTTTGAATTATATGACGCTGATTGTCTCTATTTATTTCTATTAGGCGGCTTGTTACAAAATTCAGATACAAATGAAACTAAAGAGCATCTTTTATTCCAAGTCGATTTAAGTGTGTCTAACCATCAAAGGGGTATTATTTTTGCATGTTTAATTAAATAAAAAATTGTCAAAAAAATCCTGTGAAAGATATAATCTCTAGCTAACTTACTAGCGATATACATCCCAGTTGAGCATTAAGACAATAGCAACATACTAACAATTAATTTTCCCTTTATAGAATCTTGGCCAACCCTTCTTCCCCTAATAAGAATCGGCCCCATCGGCCATGGCTTCGGCATATATCCCATTTCTTAACTTTATTGATGATATATGGATAAATTAGTCTAGAACATGTTTGAGTCAAGGTCGTTGGGAAAACAGGAAAGCATGAAACCACTTGTGAAGAACCTCGATGGTAAAACTTAAGATATACTTAAAAATGCGGTTTTGTCGTGCGCCAAAATATGTCTGGGATTGCAAATATAAAAAATAACTAAAGAATTGGACAGGAATCTCTGGTATGCTTCTGCAAAGGGGCAAAAGAAATCGAATTTGATCAGCTAGAAAGATTGTCTCTCACGGATATCGAGTCCATAATCTCAATTTCAGATGAAAATTGCGCTAATCTCTTTTTTCTTTCGAAGGTACACCCCCTTAATTATTATTTCTTCCTTGTGAATTCCACCAAAGCTGTTTTGTTGTTGTTGTCTTTTGTTATCCATAAAACCTAACTATCAACTTTTTTATAGTAGCAGTATCTGTTAGTTCCGTTGCAACACCTCAACTAAATAGGGGTCCCATGCCCACTTAGGCAAGGAATCATCATAAAATGAAAATAAAGTAGCCTTAAGCTTCTTAGTCTAGTCTTTAACAAACCCTGACGTCCTTAAAATTGTCATGATCCATGAAAAGAAATAAAAGAAATTCGGCCACATGTCCATCATAAATTTTTATGTACTTATTATAACGGTAAAAAAAATGGTTTAATGACCCCAATTACCATGCGTTAACAAAATGGGAAGCAAAGTACTGACATTAACAATTGATGCACCGAACTATATATTTTTTTCATAAATTGGGGACCTCCGTCAATTTAAATGGACGGAAGTTAAATTTAAATTACATTTCAGTCCCAAATTTTATAAAACATGTGAATTTAACCCGAAAAATTTATAATTTTATATTTTTACAATATTCATAAACAAATAGTTACATATACATACTCATACATATACATATACATAAAAAGAAGAAATACACAATTTTTATAGATATAAATTCAATTTTTTTGAATAAAAAATACATATTTTTAAAAAAATCAACTTATTTTTGGAAAAAAATAACTTATTTTTTATAAAAAAAGTTAATTTTGTATTTTATGTATACGTATGAGCATATATATGTAACTATTTATTAATGAGTACGTTAAAAATGTAAATTTATAAACTTTTTTTGTATTTCTAAATATGGTATGTAAATTTATTGCTAACTTCATCGGTGATATTTTGGGCCGTAGGTTGTCTTTCCCAAATTGGTGACGATGGAACTTTCTAAACTGAAGAAGATGAAGGAGATATGGTGTGGACAAATTCAGTCTGGATCTTTCTATAATCTGTCTGTATTGTATATCAAGGAATGTGACAGTCTGGAGTACGTGTTCAGCACTTACATGGCCAGATACCTTGTGCATCTCCAATTTCTCTATATAATAAACTGCCCTAATTTAAAGGAGATAGTAAATGGCCCACTCATGATCGGGCTAGAATACATTAGAGTAAACAGCCGTAACCAATTGAGGAATATCTTCCAGATGTCAGCTGTAACCAATTGAGGAATATCATTGATTGTGGAAGCATGGAAGAAGTAATAAGTTGGGAGGGTAGACCACAAGATTCAACTAACAACCTACTCTTCCCTAAATTATATGTTTTGAGTATCAGAAATGCATCATCTCTCGTATGCTTTTGCATAGGGGCTATGCAAATTGAATTTCAACAGTTAGTCCATTTATACCTCGAAGATATGCCGGCAGTCGAGTGCTTGGTCTCCATTTCAAATGAAAATTCTTTGAAATCCATCTTTCCTCACAAGGTATACAGTAAAATATATATATTTATGTATTATATATATATATATATATATATATATATATTTATATATTTGAGAAAAGATATGCATGTATCACCAAAAAAATCAATCCAAACATCTAAATCTAAGAAATTATTTTCGACGGTTGAGATTAAGTTTTTTTTTTTGTGGATATATTATCTCTCTCTCTAAACTTTATAAGAAAAACAGAAATCATAGACATCATCATCTGCAGAGTACCCAATATGTGACAATGTTTGATTTATTAAAACATTTGGGTTTAAATTATCATTTGTATTCACATCTTATTTTTAAAATCATTTAGGTAATATCCCTTTCCCATTTCCCAGTTTAATTGCTCTTTTAAAAACAGTTCTCAACACTAGATGATTGTAAAATAGAATATTAATTGCTATATATGAAAAAGGGTAAATAAGATGTTATCGTTCTATAATTAGTGCTATTGAATTGGTTTTATATGACAAGTCGTTATTTCAGACGGCAGTTGGAGAAAGGTGAAAAGCTATTATGAAATAATGAAATATTGTATGTTTTGGCTCTTTCTTACTAAGTTTGGTCTACAGGTTTTATTTCCCAAACTGACGAGGATGGATCTTTCTAAATTGAAGACCATGAAGGATATATGGTGTGGTCAACTTCAGGCTGGGTCTTTCAATAATCTGTCCAAATTGTATATCAAGAAATGTGACAGTCTGGAATACGTGTTCAGCCCCTGCACGGCCAGATATCTTGTGCATCTTCCTAAACTTGTCATATCTGCATGCAAGGATCTAAAAGAGGTCGTTTCGGCTAAAAAGGAAGCAGATGGAATTGAGGAATACACACGGATCATTTTCCCTAAATTAGAGAAAATTAAACTCTATAAACTGCCATCACTCGAAAGATTTTATCACGTAGCTAATGAGATTGAATTCCCTAAGCTATTTTATATCGGCGTAGTAGACTGCCCTGTATTTAAATCCTTTTGTCCTGGATTTGTGCACACTCCAATTCTCGATCATGTGAAGCTCTATGAGGATACTTATCGAATTAAAGAAGAAGAAAAAGTAACGATGTGGAAGGGTGATCTTAATAGCACCATTCAACATCTACATGAAGACGTAAGCTACTTTTTACGTTGTTGTTCATTGCATAGCTGAATAGAATTGTCGATATTTACTCTAATTTAAATTAGTTTCACAGCAGCAGCAAGGACGGCGACAAAACAAACCAGAAGCTGAAGAAGAAAGTGGTGATGAAAAGGATATCAAAGAAGAAAGTTAAGTGATTATGCTTATGAACACTTAAAAGAGTTGAGAATTAAATATGAGAAGCATCAGACGACGGACATTATGAACTCATGACATTGTACCGTTTTTGTTTTATGTTTACTATTATTTTTAATTGAGGTATTATTGTTCAACTTTAATGAGGATGGTAAGATTAAAAGCTATAAACAAACAAGTACCTTATGATTTAAATTATGGGAAATAATCAGAACAACAAAGTTAAATAGTCCCTTAATAAAGTATAAGTAACGGGATCAGTTGAAAAATTTCGTCGAACACTTATTAGCGATATATCAAACATACTGAACTCACAAGTCTAGCCAGATGGTCAATCCACTTTGCTGTATTGATTATGATTTATGTCTTATTCGACTAGAAATGGCAAAAGTAAATTTGACCTAAAAATAAACAACGTAATCAAACGATGGATTTTCAATGTACATGAATCATGTGGATTGTTATCTAAAGAAATTTAACAAATGTCAAAACTCCAAATTCAACGTAAAATTGCTTCTTCATGTAGCCAAACATAATTTAGTTACCATCATAACAAAAACTTGGAGCAAGACCAAGCAAACATAATTTAGTATAGAATATTTGACAACATTAAATTGAAACCACTATTTTCAAGGGTGGATCCACATCCACCTAATATTCTTTTACCTTATATAAAAACTGAAGAACTACTTACAATAAAAACACATAATTTATCACATTACAGATTAGGGATTTTGCTCTGCTCCACAATCCTGCTCAGTATATCTTAATGGTTTTCATTCAAAAGAAATATTTTTTGTTCTCTTCAACATATTATAAAATACTAAAAAATTCATAATAAAAATCTTCTTGCGGTATAATCAAATAAATTATAAAGCTGAGAAACTATTAATATAATCTCTAAGAATCAACCATAATACAGATTCAGGCTTTCTTCGATTCCCCCAAATTCTGTAGTTCAAAACAATGGATTTTCTTTCGCCAAACGACTTAACAAGCAGTAACTAAATTCATGAAAAAATATACATATACTATAGACCAAAGAATGTATTAAGATTGAGAAACTTTTAATATGATATATTAAAACCCCAAGCCTGCTCATTAATTATATCTTCATAGCTATTGGGGTAGTCTTGAATATTAAAACGACGTCGTTTTCAAAATTCATATATTTATGCAAAAAAAATTGCTATGACGGGAATAATAGTAGGGCGCACGCCGTTTTCATCGAGTATATTTATGCAGAAACAATTTTTGCTACGAGGGAAGAAAAACAGGACGCAAAAATAAATTCACAACTGAGGTGCTAATATATGGCCTGTCTATAGTTAGTTAAAAAATAATGTACTAATTTTTCCTTGAATAAATATATAAAATACTCCATGCATGATAACAATATTATCCTCGTACTATAATTTGAGTTAATGGGTAGGTAAATTATTTAAGAATAAGAGAGAATATGAACTAACCAGATTGAAGGAAAGAGAGATATACGTCACTGTAGCGTTGAATATGATTTTTAAAACCCTTAATATTCCTTCAAACATCAAGTATTTATAGACACAACTAATTAATCTATATTTAATATATTTCCACATAACTTTGAGTACTCTTAACTTTTGGAATGAAAGAAAGACCAAGACTTTGTTTTTTTAGTTTGTTTTAGTAAAGTATCAAATTGAGGAACAAAAGAGTATCAATATTGGGGTTTATGTGTCACACAAAAAAAAAGATAAAATAAATCAACTTGTATGTTTTTTTTTTTATCACACTTGTATCTTTCTTTTGTAATAAATACGATTTGGAGAAATTTTATATTCTAAATTAATTTTCAGGTGTTTACAGAAAATTAGAATGGATATCATAAAAGTAACTTGGTTTACGAGTAGCAATGTAGAACGTAGACATTACAAAGAAAACGAGAGAACGTAAGTTGGTTTAGTAAGTAGGCTATAACTTTAGTATTCCCCACGTTGCCGACTATTTCGCTACCCAAATAAGTCTCTCACCTCATATGACAGTTTGACAATATTTGTACTCGAAAAATATAATACTAAAAATTGTATCGGGAACCTCTGGGCCGGCTATGCCCCATGTTGACACATCTTTATGTCATTTTTTTTAGCAAACTAACGGCTAGTCGTTAGATTTCATATTGCTCAAAATCAAAATTACTATCTTATTCAACACAAATCTAAACTTTATCAAGTCTTGCAATAGAAATATAATTATGTATGTATCGCCCTCTAACGTATTCGGAAGATTATGTGTCCCATTTGTACCCCAACTTAAAAACTAACCTCATGTTCAAAATTAGGGCCAGGCAAAAACCCTGAAAAACCGAACCGAAAAACCAAAACTTTTTCGGGTCGGTTTCGGTTTACAGTAAAACCGAACCGAAAAAGACTGAAAATCCTGAAAAAGACCAAAAACCAAAAATAAAACCAAAAAAAACCGAAACCGGACCGAAAAAACCCCGGTTCAGTTCAAAAAATAAAAAGACCGAAACAGAAAAAAATCGAACCGAAAAATTTGTTCAATTTCAATTTTACAAAAACCCGAACCGAAACGGAGTGAACACAACTCTATTCAAGATATTTGATCTCACCCGCCTTAAAATCACCTAAACTTGAAGAAAACGTGCTCAATTAATTCCAATAGAACATTAACTAAAACTATTGAAACAAATATGGACCAATCTTGTTACTAATCTAAATATTAAAACTCTAATTTCTTATTACCTTACTTAGCGTCATCCTCACTCAATACATACATACATATATGTGTATGTATATATATATATATATCACTGTTTTTAAAAAGCCCGTTTGCTATTGAAAAAGTTCCATTCAAAGTTTTACAAGTTCGTTTTCCGCTTTTTATGCCGCTAAAAGTTTACTATTTTTATTCTATTTTACCTTTTTAGCATATTTATCGCAACAACGTTTTAGCTAAGATTTTGCGTATTAAAACACTAATATGTATATAATGCTTCTCTCTATCGTGTTCGGCTTAACCCTCGGCGTGGAGCTGAGGACGAAACCGGGGGATAATATTCAGGTACAACAGGGAGCAGAGTTGAAGATAGCTATTTTTGCAGATTTACACTTTGGAGAAGACACGTGGACAGAGTGGGGCCCACTACAGGACAACAACTCCATTAGGGTTATGTCTAATGTGCTTGATCAGGAATACCCTGGTCTGTTTTTTTGCTATAGAATTTTTTTTGAGGTAGTTTTGAGGGTATTGTCGAGCTTTTTCTGGGTTTTGTTGCTGTTGTTTTAGTTAGTGCATAGTTTTGTAGATACCCAGGTGTGGTTTATGCTATAGAAAATGTTTAATCTTTTTTTATTTTTTGGGAAAGTAATTGAGATAGTTTTGAGGGTATTGTTGAGCTTTTTCTGGGTTTTATTGCTGTTGTTTTAGTTAAGTTAAGTACATAGTTTTGTATATATCCAGGTGTGGTTTATGCTATAGAAAATGTTTAATTTTTATTTTTATTTTTTGGGAAAGTAATTGAGATAGTTTTGAGGGTATTGTTGAGCTTTTTCTGGGTTTTATTGCTGTTGTTTTAGTTAAGTTAAGTACATAGTTTTGTATATATCCAGGTGTGGTTTATACTATAGAAAATGTTTAATTTTTATTTTTATTTTTTGGTAAAGTAATTGAGATAGTTTTGAGGGTATTGTTGAGCTTTTTCTGGGTTTTATTGCTGTTGTTTTAGTTAAGTTAAAGTACATAGTTTTGTATATACCCAGGTGTGGTTTATGCTATAGAAAATGTTTAATCTTTTTTTTTATTTTTTGGGAAAGTAATTGAGATAGTTTTGAGGGTATTGTTGAGCTTTTTCTGGGTTTTGTTGATGTTGTTTTAGTTAAGTGCATAGTTTTGTATATATCCAGGTGTGGTTTATGCTATAGAAAATGTTTAATCTTTTTTTATTTTTTGGGAAAGTAATTGAGATAGTTTTGAGGGTATTGTTGAGCTTTTTCTGGGTTTTGTTGCTGTTGTTTTAGTTAAGTTAAGTACATAGTTTTGTATATACCCAGGTGTGGTTTATGCTTATAGAAAATATTTAATCTTTTTTTTATTTTTTGGGAAAGTAATTGAGATAGTTTTGAGGGTATTGTTGAGCTTTTTCTGGGTTTTCTTGCTGTTGTTTTAGTTAAGGTAAGTACATAGTTTTGTATATACCCAGGTGTGGTTTATGCTTATAGAAAATGTTTAATCTTTTTTTATTTTTTGGGAAAGTGATTGAGATAGTTTTGAGGGTATTGTTGAGCTTTTTCTGGGTTTTGTTGCTGTTGTTTTAGTTAAGTTAAGTACATAGTTTTGTATATACCCAGGTGTGGTTTATGCTTATAGAAAATGTTTAATCTTTTTTTTTATTTTTTGGGAAAGTAATTGAGATAGTTTTGAGGGTATTGTTGAGCTTTTTCTGGTTTTGTTGCTGTTGTTTTAGTTAAGTACATAGTTTTGGATATACCCCAGGTGTGGTTTTTGCTAAAAAAAACTAATCTTTTTTTATTTTTTGGGAAAGTAATTGAGATAGTTTTGAGGGTATTGTTGAGCTTTTTCTGGGTTTTGTTGCTGTTGTTTTAGTTAGTTAAGTACATAGTTTTGTATATACCCAGGTGTGGTTTATGCTATAGAAAATGTTTAATCTTTTTTTTATTTTTTGGGAAAGTAATTGAGATAGTTTTGAGGGTATTGTTGAGCTTTTTCTGGGTTTTGTTGCTGTTGTTTTAGTTAGTTAAGTACATAGTTTTGTATATACCCAGGTGTGGTTTATGCTATAGAAAATGTTTAATCTTTTTTTATTTTTTGGGAAAGTAATTGAGATAGTTTTGAGGGTCTTGTTGAGCTTTTTCTGGGTTTTGTTGCTGTTGTTTTAGTTAAGTTAAGTACATAGTTTTGTATATACCCAGGTGTGGTTTATGCTTATAGAAAATGTTTAATCTTTTTTTTTATTTTTTGGGAAAGTAATTGAGATAGTTTTGAGGGTATTGTTGAGCTTTTTCTGGTTTTGTTGCTGTTGTTTTAGTTAAGTACATAGTTTTGGATATACCCCAGGTGTGGTTTTTGCTAAAAAAAACTAATCTTTTTTTATTTTTTGGGAAAGTAATTGAGATAGTTTTGAGGGGGTATTGTTGAGCTTTTTCTGGGTTTTGTTGCTGTTGTTTTAGTTAGTTAAGTACATAGTTTTGTATATACCCAGGTGTGGTTTATGCTTATAGAAAATGTTTAATCTTTTTTTTATTTTTTGGGAAAGTAATTGAGATAGTTTTGAGGGTATTGTTGAGCTTTTTCTGGGTTTTGTTGCTGTTGTTTTAGTTAAGTACATAGTTTTGGATATACCCCAGGTGTGGTTTTTGCTAAAAAAAACAAATCTTTTTTTATTTTTTGGGAAAGTAATTGAGATAGTTTTGAGGGGGTATTGTTGAGCTTTTTCTGGGTTTTGTTGCTGTTGTTTTAGTTAAGTTAAGTACATAGTTTTGTATATACCCAGGTGTGGTTTATGCTTATAGAAAATGTTTAATCTTTTTTTTTATTTTTTGGGAAAGTAATTGAGATAGTTTTGAGGGTATTGTTGAGCTTTTTCTGGTTTTGTTGCTGTTGTTTTAGTTAAGTACATAGTTTTGGATATACCCCAGGTGTGGTTTTTGCTAAAAAAAACTAATCTTTTTTTATTTTTTGGGAAAGTAATTGAGATAGTTTTGAGGGTATTGTTGAGCTTTTTCTGGGTTTTGTTGCTGTTGTTTTAGTTAGTTAAGTACATAGTTTTGTATATACCCAGGTGTGGTTTATGCTATAGAAAATGTTTAATCTTTTTTTTATTTTTTGGGAAAGTAATTGATATAGTTTTGAGGGTATTGTTGAGCTTTTTCTGGGTTTTGTTGCTGTTGTTTTAGTTAGTTAAGTACATAGTTTTGTATATACCCAGGTGTGGTTTATGCTATAGAAAATGTTTAATCTTTTTTTATTTTTTGGGAAAGTAATTGAGATAGTTTTGAGGGTCTTGTTGAGCTTTTTCTGGGTTTTGTTGCTGTTGTTTTAGTTAAGTTAAGTACATAGTTTTGTATATACCCAGGTGTGGTTTATGCTTATAGAAAATGTTTAATCTTTTTTTTTATTTTTTGGGAAAGTAATTGAGATAGTTTTGAGGGTATTGTTGAGCTTTTTCTGGTTTTGTTGCTGTTGTTTTAGTTAAGTACATAGTTTTGGATATACCCCAGGTGTGGTTTTTGCTAAAAAAAACTAATCTTTTTTTATTTTTTGGGAAAGTAATTGAGATAGTTTTGAGGGGGTATTGTTGAGCTTTTTCTGGGTTTTGTTGCTGTTGTTTTAGTTAGTTAAGTACATAGTTTTGTATATACCCAGGTGTGGTTTATGCTTATAGAAAATGTTTAATCTTTTTTTTATTTTTTGGGAAAGTAATTGAGATAGTTTTGAGGGTATTGTTGAGCTTTTTCTGGGTTTTGTTGCTGTTGTTTTAGTTAAGTACATAGTTTTGGATATACCCCAGGTGTGGTTTTTGCTAAAAAAAACAAATCTTTTTTTATTTTTTGGGAAAGTAATTGAGATAGTTTTGAGGGGGTATTGTTGAGCTTTTTCTGGGTTTTGTTGCTGTTGTTTTAGTTAGTTAAGTACATAGTTTTGTATATACCCAGGTGTGGTTTATGCTTATAGAAAATGTTTAATCTTTTTTTTATTTTTTGGGAAAGTAATTGAGATAGTTTTGAGGGCATTGTTGAGCTTTTTCTGGGTTTTGTTCCTGTTGTTTTAGTTAAGTACATAGTGTTGGATTACCCAGGTGTGGTTTTTGCTAAAAAAAAAAAAATTAATCTTTTTTTTTGGGAAAGTGATTGAAAAAGATTTGAGGGTATTGTTGAGCTTTTTCTGGGTTTTGTTGATGTTGTTTTAATTAGTTAAGTACATAGTTTTGTATATACCCATGTGTGGTTTATGCTATAAAAAATGTTTAGTTTTTTTGGAAAGTAATTGAGATAGTTTTGAGGGCATTGTTGAGCTTTTTCTGGGTTTTGTTGCGGTTGTTTTAGTTAAGTTAAGTACATAGTTTTGTATATACCCAGGTGTGGTTTATGCTATAGAAAATGTTTAATCTTTTTTTTTATTTTTTGGGAAAGTAATTGAGATAGTTTTGAGGGTATTGTTGAGCTTTTTCTGGGTTTTATATACCCAGGTGTGGTTTATGCTATAGAAAATGTTTAATCTTTTTTTTTATTTTTTGGGAAAGTAATTGAGATAGTTTTGAGGGTATTGTTGAGCTTTTTCTGGGTTTTGTTGCTGTTGTTTTAGTTAGTTAAGTACATAGTTTTGTATATACCCAGGTGTGGTTTATGCTATAGAAAATGTTTAATTTTTTTGGAAAGTAATTGAGATAGTTTTGAGGGCATTGTTGAGCTTTTTCTGGGTTTTGTTGCTGTTGTTTTAGTTAAGTACATAGTTTTGTATATACCCAGGTGTGGTTTATGCTATAGAAAATGTTTAATTTTTTTGGAAAGTAATTGAGATAGTTTTGAGGGCATTGTTGAGCTTTTTCTGGGTTTTGTTGATGTTGTTTTAGTTAAGTACATAGTTTTGTATATACCCAGGTGTGGTTTATGCTATAGAAAATGTTTAATTTTTTTGGAAAGTAATTGAGATAGTTTTGAGGGCATTGTTGAGCTTTTTCTGGGTTTTGTTGATGTTGTTTTAGTTAAGTACATAGTTTTGTATATACCCAGGTGTGGTTTATGCTATAGAAAATGTTTAATCTTTTTTTATTTTTTGGGAAAGTAATTGAGATAGTTTTGAGGGTATTGTTTTTCTGGGTTTTGTTGCTGTTGTTTTAGTTAAGTACATAGATTTGGATATACCCAGGTGTGGTTTTTGCTAAAAAAAACTAATTTTTTATTTTTTTTTGGGAAAGTGATTGAAAAAGTTTTGAGGGTATTGTTGACTTTTTCTGGGTTTTGTTGCTGTTGTTTTAGTTAAGTACATAGTTTTGGATATACCCAGGTGTGTTTTTTGCTAAAAAAAACGAATCTTTTTTTTTTGGGAGAGTGATTGAAATTTTTTGAGGGTATTGTTGAGCTTTTTCTGGGTTGTTATTTTAGTTAAACACATAGTTTTGGATACACCCAGGTGTGGTTTTTGCTAAAAAAAAGTAATCTTTTTTTTTTTGGGAAAGTGATTGAAAAAGTTTCGAGGGTATCGTTGAGCTTGTTTAAGGTTTTGTTGATGTTTTATTAGTTAAGTACATAGTTTGTGTTTGGTCAGTTGGAGATTGGAAAAGATGGGATTTTTCTGAATTAGAAGAGGTGCTAGCTAAGGGATTTTTTTTAATATTCAGAGTGTGGTTTTTGCTAATAGAAAAATAATTTATTTATTTTTGTTTGGAAAGTAATTGAAATAGTTTTGATGTATTGTTGAGCTTATTTTGGGTTTTGTTGAAGTATATAGTTTGGGTTTTGTTAGTTGGAGATTGGAAAAGATGGAATTTTGTTGAATTACCAAGGGATTTTTTTTGTATTCAGGTGGTTTTAGCTAATAAAAATATTAACTTTTTTAGAGGGGGAAAGTAATTGAAATAGTTTTGGAGCTTGTTTTTTGTTGTTGGTGTTGTTTAAGTTTGGTACATAGTTTGAGTTTTGTTAGTTGGAATTTTGAAAAGATGGGATTTTGTTGAACAATTATCAATTTATAGCTGTTTCTTCTAATTGAATATTGTATGCTTTAATTTTGTCAATAGAAGGAACCAGGATATACTGTAAGGAAAAGATTAATTAAAATAATGGTGAAAAAGATAAATGTGGCAGAATGGGAGTAATAAACTTTTTTCTGTCACAAATTAGTTCTTTCATTGCTTAGTAGGATTTAGGAGGAAGAAATTGATGATTTTGCTTGATAAGGAATACCCAGGTTTGGTTTTAGTTTCTTTTTTTTCCTTTTAGAAACCAAATTAAATAGACGTTTTACAGGTATAGGTGATAGGTCCAATTAGAGCACAAGATAAAAAAATTGTCGTGTAGGGAATTTTGTAGTGCCAAACTATCTCCGAATTTTTTGTAGTGGTGGTTCATGCGAAGTAGATGGAACACAAACAGCCATAGAGTGCAAAACTGTATCACTTCAAAATTGTATGGAATTTGATTTTGGAGATTTGGAAAGTTACATGGTAGTCCTTGCAAAAGATCAAAATATATAGACTGGTGCTATACAAAACAATAATCCTATATAGAGGTTATCTAATGTTGCCACGGTAACATCCCGTATTTTTTATAAATGGTTTTATTCACGATTTAATTCATCTAAAAACGTTTTATACAAATTTTATCAAAAATCGGTCACTCGACTAATTTTTAGCCAAAAACCGAAACTCTTCCGAAAAACTTTATTTTAAAACCTGTTACTAATTTTATAAACAAAAAGGACTCAATAGTTTTGTTTCTAAAGATTTGTTATTATTGAGTAGTAAATTTATAATTTTGATTAAAAGTTAACTTTTGGAACTTTGGGGACCAAATAGTTCGTTACCACAAATTATCTCAAAACAGTTTTTCTAAATACTTTTCAGCCAATTTCAAAACCTAAAAATAGTAAAAACAAGTAAGAAGAGAGATACCGAGAGAAAAAGAAAGAAGAAGAAGAAGAGGAAGCCACCATTAGCGGGTTCTTATCGGAAGCATCTCCTTTACGCTCTAAGGTAACGGGGGTTATCCATTGCGACTAGACGAGGATGTATGTTAGGATTAGGTTTCGCGTTTATTATAAATTGGGGGGGTTTTGCCTTTTATATTAATTATGTTATTAAATTGCTAATTGGGGTTATTTATTGTACTTTTAATTCACTTATTTGATTTCGGATTAATTAGAATATTGATGGGTTGCGTGTTGTTATGCGTTGATTATGTGTTATCATAGTTGTTGATGAAATTGGGTAATTTATTATTGATTAAAGATGAATTGTAGTTTATGCATACAAGATGTTTGTTAAAATGCCTGAATGAGGTTTATGTTGTTAGACTTGTTTGGCTAGTCGTGAATCTAGCACCTAAACTTATGGGTTATGTTGAATTACGTTAGAGTGACGTATGAGAATGTGTTATTTGCGTGGATTTATATTATTGGTCGAGGCCGTATGAGAATGTGATATTTGCGTTGATTTATATTGTTGGTCGAGGCCTTGTGATTTAGCTGTAGTGACAATGGTCTCTGTCTCTCCCTAATTCCTGGGACAGAAGACGGCCGAGTGGATAGGGAATGACTCGTCTTACGGACTGGGGCGAGTGGCGTGAGAGGTCGCAGTGTGCACTATATTACTTTATTGTTAGCAATGGTCTATGTCTCTCCCTAATTCCGGGGACATAAGACGGCCGAAGAGATAGGGAATGACTCGTCTTATGGACTGGGACGAGTGGCGTGAGAGGTCCAAGTGCGCACTATAAATCTACTTTTATGTTAGCAATGGTCTATGTCTCTCCCTAATTCCGGGGACATAAGACGGCCGAAGGGATAGGAAATGACCTACCTTACGGACTGGGGTAGGTGGCGTGAGAGGTCCATGTATGCTTTAGATGTGTGTTGAAGTTATTTTATTTCTTTTTATTTGTTACTACCATAGTTGTTGTTGTGAGTCTTGCATTTATGGGATGGAGTGACGGTATTTTGTGGTGCCGTCCCGTCTATGTATATTCGTGGGACTCACCGTTACAGTTTTGTCTTTCAGGTACAACTTAGGTTGAGACTTTTGGATAGGAGCCATTGGAATGCATCACATGGGTTCGGGGCTTTCGCTTTCTTTTTATTTTAGAACAGTTTTGAGGTTGTAGCCTACGGGCAAATTGCATTTGTTTAGTTCTTCTTATATAATTTTGTTAAAACCTTTTGGTCGTGTAGCCGCGTTTGACAAGCATTTTATTTATTGTTTAATTGTTCATTTAACTCGCAAGTCTTTTTCTTTTAAAATTTTAATTTTGTACCGACAGGTTTCACTTTCTCTTTCTTTAAAAAGGTCATGTCTCGATGTCCGTGTTTTATGGATTTTGGGGCGTGACAGCCACATCAAAATTGTGTTTTTTCTCAATAACTCTCTCCTTGGTCGCGGAACCAGGATTAGCTCTGGGGGCGCTTTTGGAATTCATATACGTAAACATTTTGTGTGTCAGACTGTAATTACCAGAATTTGCAGTAAGTGCACTCTGGTACACATGGTTTTTCAACTTAATTGTTTGGCAAAGGTATGCTTAGGAATTTACCGTAAAAGAAAAAGGTAAACTTAAACAGTTTACACTTCAACAATTTTCTAGTGAAGTCCTCAAAAAGCTTGGTAATTCAATGGTTCTAAAGAGTAGTCTCATTTCACAAATGAGCCTAATTTCCTATTTGAGCTTTGATTGTGTTATTTGAGCCTAATTTCCTATTTCGGAATACGAGTTATCTACAAATTAAAACTACACCAAGTTATTTAATGAAAACTAAATTGGAATGCAGCGACTTATTAGTTAGAGTATTACTTTTTTTTTACTTTTTTAGTGATTGAAGTGATAATACAAACAATTCAAGGGTTTGTTTGACATTTACCAAAACTACTAATTCTGATTATTTTTCCAATTTACAACTTATAAGGTACTTGTTTGTTTGTAGCTTTTAAGCTTAACGTATTTAGTGTCCTATATAGTGCAGTTTAACTGATTTAAACGCGTAAAAAAAACATTTTTTGTTCTAGCCTGGGAAGCTACTGTTTCGTGTGAGATGAATTCACTTTTTTTTTTATCTCAGCATTAGTCTAAGCCAGATTATTTGTGTAAATATGCAGCTAAACTAGCACTTGCCTATAGAATTTAGTAGCAGTAAAAAAGCCATAGTGTCCCAAGTGTTTTAAATATGCAGCTAAAAAAAGAGCTCGTGGTCTTAATAAGTTTGGTTTAGTTTAGACTATAATGAACTTGTAAAATTGAAATAGATAGATTGTACGTGTTTTGAATTTTCAGTACCACATTTTCAATTGATATTTCTAAATGTAATTTGTTAAGTTCTTAGAAAGTTGGTGTAGACTTGAATATCCATTTATTGATTTGTGTCTTTCATATAAAGTATATAAAGTAATTAATAAATACCATATACATCGTCAATAAGTTACAAAGAATAATATAATAGATAGGGCTGAGCGAAAACCCGAAAAAAACGAACCGAACCGATAACCGAAAAATATCAGTTTCGGTTTACAATAAACCGAATCGAAAAAAACCGAAAAACCGGAAAAATGGAAAAAAACCGAAAAAGATCGAAAAATCAAAAATAAAACAGAAAAGAAAAAAAAGGCAGAAAAACCGAAACCGAAAAATCTGTTCGATTTCGGTTTTGCCAAAAACCGAACCGAACCGAATTCAGCCCTGAAAAGTTGTAGTCTAAACATAATTAATAATAAAAAAGTATAGATTGATGTAGTAATAAATAAATGTTTATTCCATTATTGACCTAATATTCGCCCAGTGGACCCATTCGAAAATTATCAGAAAGTACCACACACTGACTTGTATTGCTCTGTCTTTTTCAATTACTTTTCCTTCTTCACTCTTTCCACAAACTTAATTATATTATATTGATTGACGATTTATTTCTGAAATTCAAAGCCCAGAATAACAAAATTTAATTGGTGTAGAACATAACAAAATATTAGTGAGTGTTTTCTGTGTTTGGTTTGGATTCTTTTCAGTTCCTAACTTGTAAGTTCCAAGTCTTTCTTTCTTTCCCACTATATATATATATATATATATATATATATATATATTCTTGTTATTTTGCTTATTTACTCCTGATAAATGTTTAGCTTAAGTTTCATATATTATTATGAATAATATCAGTTTATATTTATTAAAAAAAATAAACTTACTTTCACATCTAATTTATTTACTAAATAACACACTTTTACTTCTGTATGAGTTTTTTATTTCATATGTTGTGTATTCATCTTAATCTTAAATAACTAAAATTATAACATTTGATTATTCCTTTTAGTTTGAATTATGTTATTTTTTATTTTTTCTTAAAAATAATTATAATTAGTTGTCTTTTTTGATAATTAATCTTATATACGAATATAGTATCAACATAATATTGTCCCACTTTTTGATTTAGTTTAAATACAACGAACTTTTTAACAAAATTACTAGTTATGTTGTGACTTTTTAACAATTTTTTTTATGAGTATGAAGTATCAGTAAATCCCGTCCCGACCTTTCGAGATCCCGAATTATCGGGAATCCATATTATCGGGACCCGATCATTTTCGGGTTGGGATCGGGACTTTTAAATGACATCCGAAAACTATCGGATCGGGACACATGTTTAAGCTTTTCGGGTCGTGTCCCGTCCCGATTCCACGCCCTAACTAGACCTGTAATATAACTTGAATTACTATAGTACAAACATTTTGTGTAGGAAACAAACTCTGTTTTAGATATAGGGTTTGTGCAAATAAGGTATCAGTGTCAACCGCCCTCTCAAATTATCTACACATTAATGTTAAATAAGCCCAACTCATTCTTTTCGCTTTCAATTGACTACATATGTTTTCAATATTATCTTACAATTCTTTCTAAATTGATCCTCGGTATATGTAATACTAACATTTAAACCCAAAATAAATATAGGTTTCATACATTTTGGCGAGTTTTATATACTACTCCGTATATGTTTTCTATACAATGCCTTTTAGAATATCGTGATCAAGGTTCGATATCTGCTACATCTATTATGAGGGTAATTTAAAAAATAATATATTAGATAGTGCGTGACTTACTTTGTTGCTTTGTTTGTTTCATATAAAGTTAATTTAAAAAGACCACATACATAACAAAAAATAATATATTAGATAGTGCGTGACTTATTTTTTTATATAATACCATTGTGATACCAAACTTAAATTTTACACCAAATCCCATTTAATTAATAAACGGAATCCAAATATTCGGATATATCCAAATACTTCTTCCGTCACAAAATATTGTGGTCTATGTATTTACGTGTAATTTTGACCGGTCAATATCTCGTCTTTAAATTGTTGAAATATAAAATTTAAAAATTTGTTCGTATAGTTTAACATTTGAACTATTTAATTAACTTTTAAAAAATTCGATTTTGACAATTTAAATATGAGTTATTTGTTGGTAAAAGTTACACGTTTTTTCGTATAACTCCAACAATTTGGAAACGAGGGAATAACAATAAATTGTGAAAAGTTAGTCTAACCAAATTATAGAATGATGTCCTGTAAAATTGTTTATCACATTATTTTGGGACCCATTCGAACATTCTCATCAAGTACAAAACTGACTCTTAGGTATTTTCTTCGTATATTCATTTATTACTAAAATATTCCTGTCTTTTCCAACAACTACTTTGCCTTCACTCTTTTCTTATTTGTTGCTTGACAATTCGTTTCTGAAATTCAAAGCCCAGAATAACAAAATTAATTTGGTATAAATTAAGCAAACAGAAAATCAGTACTTGTTTGTGTTGGATTTTCCTAAGTTCATATCTTTCTTTCCCACTATATTCTTCTTGTTTATTTATTTACTCCTCATAAATGTTTTGCTTTTGTAATTTTCCTATCAATTCAAATAATATTAGATAAATTATGGAAACTTGTTTTTTGTTACCCAAATTAGTAATAGAATAATAAATTGATGTACTAATTAAATGAATATTTCTGATTACAGTAGCTTTGAATATTCTCTCTGGTTAGAACATTTATCAGCCACATTTTTGGTCTTTCTTCACAGCTGACTTTTCTAATTATTGATTGTCGATTTATTTTTGAATTTCAAGTATCACAGAATAACACAACTAAATTGTTCTACGATTACAGATTATATTACTACTTGTTTGGGCTGGATTTACCTTAGTTCCAAATACTACTAGATAATGAATAATGACACATAATGAATAATACTACTCTCTCCGTTTATATTTAATTATCCATTACGAAACTACATGCAATTTTAACCGGCCAAAAACTTGTATCAAAGTTGTCGGAATTTTTTTTTTAAAAGTTTATCATGTAGTTCAAATGTTAAATTTTATGATTAGATTAAAAAAAAAATTCATTTCGACAATTTTAATACAAGTTATAAGACAATCAAAATTGCACGTAGTTTTGTAATGGACAATTAAATGGGAAGGGGCTACTTAGATTAGCGTGGCGTTCGAAAAGTGTTTTAAAACCCTAACCGACAGACAATGAAAAATTCGACTCAAAGATAAAAACTTGTTTTTTTTACCCAAATTAGTACTCCATATAATAAGACCAATTACATTAATGGTCCTGATAGTTTACATTCTGATATTGATGTATTGATTAAATAAATATTTCCCTATAGTAGCTTTGAATACTCTCTCCAGCTAGAAGTGGGTCCCATTTTGAACATTGTCGGTCATATTTTTTGTCTTTCTTCATAGCTGGCTTTTATAATAATTGATTGTCGATTCATTTTTGAATTTCGAATATACTAAACTAGTCTACGATTACAAATTATATATATTACCTTTGTTCCAAATACTACTACATAATGAATAATACTACTAGATTGGCGCGACGTTCGAAAAGTGTTTTAAAACCCTAACCGACAAACAATGAAAAATCCGACTCAAAGATAAATTAAATAAAAAAAATTGTGTTATTACTCCATATAATAAGACCAATTACATTAATGGTCCTGATAGTTTACATTCTGATGATTGGCGCCCATGTTTCTTCACATTAAACCAACTGAAATATTTTCGGTTTATAAAGTCGTGTGCCAAAAAATTATATTGAATTCTTAATTTTTTTAAAAAATTTTGATTAATATTTAAATTTAGGGTAGTTTTCACTAGGGTTTTATATTTTTATTTGAGTTTTTATTGTATTGTAATATTTGTTTTTATTGTATTGTAATATTTGTTTTTAATTTATCAAATACTAATTTGTCTAATATATAATAAAATAAAATAAAAGTAAATTAGTTATAGAATATGAATATGAGTTGGGAGTAGAGCTCCAACCGGTTAACCCCATTTCAACTTATCTTTCTAAATGTAATCAGCGAAGTTCTTAAGATGTGGTCGTAAATATTTAATGTATTACACATTAATAAATACTACTGAACGTAAATTCTACAGAAATAAACTGTAAAATGATAAAATAAATAAATATGTTTTTCCAATTATTTAGTGAGTATTCCCAAAAGTCTTTTCTTTGTAACTTCATTTCTATTCCCAAAAGTTCTCCCTTTTATTCATTCCGTAATACTTACTACCCTCTTCTCTCTTCCTTCCATTTTTAACTAGAATAAAATAAGTAAACATCATGATTATATTATTTTTTTGACTTAAATTGATTTTTTTGCCCTACTTGTTGTTTCATTATTTTTATATTATGTTTGAAAAAGGGTAACATGTGGAAAGTAACAAAAAATTTGTTTATATTTTAAAAAAGTGCCTCAATAAATTGGAACACCCAAAAAAAAATACTACCCCGATAAATTGAGACGGAGTTTCAATCTAGTAGCATTACGTGGAATAAAAATTATTCAAATGTCACAATGTTTTTTTAATGGTAAAAATGTATATTTTATCCTTAAATTTTGTTAGAAACAATTTTAAATTATATTTACGAGTGATAGCATTTGCGTTGCGTGATTGTGTCGTACCCAAACCGTACCAAAGTCCCAAAAAAGAAAAAAAATCAACGATATCTAATTCATTTAGTTAACCGGATAATTGAAACGACATACCGTTTTCTATGTAACATAAAAAATAATGTTAATTACTCGTGATACTAATTATAGATCATGGAGTGTTTTTGTTGGTTTATTTTAAGGGTAATTAACTAGAGTTTTTCATTTATGTGTTAGCTTTTTATTAGTTTAACTTATAAATTCTAATTTAAGTATTTTCCCTTTTAATGTTGGATTTTTATTGGGATATATTATTTTTTATATCAATTTAACGTTGGTCAAAACAGTTTTTTCCTTGTTTATGGTATGTTTTTATTGGGTGAATAAAATAAAAACAGTTTTTTAGTTTTCTGGTTAGATCTGATAAACATTTTATGATTTTTATTTTTCAATTTGAATATGTAAAGGGAGGAAAAGGATCTAAAGAGAAAGGAGGCTTTTAGAATGGCAGGAATCGCTATTACTATTTTGGGGAAAGTTAGTGAACTCTTGATTGCTCCAATAGGACGACAGTTCGGTTACTTATTTAAATTTACTGGAAATGTTGAGACTCTTGAAAATGAACTAGAGAAGCTGCGAGATTTGAAAAACGGTGTTAAAGACAAAGTGAAAGCTGCTGAAAATAATGTGGAAAATATTTTGGATAATGTTGAAACCTGGTTAAAACGTGTGGATTCGGTTGACGACAAGGCATGGAGCATTGTTTTAGAGAAGGCTCGATTTCCGAAAGGGTGTTTCAACAATTGGTGCTTAAATTTGAAGTCACGTTATGTTCTAAGCCGGAGGGCAAATAAGAGAACTAGAGAAATCATTGAACTGCAACAAGAAGGAAAATTTCCAGAAGTAGCATTACCAGCACCTCCCACTCCATTCGTGGGTCCTACATCATCCACATCTTTTGAATCTCGAGAGTTGATTATCAGAATGATTATTGAGAAATTGAGGGATGAAGATATTAATATAATTGGATTATGTGGGATGGGAGGGATAGGTAAGACAACAATGGTGAATGATGTTTTCAAAAGGGTGAAGGAAGAAAATATGTTTGATGACTACGCCATGACAGTTGTGAGCCAAAGGGCAGAAATGATAAATGTACAGAGAGATATTGCAGAAATGTTGGGTCTAAGACTTGAGGAAAATAATTCGGTTTTAAGAGCTAGTCGTTTAAATCAAAGACTAGACGGCAAGAAAGTTTTGATTATAGTGGATGACGTTTGGGAGCAGTTTGATCTTCAATCCCTAGGTATTACTTTGCAAGATGGTCAAAGTAAGTGCAAAATTGTTTTCACCTCAAGAATTCAAGGCCTATGGATGGATTTCATGAGTAGAAGACACGAGTTGTTGCTTGATCCCTTAACAGACAGTGAATCGTGGAAGCTTTTCACTGAGAAGATAAGAAATTTCCTGGATAACAATTCCGAGTTGGTATCTGTAGCCCGACAAATTGTGAATGAATGTGCAGGTCTTCCTCTGGCCTTGGTAGTTTTAGGAAGTGCACTTCTTGGAAAAAGTGAACGTGCTTGGAACGATACTTTATTAAAACTAAAGACAATATCAAGAATGCAACAAAAAGTATGTGAGTCCATAAGGCTGAGTTATGATCACTTAGACGATGAGGAAGCCAAGTCGTTGTTTCTTCTTTGCAGCCTGTTCAAAGAAGATTCTCTTATCGATGTCGAAAGATTGGTCAATATGGGATGGGGATTACGGTTGTTCAGAGGAATCAACAGAGTTGAAGCAGCAAGAGACAGAGTTTTTGCATTAGTTGAAGACCTACAATCTCGTTGTTTATTATCGATAGTGTCAAATCGTTACAATCCTTTACAATCCTTTGCAATCGATAGTAACCTATTGATCCAAATTCACGATGTCGTTCGTGATGTATCAAAATTCATTGCAACTGAGAAAGGTTCATTAGTAATAGAGAATGGGGTTACTTTGGAGACATCGGTAGATGAGAGCTTTGTAGAGCGTTGCACTTGGATTTCAGTTATATCACAGGAAAATAAGGAGCTTCCGCCAATATTACAATTTCCCGAACTGAAGCTTTTACTATGCAACAACACAAGCGTACAGATCCCTGACAGTTACTTTGAGGGGATGGTCAAACTTCAAGTTGTTGATATAGGTTACTTTCTTTTCGGTGGTTCTAAAGTTCTAAAACTCTCCTCATCACTCCAATATTTTAAAAGCTTGCATACATTGTGTCTCAGAAATATTAAGTTGGAGAGCTACTCAACAATTAAGTATTTACAGAATTTGGAGATCCTCCACATTGCAGATCCATTTATTGAGGAATTGCCCAACGAAATTGGTCAATTGTCTAAATTAAGGCTGCTGGATATGTCGGGTTGTAGAGGATTGAAAAAAGCCCCACCTGGAATCATCTCAGGTCTAAGCAGTCTGGAGGAATTGTACCTGGGAGTACTTAATATTGATTGGGGAGCAGATAAAACAGAAGAAGGCAGAATTGCAGTCCGTAGAGAATTTGAGTCTTTGTCCAATCTGCGTATTTTTCATATTGTGATACCGGATCCTGGATTTTTACCAAGAACTCCAGTGTTTAGGGACCTGAAGAAGTACAAAATCCATATAGGACATTACCAATACATCAAAGATTATACTTATTACTCTCAAAACTTTGAAAGGATATTATCAATCTATGACGTAGATTTGGATAAAGACTTCAATTTTCTTGTATACAACGCGGAGGTGTTACTGCTAACGGGAAAGACAACGAAACGTTTGTTGTATGAGCTAGTACATAGGGCATCTCAATTTATCAGATGTTTGGAAATTCGGGACACAGAAACTCCAGAATATCTAGCCGATGCGACAGATTCTACAAAAACACTGTGTTTAGTTTCTAAGATGGAGTTGTTAACACTCGATAGTCTAAACAATTTACAGCAGCTATTTAATGACCCACTCGTGGCCGTGAATATAGCAAAGTTAAAAAAACTTGTCGTGCTCAAATGTAGACGGCTGAAGAATATCTTTTTGCTGTCAAATGCGTTAGATATTCTGCATCTTGAAAAACTTCATGTTTCTGACTGTGAAAAAATGGAAGAGGTATTTTTTTGGGAGGGAAGAGAAAAAGACTCAACCAGCAAGTTACAGTTCCCTAAATTAGTTGATTTGGTGATCGGTGGTGAATCTCTCGTATGCTTCTGCAAAGGGGCAAAAGAAATCGAATTTGATCAGCTAGAAAGATTGTCTCTCATGGATATCGAGTCCATAATCTCAATTTCAGATGAAAATTGCGCTAATCCCTATTTTTTTCCTAAGGTACACCTCCTTAATTATTATTTCTCACTTGCGAATTCCACCAAAGTTGTTTTGTTGTTGTTGTCTTTTGTTATGCATAAAACCTAACCATCAACTTTTTTATAGTAGCAGTATCAAAAAATGAATTTTGAATTTTGAAATGAAGCTTCATGCGGCATGCTTTATGAAATAAATTGATGGAAACGTCCACCGACGGAGTTGTTCCGTTGCAACACCTCAACCAAATAGGGGTCCCATGCCCACTTACGCAAGGAATCATCAAAAAATGAAAATAAAATAGCCTTAAACTTCTCTCTATATAGTCTAGTCTAGTCTAGTCTAGTCTAGTCTAGTCTTTAACAAAACCTGACGTCCTTAAAATTGTCATGGTCCATGAAAAGAAATAAAAGAAAAGCCAATTCGGCCATAACGTGGACATGTCCATCATAAATTTTTCTGTACTTATTATAACGGAAAAAAAAAATGGTTTAATGACTCCAACTACCATGCGTTAACAAAATGAGGAACAAAGTACTGACATTAACAATTGAGCCACCAAACTATATATTTTTTCATAAATTGGGGACCTCCGTCAATTTAATTGGACGGAAGTTAAATTTAAATTACATTTCATTCTCAAATTTTATAAAACATGTGAATTTAACCTGAAAAGTTTATAATTTTATATTTTTAACATATTCATAAACAAATAGTTAAATATTCATACTCATACATATACATATACATAAAAAGAAGAAATACACAATTTATATATATATAAATTCATTTTTTTTGAATAAAAAATACTTATTTTTTATAAAAATTATTTTTATAAAAAAGTTAATTTTGTATTTTATGTATACGTATGAGCATATATATGTAACTATTTATTAATGAGTACGTTAAAAATGTAAATTTATAAACTTTTTTTGTATTTCTAAATATGGTATGTAAATTTATTGCTAACTTCATCGGTGATATTTTGGGCCGTAGGTTGTCTTTCCCAAATTGGTGAAGATGGAACTTTCTAAACTGAAGAAGATGAAGGAGATATGGTGTGAGCAAATTCAGTCTGGTTCTTTCTGTAATTTGTCTTATCTTGATATCAATGAATGTGACAGTCTGGAGTACGTGTTCACCCCTGACATGGCCAGATACCTTGTGCATCTTCAACATCTCTCTATAGAAAACTGCCCTAATTTAAAAGAGATAGTAAATGGCCCACTCATGATCGGGAGTTTATTGAAGCTAAATTACATTAGTGTAGACAGCTGTAACCAATTGAGGAATATATTTCAGTTGTCAACTGCAGTAGACACTGTGAATTTTGAAGATCTTACATCATTAAGTATCATTGATTGTGGAAGTATGGAAGAAGTAATAAGTTGGGAGGGTAGACCACAAGATTCAACTAACAACCTACTCTTTCCTAATTTATATGATTTGGAAATCACAAATGCATCATCTCTCGTATGCTTTTGCATAGAGGCTATGCAAATTGAATTTCAACAGTTAACCCATTTACACCTCGAAGATATACCGGCAATCGAGTGCTTAGTCTCCATTTCAAATGAAAATTCTTTGAAATCCTTCTTTCCTCACAAGGTATACAGTAAAATATATATACATATTAAAAGATAGTCTGCGGGCCTGGGGCTATACCCTGCTTATCGCGCTAGTGTGCAATTCAAATATCTCTCTCTAAAACTTATAAGAAACAAGAAATCATAAACATCATCGTCTAAGTTTGATATTATATTAACAGAATAATTCAAAAAATATTGTGGAATTATTCATAATTACTAATTTAAATTGGAAAAGAAAAAACATTTCGCTAAAATCTAAGACTGCATTGGGTTTCCTATCAGGGCATGAAAAGCATAAACAAAATTATGTTCCTAAATGTGAAATGCTCTAAGAAATGAAGCTTTTGTATGTTGTTTCATTAAAAGCTTATTATTCTACAAATTGAAAGTTTTAGGCCTTTCGCAGCTGAAAATTGCCAGAATCTCTACGTATATTATGAGCAATTACTATTCCATTCACCATACTTTTTTGATAAAATGATTAATCATCTGTCTATATGATTTATTAGGGGTTATTTTAAAAATTAAATCAGATTAGTTATCGGGTTTTGTATCCTAACTTATGTGCATTTCTTGCAACTTTTCTTAATTTCAACAATTTTTTTGTATTTCTAAATATGGTATGTAAATTTATTGCTAACTTCATCAGTGATATTTTGGGCCGTAGGTTGTCTTTCCCAAATTGGTGAGGTTCAACTTTCTAAACTGAAGGAGATATGGTGTGGGCAAATTCAGTCTGGTTCTTTCAATAATCTGTCTAAATTGTCTATCGATGAATGTGACAGTCTGGAGTACGTGTTCACCCCTTACATGGTCAGATACCTTGTGCATCTCCAAACTGTCTTTATAATAAACTGCCCTAATTTAAAGGAGATAGTACATGGCCCACTCATGATCAGGATTTTGTTGAAGCTAGAAGACATTAGTGAAACAGCTGTAACCAATTGAGGAATGTCTTCCGGCTGTCAACTGCAGTGGACATTGTGGATCTTACATCATTAAGTATCATTGATTGTGGTAGCATGGAAGAAGTAATAAGTTGGGAGGGTAGACCACAAGATTCAACTAACAACCTACTTTTCCCTAATTTACATGATTTGTATATCATAAATGCATCATCTCTTGTATGCTTTTGCATAGGGGCTATGCAAATTGAATTTCAACAGTTAGCCGATTTACACCTCGAAGATATACTGTCAATCGAGTGCTTAATCTCCATTTCAAAAGAAAATTCTTTGAAATCCATCTTTCCTTACAAGGTATACAGTAAATTATATATTTATGTATTATATATATATATATATATATATATATATATATATATATATTTATACACACATAAATGGGGAAGGATCCATACACACATAAAAATACACATTATCTTTACACATCAATCACAACCCTCCATTTACTTACTTTTAATGGTCAAGATTAGTTCATCTAATAACAAGAATAAACACATAATCTTGACCATTAAAAGTAAGTAAATGGAGGGTTGTGATTGGTGTGTAAAGATAATGTGTATTTTTATGTGTGTATGGATCCTTCCCCTAAATGTATTTGAGAAAAGATATACATGTATCACCAAAAGAATCAATCCAAACACCAAAATCTAAGAAATTATTTTCGACGGTTGAGATTAAGTTTTTTTTTTGGGATATATTATCTCTCTCTAAACTTTATAAGAAAAACAGAAATCATAGACATCATCATCTGCAGAGTACCCAATATGTGACAATGTTTGATTTATTAAAACATTTGGGTTTAAATTATCATTCGTTTTCACATCTTATTTTTAAAATTATTTAGGTAATATCCCTTTCCAGTTTCCCAGTTTAATTGCTCTTTTAAAAACAGTTCTCAACACTAGATGATTATAAAATAGAATATTAATTGTTATATATGAAAAGGGTAAATAAGATGTTATCGTTCTATATTTAGTGCTATTGAATTGGTTTTATATGACAAGTCGTTATTTCAGACGGCAGTTGGAGAAAGGTGAAAACCTATTATGAAATATTGTATGTTTTGGCTCTTTCTTACTAAGTTTGGTCTACAGGTTTTATTTCCCAAACTGACGGGGATGGATCTTTATAAATTGAAGAACATGAAGGATATATGGTGTGGTCAACTTCAGGCTGGGTCTTTCAATAATCTGTCCAAATTGTATATCAAGGAATGTGACAGTTTGGAGTACGTGTTCAGCTCTTGCACGGCCAGATATCTTGTGCATCTTCGTAAACTTGTCATATATACATGCAAGAATCTAAAGGATGTCGTTTCGGCTCAAAAGGAAGTAGATGGAATTGAGGAATACACGCGGAGCATTTTCCCTAAATTAGAGGAAGTTAGACTCTATAAACTGCCATCACTCGAAAGATTTTACCACTTAGCTAATGAGATTACATTCCCTAAGCTAGTTTATGTCGGCGTACTAGACTGCCCTGCATTTAAATTCTTTTCTCCTGGATTTGTGCACACTCCAATTCTGAATCATGTGAATCTGAATTTTGATATTTATGGGAGTAAAAAAGATGAAGTAACGATGTGGAAGGGTAATCTTAATAGCACCATTCAACATCTACATGAAGACGTAAGCTATTTTTTACGTTGTTGTTCATTACATAGCTGAATAGAATTGTTGATATTTACTCTAATTTAAATTCCTTTCACAGCAGCAGCAACGACGACAACAAAACAAACCAGAAGATGAAGAAGAAAGTGGCGATGAAAAGGATATCAAAGAAGAAAGTTGAGTGATTATGCTTATGGACACTTAAAAAGAGTTGAGAGTTAAATATGAGGAGCATCAGACGACGGACATTATGGACTCATGACATTGTACCGTTTTTGTTTTATGTTTACTATTATTTTTAATTGAGGTATTATTGTTCAACTTTAATGAGGATGGTAAGCTTAAAAGCTATAAACAAACAAGTACCTTATGATTTAAATTATGGGAAATAATCAGAACAACAAAGTTAAATAGTCCCTTAATAAAGTATAACTAACGGGATCAGTTGAAAAATTTCGTCAAACACTTATTAGCGATATATCAAACACACTGAACTCACAAGTCTAGCCAGATGGTCAATCCATTTTGCTGTATTGATTATGATTTATGTCTTATTCGACTAGAAATGGTCAATCCATCCTGGTTCCGCCCCTGATTACGGTGATGATTTTTTCTTGATTTCTGTCAGGCGAATTAATATCGGATGATTTTGCAATGGTAATCCTACATTAACATGATTGATTTGTTTCCTTAATATATAGTAAATCACTGTTCTTACATATATTAGGTGCATTTAAATTTGTTTCCCCTTTATTTGTAATACAAGTTAAATAAATTTCTTTGTAATTAAGGTGTCATTGTTTCTTTGAATTATATGACGCTGATTGTCTCTATTTATTTCTATTAGGTGGGTTGTTACAAAATTCAGATACAAATGAAACTATAAAGAGCATCTTTTATTCCAAGTCGATTTAAGTGGGGCGAAGGTAAACCTGAACTAAGCTACTAATTATTGAATTTAATTAAACAGCTGCTACATATATTTAACTTCCAACATAATTAAAACAAACAGCAAGATTTAGTAATAAACGTTAGCATTTTTCCAATGCATATATATTGTTATATAAACCGTTGGTGATCTTTACAAACAGTTGCAGTATGAGACTGTATTAATAGTATAACTTTACATACAAAATCACCAAGTAAAAATGTGCAAAACATAGAAATTCCTTTCACAGACATATATAAACCGTTGGTGATCTTTACGCTGTTGTTCGTTGCATAGCTGAATAGAATCGTCGATATTTACTCTAATTTAAATTCCTTTCACAGCAGCAGCAACGACGACGACAAAACAAACCAGAAGATGAAGAAGAAAGTGGCGATGAAAAGAATATCAAAGAAGAAAGTTGAGTGATTATGCTTATGGACACTTAAAAGAGTTGAGAGTTAAATATGAGGAGCATCAGACGAAGGACATTAGGACATTAGTTAAAGAAGAAAGTTGAGTGATTTTGCAATGGTAATCCTACATTAACATGGTTGATTTGTTTCCTTAATATATAGTAAATCACTGTTCTTACATATATTAGGTGCATTTAAATTTGTTTCCCCTTTATTTGTAATACAAGTTAAATAAATTTCTTGTAATTAAGGTGTCATTGTTTCTTTGAATTATATGACGCTGATTGTCTCTATTTATTTCTATTAGGTGGGTTGTTACAAAATTCAGATACAAATGAAACTAAAGAGCATCTTTTATTCCAAGTCGATTTAAGTGTGTCTAACCATCAAAGGGGTATTATTTTTGCATGTTTAATTAAATAAAAAATTGTCAAAAAAATCCTGTGAAAGATATAATCTCTAGCTAACTTACTAGTGATATACATCCCAGTTGAGTATTAAGACAATAGCAACATACTAACAATTAATTTTCCCTTTATAGAATCTTGGCCAACCCTTCTTCCCCTAATAAGAATCGGCCCCAGCGGCCAGGGCTTCGGCATATATCCCGTTTCTTAACTTTGTTGATGATATATGGATAAATTAGTCTAGAACATGTTCGAGTCAAGGTCGTTGGGAAAACAGAAAAGCATGAAACCACTTGTGAAGAACCTCGATGGTAAAACTTAAGATATACTTAAAAATGCGGTTTTTTCGTGCGCCAAAATATGTCTGGGATTGCAAATATAAAAAATAACTAAAGAATTGGACATGAATTGTTTCGATATTACATTACTAAAACTGATAAAATGCGGCATCCAAAAACGTAAAGTATCGTAGCAAAGTTGATAAAGGTTTAGTTATTAAGAATCATATTTCCACTCAGTGCTGGCCTGGTAAATTTATACGTTCAAGGCTCAAATATTTTTGGCTGCCCAAAAATTAAAATAAAATAAAATATAAATTGCAGTTAGTGAGTGTTGAACAAGTTAAAATCATCACTACACAACCACTAGACTACACTATAACATAATATAAAGTAAAACTAGTTAAATATTTCATATAACATTAGATAATATATTTAAAAAATAGTCGACGTGTTACTCGTTTAAAAAAATATACCGAACATTTGTCCGAGACCCAAGTCTTACTAGACTTGGGCCAGGGCCGGCCCTGTCTCTACTCTATCTTTAGAATCATCTCAACATCCTCTCTTTCTCTAGGATTATGTTGTGGCCTCAGAGTAACTCAATTCATACCTTGATCAGTTTCCATTAGAAAAAAATTAGTATTGCAGAAGATGAACCAAAGACGCTTTGCCATTCTTCTGATGGATATTTTACCACACTGATAACTTCTGTCCATAGAAGAAGAACTCTAATCACCTCTCAGCCTCTTAACAGCATGGATTACAGAATCATCATGAATGTTGTACTATATCAAAGAAAGATACAAGGAAAAAAAAAAACATGAAGTCATGTTTCTATAGTTACAAATAAAAGTGGCTCAATGTAAGCTACAAATCAAACTCTCAAGTCTTACACATTGGTGGCAGTTTTAACTCAAAAAAAGTTTGGATTCGGAGAATTAACGAAAACAGGCCACTGAGCATTATGATATTTCAAAATTGGATACAGGGTTATTTGCAAAAGTTCAAAACTTTATGGGGTTTGCCAAAATTGAAAGTATACGAGGCTATTTGCAGATCAACCTGACCTCATGGGGGTTACTAACATATTATCTTATTATTTTCCCTTCAATAGCCTTCTTAAAATCAAAAAATAAAATAAAAATGTGAGTTTTCACCAAAGGAGGGGTAACAATATACTGACACCACTTACACTCCAATCCTATGTAGCAAGGACCAAAAGATGATATAGCAGACTGTTATTAGCTGCATAAAAATGATCGAGATTATTTATATATTTTGCCCAAATTATAGAAAAAATACCTCATTTATATTTCTCCCGTCCTCAAGCTGACGACCACCGTGGATAAATCTAATATCATCGATGCTCCATTGCTGTCTTTCAGAGAAAGCAGTTTTGAGCTTCCACACTGGTTTGTCCGGTTTCATTCTACACGGTGTATCATTTCCATCCTGAGACAAATAGGGACTATGGAGTCATGCGACATTTCAGGCAGGAATTTATAAAAACTAGCATTTTATGTGAACAGAAGCCAAAGACGAACAAGAGACACTCTGGTAGTACACAAGTTAGGCTACATTTGGTGAAATGATTTTGAACATTAAGGACAAATCAACCTCCTAATACCGGAAATTTCATCAGATATTGACAATTTCATCATTCAGCTACTATCAGTTGCAGTATTATTTTATTTTTTTTACCTAAACACACCAGAATTTTCTTATTCAATACGCATACATAACTTGAATAAATCTAGGCAATTGTATACGCGGGATAAATATAGGAGAGATACACAGGCATATATACGAGTTTAATCACCCAAAACCTGAAAAATTGAAACTGATGTTTGCCTCAATTCCTCAAAGAACAAGCCCACATGCTATTCCCAAGTGACAAGGGTATCAAGGAATTGCTTGACTGAGAAATAAGTTGGTTGTTTGAGGCTGAGAAAGTGTAAAATCATTCAGCTTAATTTTTCATCTATTTCATCATATATATATATATATATATATATATATATAGATTGTTTGTGTATGTGTGTGTAATCATATATAAGTATTAGTGCAGGTTTACCATCCCCCTGACAGTAAAATGAACATAAGATGGATCCCTTGCATCTTCATTGCGACCATTATTCACAGTTAACTGTACATTGGATTGACTTTGAACGGATACAAATGACTTCTCTATGTAAAGTTCAACACAATTCATTCCTTTCTCCTTAGTCGTATCCAGCATAATCTCCACCGATTCGTCATCATCAATTGCCAAAGCTATGTACTGCCCATTCACAAGGTAGCGACAAAAGATCTTCAATTTGTAAGTCTCGGAATCAATCCCAATTAACTCATAAATCTTGTCAATCAAAACGCTGTATTGAATTCCACGATCAACCTTAATAGCCTTTGGAATTGCATTTTCATATGTGATACCTTGTGAGCCACGGGAAATTCTCCCATCCCAATAGCATAGTAAAGGAATGCTGTTTCTACTCATAATTCTGCATCAATCATAAGCTACAAATTAACGACAAACTTTTTCTTTTAGCATACTCATAATGTTACTGATAGTTCAATCTTGTAGAGATTATTGCATCAATTAAATATCTAGTGTAATCATTGATGTAGTCAGATTTTTTTAGTGTATTAGAAAACTGAAGATAAATTATTAGTTGAAGCTAAGGATTAAAGTAAAACTGCTACGATTTGGCTCTAGCTCTATTTTTAATAACTCAGTAATAAAATATGTATAATTTTCTTGAAAAGTATAGAAAAACAATAGGAAAGAGTGTTTAAGTAAATCAAACATCATACCATGAGAAACAAAACAACCAAGACATCCTTCATATCATCAAAATCTGAATTTGATTAATCATGTAAATCCCAAGTCATAATTGCTTTTGGATGTCACAAACATAACTTAGTAAGCATTAGAGCAATTTTAGTAACCATCATTAAAAAAAACTGGAAGAAAACAGAGCATTCACATCACATAACTAGTCACACTAATAATTTAACCTTCTGTTTCCTTCAAGAAATTTAAAACCCTTATTACCTTTCCTTTTCGTATATTTGAAAAGATCATCAAGCAACTTAAATGTAATTCCATTAAGCACTTTAAAATCTAGACCCTTGCTTCCTTCTAAAGTTAGACTAGCTGTGAAACTTTTTATCAAGAACTTTTATTGTCATCAAGTATTTTATCAAAAGTATACAGTTTTCCCTGTAAATGTATTGCTCAAAGCCTGAATGTAAAAAAATAAATCCCATGACATCAACCATCAAAATATAGTCATCAATTGTAACTTTGAGTTAACTTTGGTGCTTATACATAATTACATACAAAGAAAAAGGGGTTAATACCCGATTACTATCCTGGAGTTTGTGCGAGTAACGATTACTAACTTGAGGTTTCACGAAAACCAATTTAGTACCTGAACATTAATAGTTGATCTACTTTGAGACAATTTCCTCCAAATTTGTGACATCATCACCCTTTTAATGTATTTTTTTACGTTTATGCCCTTTACCTATCAAATAAATTACAAAATTACCATTTCCACATTTATATATTCAAAACATTTAATAAAATATGTTTAGTAAAAATAATTAAATAACAAAAATTTCAAAATAAAAAAGTAGAAAAATAAGTATATTGTCTAGATGGCAGATGATAAACAAATAAATCATATACTACCTGTTATCAGATGGGAAATGATGAATATTTCCTTCAAGAAATTTAAAACCCGTTGTTACCTTTCCTTTTCGTATATTTGGAAGGATCATCAAGCAACTTAAATGTAATTCCATTAAGCACCTTAAAATCTAGACCCTTGCTTCCTTCTAAAGCTAGACTAGCTGTGGAACTTTTTATCAAGAATTTTTATTGTCATCAAGTAGAAAATTAACATTTAGCTGAACCTTGGGTAATTCTTCTGATAGATATTTTCTTACAATAATGTCCATAGAAGAAACTTAATCACCTGACTGATGCAGCAGAACATAAATTTCATCATCATCCTTCATGTTGTGCTATACAAAAGTAAGAAGCAAAAAAGTATTACAATAATTTCTAGAGTTGCCAAAGTGCAAGCTATAAACATAACTTAAAAGTATTTTAATTTAAGGAAAAAGTGGCAAATCTCACATTTAAATGGTTCAATTGGTGATGTCAAACAAACAAACAAACAATTATTTATCTTCAAGAAATCTGGTATGCCGAACAATTTTAAAGCAGAAAAACTTGGAAAGCATATTATTTTTTCAGCTATCACCAAGAAAGCACCCAAATGCAAATCTCTTACTAGCCACATAAAAGATTATAGAAACACAGAATTACACCTATAAATATATACATATATACCTAATTCCATAACAAGTACCTCATTTGGAGTAGTCCATTCCCTAAGAACGACATCACCGAAATAAAATCGATTTTCCTTGTAGCACAATTGGTGTCCCTCACAGACAGCTTTCATGAGAACATGCAGTTGCATATCACGTTTCATTCTATACACTCTCTCTTTTCCAACCTAATATCAACACAAGAGTCATACAACACTTCATGCAGAATTTTGCTAGCATTTTTTTAGACAAAATAACAAAAGGGGTAAGAGATACTTGAGTGGTATGTAGAGTTAGAGTCTGAAACGTAAATTGACAATGACATAACCCTGAAACTGACTCAATGTTATACAGTATTAACCTTCATAGTGAATGACATTTTCTACCAATCATGAAATTAATGTCTATATTGTTATCTTTTTGTCCTTTTAAGTACTTTAAGTAGGATATACGGGTTTACGGTCTCTACCTCTCATCTGAAATTTCTTTAGTCTAAATTCTATATCAATGTGTCAGAAACACGGAAAAGCCGCTTAATGCTATTATTGCTACTAAATACTAATTAAGTACATAGAGACATACATACATAATATACATACAAAAATACATACATATATGTGTGGGGATATGTATATACTATATACATAAAATATGATCGGTTTCGGTTTTGCCAAAAACCGAACCGAACCGAACCGAACTCAGCCCTAATAACCTAATAATAGATAGTGCGCGTATGCATGGCTAACTTTTAAATATACTGTATATTACATAGTAGTACCAACTAACAAACACAATGTTATAATACCAAATCCCATTTATTTAATAAACGGAATAAGGATTTTTGGATACATCCAAATAGTTAAATTGTGAAAAGTTGTAGTCTAAACATAATTAATAATAAAAAAGTATAAATTGATGTAGTACTAAATAAATGTTTATTCCATTATTGAGCTAATATTCACCCAGTGGACCCATTCGAAGATTATCAGAAAGTACCACACACTGACTCTTTGGTCTTTTCTTCGTATATTCATTTTGTACACACTCACTTTTTGGTCTTTTATTTGTAGCTTCATTTCCATATTATTGCTCTGTCTTTTCCCATTACTTTTCCTTATTCACTCTTTCCCCCATTATATTGATTGACGATTTATTTCTGAAATTCAAAGACCAGAATAACAAAATATTAGTGAGTGTTTTATGTGTTTGATTCTTTTCAGTTCCTAACTTGTAAGTTCCAAGTCTTTCTTTCTTTCCTACTATATATATATATATATATTCTTGTTATTTTGTTTATTTACTCCTGATAAATGTATGTAATATGAATGTAAATAAATAGCAGAAACAAGGATGCTTTAAACACAGTTGCACACCCAGAACTGATTTAGAACTGATTACCATATTTCTTACAACTCCTTTTTGTGTTATGATGTCATAAACTCTATTTTTTTTATTATATTATATAATAGATCGGAACGTATCTTATTTAGAACCCAAAAGTATCCTTATAAAGTTTCTAAGCCAGAATCGATTTGAAAACCGAACCTTAAATATTCAGGGCAGCTCTAGTGATACTAGACCTAGGGCTGAGAAAAATTTCCGAAATCCCGACCCGATCTGGTCCCGACCCGATTTTTTCGCGACCCGATGTTGTCCCGATCCGAAAGATCGGATTTTTGTCCCGTCCTGGAGTAATTCGGTTCGGGATCGGATTTTTATTTCCAATCCCGATGGATTTTCCGACTCGACCGATATAATTAATATACATTAAAAAAATTTATTTTTTAAAAAAATCTTATTATGAATAATACCAGTTTATATTTATTAAAAAAAATAAACTTACTTTCACATCTAATCTATTTACAAAATAACACATTTTTATTTCCGTATGATTTGTTACATATGTTGTGTATTCATCTTAATCTTAAATAACTAAAATTATAACATTTGATTCTTCCTTTTAGTTTGAATTACGTTATTTTTTATTTTTTCTTAAAAATAATTATAATTAGTTGTCTTCTTTGATAATTAATCTTATAAACGAATACAGTATCAACATAATATTGTCCCACTTTTTGATTTTGTTTAAATACAACGAACTTTTTAACAAAATTGCTAGTTATGTTGTAATTTTTTAACAATTTTTTTTTAGGAGTATGAAGTATTGGGAAATCCCATCCCGACCTTTCGAGATCTCGAATTATCGGAAATCCATATAATCGGGACCCGACCATTTTCGGGTCGGGATCGGGACTTTTAAATGACATCCGAAAACTATCGGATCGGGACACATGTTTAAGCTTTTCGAGTCGTGTCCCGTTCCGATTCCACGCCCTAACTAGACCTGTAATATAATTTGAATTACTATAGTACAAACATTTTGTGTACGAAACAAACTCTGTTTTAGATCTAGGGTTTGTGCAAATGAGGTATCAATGTCAACCGCCCTCTCAAATTATCTACACATTAATGTTAAATCAGCCCAACTCATTCTTTTCGCTTTCAATTGACTACATATGTTTTCAATATTATCTTACAATTCTTTCTAAATTGATCCTCGGTATATGTAATACTAACATTTAAACCCAAAATAAATATAGGTTTCATACATTTTGGCGAGTTTATATACTACTCCGTATATGTTTTCTATACAATGCCTTTTAGAATATCGTGATCAATGTTCGATATCAGCTACATCTATTATGAGGGTAATTTAAAAAATAATATATTAGATAGTGCGTGACTTACTTTGTTGCTTTGTTTGTTTCGTATAAAGTTAATTTAAAAAGATCACATACATAACAAAAAAGAATATATTAGATAGTGTGTGACTTACTTTTTTATATATTACCATTGTGATACCAAACTTAAATTTTACACCAAATCCCATTTAATTAATAAACGGAATCCAGATATTTGGATATATCCAAATACTTCTTCCGTCACAAAATATTGTGGTCTATGTATTTACGTGTAACTTTGACCGGTCAATATCTCGTCTTTAAATTGTTGAAATGTAAAATTTAAAAATTTATTCGTATAGTTTAACATTTGAACTATTTAATTAAATTTTAAAAAATTCGATTTTAACAACTTAGATATGAGTTATTTTTTGGTCAAAATTGCATGTTTTTTCGTATAACTCAAACAATTTGGAAACAAGGGAATAAAAATAAATTGTGAAAAGTTAGTCTAACCAAATAGTACAGAAAAGCAGTACTTGTTTGTGTTGGATTTTCCTAAGTTCATATCTTTCTTTCCCACTATATTCATGTTGTTTATTTATTTACTACTCATAAATGTTTTGCTTCTGTAATTTTCCTATCAATTCAAATAATATTAGATAAATTATGGAAACTTGTTTTTTGTTACCCAAATTAGTAATAGAATAATAAATTGATGTACTAATTAAATGAATATTTCCGATTACAGTAGCTTTGAATATTCTCTCCGGTTAGAACATTTATCAGCCACATTTTTGGTCTTTCTTCACAGCCGACTTTTCTAATTATTGATTGTCGATTCATTTCTGAATTTCAAGTATCACAGAATAACACAACTAAACTGTTCTACTATTACAAATTATATTACTACTTGTTTGGACTGGATTTACCTTAGTTCCAAATACTACTAGATAATGAATAATGACACATAATGAATAATACTACTCTCTCCGTTTTTATTTAATTATCCATTACGAAACTACGTGCAATTTTAACCGGCCAAAAACTTGTATCAAAATTGTCGGAATGAATTTTTTTAAAAGTTGATCATGTAGTTCAAATGTTAAATTTTATGATTAGATTTTAAAAAAAATCATTTCGACAATTTTAATAAAAGTTATAAGACAGTCAAAATTGCACGTAGTTTCGTAATGAACAATTAAATGGGAAGGGGCTACTTAGATTACCGTGGCGTTCGAAAAGTGTTTTAAAACCTTAACCGACAGACAATGAAAAATTCGACTCAAAGATAAAAACTTGTTTTTTTTTACCCAAATTAGTACTCCATATAATAAGACCAATTACATTAATGGTCCTGATAGTTTACATTCTAATAAATTGATGTATTGATTAAATAAATATTTTCCTATAGTAGCTTTGAATACTCTCTCCAGCTAGAAGTGGGTCCCATTTTGAACATTGTCAGCCACATTTTTTTTCTTTCTTCACAGCTGTCTTTTATAATAATTGATTGTCGATTCATTTTTGAATTTCAAATATACTAAACTGGTCTACTATTACAAATTATATTACCTTAGTTCCAAATACTACTAAATAATGAATAATACTACTAGATTGGCGCGGCGTTCGAAAAGTGTTTTAAAACCCTAACCGACAGACAATGAAAAATCCGACTCAAAGATAAATTAAATAAAAAAATGGGTAAATTATGCTTTAGTAACCTGAGTTTTGGTCAATTTTAGGATAAGTGATCTAAGTTTTTGTAATTTCAGTTTTGTGACCTAAGTTTAACTTTGTTAGCAATTTAGTGACCTGCCATCCTATTTTTCGAATAAAAAATATATTTTAAATTTAGGGTAGTTTCCACTAGTGTTCTATATTTTTATTTGAGTTTTTATTGTATTGTAATATTTGTTTTTAATTTATCAAATACTAATTTGTCTAATATATAATAAAATAAAATAAAAGTAAATTAGTTCTAGAATATGAATCTGAGTTGGGACTAGATCTCCAACCGGTTAACCCCATTTCAACTGATCTTTCTAAATGTAATTAGCGAAGTTCTTAAAATGTGGTCGTAGACGTAAATATTTAATTATAGTTGATTGAGTCTTATAAAATAAATCAATCTTAAGTGATAAATAATAACTTACCCAAAAAAAAAGTAACAAATAATAATACAATAGATAGTAGGACTTATTATTTGATGTATTACAAATATACTACTGAACGTAAATTCTACACAAATAAACTGTAAAATGATAAATATAAAATATGTTTTTTTGTAGTTCATTCCGTAATATTTACTACCCTCCTCTCTCTTCGTAATATAAACTAGAATAAAATAAGTAAACATCATGATTATATTATTATTTTGACTTAAATTGTTTTTTTTTGCCCTACTTGTTGTTTCATTATTTTTATATTATGTTTGAAAAAGGGTAAAATGTGGAAAGTAACAAAAAAATTGTTTATATTTTAAAAAAGTGCCTCAATAAATTGGAACACGCAAAAAAAGAATACTGTCCCGATAAATTGGGACGGAGTTTCAATCTAGTAGCATTACGTGGAATAAAAATTATTCAAATGTCACAATGTTTTTTTAATGGTAAAAATGTATATTTTATCCTTAAATTTTGTTAGAAACAATTTTAAATTATATTTACAAGTGATAGAATTCGCGTCGCATGATTGTGTCGTACCCAAACCGTACCAAAGTTCCAAAAAAGAAAAAAAATCAACGATATCTAATTTATTTAGTTAACCGGATAATTGAAACGACGTACCGTTTTATATGTAACATAAAAAATAATCTTAGTCCACTCATGCGTTTATTGTTTATGGTATGTTTTTATTGGGTGAATAAAAATAAAATTAGTGGGCCACACCTATACCTTAGTCCACTCATGCGTTTATTGCTCTGTTTTTTCCCATTATATTGATTTGACGATTCATTTATGAAATTCAAACTCCTGAATAACAAAACTCTTCATTTGTACAAACATTTTGTTGTTAGCCTATTCTTGTTAGTTTTCTGGTTAGATCTGATAAACATTTTATGATTTTTATTTTTCAATTTGAATATGTAAAGGCAGGAAAAGGATCTAAAGAGAAAGGAGGCTTTTAGAATGGCAGGAATCGCTATTACTATTTTGGGGAAAGTTAGTGAACTCTTGATTGCTCCAATAGGACGACAGTTCGGTTACTTATTTAAATTTACTGGAAATGTTGAGACTCTTGAAAATGAACTAGAGAAGCTGCGAGATTTGAAAAACGGTGTTAAAGACGAAGTGAAAGCTGCTGAAAATAATGTGGAAAATATTTTGAAGCCTGTTGAAACCTGGTTAAAACGTGTGGATTCGGTTGACGACAAGGCACGGAGCATTGTTGAAGAGAAGGCTCGATTTCCGAAAGGGTGTTTCAACAATTGGTGCTTAAATTTGAAGTCACGTTATGTTCTAAGCCGGAGGGCAAATAAGAGAACTAGAGAAATCATTGAGCTGCAACAAGAAGGAAAATTTCCAAAAGTAGCATTACCAGCACCTCCCATTCTATTCATGGGTTTTACATCCACATATTCTGATTCTCGAGAGTTGATTCTCAGTAAGATTATTGAGAGCTTGAGGGATGAAGATATTAACATAATTGGAATATGTGGGATGGGAGGGATAGGTAAGACAACTATGGTGGAGAAAGTTTTCAAAAGGGTGAAGGAAGAAAATATGTTTGATGACTACGCCATGACAGTTGTGAGCCAAAGGGCAGAAATGATAAATGTACAGAGAGATATTGCAGAAATGTTGCGTCTAACACTTGAGGAAAATAATCCGGTTTTAAGAGCTAGTCGTTTAAATCAAAGACTAGACGGCAAGAAAGTTTTGATTATAGTGGATGACGTTTGGAAGCAGTTTGATCTTCAATCCCTAGGTATTACTTTGCAAGATGGTCAAAGTAAGTGCAAAATTGTTTTCACTTCAAGAACTAAAGGCCTATGGATGGATTTCAGAAGTAGAAGACACGAGTTGTCGCTTGATCCCTTAACACACAGTGAATCGTGGAAGCTTTTCACTGAGAAGATCGGAGATTACCTGAATGACGATCCCGAGTTTGTACCGATAGCCGAAGACGTTGTGAAGGAATGCGCAGGTCTTCCCCTGGCCTTGGTAACTTTAGGAAGTGCACTTCTTGGAAAAAGCAAACCTGTTTGGAACGATACTTTATTAAAACTAAGAACAATATCAAAAACGGAAGACAAAGTACACGAGTCCATAAGGCTGAGTTATGATTACTTAAACAACGAGGAAGCAAAGTCGTTGTTTCTTCTTTGCAGCCTGTTTAAAGAAGATTCTTTTATTGATGTTGAAAGGTTGGTCAATATGGGATGGGGATTACGGTTGTTCAGAGGAATCAACAGAGTTGAAGCAGCAAGAGACAGAGTTTTTGCATTTGTTGAACACCTACAATCTCGTTGCTTATTATCGATAGAGTCAACTGGTTACAATCTTTCACGACGTCGTTCACGATGGATCAAAATCCACGATGTCGTTCGTGATGTATCAAAATCCATTGCTTACACCGAGAAAGGTTCATTAGTAATAGAGAATGGACTTACTTTGGAGGCATCGGTAGAGGAGAGCTTTGTAGAGCATTGCACTTGGATTTCAGTTATATCACAGGAAAATAAGGAGCTTCTGCCATTATTACAATTCCCCAGACTGAAGCTTTTACTATGCAACAACACAAACGTACAGATCCCTGACAGTTACTTTGAGGGGATGGTCAAACTTCAAGTTGTTCATATAAGTTCCCAAAGTTTATATAGTTCCACTGATTACAGAGTTCTAAAACTCCCCTCATCACTCCAATATCTTACAAGCTTGCATACATTGTGTCTCAGAAATTTTAAGTTGGAGAGCTACTCAACAATTAAATATTTACAGAATTTGGAGATCCTTTACATTGCAGATGAATTTATTGGGGAATTGCCCACCCAAATTGGTCAATTGTCTAAATTAAGGCTGTTGGATATGTCGGGTTGTAGAGGATTGAAAAAAGCCCCACCTGGAATCATCTCAGGTCTAAGCAGTCTGGAGGAATTGTACCTGGGAGTACTTAATATTGATTGGGGAGCAGATAAAACAGAAGAAGCCAGAATTGCAGTCCGTAGAGAATTTGAGTCTTTGTCCAATCTGCATATTTTTCATATTGTGATACCGGATCCTGGATTTTTACCAAGAACTCCAGTGTTTAGGGACCTGAAGAAGTACCAAATCCATATAGGACATTACCATTACATCAAAGATTATACTTATTACTCTCAAGACTTTGAAAGGATATTATCAATCAATGACGTAGATTTGGATAAAGACTTCAATTTTCTTGTATACAACGCGGAGGTGTTACTGCTAACGGGAATGACAACGAAACGTTTGGTGTATGAGCTAGTACAGAGGGCATCTCAAATTATCAGATGTTTGGAAATTCGGGACACAGAAACTCCAGAATATCTAGGCGATGCGACAGATTCTACAAAAACACCGTGTTTAGTTTCTAAGATGGAGTCGTTAACACTCGATAGTCTAAACAATTTGCAGCAGATAATTAATGACCCACTCGTGGCCGGGAATATAGCACAGTTAAAAAAACTTGTCGTGCTCAAATGTAGACGGCTGAAGAATATCTTTTTGCTGTCAAATGCGTTAGATATTCTGCATCTTGAAAAACTTCATGTTTCTGACTGTGAAAACATGAAAGAGGTATTTTTTTGGGAGGGAAGAGAAAAAGACTCAACCAGCAAGTTACAGTTCCCTAAATTAGTTGATTTGAAGATCGGTGGTGAATCTCTCGCATGCTTCTGCAAAGGGGCTAAAGAAATCGAATTTCATCAGCTAGAAAGATTGTCTCTCACGGAGATAGAGTCCATAATCTCAATTTCAGATGAAAATTGCGCTAATCCCTATTTTTTTCCTAAGGTACACCCCCTTAATTATTATTTCTCCCTTGCGAATTCCACCAAAACTGTTTTGTTGTTGTTGTCTTTTATTATCCATAAAACCTAACTATCAACTTTTTTATAGTAGCAGTCTCTGTTAGTAATTTTGAACTTTGAAATGAAGCTTCGTGTCACATGCTTTATGAAATAAATTGATGGAAACGTCCACCGACGGAGTTGCTCACGTTGCAACACCTCAACCAAATAGGGGTTCGATGCCCACTTACGCAAGGAATCATCAAAAAATGGAAATAAAGTAGCCTTAAGCATCTCTTTATATATTATTGAATGGATGAGCATGGTCTAATCTTTAACAAACCCTAACGTCCTTAAAATTGTCATGGTCCATTAAAAGAAATAAAAGAAAAGCCAATTCGGCCATAACGTCGATAGGTCAATCATAAATTTTTCTGTACTTATTATAACAGGAAAAACCAAATGGTTTAATGACCCCAACTACCATACATTAACAAAATGGGAACCAAATTACTGATATTAACAATTGATGCACCGAACTATATATTTTTTCATAAATTGGGGACCTTCGTCAATTTAATTGGACGGAAGTTAAGTTTAAATTACATTTCAGTCCCAAATTTTATAGAACATATGAATTTAACCCGAAAAATTTATAATTTTACATTTTTAACATATCCATAAACAAATAGTTACATATACATATTCATACATATACATATACATAAAAAAAAAAAATACAATTCAAATTTTTTTGAATAAAAAAATGTATTTTTAAAAAAATTAACTTATTGTTGGAAAAAAAGAATTTTTTTTTAGAAAAAAGCGACTTTTTTATGAAAAATTTAATTTTTTTTAAAAAAAGTAACTTTTTAAAAAAATATTGACTTTTAAAAAAAATTATTTTTATAAAAAAAAGGTAATTATTTTTTCAAAAAGGCACTTCAAAAAGTGCATACCTTTTAAAAAATATTAATTTTTATTTTATTTTATAAAACGTTATATTTATATATATATATATATATATATATATAAATTGTGTATTTTTTTTATATATTTTTTTTTGTATTTTATGCATACGTATGAGCATGTATATGTAACTATTTATTAATGAGTATGTTAAAAATATAAATTTATAAACTTTTCGGGTTAAATTCATATGTTTTATAAAATTTGAGACTGAAATGTAATTTAAACTTAACTTCCGTCCAATTAAATTGATGGAGGTCCCCGGTTTAGAAAAAAATATATAGTTCGGTGCCTGTAAACCATTTTTTCCCCTTATTATAACTGAAGTTTAATTTTAGTGAGGGTTTCAATTTATTTTGGAAAGTTGCAACATATGCACACATCAGGCATCAATACGCGTCAATACCCGCTTGTGAGATTAAATTTATACACTTGAAGAGAGACTCAAATGAATGTCTAAATTGAACAATTAATTGTTTTATTTTGAATTAGAGGTCAATGTTATGTTTATGCCCTAGGTTGTGTTAAGAAGGTTAAGCATTGTGAGAGAATATATCGTAGATGGAGAGGAAAAGAGCAGATAGAGATTGTCGCCGCGAGATTGTAATGTTACGCGAATAGAGAGAAAAAAAGAGAGAAAATTGATGTTGTGAATGTCGGGTAGGGGGGGAGGTATGGAATATTTGGATCCATATGTATCTAATACTAAGAAATGTTAGATGTTTTTTCTTGTAGGCAAATCTTTTCTACTAGTCTTCCACCAGATTTTGTTAACTGATATTTATATATAGAGACTGTTATTTCTACTTTCTACTAACTGACGATAAAAACTATTTAAGTCATCTGATAGTAGGTCCAAGGGTTTATTTTCCCCAAGTTCAAATGTATATAGCTGGAGGGAGGGGCTTTAATTAACATATTTCCAGTGATTTCTAGGCTATATCTGCATTTTACCCTTCTATAAGTAAATTTATTACTAACTTCATCAGTGATATTTTGGCCCGTAGGTTGTCTTTCCCAAATTGGTGAAGATGGAACTTTCTAAACTGAAGAACATGAAAGAGATATGGTGTGGGCAAATTCAGTCTGGGTCTTTCTATAATCTGTCTGAATTGTCTATCAGGGAATGCGACAGTCTGGAGTACGTGTTCAGCCCTGACATGGCCAGATACCTTGTGCATCTCCAACATCTCTCTATAAAAAACTGCCCTAATTTAAAGGAGATAGTAAATGGCCCACTCATGATCGGGAGTTTGTTGAAGCTAAAATACATTAGTGTGAACAGCTGTCACCAATTGAGGAATATCTTCCAACTGTCAACTGCAGTGGACACTGTGGATCTTACAGAATTATATATTACTAATTGTGGAAGCATGGAAGAAGTAATAAGTTGGGAGGGTAGACCACAAGATTCAACTAACAACATACTCTTCCCTAAATTATATGTTTTGAATATCATAAATGCATCATCTCTCGTATGCTTTTGCATATGGGCTATGCAAATTGAATTTCAGCAGTTAGGCCTTTTATACCTCAGAGATATACCGGCAATCGAGTGCTTAGCCTCCATTTCAAATGAAAATTCTTTGAAATCCATCTTTCCTCACAAGGTATACAGTAATATATATATATATATATATATATATTTATTTATGTATTATATATATATATATATTTATTTATGTATTATATATATATATATATATATATATATTTATATATTTGAGAAAAGATATACATGTATCACCAAAAAAATCAATCCAAACATCTAAATCTAAGAAATTATTTTCGACGGTTGAGATTAAGTTTTTTTTTTGTGTGGATATATTATCTCTCTCTAAACTTTATAAGGAAACCAGAAATCATAGACATCACCATCTGCAGAGTACCCAATATGTGACAATGTTTGATTTATTAAAACATTTGGGTTTAAATTATCATTCGTTTTCACATCTTATTTTTAAAATCATTTAGGTAATATCCCTTTCCCATTTCCCAGTTTAATTGCTCTTTTAAAAACAGTTCTCAACACTAGATGATTGTAAAATAGAATATTAATTGCTATATATGAAAAGGGTAAATAAGATGTTATCGTCCTATAATTAGTGCTATTGAATTGGTTTTATATGACAAGTCGTTATTTCAGATGGCAGTTGGAGAAAGGTGAAGACCTATTATGAAATAATGAAATATTGTATGTTTTGGCTCTTTCTTACTAAGTTTGGTCTACAGGTTTTATTTCCCAAACTGGCGAGGATGGAACTTTCTAAATTGAAGAACATGAAGGATATATGGTGTGGTCAACTTCAGGCTGGGTCTTTCAATAATCTGTCCACATTGCGTATCAAGGAATGTGACAGTCTGGAGTACGTGTTCAGCTCTTGCATGGCCAGATATTTTGTGCATCTTCTTGAACTTACCATATTTAATTGCAAGAATCTAAAAGAGGTCGTTTCGGCTAAAAAGGAAGTAGATGGAATTGAGGAATACACGCGGAGCATTTTCCCTAAATTAGAGGAAGTTAGACTCTATAAACTGCCATCACTCGAAAGATTTTACCACGTAGCTAATGAGATTGAATTTCCTAAGCTAGTTTATGTCGGCATACTAGATTGCCCTGCATTTAAATCCTTTTCTCCTGGATTTGTCTACACTCCAATTCTGAATCATGTGAATCTGGATTTTGATATTTATGGGATTAAAAAAGATGAAGTAACGATGTGGAAGGGTAATATTAATAGCACCATTCAACATCTACATGAAGACGTAAGCTATTTTTTACGACGTTGTTCGTTGCATAGCTGAATAGAATTGTCGATATTTACTCTAATTTAAATTCCTTTCACAGCAGCAGCGACGACGAAAAAACAAACCAGAAGATGAAGAAGAAAGTGGCGATGAAAAGGATATCAAAGAAGAAAGTTGAGTGATTATGCTTATGGACTTAAAAGAGTTGAGAGTTAAATACGAGGAGCATCAGACGAAAGACATTATGGACTCATGACATTGTACCGTTTTTGTTTTATGTTTACTATTATTTTTAATTGAAGTATTATTGTTCAACTTTAATGAGGATGGTAAACTTAAAAGCTATAAACAAACAAGTACATTTTGATTTAAATTATGGGAAATAATCAGAACAACAAAGTTAAATAGTCCCTTAATAAAGTATAAGTAAGGGGATCAGTTGAAAAATTTCATTGAACACTTATTAGCAATATATCAAACACAATGAACTCGCAAGTCTAGCCAGATGGTCAATCCACTTCGCTGTATTGATTATGATTTATGTCTTATTCGACTAGAAATGGCAAAAGTAAACTTGAACTAAAAATAAAGAACGTAAGATGGACATCAAAACGATGTATAGGAATCATGTGGATTGTTGTATAGAGAAATTTAACAGATGTCCAAACTCCAAAGTATGTATCTTCGGAGCACGTATATATGAGGAAAAATCTCATTTCACAGTAATATTTACCACAAAACGTATATGTGATTCAACCTTAAGCTCTGATTTTACGTGCATACTTGTATTTCATGTGGTTAGTACGTCGATTTGAGATTTTATCATACGTCATACGAAATTAATAGACCCCATAAGTTGATGAATTAGGGATATGATGAGAACAAAAACGATGAAAACAAATTTAAAGCCCTTTTGTAATGCAAGTCTAACGTACGTATCATAAAACAACTCAATTCATACCTTCAGTTTCCATTAGAAAAAAATTAGCAATGAACGAACCTATATCTAAACTCTATGATTTAAAACAAAGAATAAAGGATTTGAAAACAAGAGAAGAACTTCAATTACTTAAGGCCACCCCATCAGCACCAAAGTAAGACAGAACAAAAAGCATGAATGTATGCGACGAAAATAAGTGTTTACAGTATTATAATCTCAGCGAGAAAGCACCTAAATCTGTCAAAATCAGAGCTTAAGGTTGAATCACATATACGTTTTGTGTGAAATATTACTGTGAAATGAGATTTTTCCTAGACAACAATCCACATGATTTCTATACATCGTTTTGATGTCCATCTTACGTTCTTTATTTTTAGTTCAAGTTTACTTTTGCCATTTCTAGTCGAATAAGACATAAATCATAATCAATACAGCAAAGTGGATTGACCATCTGGCTAGACTTGCGAGTTCAGTGTGTTTGATATATATCTAAACTCTATGATTTAAAACAAAGAATAAAGGATTTGAAAACAAGAGAAGAACTTCAATTACTTAAGGCCACCCCATCAGCACTAAAGTAAGACAGAACAAAAAGCATGAATGTATGCGACGAAAATAAGTGTTTACGATATTATAATCTCAGCGAGGAAGCACCTAAATCTGTCCCTAGCGGCATAAAAATGTATCGTGAACATCTGGACCGGCCATATTGACACATCTTGATGTCATTTTTTTTTAGCAAACTAACGGCTAATCGTTAGACTTGAGATTGCTCAAAATCAAAATTACTATCTTATTCAACATAATTTTATCAAGTCTTCCAATAGAAATATAATTAAGCATGTATCGCCGTCTAACGTCTTCGTAGGATTATGTGTCCCATTCGTACCCCAACTTAAAAACTAACCTCATGTTCAAGATTAGGGTTGGGCAAAAACCCGGAAAAACCGAACCGAACCGAACTGATAAGCGAACCGAAAACCAAAATTTTTCGTGTCGGTTCCGGTTTACATTAAAACCAAACCGAAAAAGATCAAAACCGAAAAATACCGAAACCGAAAAACCGTAACTTTTTTGGGTCGGTTTCGCTTTACAGTAAAAGCGAACCGAAAAAGACCAAAAAAAGACCCAAAAAGACAAAAAAAGACCGAAAAACCGAAACCGGACCGAAAAAATCCGATCCGGTTCGGTCCAAAAAATAAAAAAAACCGAACCGAAACGGACGGAATTATTCAATATATTTGATCTCACACGCCTTAAAATCACCTCAAACTTGAAGAAAACGTGCTCAATTAATTATCATTCCAATAGAACATTAACTAAAACTATTGAAACAAATATGGACCAATCTTGTTACTAATCTAAATATTAAACTCTAATTTATAATTATCTTACTTAGCGTCATCCTCACTCAATCTAAACAATAACTCAATTCTATCTCTACATATACACACATTATATATATATATATATATATATATATATATATATATATATATATATATATATATATATATATATATATATTACTGTTTTTAAAAAGCGCGTTTCCTAGTGAAAAACCTCGATTCAAAGCTTTAAAAGTTCGTTTTCAGCTTGTTATGACGCTAAAAACTTACTATTTTTTTTACGTTTTTCGCATATTTGTCGCAAGAACGTTTTAGCTAAGATTTTGTTTTTTTTAAAACACTAATATGTATATAATGCTTCTCTGTCTCGTGTTCGGCTTAACCATCGGCGTGGAGCTGAGGACGAAACCGGGGGATAATATTCAGGTACAACAGGGAGCAGAGTTGAAAATAGCTATTTTTGCTTGATCAGGAATACCCTGGTCTGTTTTTTGCTATATAATTTTTTTAATCTTTATTTTTATTTTTTGGGAAAGTAATAGAGATAGTTTTGAGGGTATTGTTGATCTTTTTCTGGGTTTTGTTGCTGTTGTTTTAGTTAAGTACATAGTTTTGGATATACCCAGGTGTCTTCAATAAACCTTCTTCATTTATACGAAATTCAAGATGTGTTGTACAAAACTAATATTTTATAAAATTGTGTTTGGAGTGATGGTATAAAATAATGTCTTTGTTTCTCTTGAAAAACAAAACTAATATTTGATAAAAATCCATTTAGATTGTAAATCTGTGTAAAGTTTCATATTGTTCCCGTGCAATTTTGTCTTAATACTTTTGCCTATCATTTACCCTTACGTCACGTTGCATACCACGAGTAAATTTGAAAGTATGGGATTTTGTTGAATAATTATCAATTCTTTTGACACTCAAACAAAATAAAATCTCAAATATGATATTTATATAAACCTAGTTAAGACTACCCTAAACTTAAATATTAATTAAAAATGTTTAAAATTTTAATGATTTTAATATATTTTATTTGACTATTCAACAAAATAAAAACTCAAATATAATATTTATGCAACCCTAGTTGAGATTGCCATAAACTTAAATATTAATTAAAAATATTTAAAATTTTAATGATTTTCATATATTTTATTTGACGATTCAACAAAATAAAAACTCAAATATAATATTATAGAGCTCTATTTGAAACTATCCTAAACTTAAATATTAATTAAAAATATTAAATATATGGCCGAATAGCATACTCTTAAATTTAAGGGTGAAAATAAAATTCTAAATTTACATTAAGCACTGGTGTGTTGAAAGTCTGGTTAAATCTATCTGACTCATTAGCATGATGAAAAGTCGCCTCAAAGATAAATTAAATTAAAAAAATTGTGTTATTACTCACTAATTACATTGTGGAAACTTGTTTTTTATTACCCAAATTAGTAATATAATGATAAATTGATGTACTCATTAAATAAATATTTCCCGTTACTTGAAGTGGGTCACATTTTGAACATTGTCGACCACATTTTTGGTCTTTCTTCAGAGCTTGTTTTTCTAATTATTGCTTGTCGATTTATTTTTGAATTTCAAATATCCCAAAATAACACAGCTAAACTGGTCTACGATTATAAATTATATTACTACTTGTTTGGGCCGGATTTAACTTGGTTCCAAATATTACTAGATAATGAATAATACTAGATTGAAAAGTGTTTTAAAACCGTAACCGACATACAATGAAAAAGTCGTCTAAAAGATAAATTAAATAAAAAAATTGTGTTATTACTCCATATAATAAGGCTAATTACATTAATGATCCTGATAGTTTACATTCAGACGAGTGGCCCCCAACGTTTCTTCGCATTAAACCAACTGAAATATTTTCGGTTTACAAAGTCCCGTTGCCAAAAAAATTAGGATAGTTTCCACTAAGATTCTATGTTTTTATTTGAGTTTTTATTGTATTGTAATATTTGATTTTAATTTATCAAATACTAATTTGTCTAATATATAATATAAAAAAAATTAGTTATTGAAAATGTATCATTTAACTCTCAATTTTCTAATATAACGGTGATCAATTTAACAGTATAATGTCGGATCGTTGTGACAAAATGGGGACCTAATATTTTTAGACAATTATTTGTCTAGTTCGTCTACAACTTCACCTAGGCTTGAATCCTACTTCACCATAATCCATATACGATGCTATGGTAATGTAATTGTTATCATACTATTGTATTTTTTTACCATATTATTGCTCAAATAATATGTTTTTCCAATTATTTTCGTGAGTATTCCCCCCCAGTGGACCCAGTGGAATGGTCACCACATAATGTAATGTAATTGTTATCATACACTCACTCTTTGGTCTTTTCTTTGTAGCTTCATTATATTATATTGATTGACGTTTTATTTCTGATATATTCATTCAGGACCAAACATTACTTTTCCATTACTTTTCCTTCTTCACTCTTTCCCCATTATATTATATTGATTGACTATTTATTTCTAAAATTTAAAGCCCATAATAATAAAATTTAATTGGTGTAGAACAAAATATTAGTTTCTACATTTTCTGTGTTTGGTTTGGATTCTCCTCCTCAGTTTCTAACTTGTAAGTTCCAAGTCTTATATTTTACTTGTTATTTTGCTTATTTACTTCTCATAAATGTATTATGTAAACATGAATTGAAATAAATAACATAAACAAGGATGGTTTTAAACACAGTTACACACCCAGAACTAATTTATATATAATGCTTATATGCTTGCAATATATTTAGTTGCGTATTACTATTGTCTGTTTTTTTGTTTATTTTCTTGATTACCATATTGAAATCTTAATTTTTTTTTATAAATTTTGATTAATATTTAAATTTAGGGTAGTTTTCACTAGAGTTTTATATTTTTATTTGAGTTTTTATTGTATTTGTTGTGTGACATATTAGCTCAAATATATATATATATAGATATAGAGAGAGAATATAGAGAGAGACAACAACATGGTCTTTATTAATCAGAATGTATCAATACAAGGGGACCCCAATCTTCTTTATATACTAGAGGTTAGGGTTATACAAGATAGAAAGCCCAACTTAGGCCCACTATGACTAAGGCCCAATAGTCCAATAATATCCTACAACACTCCCCATTTGGACGTCTTGAATTCTTCGTCTTCATGCAGTCGATCTGAGTCGAGTTCATTCGCAGTGCTAAACACATAAAAACTTAGGGACGGAAAACCCAGTGTTGGACAAAACCGGTACCTAGGAGAAACTGTGTAGTCGAATGATATAGGCCGAAATTCTATGTAATTAACTAACCACAAAACAGTATGCCTCATCAAAACCTTGTCGGAGCAAACCCAATGGGAAAATCTCGGATCGAAGGAAAAAGAGTGCAACAGTGGTAGTAGTAGGGGATCAACTACAAAACAGGTGCCTCATCAAAACCTTGCTAGAGTAAACCCAGTGGGAAAAACCTCTAGTCGAAGGACAAAAGAGTACACAGTGATAAGAAGTATACAACAGGATACTCTCCATAATTTCGGCAATCTTAAGTGAGGTATGATGGGAACGTGTCTCGCTAAAAACCTTGCCAAGAAAAACCCAGTGGGAAAAAACCTTGGTCTAAGGACAAAAAGAGTACACGAGCATGCGACTGGATGCTCCCCCTCACTTACACACGACAGGGTGCGAGGATTTCGACTAAGTAGTAATTAAGCATTCACCTGGATGCTCCCCCTCACTTGCACACGACTGGATGCAATGATTTCATATTCGAATAAAGAGTACGAGCATTCGACTGAATGCCTCATTTACTTGCACACGACTGTATGCAAGAAAATATAACGTGGAATAAACCGAGCATTCGACAGGATGCTCTTAAACTTCATATGTGAAGATTTATTTCGGCAAGAAATGCTAAATAGCATAATCTAGTCATGCCTCTTGATCGATAACAACAAGTTGTCCTCAAATAAGACAAGTGTTTTATCTGGATCGTGAGACAGATCATATGTAATTCAAATATGGCTAATACGAGCTCGAAGCCATATACACTCTCTAGTCGTCTCATAGAGCACGAGTAGATCAGAGTGATTCGTTTGGAGTCATTCCAAGACCTCCAAGATATTGCCTTATTCCTAATGGTAATGACAGACCATGTTAGGAATATCTCTTATGCGGGTCTGATAAGTAACCGGCATCGGTATAACCGAAAAAGGGTTGCGTTAATTCGAGTACCGAAGGGGGTAGGTACACTCGATGACGCAAATGGGATAAACTAGCCCACTTCCTAAATTACCATAAGGTAAGGGAATGTGTCTTTAGTGCCATTTCGATGGCAGCGTGTTAGCGCGATGCTGTGTCGAACTAAACCATTCACAACATACGAGATGTTCGTCCTAGCACATTAGACCAAGTACAATGATACGCTTATTGTACTTAGATATGAACATGATGGTTCAATATCTCTTCATTGTCTCATCAGGGACGGACTGAGTCTATATCAATGTCTAGTTATCGAACGATCATGAGAGAATCTGACGACTTAGCGTCATGATGACTAAAACGTCATAACACCTTCTAGGTGTAGTCTGAATCATGGACTTAGATTCCATCTTTACGGGACTCGATCATCAGGCCGAGTCACTACCGTGTCTTCCTAAGATCCTTCATCTCGAAGGCAAATCCAAAAATGGATCGCGTAATAAAACACGCAAGGGAATAATACTTATTCAAGTATCCCAAGCTAATCAAGTACTCACTTAGGCGGGTATACCACATCCGCTCGGATTATATTAATCCATATAGTGAACATCTCAGTCAATTGAGATCGTGTTCCATGGTCATGAACTACTTGATTTAAGCACATGAAGTCACATAGGGACCTTCATCTATATCTTTTTGTCTAAATTCTCATAGAGATAAAACAATGACCACAATCACATGCTGCATAATCAGTTTTTGAAAAACTACTAAACTGATAAAGTAGGGGACCGTTATAACGTCCATTACGAGGAAATCAACCATCTCGTAATCAATTCCAAGATGTGAGAGAAGCCTTGCGCTACTAGGCGAGCATTCTACAAACTCATTATTCTCATCACTTTTCCTTACGAATAACCAAATAAACGAACTCGTTTAACATTGGTGGTGTTAGAGCTACAGGTCCGAACACACTTTCGCTAAGGAATCTACTTGGATTGCAAGTTTCCATTAGTCCAGTCTATTCTACGTTGACTTCAGGAAACGGTACATGGTTCTCTGTCATAATTTCTTCATATTATCAGTCGTCACTGAATATATGAACAAGTAATCAATGACAGTCTCGTTTCGCTTCAATATCATCTAAGATATCATGATCGACAGATATTTCGAGATTCTTATGATGAGGAGAAAATCACACATCTCCTTGATCCTTTATAATCTCGTGCGACAAATGAGTTTCAGTTCACCACCTCTGGGGCTAAACGAATTTGAAACCGGTCAACTTCCTCGTATCTTGGGAAGGACGACATACTGACGGCCGACGGCAGCGTCATTTGCTTGGCGGGTTCGGCCAAAGCAACGTGTTACGACAGGAACACGGCGTCCGACAGGGACATCTATCCTTGCAAGCATTTTGCAGCAGGTATAAATGATCTCGTGACATCTCATAAAGTCATTAAATGCGTTTGGCATTTAGTTAGACTTGAGGGAGTCTATGCACTTATCACTAAGTGCAATTTTAGGGATCAATCTAAGACTGAGTGGCTTATGCCACGTTACTTCACGTCGTTCCTTATCAACGGTAACGTGCAAATTTCCCCCTAACGACGGGGATAACAGTCTTAGTGATGTCACTTTCGCATATCATGCGGTAAAGAGATCGTTTGCCAAGGTTACTCTATCAAATGATAGGCATGGGATTCATAATCGACTTATGTCCCCTTCAGAGGTCCATATTTTGAACGCTATAGCCGCTCAATCAAAATATTAATTAATCACTATAAACACGCGTTAATATGAGACTTCTGGCTCATAACCAGTAACCAGCTGGTACGCATATGATGTTTGAGTGTCTATGGGCCTCATGACGGACCAATGCAGCAAAATATCATAACCCCATACGGAATTATAAATCTTGGTGCGCAAGACCAAGAAGTGCGTGCAATCATTTGCAGTCGCATCATCAAACTTTTCGTGAGTCCATTTGGGTCTGAACATAATCGACAGGATTTTGTTGTTAGCCTATTCTTGTTAGTACATTGCTCTGTTTTTTCCCATTATATTGATTTGACGATTCATTTATGAAATTCAAACTCCTGAATAACAAAACTCCTCATTAGTACAAACATTTTGTTGTTAGCCTATTCTTGTTAGTTTTCTGGTTAGATCTAATAAACATTTTATGATTTTTATTTTTCAATTTGAATATGTAAAGGCAGGAAAAGGATCTAAAGAGAAAGGAGGCTTTTAGAATGGCAGAAATCGCTATTGCTATTTTGGGAAAAGTTAGTGAACTCTTGATTGCTCCAATAGGACGACAGTTCAGTTACTTATTTAAATTTACTGGAAATGTTGAGACTCTTGAAAATGAACTAGAGAAGCTGCGAGATTTGAAAAACGGTGTTAAAGACGAAGTGAAAGCTGCTGAAAATAATGTGGAAAATATTTTGAAGCCTGTTGAAACCTGGTTAAAACGTGTGGATTCGGTTGACGACAAGGCACGGAGCATTGTTGAAGAGAAGGCTCGATTTCCGAAAGGATGTTTTAACAATTGGTGTTTAAATTTGAAGTCACGTTATGTTCTAAGCCGGAGGGCAAATAAAAGAACTAGAGACATCATTGAGCTGAAAAAAGAAGGAAAATTTTCAAAAGTATCATTACCAGCACGTCACAAGCCATTCGATCCTAGTACATCCACATATTTTGAATCTCGAGAGTTGATTATCAGAAAGATTATTGAGAAATTGAGGGATGAAAATATTAACATAATTGGATTATGTGGGATGGGAGGGATAGGTAAGACAACAATGGTGAATGATGTTTTCAAAAGGGTGAAAGAAGAAAATATGTTTGATGACTACGCCAAGACAGTTGTGAGCCAAAGGGCAGAAATGATAAATGTACAGAAAGATATTGCAGAAAGGTTGGGTCTAAAATTTGAGGAAAATAATCGGGATATAAGAGCTGGTCGTTTAAATCAAAGACTAGACGGCAAGAAAGTTTTGATTATAGTGGATGACGTTTGGGAGCAGTTTGATCTTCAATCCCTAGGTATTACTTTGCAAGATGGTCAAAGTAAGTGCAAAATTGTTTTCACCTCAAGAAATAAAGACCTATGGATGGATTTCAGGAGTAGAAGACACGAGTTGTCGCTTGATCCCTTAACACACAGTGAATCGTGGAAGCTTTTCACTGAGAAGATCGATTACCTGGATGACAAACCCGAGTTGGTACCTATAGCCAAACAAGTTGTGAATGAATGTGCAGGTCTTCCTCTGGCTTTGGTAACTTTAGGAAGTGCACTTCATGGAAAAAGCAAACCTGTTTGGAACGATACTTTATTAAAACTAAGAATATCAAAAACGGAAGACAAAGTACACGAGTCGATAAGGCTGAGTTATGATTACTTAGACAACGAGGAAGCCAAGTCGTTGTTTCTTCTTTGCAGCCTGTTTAAAGAAGATTCTTTTATTGATGTCGAAAGCTTGGTCCATATGGGATGGGGATTACGGTTGTTCAAAGGAATCAACAGAGTTGAAGCAGCAAGAGACAGAGTTTTTGCATTAGTCGAACACCTACAATCTCGTTGTTTATTATCGATAGAGTCAACTGGTTACAGAGCACAAATCAAAGTTCACGATGTCGTTCGTGATGTATCAAAATTCATTGCAACTGAGAAAGGTTCATTAGTAATAGAGAATGGTGTTACTTTGGAGACATCAGTAGATGAGAGCTGTTGGTAAAACTAATGGTTTTATGGAGTGAATGCTATTTTATTTTAGTGGTTACAAAACCATTCATTCTCCCCCATATTGATGGCTTTCATGAGTTACAAACTTGGCATAAATATGATGGTCTTTCATCACTTTTCATATGCTTTTCCATGAAAAAGAAAATACATGTCATAACATACACATTCACACACAAACACAAACACACATGCATACATATAGAGAGAGAGTACCGCACCACCAACGGCCCGACCGTGGCTCGGTGCCGTTTCCACCGAGTCACATGTGATAGACGTTGTACCTTGGGAACGAAGTGCCCCATGTAGCCAGAAGCAGAGGTGGCGGGGCAAATATCGTTTAAGGGAAACTGCTCGCAGTTACCTCGTCTCGGATTTTAGTCCATTTCGGTATCATTTACATACTTTTAATTTTGAAGGTTGTAATTGTTAATTTATATATTTGAGGAAACCATTTTCTGTTTATTTGTCCATTTCTTTTTCGTAGAAATTATTGTGTTTATTTACAACGTACCCAACAATCTTAAACGATATTTTTATGTTTCGTACGTTAATACAATAATTTTGGTGTTTGGATAAACAGAAAATTATTTCCGTTTCGAAAACGGTTCTTTGAAAAATCATTTTCTAACAAACATTGGTTTTAAGAAATTGATTTTTCCATTTGAATTGTTAAATCACGTTATTGGTGTAGCACGTTATGTTAATTTGTGTCTCTGCATGATATGCATTTAACAATTGTTATGTGTTTAGAAACGTGTGTTCTAACCTATGCGTTGATAATACTTTGACCATGGCTATATTATGTTTTAATCACTTAAGGCATTTGTAATTACGTTCAATAAGCTGGAATTTACTTAGACATTTACACACCTGCTTGGGCAGGGACTTTGATATGTTCACTTATATCATGTATTTAGATGTATATGCACTGTACTAGTAAAAGGACCATGCATGCTTGAGAATATTTAGCGTCACTGAATTATTTATATGTTCTGGCCAAAATATTTGGATTTTGGATGATTGCTTGGATTGATCTATTAGTAATGTGTTTGTACGTAGTTTACATTCAACATGCGCCTCCGTTTATGTAATTGTCCATTTTAGTAACTGTTGGAAAATATGTTACAGCATGGTCAGAGATTTGCTTCTTGTGTGCTTAATTGCATTTGTGTATGTCACCATGTTTTATTAAATGGGTAATTGATAATGTTCCAGAGTATGTGATACGTGGGTTGTGTAACCATTTGAGGTCAAAACTTATTAAGAGTTTAATTTTTGGACTTAAATGGTGATTAATATTGGTAGTAAATGGGTTTCAGTTACTATTGTCATTTCATATTATGAGTAATCTCGTTACATTATATTGTTAGTGAATTTTATACATGTTTATTGTTTTCATGTTAATAAAGTACTAACAATTTCCAATGAGTTTTGTGTAGTCATATGGATCTCTACAAGAAATTGGAGGATTGCTGATTTTCGAAATAGTTCGTGTAAAACCATTAATTTGGGGCTTACGAAAGAACTAGTTTCGAAATAGTTCTTGTAAAACCATTTTCTGATTTTTCAGAATTTGGGGCTTACGACAGAACTGGTTGAATTCTGAGATTGTTCTGTGTAAAATCAGATTTATCTGGTGTTTACGGTTGAATAAATCTTTCAGAATTTGATAATCTTTTTCGGGAATGAACTAGAATACTCTTGCAAAATCAGTTTCTTGAAACCATGCGTGGTTATAGAAATTGGTGTTTGCGAAGGAGGAGTTTTAGTTTCATTTTTCGAAATTAGATTATGCGTGTTTGTTATTTGAGATAACAAACAGTTTCCTGCGGGAAATGTCCGGAACACAATGGGTGCTGGAACTGACCAGAACATTGTGGGTGCCGGTGTAACTCCTATTAATTTTGCATGAGTGCATATTAATGACGGGGTTACAAATTTTAAACGACCATTATTAAATACATTTATGTGGTGAAATAATGGGTTGTAACTCCTTTTAGTTGTGATTTATTGCAATTTATTTTGGAGGGTTACAAATTTTGTAACGGTGATCATTAATGAGATTAATGACGAGTATTTATAACTTCTTATTAATTGTGGTTTAATCGCAATTTAATTTGGAGAGTTATAAAGTATTGTAACGACAGTCGTTGTTGGCATTTATGGAAAGCTTTATTAGCTATCTACGAATTGTATTGACGAGTCGGTTACATATTTGGATGAAATGTTATTTAATAACAAACTTTGTTCATCCAAGAGCAAATAATTTGATAATTGGACAAATTATAAATGGCCGTTGAGTTATATTTTAAGAATAAACAAATATCGGCTAATTTATTATTTGTTGAAATAATATCTTATTAATTTGCTGAAAGAACATTTAATAATTTGTTGAGATTAACATCTTATTTACTTGTTGGGAAAACATTTAATAATTTGTTTGTTAGTAAAACATATTGTGAATATGTTGAGTTTGCTATTATTGAGAACAGTAATTTAGTAATATTATATTACTATTATTGGGGGAGAACCCCGAGGGTCCCACTAATGTGGGGGTGACCCGTCGATCCTGTAGATCGAGAATCTAAACGTACCCCAAAGCGCCTATGGGCGAGTGAGAGAATACCTAACGGTTCAGTGGTGTAGACCTTAAACGTCTTAAATAAATGATAAAATTCATTTACCACATTGAAACCGGTTAAGTTTCTCAATAAAAATTGTGCATGTTCTGAATGAGGACAAAGGGAATGTACGAACTGTGGGGGGCGTTAATGTGTGGAAACATTTTAAACGTTTGGACATCCACTAACAAGTGCAAGCATACAAATCTGAATCATGACTAGTGGTTTTTGAAACCTAAAGGGCAGTAGCCTTTCGGTAGCCAAAACACTAGGATCAAATTGTGATAAGTTTGCTTGTTTGTGGCAATACATGAGTGACTATTTGTTCAAAATGAACATTTTAGTCGATACTCTTGTGGTCAATAATGACATGTTGAGTTATTCAACTAAGTCACTTATTTGACATGATATAGTATGTCATGAAAATATAAAACCATAAATGTTTTATTTTTCTAAATCTATTATTTAAATTGAAACACAAATATGAGTTTGTGTTTGAAGCAATGTATTGCTAAGTCTTCAGTTCGAAGTTTCGAACGAAGTACATAACCAAATGGTTCGATGCATTTGAGATGAGTGCAAAACCAAGAAGGGTTTAAAAGATATTTCCTCAATTTATTGATGGATGTATCGAACACTGATATGTCTACTTGATGAGAAGTAAAGATAAATCAGTCGAGATATTCATTCAAGTAAGAATGAATACGTGAATTCTATTATTGAGGATTAAGGCTTGTCAGAAAACATGTTTAATCATGGGTGTTCTGTTGTGTTAATCTACCAACTTTAATCCAATGATTAAGTATTAATCATTAAATGATAGACTATTTTTGGAAGTGTTAGATATTGTCTAACTAGTTCCGAAATGGTATATTCACATGGATATGAATACATGATCAGTGTGATTGAAACAATGAATATGAGACACCGTTCACATAATTGTGTTGATGGAATGACACCAATCGTTAAAGAACGACTTATTATGCTCTCGAGCAAAATGTAGTTCTTAAACGATGATTATCATGTTGATAAGTTCAGGATTAAAATTTGTACGGGAAGTGAGCCTTCCGCAAGCTATGTGTTGAACAAACTATCGCTTAGGAAGTTGGACCAAACAGTCAGAATTATAGAAGGCATGGTGCCTGACTATAAGTTCGTGAAAGTTTGGTGCTACCTAAGAAAGGTCTCAATCTTGTTCCTTGAAGGATATGGATAGGATCGAAAACGGTAGATTGTGTGTTCATCGGATAAGCACAAAATATAGTGCTGATCGGTTTCTAATGCATAAGTCAGATGACTTAGGTGCATATAGAGTTCTATGTCCGAGAAGCATATTTTCTAAAAGAGAAGCTTTCCCGTAAAAACTCTAACGCCTAGCGAGTGTGATCAATACGTTGAGGGTTCAAAGCATTACGCTACCCAAGACAAGTGAACACTCAAACGGTGCTGGAAAAATGTGGAAAGTGAATCTTTTAAGGAAGATGAAGTGCATCGGCATGGTAAAAGGGTAAGGAATGAAACTTCCTTTGTCCCTTGACCTTCATGAGTGAAGGTGAATCGACGACATTAAAATAATCAATGTTATCCATATAATGTGTATATGGGAAGATGCCATCAACAATGAGGTTGATAGGCACGTGAGAAATAAAGTCAATTACTTTAAGTAAACTGACGGTTTTGATGATTTTAATGTCTATACTCTAATCTCTATAAAAAGGACACATCATTAATTAATGAGAACATGTGTTTCATAAATGGAGATCTAGAGAATTAGGAACAACCCATTGGGTCGTGGTTCCGTGTAAAGTAAGCCAAGGTGCGAAAACTTGTTAAGTCGTTATATGGACTAAAACAAACACCTAACTTATCATAGGTAGTCTCTTGTGCGTCAAGAACTGCACTAGACCACTTATAGCCAACTCAGTGAGCAGACTCAGTAGGTTTGCCAATGAGGCTTCTCAGATACATGATGTATACTGCCAATCATGAACTGCATTATACGAGATGTCCAAAATGTTTGGAGGGTATTTTAGATACCAATTGTATCTCGAACTTTAACAGTAAAAGGTTCATTAGTGGATATGTTTGTACTTAAAGAGGTTGCAGTCTTATGGAGGTCTGTAAAATAGACCTACATAGTTGGAGAAACCGTAGAGTTAGAATTCATAACGTTGAATCAAGCTACAGAAGAGGCAGATTGGCTGAGAAGTCTTGGAAGGTATTCCAAGTGGCCAAAATCTGTTCCCGCAATAAACGTGCACTGCTGCAGTCAGTCAGTTATTAAACGGGATCAGAATAATTTGTATAATGGAAAGTCCCGACAAAGTCATGACATATTCGTCGGAGACACAAATCCGTAAGAGGAATTGCTAGCAAAAATTGTGGTATCCATAGACTTTGCAAGGTCTAAGGATAATAATGCGGATCCATATACAAAATGCTTGACTCGTGGAGGAGTTGGAGCATCATCGAGGGAAATGGGGTTTGAAGCCCAATAAATTGGAAACCTTCGCATAGGTAACCCAACCTGAACTGGAAACTTCAGTCTCGGGTTCAATGGGAAACTGAATTGTGCGGGTAACCGAACAAAGCACTCGAGAACATAAGTTCTCAGCCCATTTCTATGATGAAAGAGTGATAGACCTGTACCATTTTAAGGGTGAGCATGAGGCTCTTAATGAATCAAGTATCTCGAAGGTCGAGTGGGGTGAGTCAGGACACCCTTGACTTGAAAATCACCTATAACGAGTGTGTATGGCCGATACTATGTGATGATCTAGGGCTAAATCACTAGAGCACTCGGTTGAATTTGCCAAGGCAGTCCAGGGCCAAATATGGACAACAACCAAAGGGCTTAGTAAGTGGTGTAGAGAGGACACTGTGTGAGTATTATCCTGGTATGCACAAACGCTAAAGGGTTCAAGGCTTCAAGGCTACCCAATAGTAGCATATCAGATTTTACATCACTATGGCAGGTTCAAGGCGCGCGCTACCTGTCCTTATGCAGTGAATTCTCGTGGTTCTCTCGATTGCATTTAGTTGCACGTTGCATGTTTTAGATCGCATTCATGTGGGGGATTGTTGGTAAAACTAATGGTTTTATGGAGTGAATGCTATTTTATTTTAGTGGTTACAAAACCATTCATTCTCCCCCATATTGATGGCTTTCATGAGTTACAAACTTGGCATAAATATGATGGTCTTTCATCACTTTTCATATGCTTTTCCATGAAAAAGAAAATACATGTCATAACATACACATTCACACACAAACACAAACACACATGCATACATATAGAGAGAGAGTACCGCACCACCAACGGCCCGACCGTGGCTCGGTGCCGTTTCCACCGAGTCACATGTGATAGACGTTGTACCTTGGGAACGAAGTGCCCCATGTAGCCAGAAGCAGAGGTGGCGGGGCAAATATCGTTTAAGGGAAACTGCTCGCAGTTACCTCGTCTCGGATTTTAGTCCATTTCGGTATCATTTACATACTTTTAATTTTGAAGGTTGTAATTGTTAATTTATATATTTGAGGAAACCATTTTCTGTTTATTTGTCCATTTCTTTTTCGTAGAAATTATTGTGTTTATTTACAACGTACCCAACAAGAGCTTTGTAGAGCGTTGCACTTGGATTTCAGTTATATCACAGGAAAATAAGGAGCTTCCGCCAATATTTCAATTCCCCAGACTGAAGCTTTTACTATGCAACGACACAAACGTACCTGACAGTTACTTTGAGGGGATGGTCAAACTTCAAGTTGTTGATATAGGTTACTTTCGTTTCGGTGGTTATAGAAAACTCCCCTCATCACTCCAATATCTTACAAGCTTGCATACATTGTGTCTCAGAAATTGTCAGTTGGAGAGCTACTCAACAATTAAGTATTTACAGAATTTAGAGATCCTCCATATTGCAGATGTATTTATTTGGGAATTGCCCAACGAAATTGGTCAATTGTCTAAATTAAGGTTGTTGGATATGTCGGGTTGTACTGGATTGAGAAAAGCCGCACCTGGAATCATCTCAGGTCTAAGCAGTCTGGAGGAATTATACCTGGGAAAACTTAATATTGATTGGGGAGAAGATGAAACAGAAGAAGGCAGAATTGCAGTCCGTAGAGAATTTGAGTCTTTGTCCAATCTGCGTATTTTTCATATTGTGATACCGGATCCTGGATTTTTACCGAGAACTCCAGTGTTTAGGGACCTGAAGAAGTACAAAATCCATATAGGACATTACTTAGACATCGAAGATTGTACTTATTACTCTCAAAACTTTGAAAGGATATTATCAATCAATGACGTAGATTTGGATAAAGACTTCAATTTTCTTGTATACAACGCGGAGGTGTTACTGCTAATGGGAATGACAACGAAACGTTTGGTGTATGAGCTAGTACAGAGGGCATCTCAAATTATCAGATGTTTGGAAATTCGGGACACAGAAACTCCAGAATATCTAGCCGATGCGACAGATTCTACAAAAACACCGTGTTTAGTTTCTAAGATGGAGTCGTTAACACTCGATAGTCTAAACAATTTGCAGCAGATAATTAATGGCCCACTCGTGGCCGGGAATATAGAAAAGTTAAAAAAACTTGTCGTGCTCAAATGTAGACGGCTGAAGAATATCTTTTTGCTGTCAAATGCGTTAGATATTCTGCATCTTGAAACACTTCATGTTTCTGACTGTGAAAAAATGGAAGAGGTATTTTTTTGGGAGGGAAGAGAAAAAGACTCAACCAGCAAGGTACAGTTCAAAAAATGAAAATAAAATAGCCTTAGACTTCTCTCTATATATTATTGAATGGATGAGCATAGTCTAGTCTTTAACAAACCCTAACGTCTTAAAATAAATAAAAGAAAACCCAATCCGGCCATAACGTGGACATGTCCATCATAAATTTTTCTGTACTTATTATAACGGAAAAAAAATGGTTTAATGACCCCAACTAGCATGCATTAACAAAATGAGAACCTAAGTACTGACATTAATAATTGAGGCATCGAACTATATATTTTTTCATAAATTGGAGACCTCCGTCAATTTAATTGGACGGAAGTTAAGTTAAATTACATTTCAGTCCCAAATTTTATAAAACATGTGAATTTAACCCGAAAAGTTTATAATTTTACATTTTTAACATATTCATAAACAAATAGTTATATATACATACTCATACATATACATATACATAAAAAGAAGAAATACACATTTTATATATATATATATATATATATATATATTCAATTTTTTTGAATAAAAAATACATATTTTTAAAAAAATTAACTTATTTTTGGAAAAAAATAACTTATTTTTTATAAAAAAGTTAATTTTGTATTTTATGTATACGTATGAGCATATGTATGTAACTATTTATGAATGAGTATGTTAAAAATATAAATTTATAAACTTTTTTTGTATTTCTAAATATGGTATGTAAATTTTTTGCTAACTTCTTCAGTGATATTTTGGCCCGTAGGTTGTCTTTCCCAAATTGGTGAAGATGGAACTTTGTAAACTGAAGAAGATGAAGGAGATATGCTGTGGGCAAATTCAGTCTGGTTCTTTCTGTAATCTGTATGAATTGTCTATCGAGGAATGTGACAGTCTGGAGTACGTGTTCACCCCTGACATGGCCAGATACCTTGTGCATCTCCAAGATCTCTATATAAAAAACTGCCCTAATTTAAAGGAGATAGTAAATGGCCCACTCATGATCGGGAGTTTGTTGAAGCTAAATTATATTAGTGTAAACAGCTGTAACCAATTGAGGAATATCTTCCAGCTGTCAACTGCAGTGGACACTGTGAATCTTACATCATTAGATATATATAATTGTGGAAGCATGGAAGAAGTAATAAGTTGGGAGGGTAGACCACAAGATTCAACTAACAACCTACTCTTCCCTAATTTATCTTATTTGGATATATCAAATGCATCATCTCTAGTATGCTTTTGCATAGGGGCTATGCAAATTGAATTTCAACATTTAGAATGTTTATACCTCGAAGATATACCGGCAATCCAATGCTTAGTCTCCATTTCAAATGAAAATTCTTTGAAATCCATCTTTCCTCACAAGGTATACAGTAAAATATATATATTTATACATTATATATATATATATATATATATATATATTTATATATTTGAGAAAAGATATACATGTATCACCAAAAAAATCAATCCAAACATCTAAATCTAAGAAATTATTTTTGACGGTTGAGATTAAGTTTTTTTGTGTGGATATATTATCTCTCTCTCTAAACTTTATAAGAAAAACATAAATCATAAACATCATCATCTGCAGAGTACCCAATATGTGACAATGTTTGATTTCTTAAAACATTTGGGTTTAAATTATCATTCGTTTTCACATCTTATTTTTAAAATCATTTAGGTAATATACCTTTCCCATTTCCCAGTTTAATTGCTATTTTAAAAACAGTTCTCAACACTAGATGATTATAAAATAGAATATTAATTGCTATATATGAAAAGGGTAAATAAGATGTTATCATTCTATAATTAGTGCTATTGAATTGGTTTTATATGATAAGTCGTTATTTCAGACGGCAGTTGGAGAAAGGTGAAAACCTATTATGAAATAATGAAATATTGTATGTTTTGGCTCTTTCTTACTAAGTTTGGTCTACAGGTTTTATTTCCCAAATTGGTGAAGATGCAACTTTTTAAACTGAAGAAGATGAAGGAGATATGGTGTGGGCAAATTCAGCCTGGTTCTTTCAATAATCTGTATGAATTGTCTATCGAGGAATGTGACAGTGTGGAGTACGTGTTCACCCCTGACATGGCCAGATACCTTGTGCATCTCCAAGATCTCTATATAAAAAACTGCCCTAATTTAAACGAGATAATAAATGGCCCACTCATTATCGGGAGTTTGTTGAAGCTAAATTACATTAGAGTATACAGCTGTAACCAATTGAGGAATATCTTCCAGCTGTCAACTGCAGTGGACACTATATATAATTGTGGAAGCATGGAAGAAGTAATAAGTTGGGAGGGTAGACCACAAGATTCAACTAACAACCTACTCTTCCCTAATTTATATAAGTTGGAAATCACAAATGCATCATCTCTAGTATGCTTTTGCATAGGGGCTATGCAAATTGAATTTCAACATTTAGAATGTCTATACCTCGAAGATATACCGGCAATCGAGTGCTTAGTCTCCATTTCAAATGAAAATTCTTTGAAATCCTTCTTTCCTCACAAGGTATACAGTAAAATATATATATTTATGTATTTTATATATATATATATATATATATATATATATATATATATATATATATATATATATATATATTTGAGAAAAGATATACATGTATCACCAAAAAAATCAATCCAAACATCTAAATCTAAGAAATTATTTTCGACGGTTGAGATTAAGTTTTTTTTTTTGTGTGGATATATTATCTCTCTCTAAACTTTATAAGAAAAACATAAATCATAGACATCATCATCTGCAGAGTACCCAATATGTGACAATGTTTGATTTATTAAAACATTTGGGTTTAAATTATCATTTGTTTTCACATCTTATTTTTAAAATCATTTAGTTAATATCCCTTTCCCATTTCCCAGTTTAATTGCTCTTTTAAAAACAGTTCTCAACACTAGATGATTGTAAAATAGAATATTAACTGCTATATATGAAAAAGGGTAAATAAGATGTTATCGTTCTATAATTAGTGCTATTGAATTGGTTTTATATGACAAGTCGTTATTTCAGACGGCAGTTGAAGAAAGGTGAAAACTTATTATGAAATAATGAAATATTGTATGTTTTGCCTCTTTCTCACTAAGTTTGGCCTGCAGGTTTTATTTCCCAAACTGACGTGGATGAAACTTTCTAAATTGAATAACATGAAGGATATATGGTGTGGTCAACTTCAGGCTGGGTCTTTCAATAATCTGTCCACATTGTATGTCAAGGAATGTGACAGTCTGGAGTACGTGTTTAGCCCTGACATGGCCAGATACCTTGTGCATCTCCGAGATCTCTATATAGAAAACTGCCCTAATTTAAAGGAGATAGTAAATGGCCCACTCATGATCGGGAGTTTGTTGAAGCTAGTAAACATTAGAGTGGGCAACTGTAACCAATTGAGCAATATCTTTCAGCTGTCAACTGCAGTGGACACTATGGATCTTACAGGGTTATATATCAATGAATGTGGAAGCATGAAAGAAGTAATAAGTTGGGAGGGTAGACCACAAGATTCAACTAACAACCTATTCTTCCCTAAATTAGATACTTTGGAAATCATAAATGCATCATCTCTCGTATGCTTTTGCAGAGGGGCTATGCAAATTGAATTTCAACATTTAGACCGTTTATGCCTCATAGATATACTGGCAGTCGAGTGCTTGGTCTCCATTTCAAATGAAAATTCTTTGAAATCCTTCTTTCCTCACAAGGTATACAGTAAAATATATATATTTATATATTTGAGAAAAGATATACATGTATTACCAAAAAAATCAATCCAAACATCTAAATCTAAGAAATTATCTCTCTTTAAACTTTATAAGAAAAATAGAAATCATAGACATCATCATCTGCAGAGTACCCAATATGTGACAATGTTTGATTTATTAAAACATTTGGGTTTAAATTATCATTCGTTTCCACATCTTATTTTTAAAATCATTTAGGTAATATCCCTTTCCCATTTCCCAGTTTAATTGCTCTTTTAGTTCTCAACACTAGATGATTGTAAAATAGAATATTAATTGTTATATATAAAAAGGGTAAATAAGATGTTATCATTCTATAATTAGTGCTATTTAATTGGTTTTATATGACAAGTCCTTATTTCAGACGGCAATTGGAGAAATGTGAAAACCTATTATGAATCTTTATATGACAAGTCCTTATTGCTATGTATGTTTTGGCTCTTTCTTACTAAGTTTGGTCTACAGGTTTTATTTCCCAAACTGACGAGGATGAATCTTTCTAAATTGAAGAACATGAAGGATATATGGTGTGGTCAACTTCAGGCTGGGTCTTTCAATAATCTGTCCACATTGTATATCGTGAAATGTGACAGTTTGGAGTACGTGTTCAGCCCTTACACGGCCAGATATCTTGTGCATCTTTTTGAACTTACCATATTTAATTGCAAGAATCTAAAAGAGGTCGTTTCGGCTAAAAAGGAAGTAGATGGAATTGAGGAATACACACGGAGCATTTTTCCTAAATTAGAGAAAGTTAAACTCGATAAACTGCTATCACTCGAAAGATTTTACCACGTAGCTAATGAGATTGAATTTCCTAAGCTAGTTTATGTCGGCGTACTAGACTGCCCTGCATTTAAATCCTTTTCTCCTGGATTTGTATACACTCCAATTCTCGATCATGTGAATCTGTATGATGATGATTATGATTATGATTATGCGAGTGAAGAAGGAAAAAAAGAAACGATGTGGAAAGGTGATCTTAATAGCACCATTCAGCATCTACATGAAGACGTAAGCTATTTTTTATGTTGTTGTTCATTGCATAGCTGAATAGAATCGTCGATATATACTCTAATTTAAATTCCTTTCACAGCAGCAGCAACGACGACGACAAAACAAACCAGAAGATGAAGAAGAAAGTGGCGATGAAAAGGATATCAAAGAAGAAAGTTGAGTGATTATGCTTATGGACACTTAAAAGAGTTGAGAGTTAAATATGAGGAGCATCAGACGAAGGACATTATGAACTCATGACACCACTAATGAGGATGGTAAGCTTAAAAGCTATAAACAAACAAGTACCTTATGATTTAAATTATGGGAAATAATCAGAACAACAAAGTTAAATAGTCCCTTAATAAAGTATAAGTAACGGGATCAGTTGAAAATTTTCGTCAAACACTTATTAGCCATATATCAAACACACTGAACTAACAAGTCTAGCCAGATGGTCAATCCATTTTGCTGTATTGATTATGATTTATGTCTTATTCGACTAGAAATGGTCAATCCATCCCGGTTCCGCCCCTGATTACGGTGATGATTTTTTCTTGATTTTTGTCAGGCGAATTAATATCGGATGATTTTGCAATGGTAATCCTACATTAACATGGTTGATTTGTTTCCTTAATATATAGTAAATTACTGTTCTTACATATATTAGGTGCCTTTAAATTTGTTTCCCCTTTATTTGTAATACAAGTTAAATAAATTTCTTGTAATTAAGGTTGTCATTGTTTCTTTGAATTATATGACGCTGATTGTCTCTATTTATTTCTATTAGGCGGGTTGTTACAAAATTCAGATACAAATGAAACTATAAAGAGCATCTTTTATTCCAAGTCGATTTAAGTGGGGCGAAGGTAAACCTGAACTAAGCTACTAATTATTGAATTTAATTAAACAGCTGCTACATATATTTAACTTCCAACATAATTAAAACAAACAGCAAGATTTAGTAATAAACGTTAGCATTTTTCCAATGCATATATATTGTTATATAAACCGTTGGTGATCTTTACAAACAGTTGCAGTATGAGACTGTATTAATAGTATAACTTTACATACAAAATCACCAAGTAAAAATGTGCAAAACATAGAAATTCCTTTCACAGACATATATAAACCGTTGGTGATCTTTACGCTGTTGTTCGTTGCATAGCTGAATAGAATCGTCGATATTTACTCTAATTTAAATTCCTTTCACAGCAGCAGCAACGACGACGACAAAACAAACCAGAAGATGAAGAAGAAAGTGGCGATGAAAAGAATATCAAAGAAGAAAGTTGAGTGATTATGCTTATGGACACTTAAAAGAGTTGAGAGTTAAATATGAGGAGCATCAGACGAAGGACATTAGGACATTAGTTAAAGAAGAAAGTTGAGTGATTTTGCAATGGTAATCCTACATTAACATGGTTGATTTGTTTCCTTAATATATAGTAAATCACTGTTCTTACATATATTAGGTGCATTTAAATTTGTTTCCCCTTTATTTGTAATACAAGTTAAATAAATTTCTTGTAATTAAGGTGTCTCTATTTATTTCTATTAGGCGGGTTGTTACAAAATCAGATACAAATGAAACTAAAGAGCATCTTTTATTCCAAGTCGATTTAAGTGTGTCTAACCATCAAAGGGGTATTATTTTTGCATGTTTAATTAAATAAAAAATTGTCAAAAAAATCCTGTGAAAGATATAATCTCTAGCTAACTTACTAGTGATATACATCCCAGTTGAGTATTAAGACAATAGCAACATACTAACAATTAATTTTCCCTTTATAGAATCTTGGCCAACCCTTCTTCCCCTAATAAGAATCGGCCCCAGCGGCCAGGGCTTCGGCATATATCCCGTTTCTTAACTTTGTTGATGATATATGGATAAATTAGTCTAGAACATGTTCGAGTCAAGGTCGTTGGGAAAACAGAAAAGCATGAAACCACTTGTGAAGAACCTCGATGGTAAAACTTAAGATATACTTAAAAATGCGGTTTTGTCGTGCGCCAAAATATGTCTGGGATTGCAAATATAAAAAATAACTAAAGAATTGGACATGAATTGTTTCGATATTACATTACTAAAACTGATAAAATGCGGCATCTAAAAACGTAAAGTATCGTAGCAAAGTTGATAAAGGTTTAGTTATTAAGAATCATATTTCCACTCAGTGCTGGCCTGGTAAATTTATACGTTCAAGGCTCAAATATTTTTGGCTGCCCAAAAATTAAAATAAAATAAAATATAAATTGCAGTTAGTGAGTGTTGAACAAGTTAAAATCATCACTACACAACCACTAAACTACACTATAACATAATATAAAGTAAAACTAGTTAAATATTTCATATAACATTAGATAATATATTTAAAAAATAGTCGACGTGTTACTCGTTTAAAAAAATATACCGAACATTTGTCCGAGACCCAAGTCTTACTAGACTTGGGCCAGGGCCGGCCCTGTCTCTACTCTATCTTTAGAATCATCTCAACATCCTCTCTTTCTCTAGGATTATGTTGTGGCCTCAGAGTAACTCAATTCATACCTTGATCAGTTTCCATTAGAAAAAAATTAGCATTGCCGAAGAAGAACCGAAGACACTTTGCCATTCTTCTGATGGATATTTTATCACACGGATAACTTCTGTCCATAGAAGAAGAACTCTAATCACCTCTCAGCCTCTTAACAGCATGGATTACAGAATCATCATGAATGTTGTACTATATCAAAGAAAGATACAAGGAAAAAAAAAACATGAAGTTATGTTTCTATAGTTACAAATAAAAGTGGCTCAATGTAAGCTACAAATCAAACTCTCAAGTCTTACACATTGGTGGCAGTTTTAACTCAAAAAAAGTTTGGATTCGGAGAATTAACGAAAACAGGCCACTGAGCATTATGATATTTCAAAATTGGATACAGGGTTATTTGCAAAAGTTCAAAACTTTATGGGGTTTGCCAAAATTGAAAGTATACGAGGCTATTTGCAGATCAACCTGACCTCATGGGGGTTACTAACATATTATCTTATTATTTTCCCTTCAAAAGCCTTCTTAAAATCAAAAAATAAAATAAAAATGTGAGTTTTCACCAAAGGAGGGGTAACAATATACTGACCCCACTTACACTCCAATCCTATGTAGCAAGGACCAAAAGATGATATAGCAGACTGTTATTAGCTGCATAAAAATGATCGAGATTATTTATATATTTTGCCCAAATTATAGAAAAAATACCTCATTTATATTTCTCCCGTCCTCAAGCTGACGACCACCGTGGATAAATCTAATATCATCGATGCTCCATTGCTGTCTTTCAGAGAAAGCAGTTTTGAGCTTCCACACTGGTTTGTCCGGTTTCATTCTACACGGTGTATCATTTCCATCCTGAGACAAATAGGGACTATGGAGTCATGCGACATTTCAGGCAGGAATTTATAAAAACTAGCATTTTATGTGAACAGAAGCCAAAGACGAACAAGAGACACTCTGGTAGTACACAAGTTAGGCTACATTTGGTGAAACGATTTTGAACATTAAGGACAAATCAACCTCCTAATACCGGAAATTTCATCAGATATTGACAATTTCAACATTCAGCTACTATCAGTTGCAGTATTATTTTATTTTTTTTACCTAAACACACCAATTGAACAATTAAACACACCAGAATTTTCTTATTCAATACACGTACATAACTTGAATAAATCTAGGCAATTGTATACGCGGGATAAATATAGGAGAGATACGCAGGCATATATACGAGTTTAATCACCCAAAAACTAAAAAATTGAAACTGATGTTTGCCTCAATTCCCCAAAGAACAAGCCCACATGCTATTACCAAGTGATAAGGGTATCAAGGAATTGCTTGACTGCAGGTCTATTTAAGAAATAAGTTGGTTGTCTGAGGCTGAGAAAGTGTAAAATCATTCAGCTTAATTTTTCATCATATATATATATATATATATATTGTGAGTGTATGTGTGTGTAATCATATATAAGTATTAGTGCAGATTTACCATCCCCCTGACAGTAAAATGAACATAAGATGGATCCCTTGCATCTTCATTGCGGCCATTATTCACAGTTAACTGTACATTGGATTGACTTTGAACGGATACAAATGACTTCTCTATGTAAAGTTCAACACAATTCATTCCTTTCTCCTTAGTCGTATCCAGCATAATCTCCACCGATTCGTCATCATCAATTGCCAAAGCTATGTACTGCCCATTCACAAGGTAGCGACAAAAGATCTTCAATTTGTAAGTCTCGGAATCAATCCCAATTAACTCATAAATCTTGTCAATCAAAACGCTGTATTGAATTCCACGATCAACCTTAATAGCCTTTGGAATTGCATTTTCATATGTGATACCTTGTGAGCCACGGGAAATTCTCCCATCCCAATAGCATAGTAAAGGAATGCTGTTTCTACTCATAATTCTGCATCAATCATAAGCTACAAATTAACGACAAACTTTTTCTTTCAGCATACTCATAATGCTACTGATAGTCCAATCTTGTAGAGATTATTGCATCAAATAAATATCTAGTGTAATCATTGATGTAGTCAGATTTTTTTAGTGTATTAGAAAACTGAAGATAAATTATTAGTTGAAGCTAAGGATTAAAGTAAAACTGCTACGATTTGGCTCTAGCTCTATTTTTAATAACTCAGTAATAAAATATGTATAATTTTCTTGAAAAGTATAGAAAAACAATAGGAAAGAGTGTTTAAGTAAATCAAACATCATACCATGAGAAACAAAATAACCAAGACATCCTTCATATCATCAAAATCTAAATTTGATTAATCAAGTAAATCCCAAGTCATAATTGCTTTTGCATGTCACAAACATAACTTAGTAACCATTAGAACAATTTTAGTAACCATCATTAAAAGAAACTTGAAAAAAACACAGCATTCTCATTGATAAGATGAAGACCAAGCTTATTCATTCACATCACATAAGTAGTCACACTAATAATTTAACCTTCTGTTTCCTTCAAGAAATTTAAAACCCTTTATTACCTTTCCTTTTCGTATATTTGAAAGGATCATATCAAGCAACTTAAATGTAATTCCATTTAAGCACCTTAAAATCTAGACCCTTGCTTCCTTCTAAAGCTAGATTACCTGTGAAACTTTTTATCAAAAACTTTAATTTGTCATCAAGTATTTTATCAAAAGTATACAGTTTTCCCTGTAAATGTATTGCACAAAGCCTGAATGTAAAAAAATAAATCATATACTACCTGTTATCAGATGACAAATGATGAATATTTCCTTTTTGAAATTGTTGTGTAAAGAACTATTCAAGTCAACTGCCTGCCTTTTTCTCTCTATCTCTATCCTTTATTTTTTAATACTAGTTTCTTTTTAAAAAAGTAATTTTTCCATTTTAGCTCAAGCGTGCACTTCTATTCTAACTTTTTGGCCTGTTTGATAAAATAATTGTGATTTTTGGTTTATCTACAAGTGCATGTCTCTGGTTCGAATCTCTATCGTGTCTCCTTAATTATTTGGATATATACAAATAGCTAAATTAATAAATTGTGAAAATGTAGTCTAACCAAATTAGTACTAAAATATTATAGAATGATGTCATGCAAAATTGTTAATCACATTATTTTGGGAATATTCGCCCAGTGGACCGATTCGAACATTCTCAGCAAGTACAAAAGTTTTGGCCTGTTTGATAAAATAATTGTGATTTTTGGTTTCTCAGCAAGTACAAAACATTCTCAGCAAGTAAACCTTTAAAAATTATCCGTAAGCTTGCGATGCGTTTCATCGGGGGTTCTATGCTGAAACACTTGACAAATATGTAACTTTTTGGAGCTCTAAAGCAATTTCCTTTAGCTGGAAAAACTGAATCTATTAACGTTAACAATGGGAGTTTTTGATATTCTGTTATAAAAATCAAGGGAAAAGAAAGTCATGATCTGATCTTTCACCCTCTTCCCATATTCTTCTAGTGTACAGCAAACAAGGTTCTCAAACATTTAAAGAGATGGACACCGAGAATTGACATATTGCATTACTAAAAATTAGATAAACAAGGCATCCAGAATGCAGCTTAGAAATGCTAATAAAGTTTTATATGATTAATAATAGATGGCTACCGAGACATTAGCAGTAGATACTATAACAACAACTACTAGTGAAATATAAGTTCACAGTGGTTTATAAAAGTCTAAGATAAAAATAAGCTAAGCCTAAAGGTACACTACAGTAAAATTGCTATAATCTTGATCGACCTCTATGGGAAACAAACCAACATGCACATGTTCATACCATCAACTTTTGGATATCATTTAAAGTGAATCCTGAATCTTAAATGTTTTCTATAGGGCCACACGACATTTGTATTTTTCTTAAACAAACATGGAATAAACCCAAGCAATCTTATTGGAAAGATGAAAACCAAGCTTGTTCATTCACATCGCATATGCTATTAAACTTATAAATCACACTTCTTTCTCCTTCAAGGCATCTTCATTACCTCATATTGCCACATCTTTTTCTTTTCATATACATAAATTAACCTTCATCAAACACCTTACATATGTAATTCATAAAGCACCTTACAGCCCACACCCCTGCTTTCCAGTTCCTACTAAGGGTCCGTTTGGTAACAAATTTTTTGGTCAAAAATCATATTTTAAAAATCCACTGAAAAGCAAAATTTTAAAATTCTGGATTTTTTAGTCTTTTCAGCCTAAAAATCTGATTTTCAGAAGTTAAAAAATCCACCTTGCCAAACACCCACATATTTTTAAAATCTAAAATCCAAAATTCTGCTTCAAAAATATGTTACCAAACGGACCCTAAAGCTAGCAGAGAAGTATTTATCAAATTAACACTTTTTACGTAATTTAAATCTTGAATAACAACCTAAGGAACGAGTGTGCTCATGATTAGAATGAAAACTGAACTAAGTACTTATATTAGAACCAAAGAATTTATCGGAACATAGATTAAGCCTTAATTGCTTTTCGATGTAGCTAAGGGTTGGTTCTTTGGTTCATAATTTTTTACTCGTTTCGATTCAAGTGTTCACTACGGCATTACTAGGAATCGGGATATTTATCTCAGTCAATCACAATTTTACTAACAATCAACGGAGTGGGTCTTTGGGTCACCCAAGCAAGCTGATCGACTTGGGTGACGGACCGAAGAATGGTTGGCTAGCCACCAATGTGGGTGAATTAGTCAAACTTTAAAACCGGTCCTCAACCGCAACATCAAATGGACACAACCGGTTCCCAGCTTTGTGGTTACAAACAAACGTGATAGTATATGTTGGTACCAAATATTGAATTTCATTTATCAATGTTGTTGTATACTATATATTAATAAAGAGGTTGATAAAGTGCAGTCATTTTGCCAGACACCGGATACGGGTCACTTTGCCGGACACCAGATATGGAATTGCTGAAATTATCAACAAATTGCAAGGGCTGCAATTATCCTTTGTTCATCGGATTTTTGGAGATAAGCTCAAGAAAAAACATTGAACTCGTCCATCTTGAATTTCAACAGATCTAAGGCAGTCCTTTTTCAATCGAACGACCAAGAATAAGGAATTCCAGAGCTGCAGTTTATTACTAATTGCTGCAACTCCACATCTCGCTTTTCATATTAGCAGACCTTGTTTGGTTGCATCATTTAATGACTGAAAGTCCTACCGAGCCCACAAATGATGCATTTGGCCCCATGAAACGCAACCACCCGACTACTTGTGATAGAACTGCCAATGATGTTTAAGTGCTTTTATTATACCAAGGGGAGGTGACATAAAGTGTGTCCAATCCTAACCGGATTGTGAATGCGAACTTTACTAATTAACCGGCTCATAGTTGAGTCCAGATTTCCCCCCGAGATTAATAGAGTCGCAGTAAAAAGAGGTTGAACATATACAAATGCTTCTATTCAGAAGAATTTCTTCTTTAGTTTTTAGCTTTATACTTTTACTTTTCGCCATATAATACGAATGCTCTCAAATGAGTGTACTCTCAAAGAGATTGAAATACGCCTGTAAATAAATCCCTGCGGTGAAATAGATATAAGGAGGCATTTAAAATGCTGTATCATATGATTTATAACAAACCTACTAAACTTACCAATACATAAGCAATAAAGTTCATACTGTAAAGATTATTGCAAAGATTATAAGTTCATACTGTAAAGATTATAGTGCGTGTCTGCACGATTAACTTTTAAATATAGAGTATATTACATAGTAGTACAAAACACAAAGTTAACACCAAATCCCATTTATTTAATAAAAGGAATCAGGATTTTTGGATACATCCAAATAGCTAAATTGTGAAAAGTTGTAGTCTTAACTTAATTAATAGTAAAAAATTATAGATTGATGTAGTACTAAACAAATGTTTATTCCATTATTGAGCTAATATTCGCCCAGTGGACCCATTCGAAGATTATCAGAAAGTACCACACACTCACTCTTTGGTCTTTTCTTCGTATATTCATTTTGTACACTCACTTTTTGGTCTTTTATTTGTAGCTTCATTTCCATATTATTGCTCTGTCTTTTCCCATTACTTTTCCTTCTTCATTCTTTCCCCCATTATATTATATTGATTGACGATTTATTTCTGAAATTCAAAGCCCAGAATAACATAACAAAATATTAGCGAGTGTTTTATGTGTTTGGTCTGGATTCTTTTCAGTTCCTAACTTGTAAGTTCCAAGTCTTTCTTTCTTTCCCACTTTTTGATTTTGATTAAATCCGACGAACTTTTTAACAAAATTGCTAGTTACTTTTTAACAAAATTGCTAGTTATGTTGTAATTACTAAATAATTACTATACATCGACTGAAAATGTCTTAGTTACTAAATAATTACTATACATCGACTGAAACTGTCTTAGTTACTAAATAATTACACCGACTGAAAATGTCTTAGTTTCTAAATAATTATTATACATCGACTGAAAATATATCAATTACAAATCAGTTGGTATGACTTAATAACAACGAATTTAGTTGTTATTTAAGTTACTATGAATGACTACTAAATCAGTTGCTAAATTTAGTTGCAATTTGGACGTTTTCTTGTAGCTTGCCTTCACTCTTTTCTTATTTGTTGCTTGACAATTCATTTATGAAATTCAAAGCCCAGAATAACAAAATTAAGTTGGTCTAAAGCAAACAGAAAAGCAGTACTTGTTTGTGTTGGATTTTCCTAAGTTCATATCTTTCTTTCCCACTATATTCTTGTTGTTTATTTATTTACTCCTCATAAATGTTTTGCTTCTGTAATTTGAATAGAAAAGAAGCAAAGATGCATTAAAACAGTTGCATACCCGGAGCTGATTTTCTGTATGCCTTTTGTTTTACTTGATAAACAATTTTTTTATTACATACTCCTGAGCTACTTTTTATGTTATGATCGCTAGGTCAAGGTGTAATTAATCTGAAAACCAAAGCTTTAGAGAACATTATATTCTTTTTTCGGTTTTAATGTTTAGTGTCGCTCGGGATATACTAGAGCTGCAACATGCATTGTTACTTGAATTATTTTAGTAAGATCGTGTGGAAATTCTGTGTAAAAAAACAATCGTAGTTAAGAATAATATAGTCTAAAAACCGACAACATTAACCGATATCCAAAGTCCGGTCTGAATTTTATATTGGGTATACCCGGTCCGAGTTGTAAGGTTTTGGATTGGATTATTGACTATGGATTTAAATTTCATGTCCAAAAACAAATCAAAAATTCCGAAACTTGAAAAAGTCACATAACTACCCGAATTTATAATAACGATGTAGATATCATGCTCTCTACATATATATTAAATAGCATAAAAAATGATTAAAAAGATAAACAACAAATGTTTTTTCCCATTATATTATTAGTACAAACATTTTGTTGTTAGCCTATTCTTGTTAGTTTTCTGGTTAGATCTAATAAACATTTTATGATTTTTATTTTTCAATTTGAATATGTAAAGGCAGGAAAAGGATCTAAAGAGAAAGGAGGCTTTTAGAATGGCAGAAATCGCTATTGCTATTTCGGGGAAAGTTAGTGAACTCTTGATTGCTCCAATAGGACGACAGTTCGGTTACTTATTTAAATTTACTGGAAATGTTGAGACTCTTGAAAATGAACAAAAGAAGCTGCGAGATTTGAAAAACGGTGTTAAAGACGCAGTGAAAGCTGCTGAAAATAATGTGGAAAATATTTTGAAGCCTGTTGAAACCTGGTTAAAACGTGTGGATTCGGTTGACGACAAGGCACGGAGCATTGTTGAAGAGAAGGCTCGATTTCCGAAAGGGTGTTTCAACAATTGGTGCTTAAATTTGAAGTCACGTTATGTTCTAAGCCGAAGGGCAAATAAGAGAACTAGAGACATCATTAAGCTGCAACAAGAAGGAAAATTTCCAAAAGTATCATCACCAGCACCTCCCACTCCATACGTGGGTCCTACATCATCCACATCTTTTGAATCTCGAGAGTTGATTATCAGAAAGATTATTGAGAAATTGAGGGATAAAAATATTAACATAATTGGATTATGTGGGATGGGAGGGATAGGTAAGACAACAATGGTGAATGATGTTTTCAAAAGGGTGAAGGAAGAAAATATGTTTGATGACTACGCCATGACAGTTGTGAGCCAAAGGGCAGAAATGATAAATGTAGAGAGAGATATTGCAAAAATGTTGGGTCTAAAATTTGAGGAAAATAATCCTCAAATTTTAAGAGCTAGTCGTTTAAATCAAAGACTAGACGGCAAGAAAGTTTTGATTATAGTGGATGACGTTTGGAAGCAGTTTGATCTTCAATCCCTAGGTATTACTTTGCAAGATGGTCAAAGTAAGTGCAAAATTGTTTTCACCTCAAGAGATAAAGACCTATGGATGGATTTCGGGAGTAGAAGACACGGGTTGTTGCTTGATCCCTTAACACACAGTGAATCGTGGAAGCTTTTCACTGAGAAGATAAGAAATTTCCTGGATGACAATTCCGAGTTTGTACCGATAGCAGAAGACGTTGTGAAGGAATGTGCAGGTCTTCCCCTGGCCTTGGTAACTTTAGGAAGTGCACTTCTTGGAAAAAGCAAACCTGTTTGGAACGATACTTTATTAAAACTAAGAACAATATCAAAAACGGAAGACAAAGTACACGAGTCCATAAGGCTGAGTTATGATTACTTAGACGACAAGGAAGCCAAGTCGTTGTTTCTTCTTTGCAGCCTGTTCAATGAAGATTATCTTATCGATGTCAAAAGCTTGGTCCATATGGGATGGGGATTACGGTTGTTCAAAGGAATCAACAGAGTTGAAGCAGCAAGAGACAGAGTTTTTGCATTAGCTGAACACCTACAATCTCGTTGTTTATTATCGATAAAGTCAACTGGTTACAGAGCACGAATCAAAGTTCACGATGTCGTTCGTGATGTATCAAAATCCATTGCTTACACTGAGAAAGGTTCATTAGTAATAGAGAATGGTGTTACTTTGGAGACATCAGTAGAGGAGAGCTTTGTCGAGCATTGCACTTGGATCTCAGTTATATCACAGGAAAATGAGGAGCTTCTGCCAATATTACAATTCCCCAGACTGAAGCTTTTACTATGCAACAACACAAGCGTACAGATCCCTGACAGTTACTTTGAGGGGATGGTCAAACTTCAAGTTGTTGATATAAGTGGTTATAGAGTTCTAAAACTCCCCTCATCACTCCAATATCTTACAAGCTTGCATACATTGTGTCTCAGAAATTTTAAGTTGGAGAGCTACTCAACAATTAAGTATTTACAGAATTTGGAGATCCTCTACATTGAAGATGTATTTATTGAGGAATTGCCCAACGAAATTGGTCAATTGTCTAAATTAAGGCTGTTGGATATGTCAGGTTGTAGAAGATTGAAAAAAGCCCCACCTGGAATCATCTCAGGTCTAAGCAGTCTGGAGGAATTGTACCTGGGAAAACTTAATATTGATTGGGGAGAAGATGAAACAGAAGAAGGCAGAATTGCAGTCCGTAGAGAATTTGAGTCTTTGTCCAATCTGCGTATTTTTCATATTGTGATACCGGATCCTGGATTTTTACCGAGAACTCCAGTGTTTAGGGACCTGAAGAAGTACAAAATCCATATAGGACATTACCTAGACATCAAAGATTATACTTATTACTCTCAAAACTTTGAAAGGATATTATCAATCAATGACGTAGATTTGGATAAAGACTTCAATTTTCTTGTATACAACGCGGAGGTGTTACTGCTAACGGGAATGACAACGAAACATTTGGTGTATGAGCTAGTACAGGGGGCATCTCAAATTATCAGATGTTTGGAAATTCGGGACACAGAAACTCCAGAATATCTAGCCGATGCGACAGATTCTACAAAAACACCGTGTTTAGTTTCTAAGATGGAGTCGTTAACACTCGATAGTCTAAACAATTTGCAGCGGATAACAAACGGAGCACTCGTGGCTGAAAATATTGCAAAGTTAAAAAAACTTGTCGTGCTCAAATGCAGACGGCTGAGGAATATCTTTTTGCTGTCAAATGCGTTAGATATTCTGCATCTTGAAAAACTTCATGTTTCTGACTGTGAAAACATGGAAGAGGTATTTTTTTGGGAGGGAAGAGAAAAAGACTCAACCAGCAAGTTACAGTTCCCTAAATTAGTTGATTTGAAGATCGGTGGTGAATCTCTCGCATGCTTCTGCAAAGGGGCAAAAGAAATCGAATTTGATCAGCTAGAAAGATTGTCTCTCACGGATATCGAGTCCATAATCTCAATTTCAGATGAAAATTGCGCTAATCCCTATTTTTTTCCTAAGGTACACCTCCTTAATTATTATTTCTCCCTTGCGAATTCCACCAAAGCTGTTTTGTTGTTGTTGTCTTTTGTTATGCATAAAACCTAACCATCAACTTTTTTATAGTAGCAGTATCTGTTAGTAATTTTGAATTTTGAATTTTGAAATGAAGCTTCATGCGGCATGCTTTATGAAATAAATTGATGGAAACGTCCACGGGCGGAGTTGTTCCGTTGCAACACCTCAACCAAATAGGGGTTCGATGCCCACTTACGCAAGGAATCATCAAAAAATGAAAATAAAATAGCCTTAACCTTCTCTCTATATATTATTGAATGGATGAGTATAGTCTAGTCTTTAACAAAACATGACGTACTTAAAATTGTCATGGTCCATGAAAAGAAATAAAAGAAAAGCCAATTCGGCCATAACGTGGACATGTCCATCGTAAACAAATAGTTACATATACATAAAAAAAAAAAAAAAATACACAATTTATATATATATATATATATATATATATATATATATTCAAATTTTTTTTGAATAAAAAATACATATTTTTAAAAAAATTAACTTAATTTTGTATTTTATGTATACGTATGAGCATGTATATGTAACTATTTATTAATGAGTATGTTAAAAATATAAATTTATAAACTTTTTTTTTTATTTCTAAATATCGTATGTAAATTTATTGGTAACTTTATTAGTGATATTTTGTCCCATAGGTTGTCTTTCCCAAACTGAAGAAGATGAAACTTTCTAAACTGAAGAAGATAAAGGAGATATGGTGTGGGCAAATTCAGTCTGGATCTTTCTATAATTTGTCTAAATTGTCTATCAAGGAATGTGACAGTCTGGAGTACGTGTTCAACCCTGACATGGCCAGATACCTTGTGCATCTCCGACATCTCTCTATAGAAAACTGCCCTAATTTAAAGGAGATAGTAAATGGCCCACTCATGATCGGGAGTTTGTTGAAGCTAAATTACATTGGTGTATACAGCTGTAACCAATTGAGTAATATCTTTCGGCTGTCAACTGCAATGAACACTGTGAATCTTACAGATTTATATATATATAATTGTGGAAGCATGAAAGAAGTAATAAGTTGGGAGGGTAGACCACAAGATTCAACTAACAAACTACTCTTCCCTAATTTATATAATTTGAATATCACAAATGCATCATCTCTCGTATGCTTTTGCATAGGGGCTATGCAAATTGAATTTCAACAGTTAGCCCATTTATACCTCCATGATATACCGGCAATCGAGTGCTTAGTCTCCATTTCAAATGAAAATTCTTTGAAATCCATCTTTCCTCACAAGGTATACAGTAAAATATATATATTTATGTATTATATATATATATATTTATATATTTGAGAAAAGATATACATGTATCACCAAAAAAAATCAATTCAAACATCTAAATCTAAGAAATTATTTTCGACGGTTGAGATTAAGTTTTTTTTTGTGTGGATATATTATCTCTCTCTAAACTTTATAAGAAAAACAGTAATCATAGACATCATCATCTGCAGAGTACCCAATATGTGACAATGTTTGATTTATTAAAACATTTGGGTTTAAATTATCATTCGTTTTCACATCTTATTTTTAAAATCAATTAGGTTATATCCCTTTCTCATTTTCCAGTTTAATTGCTCTTTTAAAAACAGTTCTCAACACTAGATGATTGTAAAATAGAATATTAATTGCTATATATGAAAAGAGTAAATAAGATGTTATCGTTCTATAATTAGTGCTATTGAATTGGTTTTATATGACAAGTCCTTATTTCAGACGGCAGTTGGAGAAAGGTGAAAACCTATAATGAAATATTGTATGTTTTGGCTCTTTCTTACTAAGTTTGGTCTACAGGTCTTATTTCCCAAACTGACGAGGATGAGTCTTTATAAATTGAAGAACATGAAGGATATATGGTGTGGTCAACTTAATCTGTCCACATTGTGTATCTGGGAATGTCACAGTCTGGAGTACGTGTTCAGCTCTTGCACGGCCAGATATCTTGTGCATCTTCGTAAACTTGACATATTTTCATGCAAGGATCTAAAAGAGGTCGTTTCGGCTACAAAGGAAATAGATGGAATTGAGGAATACACATGGAGCATTTTCCCTAAATTAGAGAAAGTTAAACTCTATAAACTGCTATCACTCGAAAGATTTTACCACGTAGCTAATGAGATTGAATTCCCTAAGCTAGTTTATGTCGGCGTACTAGCCTGCCCTGCATTTAAATCCTTTTCTCCTGGATTTGTGCACACTCCAATTCTGAATCATGTGAATCTGGATTTTGATATTTATGGGAGTAAAAAAGATGAAGTAACGATGTGGAAGGGTAATCTTAATAGCACCATTCAACATCTACATGAAGACGTAAGCTATTTTATACGTTGTTGTTCATTGCATAGCTGAATAGAATTGTCGATATTTACTCTGATTTAAATTCCTTTCACAGCAGCAGCAAGGACGATGACAAAACAAACGAGAAGATGAAGAAGAAAGTGGCGATGAAGAAGAAAGTGTCGATGAAAAGGATATCAAAGAAGATAGTTGAGTGATTATGCTTATGGACACTTAAAAGAGTTGAGAGTTAAATATGAGGAGCATCAGACGAAGGACATTACTCATGACACTGTACCGTTTTTGTTTTATATTTACTATTATTTTTAATTGAGGTATTATTGTTCAACTTTAATGAGGATGGTAAGCTTAAAAGCTATAAACAAACAAGTACCTTATGATTTAAATTATGGGAAATAATCAGAACAGCAAAGTTAAATAGTCCCTTAATAAAGTATAAGTAACGGGATCAGTTGAAAAATTTCATCGAACACTTATTAGCGATATATCAAACATACCGAACTCACAAGTCTAGCCAGATGGTCAATCCACTTTGCTGTATTGATTATGATTTATGTCTTATTCGACTAAAAATGGCAAAAGTAAACTTGAACTAAAAATAAAGAACGTAAGATGCACCTCAAAACGATGTACATGAATCATGTGGATTGTTGTCTAGAGAAATTTAACAGATGTCCAAACTCCAAAGTATGTATCTTCGGAGCACGTATATATGAGGAAAAATCTCATTTCACAGTAATATTTCACACAAAACGTATATGTGATTCAACCTTAAGCTCTGATTTTACGTGCATACTTGTATTTCATGTGGTTAGTACGTCGATTTGAGATTTTATCATGCGTCATACGAAATTAATAGACCCCATAAGTTGATGAATTAGGGATATGATGAGAACAAAAACGATGAAAACAAATTTAAAGCCCTTTTGCAATGCAAGTCTAACGTACATATCATAGAGTAACTCAATTCATACCTTCAGTTTCCATTAGAAAAAAATTAGCAATGAACAAACCTATATCTAATTAAACTCTATGATTTAAAACAAAGAATAAAGGATTTGAAAACAAGAGAAGAACTTCAATTACCTAAGGCCACCCCATCAGCACCAAGTAAGACAACAAAAAGCATGAATGTATGTGACGAAAATAAGTGTTTACAGTATTATAATCTCAGCGAGGAAGCACCTAAATCTGTCCCTAGCGGCATAAAAATGTATCGGGAACATCTGGACCGGCCATGTTGACACATCTTGTTGTCATTTTTTTTATGTGCTTTAATATAATAAATTGAAAAAAACCAAAAAAAAACCCATCCTTATTCAAGATATTTGATCTCACACGCCTTAAAATCACCTCAAACTTGAAGAAAACAATTTTCTAGTGAAGTCCTCAAAAAGCTTGGTAATTCAATGGTTCTAAAGAGTAGTCTCATTTCACAAATGAGCCTAATTTCCTATTTGAGCTTTGATTGTGTTATTGAACAAATGATGGGCAGTGAGTCTTTTGATTTTATTTTTTATTCTGTCTTTTTAATTCTTGATTGCCTTGCATGGTGTTTTGTTTCATACATGTGTGTATTAGCTTTTTACGTATGAGAATGATCGTCTCGTTCAGTCAGTACCATTTACTTTCGTTAAGTGCTTCCGTTTATGTATATCTATCAGTAATACATTTTATAAAGAGTAATTAAAAATAAACTCCTAGTATGATTCATATTCATGCTATTGTGTATATGTCTCTTTTTTTTTTAACAAACCTCAATAATCTGACAGATTTTGTAATATTTCTCGGGGATGTATTGACTGCAAACAACATACCGATAGCAAATGCAAGTTTGTATTGGGATTTAGCCACCTCAGCAACGAGATCTAGGGGCATACCATGGGCTAGTGTTTTTGGAAACCATGACGATGCATTATTTGTATGGCCAATTGAGTGGTTTTCTAAATCTGGGATTCCACAACTTCATTGTCCGTCGGCCAATATGTCTTTCTCAGGTGAATTCAAAATTACAGTTTTGATATATTTCTTGGTACATAATATAAAGTCAACATAAAAAACGGTTGCATCAATACTGTATTTAACACATAACGAAGTGGTGCATCCGTGTCTGCATGTGTGTGTTGTGAGTGCAATGCACACACACACACACACGTGTATTTGTGTGCGTGTCTATGCATGTGCGTACACGTATGTATACACATCACTCACCCATACATTCGCACTTACACTGTTACACACACACATCCGCTTACACAAAACTACCCATTGCTTTTCTCTCTAGTGTTGGTTGGTCCGTTCTCTGAGAATTGCTATTTTTTTTCAAAATTTGATCGGTAGCTGTTGTAGTTACTGTATATTAGCCCGTTCAAAATCAATTATACAGAATACATACCAAGTTCTAACCTTTTTAAGAAACTCGTCCTTCTTTAGGTTGATTAATTGCTTTTTATTATGTGTTCTAGAACAAATCATGTTTTTGAATGTAGGTGTTTGATATTTTCTTTGTTTTGTGTTGGTTTTTGATTAAATTTTAGATGAGCAAGATTGCAGCTTTCAAGGGACATCCCGTCTGGATTTGATGAAAAGTGAGATAGCAAAGAACGTGTTATCATACTCAAAAATTGGCCCCAAAGAGCTTTGGCCTAGCGTATCTAACTATGTTCTTCAAATTTCTTCACCAAACGATCCTCATTTACCAGTGGCTTTCATGTATTTTTTGGATTCTGGTGGTGGGTCCTACCCAGAAGTTATATCAAATTCCCAAGCAGATTGGTTTAAGCATATTTCTCAAGAGCTCAACCCTAATTCCAGGTAATTAACTAAAAGAACGATAACTGTCCTTTTGCCTAATGTGTCATTTAACTGTTATCTCACAAGAGTTATGTCTGGTTATATCCCGTCTTTGGTTGCAGCTTTTAAGCTGATATTTTTTGTCCTTTAAAGCTGGACTGTATTTGGTTGATCAGCTAAAAGCTGGGTTTTCCGTTTTTTTGCCTGGAAAAGGTAGAAGCTTTAAGACGGATGAACCTGTTTTTTTTCTTGTCGAACTCAAAAAATCCAGCTTATTTGGTTAAAATTTGTAGCCAACCAATCCTAAGAACCCTTTATTACTCTTTTGGCAGAAAAAGTTGGAAACTGAGTTTTCTAAGCTTCTAAGTGTTGCAGAGAAGACAGTTGGCTTATATTATTCATACGAAGTAAATGTAACGTTCAGGTGATTCCTTTTTCCATCACTCCTTTCTGACTCAAAAGATTGAGTCTTTTCTTGCCTTTTGCATGATTATTTTCTTTAGCGGGCTTACCCGTAAAATAGCATTCTTAAAAAAGAACACATCCAAATTTTTGAAGATATCTATTCTATAACAGACTAAGGATCTGTTAGCTCTTCAATTTAGTTATTAACATTTAAACTCTTTTACATACTCTACTGTGGCTTGCAGTTCACAACGATTGCATGATTTAGGTGAAGAATCAAAGCTTTTGCCTCTTTGGAGACAAGTAAGGCTTACTTCCATGTTTCATACCAAACTTTTCTTTATGAATTTATTGATCGATTTGGTAAAATCCGGACCGATACCGGACCGAAAAAACCCGATACCGGACCGAAAAAACCAGTCCGGTTCGGACAAGTAAGGTTTATGAATTTATTGATCGAAAAAACCCGATACCGGACCGAAAAAACCAGTCCGGTTCGGTCCAAAAAATAAAAAGACCGAAACCGAAAAAAACCGAACCGAAAGATCTGTTCGGTTTCGATTTCCATTTCGATTTTGTCAAAAACCGAACTGGACCGAACCGAGCCCCCGTTATACCATGTCCACGTTGGTGCTAGCTATAAGATCTTACAATATTCATTTAGCAGCACACTTTGGTGATGTAAACTCCTATTATATATATGGTATAAGGAAAGCAATGCATTAAAATTTAAAAATACAAGGATGCGAGTGTCATGATAGTGACAGGTTGTTTAACTAAGATCACATGCATTTACTCATTCCAAGGCAAACTATTCTTAATAACAATAAACAAAATGAGAATGTTTTCAACTAAATTTTGTTTGTTCTATTTCTGATATATTCATTCAGGACCAAACATGAGTAGTTTTTGGTTACAGATTATACGTAATAAGCTGGCATTTTGATTTTGGGAGAAAAATGGATACATGCAGCTTTAAAACTTCTAGCTTTTTTTCAGGCTAAGACATTCGAAACAGCTCAATTTTTAGGTGGATGCCAACTACTTGTAGAACAACTTCCGCAAAGAAATCACATGACCTGAACTTCAAAAATCTGCAACCAAACAAACCATATTCAGACTTTTGCCACTACCCTAGCTTTAAACATAAACACCATTCCTATTAATAATTAAAAAGAGTGTCCAAATATCAAGAAGAATGGAACGTGACAAGTGAAAATCTATCAAGTTGTTTCACTAATGATGACCTGAAAACCTTCTTTAGAAGCCAACTTGAAAGGATTTAGCTATTATTATTATATCCCTAATTCTCTTTCGGCTCTAAGATTTCCTGATAGCTGGATAGATTCATATTTACTTTTTTATTCACTGGATAGCTTGAAAAGAAAACAACAAAGTAAAACATCACTTTCTCACATATAAATGGGTCATTTAGAGGAATAAATGGTCGCAAGAGAGGGTACTTATCTCTCTGGATCTCTTTTCTGCTGGGCCAGGTTTAGAAATGGAAGTATTAACTGTACCCAATTATTTGGACATATTGAGGTACTAAAAAAGCTACGCTTTACATGCTCACAAACCTCACATGGCTTACCTAAATTTAACTGGGACCAAAGTTTCTCACGGGTCCCCCTTAACCCACATTATTTCATATGAAAATATATGTTTGTACTAGCTTTTAAGCTTTGATTTTAGCTTTTCTTTTTCTTCTTCCAAGTTTTACTGCATTTGGCTGGTTAAGTCTTAATAAAGTAACTGCTTTTAAGTTGGATCGGTCTGGACTTTTTCTTAATCTATAGCAAGCACATACTATACATTATCCAAGTACTAGTAAATTCCTTGGCATTTAAAAGCTGTTGGGGAAAATCTTTTAACTTTTTTACCTTCTGTTATGGAAGTTTTGTTGGTTGTTCTTGATGTGTACCAGAATTTCTTGTGGCTCCCCATAATTGACATCAATTCACACGTGTGATATGTATGTACGAGTTTGTTTGGGTGCTAGCTTCTAAGTTTTTGTTTTTGCTGTTTTATGTTTGCCTCTCCATCTTTTAAGATGAGTTTTTCTGCATACCTGCCCTCAGGTAAAAGCTTTAAGCTAGAGATTTTTTGCTGAAAATGTGCTAACAAACCAGCACATGATATGCTATCCAAGCAGTCCTTTAAATTACTCCTAAAAACCTATTATAATATCCTGATCCTGAAATTAGTGGTATTTTTATTTTATTTTAAGTTTTAACTTTTTACCCTTCACAAAGTTTTTGGAAAGTTCTGATGGCTGTTTGTAGGTTGTAAGAAATGGTTTGATCTTTTTAAGATGCTTTTAATGATGAACCAGTCTGTATCTACTTATTTACTTTTGGTAAATAGAAGAGTGAAAAGATGCACTGGTGATTGCAATTTCTATCTATCAAAAGTTATTACTACTACATTGTATGCCAAGCTTAAATTATTTAAATTCTAGTAGTATTTTGTCCCCATTAAAAAATAATACTCCTACTTTAACTTTCCCAAAGCAAATTTTGGTTCCCCCTGCGTGTGAAAGTGTCACATTTTACAATTACTAAATTGCAATTTCTGCTGTGAAAATCACACTTTTTACAAGTCACATTATCGAGATGGATTAATAGTCCTTCCTCTTTACAGTTGCTTCTACTCTCACTTACAAGTCACATTATGAGACACTGAAAAAAGTTTGAGTAAAAAACAAAGAATGAGTACTACCCATTTAATTAATTGCTACAATAAAAGGTTCCTCTAGCGACATTGTATAGTAAAATATAAAATACTGGTTTTACTCAAGAAGATACTCAGGCCTTTTAAAGCCAAGGTACTCAATATCCATCATTTAGTCAATGAAGCCCTTCATTTTGTTATAATGTATTAATGCTTTAAATTTTTAACTTGCATGTGTTACGTTCTTAAGAAACATACTTTTTGGTTTTATAAAAGCAAACAACTTTAAGTCTTTAACAAGTTCATGATCTGTTGATGTTTATGTTAGATTCATAAATATTATCTACTTCAATTATGAGGTAGGAGATCTTTTCCATTTTAAAACTATAGCTTTTAAAGAGAAAAGAGTTTTGGTAAGTGGTTTTAGCTTGCTATTTAACCTCAAGTTTTCAGAAAAATAGACCAAATACTTCAGCTTTCTAGTTCAGTCTGATGGCTTGCTTTATCACTAGAATATTGAGAAAAATATAACAGTTTACATGAAATAACATGTTCTGTTTTGCAAGGTCTCATGAATCCTCTATGGGAAAGCGAAAAAGCTGGTTTGGGTTGGTGAAGAGGATATTCGTTGCTAGGCCGAAAACGAAAGATGGAAAGGTTATTCTTTCTCTTGTTTTAGTTTTGGTTTTACGATTCAAAAGGAATGTATTCAGGTATATTTGTGAATGAGTTTTTATGCTATTGCTATTGAACAAGATTGGAGAAGCAATTTTTTCGCTGAATTTTACTATCTCAACTATAGTGCTATACTAATCAAGTCTGTAGACCCTTTGATCTTAAAAGAAGATACTTTAAGATCGTAAAATCTTATAAAGAATCTGAATGTAATAAAAAAAATCTGTAAAAAAAAGCAAGATTCTTATTCTACATTTGCTACAATCTCACCGGAAAGCTTCTAAATTGAATAAGCTAAGCAGTAAAAGCATTTAATCAAACACCTCACATGCATAAATAAATACTTGGAATTTAAGTCATTTTAAAAACAGGCTGAGTCGTTTTAATTCATTTTAAAAACAGTCTGAGTCGATTTAAGTCATTTTAAAAACAGTATGAGTCTATTTAAGTTATTTTAAAAACAGTATGCGTCTATTTAAGTCATTTTAAAAACAGGCTGAGTCGTTTTAATTCATTTTAAAAACAGTCTGAGTCGATTTAAGTCATTTTAAAAACAGTATGAGTCTATTTAAGTCATTTTAAAAACAGTACGAGTCGTTTTAAAAAATAGTCTGAGTCGTTTTAAGTTATTTTAAAAACAGTCTTGAATAATTTTAAAAACATTATGAATCATTTTAAGTCATTTTAAAAACAGTCTAATTCGTTTTAAAAATAGTCTGAATTTTCTGAATTTTTATTTATTTTTTAAGGTTTTACTAATTTTTCCATTTTATTTTTATTAGGTAATTAGGTGAGTGACCAATCCTTAATTAGTTTTACAAATAATTGACCAATACTTAATTAAATTTTATAGGGCGATCAATCCTTAAATAGTTTTGTTTTGATGGATCAATACTTAATTAACTTATTATAGTTATAAATGGTAAGTTTTTGATTGGTACCTTATCTATAATTTAATTAATAATTAGTCCATAAAATTGAAACTAATTAAGAATTGGTACATTTCCCCTAACTAACCAATAAAAATGTAAAAAATAAAAAATGAAAAAATCCAAAAAAATGGAGAGGGGAGGTGATGTCCCGATCTCTGACAAAGAGTGAATTTTTCTTCCCCAAATATTACATGTTTTCCTATCTTTATTAACTGCAACCTTCATATTCTTCCTATCATGATTCTGCTCTTAAAGCGAGATATTCTTACAGTGTATCCTACTTTTCGTCTTGGTTAAATAATATTCATTATTATTATTATTATTATATATGTACAAATATCAATTGCTATATCTTTTTTTGTAATTATGAGAGATTTTTTCATTCTAGTCAAATGGAGAGGGGAGGTGATGTCCCGATCTCTGACAAAGTGAATTTTTCCTCCCTAAATATTACATGTTTTCTTATCTTTATTAACTGGAACCTTCATATTCTTCCTATCAAGATTCTGCTCTTAAAGCGAGATATTCTTATAGTGTATCCTACTTTTCGTCTTGGTTAAATAATATTTATTATTATTATTATTATATATGTACAAATATCAATTACTATATGTTTTTTTGTAATTATGGGAGATTTTTTCATTCTAGTCAAATGGAGAGGGGAGGTGATGTCCCGATCTCTGACAAAGAGTGAATTTTTTCTCCCCAAATATTACATGTTTTCCTATCTTTATTAACTGCAACCTTCATATTCTTCCTATCAAGATTCTGCTCTTAAAGCGAGATATTCTTACAGTGTATCCTACTTTTCATCTTGGTTAAATAATATTCATTATTATTATTATTATTATTATATATGTACAAATATCAATTGCTATATCCTTTTTTGTAATTATGGGAGATTTTTTCATTCTAGTCAAATGGAGAGGGGAGGTGATGTCCCGATCTCTGACAAAGAGTGAATTTTTCCTCCCTAAATATTACATGTTTTCTTATCTTTATTAACTGCAACCTTCATATTCTTCCTATCAAGATTCTGCTCTTAAAGCGAGATATTCTTATAGTGTATCCTACTTTTCGTCTTGGTTAAATAATATTTATTATTATTATTATTATTATATATGTACAAATATCAATTACTATATGTTTTTTTGTAATTATGGGAGATTTTTTCATTCTAGTCAAATGGAGAGGGGAGGTGATGTCCCGATCTCTGACAAAGAGTGAATTTTTCCTCCCTAAATATTACATGTTTTCTTATCTTTTTTAACTGCAACCTTCATATTCTTCCTATCAAGATTCTGCTCTTAAAGCGAGATATTCTTATAGTGTATCCTACTTTTCGTCTTGGTTAAATAATATTTATTATTATTATTATATATGTACAAATATCAATTACTATATGTTTTTTTGTAATTATGGGAGATTTTTTCATTCTAGTCAAATGGAGATGGGAGGTGATGTCCCGATCTCTGACAAAGAGTGAATTTTTCCTCCCTAAATATTACATGTTTTCTTATCTTTATTAACTGCAACCTTCATATTCTTCCTATCAAGATTCTGCTCTTAAAGCGAGATATTCTTAGTGTATCCTACTTTTCGTCTTGGTTAAATAATAATAATAATAATAATAATAATAATAATAATTATTATTATTATATATGTACAAATATCAATTACTATACGTTTTTTTGTAATTATGGGAGATTTTTTCGTTCTAGTCAAATGGAGATGGGAGGTGATGTCCCGATCTCTGACAAAAAGTGAATTTTTCCTCCCTAAATATTACATGTTTTCTTATCTTTATTAACTGCAACCTTCATATTCTTCCTATCAAGATTCTGCTCTTAAAGCGAGATATTGTTAGTGTATCCTACTTTTCGTCTTGGTTAAATAATATTCATTATTATTATTATTATTATTATTATTATTTTTATATATGTACAAATATCAATTACTATATGTTTTTTTTTTAATTATGGGAGATTTTTTTATTCTAGTCAAATGGAGAGGGGAGGTGATGTCCTGATCTCTGACAAAGAGTGAATTTTTCCTCCCCAAATATTACATGTTTTCCTATCTTTATTAACTGCAACTTAATAACTGCAACCTTCATATTCTTCCTATCAAGATTCTGCTCTTAAAGCGAGATATTCTTAATACTGTATCCTACTTTTCGTCTTGGTTAAATAATACTCATTATTATTATTATTATATATGTACAAATATCTCACATTTTGGAATCTATTTTTGACGTAGGTTGATAGAATTGCACCCATCATGTTGTACCCAAGAGAATTTAGGTACAATTTCATCATTTTGTTTAACGTTAAAAATTCAATTATAACAAATTTCATAGTTTATTACCTAAATCGTTAAAATTGTTATTTTTTTTTATCAGGGATATAAATAGTTAAATGCATATATACACAACATAAATTCTTTACAAAAAAAATAAAATGTCTCCACCTTCCATAGAATCCTCCCAAGAAAAAAGCATTGATGGATCAAAGCTAAAAAGCATAAGAGAAATAGCAGATGTTAAAATAATCCCATCATGTTACATTTATAATCATATTTTTAGTGATGAAATTGCAAGTTTGGACTCACAAGATGAAATCCCCACCATTGATTTCTCTTTGCTTATCTCAGTTGACCAAAGTCAACGGTCTAGAGTTGTTCATGATATTGCCAAAGCTTGTAGAGAATGGGGTTTCTTCAAGGTTTTTATTTATTAACTTATTTGTGTTAATTAAGTTATTTATCATGTGTTTTGTTTAGTTGCAGCTTTTTAAGCTTAGCTTATTTGTGTTTCTGGGTTCGTTTGGTTGCAGCTTTTTAAGCTTAGCTTATTTGTGTTTCTGGGTTCGTTTGGTTGCAGCTTTTTAAGCTTAGCTTATTTGTGTTTCTGGGTTCGTTTGGTTGCAGCTTTTTAAGCTTAGCTTATTTGTGTTTCTGGGTTCGTTTGGTTGCAGCTTTTTAAGCTTAGCTTATTTGTGTTTCTGGGTTCGTTTGGTTGCAGCTTTTTAAGCTTAGCTTATTTGTGTTTCTGGGTTCGTTTGGTTGCAGCTTTTTAAGCTTAGCTTATATGTGTTTCTGGGTTCGTTTGGTTGCAGCTTTGGTTTGGATAAATCTACTTTTATCTGAATATAAAGTAGTCTTAGCTTATTATCTTCGAAAAGCGACTAGGCAGTCCATAACTAAGGGCCTATTTAGGATTGGCTAGTTCTGCTAGCTTTTAGCCAAAGAGTGAACTAAGGGCCTAATTATGGGAGATTTTTTCATTCTAGTCAAATGGAGATGGGAGGTGATGTCCTGATCTCTGACAAAGAGTCTCTGACAAAGAGTGAATTTTTCCTCCCTAAATATTACATGTTTTCTTATCTTTATTAACTGCAACCTTCATATTCTTCCTATCAAGATTCTGCTCTTAAAGCGAGATATTCTTGTAGTGTATCATACTTTTCGTCTTGGTTAAATAATATTCATTATTATTATTATTATTATATATGTATAAATATCAATTACTATGTGTTTTTGTAATTATGGGAGATTTTTTCATTCTAGTCAAATGGAGAGGGGATGTGATGTCCCGATCTCTGATAAAGAGTGAATTTTTCTTCCCCAAATATTACATGTTTTCCTATCTTTATTAACTGCAACCTTCATATTCTTCCTATCAAGATTCTGCTCTTAAAGCGAGATATTCTTACAGTGTATCCTACTTTTCGTCTTGGTTAAATAATATTCATTATTATTATTATTATTATTATATATGTACAAATATCAATTGCTATATGTTTTTTTGTAATTATGAGAGATTTTTTCATTCTAGTCAAATGGAGAGGGGAGGTGATGTCCCGATCTCTGACAAAGAGTGAATTTTTCCTCCCTAAATATTACATGTTTTCTTATCTTTATTAACTGCAGCCTTCATATTCTTCCTATCAAGATTCTGCTCTTAAAGCGAGATATTCTTATAGTGTATCCTACTTTTCGTCTTGGTTAAATAATATTTATTATTATTATTATTATATATGTACAAATATCAATTCTTATATGTTTTTTTGTAATTATGGGAGATTTTTTCATTCTAGTCAAATGGAGAGGGGAGGTGATGTCCCGATCTCTGACAGAGTGAATTTTTCCTCCCCAAATATTACATGTTTTCCTATCTTTATTAACTGCAACCTTTATATTCTTTCTATCAAGATTCTGCTCTTAAAGCGAGATATTCTTATAGTGTATCCTACTTTTCGTCTTGGTTAAATAATATTCATTATTATTATTATTATTATTATTATTATTATTATTATATATGTACAAATATCAATTACTATATTTTTTTTGTAATTATGAGATTTTTTCATTCTAGTCAAATGGAGAGGGGGAGGTGATGTCCTGATCTCTGACAAAGAGTGAATTTTTCCTCCCCAAATATTACATGTTTTCCTATCTTTATTAACTGTAACTTAATAACTGCAACCTTCATATTCTTCCTGTCAAGATTCTGCTCTTAAAGCGAGATATTTTTAGTTTATCCTACTTTTCGTCTTGGTTAAATAATACTCATTATTATTATTATTATTATATATGTACAAATATCAATTACTATATGTTTTTTTTGTAATTATGGGAGATTTTTTCATTCTAATCAAATGGAGAGGGGGTGATGTCCCGATCTCTGACAAAGAATGAATTTTTCCTCCTCAGATATTACATGTTTTCCTATCTTTATTAATTGCAACTTAACAAAACCTTCATATTCTTCGTATCAAGATTCTGCTCTTAAAGCGAGATATTCTTATAGTGTATTCTGGCACGTACTTTTCAAGTTTATTGTTGCTCTCCGCTCTTGGCTGTTTATGTTTGTGTTATTTTAAAAATGACTTGGACTTTTCGCATATTCCATGTGAAGGTAGGTTCTTCTTGTTTCGCCGAGTTTTTTTATTTTTGCCTTTTAGGCTCTGTTTGATTCATAGTAAAATATTTTCTGAAAAGTAGGTTCTATGAGGTGTTTTCAGGGGAAATAGTTCATTTGGGTTTTATTTACATTTTCTTTTAACGAATTTTAGTAATTGCGTATAAGGTTTGTTGGTTGCAACGTTTAAACTCAATAAGTTGCATTGCATTGAGATGACTGGCTTAAAAGATGGGTTTTTTAACATCTACCTTAAAAAGCTAGAGAATAAACTGGCTTATTTGGTAAAATCTGCACTGAAACAAGCCCCAATTTTTATCCTGTATTTAATAGTATTTTTTAAAAGAAAATTTGGCACCTATTTATTAAAAGAAAATTCGGCAAGTTGATTTCAAATCTTCGCTAGGCCAAAGTCTCAAATCTATAATTTCTCACCTTTTTCTTGGGCTGATGATACCCCTTTTGAGAACAAGTTGTTTTTCTCTTTCTTCAACAATTTGCGTAAATTAGCATTCAAATGGATGTATAGGAATCCCCACGGATTAGTTTGGAAACACTTCCCCGTTCCCAACCCAAACTTGTGAAATATCTTACTGTCACCCTCATAATGCTGGTTTCGGAAAAAAAGGGTTTCCCTTTGAATTCTTTTTCCAGACTGTTTGACGCATGTTATGTAGTTGTATCATTTATTTTTTTAGTTGGACAACCAAATGCAGTCCAAATATTAGGATAACACTAAGTTGTAACCAAATGTTATCCAGATTTTGAGCAAAACAACAAAGCATTTGATGTGGCCAACCAGGAGTAGCTCTTCTTGTGTGCAATAAAATACAAAACTGAGCTTAAAAGAAACAACCAACTAAGGCCTGAATAAACTGGAAGTTGCAACTGGATGAGGCCTGAATAAGCTTAAAGAATGAGGCCTGATTTAGCTGGTTATTAAGTTTATACATGATATATTATATGGTTGGTTGTTAAAGTTGATAAGCATTTAGCTGCAATAGGCTTGTTTAGTTTTAGGTCATATTTGGAGAACATATAATTTACAGCTGCACAAGCACAACACTGATTTTTTTTGATCTATTTGGGAATATATGTGATTTTCATGTTTTGTATCTTGAAAATAATAACTTTGTTGTCACATTATTATTGGTTTATCAATGTGAGACGTAGATACGATTATCAAGTTTCTGACGAGTTTACACCTTGTTGAATCGAGTAAAATCGATTATCAAATATAACGGCTAATTTTTGAGACTCTAATCTAACCGTAGATCTCGACGGTTTGGATAACAGTCAAAAGCACTGACTGTTCCAGGAATGGCTAATGAGGGGTGCTGGATTTACATAAGCAGTTACATTAAGTGGAAGACAAAAAAAAGGAGGGGTGCCAAATCATCATTTTTAACATATTCAAGTGAAAATACATGGTAAAAAAATAAAAAAATCGCAATTAGCGGAATTGCTAAAAAGCTGCAACCAAACATGCGCTTAGAATAGTGTTTATATAAATTCACGGTCGTGCAATATCTTGGTTAAGATTTGGAGTTGTCTTCTATCAGGCAGTGAAGGAAAACATTTCAATGCAAATCACGAATGCAACTCGAATGATAAATCTTGAAAAGGATCCTCATGCTGCATTTGCATTGATTATTGATGGGAAGACACTAACTTATGCTTTAGAGAAAGATATGAAGCAACAATTTTTAAGTTAGCAGTTGGTTGTGCATCTGTCATATGCTGTCGTGTCTCTCCTAAGCAGAAAGCTCTGGTAATGTTCTGTTTTCTAAACAATTCTCCCCGTCTTTTTCACTTCTTAATTTCTGTTTTCAGCATTAATAATTTCCTTTTTGGTTAGGTTACGAGATTGGTAAAAGAAGGTACTGGGAAAACAACACTAGCGATTGGTGATGGTGCAAATGATGTTGGAATGATTCAAGAAGCAGATATTGGTGTTGGCATCAGTGGTGTCGAAGGGATGCAGGTTTGCCTCGTGGACTTTTATTTTTAAATGTTGCTACGAGTTTTCAATGAAAAAAGAATCAGAATTCTCAGTTCACTATGCCCTGAATCCGATCTGGTATAGAACAGAAAAATTAAACCAAAAATATAGCGATTAATAAATATCAACCCTTGTCAAAAAGGGGGAATGTGGATACCAACCCAAATAAAGAAGAGTACCAAACACTCATCGTGAATTCTCCGCTCTCACATCTGAGATTTGAAATTGCAACCTTCTTATACTGAAAACTGGAAGCCTAAAAGACATCACATGATCACAATAATGACGATTAAAAAAAGATAAAGAACCCCTGACACTGATTTAAAAAAAATAGTGAAAACAAGGAAAAAATAAATTTGTAATCTAGAAACTACATCACTTGTTCTGTATGTCTGCTTTGTGGCTCTGTGTTGTGCTTAGTTGTTCAATTTCCCAGAGTAATGTTTCACATCCTCTTTCTCATAGGCTACGCCAAAAAACTACACATTTTGGTTAATAGCTCGTAATTCTTTTTATTATTCTATTGATCACGATTGTGATCCTCTTACTCAACTATTTGACTTTGGACATTTTGCAGGCTGTGATGGCGAGTGACTTTTCAATAGCTCAGTTTCAGTTTTTGGAAAGACTTCTGGTGGTTCATGGTCACTGGTGCTATAAGAGAATAGCTCAAATGGTAATGGGTGCTTATACTAAAAATCAGGGGTTTACTTTCATGCACTTCGGATTTCTTTCCAAGTCATGGGTTGGGTAGCCATGTGCTTTATTATAGTTTCATACCCTGTACTAACACGTCTATCAAATCTCGTATCATGTGCTAGCGTTTTTCAATTTAGTGCCCTGAACCATCTTTTTTGGTTAATTTGTTACAAATACGTCAATTTAGTGGATGGAAACTTCAAAGAAATTCAATTTGACCAGTTTTTGAAGGTTTTGGTTCGAAACGTCACAGCACTTGCGCATGTGTACTAACAAAAAACAGTAGCCTAGGGTAGGAAAATACAGTGTACCAAGTCGAATATGTTGAATAGTCTTATGGTGCTAACTCAGAGTAAATCCTAGATTCGTATACTTATCCCTTAATTTCCTTTTACTTTTCCTTACGTTTTTTCAACTATTACTGATCTAAGCTGCAATTCCTTGGCCCCAGATCTGTTATTTCTTCTACAAAAACATAGCATTTGGGCTCACAATAGTCTATTTCGAGGCATTCACCGGTTTTTCTGGGTAATCAGTATATGATGATTGGTACATGCTTCTTTTTAATGTGATTCTTACTTCGCTTCCTGTCATTTCACTCGGAGTCTTTGAACAAGATGTTTCTTCAGAAGTTTGTTTACAGGTAACCCAATGATTTGCAAATCATCATTTTGCAGTTAATGATTCACTCAGTCTTTTTTGTTTTAAGTTTGAAAATATTAAGCTTGAAAAGCTACTCTATGATAAGAGTTTCAAGTTTAGTTCCCTCTAGTGTAGCCAAGTTAACTAATTAACCAAGTTACCTCCACTATAAGGTTCTACAAGTTCGAGGTTTGAGGATTTCCATTTGGGTACCAAACCGCCGTAGAAATGGCCCAGCAGGCAGTTCACGCCGCCCATGTTGAGGCCGAGAGCGCAGTAAATGGAATCGGATTTGTCAAACTGATGGGCCGTAGCACCGGCCACATAGCACTCCATGCTACTCTCAGCAGTCGTGACGTGGACTGTTGTTTGATCCCCGAGAACGACTTCTACTTGGAAGGTAAACAAGGGTTAGGAATGGATATAGGAAACCCAAATGGAATATTCTAAATATATATTCTTTAATAATATAGGAGCTAAAATACTATTTTTGTAGAGATTTTAATGGAAATATGTAGAAAAAAAAATCATTATTGCGCAAGTCTTTTTCAAAATAGGGGAGGCTGTAGGCCTGAATTTCTACTGCTAGTCGCTTTCTTGAACATGGCGAGGCGAGGCTAAGTGGTGACTTTGGGGGTCGCGGCACCCTTTTTTTTTGTTTTTTAAAATAATCTTCTTCATGTTTTTCGCTATAATTTTTTGAAGATAGTGAATTCGTATTTTTCACATTTTTTTTTTCTTTAACCTGATAATATCTTTTTAAATGTGAATTTGGCATCATGAGTATAATTTTATGGTTTCGCCCCTGAAGGTAAAGGAGAGTTTTTCGACTTTCTAGAAAAAAATCATTCTCGTTAAAGTTTTTCTTTTCAAAAATTGGGAGGTTGGTTGTAGGCCTGAATTTCTACTGCTAGTCACTTTCTTGAACATGGCAAGCCTAAGTGGTGACTATCGGGGATCACAGAAAGCAGCCTATATATATATATTTAAAATCTTTCTCATGTTTTTTGCAACAATTTATTGTAGATAGTGAACTGGTACTTGTTTTTTTCTCTAACCTGATAATATTGTTTTTTTAATTTAATTTTGGTATTCCTCGTTTATAATCTATTGCTTCGCCCCTGAAGGTAAAGGAGGGCTTTTCGAATTTCTAGAAGATAGGCTCAGAAAGAATGGTCATGCCGTTTTGGTTGTTGCCGAGGGGGCAGGACAGGATCTCATCCCAAGAACCGGTGCTCAGAAGGAAGAAAGAGACGAGTCTGGGAACCCAGTGTTTTTAGACGTTGGCGTTTGGTTGAAATCGGAGCTTAAAAAATGGTGGGCAAGGGACCATCCAGGGGAATTGTTTACGGTGAAGTATATTGATCCTACGTATACGATACGTGCAGTTCCTGCAAATGCAACGGATAGTTTATATTGTACGCTTTTGGTGCACTCAGCTATTCATGGTGTGATGGCTGGTTATACAGGATTTGCTGCGGGTCCAATAAATGGGAACTATGGTTATATACCCGATCAAGGAGGTGGCAGAGGCAAAGAATCCGGTGAACACGAAGGACCATAAGTGGGTGTGGGTCAGATCTGTTAATAATAATCAACCGGATTTCATGAAAAGTGAAGTCTGCAGACGTAATGTGTGATGCCCCCTTATTAATTATACTTATTACTAATAATAATGAACTGACATAATAAAGTTTTTGATTCAAAAGACCATGAACAAAATCGTATGGAGTCTGTTCTTCCATGATGTGGATGAACGAGTCTTTTTGAATAAAATTTGCTCAAATGATATATGAAGGTAATTTCCATTTTTTTTCATGGTTGGATGTAAATAACTGTCAGGTTGGGAAAACTATTGCTAGCTTGAACATTGGTACTGAAATGGGGAATTATTCTATTTCTTTCTAAATTTGATGCTGAACTGGTCAGTCTCCGACTCTCATTGTCGAAGTCAGTAAAATCAACTAATATAAAAAGTAAAAAGAGTAATAGTTAAGGTCATGTAAAAATGAATTGTTCTTGGAAATAATCATAATTCTCATTTGCTTGATAGTATATAGCCAAAGGGGAAAAAAGAGAGGTGATTGAATCTTTATATAAGCTTCTTGCTTGTAGCAATTTTAGTTAAGTGTTTCTGCAGAAAAATAAGTTTTTAAGGTATATATTTCATTGTAGTCTATTGTAATCACTTTTCTTCTTCGAAAATGGGTAGAATTTACAATCCAGTTAGTCAAGAGGGTGATTTTTGTTCCATTTTTTTCTTTTGATAATAGTATATATCAAACGAACACTAGTTGTATATCATATTGACGCGAGAGACAGAACCCGATCTCCTTATATATATATATATATACACTAGTAATCGTGTCCCATGCTTTGCGTGTGAGACGCGTAATGCGATAAAATTTAAAAAATAAGTGTAGTTATGATACAAATATTTGGAGAATAAAAAAAATATAAGAGTATAAGATGAGAAGACTCAAAAGAATTTTGAGAGCTTCAATAGGGATAAAAAATGTTATTAGTTATTACTTTTTCTCTATTTTTTATGAGAATATGGTATTGTGGTAATTAATAAAAAAGTGTAAGGGTATTTTTGAAAAAAAAATTGTAAAATTTGACAGCCTCAAAAAATCTTAGGTTTGTTGTGTGACATATTAGCTCGTTATAGATATATATAGAGATATGTATAGATATAGAGAGAGATATGAGAGAGACAACAATAGAGTCTTTATTAATTAGAATGTATATGAATGAATGTAAAATACAAGACCCCTAACCCTCTTTATATAGATAGAGGGGTAGGGTTATAAGCCCACTTGGGCCCATAAAGTACAAGCCCAATAGTCCAATAATATCCTACAACACTCCCCCTTTGGACGTCTTGAATTCTTCGTCTTCATGCAGTCGATCTGAGTCGAGTTCATTCGCAATGCTAAACACATAAAAACCTTAAGGCCGGAAAACCCAGTGTGGGACAAAACCGGTACCTAGGAGAAACTGTGTAGCCGAATGATATAGGCCGAAATATCATGTAAGTAACTTATCACAAAACAGTGTGCCTCATCAAAACCTTGTCAGAGCAAACCCAATGGGAAAATCTCTGATCGAAGGAAAAAGAGTGCAACAATGGTAGTAGTAGGGATCAACCACAAAACAGGTGCCTCATCAAAACCTTGCTAGAGTAAACCCAGTGGGAAAAAATCTCTAGTCGAAGGACAAAAGAGTACACAGTGGTAAGAAGTATACAACAGGATACTCCCCCTAATTTCGGCAATCTTAAGTGAGATATGATGGGAACGTGTCTCGCTAAAAACCTTGCCAAGGAAAACCCAGTGGGAAAAAACCTTGGTCTAAGGACAAAAAGAGTACACGAGCATGCGACTGGATGCTCCCCCTCACTTGCACACGACAGGGTGCGAATATTTCGACTAAGTGGTAATTAGTGCAATAAGCATTCACCTGGATGCTCCCCCTCACTTGCACACGACTGGGTGCAAAGATTTCATATTCCAAGAAAGAGTACGAGCATTCGACTGGATGCCTCATTTACTTACATACGACTGGATGCAAGAAAATCTAATGTGGAATAGAATGAGCATTCAACTGGATGCTCTTAAACTTCATTTGTGAAGATTAATTTCGGCGAGAAATGCTAAATAGCATAATGTAGTCATGTCTCTCTTGATCAATAACAACAAGTTGTCTTCTATGACAAGTGTTTTATCTGGATCGTGAGACAGAACATATGTAATTCAAATATGACTAATACTAGCTCGAAGCCATATACACTCTCTAGTCGTCTCATAGAGCACGAATAGATCAGAGTGATTCACTTGGAGTCATTCCAAGACCTCCAAGATGTCGCCTTATTCCTAATGGTAAAGACATACCATGTTAGGAATATCCCTTATGCGGGTCTGATAAGTAACCGGCATCGGTATAACCGAAAAAGGGTTGCGTTAATTCGAGTACCGAATGGGGTAGGTACACTCGATGACGCAAATGGGATAAACTAGCCCACTTCCAAAATTACCATAAGGTAAGGGAATGTGTCTTTAGTGCCATTTCGATGGCAGCGTGTTAGCGCGATGTTGTGTCGAGCTATACCATTCACAACAGACGAGATGTTCGTCCTAGCACATTAGACCAAGTACAATGATGCGCTTATTGTACTTAGATATGAACATTATGGTTCAATATCTCTTTATCGTCTCATCAGGGACGGACTGGGTCTATATCAATGTCTAGTGATCGAACGATCATGGGAGAATCTGACGACTTAGCGTCATGATGACTAAAACATCATAACACCTTCTGGGTGTAGTCTGAATCATGGACTTAGATTCAATATTTACGGGACTCAATCATCAGGTTGAGTCACTACCGTGTCTTCCCAAAATCCTTCATCTCGAAGGCAAATCCAAAAATGGATCGCGTAATAAAACACGCAAGGGCATAATACTTGTTCAAGTATCCCAAGCTAATCAAGTACTCACTTAGGCGGTATACCACATCCGCTCGGATTATATTAATCCATATAGTGAACGTCTCAGTCAATTGAGATCGTGTTCCGTGGTCAGAAACTACTTGATTTAAGCATTATGAAGTCACACAGGGACCTTCATCTATATCGCTTTGTCTAAATCCCCATAGAGATAAAACTGTGACCACATTCATGGCTGCATACTCAGTTTTTCGGAAACTACTAAACTGGTAAAGTAGGGGACTGTTATAATGTCCATTACGAGTAAATCAACCATCTCGTAATCAATTCCAAGGTGTGAGAGAAGCCTTGCGCTACTAGGCGAGCATTCTACAATCTCATTATTCTCATCACTTTTCCTTACGAATAACCAAATAAACGAACTCGTTTAACATTGGTGGTGTTGGAACTACAGGTCCGAACACACTTTCGCTAAGGAGTCTACTTGGATTGCAAGTTTCCATTAGTACAGTCTATTCTACGTTGACTTCAGGCAACGGTACATGGTTCTCTGTCATAATTTGTTCATATTATCAGTCGTCACCGAATATATGAACAAGTAATCAATGACAGTCTCGTTTCGCTTCAATATCATCTAAGATATCATGATCGACAGATATTTCAAGATTCTTAGGATGAGGAGGAAATCACACATCTCCTTGATCCTTTATAATCTCGTGCGACAAACGAGTTTCAGTTCACCACCTCTGGGGCTGAACGAATTAAGAACCTGTCAACTTCCTCATATCTTGGGAAGGACGACAGACTGACGGCCGACGACAGTGTCCTTTGCTTGGCGGGTTCGGCCAAAGCAACGTGTTACGACAGGAACACGGCGTCCGACAGGGACGTCTATCCTTGCAAGCATTTTGCAGCAGGTATAAATGATCTCGTGACATCTCATAAAGTCATTAAATGCGTCTGGCATTTAGTTAGACTTGAGGGAGTCTATGCACTTACTTATCACTAAGTGCAGTTTTGGGGATCAAGCTAAGACTGAGTGGGTTATGCCACGTTACTTCACGTCGTTCCTTATCAACGGTAACGTGCAAATCTCCCCCTAACGACGGGGAGAACAGTCTTAGCGATGTCACTTTCGCATATCATGCGGTAAAGAGATCGCTTGCCAAGGTTACTCTATCAAATGATAGGCAGGAGATTCATAATCGACTTATGTCCCCTTCAGAGGTCCATATTTTGAACGCTAGAACGGCTCAATCAAAATATTAATTAATCACTCTAAACACGCGTTAATATGAGACTTCTGTCTCATAACCAGTAACCAGCTGGTACGCATATGGTGTTTGAGTGTCTATGGGCCTCATAACGGACCAATGCAGCAAAATAGCATAACCCCACACGGAAATATAAATCTTGGTGCGCAAGACCAAGAAATGCGTGCAATCATTTACAGTCGCATCATCAAACTTTCCGTGAGTCCATTTGGGTCTGAACATAATCGACAGGATGTTCAATTTGAATTTCCAAACTCAAGTAATTCAAATCGAAATTTCGATTTTTTACTCTTCGGAATTATCAAGTCAACTAGACTTTTCAGGATAATCCGGATCATGAGCCATCAACTTAATGATAGGGCTAAAAGTTTGGAAAGTGCTGCATTTATGTGGACAACATTAAAATGTGACCATATTGTCGATGCATTAACCATAACCATTTATATTTATAGTCCGTCTTATGGTTGGATAAGTCCACAATAACTCCTTCAATTCTTTACAAGAATTCTACGAGTTCATTTCGTGATCTTTACACATACTAGTCTTTCAAAGTGAGCATTAATGGCATGAATTTCGGATTAATCGCGAAATATATTCTCAGAGAGAATCCAAATGCGATGCGATTATAAATCAAGCATCGTCTTTTGACCCGGGAATATCTCATCCGGTCAATGCCACAATATCAAAATGCTCTTATCAATCGACGACATGCGAATGATAGTACAGACAATCATGTCTTAGCATCTAAATCATTTATCATTTCGACGACAGGCGAAATGATAAGGTAACTTTAAATGCTTTAAAGAATGTGGTAGCAACCACTTGAAAGACATTTCAACTCCTCTAAAATACGCTTTTGGTCGTATTGAATGGAGGCTATGTAAAGAAATTTTAATTCTTTCATGAGCTATTACCAGATAACACTGGTTTTCTCGAATATTTTATAACTCAACAAGATACGGCAGGACCTACATGAGTATAAGAACTCATATTTGACAAATCAATTTGGTTTTACCAAAGATTTTGATTTTGGAACGACAGGTCCAGAATCATTGTCACTGAGTACTCTTTTAGGCAAGTAGTTGGTGAAATTATGTGGTACCGTGTTACCCACTATTTCCAAAAAAACCAACTACACCACAAGTATTGCCTAAAATTTCATAATTTAAAGTTTGGTCACATTTGTCAAAGGAATTTGCTCAAAACACTTTAAATTATTTCGAGAAATTTCATAAACAGGCAAACCATAATCCAAAAGTATGTCCAAATGGAAAAAATCATAATCCAAATGGAAAAACATAATCCAGATGAGCGAAAAAATGGCTCAATGATTTATCAAAATCAATAGAGAAAGGTACCAAACTTATTTGAGCCACAAAACCGGGGGTCTCAAGAGTTTCCTTTCAGTTAGCTTTAACCACATTAACATCGGTTTTTTCACCTTTATAATAGTTATGAACTATTTAAGGAGTAACCGTGCATGACATTTGTCTTTATAGCATAGAGTTGCTTCATTGAGCATTATCTCTTGCTTTGTGACAACGGGTCATATTGTTCCGTTCAATTACTGTCTTGGAGCCACAGGTTTTCGATTTTGACGATTGTCTAAAATTTCGCTTGGCTAAGCGATTCATCGGGATCGCGACAGTTCGAGACAAATAACACTTGTCTCGATTATCGATTCGTGGAAAAAAAAATGTACACGAAGAGCATTAATATCAGGCAAACAATTCGCCATTGACCCAATAGGATTAAAATTACTCACCGGGGTAATTTTCTTATCCAATAACAGATGGGCGATAAAGGAACATTGTGAATATAAATTCACAATACTGCTTATGAAATACAATTTCCAAGCTAGTATTTTGGTGAAGGATTGCTCCAATATGTCAATTTCAGACATTTGTTCACCATAGACGTCATCACGTCTCAAATGTGGCGGCAGAATAAAATCAACGCCTTAGCATTCATCCTGAGGGTAACAACAAACTCGTGTTTTACTCATCAAAGATGGCATCCAAAAAAAAATTTGGGCATCACATTTTCACACATCAGGGTGACTAACATGTGGTGACGGAATAACATCAACGTCTAAACAGTCATTTCGCAAGTATGTTTTGCGATTTTTCTCATCATAGATGGCATCCAACATGTGTTGGGAGTTCTGGATTATTTTTCATATAAAACGACTGGTTTATATGTTTATGGTTTGCACAAGCACAAACTTTTTTTCCCAAACGACAGGTTCGAAAACATTAGTTTTGCTTCTCATGTGAATCGGTTCTCATTGATCGAACGACGGGTCGATACTGAAACACCAATTCGGCGAAACATACATCACTATATAAACACACTCGGGGAAATTATTATTTAGTCAACCCCTTTCGGTAGCTCTATTTGAACACGACCAGGAAAGACGGTGAGGGGGGTGGGCACGAATGCCTCTTAAAAACCGACCTCATTAGGAGAACGACTTCCGCCTTTATCTTTCCTAGACATCGTATCCAAATAGGTGAGCCTATTTGGGGAAGATTCATAATTTTTCCAACTTAAATGTGAATATATACGATTTTCGCATTTTATATATGGCAATAATATTAACAGCATAGAGAATATCTATCTAGATTAACCACATATATATAAACAGGCAGTAAATATATTTTAGGATCTATCTAATCATGCAGGAGATTTGGTGTTATAAACAAATCAATTTAAGATTATCAATCAATCCATAAAAATTCTAACATATCAAATCAAATCAATTAGATCCAATCCAATAATTTACTGGCATATGTGATATTTATATATGATAATATCAAAAGATATGATTACGCTAACAAGATATCAATCAATTATCTATGTTTATCGCCATATGAATAATTCTATACATGGTAGTTTTAACATGCAAGCAAAACAATATATTTTTAATTACCAATTAATTCTATATATGGTAATTTTTAACATGCAAAGTGGTTAAATATACATGGAAACATATCAATTTATTCAATTAACATGCAATTTTTATTCACTTGCCTTTTTAATAAATATATATATGCATGTGGGTGAATATTTAGACCGAATATTGACTTTTATAACACATATATACTGCTTTTATACATGTAATATACTACAGGGACTATCCGTGTAATTTCAGCAAACTATATATATATTTACAGCATTATTACTGCTTCAGTCCATAATTTCAGACAAGTTTCAGTTTAGTCCTTGAGTAATTTCCAGAATAGTTTACAGCTTTCAGAGAATTACAAATCAGTACATACGTTTCAGTTTGTTGCAGATTTAATCCGACAGATTAATACATGTTTTACAATTACATGATTTGGGTTATTTTGTATGATCTTATCAACAAATATGATTTTATAATCAACAATATGTGTGTTACGATCATATATAGTTATCCATACAAGTAACAAACTCTAATACACATGGATTATATACTACGGGATATTTATCATGTTTTAGTTATCCATAAAATAATACGTGCGATCACATATATGGAATAAATTAAGTTTTGAATTCGGTACCTTACGCACGGTATGTTGATGAAGGTCGATATAGCAAAACACTAAAAACCCGGATAAACCTCAAGGTTTATAAATACCCAATATCCATCCGTTTACCAAAAATCTCTAATATCCATCCGTTTACCAAAAATCTCCAATATCCGTGAGCGTATATTCTATTCTTCGCGAACAAAGTGCCGATAACGTGTTGTGTGACATATTAGCTCGTTATAGATATATATAGAGATATGTATAGATATAGAGAGAGATATGAGAGAGACAACAATAGAGTCTTTATTAATTAGAATGTATATGAATGAATGTAAAATACAAGACCCCTAACCCTCTTTATATAGATAGAGGGGTAGGGTTATAAGCCCACTTGGGCCCATAAAGTACAAGCCCAATAGTCCAATAATATCCTACAACAAGGTTGACTTATTATAATAGTATATATATATATATATATATATATATATATATATGGTAATGAGCAAAAACCATATCGTTTGCAAAACTTGTATATTAAAATGATTGGTAATACTGATATATATATATATATATATATATATATATATATATATATATATATATATATATATATATATATATCAGTATTACCAATCATTTTAATATACAAGTTTTGCAAAGGATATGGTTTTTGCTCATTACAACCCGATCTCCTAAAGGATATGGTTTTATTTGAATTTAAAATATAAAAATAAAAAGGGCTGCCTAAAAAGTGGATTAAGAAATGGAGTACAAGTATATTGAATTGAATGAGTAGGTGCAAGTATATTATTTGTAATATAAGAGGGGTAATAACAGAAATGCAGGCAATATAATAAGTTTAATGAATGAATTAAATGTTGGTTGGGGGGTGGTGTGTAAATAATGGAATAAATGACTTATATGAAATTGAATGAGTAATTTAATGTAAGGATGGTAATAATAAAAATGCATGGGATAGAATAAGTTTTAAGGAATGAATTAAATGTTGGGTAATGTGGTGTAAATAATGGAATAATTGGTGTTTTAACATACTATAGTATTTAATTTATGGTTGTATAAATAGAGGGGGCCATTTTGTTTGGTTTCATCATCGCTTTACTCATACAACCCATGCTCATTTAATTCATATTAATATATATATTGATTTTACAATAATATATATATAACCATATCTCTACTCTCTTTTTTTGTTTAATTATAAATGCAACACTAGAATTGTAGTTTGATCAGGATAGACCAAATTCATTTCAATTTCAATTGATATATTTAGATCCCTTAAATTTTGTAGTTTAGACGAGGGAATATCTAATTAGAGTTTAGATTAAATTTGAAATCGATCAAGCAGAGACTGAATTCATTTCCGATCGAATAGCTAAATAATAGTAACTGAACTCGACTATAATTCACTGATGTGATATTCTGTGTTTGTTGTTGCAAAATTTGTTGAGCAACTAGCTTATTCTTCAATCTAGAAAAGAGGGAGTGGTACCAACAGACGACGACAAATTTTGCATCACTCATTTTTCCTGTGTTTGTGAATTAAGTGGTGAAAATCCAGTTGTATATTTCCAAAATTAAACCTTTTGACATATAAAATATTGGTTCACAAGCAAAGCGAATAGCCATATACAGTCACCAATACATTAGCAAGAGAAGGTATCAGTTCAAATCCAAGTACTCTTGTGACTCAACAGTTAGCGAAGAGCCGAAGACGCTTTGCCATTCTTCTGATGGATATTTTATCACACTGATAATTTCTGTCCATAGAAGAAGAACTCTAATCACCTCTCACCCTCTTAACAGCATGGATTACAGAACCATCATGAATGTCGTACTATATCAAAGAAAGATACAAGTAAAAAAAAACATGAAGTTATGTTTCTATAGTTACAAATAAAAGTGGCTCAATGTAAGCTACAAATCAAACTCTCAAGTCTTACACATTGGTGGCGGTTTTAACCAAAAAAATGTTTGGATTCGGAGCATTAACGAAAACAGTCCACTGAGCATTATGATATTTCAAAATTGGATACAGGGTTATTTGCAAAAGTTCAAAACTTCACGGGGTTTGCCAAAATTGAAAGTATATGAGGCTATTTGCAGATCAACCTGAGTTCATGGGGGTAATTAACATATTATCCTATTATTTTCCCTTCAAAAGCCTTCTTAAATCAAAAAATAAATAAAAATTATGAGTTTTCACCAAAGGAGGGGCGATCCTATGTAGCAAGGACCAAAAGATGATATAGCAGACTGTTATTAGCAACATAAAAATGATCGAGATTATTTATATATTTTGCCCAAATTATACAAAAAATACCTCATTTATATTTCTCCCGTCCTCAAGCTGACGACTACCGTAGATAAATCTAATATCATCGATGCTCCATTGCTGTCTTTCAGAGAAAGCAGTTTTGAGCTTCCACACTGGTGTGTCCGGTTTCATTCTACACGGTGTATCATTTCCATCCTGAGACAAATAGGGACTATGGAGTCGTGCGACATTTCAGGCAGGAATTTATAAAAACCAGCATTTTATGTGAACAGAAGCCAAAGACGAACAAGAGACACTCTGGTAGTACATAAGTTAGGCTACATTTGGTGAAATGATTTTGAACATTAAGGACAATCAACCTCCTAATACCGGAAATTTCATCATTCAGCTACTATCAGTTGCAGTATTATTTTATTTTTTTACCTAAACACACCAATTGAGCAATTAAACACACCAGAATTTTCTTATTCAATACACATACATAACTTGAATAAATCTAGGCAATTGTATACGCGGGATAAATATAGGAGAGACACACAGGCATATATACGAGTTTAATTACCCAAAAACTGAAAAATTGAAACTGATGTTTGCCTCAATTCCTCAGAGAACAAGCCCACATGCTATTCCCAAGTGATAAGGGTATCAACGAATTGCTTGACTGCATGTCTATTTAAGAAATAAGTTGGTTGTTTGAGGCTGAGAAAGTGTAAAATCATTCAGCTTAATTTTTCATCTATTTCATCATATATATATATATAGATTGTTTGTGTATGTGTGTGTAATCATATATAAGTATTAGTGCAGGTTTACCATCCCCCTGACAGTAAAATGAACATAAGATGGATCCCTTGCATCTTCATTGCGACCATTATTCACAGTTAACTGTACATTGAATTGACTTTGAACGGATACAAATGACTTCTCTATGTAAAGTTCAACACAATTAATTCCCTTCTCCTTAGTCATATCTAGCATAATCTCCACCGATTCGTCATTATCAATTGCCAAAGCTATGTACTGCCCATTCGCAAGGTAGCGACAAAAGATCTTCAATTTGTAAGTCTCGGAATCAATCCCAATTAACTCATAAATCTTGTCAACCAAAACTCTGTATTGAATTCCACGATCAACCTTAATAGCCTTTGGAATTGCATTTTCATATGTGATACCTTGTGAGCCACGGGAAATTCTCCCATCCCAATAGCATAGTAAAGGAATGCTGTTTTTACTCATAATTCTGCATCAATCATAAGCTACAAATTAACGACAAACTTTTTCTTTTAGCATACACATAATGCTACTGATAGTCCAATCTTGTAGAGATTATTGGGAAAAATGCTATTTTGGTACCCAACGTATCAGCTTTTACCAATTTGGTACCCAACGTACCACGTTTTCTAATATGGTACCCAACGTAACTGGTTTCCCTCCAATCAAGGGACCAATCCCACTTCAGGTCACCGGAGACTGGTCACGTGACACCACGTGATAGTCTTAGGTCTGAGATAGGAGGGCAATTTTGTCATTTGAGTTTTATATAGTTTTTAATTTATTTTTTACATAACTTATAAGTTAAAAAAATATAAAACATTTGGCGCTTCAATATCCAGACAACACACACTCTCTCTCCCCTGAAAAAAATACACCCAAAATTCTAGGGTTTATGATCATACTCAATCAATCATAGTTGCTGGCAAAATTATTGAAGATACGCATTATGGTGTGGGTAATACGCAGAAACGAGGCTCTCGTCCCAAGTTACGGTGAGTCCACCACCATTTGTTAAAATTTGAAATTCTATTATCAATTTTGGTTGTGAATTAATGGGGAAAATTGCTATTTTGGTACCCAACGTATCAGCTTTTATTTTAATTAGGGTTTCGATTGATATTTGGGGATTTTTTTGTACAAACTGCTTATTGGAGATAATGCATAAAATTGCAGATAACATTGTATAAAGTTAATAGAAAACATTGCATAAAATTGGAGATAAAATTGATAGAAAATATTGTATGAAATTAGTATCTTGTAAATTAACTGCTTATTCAACCTTTAAAACATGTAATACCTTTATTTTGGCAGCTGCGAAGACAAGTTTATTCTCAATAAACTTTCACCATGGGGGTAATTTTGTTTATGATGGAGAAAATATTTGTGGTTATGAGGGTGGGGAAAAGATTTTTGTTGATTATTGTAACCCAAAAAGGTTGGCTTTAAAGTCATTAGAAGCTATTGCTGCTCAATTAGGATGACTCGATGTTAGGAAATTTGCTTTTAAGAGAGCTGGTTCAGAATTTGAGAATAATTTGATTCAGATTAAGGTTGATATTGATGTTGTGAACCTAGGCAAGTTTATAAATAGTGATAAGTGTGTTGAAGTGTATGCTGAATGTTGTGAAGATGAATTTGGAGCTAGTGATACTAGTGATGACAGTGATGAAGAACAACATGTAGATGATGGTGATATTGGAAAATTTTCAATCTTGGAAGGTAGTGATGATGAGGGTCTTGTTGACCTAACTGTACTTTTCCAAACAGATTTACCTTCAAGTTCAAGTAGGCCTTCAAGTTCAAGTAAGACTAATTTTGTGCCAAATGTAACAAATCCTCATCCAAACATAGTGTTCAATAAAGAAATATTGAATGAGGGTTGTGTAGATTCTGATTACTTTGAGAGTGATAAAGAAAGTGATGAAGAACATGTGGACAGTTCTTTAGTATTTGGTGAAGCAGATTTGGACAATGTGAATTTCAAGTTAGGAATGAAATTTCCCACTCCAGACCATTTTAGAGAGGCTGTAAAAATGTACTCTTTTCAGAATGGGAAAAACTGTAAACTTGTAAAGAACTCAGCAAAGAAATTTATTGTTAGGTGTTTTAATGGGACCAACAAAGAAGATGGGAATGTCATCAAGTGTAAATGGTACTTGTATGCAGCTGCAGTGAGAGATGAAGTGACAATAGAAGTGAGGACAATTGTTGAAACACACAACTGCCCTAAGACACAAGACATAAGTGCTTGTAAGCCATTGTTCATTGCTAAGAGGTACATGGAAAAGATTAGAGTTAACCCTAAATGGAATGTTCAAGCCTTCAGGCAACAAGTACATATGGATTTACAATGCAAAGTAACCATGTCAACAGCCTACAAAGCTATAAGAATTGCTAAAACAAGACTGCAAGGAACTATTGCTGAGCAATATTTGGTTCTATGGGATTATATAGAAGAGATGAAAAGATCAAATCCAGGGACTACAATAGTTATGAAAGTCTCACATAGACCAGGAAATGATTTTGCTATTTTTAGGAGGATTTACATATGTTGGGGCTCTTTGAAAAGAGGGTTTAAGGAGGGTTGTAGGCCTTTGATAGGCTTGGATGGCTGCCATTTGAGTGGGCCACACAAGGGAGTTTTGCTTAGTGCAGTAGCCATTGACCCAAATAATTGTTGCTACCCATTCTGTTATGCTATTGTGGACATAGAGAATTACAGAACATGGAAATGGTTTCTAAAATTGTTGGTTAGTGACCTTGAGATAGATATTCCAGAGAATTATAGTATCATATCTGACAAACAAAAGGTACACTGTAATTTTTCCCAACTATAATTCTAGTATATTTAGTATTCAATGGTATTCTATGTTTTTTATCAAAACATTTGTATTATGTATGTTTTATTGCAGGGGTTGATCAAAGCAGTAGGTAAGTTATTACCTGGCATTGAGCACAGGTATTGTCTACGTCATTTGTATAACAACTTCAATCAAAAACACAAAGGAGTGGCCTTGAAACAAATGCTAGAAAAGGCTGCAAGAGCTACAACCATCCCTTATTTTGATGCAGCATTAGAAGAAATGAAGAATTTGGATGAAGAAGCCTACATTTGGCTTGCAAATAAACCTGGTAAAAACTGGTCAAGGTCTCACTTTTCCACTCATACTAAGTCTCCTTTATTACTCAATAACTTATGTGAAAGTTTTAACTCTTGTATAAGACAATTTAGAGTGAAACGCATACTTACAATGCTTGAGTTAATAAGGTTGAAGCTGATGGATCAAGTGATGAGAAAAAAACTTACAGTAGAGAGGGTAACCACTATGGATATTTGTCCAAAAATAAGAAAGAGATTAGATTTTTTAAAACAAATCTCACACTTATGGGAAGCAAAATTTAATGGTGATGATGAATTTGAACTGTTTGGGCCTAATAATAAGAGTGTTATGGTGAATTTAGAGCAAAGAACCTGTGGTTGTAATGGGTGGCAACTCACTGGAATTCCATGTGTACATGGAATTGCTTGCTTATATCACCAAGGTAAAGAGCCAGAAGATTATGTGCACAGCTGCTATAGTATTAGCACATACAAGAGATTGTATTCTAATATCATGAAACCCATGAATGGTAAGGATTTATGGCCTAAGAGCAAAGAGCATCCAATACTTCTACCACCACCTGTAAAAGAGGTAAAACGTGGGAGGCCTGCTAGGATTAGAAGAAGGGGACCAAATGAGCCAAAACAATCTAAAATAAGCAGGAATGGTCTTGTTATGAATTGTAGAAATTGTGGAAAACCAGGACATAATTCTAGAACTTGTGGCAGGCCACCAAAGGTAAGAGTACAGGGTAAGGGAATTAGAAAAAGAAAAGAAAAAGAACCTGTACAGCTTGTAGATGAGACTGACACTAGTGGAGATGATGGAGATGATGAGGCAGAGGTTGTGGTGTGTGAGAGAGATGAGCAGTATGTGCCAATTGTGAGTGAGCCAACTGTTAGTGAGCCAGTGTTCAATGAGCCAGTGTTTAATGAGCAAGTGTTTAATGAGCCAATTTATAATGAGCCAGTTCTGAGTGAGTCAGTGTTTAATGAACCAGTGATTAATGAAATTGTTAGTGAGGTAAACCACAATGAAGATCTGGAAGAATAAAGGCTTTGGGCTGAAATTGATAAGGAACTTGCTGCTGACAATTGTATGTCATCAAGTCAACCACAGACAATCATTCAACATGACCCAATTCCAAAGGCCAACAAATTGTATTCTTCTCAAAAAGTTGGCACTAAGTCCAAGCTAACACCCAAAAAACCAGTAAGAAATAATATTTTCCTATTTTTTAACTAATATATACTAGCACACATTTTTATGTGGTAATTATTTAAATATACTTGTTATACAGATTAGAAGGAGTAACAGGATACTAAATTCTCCTAAAAAAGGGCCTGTCATAGTTGATTATCAAGATTTATCCACTGAAAATGAACCTCAAACAATGCATGCTGGAATCTTGAAAAGGCCAAAACAAGGTGCCATTAATCTACCAAAAGGTCACATACAAAAGGGGGGGAAGAGATATTTGACACCACAAGCACTCTTAGCTGATATGGAGCATAAAAAGAAGGCAAAAATGGCAAAGAAAGATGGTCCTTCTAGTGTTTGATATCAAGTGTTTGGATATCAAGTGTTTTGTTAATATTAGTTTGGTGCAATACTTTTGGTTAAGTTATGACTGTAATTTTGGTGGTGTAATGACTGTAATGTTGGTATTGTAATGACAGTTAATTTGGTAATGAAATGTCTGTTATTTTTGTGTTTTGGTGAAGTTTTTAGTGCTAATTTGATGAAGCTATTACTGTTACTTTGATATTGTAATGACAGATAATAATGTGAACCAAATTTTGGTATTGTAATGACTAAAATTTGGTATTCTAATGACTGTTATTTTGGTGATGTAGTGACAGTTAATTTGGTAATGAAAATGGCTGTTATCTTTGTATTTTAATTACTCTAATTTTGGTGAAGTTATTACTGTTGTTTTGGTGAAGTTATTACTCTAATTTGGTACTTGTATGATAACTGAAAATTTTGATCAGAATTTTTTCTGATGGATCAAGTGGTAATATTTCAGTTTTTTTTTATCAGTGAGGTATTTTGATCAGAATTTTTTTCCTTTTGTATTTTCAGGTACCAATGAAGACCAATGTGAACCAAATTTCATCACTGCAACTCATTACAGGTGTGTATTCTTAATATCATTTCTCATTTTCAGCATAGTCAGAATAATTATACAGCAAGTATTTTGATCAGAATTTTCATCAACTGCAATTAATCATAAAAGAGTTCAAGTTATACTAAAACCACATCACATCATTACAACATTACAACATTACAACTAGCTCATCCAACCCACTTAATTTAGCTCACCTTCACCATTAAGTAAGAAAACAGAAACCAAAATTACAAACAAGATTAGGCTTAGCAACACATAGCTAACTGGTTTTTGATTCTCTTTCTTAGCAGCCTCTTTTTCAACCTCCAATGTCTTAATGTATTCTTTTAGCTCTTGTATCTTCTCTTCAAGTGACTCATTATAGGCCTGCAGTTTCTTATTATCTTCTTCAACTTTAGCTTTGTTGCGCAACAAACCAGGTATGGTGGCCAAAGCTCTGTCACACATAGGGGGGTCAAACCAACTAAAAAATTTACATTTTCCACTTTTACAGTCAAGAAACCTTCTTGCTGGATTTGTTTTGGTCCATGAAGTCGTCATTTTTGGTTGGTTTCCACAGTAGCACAGACACTCCATGGAGTTTTAGAGAGAGAGAGAGCAGGAGTGAGGTGTTTGATACAGTAGTTGTGTTATCTATAAAGGTAAAAAAGGAAATGGAGGGAAAGTTCAATGACATTTTGGAGGGAAAACTAAAGGGTAAAATAGTAAAATAGCATTTCTGATCAGTCTCCGGTGACCTGAAGTGGGATTGGTCCCTTGATTGGAGGGAAACCAGTTACGTTGGGTACCATATTAGAAAACGTGATACGTTGGGTACCAAATTGGTAAAAGCTGATACGTTGGGTACCAAAATAGCATTTTTCCCAGAGATTATTGCATCAAATATATATCTAGTGTAATCATTGATGTAGTCAGATTTTTTTAGTGTATGAGAAAACTGAAGATAAATTATTAGTTGAAGCTAAGGATTAAAGTAAAACTGCTACGATTTGGCTCTAGCTCTATTTTTAATAACTCAGTAATAAAATATGTATTATTTTCTTGAAAAGTATAGAAAAACAATAGGAAAGAGTGTTTAAGTAACAAATAATAATATAATAGATAGTGCTGCACGATTAACTTTTAAATATAGAGTATATTACATAGTAGTACAAAACACAAAGTTAACACCAAATCCCATTTATTTAATAAAAGGAATCAGGATTTTTGAATACATCCAAATACTTTTTGGTCTTTTCTTTGTATATTCATTTCCATATATATTGATCACTCTGTCTTTTCCCATTACTTTTCCTTATGTTATATTGATTGACGATTTATTACTGAAATTCAAAGCCCAGAATAACAAAATTTAATTGGTGTATAACATAACAAAATATTAGTGAGTGTTTTATGTGTTTGGTCTGGATTTTCCTCAGTTCCTAACTTGTAAGTTCCAAGTCTTTCTTTCTTTCCTATATATATTCTTGTTATTTTGCTTATTTACTCCTGATAAATGTATGTAACATGAATGTAAATAAATAGCATAAACAAGGATGGTTTTAAACACAGTTACACACCCAGAACTAATTTATATGCTTATATGCTTGTATTACTATTGTCTGTCTTTTGTTTATTTTCTTGTAATATACATTTTGAGGATTCGCCTACTTGTTGTTTCCTTATTTGTATGTTATGTTTGAAAAAGGGTAAAATGTGGAAAGTAACAACAAATTTATTTATATTTTAAAAAAATGTCTCAATAAATTGGAACACCCCAAAAAAAAATATTGCCCCGATAAATTGGGACGGAGTTTCAATCTAGTAGCACTACGTGGAATAAAAATTATTCAAATGCCACAATGTTTTTTTAATGGTAAACACGTATATTTTATCCTTAAATTTTGTTAGAAACAATTTTATATTATATTTACCAGTAATAGCTCGCGTCACGTGATTGTGTCGTACTCACACCGTAACAAAGTCCCAAAAAAGAAAAAAAATCAACGATATCTAATTCATTTATTTAACCGGATAATTGAAACGACATACCGTTTTCTATGTAACATAAAAAATAATGTTAATTACTCATGATACTAATTATAGACCATGGAGTGTTTTTGTTGGTTTATTTTAAGGATAATTAACTAGAGTTTTTCATTTATGTGTTAGCTTTTTATTAGGCTTTGTTTTTTATTAGTTTAACTTATAAATTCTAATTTAAGGATTTTCCCTTTTAATGTTGGATTTTTATTGGGATATATTATTTTTTATATCAATTTAACGATGGTCAAAACAGTTTTTTGTTGTTGTTTATGGTATGTTTTTATTGGGTGAATAAAAATAAATAGTACAAACATTTTGTTGTTAGCCTATTCTTGTTAGTTTATTGCTCTGTTTTTTCCCATTATATTGATTTGACGATTCATTTATGAAATTCAAACTCCTGAATAACAAAATTCCTCATTTGTACAAACATTTTGTTGTTAGCCTATTCTTGTTAGTTTTCTGGTTAGATCTGATAAACATTTTATTATTTTTATTTTTCAATTTGAATATGTAAAGGCAGGAAAAGGATCTAAAGAGAAAGGAGGCTTTTAGAATGGCAGAAATCGCTATTGCTATTTTGGGGAAAGTTAGTAAATTCTTGATTGCTCCAATAGGACGACAGTTCGGTTACTTATTTAAATTTACTGGAAATGTTGAGACTCTTGAAAATGAACAAAAGAAGCTGCGAGATTTGAAAAACGATGTTGAAGACGAAGTGAAAGTTGCTAGAAATAATGTGGACACTATTTTGAATACTGTTGAAACCTGGTTAAAAGATGTGGATTTGGTTGACGACAAGGCACAGAGCATTGTTGAAGAAAAGGCTCGATTTTCGAAAGGATGTTTCAACAATTGGTGTTTAAAATTGAAGTCACGTTATGTTTTAAGCCGGAGGGCAAATAAGAGAACTAGAGACATCATTAAGCTGCAACAAGACGGAAAATTTACAAAAGTATCATCACGAGCACCTCGCACTCCATGCGTGGGTCCTACATCAGCCACATCTTTTGAATCTCGAGAGTTGATTATCAGAAAGATTATTGAGAAATTGAGGGATGAAAATATTAACATAATTGGATTATGTGGGATGGGAGGGATAGGTAAGACAACAATGGTGAATGATGTTTTCAAAAGGGTGAAAGAAGAAAATATGTTTGATGACTACGCCATCACAGTTGTGAGCCAAAGGGCAGAAATGATAAATGTACAGAAAGATATTGCAGAAATGTTGGATCTAACACTTGAGGAAAATAATCCGGTTTTAAGAGCTAGTCGTTTAAATCAAAGACTAGACAGCAAGAAAGTTTTGATTATAGTGGATGACGTTTGGGAGCAGTTTGATCTTCAATCCCTAGGTATTACTTTGCAAGATGGTCAAAGTAAGTGCAAAATTGTTTTCACCTCAAGAACTAGAGGCCTATGGATGGATTTCAGGAGTAGAAGACACGAGTTGTCGCTTGATCCCTTAACACACAGTGAATCGTGGAAGCTTTTCACTAAGAAGATCGGAGATTACCTAGATGACAATCCCGAGTTGGTACCTGTAGCCCGACAAATTGTGAATGAATGTGCAGGTCTTCCTCTGGCCTTGGTAGTTTTAGGAAGTGCACTTCTTGAAAAAAGTGAACATGCTTGGAACGATACTTTATTAAAACTAAAGACAACATCAGGAATGCAACAAAAAGTATACGAGTCCATAAGGCTGAGTTATGATCACTTAGGCGACGAGGAAACCAAGTCGTTATTTCTTCTTTGCAGCCTGTTCAAAGAAGATTCTGTTATCGATGCCGAAAGCTTGGTCGATATGGGATGGGGATTACGGTTGTTCGGAGCAATCAACAGAGTTGAAGAAGCAAGAAACAGAGTTTTTGCATTAGTTGAAGACCTACAATCTCGTTGTTTATTATCGATAGTGTCAAATCTTTACAATCATTCACGACGTCGTTCACGATGGATCAAAATTCACGATGTCGTTCGTGATGTATCAAAATTCATTGCAACTGAGAAAGGTTCATTAGTAATAGAGAATGGTGTTACTTTGGAGACATCAGTAGATGAGAGCTTTGTAGAGCGTTGCACTTGGATTTCAGTTATATCACAGGAATATAAGGAGCTTCCGCCAATATTACAATTCCCCAGACTGAAGCTTTTACTATGCAACGACACAAACGTACAGATCCCTGACAGTTACTTTGAGGGGATGGTCAAACTTCAAGTTGTTGATATAAGTTTCTTACCTTTCGGTGGTTATAGAGTTCGAAAACTCCCCTCATCACTCCAGTATCTTACAAGCTTGCATACATTGTGTCTCAGAAAATGTAAGTTGGATAGCTACTCAACAATTAAGTATTTACAGAATTTGGAGATCCTCTACATTGCAGATGTATTTATTAGGGAATTGCCCAACGAAATTGGTCAATTGTCTAAATTAAGGCTGTTGGATATGTCGGGTTGTATTAGATTGAGAAAAGCCCCACCTGGAATCATCTCAGGTCTAAGCAGTCTGGAGGAATTGTACCTGGGAGAACTTTATATTGATTGGGGAGCAGATGAAACAGAAGAAGGCAGAATTGCAGTCCGTAGAGAATTTGAGTCTTTGTCCAATCTGCGTATTTTTCATATTGTGATACCGGATCCTGGATTTTTACCGAGGACTCCAGTGTTTAGGGACCTGAAGAAGTACCAAATCCATATAGGACATTACCTAAGCATCAAAGATTATACTTATTACTCTCAAAACTTTGAAAGGATATTATCAATCAATGACGTAGATTTGGATAAAGACTTCAATTTTCTTGTATACAACGCGGAGGTGTTACTACTAACGGGAATGACAACGAAACGTTTGGTGTATGAGCTAGTACAGAGGGCATCTCAAATTATCAGATGTTTGGAAATTCGGGACACAGAAACTCCAGAATATCTAGCCGATGCGACAGATTCTACAAAAACACCGTGTTTAGTTTCTAAGATGGAGTCGTTAACACTCGATAGTCTAAACAATTTGCAGCAGATAATTAATGGCCCACCCGTGGCCGGGAATATAGCAAAGTTAAAACAACTTGTCGTGCTCAGATGTAGACGGCTGAAGAATATCTTTTTGCTGTCAAATGCGTTAGATATTCTGCATCTTGAAAAACTTCATGTTTCTGACTGTGAAAACATGAAAGAGGTATTTTTTTGGGAGGGAAGAGAAAAAGACTCAACCAGCAAGTTACAGTTCCCTAAATTAGTTGATTTGAAGATCGGTGGTGAATCTCTCGCATGCTTCTGCAAAGGGGCTAAAGAAATCGAATTTGATCAGCTAGAAAGATTGTCTCTCATGGATATCGAGTCCATAATCTCAATTTCAGATGAAAATTGCGCTAATCCCTTTTTTCCTAAGGTACACCTCCTTAATTATTATTTCTCACTTGCGAATTCCACCAAAGTTGTTTTGTTGTTGTTGTCTTTTGTTATCCATAAAACCTAACTATCAACTTTTTTATAGTAGCAGTATCAAAAAATGGTTTAATGACCCCAACTACATGCGTTAACAAAATGGAAAACAAAGTAATGACATTAACAATTGAGCCACCGAACTATATAATTTTTTTTTTTAAATTGGGAACCTCCGTCAATTTAATTGGACGTAAGTTAAATTTAAATTACATTTCAGTCACAAATTTTATACAACATGTGAATTTAACCTGAAAATTTTATAATTTTACATTTTTAACATATTCATAAACAAATAGTTAAATATACATATTCATACATATACATATACATAAAAAGAAGAAATACACAATTTATATATATATATATTCAATTTTTTTGAATAAAAAATACATATTTTTAAAAAAATTAACTTATTTTTGGAAAAAAATAACTTATTTTTTATAAAAATTATTTTTTAAAAAAAGTTAATTTTGTATTTTATGTATACGTATGAGCATATATATGTAACTATTTATTAATGAGTACGTTAAAAATGTAAATTTATAAACTTTTATTGTATTTCTAAATATGGTATGTAAATTTATTGCTAACTTCATCAGTGATATTTTGGCCCGTAGGTTGTCTTTCCCAAATTGATGGAGATGGAACTTTCTAAACTAAAGAACATGAAGGGGATATGGTGTGGTCAACTTCAGGCTGGGTCTTTCAATAATCTGTCCAAATTGTATATCGAGGAATGTGACATTCTGGAGTACGTGTTCAACCCTTACATGTCCAGATACCTTATGCATCTCCAACGTCTCTCTATACGAAACTGCCCTAATTTAAAGGAGATAGTACATGGCCCACTCATGATCGGGATTTTGTTGAAGCTAAATTACATTAGAGTATACAGATGTAACCAATTGAGGAATATGTTCCAGCTGTCAACTGCAGTGGACACTGTGAATCTTACAAGATTACATATTACTAATTGTGGAAGCATGGAAGAAGTAATAAGTTGGGAGGGTAGACCACAAGATTCAACTAACAACCTACTCTTTCCTAATTTATATTATTTGGGTATATCAAATGCATCATCTCTCGTATGCTTTTGCATAGGGGCTATGCAAATTGAATTTCAACAGTTAGCCGATTTATACCTCAATGATATACCGGCAATCGAGTGCTTGGTCTCCATTTCAAATGAAAATTCTTTGAAATCCATCTTTCCTTTCAAGGTATACAGTAAAATATATATATTTATGTATTATATATATATTTATATATTTGAGAAAAGATATACATGTATCACCAAAAAATCAATCCAAACACCTAAATCTAAGAAATTATTTTCGACGGTTGAGATTAAGTTTTTTTTTTTGGGTTTAAAAAATCAATTAAAACATATGGGTTTAAATTATCATTCGTTTTCACATCTTATTTTTAAAATCATTTAGGTAATATCCCTTTCCCATTTCCCAGTTTAATTGCTCTTTTAAAAACAGTTCTCAACACTAGATGATTATAAAATAGAATATTAATTGCTATATATGAAAAGGGTAAATAAGATGTTATCGTTCTATAATTAGTGCTATTGAATTGGTTTTATATGACAAGTCGTTATTTCAGACGGCAGTTGGAGAAAGGTGAAAACCTATTATGAAATAATGAAATATTGTATGTTTTGCCTCTTTCTCACTAAGTTTGGCCTGCAGGTTTTATTTCCCAGTTTGGTGAAGATGGAACTTTATAAATTGAAGAACATGAAGGATATATGGTGTGGTCAACTTCAGGCTGGGTCTTTCAATAATCTGTCCACATTGTATATCGAGGAATGTGACAGTCTGGGATACGTGTTCAGCCCTTGCACGGCCAGATATCTTGTGAATCTTCGTAAACTTGACATATTTGCATGCAAGAATCTAAAAGAGGTCGTTTCGGCTAAAAAGGAAGTAGATGGAATTGAGGAATACACACGGAGCATTTTCCCTAAATTAGAGAAAGTTAAACTCTATAAACTGCTATCACTCGAAAGATTTTACCACGTAGCTAATGAGATTGAATTTCCTAAGTTAGTTTATGTCGGCGTACTAGACTGCCCTGCATTTAAATCCTTTTCTCCTGGATTTGTGCACACTCCAATTCTCGATCATGTGAAGCTCTATGAGGATACTTACCGAACGAAAGAAGAAGAAAAAGTAACGATGTGGAAGGGTGATCTTAATAGGACCATTCAACATCTACATGAAGGCGTAAGCTATTTTTTACGTTGTTGTTCGTTGCATAGCTGAATAGAATCGTCGATATTTACTCTAATTTAAATTTCTTTCACAGCAGCAGCAACGACGGCGACAAAACAAACAAGAAAGTGGCGATGAAAAGGATATCAAAGAAGAAAGTTGAATGATTATGCTTATGGACACTTAAAAGAGTTGAGAGTTAAATATGAGGAGCATCAGACGAAAGACATTATGGACTCATGACACCACTGTTTTTGTTTTATGTTTACTATTATTTTTAATTGAGGTATTATTGTTCAACTTTAATGAGGATGGTAAGCTTAAAAGCTATAAACAAACAAGTACCTTTTGATTTAAATTATGGGAAATAATCAGAACAACAAAGTTAAATAGTCCCTTAATAAAGTATAAGTAACGGGATCAGTTGAAAAATTTCGTCGAACACTTATTAGCGATATATCAAACACACTGAACTCGCAAGTCTAGCCAGATGGTCAATCCACTTTGCTGTATTGATTTTGTCAATAGAAGGAACCAGGATATACTGTAAGGAAAAGATTAATTAAAATAATGGTGAAAAAGATAAATGTGGCAGAATGGGACTAATGGGCTTTTTCTGTCACAAATTGGTTCTTTCACTGCTTAGTAGGATTTAGGACGAAGAAATTGATGATTTTGCTTGATAAGGAACACCCAGGTTTGGCTTTAGCTTCTTTTTTTTCCTTTTAGAAGCCAAGTTAAATAGACGTTTTACAGGTATAGGTGATAGGTCCAATTTGAGCACAAGAAAAAAAAATTGTCGTGTAGGGAATTTTGTAGTGCCAAACTATCTCCGAATTTTTTGTAGTGGTGGTTCATGCGAAGTAGATGGAACACAAACGGCCATAGAGTGCAAAACTGTATCACTTCAAAATTGTACGGAATTTGATTTTGGAGATTTGGAAAGTTACACGGTAGTCATTGCAAAAGGTCAAAATATATAGACTGGTGCTATACAAAACAATAATTCTATATAGAGGTTATCTAATGTGTAAACATCAAAATTGTGTTTTTTCTCAATAACTCTCTGGGGCGCTTTGGAATTCATATATGTAAACATTATGTGTGTTAAGACTGTAATTATCAGAATTTACAGTAAGTGCACTCTGGTACACATAGTTTATCAACTTAGGTATGCTTAGCAATTTACTCTAAAAGAAAAAGGTAAACTTAAGTTTACACTTCAACAATTTTCTAGTGAAGTCCTCAAAAAGCTTGGTAATTCAATGGTTCTATAGAGTAGTCTCATTTCACAAATGAGCCTAATTTCCTATTTGAGCTTTGATTGTGTTATTGAACAAATGATGGGCAGTGAGTCTTTTGATTTTATTTTTTCTTCTGTCTTTTTAATTCTTGATTGCCTTGCATGGTGTTTTGTTTCATACATGTGTGTATTAGCTTTTTACGTCTGAGAATGATCGTCTCGTTCAGTCAGTACCATTTACTTTCGTTAAGTGCTTCCGTTTATGTATATCTATCAGTAATCCATTTTATAAAGAGTAGTTATAAATAAACTCCTAGTCTGATTCATATTCATGCTATTGTGTATGTCTCTTTTTTTTTTTTTAACAAACCTCAATAATCTGACAGATTTTGTAATATTTCTCGGGGATGTATTGACTGCTAACAACATACTTTTTGGAAACCATGACGATGTATTATTTGTATGGCCAATTGAGTGGTTTTCTAAATCTGGGATTCCACAACTTCATTGTCCGTCGGCCAATATGTCTTTCTCAGGTGAATTCAAAATTACAGTTTTGATATATTTCTTGGTACATAATATAAAGTCAAACATAAAAAACGGTTGCATCAATACTGTATTTAACACATAACGAAGTGGTGCATCCGTGTCTGCATGTGTGTGTTGTGAGTGCAATGCACACACACACACACACACGTGTATTTGTGTGCGTGTCTATGCATGTGCGTACACGTATGTGTACACATTACTCACCCATACATTCGCACTTACACTGTTACACACGTACACACACACATCCGCTTACACAACTAGTGTTGGTTGGTCCGTTCTCTGAGAATTGCTATTTTTTCCAAAATTTGATCGGTAGCTGTTGTAGTTGCTGTATATTTGCCCGTTCAAAATCAATTATACAGAATACATACTAAGTTCTGGCCTTTTTAAGAAACTTGTCCTTCTTTAGGTTGGTTAATTGCTTTTTATTATATGTTCTAGAACAAATCATGTTTTTGAATGTGATGTTTGATATTTTCTTTGTTTTGTGTTGGTTTTTGATTAAATTTTAGATGAGCAAGATTGCAGCTTTCAAGGGACGTCTGGATTTGATGAAAAGCGAGATAGCAAAGAACATGTTATCATACTCAAAAATTGGCCCCAAAGAGCTTTGGCCTAGCGTATCTAACTATGTTCTTCAAATTTCTTCACCAAACGATCCTCATTTACCAGTGGCTTTCATGTATATTTTGGATTCTGGTGGTGGGTCCTACCCAGAAGTTATATCAAATTCTCAAGCAGGTTGGTTTAAGCATATTTCTCAAGAGCTCAACCCTAATTCCAGGTAATTAACTAAAAGAACGATAACTGTCCTTTTGCCTAATGTGTCATTTAACTGTTATCTCACAAGAGTTCATTAAAAGGTCTGAAAGGGCTCTAGTTTTTTATCATTTCAAGTGGCTGAGAGGTTTGTACAGAATTTATTAGATTATTCATAGAATTGATATAAGTAGATGTAGGAACTTAATTATATTACAAAATACAGCAGTGAATGTATCGCGGATATTGGCGATGATTATACAACAATGTATATTTTGCGGTTTGTTGTTTTGAATACTGTATAAATAGAAGCCATGCAACCAACTTGATTATCAGTATAGAATCTCTTTTATTCGTAATTGTAAAGTTTTCTGGAGTGTTTTCTAGTCGGCCTTCATTTTCGTTTTTGTTCATTACATTTTAGCTGAACAGAGAAACCAATTTGGGTATAATTTGATTTCTAAAAATTGAATAAAAACTATTTGTTGGTCTCTTGGTTTGATACATTTGTTAGAATTGATAAGGGAAACTGGATAGGATTGGCCATATGATATATTGAAATTTTTTTAATTTATCCTGTCCTGGTTCCCTTTCTGCATTTTATTATTTTGAGAAATTTGGATTTTGTGTTTTGGTCTAGTGTCCCTGAGATAATCTTCTGGCATATACCAAGTAAAGCTTTTAAGAAGGTGGCACCAATGTTTTTGTCGTTTTCATCTTGTGTGGGCTCCATTAACAAAGAGAGGGTTGCTTCTCAAGAAGCCGAAATGGGCATTATGAAACTTCTTGAGAAAAGGCCTTCTGTCAAGGTGAGATACACATTTGTGTAGATACGAAAATTCTAGCATCAGCATCCCTAAACCAATGGGTCTGCTTGGTAATGTTACTTCTATGGGGGATTCATTTTTCTTGTCAAAACTTAGCTACTTAAAACAATTGGTCACACGTAAGTTTTGCTCCCTTATACTCGACCTGATTATTAGTAGCTAATATCTGCTAGCAAGGGTGAGATTATATTCAAGAAACCTTCTTCATTAGTACGAAATTCAAGATGTGTCGTACTCCATATAAAATTGTGTTTGGAATGATGATAAATAAAATAGTGTCTTTGTTTCTCTTGAAAAATAAAACTTTCTATTTGATAAAAATCCATTTAGATTGTAAATCTGTGTAAAGTTTCATATTGTTCCCGTGCAATTTTGTCTTATACTTTTTGCCTATCATTTACCCTTACCTCACGTTGCATACCACACATAAATTTGAAAGTAAGTAGTTTCCAGATAAGGAAAATATCATTTACGCTCAAGAATGTGAAATGATCCCGTATCACTTTCCTCTATGTCTTACTTTTTCATTGAATCTTTGCTCCATAAAAAGTTCAAGTCCCAAGTGGAAAATAGAGTTGTGCTAATTGTAAATCCTACAGGTGTGCACACACCATTATGTGTCTAGTTAAAGTCCTTTTACATAATCATATTATCATGTTTGATTGATTGTAGCTTTGAAGCTTTAATGATTTCATTTTTATACTAACAAGCTGTCGAGCATTTGGTTGCAACTTCACAAGAGAACTGTTTTCTGGTTTTTGACTTTTCTGGGTTGCAAAAGCTAGAAAATTATGTCGAAGAAACCCAGTTTTTTGCATAGCCTGGAATAGGTTAACTTGTTTGAATGACCATCTTAAAAGTGAGTTTTTCTGTTTTGTAGTCTGATAAAAGATTTCTCAACCTTAAGCAAAAATGCGTCGCTTGCTTAAATTCTGAAATCAAACAGCCTAAATTGCTTTAGGGGAGAAATGGGGTCTCATGTATATGTTTTATAATATCCTCTATGTATAATGGCAGGCAATATTTGTTGGTCACAACCATGGATTAGACTGGTGTTGCCCCTACAACAATAACCTATGGTTGTGCTTTGCTAGGCGCACGGGGTACGGTGGTTATGGTAGTTGGCCTAGAGGGGCTCGGGTTCTAGCGATCACTTCCCACCCTTTCTCACTCAAGACTTGGATAAGGATAGAAGATGGTGGCTCTCACAGTGAACTAATTTTATTCCCTTGAAGGTTTTTCTTGAGTAGTGCTATGTAGCCATACCCCGGAAACAGATCGTAAACCATATTGGTTTGTATGTCATCAACGTTATCACCATATGTTTATTCCGTGCTCCCTACAACAGTTTTAAATGTGGTCCTCGAAGCTGCCGCGTAAGCAATGTGGCTATGGATCTGGGTATAATTCCTTTTCGAGATATAAGTTTATAGCATTGCCCTTTTCTCTTCCTCATTTGTTTTCAAGTAATGTTATGAAGCTAATCAGTTGGGAAACCAGATAATCTTATGTGATAGGTTGTGGTACGGAAGTTCCCGTCAACACATTTTAATTGATGCGCAACATGATGCCATTACCGGCTACATAGATTATCTGGTTTTGATCTGATTTTAAATATTGTACTTTATTTTTGTTTTTGGTTGCCTAGATCATGAAAATGTGTATGCAACATGTATATATGCGTCGAGGGTCTCGGGTTGCAACCTGGGGATACCCTGTCAGTTATGCAAGAGTGCATACAGTAGACCCTCCTCTATAGTTTTTCATAATTAATCGCAAAAAGTTGTAATACTTGAAAGAACTTCTATAACATTGTAAATAAACATGTTTTTTTTTCCGGTAAGTAATAAACATGTCTTTTGTTCTGATATGAGGATTGATTTTACTTACAATTAGGGAGGAGTGAAAGAACCTAATTATTAATTTAATACTAATGTATTAATGATGTTGTTATACCTAGGGCTGGGCAAAAACCCAGAAAAACTGAACCGATAAATACCGAAAAACCAAATTTTTTTCGGGTCGGTTTCGGTTTACAATAAAACCGAACCGAAAAAGACCGGAAAAGAAAAGGACCGAAACCGAAAAAGACCCTAAACCCGAAAAAACCGGTCCGGTTCGGTCCAAAAAATAAAGACCGAAACCGAAAAAAACCGAACCGAAAGATCTGTTCGGTTTTGATTTCGATTTTGTCAAAAACCGAACTGGACCGAACCGAGCCCCGGTTATACCATGTCGACGTTGGTGCTAGCTGTAAGATCTTACAATATTCATTTAGCAGCACACTTTTGTGATGTAAACTTCTATTATATATATGGTATAAGGAAAGCAATGCATTAAAATTTAAAAATACAAGGATGCGAGTGTCATAATAGTGACAGGTTGTTTAACTAAGATCACATGCATTTACTCATTCCAAGGCAAACTATTCTTAATAACAATAAACAAAATGAGAATGTTTTCAACTAAATTTTGTTTGTTCTATTTCTGATATATTCATTCAGGACCAAACATGAGTAGTTTTTGGTTACAGATTATACGTAATAAGCTGGCATTTTGATTTTGGGAGAAAAATGGATACATGCAGCTTTAAAACTTCTAGCTTTTTTTCAGGCTAAGACATTCGAAACAGCTCAATTTTTAGGTGGATGCCAACTACTTGTAGAACAACTTCCGCAAAGAAATCACATGACCTGAACTTCAAAAATCTGCAACCAAACAAACCATATTCAGACTTTTGCCACTACCCTAGCTTTAAACATAAACACCATTCCTATTAATAATTAAAAAGAGTGTCCAAATATCAAGAAGAATGGAACGTGACAAGTGAAAATCTATCAAGTTGTTTCACTAATGATGACCTGAAAACCTTCTTTAGAAGCCAACTTGAAAGGATTTAGCTATTATTATTATATCCCTAATTCTCTTTCGGCTCTAAGATTTCCTGATAGCTGGATAGATTCATATTTACTTTTTTATTCACTGAATAGCTTGAAAAGAAAACAACAAAGTAAAACATCACTTTCTCACATATATATAAATGGGTCATTTAGAGGAATAAATGGTCGCAAGAGAGGGTACTTATCTCTCTGGATCTCTTTTCTGCTGGGCCAGGTTTAGAAATGGAAGTATTAACTGTACCCAATTATTTGGACATATTGAGGTACTAAAAAAGCTACGCTTTACATGCTCACAAACCTCACATGGCTTACCTAAATTTAACTGGGACCAAAGTTTCTCACGGGTCCCCCTTAACCCACATTATTTCATATGGAAATATATGTTTGTACTAGCTTTTAAGCTTTGATTTTAGCTTTTCTTTTTCTTCTTCCAAGTTTTACTGCATTTGGCTGGTTAAGTCTTAATAAAGTAACTGCTTTTAAGTTGGATCGGTCTGGACTTTTTCTTAATCTATAGCAAGCACATACTATGCATTATCCAAGTACTAGTAAATTCCTTGGCATTTAAAAGCTGTTGGGGAAAATCTTTTAACTTTTTTACCTTCTGTTATGGAAGTTTTGTTGGTTGTTCTTGATGTGTACCAGAATTTCTTGTGGCTCCCCATAATTGACATCAATTCACACGTGTGATATGTATGTACGGGTTTGTTTGGGTGCTAGCTTCTAAGTTTTTGTTTTTGCTGTTTTATGTTTGCCTCTCCATCTTTTAACATGAGTTTTTCTGCATACCTGCCCTCAGGTAAAAGCTTTAAGCTAGAGATTTTTTGCTGAAAATGTGCTAACAAACCAGCACATGATATGCTATCCAAGCAGTCCTTTAGATTACTCCTAAAAACCTATTATAATATCCTGATCCTGAAATTAGTGGTATTTTTATTTTATTTTAACTTTTAACTTATTACCCTTCACAAAGTTTTTAGAAAGTTCTGATGGCTGTTTGTAGGTTGTAAGAAATGGTTTGATCTTTTTAAGATGCTTTTAATGATGAACCAGTCTGTATCTACTTATTTACTTTTGGTAAATAGAAGAGTGAAAAGATGCACTGGTGATTGCAATTTCTATCTATCAAAAGTTATTACTACTACATTGTATGTCAAGCTTAAATTATTTAAATTATAGTAGTATTTTGTCCCCATTAAAAAATAATAGTGCTACTTTAACTTTCCCAAAGCAAATTTTGGTTCCCCCTGCGTGTGAAAGTGTCACATTTTACAATTACTAAATTGCAATTTCTGCTGTGAAAACACTTTTTACAAGTCACATTATCGAGATAGATTAATAGTCCTTCCTCTTTACAGTTGCTTCTACTCTCACTTACAAGTCACATTATGAGACACTGAAAAAAGTTTGAGTAAAAAACAAAGAATGAGTACTACCCATTTAATTAATTGCTACAATAAAAGGTTCCTCTAGCGACATTGTATAGTAAAATATAAAACACTGGTTTTATTCAAGAAGATACTCAGGCCTTTAAAGCCAAGGTACTCAATATCCATCATTTAGTCAATGAAGCCCTTCATTTTGTTATAATGTATTAATGCTTTAAATTTTTAACTTGCATGTGTTATGTTCTTAAGAAACATACTTTTTGGTTTTATAAAAGCAAGCAACTTTAAGTCTTTAACAAGTTCATGATCTGTTGATGTTTATGTTAGATTCATAAATATTATCTACTTCAATTATGAGGTAGGATATCTTTTCCATTTTAAAACTATAGCTTTTAAAGAGAAAAGATCTTTGGTAAGTGGTTTTAGCTTGCTATTTAACCTCAAGTTTTCAGAAAAATAGACTAAATACTTCAGTTTTCTAGTTCAGTCTGATGGCTTGCTTTATCACTAGAATATTGTGAAAAATAGAACAGTTTACATGAAATAACATGTTCTGTTTTGCAAGGTCTCATGAATCCTCTATGAGAAAGCGAAAAAGCTGGTTTGGGTTGGTGAAGAGGATATTCATTGCTAAGCCGAAAACGAAAGATGGAAAGGTTATTCTTTCTCTTGTTTTAGTTTTGGTTTTACGATTCAAAAGGAATGTATTCAGGTATATTTGTGAATGAGTTTTTATGCCATTGCTATTGAATAAGATTGGAGAAGCAATTTTGTCGCTGAATTTTATTATCTCAACTATAGTGCTATACTAATCAAGTCTGTAGACCCTTTGATCTTAAAAGAAGATACTTTTAAGATCGTAAAATCTTATAAAGAATCTGAATGTAATAAAAAAAATCTGTAAAAAAAAGCAAGATTCTTATTCTACATTTGCTACAATCTCACCAGAAAGCTTCTGTGGGAAAAGCAAAATATATTATTTACTATCTTCAATACTATGGATTTGAAATGTGATAAATGTCTATATATTTTGAGTTATATTCTATAGCTTTGGAATTTATCCTGTATGCAAGTCTTTTTTTTTATCAATATTTTTATGTCGTGCATTCATATTTCGAGATTCTTGAAATGAAACGAAGGTTTGTCTTAGGCTCCTTCTAAATCTGATGAATACTTACATTTGATGTATATTTAATAACTCTATATAGAAAGCAAGAGGATGGAGCTGGTTTTTGGGAGGGGACAAGCCAAAGCCTAGCTACCCGACACTATTAGCACCGCAGACAACGATAAATCTAGTGAGAGAAGAGCAGCGAAAACAGGCAGTGGCTGTGGCGGTAGCAATGTCAGCTGCAGCTGATGCTGCTGTTGCCGCCGCTCGTGCAGCATCTGAGGTCGTCCACCTTACCAGCGTTTCTCAATCCATGGAGAAGTGCGGAAAACAGATTCGAAATTGGTCTGCTATTAAAATCCAAGCAGCTTACAGAGCTCATCTTGTAAGTTTTTTCATGCTATTAGCTCCAATGATATTAAGTCCATTGTTTTGATTTTTCGCCTTTTTCTAATTCAGTGTTTAAACAAAGAAGCTGATTTTTTTTATTAACCAAGAAAAATCAAGAACTTCTTGGTTTACAAGTTTATCCAACTTAAAGCTTCTAGCTTTTTAGGACCAAATTTTTGGAAAGCTCCGTTTTTGAGTTGTTCAACCAATTGATTCCAGCTTTAAATGAAAAAAACAAAATAGCTGCAACCAAAGAATGGGTTTTGTCTCGTAATTCTTTTGAAAGTTCGTAGCCATTAGTCCACTTTAGACTAATTCACCGTTTCTTTACTATGTAATTAATCTTAGAACATAGAGGAACAAACGTACTTGTGAATAATCAAGTTCTGAGAACGTCATAAAAAGCAGCAAACGATGTGACTCTTATATTTCTGTTTTAGGGACAGTTATGGAAATGTTATTATCCCTCTCAACGATTCTGACAATTTTTTTTCCAATTCCAACCTATCGAAAGTATCTGTTTGGACAACGAAAACAAAATTGGTAGTTAATATTTCTATAATGCCATTGAAACAGGCTAGGAAAGCACTAAAGGCATTGAAAGGTCTGGTGAGGCTTCAAGCCTTGGTGAGAGGACGAATAGTAAGGCGGCAAATATTCACTCAATTGAGTTGTTTGAGGCTTTCTCCTCCCACGCTGACGACTCATCCAAAAATGGTTCATCAAATTCGAGTCCCAAACATTGGTGAAAGCTATAAAGATTATAGCAAGAGACAAGTTCTTAGCTTAAAGGAAGAGCTGGAAGAGGAGAGGAAAAAGGTAAAGTTCTATTATGAAGACATCATAACTTTTAAATATATTTCAAGCGGCTAATGCCTAATGGAAGTTAAGTTCCCATCTAGTGTTACTTTTTATGGGCATTTGTTTCGAGAGCTGGTCTCAATTGACATACTGGTCCGTGAACTGGTTTTACCTTTAATAGGCATCAGTGAACTCATTTCCCTTCTGATAGACATACATATCAATAATGAATAAACAATTTTTGGATATGCATACTGAATAGAGTAGAATGCGGCACAGTAAACCGGAATGAAAAGTTTCCACTAGCATTTTACGGCAAATGAGTCCAGAATGTGTTTGTTAGTGGAATGTTGGGCTATCATTATCAAAAATCTAAATTTAATACCTCGTGGACATTATATTTGTTTATTTGCAGCTTAGATGCAACAACCGGAAAAATTGGGATCAGAGTTTGACCTTAAAGGAGGACATGGAAACTTTATGGTTAAGAAAACAAGAGGCTTCTCTTAAAAGAGAACGCATGAAGAGATACTCATATTCCCATCGGGTAATTATTAAAAACTTCGATCATTTTATGAGCTAGCATGTTACAAATATTTCCCTTTACTCGGAGAAAATTGAAGTGGATGTAACTGTTAAAGGTTTTTATATTGCAGGAGGTGAGAAACGACCGTGATTTGGAAACTCTATCAACCAGTCAATTCGATAGAAAAAGTGAATCATCAAACTCAAGATCAAATTTTGATTCAGACTCCGTATCTATCGCTACGTATGGATCAACTAGACTGAAGCTGAAAAATACTCCGAAGAAAGATTTATTGGAGGAATTAAAGTTCCCATTTACTCTTCCAAGGAGATCATTCTGTCACGCAAAGCAAAAGTCTTTCGGGGATGAAAGTTCTTTGCCAAACTCTCCAAATTTAAAAACTTATATGGCTTCTACAGAATCGGCTAAGGCTAAAATAAGATCGACAAGCTCACCAAGGCAAAGGTTGGGACTGTTTGATACCTGTGTTGATAATAATTCTCCGTTTAAAGCCAGAATCTCTGCTTGGTCTACCTATAATGGTGATTTTGGTAATTCTAATGGAAGAAGATATGTTCCTGAGCAAATATCTTTAAGTATGAATGGTTTTCATTAAAATTGGCAAAAATAACTTTCGGTATATCTTCTTTGTATAGCTTAATTTCTCGTCTTCGACTCATTGGATGTATTTTGTGGAGGCAATTCTTTTTTCCTTTTGTTATTTGTATGTTTTTATTTTGACTTGGTTTTCCGTTACAGTGACAAGGAACAACAACTTGATCAACTTGTATAGTGCTTCTCGGTTATGTTATATGTTCAATCTATGTTGGTTTGTAATTCGACATATTGTCTGAGCGTGTATTCTAACTGACTTTTTGATGTATGTTTTCAGTTCTAACCCACGTTTATAAAAACTCGCTTTGTAGTAAAAAAAGCTCGATTCAAAGGCTCAAAGCTTAGAAAACGCTTTAAAAACTCGTATTTCCGCTTTTTAGGCCGTTAAAAGCTTACACTTCTTACGTTTTTAGCGTAGCTCGTGCGAAAACGCGTTAGTTAACTTCTTGCTTTTTTAAAAGACAGGTTCTAAACGCCTTTCGCTTTTTAAAATACAGGTTCTAATGCCGTGAACGGAAAAATAGATTAGTATTTCACATATAAAAATTGATTTTTTAAATATAATTGTGGCTCCTAACTGAGCTTATAAATATCTTCTTAATTAATACTCCCTCCGTCCCAAATACGAAATTACGTGTAATTTTAACCGACAAATAACTCATCTAAGTTGTCGAAATCGACTTTTTCAAAAACTTATCACGTGGTTCAAGTGTTAAACTATATAAACAAATTTTATTTTTCAACAATTTAAGCACGATATATTTTCCGATTAAAGTTGCACGTAGATACATAGAATCTCAATATTTTGTTAGGGATGGAGTAATGGGTTTTAGCAGTTGTTGTTGCCTATTCAGGTAAACCTTATTAGCATCATCAATCAAGATTAGATATAGTATATGACTGTTTTCTACTCGATTTATAAACTTTATTTAAAGTACTTATCTGGTGAAAACAAACTTCAATATATCTCAACTTTTTTACTCCTTGTGTCTCTTATCAAGCATAGCAATGTTACGACCCTTAAGACTGTAAAAAAAAAAATTTACTCTGAAATATCATAATTAAAAGAGGAATATAAGTATTTAATAAAAAGTACAAGTCACGTCATTAATAATTGAAAATGGAACCTTAAGAGCATCTACAATAGTGTTGTTATCTTTATTATTAACTAAAAATGTTAGCTAACAATGCAATTTTGTCTCCTCATTAGTTGTGTTAAAGTGTGTGTTAACTTTATAGATGTTAAAAACATTGTTAAATATAACAATTTTTTTAATTGTTATTACTTGATGACATGGTAAAAAATCTATCAACACCCATAATTAACTGTTATTTCTCACGTATATCTTTTATATCTCTATCATACTGCTATTTATTTTCTCCAATCACCTATCCATAGTACCATGTTTTGAATAATTAATTTTTAGTTAAAATAGATAATATTGTTAAAATTAAAACTAATGTGGGTGTTTAACTTAATATACATATGTGTCATTTAATAGCTTTTTAAATGATAATTTGTCACTACACTAGTTAATAATAAAAAATTAATAAAATTATTATGGATGCTCTAATTAGGGAACAACATGCAATAATAACAAGGTAATTGTTGTGAGTCATGACTAAGCTAGATAGGAAGACGATTACAATCGTAGAAAATTACAAAAATCAATCAATCATATACCACATGCAATGTTACATGTGGGTTTAATATTAATTGTTTGAAAATTCCAACCAGTCACATCCCAAAACGAAATAAATTCCTTGGATAAAATATTATCTATTGAAAATTCCTAGTTGGAAACTCTGAATTAAAATGACATTCTATTACTATAGCAGCCTCAAATTTATGTTGAAATTTCCAAGTTCCAACACGTTGGTTAACACAAGGTGATAAACAGATCACCAGATGATAAAATATGAGAATTTGTAACTTTTATGTAATGGTTTAATTATTCCTCATCTCTAACACACCATTTTCAGTGGATATAAAGTATGTATTTTGTTTTATTTTAACAAAATGTAGTCACGGAATCACACATTATTTTATTCCTTTAGATAAAATATTAGCTATTGAAAATTCCTAGTAGGAAATATTACATTTTATATATGTGTTCTTGTCCTTGATTTGTAATGTTTTAGTGTTGATAGACTATTAGTGTCATTTATGTAATAGCAGGGTTTATTATACTTGACTATTCTGAAGTACGATATGTTTTTCGTTAACTATCCTGAAATATAAATTCTTCCTTTTACTACCCTCAAGTTTAGTCTCCGTTATTTTTTTTTTTACAAAAAGACAATTCAAATGGACGGAAAATTCAGCAGTGGACGGAAAAGTCAGCACGTGACCATTTTACAAACAGATTACTTATTTACGTTTAAATTTAAAAGGAAAAAAATAGATTTAATGACTCCAACTACTATATATTAACAAAATTGAGGTACCGAAATATATATATTTTTCTAAATTGGGGAATTCCGTCAATTTAATTACTTCCGTCCAATTAAATTGATGGAGGTCCCTAATTTAGGAAAATATATATATTTCGTTACCTCAATTGTTAATGTCATAAGTTTGGTCCCCATTGTATTAATTTATGATAGTTGTAGTCACTAAACCTATTTTTCCCTTTAAATTTAAGTGTAAATAAGTAATATGTTTGTAAAATGGTCACGTGCTGACTTTTCCATCCACTGCTGACTTTTCCATCCATTTGAATTGTCTTTTTTTACAAAAAAAATAACGGAGACTAAACTTGAGGGTAGTAAAAAGAAGAGTTTATAAGTCAGGATAGTTAACGAAAACACTACCATAATTCAGGATAGTCAAGTATAATAAACCCCTAATAGCATGGACGTATTTGTAAACATAGTTTAGGTTGTTATAACCAAATGGTGAACAGTATAAATACGCTCATTTCTGACACTTCCAAGTTTTATATATATAGCAGCCTCAAATTTATGTTGACATTTCCAAGTTTCAGCATGTTGGTTAAACAAGGTGATAAATTAATCATCAGATGATAAAATATGAGAATTTGTATAACTTTTATGTGTAATGGTTTATTCCTGATTTATAACACAACCCTTTCAGTGGATATCCCACCAGATTTTAGAACAATATTTGATAAGTAATAGCCAACAAAATGTAGTCACGGAATGAAAATTTTCAAAAGTTTGTCATATTGTTCAAATGTTAAATTTTATAATTAGATTTAAAAAAAAATCATTTCGACAATTTTGATACAAGTTATAAGCCGATCAAAATTGCACGTACTTTCATAATGGATAATTAAATGGAACCGAAACAATAACTTTTACCCCCCGCAATATTTTATTGATGTAGTTTTTGCTATCAGTTTCTATTTACTGTTAACAATAGATTTAAAACGCAAAACAAGAGATAAAATCAAGTTGGCGATAGAGCAAAAATAATTTGTTCAAATATATTCGTTCTTTTCTTGTCACCAACACTGAATCAATTGCTTCTGCTAAATATGTTCACTAAAAATATTTCGATTTTCCAAAAGCCAGTCACAATGTAATTAATTAATAGTCTATACTTTGTTAGTTGTATACATTAATGTTTGGACTTGAACCTTCTTTTAAATGATGACAAAGTACTAGTCATGACCCATGACTTTAGCAAGTCAATTTTATGGGATATTCGACACAGACAAATCGATAACGAAGAACATTCTATAGACATTTCTTTGGAAATTTAATTTATGTAAATCCATTTATGTGGAGAAAATATGCATAAATACGAGGGGTTTTATAGGTTTAATACACCACACTATTTGATTTTAACGATTTAAATATCTATCTTTTAAAACAGTATAATAACTTTCCAATTTAGTAACTATCGTCTAATTAACTTAATCACGGAATCTTGTCACGTGACATTTGACAAACGTTAATTTAAAAGGGTAATTTGATAATTTTGCATAAAAATATGTCATCCTATAAAAAAAATTCTCTCAATTTCACATATAACAAAAATTTGGATAATTTGCTAATTTTTGTTATGTGTGAAATTGGAGAATTTTTTTTCCTAGTATAACATATTTTTCTGCAAAATTGTCAAATTATCCTTTCAAATTAACGTTTGTCAAATGTCGCGTGGCATGATCTCATCATTAATTTAGACGGTGGTATCTAAATTGAAAATTTATTATAGTATAGTATCCAAATTAGAAAATTTAAAAACTCGATACCCAAATTATTAACAATATTATAATTTAATTTACTAAATGTATTTTTTTCTTATCATATTACTAAGGAAAGTCATGATATTCCACATTATTAAGATAGTTAATAGTTTACTAAAAGCTAGCTTTAAAGCTATTGCGATTCACAACACGTTAATACACAATGTTTTGTACTATTGCACACTTTAATTATTGACGTTATAAGAAAATTTCATTCATGACATAGAGTGATATTACAAATGGGAATAACAATTATTACTTGGCATACAAACCTTATTTGTAACATAAGTTGTCCATAACCCTTATTCAGTAGTAAACATTAATTTTTTTGTATTCTTAGGCAAAGCTTATTTGGTACTTAGGTTGTCCATTAGGATTGAATATTCCCCAATGTTTTTCGAGCTCGGGACTCTTCTGATTCTCATCAAACATCGCAAAAATATACGTCTCTATAGCCCTTCCTGGCTTTCTCGGGGTCCCTCCTTTAACGTGCCTTATTAAATTTTGATTATAGGTCCTCGCGTTATCTATCGTAGTAGCGGTCCCACCACTCGTAGGCCATCCACTCTCCGACACAACTATTTCCAAATTCCCACCCCCAACTTTCTCGAGCGCCGCGTAAACGGCATCCAATATAGCATCAAAAAGATTTTGGTAGTTATAAGGAGGATCCGACACGACCGTGGAGGGAGCTGTGAATAAAGCGTAATCGAGTCTGATATCTCTCGTGTTACCCACATAGCTAAAATAAGGGTAGTGGTTTAGTAGTAGCGGTGCTCGTGTACTCACTAAGAAACTAACAATAGGGTTGATAAAAGACCCTATATCGGACCTAAACGCCCCTTTTGATGGAGGATACGAGACTCCCAAAATGCCAGTGTCAAAAGCGGTTGAAACCCTAATCTGACCCCCGAGGCCAGCAGAGTTTACCGCATTTTGAATATTTCTTATAGCTGGGAGAAGAAATTGTGTATATCGTGATGTGTCGCCGTTATAAGGGCTCACTTCGTTACCGACAGCAATGTATCGAAATTTAACGTTTCCGTAGTTACGTATGTTGTTTTGGACCCAAGTGTTGGCCTCGGCTTGGCTAGAAGCAACTCTTTGGAGGTCGGTGTTTGGGACACCGATCATGACGTTGATGTTTGATCCCCTTAGGGCTCCGAGAGTGGCTTGGTCGGGATCGTAAATTCGCATTCTTTGAATGCCATTTTGATTGTAAATAGATACAACTTGTTGTTTGGATGGTAAATTGTTGCCTAGCATACCATAGCAAACTCCTGTTTGGGCACCTGCATGGATATATATGTTACACGTTAGCAAGTTCTAATTAAGTAATAAATAATTGAGTTTAAGATTAGGTTTCGGAATGAAATTGATTGCTGAAAAAAAAGGAGCTTATTAAAAAACTCAACAATTGAGATATAATTTAGCATATTAATTTACAAAGTATGAATTTTACGTCATCAATGATCCTTTTATGTTAAATTAGTTATTGCTAGTCTACCAGACTGTAGGACGGAAAAAGCAGTAACTTATAGTAAATATGAAAATTTAGGTACGGAAACGCTACATAATAATGTTTGATTTAGTGAGAGTCTAAAGCTGTCACAAGTCTGTCGCTAATTTAAAAAGCTGTCATAAATCTGTCGCAAATTGATTAAACTGTCATAAAGCCGTCACAAAATCGTCGTTAATAAGCTCGTAACAAAAAATACGGTTACTAATCTCGTCGCTATTTAGATGTTTTTTTTTATAGTGAAATAAGGAATTATGGTGATCAAATTAATTAATAATAGCTCTTAAATAACAGACAATATTGCAGGACCAACCAAAAGAAAAAGACAAAACATTGATTGTTTGGCATGTGATAATATCCACCCGAATTAATACGAAATGAAAATTTCATAGAACAAATGAAATATAAACTTAAAGAACTTCTTGTAAAGAAAAAACATTAAATTAGTAACTCGTAACCCTAAAATGTATTTAGCTGATAGTCTGATACGAAATACTGTTGATATATTTAAACATTATGGTTAAGAAATAATGCACTGTATAAGTGTATCCTCTGAAACAAATTGCTAATATGAATCTAAAAATAAGATTGTTAAATTCATGGTATTAGTGAGACATAATAAGATAGATGACCTGTTAAGTGAAGGGTGGTCATTATCACCCCAAAATGTAGCAATATAGCAACCATGCTAAATAAGTTTTCCATAACTATTATAAAAATAATACAAGATAGTAAACAGAAGAACTCAAAATGAGAGAGATGGAAATGAGATACAAAGCAATATCTTTTTATAGGAAGAGAGCTAGAATTTAAAAAATTTGGATGTGACAGAGAAGTGGACTAAGTCTTCAATAGAAAAGTCAGTCCACATTAGTACGTGTAACATAAGTTAACTAATTAAGATATTCATGTAAGTTTTTTTCTTTCGGTTTTTATTTAATATCATTACAAAATTGTTATCTTATACTTCTTCCATCTCTAAACAAATGTCCCCTATAAAAATACGTGCAACTTTGATCGATAATATTTTTATATTTTGATTGCCGAAAATTTTTATTTCAAAAGTTGATCATGTAGTTCATGTTTAGAAATATATGATGAAAATTTCAATTTTTTAATTTCGGTAATTTTTATGCGAAAAATTTAATGGTTAAATTTGCACGTATTTTCATAAACATTTATTTATAAACGAATGGAATATTATGAGGCATGATGATCGATGAATATATAGTTTTTTTAATTAAGGAATCATGCATATCATATTTTTTTTTAAAATGTCCCTGTCACCAAAACAATGTTTGTTTTCCTCTTCATGCTAATTAATTCCGGAAAAGAAATATTCTAAATATCTCAAATTTACAACGAACTGGTCCAAGTATTAGACTCAGTAGTCACTACTTAATTCCATTAAGCATTCTTTGAAAATACATGAGTGTTCTAAAAGCGCGAGCGTAGATGAAGGACCTAGGAGCCTAAATGATTAAGTGGAATTAGGCGATATCATGCGGCAAGCGACCAATTTCGCTTAAAATCCCTCTTTATACATTTTAAAAAATATTTTATAGAAGTCATGGGGTCCTATTTGATTGTACAGGACCATTGGTGACGATGCACGTTATATTAATTGAAAGGTAATCAAAATCCATTTAACCTTAATTGTTCTATTTTTTTAAAAAAAATTGTTTATGGAACCTTATATTTTGGCGTTAAATTCTTTTAAGAAATTTCTAAGGAGTCATTTCAGATTAATGGATTTGATTCCCTGTAATATATTACTCCTGCTCATCAAGCTTTCTTTTGTTTAGTAAATGTGTAAGTGTCGTGTCGTGTCAGGGAGGTATATAATAACACTATTATTAAGGGTGACATCCGCGTTACGTGTGTGACGCGCAGTATAATTAAAATATAAAAAATAAGTGTATTTATAATACAGATATGTGGATAATAGAAAAAAATAGTATAAGATGATAAGACTTAAAAGAATGTTTAGCCGTTAAATAGTGATAAATAATGTTATTAGTTATTAATTTTTATATTTTTTTATATGAGTATGATATTATTGTAATTAATAAAAAAATATAGCTGTATTTTTAGAAAAAAAAAGGACTAAATTGTACGCGCTCATTTGATTTGTTTTGAATTATTATAATAGAATAATTACATATTTGGAATGTGCTCAAAATTAGCTTGTAGTGTGTGGAAAAGTTTGTAGGAAGAATTTAATTTGTAGTTGAAAAGTTAGGCTATGAATATTGGCATAAGTGGCATGCATCGACCATAAAACAAACTTGATCAATTCTTAGGCAAATATTAGACCGTAGACTTGACTGCAATAGATATTTGTTGAATTTGTGGCCATAATTTTAGTCCCAGATCTCTAATAAAACAACATAATTACCGCTCTCCCAAATTATTGTTCTGTTTTGAGAATCACTCATATTAAGTGGACAAATTAAAGACACAACTTTTTTATTTTTCTTTCAATATTTACCATTATAAAACAAACACTTAATTATAAAGGAGGAGTAATTTTCCGGTGTTATTATGGGATTTATGATGACCCATGGATAACACGTTCCACAGATACAATGTATGCACAACCTTTTATTGTTGCAAGGTCTATTGTTGACATGAAAGGGATTAGACGGTGGCAGTCGGGGGCCGCGCCTCCCTCCCCTCTCATAATTCGAAAAAAATATTTATTTATGGTATGAAAAAATTATATAGAATTTCGGTACCTCATACTTGACTTACTGGTTTCGTCACTGATTGTTGAATCAACTAATCGGTTTCTTCTTCCGCCAAAAATTGAGCAACGACCTTAAACGCTTTAAAAAAAAGTTTATTCTAATTCCTGCTACCGCTCTCAAAATCTACAGGTACACCATCGTGCAACACCAAATCAAACTTAGAGCATTTATGAGAAAAAATACGTTTAGTAAATCAAACTATATATGCTGCTGATAACGATTTGTATACCCAAATTTAAAAAAAAATTATTTTGATACCACACTATAAGAAACTATCCGATTTTTGTATCAATATCTAAATTAATCAATGAATCATATTACATAACAGCACGTGCTTGATAAACTTGAATGTGAGAGTTAATTTTATCATTCTGCACCAAAATATATCATGATAGAACGTATTTTTTCCCAAATTTGGACTATGTGCTGATTTTTTTTTATGTGTAAAATTAGGAGAAATTTTTTTCCTATGATGATATATTTTTGTGCAGAATTATAAAATTACTCTCTTACGTTAATGTTTGCCAAGCACGTGTTGTCACGTGATATGATTCTGTGATTAATTGGTATATAAATTGAAAATTTTCTTATAATGTGGTACATAAATTGAAAAGTTTATTATAGTTTGGTGCATAAATTGAAAAGTTTCTTATAGTGTATTATGCAAATTGAGAAAATTGAAAGATATGTATCAAAAGCGTAATCGTGTCACTGCAATAATAATAAAAAAAAAACTCTTAATCGTGTCACTACAATAATAATAAATAAAAAAGGCAAATAATTAGTAGTAGTAAAAACTAGAAAGGGTAGCTAGCTAGGACTTAGAATGATATGCTGAACCCAACGATATAAGCTAGGATGCTAGCTAGGTAGGGACTAAAAATTACTACTTATAATTAGTGAGTAAGAACATAAAAGCAACTAACTTGTAATTAACAAACTAAATAATTTGATAGAGTTCATAAAACTCACTCATGCTGCATATGTTTTGGATCAGAGCGAAACTTATTTTGTTAGAGAAATTACATACAAAATTCAAGCTGTAGCAGTATGAAATCTTTCTTCAACAAGTTTGTCTAAGTGAGATGAGAGTTTTTTTTTTAACTTTCTCCTTAATTCGTACTAAACTGATGATTCAGTTGATATTGCATACTTTGGACTGGTTTTTTACACTAAATTAACATGACTAATCTCCTTTTTAAGCAAAAAATTGCTCTTGAACTTGTTGTTTAGATCACTTTGATCACGATAATATATATGAGATATAAATATATGAGACATAGGAAATAAATAGTAAGTCATCGTGAAATTTTTTTTTTCTTTGAAAAGTAGAAATTAAAAGTGTTAACTAGTAACATTAAGAGAGAGAGAGAGAGAGAGAGGGAATCACAAAGAGTGGTACCACAAATAAATATTAGGTTATTACTAATTAGAAGCTTACAAATAAAAATTTAAAATTTACAATTTAATGAATATACCTTATATGAGATATATGTACATGGTTTTGATTATGTCAAGAATCTTGAAGAATTATTGACACGTTAGAAGTGTCCATGTCGACTCGAGCTATTACCGCTATAAAAAAAATTGTATAAATACTAACAGGAAAATTTGGAATAATGACGCTATTAGTGACATGTTTTTGACGGTATAATCAATTAATTAGTACATTTTTGTGATATTTTTTTAAATTAACGATAACTTTTAACTCTTAACAAATCAATATTACTTTGTAGAGTATGTGAGTGCAAATTAAAATATATGATAGAATCGTAAAAAATTAAGTTATCGCTACAAATTAATAATCGTATTCACACCGGGTGTTTCAAACTGATTGGCTATTAATTAATTGTTTTGTAAGTACTCGAAACTTATTTTTTTGACGTTTATTGGATCGTCAGTTGATAAATCAAACTAAAGTGTTTCAGATTTTATATTGATATTTTAAATCATTTACAGTCTTGCAGTTTTTGCTAGTAAATTCTTGTGCTCCTGAAAGGAATATTAAATTTCAAAAATGTCTAAGAATATGGATATGAACTATTTTTGTTGTTTAATTAATAGCAGATAATCAATCATATATGTAAACATAGAATCTTCTTCATAATAAATTGTTTTTGTATTACTTCTAATGCCATAAATATTTGCTACTTTCCCACATTTCCCACATTTCTTAATTTAAATAGCAAAACTATTTTTCTTCATATTAAAATATACAAATTTATCTTCAAGCAAAACTAAGTGGATACTTTGGTTTTTTGTTGGGTAGAAATAGCCCCCAATACTTCTCAACTGGCTTTATTTTCTCGTTCTCATCAAATATTGCAGATATGTAAGTCTCTATAGGCTTCCCAGGCCTTCTCGGGGTCCCTCGTTTGACATGTCGTATTAAATTCTGGTTATAAATTCTCGAGTTATTAATATTCGCCGCAAATCCACCAGCCGAGGGCCATCCTGTTTCCGATACAACAATACTTAACGAGGCACCTCCAACTTTGGCGAGCGCCACATAAGCAGAATCTATCATCGCGTCAAAAAGATTTTGATACTTGTACCGACCATCATGCACTATGGGAATTTTGGAATTAAATAGAGCATAGTCAAGTTTAATATCTTTTGGTTTTTCCACGTAACTAAAATAAGGGTGCACGTTGAGTAGTAAAGGGGAATTGTTGGTAACGAGGAAACGGATAAAAGGTTTCATATCTTCCTTAAAAGAGCCTTTCGAAGGAGGGTACGATACACCCATAATACCAAAATCGAATGCTGTTGAAACTTTAATTTTTTTTCCCAGGCCAAGCGACAATAACGCTTTTTGTATGTTGTTCATGGCTGGTAATAGATAGGGAGAGTATCTAGCCGACACGTTATTATATGAAGAAACCTCATTTCCGACCGCTATGTACCTAAATTTAACGTTGTTGTTTTTTATATTATTTTGGACCCATGCGTTAGCAACGGTTTGGTTAGCGGCAATGACTGGCAGATCTATGTTTGCTATACCGATGATAACCTCGATGTTGGTTCCTCTTAAGGCTTGTAGGGTTGCTGTGTTTGTTTCGAAAATTCGCATTCTTTTAATGCCTTTTTGTTTATATAGAGACACAACTTCTTTTGCAGATGGTAGATTGTTGCCTAGGATTTTATAGCAAACTCCAGTCTGGGCACCTGAAAATATTGCATGTGAAAAAATACAAGCATCAGCATACTACAAACTAATATTTGATTTAGTGAGAATCAAAAGTTGTCATAAACCTGTCACTAATTTAAAAAGCTGTCACAAAACCGTCACAAAAACCGTCGCTAATAAACTCGTAACAAAAAATACCATCACTAATCTCGTCGCTATTTAAGTATTTTTTTATTTTTTTTTATAGTAGCACCAAAAAAATGTTGAAATTGTTGGACTAATTAATAATGAACACAATGGTGTGTCAACGACATTGTTTTAAAACGAGATACGTATAAATCAAATTTGACATGGAAAATACATAAGATACATCTATACAATATTTTGGTACAAGCTTTTTAGTCAAATAATGGACTTTGTTGCATCTATTTAGCTTGGCTTATTTGTTTGTTACCTGACCTGGGGAAACTTGAAGTTTATTTAACCCAACTTCTTTCTTAGTATTAATAATTTGATAAGTAGCTAAAAAAGCTACAAACAGTCATCTAAGGTCCGTTTGTTATTAACTTTTTTGGTCAAAAACATTCTTTCAAAAATAAGTAGGAAAAAAAGCTTGCTTTAAAAAACATATATATAATGAGTGTTTGGCAATGAATTAAAAAAAATTAACTTTCATGCAAATTGATGTTTGGTATAAATGGGTCTAGCGAGTACATATAATGAAACTGTGAGAGTATTTTACTCTCGTAAGTCTAGTTAGTCATTTTTCATTTAAATTCCAAAATTGGTTGCGAGAAATCTAAAAAAACTTTAAAATCTGTAACTTTTGTGCTTTTAACTTTTATAGCTATGTTTCTTCAAATCTAGATTTTTCAAAACATTAAAAAAAACAGTGATACACACACATGTTGCTTTTATTTAACCCAACTTATTTCTTAATTACTAGTATTAATAATTTGGATTAAAAGCTACAAAAAGAAACCTCCAAGGATCCTGATTAAAATAAAACAAATACAAGTGAGAAGATCATATAACCTATTAAGCCAAAAGTCACTACAAACTAATACTTGATTTAATGAGAGTCAAAAGCTGTCAAAAGTCTGTCACTAATTTAAAAATCTGTCACAAATTGATTAAACTGTCACAAAACCATCACAAAAACCATCGCTAATAAGCTCGTAACAAAATATACCGTCACTAATTCCGTCGCTATTTGAGTATTTTTTTGTAGTGAGTGGCAATTATTAGCAGCCAAAGGTTGTTTTTTTAAAACAAAAAGCTAAAAAAGCGAGCAATAAAAGTTGTTGCCAAACATACGATGATCTTGATTAAAATGAAACAAATGTATGTAAGAGAGGACCTGTTAAACCAAAACTGACAATTAGCACCCAAAAATGTAGCATTATAGCAACCAAAACATGCTTATGCAAGTAGTTCATGTCTGTATTTATTAGAAATTTTGTAAAGAAAATATTAAGCTTAAGAGAATGTGTATATATGTTTGAAAAGTATTAAGATAAAAAGCACCCTTTTATAGGGAAGAGATATTATATTTGAGGACGTTGAAATTAATATATTTAATTCGGTCAAGCCATTAGTTTATTATTAGTAACGGTCATGTTAACACTATTATCATTAATTTTAGAACTCTAATTGCAACAACATTAAATGGTTGTCATTAATTAAATGCTCCTTGTGTTAAGATAATTTGTTAAAAATCACCTACATTGTTAATGGGTTTTTATAATTCATTTTATATTACTTAAAATACAAATTATAATCTGATAAACTAAAAAACTAAAAAACTAACTATCAAAGCTAATAAACAACCAAATATAAATATAGAACGTAGTTGAAACTATCCTAGATTAAATATTAATAAAAATAATATATATATATATATATATATATATATATATATATTCATAATAAAAATAATATATATATGTATATATATTCACAATAAAAACTCAAATAAAAATATAAAATCATAGTTGAGACCACTAAACGTAAATATTAATAAAAATTAAAATGCATATTCACAATAAAAATCCAAATAAAAATATATAATTCAAGTTAGAATTGCCCTAAACTTAAATAGCAATTAAACTAAAAATAATTGGACGGTAACCCCTTTTGTACTGAATTGCAATTCATGATCATTAGCAACTGTTTGGAACTTCATCACACAGTTTTTTAAGAGTTTGTTTTGGCGAAATTGGGATATGGCATTTAGGTATTATAGCCATTACTTTTTTTTTTACACAACTCAAAAATGTGAATATATAGTTTTTGTTTGGACGTTCCAAATTGGAAGGTTGAAAGAACAAATTCAAGGTGAAAGCAAGATCTAGTAAATTTCCTGGTTTCAGAAAGTGTATAGTTTCATCGAGAACCAAATCAGAACAGGTCCGCAACAACAAAAAATATTGTTTAATTGAATCCTGGTTTATTTTATTTTTATTTTAACCAGCAAAGTAATCAGCTTGTCGTTAATGAAAAAACAAACTTATTATACAAGTATCATTGTCTATGGAGCAAGCAATGCTAAGAAAAGCAAGTAATACATAAACAAAACTTATGCATTCTAAATTCTTCCATCCGGGAAGACAAAATCAGATCGATCAGAAAAAATATAAAATACAAACAGAAAAACCGGATTTATAATCAGTGCGTACTCCAAACCAGGTATTAAAGATCTAGGTTTGGCGTTCATTCTTGTAGCTCAAAAGTCAAAACGCAATGAACTAATCCGATCATTCATGAAAAATACCAGACAATTTGTTTCAATAGTAATAGTGATGAAAACAAAAGTACTAAGATTGATCACTGCAAATATTTGGAATGAGAAAACGAGTTTCAATAGACTAGGTAAAACAAGATCAACAATCAAGGGCATTCTTTGGGGTTTTTTTCTTTCTTTCTTCGACATCTGCTTCTTCATCACCGCAGCATGTGAATTTGAATGCCTAGAAATTTGACCTGCATGAAAAATCAAAACCGTTGTAATGGATAGAACAGAGACTTAATATTGTATTAATCGATCTGAACCATGTATAACCCGTAAGGTGTATACTTATCAATGTATTATATACAATTGCGCCAAGTGCTAGATAAAATTTGAAATATTGAGTGAAAACATCCTCGATAAAATTTGAAATAAGCCATAAGAAAGGAAAAACACCTATTAAAACAACCAAACCAATAAAATGGAAAATTAGCATGAAAAAAGTCTAAAGACCTCGTAGCTAGGTACCGAAAAACTTCAAATAATTAACATAGGAACTATCATTTGAAATTATAAAATATTAAGCAATAAGAAGCAACAAGTAATAGTAATCTTGAAGTATCTATTTATATCCCAATGTCAGTTTGTAATAAATGGACTTCTTAGGAACATTACGGTAATTTCAACCAAAATTTCAGTGAAGATTAAACAAGCATCAATAGATAATGAAAAACAAGAACAACTTTTAAATGGAATTTGTATATTTGGTTGCAATTACGAGTATAAGGAGGTTTACCTTGGACTAGTGTTGCGCAATCGACGCCTCTTCATAAATGTTATGAGAGACTAAACTCTCAACATAAACAAGTGCCCGACTTTCCGGCCTGCAGGACCAATCACTAAAATTTGGATTTCTAAAACTGCTGTTATTGGGATTATAAAGAACCAAAATATCCCTATCTAGCAACAAGATTTCACCGGTCACGGAGATTGGGGAGTAGAAAGATCGTGGGCAATATATATATTCGGCGGTATACGGGATAGTATACGTACAACTTTGTCCATGTATCGTTAACACCATACTCTTTCATAACCCATGCCTTAGTGCAGAATTTTATGTCCGGGTCTTTAAAAAGGCAAAACGCAGAAAGACATCCCTCCAAAACACCCAAACCCATACAAGAACTAAGACCCACACCGCAACAAGGTTGTTCAATTTCCCCAAAAGTCGCATTCCCCGGATCAAACGAAACAATAACTGGCTGAAAGTTACGTAAACCGAAATCTACATACGCCCAATGAAGTACACCCGTTAACGTATTGCACCGCGGAGTCAAAAGTACTACCAGGGCGATGCAAATCACCGATTTTTCCCCATGAATTGGACTTTAATGAATAAACTTCCATCACTTTCTTAGCCTTGGAATCCATAAAGCATGTGCCACCATCAGGGAGCATTAACACAACTTTGTAATCATCACTAAATGGGTCATACCCAAATCCGTATATACCCACCTTATCAAGCGGTAAACTCGAAAGCGGTAATTTCTTTGATATTCGAGTACAAGGGTTCCATATATATAAAGATTCCAACTTCAACGATAGAAAAACACACCAACCCATTACATGACCCAATTATCATAACAAGGCTGAGAGGGTCTCTCGTCGAATAATCAAGTACAACAAAATTACTCTCGTTATCAAACGATAATGACTTAATAAAGTAAGATCCGCCAAGAGGGTCTTCGTCGTCGCGACGATAAAGGCTATAGACAAGCTTGTGGTCCGTGTAATTGTTCAAAAGATTTGCTTTTTGAAGATGAGCATTGATAAACTTTGGGATTGAAATCAAATAAAGCCATAATTTGCAAACATACATGCAACTAACTAGGGTTTTGACTGGTAACCGGAGAAGTATATCATTGATGATATCTTCATGTAGATATTCAGTTAAAAAGCGCTTTGAAACAAAAACAGCATTATTTCCAAGGTTGTTCTTGTTCACTTTCTTTTTCATTGTTAGCCTCACGACTATTTAACCATCGTCAGATTAATGATAATATTTTTCAATAACTAATTTATTTTTTCTATTTTCAACAAATTAGAATTTGATAAATTAAAAACAAATTGTACAACACTAAAAACTCAAATAAAAATATATAACACTAGGAAAACCTACACTAAACTTAAATATTAATCAAAATTTAATTTTTTATTTATCCATGTGACACATTTTTATATAAACCGGTTGTGAACCAGTCATATAGTTTGGCAGCTGAATATTAATACTACGTGGGTGAAATCTTTTTGCATGTAAATATTTTAAAGATAATATTGAAAAGACGTTCTTTTTTATTGTATCTAACTGATGATTTTACACTACGAGATGCTAAGTTTTATTTAATATTGAATTTAGTCTATGTAGTTAATGTTCCATCTGTACTATATATACCTCATCTAGCTACAAATTAAGAAATTATATACTCCGGTCATGACAATATATACTTTTAAAAGTGAATATAGTTTTTCTTTAAAAGTTCCTATAAATTAAAAAATTACATACTAACTACTGCTTTATATTGTAGTATTAAAAATCAGACTTATGTAACTTTGGTTTTAATATTGTCAAAATTTATCTAGTTTATGAAATTTAGCCAGTAAACACCTCATAAATTCAAGGTCTCGTTAAACTTTTGATTGTTTAAAAACTAAAAAGTACTCAAAAACTTGTTTTTTAGCGTTTAATATTGGATCGTCAGATGGTAAGGGGGAACAAGTGTTTCAGTTTTCATTTTGATATATTATGAATCATTTATAATAGTTATTAATAGTATATTATTGTGCTAATTAATCATGCATGCAGATATGTAAACACAGAATCTTCTTTAAATCAAATTGCTTCGTTTTACTGATAATGCCATGAATACTTGCTACTTTAACATTTCCTACTTTTCTTAATTGAAATGGCAAAACTACTTTTCTTCATATTTAATTATACAGATTTATATATCTTCAAGCAAAACTAAGTGGATACTTTGGTTTTTTGTTGGGTAGAAAGAGTCCCCAATACTTCTCAATTGGCTTTATTTTCTCGTTCTCATCAAACATTGCAGATATGTACGTCTCTAAAGGCTTCCCAGGCCTTCTCGGGGTCCCTTGTTTGACATGTCGTATTAAATTTTGGTTATAAATTCTCGAGTTATTAATATTCGCTGCAAATCCACCAGCCGATGGCCATCCCGTTTCCGATACAACAATATTTAACGAGGCACCACCAACTTTCGCGAGCGCCACATAAGCAGAATCTATCATCGCGTCAAAAAGATTTCGATACGTGTGCCAACCATCATGCACTACGGGAATCTTGGAATTAAATAGAGCATAGTCAAGTTTAATATCTTTCGGGCTTTTCACGTAACTGTAATAAGGGTGCACGTTGAGTAGTAACGGGGAATTGTTGGTAACAAGGAAACGGATAATAGGTTTCATATTTTCCTTAAAATGACCTTTCGAAGGGGGGAACGATATACCCATAATACCAAAATTAGACGGTGTTGAAACTTTAACTTTTTTCCCCAGGCCAAGCGACAATAATGCTTTTTGTATGTTGTTCATGGCTGGTAATAGATACGGGGAGTATGCAGGCGGCGTTTTTTCATATGTCGTAACCTCATTTCCGACCGCTATGTATCGAATTTTAACGTTGCCATAGTTTTTTATATTATTTTGGACCCATGTGTTAGCAATGGTTTGGTTAGCGGCAATTACTGGCAGATCTATGTTTGCTACGCCGATGATAAGCTCGATGTTGGTTCCTCTTAAGGCTTGTAGGGTTGGTGTGTTTGTCTCGATAATTCGCATTCTTTTGATGCCTTTTTGTTGATATAGAGACACAACTTCTTTTGCAGATGGTAAATTGTTGCCTAGCGTTTTATAGCAAACTCCAGTTTGGGCACCTGAAAATATTGCATGTGAAATATACAAACATTAGCATTAGTAGTACAAATAAACGACATCGCCTAAATAATGATATGTATAAAAACAACTCAAGTTTGACATGGCAAATATATCTCTACACAATATCTTGGTACAAGATTTTTAGCCCAGTAATTATAAACTTTGTTGCATCTATTAAATTTGACTTATTTCTCGGGGTTAATTGATGTTTGGCTTATTTCTTTTTGTTTCAAATTTATCTAAGGTTTTATATCAACTTAATGGTAAAAAGACCTTTATACGTACATCTAAGTTAGGATGAAAATTGTGTAGTGAAGTCACATTTTCTGTTAAGTTAAACGAAAATGAACAAAACCGCTAAATTATGCTAGCTTAATTCCTCAATTAAAACATGTGGTAATAGATGGTACAAAATCGCAATTTAAGTACAAAACATCAACTATAACCCCGAGAAAACTAAATTTTATTTAACCACCTAGCTTATTTTTTAATTACTAGTATTAATAATTTGGATTAAAAGCTACAAAAAGAATCCTCCAAGGATCCTGATTAAAATAAAACAAATGCAAGTGAGAAAATCAGCTAACCTATTAAGCCAAAAGTGGCAATTAGCACCAAAAGGTTGTTTTTTTAAAACAAAAAGGCTAAAAAAGCGAGCAATAAAAGTTGTTGCCAAACATACGATAATCTTGATTAAAATGAAACAAATGTATGTAAGTGAGGACCTGTTAAACCAAAACTGACAATTAGCACCCAAAAATGTAGCACTATAGCAACCAAAACATGCTTATGCAAGTAGTTCATAGTGAAATAATTAATGTGTAAATATGTTTTAAAAGCATAAGATAAAAGCACCTTTTTATAGGAAAAGGAGATTAGCTTTTAGGACACTGAAATTAATACATTTAATACGGCCTAACAATTAAAATTATTAATGAAAGATGGGCCTGTATGAAGATTTCCTTATCTATTGACATTAGTATAATAAGTTCATGCACATAGACTTTTATTTAAATTTCGTTTTCTTTTTGGGAGATTCTTTTAAATATGATCATTTTTTATAAGCATTAAATATGATCATTTACATGCATCTAGACTTGTTTTTAAATTTCGATTTCTTTTTCAGAGGCTCCAGAATTATTCAAACTATAATTGACATTTAATTCTTTTAAATTTGATCCTTATCATGTTATTTGAATAGGAGCTTGAAAAGTAAGTAATGAATAATGGCCAGTAGCAGTACACTATTTTGCATGTTATTTATTAAATATATATCATCATGGTTAAAATTAAATTAAAATTTTCTTGATCATAGTTCATTATAGCTGGACTGATACACTTTCATTTTTTAAACTATTGATGGTATCTTATATTCTCGTTTCCCCATATCCAAATTTTTGGTGTTTGATACGATTTCGTACGTTGGTTTCTTCACTTTTTTCCTTTTTGATTTTTTAAATTTCCTTTTTTAAATTCGTTTCTTCATTTTATGTATCTTAGTTTATTTTTTTAATTTGTTTGTTCATTGGTTTAATTTCTACTCTATTTTTTTTTTGTCACACCTCAAAGGCTAAAACTTAGACACGTTATTCTTTTGGTTCTGTTTTTTTTTTTTTTTTTGGGACTTTGAGAAAAAAGAGTCAAAATTGAGCAAGAAAGAAAAAAATATAGAAATTGAATACCCATTAACATTTATTTTGTTTAAAACTTTGATGGTATCATGCATGTAAAAACAATACAAATTGGGTCCAACGTTGAATTGTAGTCATTGTGGTAAAGTTTGATGAATATTATCTTTCACATAAAGTCGAAAAAATTTAGGCTTTGAATATTAATTAATAAAATCGGCCTTAGCTGCAGTAATACAACTGAGGCAGTTTAGTTTAGTTTTTTTTTTTATATAATCAGAAACGCTCCTTTGGAAGTAAACCTGATTCGCAGGCGCCAAGGTTCGAACATTAATGGTAAGCATGGAATACTCGGATAGTAACCACTTGTACCAACCACTTTTGCTCAACTGACTCAGCTTGTATGCAAAAAACTCTGCCTTTTTCTTTATCTCAATTGGTACTAATAAGTAATAACCATTTTCTACTTGATTGTTTAAAGACTAAAAAGTACTCAAAAAACTAGTTTTTGTTTTAGTTTTTAGATTGATATATATATATATATAATGAATCAGTTACAGTTATTAATAGTAAATTATAAAATAAAAAAGTTCAAAAGTGTCTAAGAAAATGTCTATGAACTATTTGTGTTGTTTAATAGTAGCAGCTAATTAATCATGCATGCAGATATGTAAAACACAGAATCTTCTTTAAATCAAATTGCTTCGTTTTACTGATAATGCCATGAATACTTGCTACTTTAACATTTCCTACTTTTCTTAAATGAAATGGCAAAACTACATTTCTTCTTAATAAATTATACAGATTTATCTTCAAACAAAACTTAGTGGATACTTAGGTTTTTTGTTGGGTAGAAAGAGTCCCCAATACTTCTCAACTGGCTTTATTTCCTCGTTCTCATCAAATATTGCAGATATGTAAGTCTCTATAGGCTTCCCGGGCCTTCTCGGAGTCCCTCGGTTGACATGTCGTATTAAATTTTGGTTATAAATTCTGGAGTTATTAATATTCGCTGCAAATCCACCAGCCGATGGCCATCCCGTTTCCGATACAACAATATTTAACGAGGCACCGCCAACTTTCGCGAGCGCCACATAAGCAGAATCTATCATCGCGTCAAAAAGATTTTGATACTTGTACCGACCATCATGCACTACGGGAATCTTGGAATTAAATAGAGCATAGTCAAGTTTAATATCTTTCGGGCTTTCCACGTAACTGTAATAAGGGTGCACGTTGAGTAGTAACGGAGAGTTGTTGGTAACAAGGAAACGGATAATAGGTTTCATATTTTCCTTAAAATGGCCTTTCGAAGGGGGGAACGATACACACATAATACCAAAATTAAACGGTGTTGAAACTTTAACTTTTTTTTCTAGGCCAAGCGACAATAACGCTTTTTGTATGTTGTTCATGGCTGGTAATAGATACGGGGCTAATATACCCGGCACGTCCTCATATGTCGTAACCTCATTTCCGACCGCTATGTATCTAAATTTAACGTTGCCGTAATTTTTTATAATTCTTTGGACCCATGCCTTTGCATTGGCTTCGTTAGCGGCAATGACTGGCAGATTTATGTTTGCTACGCCGATGATCAGCTCGATGTTGGTTCCTCTTAAGGCTTGTAGGGTTGCTGTGTTTGTCTCGATAATTCGCATTCTTTTAATGCCTTTTTGTTTATATAGAGACACAACTTCTTTTGCAGATGGTAGATTGTTGCCTAGCATCTTATAGCAAACTCCAATCTGGGCACCTGAACAAATTTCGTGCGAAAAAAATCAAAAAATACAAGCACTAGCAAAAGTAGTACTTAAAAAAAGTTGAAATTTTTGAACCAATGATGAAGACAATGATGTGTAAATTTTGCACACTTCAACGACTTGCCTTAATAATGATATGTATAAATAAAACTCAAGTTTGACATGGCAAATATATTTCTATAATATTTTGGTACAAGCTTTTTAGTCCAGTAATTATGGACTTTGTTGCATCTATTTAAACTTGGCTTATTTCTTGGGGTTAATTGATGTTTGGCTTATTTCTTTTTGTTTCAAATTTAACTAAGGTTTTATATCAACTTAATGGTAAAAAGACCTTTATACGTACATCTAAGTTGGGATGGAAATTGTGTAGTGATGACGTCTCATTTTCAAAAATGAACAAAACCGCTAAATTATGATAGTTTGGTTCCTCAATTAAAAAAATGTGGTATATAGATAGTACAAAATTAATTGCGAGTTTAGTGCACAAAACGTCAACTAACCCCGAAAAAACTTGATTTTATTTAACCCAACTTCTTTCTTACTAATAGTAAAACAAATGCATGTGAGAAGATAGAGAACCTGTTAAGCCAAAACTAGCAATTAGCACCCAAAGGTGTAGCATTATAGCAACTAAAGCAGTCTTATGCAAATAATCCATGGTGAAATAATGTGTAAATATGTTTTAAAAGCATAAGATAAAAGCACCTTTTTATAGGATAGGGAGATTAGCTTTTAGGACATTGAAATTAATACATTTAATATGGCTTAGCAAAATAATCAATGAAAACCTGTATAAAAATTTCCTTATCTATAAACATTAGTTATTTAGTAGTAATAAAATTCATGCACCTAGACTTGCTATAAATTTCATTTTCTTTTTGGGAGGGTCTAGAATTATTTAAACCATAACTGACATTTAATTCTTTTAAATACTGTATGATCCTTTACATGTTATTTAAATATTATATCCTTTACACTAATCCAAATCACCAAATAGCACACTTTTCAAAGCAGTATTGTTAATTAGAGCTAGACACACAGAATAATAATTTTGTGTCACTCCTAATTAGCAATGGTGAACCTAAATTTAGCTGATGATTTAAAAATCATAAATTACTAATATATATAAATTTCTCGAGTTAAGATTTCTTAGATATATGGTTGACAAAATTATCTATATATGCAAGTTTTTTTTTTTCCACAGCAAATCTAAAAGTATATAAGCAAAAATGCACACACACACACACACAACACATTCAAGAATTATTTACATTCTCCTTGTGACTTTTTTTCCCTCTGGTTTCCATGTTACATTCTAACTTTTTCTTAAAATAGATCTCATTTTTCATCATACCAGTTTAAAATTGATTCCTTCTAACGTATGCTGTGTTTCCCGATAAAAATTCATCAGCATAGAAGGGTAGAAATGAATTAGCTAATGATTTTAATTTCAGTTGCGCTCTAACAGTTATCTGAGATCGATAATGACTCAAAGTTGCACCAATTTCTTGGCATGTAGATTTTTACGTGTCGTGTGTGGATGAGTCCTCCCCAAACGGATTCGGAGAAATTCATACATATAGAGTCATAGGTGATGATTTACATTATAGAGAAATCTTTATTTCGATGTGTTTTTTCCACTTATTATTTGTCACATTTGTTTAGATTTCATTTTGTTTATTTAGATATCATGTATTTAGTTATTTACTTGAGAAGTCTAGTTTTTGTTCGATTCCTATGTACGTATTGATATTCTATGTTTATATACAGGTACGGGTCTGTCTAGCTCCCTCCATTGAAGTGTTTTGGTTTGGCGAAAAAAAAGCTACCAACTTAGTCGATGTAATGTTTCATCGGTACTATTCCTCATGTTTTATACCTCATGCTTGAATCATTAGTGAAACAGATTGCAACTATGTTACTTTACATCTTAAAATGCTAGAATAAATTTTAAGAAAATCAAATATATATTAGGCTATTAGCACACGTGTAAGGACGTATTTAAAATAAAACAGCTTTAGCTTTATAATTTTATTGCAATATTGGTAAATTTATTATTGAAACATGCAAGCAAAACATATAGTTGGAGTATACAAGTGGGTGATATACCCTTCGCTTTAATTATGTGCTCTACTTAAGCAAAGCTGATTTGATACTTTGGTTGTCTGTTGGGAAGGTAAAGTCCCCAATACTTCTCAAGTTCCGAGCTCTTTTGGTTCTCATTAAACATCGCAAAAATGTACGTCTCGATAGGCTTCCCTGACCTCCTCGGGGTTCCTCCTTTGACATGTCGGATCAAGTTTTGATTATAAATTCTCGCGTTATTAATATTCGTAGCAACACCGCCAGCTGATGGCCATCCTGTCTCGGACACAACAACATTCAACGAGCCAGCACCAATTTTCCCAAGCGCCACATAAACCGAATCCAACATTGTGTCGAAAAGATTTTTGTACTGATATGGAGAATCATTAACTACCGCTGATGGTGCTGTAAATAAAGCGTAGTCAAGTCTAATATCTCTCGTGTTTCCAGCGTAACTAAAATAAGGATACAAGTTAAGTAGTAGGGGGGATTTGTTGTTAACTAGGAATTGAATGATGGGATTGAGAAACGATCCGATATCAGACCTAAATGTGCCTTTTGATGGTGGGTAAGATACACCAATAATACCGAAATCAAAGGAAGTCGAAACCTTAATCTTGTTCCCGAGGCCAGCTGAGGATACTGCAGTCTGAACATTTCTCATCGCTTGCAATAAATACGGCGTATATTTGGAGGATACGCAGTTATAAGAAGCAACTTCATTTCCTACCGCTATATATCTAAACCTAACATTGGGGTACTTTTTTATGTTGTTCTGAACCCATGTATTCGCATTGGCTTGACTAGAAGCAAGTTTTTGTAGGTCTACGTTCGGCACACCAATAATTAGGTCAATGTTTGTACCGCCCAAGGCTTGTAAGGTTGCTACATCCGGGTCATAAATTCGCATTCTTTTAATCCCGTTTTGGTTTTATATAGAGATACAACTTCTCTCCGAGATGGTAGATTGTTGCCTAGCATACCATAGCATACTCCTGTTTGAGCACCTGCATATACATGTTAACATAATCAACATTAGATTGTTATATTATACATTAACCTAGCTAATTGTCTTTTTCTTATATAGCGAGCCCGCGTTAATAATATTGTTATAGAGATAATACAAAAAAAATTAATGTCGATGATAAAATGTATGGCAACAAGTCAATAAGTTACTTGCCACAAGCTATTACCGTTGGTTCCCGATAGTAAATCGTTTTGTTACCCTTTTTGCCTATAATTTGCAAGAATATCAGGCTAGTACTAGCTTCGAAACTAGATTTTGTGTTTTTTTTTTTTCCTTTTTCCTGCTTTGAGAAAACCGACTTCTTAAAAAACCAAACCGAATAGTAATTAAAAGGTTGGGAGTCATAAGGAGTAAATTGAGTATCATTGTAGAATATTTTTTTGAAAACTTTTGAGAAGCTTTTTTCTCCTTGTTTCTGCAGTTTCGTACTTAACCCTTGCCATTCTGTTGTATTTGAAGACATATTCGTGTCGTTTTTTCACTTTTCATCGTTCTCTTTATCTTGTCACTGTGGAGGCATGTTACACGGTGATCATACTTTTTATTTACGATTAATAGAAGGCCTGTTATAAGGGAAAAAAAAACTAAAAAATGAAGTAGTTTTGTTTGAGATAGAAACTAATTGAAAGGACCTGTTAAGCCAAAAGTGGCTATTAGAACCCCGATGTGAAGTATTATAGCAATCAAAGAAGGCATATGTTGTAAGTAATCCATGGAAATTTAGAAAATGTTAAATAAGAAGATGTAATTATGATACAAAAGCATAAGACAATACATCACCCTTTTATAGTATATGTGAGATTAATTACTTGTAAGACTTTAAACATTAATCATATTTTTGTTTAATATGGTCAAGTCAAATAATATATGAATACTAGACCAAGTATTGAAGGGTTCTACGTTTATTTGATCCATCGATATTAATTTAATTAGAAGATAAATGAACTAGACTTGTACTTTTCCTTGTATTTTATTTTTTATGTTATGGCTGAGTTGTTGGTCTAGTTACCAATACATAATAATTGAGTTGTAATATTCTAAAGCAACAAATTGACAATATAATAGTGTTTCAACAAAAAAAGAAGAGGTTTATTATTATATTTTCACTAGCTAGATCTAAAAAAAACAAAATTCCTATAATTTTCTTTCTCCTTTAATTTTTCTATAGTGATTCGTCACCAAATTACAATGAGGAGTATACCTTTTTCGTATTATTCCCTACAAGAAAAAGTTAAGATAACAACATTTTAGCAACAGATGCTCTGATGATAAATTAACAATTTTTTTTTTTAGTGTAACAAATGAAATGGTCAAATTGCTAGACTTGATACTTATTCAATTGTTCTCATGAGCCTTCTATATTAATTAAGCACCAGTCGTGACAATATACTTATACAAATCATAATGTTATAGGAATATTTTTGTTTAAGTTCCTTGATAAAATGTTTTTGTTATACTAATTAATTAATGACACAAATAATTAAGTTCCTTGATAAAATGTTTAAGTTTTTCAAGAACAATGTCATTTTTTTTGTCAAGCTGCATTTAAATTTGTTGTGTGAAAGTTTTTGGGGAATATTATAGCTGAACATGGCGCCCAATGGCTTTGACCATAGCTTGACTTAATCAAATGATTACCAATTCTTATTAGAATAAAACATTGGTTTTGATATTGCTTACAATTTTTCGGATGGAATTTAACCGGTAAAAACTCGATTAGTTCAGGATTCATTGTACTTCGGATCATCAGATGGTAACGGGAACTGAAGTGTTTCAAAAAAAAATTATAATGGTGTTTTTAATCGTTATAAATATACGATTTTCTAGTGGATTCTTGTGCTGCTGAAAGGAATTATAAAAAGTTCAAAAGTGTTTAAACAAATACATACATTAAGTCTTCCCCAAATCAGATTGCTTTATTTTGTAGCTATTGCGAAAAATAAATGTTATTTTAACACCCCCGGTCTTAAAATGGCAAATACAGATAATGTTCAAGCAAAGCTAATTCAATACTTTGGTTGTTTGTTGGGTAGGAAAAGTCCCCAATGCTTCAAGTTCTGGACTTTTTTGGTTCTCATCAAACATTGCAAAAATGTACGTTTCTGTCGACCTCCCAGGCCTTCTCGGGGTCCTCGTTTGACAAGCCGTATTAAATTTTGATTATGAATTCTCGAGATTAATATTTGTAGCAACTCCACCAACCGATGGCCACCCTTTTTCCGTTACAACGATATTTAACGAGCCAACACCAACTCTTCCGAGCGCCATATAAGCCGAATCTATCATTGCGTCGAAAAGATTTTGGTACTTATATGGAGCATCATACACCATGGGAGATTTAGATTGAAATAGAGCGTAGTCTGGTTTAATATCTTTCGGGTTAGTCACGTAACTAAAATAAGGGAAGCACATTGAGTAGTAACGGGGACTTGTTTATAACGAGGAAGTGGATAATAGGGTTGAGAAAAAACCGTATATCTCCCCTAAATGAGCCTTTCGAAGGAGGGTATGATACACCCATAATACCAAAATCAAATGCTGTTGAAACTTTAATTTTATTCCCAACGCCAAGCGAGAATAACGCGTTCTGTACCCTTTCCATGGCTGGGAAACAAGACGGTGCAAATCTAGATGACGTGCTATTATAGGGAGCAACCTCATTTCCGACTGCTATGTACCTAAATTTTATGTTGTTAAATTGTTTTGTGTTGTTTTGTACCCATGCATTAGCAATGGTTTGGCTAGAGAAGGTTTGGTAGGTCTTGGTTTGGGATTCCGATGATTAAGTCAATATTGGTACCTCTCAGAGCTTGTAAAATTGCTAGGTTTGGGTCGAAAATTGGCATTCTTTTGATGCCTTTCTGGTTATAAAGAGAGGGAACTTCTTTTGGAGATGCTAAATTGTTGCCTAGCATACCATAACAAACTCCGGTTTGGGCACCTGCATTACATATTACTATATTTTCATTTATATGCAAGTATCAGCATAAATAGTTTCTAAAGAATGGTTGGTTTGTTTAATCTTTAAAAATGAAGAAAATGGTGACTAATCTTTTTCGAACGGGAATAAATCGTCGTAAGGAAGTTACAAATTAGGATGAATTAGATGTGAAGCTTGATCAATTTGGTTATGGCTATTAAGCTTGGCTTATTTGCATTTATACACAGGAGCTGCAATTTATAGTTGGTTTGATTAATATTTGATAATGAAGACAGTGGTGACTAATCTTTTTCGAGTGAGAATAAATCGTCGTAATTAAGGAAGCTACACATTAAGTTGATTTAAATGTGACTTTTTGAAACACAATATATCTCAACAATTTTGAGACAAGCTTAATATATTTGGTTATGGCTACTAAGCTTGGCTTATCTGCATATACTCAGCAAGTTAAAATGCAAAAGTTACATCTCAACAAAGACTTATTTTGTCGTAAAAATTTAACAAACACATTCTCAAACCAGTTAAATTTCATTCGACATATTACAACAGGATACATACAACGTGTTTACAAGTTTTAGATTCTCTAAAAATTCTAAAAAAAATATATCACACATAATCATAAAAAAGAAAAGAAAAATAAGATGCTAACTCGGTTTCTATAATCATGGACCTACTCTCCATACAAACACATGAACCCGATTGTAAGAGAAAATCAATACTCATCTCTGAAAAAGTTTACTTCTCAGAAAATGCACTACTCGGTCCAAAATTGCTTCGTTTTCGACCAAATAATTTTCAGCTTCTCTTCTACTTCTCAAAACGTCTTTTTCAATATAAAATTTTTCTCCATCCTTGATGATAATCCCGTGCTCGCAAGCCAAGTCCAAAACCTCAGACCCATAGCTTATGCCTTTTCCGAACTTGATTTCTAGTTCGGCTTTTTTCAGGGGTGGAGATAATTTATTTTTCACCACCTTTATACTAATCCCAAGACCAGTAACCTACACAAGCAAAGCAAAAACCAAGACTTCTTTGAAAGATCCAAAATAACAGAATGTGATAGTTTTTCATAGCAGAAAAAAAGAAGTAAAAAATACTATCAAGTGACATAGTCTGGATAATTCACATCTACTCACAGAAGGAAACTTGTTTCTCATTTCATGGTACTTTTGATGCCCATAAACATAAATTACCTGATTTTTGTTGGCATACTGCTCAACTAATTTCATTTCCTTATAACCATACACCTCAAGAACTGAGGCATACATTTCCAGTAAACTGGTTTCGAAAATACATATTGAATAGTAGCAAAGCCGCTACACGATTATGGAAACTTCCTCAAGTACTAAAAGCAAATAAGTCCAAAATATGACATTCAAGCGGAAATACCCCACATGCAGTGTTTGTTTCGCAAGACTACGCTGGACTAGGCTAACTAGATAGTCGATTCTCCTTTCAATTTTATATTTTCAATAGTCCATCTGAACTATTTTAGCTCCAAATAAGGGACTAATCTTTGCCAAGAACGGGGTAATAGTGTATTACTATTAGTCCCAAATCTAATGTCTATCTTTTAGAAATATACATTCCAATAAATTTTCTTTACCGTCATAAAACTAAGTGTAGCGACTAACAGATAAGTGACTACGTATTTAAGCAGGTGAAGCAAACATCATTCGAACCTAAAGAGGATGATCTGGCAGAACTTCACATCCACACAAAAAAAAAACATATTCTTTTTACTTAGGGTTTACCTTATCATCGGTCTTTATCAATCCTGTTCTTGATATCCTCAACCGCACAGCTGCATAAAATGGAAGCGAATTTCCACCGCAAGTTACCTCGTCAGCGTGTCCAAAGCCTTTGCCTGATCTTGGTTTTGATCTTACCTTTACGTAATAACAAGGCCCAAAATAATTTACCAACAATCAATGAGCAGTAGTTGAATAAGAAGAATTCTCGTATTTTAGTAAGTTGGCTCTAACCTGATTAACGAATATAATTAGTGTCTGCGACTGGCATAGTGAATAATGAATTTTACGTAATGCTTGGGTCATAATTGTAGATTGTATGTCCCTGTGAACATCACCTAATTCGACATCAATTTCCTTCTGGGGAACAAGAGCTGCAACCTAAAGAAAAGAGTATAAAATATTACATTAGGTAAAACAACAACTGATGAAATACCAGATACAAAAAAGGCTAAAAAAGAGGGTTAAAAGCTTTATTTCTCCCGATATCACCTACACAACATTTTAAGCAAGGATAATTTAGAAAATGAATTTTCATGTATCCATCTGAAATTCAAGCATATAAGAAAACTAAATTCCTTTTGCTATGGGTAAAAACGGAAATATATAATACTGATGTGGTGGCGATATGGTAGCTGATGTAATGGTATTTGTCGCAAGGATATTTGGAAAAAGAAACTACAAAATCAGAACGTGGTCTTTCCTAATCCTGGTAAAAGTACATGATTATAAGAAGAATAAATATCTTTTCATATAGAAAGTTTTGTGACAAAAGCTGAGTTAAATAGATCAATGCAACCCGAACTAACCAGATAAGTATTAAAAGTTCAGTTTCAAAGTATTATCAGCTAATTGAAATTTAGAAAGTGACTCACACTATCAACCACAATTACATCGATTGACCCGCTTTTGGCCAGGGTATCAACCATGCACAACAAGTTTTCAGCTGAATCCGGCTGAGAAATAAGAAGATTTTCAGTATTTACACCCAACGATTCAGCAAGAGATGGGTCCAAGGCATTCTCTACATCAAGGTAAGCACAATAGCCTGGGGGAAAAGCAACAAGACCGTATTGAGAGAGAACATTTATTGCGACGAATACTGAAAATTACGTTAAATTAAAACAATGTATAGCAGCATTTAGGGCCTCATAAAAATTCTGAGCAAAAACTAACATTAGACACAGAAGGTTTCATTTCCTTTTCCACCTATCTGGCCTTGTTTATTTCAGTTATAAGTTTGTAACTACTTTTGGATGTCAATCTTAAAACTCTAAGCTTTTCTGGATTTTCAGAAACTTCTAGAAGTTTTAGCTGGATGATCTAGCCTATTTCTGAAAATAAGAAAAACAAATCCAGCCTATTTGCTTAAAACTTGAAACCAAACAAGCCCTGTACAGGAAAGGGATTATAAAGATTACCTACCCTCTGCTATCAGCGAAATTCAATTAGTACTTGGTAGCACGAAAAATTAAAATTAGTACCCTAAATTACACTTGTTTCTCAATTAACTGCCTTTTCAGCCAATTATTTAGTGGCAGGTAAGTGTAGTACAAAAAACTAAGCTTAAAAGAACAGGTCCAGGATCACGTGACAGCACGTCGCAACTTTCTTCGAACTATATACTAACTAAATTTATGTTATATTGTCTTAATAAACTGAATTCCGCTGATATTAGAAGGACCAAAACCTTCAAACACCTGTTTAGAAAACTAAGATATCCTATTCAAAAAAAGACCTACACTCAAATCATAAGAACTTTAAAGAGCTTTTAGGAAATCTGAAATCCAACACAAACTAGAATTTAGACCCCATCTATAAAGAACACCAAATCAAATATCCTCCAGTCATATTTCTAAATCAACAGGGAAAAACAACATACCTCCCATCTTTTGAGCTTCTTTGATGATATGAAGAGCCAGCGTCGTTTTTCCAGATGCTTCTTGTCCATAAATTTCAACTATCCTTCCCTGCATTTTATCGAGTCATTTAAGTTTTAAAAAATTTAAAACTTAAATACATACGTAGACCAGAGTATAATACAAAAACAATAACCGAGTCAATACAGACTAGATACAACTATATACTATTAGTTCTTCTGATGGCTTTCACTAAACAACAATGTTATATAGACAGGTCTCTCTAGGCAGAGATCTGGTAAAGGGATCTATACAATTTTAACAAATTAATATTTTCTAAAATGACACTCCTGCCACATCACAGACTTGTGTAGAGATCTGTGTAAATGTCATTTTCCGTAACTAAATCAGGAAAGAAAAATCACCTTTGGTAAACCTCCGATCCCGAGAGCTGAGTCAAGCATCAACGAGCCGGTAGATATAACAGGTAAACGCCTTGTACGGAAAAATCGTTGCAACGAAAGCATAGATTCTCTTCCAAAATCACCAGCTAGGCTTGAGATAGCTTCACGTAGCGCAGTATCCTTTTCAATTGTTCCAACATCATCGCGGGGTTCATCTTTTTCGAAATCTAATACCTCGGCTAGAACCAAATGAAAAGATTAATTAAAATATTAACAAGTAACCACCACAAAAAATTAAAAATGTCACCGATCCAAATAAGTAACCCCAAATTTTTTTGTAGGATTAATTTTGCTCAGTTATTTTCTAGAATTTCAATGGAAAAGAAAAAGAAACAATCTGTCACATGTGGAAGTAGGATCTACGAGGTAAGGAGATGAGATGAGAACATGAGTATCACTTTTTAGCATACTTTTTTTTATTAATGGATACAGAAAAATCACTTTTCCAATCCCAACAAATTTGAAGCTCCCTTATAATGAAAAATCTTTCCACCCACAATTGCATTGTGTGTAACAGTTGAACCTTCAAACCCCAATCTAATTGAAACATTAAATCTATAAATCGTATATCTTACAGTTTACACAAACATAGAGACACCGTAATACAAAATAAAAAAATACGAATGGGAAACAATCTCATAATGTAGGTATACGATTATGGCTAATAAAATAGCAAAAATTGTATCTCCGAAATCTGAATCCGTCTAATTCGACTGAAACACATCAAATAATTGCAATCTTCAAATTGCATGATATTTTCAAAATCCACACCTTAAATTCTGCTACATCACAAACAGTTAAAAAAATACCGAAAAAGATACATTATATAATTATACCTGCAGTGGAAACACATAGGTTTCGAGTTCCCAAATAGCCCGCACCTTGTACTCTACTAATCTAGAGAAACAAAAAAAAAACGCTTTCACATAAATACAAATTGGAAAAAGAGGAATTTGAAAGAAAAAATACTTCGCATTTAGGTCATAAGAAAGTTAGAAACTAAAAAAACCCTGAAAATAACAGAAAATTAAGAGGGGGATAGAAAGAGGGGGAAAAGACATACAATCTTACTTAAACACATGATTTTGATTAAGTTAATAAATAAAAACTTCATCTTTAGGCCATAAAAAGGCTAACAAATAGTTGATTTTTTTGAAAAACCTAAGTACTTACTCAAAGGTATACATTTGATTAAGCTAATACATAAAAACTTCATCTTTGGGTCAAAATAAAGCTAACAAATACTCCATGGTTGATTTTTCTGAAAAACCAAAATGCTTAAAGTATGAATTTGATTAATTCAATAAATAAAAACTTCATCTTTAGGTCATAATAAAGCTAACAAATAGTGGATTTTTCTGAAAAACATGAATGCTTACTTAAAGATATGAATTTGATTAAGTTAATAAATAAAGACTTCATCTTTTAGTCATAATAAAGTTAACAAATAGTGGGTTTTTCTGAAAAACCTTAATGCTTACTTAGAGGTATAAATTTGATTAAGTTGATAAATAAAAACTTCATCTTTAGGTCATAATAGAGCTAACAAACAGTGGGTTTTTCTAAAAAAAACTAAATGCTTACTTATAAATATGAATTTGATTAAGTTAATAAATAAAAACTTCATCTTTTAGTCATAATAAGGCTAACAAATAGTGGGTTTTTCTGAAAAACCTTAATCCTTACTTAAAGGTATAAATGTGATTAAGCTAATAAATAAAAAGTTCATATTTAGGCCATAATAAGGCTAACAAATAACAAAAAGTGTTATTTTTTGTTGAAAAAACATATAAAAAAAAAAGAGGGAAACCTGGTTTGAGAAGAAATTTGAGCTTAGAGAGAGAAGACGAAAGAGTCTAAAAGACACCATTTTTTTAGTTACTTTATTATTGGGTTTTTGAAGCTTTTGCTCAACAGGGTTTTAGTTTTAATCAGAGGCAAATAAAGTTTTATTTATAATTTTGCCCATGAATTCTGTGTCATATCTAATTTAGACCCCATAATATGTTGAATTGATAGATAAGTTAGTCATCGTTATCAAGACTAGGGCTGGTTTCGGTTTGCTTTTTGGCAAAACCGAAACCGAGCAGATTTTTCGGTTTGCTTTTTTCTGTTTTGGTCTTTTTATTTTTTAGACCGAACCGGACCGGGTTTTTTCGGTCCGGTTTCGGGTTTTTTCGGTTTTATTTTTGGTTTTTCGGGCTTTTTCGGTTTTTCCGGTTTTTTATTTTTTTCGGTTCGGTTTTATTGTAAACCGGCCCGAAAAGTTTTGGTTTTTCGATTTCGGTCTTTTTCGGTTCGGTTTTTTCGGATTTTCACCCCACCCTGATCAAGACTTCAAGTAGGTGATATGGATTTGGGAGAGATTGTTAGATCAATGGTGTGAAGGGTTGAGATTGGATTCGATTCTAAAACTAAACCGATGGGGACGATTTGGTAAAAATTGTAGTATTAGTTAATTTGGTATATTCTTTAGTATCGATCGTATTTGAATTGAGCTAGACGGATCATATATGATATGTTAAAAATTAAAACTAATTAAGAATGGGATCAAGTTACATTCATATACTACAAGTTAGGCGTTGTTTGGTCACGAGATTTATATAATCACGGGATTGTGAGTCTAAATGAGATTAATTTCAGGATTTCAAACAACATTTCACTTTTAGTCTCGGGATAACTAAACTGATGACACACCACATGACATTGCACATACACCATTTTGTTGTCACTTAATGTACAAAAAATATTTTTGTTTCGTCTAGTCATGGCGTTAGAATAGACAATAACATAAAATTTATTGAAAGTAGAACAAATATGAACGCTACTCCAACCCAACAAGACCTTAACGATAACTTAAGGATCGCACTTTAACTTGGTTAACAGGAATTGGAATCATATCCTAGTTTACATATACTCCAACCAAACAAAACCTTAACAATTTTGTACATTAACTTGTCCCGTATACAAAATTACCATTGAAAGGCAATTAAAATCGTTTCATTCATACAAAAGTCATATTTTTTCAACTAAAACGATACTTCACCGGTCGGGAAACGCATTAGATATTTACCTAACCCGGTAGGTCTTTGAGCGGATCCCACGTTAGCCCCAAGACGTTGGTCTCTAGCTAAAAAACTAAATGTTTACGCCTGAGAAGCTTCTGTACCAGTAGACCCGTAAAACTCATTAGGATAGACTGTATTATTGAACCAAACAAAACAACAAAGATCAAACCGACCCAACCCAAAGTAAACCAAACTTTTGTAAGATAGAAAATGAGATAAAACTTAATCATAGTGTTTTTCTTTTTAAATCTTTTAAATATAATAATAAAATCTTCACTCAAATTTATTCTTCTACAAAACCAAACACAACAAACTTTTGACCATTTAACAATAATAAAATTAATAAAAAAAACACAAAGTACACAAACCTTTGACAAGGAGTAGTTGAGAGCACAATCAAAAAGTCAAAGTTGCAATTTTTGCCCAAATTCCACTTTTAAATCACAATCTCATTATTCCCATTTTCTAAAAACTCACAAAAACCAAATAAATTTCTCTTACAAAAAAAAAACACTCTTGTAATATTCAACACAAAATATCAACTAATAATAATGATTTCCTATGCTTCATCTTCTTCATTAATTGTTCATCATCACCAATTATCATGTTTTTCATCAATAAATCGCAAAAGATTTCACCTTTATCATACCCTTTCACCTCAATTCCCTAGTCTCAGATCACAGGTTCTCTCTCTCTAAATATTTATGTGTGTATGTGTTTTTTTTTTTTTTTTTTTTTTTACTAATATTGGAAAATTTCTAGTTTTTTTCTTGGATTTCTTCTATAGATCACCTTAATGATAGATGGTAAGTACAATAAGTTTTTATTTTTGTTTTATTTATTTATTTATGATTGTGTGGTTTATTTGTGGGAGATAGAATTGAAGGGGTTTGAGAATTGATCCTTTGAAAATCACATATTATTATATTAATTATTGTTAGTGTTGTTTAGCGCTTTTTCGATAGATGTAGTTCTCAGAATAAGGGTTTAGCTTTTGTCTATGAAAACTCTAATGAAGGGCTTTCGAGATTGTGCCGAATTGGTTCTGTAATAGTAGTCTGCTAATTGTGCACCTGACATGATTTATGTCGAGATATTGGGTATATTTTTGTACTGGTATACTTATGTTTCTAGGTGTTTTAAGAATGGATTAGTCGGAAAAAGAAAAAGACACGTTTTGCTGTTTTCTGTTTTCTGTTTTGTTGATGTAATTGTATTTGATTTTGCGGAACATAAAAACTACGAGATTTCACCTTTGGCTGTTGTGTTTGTTGTTCTTCTCGCTTTTAAACAAAAAGATGCTTATTTTAGATTCAACTTTCTGTTTTTTTCTTACTAAAAACAGCCGTGAAATAATTGGCGATGCTTAATTCTTACTTGCTGCTGCTTTGATTTCTTTGGATCATTTTATTTGAAAGCTTAGTCATTTTAAATGTGTTAAATTGAGGTAAATAGATTAGATTTTGCTTCAATGTTCTAATTTAAGATTCATGAAAATGAGCAAATGATGATGTAACTGATTATAGTTTCATCTTTTGTATAACTTAATGACATTTTGGATGTTTTAATCTGAGTTAAATAGATCAGGTCTTGCTTCAATTTTCTAATTGAATTCACGTCAATGAACAAATGTTAATGTAACTGTATCTAGTTTCACCTTTTTTATATTTTGATAACATCTATGCCTATTACATCGAAAAATTCCAATATTCACCGTTCCAAGTTGCCCCCTTTGGTTTTTAGCCTTATAGGTAGACGGGTATGACCACATGGGTTTTTTCTAGCTCTTGTTTTGCTGTTTTCTCCTAGCTTTTTTCAATTGCTGCTGAAGTATAGCAAAAGGGTCTAAAAGAATCTAATCTGCAGTGCCTAATTGTCAGAACCTCACTTCATTTCTTGCCTTGTGATTTGATATAACTATATGTCCTATGAACTGAAGTATATACTTGACAAAGTTTGAGCCAGCCACTCTTTTTTGGTACTCCTTACTTACCAGTTTGTTTAACAGTTCCAGAAATTAGAAGTTGTTACCTATAGCTTGATAAAGACATAAATTATGATTTATATGCAAGATATTCATGAACAGTACCAATTTAATGTGCAGTTTGGTTTGTTTATTATAATGTCTCAAATTCATTGTATGGACATTGATTAGCTAATGTTTAGCAAAAAATTTGTGCTGACTCGTCTAGTAAAGTTATTTGGATATCATAAAAAAGAAGGTTTTTGTATAGATTGTAGAAGAGCATTTTCACTGCATAGAGACATACTGTGTTTGATTTCCCCCTCTTTTTGTTCTCGAAATAAAATTTTAATATCGTCAGGTCCATGTTTCCGTAAGGAGTGATGGGAGTAACACAGGGATATCAAGTTCACAGAGTAAGACCACCCTTAACTATACTCCAGATGATCCTGTTGACCATATCGATGAGTCATTAAAGTCATATGTATCGGCAGTAGAAAATGGCAATGATGAAATGACAGGTATGCCAATAGAAGAGGAAACTGTAGCCCATCCGAAAGGAGCAGCTAAACTCCATGATTTCTGCCTCGGCATCCCATTTGGTGAGTAACTCTTCTATATTGAAGGTTTGAAGTCTACATTTCTGTTTCTGTATGATAAGTAAATGCTTCAGATGTTGCCTATCTTTGATAGCTGTTTCATTTATTTGGAGTTGAATATAAAAGCACCCTATGTCCAGGGGCGGAACCAGGATGATTTTCTTCGAAGGGCCGTGGTGTAAAAAAAAAATATATCGAATAGAAAAAAACAAGATCTAATACAATTTTTTTTTCTATGTTTAACATAGCATAAAATAAATATAAAGTTAAGACAAAGTACATTGGATAATAAAATAACTTTTTATGTAATCTTGTTTGGGAAAATAGAATGATATTTAGAAAATTTAGTAATTTCAAAGTAAAAAACAGAAAATTTTAGAAAAAAGAAGCTAATATGATTTGAACTCCTAACCTTGCACTACCTTATGGTCCAATTTTACCATTACACCAGCCACTCTTTTGTTTAACTAAGGGGGGCCATCAATGTATATACCTCAGAATTTTTTTAATTACATGTATAAAAAAAATTAAAAATCGTCGCCGGGGTGATCACGGCCACCCCTAGCCGCCCCTTAGGTCTGCCCCTGCCTATGTCTCTCTTATTATAGTTTACTGACGCTGAATATGTTCCAGTTTTCACCCACTCATTAATTTGATGGAATATGGAGGAGTATTTCCTCTATAATATTGTATATCTTATTAGTATATGTACATAGTCATGCGGCATGTCTTTTTTAATTTTGAGTGAGTTCTGTTATTTTGGTTCATAACGTAGGTGTTTTGGGGATTGGTGCTTGCCAACTAGACTGTGGACATCCATGATTTTGTATGTGTATCACTGCTCCGATGTATTAAAAGTCTAATACTAAGATTTCTTCGTCATAGTATATATATCTTGAACCTGAAAAACTTCGAGATCCTCTCCCTTACATGGCTTAGTTTAATAGATTTAATTATTCTATCAGCAACTTCTATTTCTTATCATCTTCGGGTTTGTGTTCTCATGATTTTCTTTCAAAGAGGCTTTCTGTTAAGTTCAACTTCGTCGAGAATGGTGATATGGTACTTATAGCTTGTTTCCCTTTTCCGTTTAAGTTGTCCAATTGCATTTTCAACTTATTGTCTGAACCGTTTGTCCTAAGCAGAAAAGTTATAAGCTGGAGAGATTTAGTCTCTGTTAGCTCTATGAAAGCCCTTTTTTCAGCCTTAAAGCTATGGATTGTTTTCCCCTTTCTTTTACGAGCAAGGTTTATATAATTTATTCAATGTTTTTTTAACAGGTGGGATTGTTTTCAGCGGAGGACTTGCTGGTTTTATTTTTACAAGAAATTTATCGACCTTAGGCACAGGTGTCCTATTTGGAGGTGCTTTGCTAGCTCTCAGCATCTTTAGCTTAAAAGTTTGGAGACACGGGAAATCTAGTTTGCCTTTCATACTTGGACAAGCAGGTAATATTTTGTTGCCTTCTCCTCGGATTTAATATGTACTTAGTCGAGCTGGAGATGATGTATTTGAACATCTCATAGGGAGCATTACAAGTAAATTGCAACATATTTGTTTGGTTGCAGCTTTTAAGATATAAGCTTGCTTTTGTCAGACGACAAAAAAAGCTGGGTTAATCCAGTTGTAAATTTTAGCTTTTTTAGGTCGTAAAACAGAAAAACTCACCTTAAAATCTGGACATCCAAAACTAGGGCCGCTTAAAAACGCAATACTATGTGTTTCTGCTCGAGTTCATCTCCTGAAATTTTGAAATAGTAGAATGTTTCATCCTTTAAAATTTAAAGTTGAACTAATTTTACATTTAAGGTTATCATGATTATCGATTTCCAGTTAGAAAACTTTGTAAAATAGTTGCTCGTATTAACTTGCTTAATCTACCGTATGTCAGAAAAACGACCTGTAGATTATTCTGTGCTATATTTACGTTTTTGATGATATTCTATATGAATGAATGGCTTCTCTTTATTGATGAATATTCATTCTCGACTTTGCAGCACTTGCCGTGGCTCTTCTTTGGAAGAACTTTCAGACATACTCTTTGGTAATATCTTTTTCAGCACTATTAAACCGATATTCTTAATATTTTGACCTTTTTCTCGTATTTGTAATGAAATTTCTGTAATTGCAGTCCAAGAAGCTCTTCCCAACAGGGTTTAACATGGTCCTTAGGTACTCCAATTTCATCTTCGTCTTATTAAACTAACTATTTTTTTTGCATTTGAGCATTTTTTATATAATATATATCCTTTTGTTAATCCGTTTCCATAATTTTCTACCAGTGCTATGATGATATGTTTCTATTCCTACGTGGTGTTATCCGGAGGCAACCCCCCACCAAAAAAATCGAAATCATCAGTTATTGCCCCGTCATAGAGACAAGATTTTTGAGCTTCAAAAGTTTATTCTCAACGACTAGGCCATGCTTATAATTTATGGATTTCAAATTATACATATTGATATCGTGTCGAGTTAGTTTAATAAGTCGTGTTGGCACGAATTCGGCACATACTTCTTCCATCTCTCCTTCAAAGCTGGTTTACAAGTTCTGTAACATTTGCTTTCTGTAAACATAGTTATCTTATACGTCTTCTTGGGTAATCATTCGCACACCGCTTACTCTCCTTCCTATGCCATTTGCGAAAGTAGAGAGGACAAGAACCCGATACTACATATTTTTGCCTTGTTTGTTTTATCTTCATTGCTTTCACAAGAATTGTAACAAGGACTCTTTAAAGTGGTGTGTATATAATCTTCTAACGTTCTCAGTTGTTAATATCAACACATTAATCATTAAGTAATACAAGAAAGACCCTGATCTTAGATTCTTAGCAAACCGGATCAGATGATTATCTAATAATCATGAAATCGGACTAATTTAAATGTCTACATTGCTAAAAATAGCATGATTAATCTTTTTAAAAGTAGAAAGGAGAATCCTTTCGACAAATACTTTGTTTAAAAAACCCAAATTCATTTATTCTTCTATTGTACATTAAGGAAACACATTATTGACCTAGTAACTCATGCAATTTATTTTTCCATAACATGAGGCACAATTCATAATACTATATGGGAGTAACGAGATGTATATCCGGCCGTAATTGTTCCGTCTTACTTTATATACGCATCGATAATTGTAAAAAAAATCATGTCAAGTGAGGAATATTGTTTCTCTCGATTACTTTTATTCTTAAAACTAGTAGCATAACGTATTTCTCACTCGCCCTGTATATTTTCCTTTAATTTTAGTTTTGTTTGCAATGTAAACTAAATAACTAATTACTAAATACAAAAGAGAGGATCTAAGTCATACGCTCAACATAAAAAAAAAAGCTAGTTAGACATTTCAAGCCGAGTAGAATATTTTTACTCCGGTGTTATATTTTTTCTCGATTGACATTTTTTTGTTAATAATATATATATACATATGATTACAAAATAAAATAAATAAATAATAATAAAATATATATATATATATACAGCTTAAAGAGAAAATAAAATATGAGCCTATTTTGGGCCTAATGTTGGTCAAAGTGGTACTCTGGCCTGTAGGAAAAACCCACCAATTATTAATATCACTAGCAAATAGTAGAATGCTATTTTTTCCAAATTTGAAAACTCAGGAAACTAAAGAAGTGACCAAAATTCAAAATGTCACGTTAATTAATTACTTTTTTTTTTTCACCAATGAATTTCCTATATATTTGAGAGGACAGATTTTCCTTTTACATTGTCAGTTTCATGCTAATGATAAAACCCAATACGAAAAACATTTGTCAGTGATGATAAGATAAACTTACTATCATATAATTGGTCAACATAAAACACTTTAATTCATTATTCATCTGAAAACATGACATTAAAAAATAAAAATAAAAAGTCAGATGACAAACTGAAACAGTGACAGATTTTGATTCTCAACGCCCTAATCAGAAACGACATAGCGACGGAATTTTGTTTTACTGACATATTTGGTTATTTAGCGACAGATTTGTAACAGATTTGACCATACTCGATTGGTTTTTTTTTTTTTTTTTTTTTTTTAAAAGTGCGATAAGATAAACCACACTTTTGAAAAACATTGTAAGACACATTAATATTCATACATCATAGTCTTGTACCTTGGTCATACGCGTGTCATATGAAAATGAGAGTCCCATAACAAACCTAGCTATTATTTTGACACATGTGGTTATACTAACTAACAAAAAGTACTTTTGGTCCATTTGGGCATTAACTAACTTCAACCCCCTTTCGTTTACTCTACATCTTTTTATTTTTATATCTAGCTACGAAAATTATCATTTACATATTCAGGTTATTATCAAGACTATTTTAATAAAAATGTAACCAATGTGGATGAGTTCGTCATGTTATTCATGCAAGTTTATTTTTTTCATCTCATTAAGGGTTTGAAATCTAGACATGCACAAAAAGCTAGGGTTATCTTATATTTAAAAAAATACCGTCACTTGTATACAATTTGAGATTTTGTTGGCTATATTTATATATGGTGATGGAATGTTTTGATAGTAATTTTACATAACTTTAAACACTTTTTCCGCAGCAAAACTGGACCAACCAAATCAAATCAATTCATGTAAATATAACAAAGTGTTGAGATTGTCATTTAGTTGTAGAAAAACCATGGGAAATTTTGTTTTAACGCTTACCATATACTATTTTTTAATCAATAACAGGCCCATTTATTATCATATATATGTTTAGATTTCTTGACTTCTTGACATCTTGACTATGAGTCCTTTTGAGTTAAATGCAAATGGAATATCTAGTAATTCTACTTTTAACTCGTCAAATCATGTACTCCACTAATGAGAGTTACATTTGCATGTCAATTCCAGAACATGGGCCAACAATCTTGACACCTTGTATATTCGTTTTCATTTAAAAAAAAAAGTATGCATAACTCAGAATGGAAAAGCGAAATGGAAATAAATAGGAGATACGAAATATAAAAACATGTTTAAAGTTAAAACTAACAAACAGAGATCTACTAACAAAAAAAAGGAAAAAAAAAATTATGTTCATACATGGCGTATATATGCTCCTATATTAGATATATGTATGCAAAGGGAAAGCCATGATAAATGGGGAAGAATAAAGATACCAAATTTACATACAAAAAAATATTCTTGGGGTGGCAAATCATTGTTTAAGGCATGTTATATAGTAAAAGAAACATCATAAAAAAAATTAGAGTTATGGTGCATGATGGTGATTAACACATAACACAATTGTCTTTGCCCCTGAATGTGTATAAATACCTAAGTATATACCAAAGTTATACATTTTCCATTCCAAATTATAAATTCATGTCTACATGTTTTTTTATAAATATAAACACTGAATTAGGTCATTTTAATTGGCATACTTGTCCTTCTCACACTAACTATGGATCCGTTTGGTTGTGAAATATTATATTTTAAAAATCTGATTTTTTAAAGCTTTTTCAGCTTAAAAATCAAAAATTCAGATTTTCAAAAGCTAAATAATATGACTGTCTAAACACACACAAAATGTTTTTAAAAAAATGTTGTGAACCCTAAATGTAAAGAGTGGTTGGTGAAAAATTTAAAGAGGACGTGTGATATATATATGATGTTATATTAAAATGAGGAATTTAAAGAAATAGAATTATGGTAATGGAATTAATTGAGCTAATAAATAAAAATGCAAATAGAACAAATTGACAAGAGGGTCCAAAATCACGTGGCGAAAGCAACTACCAAATCTTACAGATTTTTTGACCCTGTATAATGAAAATAGTGTGCTTGAATCGTGATTATAAAGAAACATTGTGACCCCATTTTAACTATATGTTAAAAACGTTAAGTTTTAATTTATCACACATTTCTAAATTATCTTCATGGAATCTGAATTATATATCTACGTTTTATCATCCATATATATATATCAACGATTGTTGCGCACGCGTTGCGTGTGCGATACGTAGTGACATAAATATGATCCCGACAAATGATTAAATATAATTAATTAACAATCGTATATAAAGAGTAACATAATGTTTTACTCTTATAAAAAATACACAATGATTTTGTTTGGAATATAAATTTGTGGAAAATAACATTTTTTAAGTTATTTATGTATTTGAATTGAGTGATGACATTTAAGAGTAATTACAATATTAGAGTGAGTGTATTTTTAGAAAATTTAGGCAAAATTGGGCAGACTCAAAATGTTTGGGTCGACTTATATTAATAGTATGATAAGCCGTATATACTGTTAAGATCAAATAAGTAAATGTAAACAAAATAAAAGAATAATACAATTTCATGAATAGTTGTTCTAATTAACCTAGCTAAGATAGAATATAAATTTAAAGTTAGTTAACAAAAAAACACAAGTTTTTTTTTTTTTTACCATACCTAAATAAAGGCATCATAAGTTGGACCTTTTATTAACCCTAATTACTTTTAGTTATTTATCTTTGATAATTTATTCCTAATCCGCATCGCGAGTGGTTGTAATTCGGAATATTATATACTATATTATATATATTCGACATAATTAGAAATTGTTACTCATTCAAGTACTATTAAAAAAAATGGCGATTATATAAATAATCAGTTTAATAACATACAGTTGAATAAATAATTAGGCAATGGTTGAATGAGATATAAACATTAATTAATTACCCCCCACAAATTGATATTGTTCACACTTAGCTTCCTGTATTTAATTCGTGTACATAAATATTCCATTATTATTATTTTTTCCTCTAGAAGTCATTGAGGTCACGTGGGAGTCAAAAGTTCTTCAAAATAAAGTGTTTAAGTCACAACTTTTGAAAATTTATTGCCAATAGAATTTTCCCATCTGTAGTATTATTTTATGTGAAAACCCTTCATGATGCCTTGAAACAAATAATTATAAAAAATTATTGATAGTTTAAAAAATTACACATGATGTTATAAATTCAAAAACTAAAAAAAAATATAACTGCTAAAAGAAACCAATCACGTTCAAAATAGTATACCAATTACTATTTGAATAAAGCAAAAAAATAACTACTCTGTCCCTATTTTCTCCACTCTCTCTCCTCCCCCTCTCAGATATTACTCTTCCGGTTATGTTTATGATTATAACTGTATTTTTTTTTCGTAAAATTGAGTTTGTGTTGCTAAATATTTTTGTTTAATATTTCATAACAATTTACATATCTACCCGTTACACGTGGGCGGCGTGCGCTAGTGTATATATATAGGTTTTGAAATTTGTATCCACTAAATGTTGTGGATGGATGTAAACCTAACTATCGCTATCGATAACCCATAGTTACGTAAGTTTCTTTAGCCAGGTTTTCTCACTTTCGATCATTCTTAAATAAAATAAAATAAAATAAAAACTGCTTTTATTTTCTTGTATAAAGTTTATATTGCATAAGTAATATTAGACTCATGGTTTTCTAAATTACCAAAACAAGTTATAACCTAATCTACTCAATAATATTGATCGTTAGTTAGACTTTTGGGTCATATGAAACAGGTTGAAGTACTATTTAAAGTTGAGCAAATTAGCAACTTGGCTAAACCCTTAATTATTGGGATAAATAGTAAGACGGTGACATTTCCATAATCTATCACTATTTCCACGTTAAGGAGTTTCTAGCAAAAGCATGACATCAAATCAAAGAATATTAATTATATATAGAGAAGAAATAGAAATTCAAGACCTAACTAAAGATTTGTTTGACTCAAGGACAAAGACAATTCATATCTTAATTTCTTGGATGTAGATTTATGCATATTCATTAAATAAGAAATGTATAATATAATATTTTTTAGCATTTTTTTCCCACTGAATTTAATTAATGATCTCTCTTATTTGAGGCATTAGTATAGTATTAGTTTTATTAGAAAATTGAATATGCACTCTTAAGTCTCCTCTATATTATCATGCATGCATAATTATGAAACTTAATTTAATTAGGATGATCTAAGGAGATATTAAATAGAGTAGCCACCGAAAATGATTATCATTTCAAAAAAAATACTCTCATGGATATAATGACATTATAATTAATGAAAAAAATCTAGTTTTAGATATCACTAATTCTTGTAGCATTTTCTTATTAGTCCAAATCTTCTACCTCCTATTCTCTACCTCCTTCCGTGCCCCCTTGCTTATTTTCACTCAAATTTTAAATTTTCACAACTTATACCGCAACTTTATAAAGTTTTGTATTATATTGTATTCAAATTTTAAAACATTTGAACATAATATTGTTTTAAACAATTTTTTTAATATTCAATGTTTAATTTACACTAATTTATACATTTATTCCAAAATAAATTTTGTGTGGATTTTCTTTTAAAAATAATTATTGGAATGTATTGATACATGTATTACAGTAATTGTATAATTTTTTTCAAGTTTTTTAGAATTTCTTTTTTGGGATAAAATAAACAAGGAGACACGAAAGAGGATAGATAAATAGGATAAAAGATTTGGACTATTTTCTTTTCTTTTCTTAGACATCAGTCTTGTCCTTCGTTATAAGTTTTGTATGTATGCTGCTAATTATATGAAATATTGACTAAATCTCTCCCTTTTTTCTTCCTGTTTTAGCACATGGGTTGTTACTATCTCTTTTTCTTTTTCTATGTTGAAGATTGAAGAAAATAATGCAATGCACCTTATGCAACTAACTGACTACTCATTTATTGTTACTGTTGCTGACCTATAACGCATTTTGATTTATTCAACCTCCATCTTTTTTTATGTGTAAATGTATGGCTAACATGGCTAGGATGACTATGTAATTATATAAATATAATATGTTTTTTTTTTTATATGTTTATAGATCCTTCCTCTCTCTATATATATATTTATTTATTTAGAGAGGAGGCAATGAATTACCATTTTGATTAAGTTGAATGAAAAGGTAATTTTTTGCTATACATTTTAAAAAAAATATCACTACAATAAAAAGTTAAACATTTAACAGCCGTTTAATTACTTTTGAAAACTGTTGGTAAAGTGGATGTCGTTAAAATTTAACAACAGTTTAGTAGTAAAATATGTAGCGACACTCATTTTACCGCCAGTTTAACAACAGACACTGATGATAAACTGATAAATTTTTTTTTTAAGTGTAGTATGAATGAACCGGAAGGCAAATCTAACCGGGGAATAAGATAAACATATATGGTTGCTACTTGCTAGACAACGTGACTTTTTATATTAAAAAGATCAGGTAAGTATTTATAAATTAGCAACAAAATATGTTAATTTTGTAACCAATTTAATTAACCAGACCTCCTACATGACACATCAAAAGAATAACAAGATATATAGGGTTGTATCATAGTTTCGTAAAGCCAACTCAAAAGTTCTTGTCTTGGCATTAAGGCTTATGAAGCTAAGTGGGGACGATCGGGTGCCACGACACCCCCCATAATTTTAGAAATCCCAAGTGACGCAATTTTTTTTTAGTACAATTTCTTTTTAGGTGTAGATTTTGCACCCCCATAAAAATATGTTACTTGTACATATATTTTGGCACCCCCCATTTACACATCCAGGTTTCGCCCCTGCTTATGACGATGACAAAAGTGTCTCTTAATTAAGTTAATAAACTATATTAAAAAAAACTAATAAACTATATATACTCAGGAACATTCAGACTTAAATCTTAATTTATGAACATGCTTGAATTGATCAACATCAAGTAGAGTTAAATCGTTAATGATTTGAACCAAAAAAAAACATGTAAAACAAACAAATAACTTAGGCTCCGTTTGCTTCATACTAAAAGTTTTGCATGGGAAAAATATTTCCATGAGAAAGTTTTACAATGAAAACTTTTATTTATATTTCATTTACGGGCGGTTGGTGCATAAAAAAATTTTCACCTAAAATTTTATAAAAAAATCAATTTCTTTTACAAATTATTTTTTAAACAAATAATTGGTAAAAATCGCAACATATATAAGAAAATTTAGCTAAATGCATATTTTCTTTCATATACGTCACTTGTAATAACTTATAATTTTCAACCTATAAACTCATAAAATTAGAAGTATAGAATATATTATTGACTATTTTTTACCTTTTTCGAATTTTCTTGGATTTTTTAATATTTTTTGAATTTTTATATTTTCCACTTTTTTTTAATAGATTTTTTCCTATTTTTTTTTTATTTTCATTGGTTAATTAGATTTTAGCTTTTTAAAAATTTCTTCGGTTTTTTAGAAATTTCAGATTTTTTTAAGAAAATTTCCTATTTTTTATTTTTCTTATTGGTTAATTAGATGTAATTGAACTAAATATTAAATAATTTTGAAAGAGTAACCTATAATTAATAATATTTACAATACTAGTATCAGAAAGAATATAGAGAGACCATCCGTAAACCGTTTACGACTTTATTTGCGGGGTAACCGTTTCCCCCAATTTTACTAGATATGTGGGGAAAGTTTTACGAAAAAAATTGTTTTACGTTAAACCAATCAACCGGAAAATTTATTTTACCCGTAAATATTTGTTTACACCCATTTTACAACAAAACAGAAAGAGCATAAATGACAATGTTAATCGACAAATAGGAACTTATTCCTCTATCCACCTGATCTGGAAGAACAATCAGATATATATAACATTTATTTCTTTAACTGCTAAATCTGATTTAGAAACATTTAATTCACACATAGAGCTAGGCTTTGTTTACATGAAAAAACTAGTTAATCCAAAGAAAGTGCATAAACTAAAATAACTAAAACAATAATGGTATCGAAAATTTGTAGTTAATCGTGGTTGAATATCAAACCCGGTCCAAAAAAATAGCATATTTAGCAAATATTTATACATCAATAAACAGATCGTTTATGTTTTTAGAAAGAAAAAAACATGCAAATTAATTTGCCTAAACGTCATACTCCCTCCTCCGCTCACAATTAATTGTCCATTATGAAACTACGTGCAATTTTGACCGGTCAATAACTTGTATCAAAATTGTCGGAATGAAAAATTTCAAAGTTAATCATATAGTTCAAACATTAAATTATACGGTTTAGTTTTGAAAAATTTTATTTCAACAATTTTGATATATGTTATAAGGCGGTAAAAATCACACGTAGTTTTATAAAAGTACAATTAACTGAGAACGGAATGATTACGGAGTAAAAATATATGCGAGCAGCAAGAGACAAATAGACATGACTTGAATGGAATGCATGTAAAGTAAGAAACAAGATAAGAATAATTAAAGAACAAAAATATAGGTTCAAGTTTCTTGTCAAAATTTGCTAACTTGTGAAAATTAAACAAAGAAACTGTTTATATGTGTATGTGTAATGTATATATGTCTCTTATTTTTTTGAAAAAGGAACTTTATTATTAATATTTTATTCAAATTTACAATGTTCCAAAACCTTTTATTCCTTTTATTGACAAATGTAAAGACACCTTTTGTGTGTCCATGTCCACTTATAATATATCTTTATAAATATATCGCATAGAAATTCAAAAGGCTGCAAGCTAGCTAGCTAATTACTTTAGATTAATAAAATTAAGAGCTACTAAAACTTTTTTTTTTTTAACTTTTTATACGAACTTTATTTAAAGCTCCACACGTGCCATCTTAAGCCACCTGACAAAATTAATTCGGCGCCAATCAAATTAAAGTTATAAATTTTCTGTTGATTGTTTTTTGTAAGGTACTTTTAACATAATCATGATTGGCCTAACTTCGTCATTATTATCTACTGATTTGTCTCCTCCCATAAAACATAATGTCACTTTTAGTCAATATAATACATTACTACCATGTCATAATTTGCATTTATGTACTATGGGTTATCAATTAGAACTTTGATTAAGCTTAAAAAGTTCAATACCACACATGATCGATAACTCCACTATCTAGAAATAATTAAGTTTTTAATCATTTTGTTAGATATTGTCCACGACTTCAGAAAAAAAATATATAATTAGTTTGAGAAAAGAAATAATTTGCAAAAATAATTACACTGATTAGCTAGTTTGGTGCTTAACTTTGATATTGCTAGTTCTCAAGTCCCAAAATATATAAGAACTTTGTTTTGAGTGTCTCGTTGTGTATATATGCTATGAAATTCTAATGAAACCGATACTGTGTATGAATACTTGCTCAAAATTAGTAAAATATAAAATGCTAAGTACGTACGTATTGATCACTCTTCCGATATTTTTTCAAGTTGCGGAAAGGCGAGACAACATAATAAGATTTAGTCTTAAGTTGAGATCTCAAATGTTCCGGAAGTAGATTATTAACGTAAGATTCGACTTTTATGAAAAGATGTAAGTAAATTGTGAGGTTTTGCCAAGCAAATTTTAAAAGTGAAATAAAAAACAGTATTACTACTCTATTAGTTTATAGATACTATTCAAACAAAATAAAAATGCTTACCCATTTAAAGCATATTAATTGTTACACATACGTACGTATATATGGTTGAACTACATGTTCATTATTACACAAAGTCGAGGATATTATTGTTGAAACAGTGTGTTAACAATCACTTTATTTGACTGTTTATGGGACAGTCATCTTAAATATCGTTAAATTAGAAAATGAATTGTTATATAATGTTTTTCAATACTTAATTTATTTTTTCTATTTTCAACAAATTAGAATTTGATAAATTAAAAACAAATTGTACAAAACACTAAAAACTCAAATAAAAATATAAAACCCTAGCAGGGCCTATCATAAACTTAAATATTAATCAAAAATTAATTTTTTTTATCCATTTGACACATTTTTTTTTATATAAACGGGTTATGAACCAGTCATATAAGATGACTGTTAACTAGTAATTCCTTTCAAACCTCCGTTAGAAACATATATTTGAGACTTAAAAACTTTGCAAATTAGAGATATATTGGAAATAGCTTAAAAATTGGCTCCTGTTATTTAATTACCAAATTGTTATTGCCGCATATGCATATGCGTTATATTATGTATAAGGAGCATATTGCAAAGTTTATACTTATTAAAATTCGGTGGAAAGTAGAGAAATATATAAACATGATTCGACAATCGACAATATATATTAAGTAAAAGATAAATCAAATGAAGAGTTATAAAGCTCATATTTTTTCGGATGAAGGCACTGCATTTTAACATTTGTGGAATATTTGATACTTACATACATTTACATGTTTTGGTTAAGCGTTGTTTCTTAGCCGTTACCTCACTTGTTGCGGTATTCATTTGAATTTTAGCTTTTGTTACTTATCAACAAGGTTTGTTAATGTGTTTCTTTTGTTGGTCGTTTTTTATGCTAGTCATGGAGGCGTGTTCCATGATACGAACCTGTTTTTTTTTAATAAAATTCTGGTATGCTTAATTAAAAAAAAAACTCATATTTTTTCGATTAAAAATAAAATCAAACCCTACATTTACACGTTTCTTTTTTAACAGTAATACTAGTGGGACAAGAAAGTGTCATGTGCAACAAATTAAGGGTATCCCTTAAAGCTGTCTTTTTGCTGGGGATCAAAGGCTCCAAAACCTATACATGCTAGAGAAGTGTTTCCTTCATTTAATTGGCCATGTTCACTTTAATTTTCCTTATTGATAATATTCTTTTTTTGAAAACATCAGTTGGGTCTGAGTCGTTACATGCTTTTATGCAATTAGTTTGCACATTTGTTTGATTTTTTTACTTCAAAAAAATAATATAAAGAACCAAAAAAACATGACATTGAGTTTTGTAAAATTACATAGTTTATTTTAAAATTAAAAATCAGTTTTGACTTTTTGTGGTATCGTTTGGACTTTTCTTACCTTACTTAAAGACTTTCTGTGAAAAAATAGAAAAATTAAATCAAAAATTGAGTTTATCAAATTTAGAACACAATTTCTAACTTTTATAACCAAGTTTGATAATTTTATAATTTTTTTTGTGAAAAATATTATTATCATTTTTTTGTTTGTTAATTCAAAATCTCAAAAAAAAAAAAAAAAACTGACTTTGTAATTTTTGAAACTCATTTTGTGACCTTCAAAACCCAAGCCGTATAATTTATATTATTTTTGAATACTTTTAAAATTACATAGTTGATTTTAAAATTAAAAAATCAGTTTTAACTTTTTATGGTATCGTTTGGACTTTTCTTACTTTACTAAAGACTTTCTGTGAAAAAATAGAAAAATTAATTAAAAAATTGAGTTTATCAAATTGAGTTTATCAAATTTGGAACAAAATTTCTAACTTTTATAACCAAGTTTGATAATTTTATATTTTTTTTGTAAAAAATATTATTATCATTTTTTTGTTTGTTAATTCAAAATCTCAAAAAAAAAAAAAAACTGACTTTATAATTTTTGAAACTCATTTTGTGACCTTCAAAACCCAAGCCGTATAATTTATATTATTTTTGAATACTTTTAAAAAAAAATTGAAAGTAAAAAATAAAAAACAATTTTTAAAGATACGCATCTTGTTGCACGTTACATTGTTTTAATAAAATTTAATTCTCATCTAAAAAAAAAAACCTAATAGTTACGAAATGTAGCAAATAAGTCCAAACTTGACATCAGAGGCATGGAAAAAGGTCCGCTTTAATTGAATTTGTGAGAAATAAATAAAACAAATACTAGCCAACCAGCCTGTCTTTTCGTGTATAAAGTAAATTTGGTGGGAAATAATATTAGTTTATTTTCAGAGTATTTTTCTATAAATTTTACTTGTTTGTGATGGGATTTGGAATTAAAGTCGAGCCACATTGTATACATAGACACCAAATTATATATATATATTAGTTACCTCATTTGCTTTCACATTTGAAATGAAACAACGATTTAGTACAAAAAAATAGAGATATACACACATGACACATGCAATATTGGTACATCACATTTTTATTTATTTTATTATTTACACGCATGCATACTGTGTACTTTTACCTTTCCCTGGACCAAGATAACTAACTTTCTATAGTGTACTAGGGTGACATATTTTTTACCTCAAAAATGCATGAACCATGCATCGGTACACAAAAATACTCAAATAACGACGGGATTAGTGACGGTATTTTTTGCTACGAGCTTATTAGCGACGGTTTTTGTGACGGTTTTGTGACAGTTTAGTCAATTTGCGACAGATTTGTGACAGCTTTTTAAATTAACGACAGACTTGTGGCAGCTTTTGACTCTCACTAAATCAAACATTATTTTGTAGTGTGCATGTTTTTAAAATAAAAAATAAAAAATAAAAAATAAAAAATAAAAATAAAAAGATGAGCTTTACACACACCAGAAAGATTGCACGAAAATTGTGAAAATATGTTTTACCAGTAATTATTATATCACTTGGGCTCCTTTTGTACTTGCTATAGACAAGAACAAAAACCTCATCCAACAAAACCTCATCCAAAATCCTGAAGATGTTAACATATTATATACTAGTAAAATTTACCCGATGCGTAATGCCATAAATCTCGTAATATATTTTATTTTGAACATAGTATTCATATTTTGTATAATTTATTGTAGTTATGCATGTTAAAACGAATTGTTAATTAATTTAGAATGCATCCGTAATTAGGAAAATACAATGAAAACAAATTGTTAATTAATTAGATTAGCTATATTGGTAATTATTAAAACATAGTGAGGGTATTTTTTAAAAAATTAAACAAAATTGGGTAGTTTCATTTATCTTTGGGTTGACTTATTATATATTAATATTAATATATAACAAACCATTTAAAAAAGGAATAATGGAATACCCTATTTTCAGAAAATATAGCACAAGTCACAAAATCTTTCACTTGTTGTTGGCACACTAGGCTTAAACAGGATTGATCTTGTAGGGGCCATTTTCTTCTCAATATCTACTCAAATTCGCACTAGTCACTGTACATATAAGCTTCCAAATTGTACCTGCATTTATCTTTTTAAAAAAAAAAAGTATAGTAAGTTCAAGTATATATGCAGAAAAAAGGAAATAAACAAATCCTTTTTTTGGCTTAAAATGGTAAAAAAACCAAACTGACATCAATAAACATAAAAAGGAGATATTTTTTGGCAGAGCTCTTTAGTAGGGGCCGAAATATTGCGGGCACGTTCGGGACCCATGATAAAAAGTTCAATACTGAATATAATATTGGAATAAAATTGTTACACTAATAATTGTAACCCGAGCTTTGTTATATTGAGTTTCGTAACTTTTTTCTCAAGCTATGTTTTTACGTTAAAAGGCAACTTTTTAATGAGGACCGGGTCTGAGAAAAGATTGCGCTTTATTTTTGTTAATTAGTTTTTTGATAATAGATGCAAGTTGTATAGAAGAAAATTCTACTATGATGTTATTACAAGTTACTCTGCCACTGCTTATTTGCGATTTGCTTAAGAGTTATTAGACAGTTTTTTATGTATATTACTAGGGAGGTGTAGACTGTATTTAGGACCAGACCCTTATGCTAATTGGGAACTGAAACCCAAGAATCACACGCCTTATATCACAACTGATCTAGGAGACATAAGGTGGAGGGGGTATAAGGAGAGGCGGAGTTTCTTGGTGTTTTTTTTTTTTTCTTTTTTTCCTTTGAAACATGAGTTTCCTGGTTTTTTGTTAAAGCTTCACCTTTTCTAGTAATAACAAGTTTATATGGCTATTCTAGTCAATTTTCAGAATAGTTTTTATTGTAATGACCACTATGGGGGGTTTATCCCATACAAACTTTATTTCTAATGAATATAAGTTTTGCTTGGTAAAAAAAAAAAGGATTAAGGCATGTGAAAAAAAAAAAAGTTTTCGTAATACACTACAGACACCAAAAATCAAAGAAAAATAGATTAAGTTAGAAAATATGAGGAATTTAAGGGAGATAAGAGATATAGATGAGAAAAGCTAAAAGTTAAAAGAGAGAATAATAAAAAAGTACTCAACATGTAACAAAAATAAAAACGGGGCAGTTGTATTTTAGTACAAAAAAGTAAATTAATTGCTTTTTAGTGATAGTCCAAAAAACTAATTTCATTTTAGTGTAACTTTTATCTGTCACCTTGCTAGTATCTCATTTAATTCGTAAATATACAAAAATATATAAGAAAACCAAAATAAAACATATATAAATTAAAAAAAAATACATAAAAAATTATTCAAAATATATAAAATTAATAAAATATTTTTAAAATGAAAAAAATTCAAAAAAAAAACCGTTCATTCACTTCAATATTTTAGAGTGAATGAACCAAACAAAATATCATTCATTTCAAAAAATATTTAAAAAAAACTCATTCACTTCAAAATTTTGAAGTGAATAGATAAAAAAAAACGTTCATTCACTTCAAGATTTTAGAGTGAATGGATCAAACAAAATATCATTCAGTTAAAAAAAACATTAAAAAAAAACTCATTCACTTCAAAAATTTGAAGTGAATGCATAAAAAAAATGTATATTCACTTCAAAAATTTAAAGTAAATGTAACAAGCAAAATCCCATTCACTTCAAAAAAAACATAAGAAAAAATTAATTCATTTCAAAAATTTGAAGTAAATGGATAATAAAACGTTTATTCACTTCAAAATTTTAGAGTGAATGGAACAAACTAAATTACATTCACTTCAAAAAAAAAAACATAAAAAAAAACTCATTAACTTCAAAAATATAAAATGAATGGATAAAAAAACGTTCATTCACTTCAAAATAACAAACAAAAAGTTCATTCACTTCAATATTTTAAAGCGAATGTACCAAACAAAAACTCATGCATTTTAAGTTTTTAAAATAAATGGATAAAAAATAGTTCATTCACTTCGTTATTTTGAAGTGAATGTATCAAACAAAAGCTCATTCACTTTAAAAAATCAAACAAAATATCATTCACTTCAATATTATTTATCAAACAAAAGTTCATTCACTTCAAAATAGCAAACAAAAACTCATTCATTTCAGTTTTTTCAAGTGAATGTATCAAACAAAATCCATTCACTTCAAACTTTTCAATTAAATGAGAGAAAGATGCATTAAAAGCGAATTGATTTTTAAAAGTATGACTTCTTGAAAATTAATTTTCAAGAAAAGATACAAAATATACTCAAATAAAACTGTGAAAAATACAAAAGTACTAATATAAAGTGCCATGCACCATTAAAGAAGTCTCATCATACAAGTTGTTAATTTTATATACTCATTAATTATTACAATCACACTTGTTCACACTTGTGTAACTTTGGGCAAATTTTATCAGTGTTCTCTTTCGTTATGAGCCAATAGAAGTGATGTAATTACAAAAGTACCAATAAAAGTTATTCTATTGAGACAATATTATTCGTATGTGTAGCAATATACCCATCAATAGTACGTTCCTTCGTTTGCATTATGAGCCGATAGAAGTGATGAAATACAAATGTACCAATAGCATTATTATGTTTGTCTTACTGCGTCTAGCACCGACGTCTAAATTAACTGACTTATTTGACTTGTGTAAGAACCAGCTCTCAAATGTTACATGACCAGTGACCTGTGTAATATAATACTCCCTCCGTCTCAAAATATTTGAGCTCTATGTATCTACGTGTAATTTTGACCGGCAAATATCTCGTACTTAAATTGTTGAAATATAAATTTTTAAAATTTGTTCATATATATAGTTTAACATGTGAAACATGTGATTAACTTTTGATAAATTCGATTTCGATAATTTAGATATGAATTATTTATCGGTAAAAAATGCACGTAAATACATAGAACACAGGTGTATATTTTGGGACGGAGAGAATAGTAAATGCATAGTATATGACTAATCAAATTAATTGTTTTTGTGGGTATAACATACTCAGTATTGCAATGTTGTTAGTGAACCAAGCTAATAAAGCAAAAAAGATGGTTCCATTATTCCATACATTGTTAAGAATCTAGCTTGCAAAAGATAGGTTACTGATCAAGTACAGTGAAAAAGATTGATATTCTACAAAGAATGAATGAATTAATAGTCCTCATAGGCACTTTAATAGTGTATTTCTGCCGAAAATAGCAAAAGCATCCACTTAATAAAATTGTGGTCAAAATAGTGTTTAAGTGGCATCTGTCTCCCTTTTTTGTGACCTATTTCAATTTTCAAGAATACGAAAAGGTCGGATCATTTTAATCCCCACGTTATATTATTTGAGTAAAAAAAAATCTTTAATTTTTTCAATTAACAGTGTCCTGAAACAAGAAACAAAACATTTCTGAAAGTCCAAATTGCACTAATAAGACCTTTTTATTTTATTTTATTTTATTTTGACCTTGCCTTATAAAATGAGGATGAATAAATATTAATGTGAAAAAACATCAATTAAAAAGAGAAAGTGTAAGTAAAGCACTTTTGAATGACTTGGCTAAAATCGTAAAAACCGTAAATTTTGCTTTTATACATGTAAGGTATATTTTTATTTTTATTTTTGAAGCGGAGGAAAAAAGTTAATAAACAGATTTAACAATAAATACTTTTTAGCTACTTTTTGACATGTTCACAAATCAAAATCTTCCCTTTATATATTCTCATTGCATATTTCTCCAATGGCTGTATCTAACAAACATTTAAACCTTTTGCTTCATATTCATAGTTTCAACTCTCTCTTTTAACATATTATGTAGCACAATAATGGTGATACAAACATATCACAAGCTCATGAGAAACAACAATTTAACTACCTTGAAATTCCTCATAACAATCTTATTAACATTTGTTCTCAACAAGAAAAACTTTTGTTGCAACCAACCTTTTGTCTCCTCAATTCCATGTTATTCAGGTTGTTCTTCGCTAGAAACTCTCAAACTTGACGGATATGTATCTTTCGAAAACACTGAAAAAGTGGCTAAAGATTTTGGCAAAATTAAAAGCCTAGCACCTTTGGCGATTTTGTTTCCTAAATCAGTTTTTGATATTTCTTCGGTTGTAAAACATGTTTATGAAACGGGAGCCACGTCAGCTCTCACAGTCGCAGCCAGAGGGCATGGGCATTCATTACAAGGTCAGTCGCAGGCTCATCGTGGGGTGGTGATAAATATGGAATATCTAGGGGAAAATAAACTGGTGTTTCATAAAGGGGAATCACCTTATGTAGATGTTTCTGCAGGGGAGTTGTGGATAAATATTTTAAATGAAGGTCTTAAACATGGGTTAGCACCAAAATCATGGACGGATTATCTTTATTTAACGGTAGGGGGAACTTTATCGAATGCTGGGATTAGCGGACAGGCTTTTCGTCATGGGCCGCAAATAAGCAACGTGCATCAGCTAGAGATTGTCACAGGTAAAATATATTTTGTTAATAAAATTTCCAAGTTTCATACTTATTTACTGTACTCATCTATTTCTGTCGCTTAAGAAATGCCATGCCACCAAATTAAGTACATGTTTTGCTATTTATTTTACTGCCCCAGTAGTCAGTAGCATGGTAATATCACGGTTGAAGAGTCTCTTTTTGTTTCAAAGTGCTTTTAAGACCTCTATTTGTACTTGCTTTTGCTTTAATATATGCTTGCTTTCCGAAAGAAAAAAGCAAGCGTTAGTATCGTCAATGCTAGTTTTCACAATCGATTTATATGATATTTTGCGATATAACGACAGCCAAAAAGTGGCCAAGAACTGTATTAAAACGAGTTATTTTATGATTTGGGTAAAAGTGAACAACACCAAGGAGTACCAAGGTTATGTAGAGTAATTATTTTTAAATAAGTGTACCCCTGCTTTCACATCACTTACTTGTTTGGTTGCAGTTTCTGAGCTCAACTTTTCAATTCTTTACTTATAATCTGCGATGAATTTGATTCGGTCAGTTCAAAATGAGTCAGTTATCTTTTGCAGCCTGAAAATCTAAGTATTAAGACGAACAAAACAAGCTTTTTTCTCACTCAAGTAAGCTAACTCATTTTCCTAACTTCGATAGAAAAACAAGCTAAAAGTTTCTTTAAATTGCAGGAAAAGGAGAGATATTCACATGCTCAGAAAAACAAAACGCTGACCTCTTTTATGGCGCCCTTGGAGGTCTAGGCCAGTTTGGGATCATCACTCGCGCTAGAATTTCTCTTGAGCCAGCACCTAAAATGGTAAAAACAATTAATTTCAAAATTAGTTTTAAGAAAAGATTAATGAGTGTATGTATCCAGTCAATATCTTTTACTAAATGGTGTGGTAAGCTGTCAAATAATGCAGTGTAGATACCAATATGGGTACTAGTCTGGCTATGTGCCATTGTTGTAACTTATAAGCAAGCAATATAATTATAGCAATAAAAAAAGACTAATTGTTCTACATACTTTCATGGCAGGTGAGGTGGATAAGAATGCTTTACCTAGATTTTTCAACTTTTACGAAAGACCAAGAGCATCTCATATCATGTGAAGATCCGTTCGACTATATAGAGGGATTTGTTATAAAAAACAGAACTGGTCTTCTCAATAACTGGAAAACCTCGTTCAAGCCGAAAGATCCTGTTCGAGCAAGTCTCTTCAACTCAGACGGAAAAACACTTTATTGTCTAGAAATCGCCAAGTATTTTAATCCCGGTGATATTGATAGTGTCAACCAGGTGAGACTCGTAATAAATTTATAAGGTTTGTTTGTTTTCAACTTTTGAGCATATAAGCTGGATTGTTTGAGATTCTGGAGAAGCTAGGTTCGTCCAGCTTCTAGCTTTTTCAGGACAAGAATCTAGAAAATATCAACTTTCAAGCTGGACAACCAAACCATGTCCAACTTTTTAAAAAATTTACAAAAAAGCTGGATTTTCTTAATTTCAGGGAAATTTAGGTTCATCTAGTTTCGAGTTATTACAGAACAGGAATTAAGAAAACCTTGGTCAACCATATCGCATATACTGTTCATCTCTTAGACGAAAAAGCAAGCTCCGAGCTTTCAAGCTGCAACTGTACAAAGCATAGATATCTTTAATTATATTTTTGAAATCCTTTGCGTTATCAATCCAATAATGAAAAGGGTGTATAAAGTATAAACATAGAATTATTAGTTGATTTTTTCAAGCTGATTATAGCCAAGCATTTTAGTCCAGATGATAAGATTGTTGTCAATGACATACGACTTGTAAAGCAACTATATTTTCAAGACTTTTACTCTTAAAGTAACTATATGTCTTGTTTGGTTGCAAAGTTTACAAAATAAGCTGGCTTTTTTTATTCATCTAGAAAGCTTCTAGCTTTTCTAGAACAATTAATTAAGAAAATCTCAGATTCAAACTGGTCGCCCCAAAAATGATATTCAGGTTTAGGATCTTAAAATATGCTATCAAACAACGCCTACATATCTCCTTTTGTAAGCTTTTTCATTATCGGTTCTCATTTACACTCTATATATGCAGAAAATAGAAAGCTCTTTGTCAAGGTTGAGTTACATTCAATCGACTCTTTTTCTATCGGATGTACCTTACCTGGACTTTTTAGACCGTGTACACGTAGGTGAAATAAAACTCAGAGAAAAGGGATTATGGGATGTTCCTCATCCGTGGCTAAATCTCATGATTCCGAAAAAGAGCATTAATCTCTTTGCAGAAGAAGTTTTTGGAAGGATCCTTAAAGATACCAGTAATGGTCCCATACTCATCTACCCCGTGAACAAATCAAAGTAATTCACCTTCAACTTGACAATAATCCTTGCTAATCCAAATTCCCGGTGCTTAGGGTAAATTAAAAAAATTTCATACACATCACCAGATTTTAAGTTTGTATACCAACCTTACAAAACAGAGTAAACTTGCATTCTTGGGTAATTTAGGGGATATTTGGTTACAGCTTTTAGCGAACCCGTATTTCTTGAGATTGTGAAAATACCTGGGTTTTCCCAGCTTGAAGCTTCTAGCTTTTCCATGCCAAGAAAACAATGCGTGTAGAAAACTCGAATTTATTCTTTTACGATGAAGTGTTTGTTATAATTATCGGTTATGATTAACCATTTCTATATATTACTGCAGGTGGAATAACCAAACATCTTTGGTCACACCTGATCAAGATGTTTTATACCTAGTCGCCTTTTTAGCCTCGGCTAAACCACATTCGACAGGAACTGATGGGCTCGATTACATTTTAGCCCAAAATAAAAGAGTACTAAGTTTTTGCGAAGAAGCCAAGTTAGGGGTAAAACAGTACCTTCCCCATTATACTACTCAGAAAGAATGGCAGGCTCATTTTGGGCATAAGTGGGATGTGATTGTTAGAAGAAAAAACATGTATGATCCCTTAGCTATTTTAGCTCCTGGTCAGCAAATGTTTCAAAAAGCGATAGCTTTCTCATGATAGAGATGTAAGTCGTAATTGATCGTAGAGCATAGGCATAAATGCGTAATGCTTCAATTGTACATACTTTAGCTCTTAAAGGAAGAGTATGTTAGAACTAGATGTTTCTTCATTTGTTTTCTGTCACATTCCGTTACAGTCGATGTTTGATCATAAGATCTTAAGAGTGCATTTGCACAACAATCATCGACAGACCATATGAAAAGCCACTTAAAAGTGCAAGCTATGATAATCTGATAATACCAAGTTGGGGCGGATCCAGAATTTTATATTTGAGGGAACAATTTCAATATAAATCAATCAGATAGTTAAATCGAGTAAAATATCTAGAAAAAAAAAACACGAATAACATACAAAAAAAACCCGAACAAATCAGATAGTTAATAACATGCATACACTACATCTACAACCGCTTACAAATAAAAAGAGAATAAAAAAATTCATAATATTTTTGTTAAGTATTTATAAGTTTGATTTTTATCCCCACACAGGCTCATATATTACCCCATGGTCATTTTCGTAATTTCACAGAGTAAAATTTTGGATGGGCACGTGACCCCATGCCCCTACTTGTATCCGTCCCTAATACGAAGTCAAATATATGACAATGAAACAAAGCAATAAAACGTGAAATTCTCTTGATGAGACAAAATTCGCAACAAGTATAACAACGGAATTTTTTAATTATACCGGACAAAAGCAACCTGCCGCCCAGACTCGGCTGCATTCGGGGATGGAACTCTGGATAATTAGCAGTTACCTGATTAGAACATCAGATTTTTTGTTCGTACGTGTTTATAAGGTTGAAAAACAAATATTTAGCAAGTGTTATACTGGGCTAGAAATTAAATTGAATAAAAAATATTCAGATTATTTATATCATACTATTAATATAAGCAAACTTAAAAAAAGTATAGGCCGTCAAAATTTGCCCAATTTTTTCAAAAATAGTCTTACTCTATTTTAATAATTACAAATGTATCTAATCTAATTAACAATTTGTTCTCGCTATATTTTTCTAATTACGGATGTAGCCTAAATTAATTAACAATTCGTTTTACCTGCATAACTACATTAAATGATATCAAATTTAAATATTATATTCAAAATAATATATATTACGAGATTTATGTCATTATGCATGCGTCTCACACACAAAGCGTGGTAACTTTTACTAGTATCAGTAGAATCATGGACGGAATCAAACTTTAAACGGTAAAGAGACTGAAACGCTAGTTTTGGTAAACCGAGGGAAGGGGAACGTTAAATAATAAATATTATAATCAAAATACATAGAAACAAATATTTATATATTTATTTTTTATCAAAATAAGGAGGGTCACATCGAGACGCTCTTATTTCCTTAATAAAGAAGTACAAAAAAGAAATTGCTAAACAAGAATATTACCTAACAGGAAATATTTTTTTCAAGTTTCAAACACTAGAAGAAAATCTTTCTTAAATCGTAATATTAATATGTTGAAATTACTCATTAATTAATGGCCTTTTGATATTATTTCCTAAAACATAATCAACATTACCAAAATTAAAACTCAACCGGATTTTTGTATTTCCTTTTAGAGAGATCCAATATCTTTAGATTTTCTCTATAAATTAAGACCTTAATGACACATTAAATTTACAATTATTTTACAAATATGGCTTTAGCAATATTAGCAACAATATTCTTAACTTTTTTCATGACAACTAATGCATACACTGAAAGTTTTCATAACATTGATTTTGCATCACAAGATTATGGAAATATGATACATAACGTACCATCAAAAGTAATACACCCCTCGTCCGTTTACGATATTTCTTCTTTAGTCAAACAATATTACATAAAAGGAAAACTGAGCGGTTCATCGGAAAAAATTGCTGCTAGGGGTAATGGCCATTCGACCAGAGGACAATCGCAAACAAACCATGGGGTGGTTGTAAACATGATGTCTCTTAAAGTTCCCATGATGGTTTTCAACACTAGGGCTAATCCCGCGTATGTTGACGTGGCGGGAGGAGAATTATGGATTAATGTGTTGAATGAGGGTTTAAAATACGGACTTGCGCCTGTATCATGGACGGATTATTTGTATTTAACGGTGGGAGGGACTTTATCGAATGCTGGAATATGCGGACAAGCCTTCAAGAAGGGTCCGCAAATAGACAGTGTCCTTCAGCTCGAAATCGTAACAGGTTACTTTAATTCTTTATTTTATTTTTTATTTTCGTTGTCGTTTTCACTAACTATTAGCTATAAGAGAAAAGCTAACTTGGGGAACTATATATAATTCACTTTCTACTTTTTAGTAGAACTACGATTATGGAAATAAACTAATGTAACGTAAATTATATTAGATCTTGTTATAACTTATATGTAGTGCATTAATCATATGATTATTTCTATATTTGCATTAATTATTTTGCCGCCACATTGAATATACCAATCCAAATTTATTTTTCAAACATTAAACTATGCAAATAAATCACCCAATTCATCATCAAATTTTTTTATAAGAATTTCATTTATACACGATGATATTGTTACCAAAATTATGCAAAATATGCAAAAATTACCAAAAATTATGCAAGATATTAATCGACCCGTATCACTGAAATCACCCATTCTCCACATTATTATTTGCAAAGAATTTTTCATTACTAATTTAAGTCAAGCATTAATTTCAAAATTAATTACTTTTGATTAGCTTAATAATCTAATTATAGAATCTGTAATTTTCCCGTCCAAATATATTTGATATATTTATTTAGGAATTTTTCTATAACCATTACCTAGTTGTGTTACTCATAGTTACATTAAATAATATTGTTATATCAAATGTTATTACCAAATTAAGTGTACCTTAAAATGTGTCTCGGGGCAAATGTTAGCAGAACCGAACAATAATAAATCTTACTTGCTATCACGAAAAAGCCGAACTTCATGAATAGCACCACGGAAGTTGCAAAATCAACTTGTAGAGATTTTAGGAGCTATAATGAGATCGTCTTTTGTTATTTGTACGTGGTCAATTAACTTAGTGTAGGGTTCATGTATGTGCCTAAATTCATTCATCTCTTCTATAATCGCGTCTCTTAAACGCTTTATTGTGTTCAAGAGGAAGAAATTATATCAATAAACATAACACTTAATAGCAAAATTCTACGATTCTCGGAATCATAAAATTTATGATTCGTTAATATAATTGAATAGTATGATAACAAATATCACGGATAAAAAAATGGACGAATCGTTTTAAAATTAAATTTTGACAGTGTTCTTATTCAGGAAAATTCTATAATTATTTCATGACCCCCTGATCAAATTTCAGTTATCCATTAAATTTCCCTCAACTCAACTTAACTCTAAATGAATCTTGTACAATTACTGCATCGTTATGAAAGTAAATCAAATAATACAAAATTTGCAGTTAAGTACATAAAAAGAAAAAGAAGCAAGTACTAAATGCTCATTAATGCCCTTTTAGTTCATTTCTTAAAAGGCTAAAACACAATTAATATATCACCAGAACATGAGACGTATGTAGACTGCAATGGAAAAAATAATCAAATATATAAACACTTCATCACTTAATCTGCAACACAAAAATCACAAAACATGTTGTTAGCAGTAACCATATTCCTAACCTTTGTCACAACAACATATGCATTCAATGAAAGCACGACCGATATCGAATTTGCTTCACAAGATTATGGGGGTATAGTACATAATAAACCGATAGAAGTAATATATCCTTCCTCGGTCTCCGATATAGTCTTTGTTGTGAACCGTTTTTACGAAAAAGGGCTTGCTAGTGGCAAACCAACAAAAGTTGCCGCTAGGGGTAATGCCCATTCGACCCGAGGACAAGCCCAAACAAACGAAGGGGTAGTTTTAAATATGATGTCTCTTCCCGGTCCTACAATGTCTTTTAACACAAAAGAGAAGACTGGACCGTATGTTGATGTAGCGGGACAAGAGTTGTGGATAAATGTGTTAAAAGAATGTGTTCGATACGGACTTACGCCTGTATCTTGGACGGATTATTTGTATTTAACTGTGGGTGGTACTTTGTCGAATGCTGGAATTAGCGGACAGTCGTTTAAGAAAGGACCTCAAACAGATTCCGTCCTACAGCTCGAAATAGTAACAGGTCACTTAAAAGTTACAGAAAAAAAAAGTATTTTTGTTATGATAACATAAAATTATGACAAAATAACTATCTTTCTAGTAAGTTTTTGCTATCTTCACCCTTGAAGTTTCTGATAATTAGTGAAACACCCCTGAGGTTTCAATCGTTACACTTCGATCCTCACGTACATTTGCAATGTGCAGTATGAACTACAAGTACAACAATGTTTTCTACAAAACAATATCCGGACTTGAAACTTGAATCCTAGGACATTTATCATATTCAATAAGCTAACTGTTTAATTAACTAAAATCAGTATTAATAAATTTGTAACATAAGCCTATTGATCTACAGGAAAAGGAGAGCTAAAAACTGTAACAGATGTAACAGATCCAAATCTATTTTATGCTGTTCTCGGAGGTCTAGGACAGTTTGGAATAATTACTAAAGCTAGAATAGCTCTATCCCCAGCACCTACAAGGGTAAAACTCCGTATCTCTTAGACTCTTACCGCATATACGTACATATACAACTATATAAGACCAATCCTCTAACTATGTTTATTTATATGAATTTTGACAGGTTAAATGGATCACAGCGCTTTATTCTGATTTTGCAACCATGTCAAAGGATCAAGAATCCCTAATATCAATAGCCAATACAAAGATAAATACGTTTGACTATGTAGAAGGATTTGTCAAGATAGATGGACAAACTCAATATCAGATAGAAGTTGTTAAATACTATAGCCCAAATGAGGCCAATACTATCAACCAGGTGACTCTTTCGTAACTTGCAAATATTTATTTTCTACAGGTCTTGAATAGTATCATAGGCATAGCATTCAACGAACCTCATATAGAATTATAGAATCCTTCACCATACTAAATATGTATTGATAATCCTTACTCGCTGTTGTTTTTTTTAAGTCTTTCTACAGATTTTATAAAATGATCGATTAAGTATCAGTGGAAAATTGAAAATTATGTGTGGGCTGTGTAAAAGTAAAACACATTATTTTTGAATTTTTTTACATGAAGTCGTCTCTTCAACTTTTACATGTGAAGTCACCTCTGAAAGTTTCCTGTCTTAATTAACGCAGAAAGTTACCGAGTTATTATCTGGATTGAGTTACATTAAGCCGTCGCTTAACATCTCGGATGTTACTTATGTACAATTTCTAGACCGAGTACACACCACCGAATTAGAGCTAAGGAAACTGGGGTTATGGGAGATACCTCATCCATGGCTTAGTCTCATGGTTCCGAAATATAGTATCGACAGATTTGTTCAGGAAGTTTTTGGGAATATCATAACGGAATCTGTTAATGGTCCTATAATCATCTACCCAGTCAACAAATTAGTGTAAGGCATCATTTGACTCTTTTCTTACTTATAGCTTGTTAAGTTGCAGCTTGTAAGTAAAGAAGTAGGCTTTTTTAAGTTAAGAGAAAATGTTGACTGATTAATAACTTTAGCTGAAGCTTTTAAGAAAACAAGTGGAATTTTTGCAGTTTCTAAGAAAAAACTGGTTTCATCAGGCATAAACCTTATAACGTTTTCAAGGCAAACAAATAGACGAAAAGTTCAAACTTTAAGATGATCAATTAATTGTAGTCCAGCTTCTAAGCAAAAAAAATGGAATATAAAAGCTGCAACGAAACAAGGACTTGGAGTCTGTTTCGGTGCATCTTGTAAGCAAAAAATTTGGCTTTCTTGAATTTGTTAGAGAGATTTTTGGTTCATCCAGCTTAAAGCTCCATTGTTTAAGCTTCGGGGTTTTATAGGTTTAGTACACCAAACTATATGTTTTTAACGATTTGGGTATCCATATTTCAAATTTTCCAATTTAGCTATCACACTATAATAACTTTCCAATTTAGGTACCACCGTCTAAATAAATCACGGAATCATGTCACGTGACATTTGACAAACATTAATTTGATAGGCTAATTTGATAATTTTTCATAAAAATATGTCATCCTATAAAAATGTTTTCTCCAATTTCACACAACAAAATTTTGGATTATATGTTAATGTGTGAAATTGGAGAATTTTTTTTCTAGGATAACATATTTTTGTGCAAAATTGTCAAATTAGCTTCTCAAATTAATGTTTGTCAAATGTCACGTGACATGATTTCGTGATTTATTAAGACGGTGGTACCTAAATTGAAAATTTATTATAGTGTGGTACCTAAATTGGAAAATTTGAAAGGTGGGCACCCAAATCGTTAACCACACTATAGTTTGGGATAGTAAATGTATTTTTTCCCTTTAAGCTTCTACAATGAAAAAATAAAATAAGACGATGACATTTAAGCTGCTCACAAAACAATGACTGGCTAAGCTAATTAAGGACTTATTTTGTTGCAGCTTCTAAGCAAACAAGGATTTATTGAATAACTGAAAAAAACTTAGTCCATCTAACTTAAAGCTTATACTAGGTTTTTGAGCCAAAGCCTTCAGAAAATAACTAAGCAGTTTAGCTAGTAAACAAATACAGTCCAGTTTTAAGTAAAAGACATAACTTATAAGCTGAAACCAAATAAGGCCTAACAGCTGAAACCTTATAATGACTAGTTTTCGTTTCGTGAAGAAACTGACTTTTGCTACTTCTTTTTTGTACGACTTTTTCCACTTGCAGATGGAAGAACTTGACATCATTAGTTACACCAAACGATAATGTATTTTACTTGGTGAGCATTTTATCAGCTGCAGTGCCATCTAAATCCAGAGAGTTAGAACGCCTTTTGGCCATGAACAAAAGAGTTTTGGACTTCTGCCTTCATGGAAATCTCGGTGTGAAAGAGTATCTTCCCCACTATACTACGCGTGACGAATGGAAAGCTCATTACGGGAGTCGATGGACAAATTTTGTCAAAAATAAAAGAATGTATGACCCTCTAGCAATCTTAGCCCCTGGGCAGCTAATTTTTCCAAATGGAACTGTGTAATTATCGCAAGTGATAGGAACAAACTTTAATAGAGCGTATACAAGATGGTGAAGATTTTGGAGAATAGAGATTTTCATTTTCAAACTTCCAGTTTTCTTTTACATTTTCAGGTTCTAATTATCTCAACAATGGAAAAGAATTCCATGAAAATTATGTCCTCTTTTCCAACACAGTTTTGTATTGAATTCCGTAATTTTTAATGTAAAGATAAATCTTTGATACAACAAACAACACTATATACCAATAGATGACTAAAATACTAAAGCACATTAATGATTAACCCTGAAACATTTTCCCTAAACAACATTATCAGGGTCATATAAAACTGAGCAATTTTGGCACTGATTATGGCAGGAAGTTTAGAGAATGATGCAAAAATAGTTACTACACCATACACCCGTCTCGTGCAAAAGGGTATGACCAGTATACATATAAGAAATAAGCTAGAATTTCCATCATATGTTCCTCAAAAAAGTTCTGGCAATCTAGCTAAAATCTCTTTACTTGACCATACATTTTTTTTAATTTTAAAAATTTCACAGAATTATAAACCAGATCTTAAAACCTTGCCCTACGAATCTTGTGCTTTGTAGCTTAAGAAAAATTCATAAAATGCCAAATACATTTCAAATCGACAACTCTACTCATAATGTTAACAACAAAATTGACATACTTATATCATTCACAAAACCTCAAGAGAAAGGTACTATTTGGAAAACGATATCAGTGAAATAAAAGAAATTCTTAAGAAAATATGCAAAGATTTTGTGCATATCGTCTACCAATCACTCTCAATGCTTTAAGGATTTGCTACGAGGAAACAAACTACTAAAAACCAATAACACGTTCTTCAGTATTTGTATGAATGCATTATTGTATTAGAGTTATTAGGTAAAGTTCTCGAGGCTGCAAATTGCAGTGAAGTGAACTTAATCCATTACATTTCCGTACTTGAAACAATGACAAAATTGTCTAAAAAGTGCTTTAGGGAGTGCTGAGGTATATTATGTCACATCTAACTCATAGTCTGTCGAATTTGAACTTGCGGGTGCCGAGTCACTATTTATCGGAAGTTTTTGAGACCTTGGCTTTATGGTACTTGGCTTATCTGAAGTAGCTTTTTTTTTTGCACAGGGACAACTCAAAATGTAATACATAGAGATATCAATATGCACATACTATAACTCATACAAATGTGTATAATAACTAATAAGGGGCGACCGGTGACAAGCATGCAAAATTATGTAAGTGTGCTCATACGGTTGCATCTAATAGGTAAAAAAAAGTAGTAATTTTTTTTTAATTAGGGTGAATAGCAAACTTTTAAGTTTTTTTTTTTTTTAATCCTAAATTTTTAACTATTATTATAAGTGCATTTGGTAAAATATTAAATAACTTACCCACTTAAGTATTATTATAAGAGCATTTATACTACTCAGAAAGAATAGCAGGGTCATTTTGGGCATAAGTGGGATGTGTTTGTGACCATTTGATTTTATTTCCTAAAACAAAATCAACATTCTCAAAAATAAAACTCACCCATATTTTCGTATTTCCTTTGAAATTCGAGAGCTTTTCTTTATAAATAATACCCTATAAACACATTAAATTTACATATTATGTAACAAATATGACAACACATGTGCATATTATTTAGCAATAGTAGCATGATCAATATTCCTAACTTTTTTCATGGCAACATATGCATATTGTGAAAGTATTCATAACATTGAATTTGTATCCCAAGATTATGGAAATATGATACATAACGTACCATCAAAAGTAATATACCCCTCGTCGGTTTACGATATTTCTTCTTTAGTCCAACAAGTTATTCATGTCTTTTATAATCGGGACTCTTGAACGCTTTGTTATGTTCACGAGGAAAAAAATATTTCAATAAACATTTAACACTTCCTTGCAAATTTCTATGATTCTGAAATCATAAAACTCATGATTTTTATAAACATAATCGAATCAAGCAGGATTACAAACTACAATTCCCTCGCACCATATTTTAAAATTAAATTTTGACAGTTATTATTCATGAAATATCTATAATTATTCCATATTCATTAAATCCCCCTCAGCTAAATGAATCATTTACATACTACAAAAGTTGCAATCAAATACATAAAAAGAAATAAAGCCAAGTACTAAAATGCTATATTGTTCATTTCCTAAAAGGCTAAAACAGAATTAACACCACCAGAACATGAGACGTATCTAGACTACAATGGAAAAATAATAATCAAAGCTTTCTGTATATATAAACACTCCATCACTTAATCTGCAACACAAAAATCACAAAACATGTTGTTAGCAATAACCATATTCCTAATCTTTGCCACAACAACATATGCATTAAATGAAAGCACGCACCATATCGAATTTGCTTCCCAAGATTTTGGGGGTATAATACACAATAAACCGATAGAAGTAATATATCCTTCCTCGGTCACCGATATAGTCTTTGTTGTGAAGAGTTCTTATGAAAAAGGTCTTACTAGTGGTAAACCAAGAAAAGTTGCCGCTAGGGGTAACGGTTATTCGACCCAAGGACAAGCCCAAACAAACGAAGGGGTCGTTATAAACATGCCATCTCTTCCTGGTCCCACTATGTTTTTTTACCCAAACGCGACTCCGCCGTATGTTGATGTGGCGGCAGGAGAGTTGTGGATAAATGTGTTGAAAGAGAGTGTTCAATACGGACTTACGCCTGAATCTTGGACAGATTATTTGTATCTAACTGTGGGGGGTACTTTATCGACTGCTGGTATTGGCGGACAAACGTTTAAGAATGGACCTCAGATGGATACCGTCCTAGAACTCGAAATCGTAACAGGTCACTTATAAGTTCTAGAAGTTTTTTTTTTTTTTTTGTTATGATAATATTAAATAATGACAAAACAATTATCTTTCTAATTAAGTTTTTGCCATCTTCACCCTTGAAGATTCTGATAATCAGTGAACACCCCTGAGGTTTCAACCGTTACACTTTAGTCGTCACAATGTTTGCAATGTGCAGTATGAAGTATGAAGTACATACACCAAGTGTTTTCTGCAAAACAAATATTTGGAGTTGAAAGTTAAACCCTAGGACATTTATCATATTCAAAGATGGATGTTCTTTAATTTCGAATAAAGTTTTTGAGTTATAATAGAGAACCGCTAACTGTCTACTTAACTAAGATTTAAGTTTTCTATGCCTAACACCAACCCTGACCATAATTCTTGAAGGAATAAAGCAGCTAACAAAGCTTCCAAACATAATTTAACTTTCAGTGAAGATGGAAAGAGATGTTCTACTTTTGAATTTGGAACAAGGTCTAAAATCATTATTAATAAATTCTAACATAAGCTTATTGATCTGCAGGAAAAGGAGAGCTAAAAATTGTATCAGGTGTACTAGAAACGGATCTATTACATGCTGTTCTTGGAGGTTTAGGACAGTTTGTGTTAGAGATTTAGGGTATGATAATCCTGGATAACTTCGAAGAATCGTGTTCGTACACTTTCCGAACAAAGTATTTCGACCCTATTATTGCCTGGGTTCACGAAATCTTTGTGGGGATAATTCTTGAAGAACAATCTGTTTCTGGCAAGGAGAATAGATTAGGAATGTAGAGAGAATTTTCTTATATGTTTCTGTAACCAAAACCGAGGCCAAATGACTTCTTATATAGGAGATCAATAACCGAAACTGAAAGCAAGCAACTGTTCCGGAAAGGAAGCAACTGTTCCGAAAAGGAAGCAACTGTTGGGAAAGGGTCCAACTATTCAAAATTTTCCGGAAATGAAGCAACTGTTCCGGAAAGGAAGCAACTGTTGGGAAAGGGTCCAACTATTCAAAATTTTCCGGAAAGGAAGCAACTGTTCGGAAAAATTTTCGCTCGGGGCGCTGCCCCGCACCCCGCCCGCTGTCCTGGCAGCGGGACCCCAGCCAGGGGCTCTCGCCCCTTGGACCCCGCCAGGGGCTCTGCCCCTAGGACCCCGCCAGGGGCTCTGCCCCTTGGAACCCCGTTTCAATTATTCATATTCAATTATACGTTGGCTCGACGAGCGTGCACTCCGCACTTCCCTAACTCGTTTCCGAGTTTAACGCATTATTGCATCGGCCTATAATAAATCACATTACTACTAAAATACATTGATGATACTAAAATCACCAACAGTTTGGAATAATTACTAGAGCTAGAATAGCTCTAGCCCCAGCACCTACAAGGGTAAAACTCCGCATCTCTTAGACTCCCGCATTTATGTATATATACTGTATACAAGACCAATCTTCTAACTATGTTTCGTTATATGAATTTTGACAGGTAAAATGGATCAAAGCACTTTATTCTGATTTTGCAACCATGTCAAAGGATCAAGAAACTCTAGTAGCAATAAACTATCCATATACGTTTGACTACGTAAAAGGATCTGTCATCATAGATGGAAAAACTCAATATCAGATAGAATTAGCTAAATACTATAGCCCAAATGATGCCAATACTATTGACCAGGTGACTCTTTCTTAACTTTCAGAAATTTATTTTTTGCAGGTTCTTTAGTATCATTGCTGTCAGTGGACCTCATATAGAATCCTTCACCATACTAATATGTATTGATAAGCCTTACTTGCCGTTGTTTTTTAAGATCTCTCTACAGATTTTTAAGTATCAGTCGACTTTTTTTATATCAACCAAAATACAAAAAAAAAATATGAAAATTATGTGTGGGCTGTGCAAAACACATTACTCTTGAAGTTTTTTACATGAAGTCGTCTGCTACTTTTACATGTGAAGTCAAGTCACTTCTGAAACTTTCCTTTTTTAATTATTGCAGAAAATTACTGAGTTTTTATCTGGATTGAGTTACAATAAGCCGTCCCTCAACATCTTGGATGTTACTTACATACAATTTCTAGACCAAGGACACACCACTGAACTAGAGCTAAGGAAACAGGGGCTATGGGAGATACCTCATCCATGGCTTAGTCTCCTGGTTCCAGAATTTAGTATCGACAAATTTGTTCAGGAAGTTTTTGGGAATATCATAACAGAATCTATTAATGGTCCTATTTTCATCTATCCATTCAACAAATTAATGTAAGGCATCATTTGACACTTTTCTTACTTATAGCTTGTTAAGTTGCAGCTTGTGAGTAAAGATGTAGGCCTTTTTAAGTTGAAGAAAATGTTGACTGATTAATACTTTAGCTGCAGCTTTTAAAGAAATGTGAATATTTGAAGAGATGATAAGTTTTATTATACTTCCTTCAAATGAATACATAGACAGACTTTTTATACAGGCTAGTACAAGCTTCTACAGAATTCTATATTAAATGCTACCTAATAAACTTTAATACTAGCCAACTACTAACTAATACTACCAAAGAACTAATTAGATAATTAATCTCTTCTAACAGTAAAGTCATGTAATTCTACACTCCCCCTCAAGCTGGGTGATAAATGTTGATCATTCCCAGCTTGGAAGTTAGGTTCTCAAATATCGTTCTTGGAAGAGCCTTTGTGAGGATGTCCGCTGTTTGTTGGCAAGTTGGTGTGTATACCAACTTGATAGTTCCTTCATCAACCTTTTCTTTGATGAAATGCCTATCAATCTCGACGTGTTTCGTCCTATCATGATGGACGGGATTCTTTGCAATGCAAATAGCAGAGTGATTATCACAGAACAATGTTATAGATTTGTCAAATGGCATTTTTAATTCTCTGAGGAGTCTTTTCAGCCACATTCCCTCACAAATGGCATGAGCCATTGCCCGGAACTCAGCTTCAGCACTACTTCTGGCAACTACCGACTGCTTTTTACTCCTCCAAGTAACCAAATTACCCCATACATAAGTACAGTAGCCAGAAGTCGATCTCCGATCTGTCAATGAACCTGCCCAATCTGCATCACAAAATATTTCAACGCTTCTGTTGCTTCCCTTTTTAAAGTAGAGTCCGTTTCCTGGAGTCATTTTTAGGTATCGCAAGATACGATAAACTGCATCGAGATGTTCCTCAGTTGGATTATTCATGAACTGGCTCACTACACTTACAGAGAAACCAATTTCTGGTCTCGTGTGAGATAGATATATAAGTTTTCCGACCAGGCGTTGATACATTCCTTTGTCAACCGGAGCACAATCCTTTCTCATCCCTACTTTGTATGTCGGGTCCATAGGTGTATCCGCAGGTCTGCAGCCAAGCATACCTGTTTTCTTTAAAAGGTCCAGAGTGTATTTTCTTTGAGAAACGGATATGCCTTTATATGTTCGAGCAACTTCCATGCCAAGAAAATATTTGAGAGCTCCTAGGTCTTTAATTTCAAATTCTTTTGCAAGAATCAACTTCAGCTGAGCTATTTCTTTGTGATCATCACCGGTGAGAATCATGTCATCGACGTACACTAATAGGATAGTGAGTTTTCCATCTAATGCATGCTTGAAGAAGAGAGTATGATCAGATTGTCCCTGGGCAAACCCATATTTCTTCATGACCTTTGTGAATCTGTCAAACCAAGCCCTCAGAGATTGTTTAAGACCATATAAAGACTTTTTTAGTTTGCACACCTTGTTAGCGTTCTTCTTATTTTCAAAGCCAGGAGGAATCTCCATGAACACTTCTTCTTCAAGTTCACCATTCAAAAATGCGTTCTTGACGTCTAATTGATGAAGAGGCCAATCAAAATTGGCCGCTAATGACAAGAGAACTCTAACAGTATTTAGTTTTGCTACCGGTGCAAAAGTTTCCTCATAATCTATTCCGTAAGTCTGAGTGAAACCTTTTGCAACCAGTCTTGCCTTGTAACGCTCTATGTTTCCATCTTCCTTATATTTTATAGTAAAAATCCATTTGCAGCCTACTGGACATTTTCCTTGCGGTAGCTCGGAGAGAACCCACGTGTCATTCTTTTCTAGTGCCTGGATTTCATCAAGAACTGCAACCCTCCATTCAGATCTTTTAAGTGCTTCGTAAATAGTTTTAGGAACATCTGTGTGTGATAATTTTGTAATAAAAGCACGATAACCTGGAGACAAGTTGTCATATGCCACATAATTTGAAATAGGATATTGGGTACAAGACCTAACTCCTTTTCTTTTAGCTATAGGAATGTCTAAATTATTATCAACTGAAGGAATAATAGAAGTTTCGGTCTCGAAATTACCTTTAACGGCAGGATTTGTACTCTGATTGGACTCATGGCATTGCTGAGGAGAAATTTGATGCTCTATCTCTTGATGAGGTTTTGGCCTTCTGGTATACGTTAACGAATATCGTTCATTTTCATTTGTTGGAGACTCGAGATTCTGGGATGAAGTTGTGCAAGCATTGTCACCGATGTCGAGAGAAAGCCAAAACTGGTATTCCTCTTGAGTGAGTCTGTTCTCCCCCTGAATACTAGTTTTATTGTAGAATGATTGGTTCTCCAAAAATGTTACATCCATAGTGTTGTAAAACTTTTTGGTGTCAGGAGAATAACATTTATAGCCCTTTTGGTTTGGAGAATATCCTAAAAATATGCATTTGATTGCTTTTGGGTCAAGTTTACTTCGGAATTGTGGGGATACATGAACAAATGTTGAGCAACCAAATATTTTAGGAGGAAGCGTAGATAGAAGTCGAGTGTTTGGATATGTTTTGGTGAGGACTTGGATCGGAGATTGAAAGTTGAGGACTCGAGAAGGCATACGGTTTATTAGGTAAGTAGTAGTAAGGACAGAATCTCCCCAGAACTGTTTCGGAACATTTGTGGTAAACATGAGAGCTCGAGCAACTTCAAGAAGATGCCTATTTTTCCGCTCCGCTAGTCCATTTTGTTGAGGTGTGTCAACGCATGAACTTTGATGTATTATTCCTCTTTCGGAAAGATATTCATTAAGAGCCGAATGAAAATACTCCCTGCCATTATCTGTCCTCAAAATTTGAATTTGAGCCTGAAATTGGTTTTAGATCATTGAGTGAAATTTTTCGAAGATAAGTCGTGCCTCAGATTTTTCTTTCATGAGAAATACCCATGTAATCCTAGTGTGATCGTCGATAAAGGTTATAAACCAACGAGCTCCAGTGATACTTTTAATTCATGTAGGACCCCAAATATCACTATGAATAATTGAGAATGGATGAGATTTTTTATATTCAATTGAAGGGTACACACTTCTTGTATGTTTGGCTAATTGACAAATTTCACACTCAAACAGACTTGGTTTTTTATTGATAAATAACGAAGGATAAATTCTTGCAAGGTACATGAAATTTGGGTGACCAAGCTTAAAATGCAACAACATAATGTCTGAGTCTTTATCGGAATTATAATAACAAGATAGAAGATCTCCACTCGATTGACTCACTAATGCTGGACAAGAGACGCCATGATTTTTTTTCAGATTTCGTTCCGTATGAATCATTGACCTTCAAAAGATAGAGTCCCGCAAATTCCTCAGCACTGCCAATCGTCTTCCCCGAGTCCAAATCCTGAAATTGACAATATGACGAGAAGAAATTAGCACTACAGTTGTGTTCTTTTGTAAGTTTACTAACCGACAACAAGTTGCATGTTAGATTCGGAACTAATAGGACAGATTTAAAAGTCAGATTCGGAGCAATTACAACTGAACCAATTCCGGTAATGGTGGATAATGTTCCATCTGCAATTCTAACTTTTAATTTTTCTGAGCACGACAAGTAAGAGAGAAATAAAGAAGCATCACCGGTCATATGATCAGAAGCACCTGAGTCAACAATCCATTGGCTACTTTTCTCATTTTTACCACTAAGTGCACTCACGCATGTAGCTTTTTGAGCCACTGGACCAGAACTGATGGTAGAGTTTTGAGAGTTTGTTTGTACTTCAGTCAACAATTTTTGGAGTAGATCGATTTGTTCCTTGCTAAATGAAGCAACTTCGGGGGCTGATTTTTCCCCGGAAGTGATAGCAAGGCCACGACTTTCTCGATCAGATCGATCATTTGCCGTCCGGAAAGATTTCCAATCCAATGGTTTGCCGTGTATTTTCCAACACGACTCTTTCGTGTGACCAGGTCGTCGACAATGATCACACCAAGGTCTGCCTTTACGAGCTCGATTATCATTCGTGTGAGGCAGGCTTCCACTGGCAGTAAGGGCAGAGCTTTCTGTTGTGGTGGCGATGTCTTATCCTCCCATCATGATCTTCCTTCGACTCTCTTCTCTTCGAACTTCAGCAAATGATTCTCGCAGGGACGGTAATGGTTTGGTTCCTAGTATTCTTCCTCTAACGTCATCCAGATCTTTATTAAGACCTAAGAGGAATTTAAAGATTCTGTCTTTCTCTACGATTCTTCGATATCTTGTTCCATCTTCGGGGCAATCCCATTTCAGCTCCTCAAAAATATCAAGTTGTAGCCAATAACGATTGAGAGTGTTGTAGTATTGCACCATTGTTAGTTCACCTTGTCGCAAATCGTGAAAAAGTGATTTTATTCCAAAAAGCTCAGATGTATTCTCACTATCTGAGTAGGTTTCTCTAACGCCTTCCCATATTTCTTTTGCACTCGACAGAAACATAAAATTCTGACCAATTTCGTTTTCCATCGTGCTAATCAACCAAGACATGACCATATGATTCTCTGACTTCCATTTTCGGAATTTGGGATCTTCTCTTGATGGTGGTGCTGCAGTTCCGGTGAGATAATCGTCCTTTCCTTTACCACTGATGAACATCATCATTGATTGCGACCATTGGAGATAATTCAGACCATTTAGTTTATGACCAGTAATCGGTATAACCAGGCTCTCTGAATTTCCATGAGAGTTCGAGATGACGTCCTCAGTTGAGGTCACGTCAGAGGTGATGGATCTCTCACTTGTCATGCCGGGTTTTACCATTTTATTAGAATTTCAGAGATCGCTCTGATACCATGTGAATATTTGAAGAGATGATAAGTTTTATTATACTTCCTTCAAATGAATACATAGACAGCCTTTTTATACAGGCTAGTACAAGCTTCTACAGAATTCTATATTAAATGCTACCTAATAAACTTTAATACTAGCCAACTACTAACTAATACTACCAGAACTAATTAGATAATTAATCTCTTCTAACAGTAAAGTCATGTAATTCTACAAGAAACAAGTGGAATTTTTGCAGTTTTTAAGAAAAAACTAGTTTCATCAGACTCGGGCATAAAGCTTATAACATTTTCAAGACAAACAAATAGACAAAAGTTCAAAATTTAGATGATCAACTAATTGTAGTCCAGCTTTTAACAAATTTATGATCAAGGACTTAAGAGACTATTTCGTTGCATCTTGTCAGCAAATAATTTGGCTGTCTTGAATTTGTTAGCTAATTAAGGACTTGTTTTGTTGCAGCTTCTAAGCAAACAAGGATCTATCGAGTAACTGAAAAAAAGTATAAACTAACTCCACTTAGCTTAAAGCTTATAGCCTTTTGAGCCTTTGAGCCAAAGCCTTCAGAAAATAATTAGGCAGTTTAGCCGGCAAACAAATTTAGTCCAGTTTTAAGTAAAAGACGGAGCTTATACGCTGAAACCAAACAAGGCCTAACAGCTGAAACCTTATAATGACTACTTTTCATTTCGTGAAGAAACTTTGACTTTTTTCGCTTCTTTCTTTCTACGACCTTTTGCAACTGCAGGTGGAAGCAAGAGACATTAATGGCTATACCAAACGATAATGTAGTTTACATGGTGAGCATTTTATCAGCTACAGTGCCATCTAAATCCGGAGAACTAGAACGCCTTTTAGCTATGAACGAAAGAATTATGCACTTTTGCCGTCATGCAAATCTCGGGGTGAAACAGTATCTTCCCCACTATACTACTCGTAAGGAATGGAAAGCTCATTACGGGTGGAGAGGATGGAGAAAAATTGTCAAACTTAAAAGAATATATGACCCTCTAGCAATTTTAGCCCCTGGCCAGCTAATTTTTCCAAATGGAACTGCGTGAGTATCCGAAATGATAGGAACAGACTTTAATGCAGCATATATAAGCTGGTGGAGAATTTGGAGAATGTAGATTTTCTTTTATAAATTTCCAGTTTTCTTTTACATCTTTCGATTTTTCTAATTTTCTCAACAATGGAAAAGAACTCCATGAGCATTATGTCTTCTTTTCCAACACAGTTTTGTATTGTAGTCCGTAATTTTTTCTGTAAAGAGAAATCTTTGATACAACAAACAACACTATACACCAATAGATGACTAAAATACCAAAGCAGACCCTGAAACATTTTCCATAAACAGCGTTATCTTGGAAAATATTTGCTTTTTTTTGGCACTGATCAAGAGATAAGCAGAGAATATTCGCTTTCGTTCTCGATAACCATACGGTCTCTGTAGTAGTTAACACCCATATACTCCGTAGTAGAGCAGAAGCACCCCTTAGTTGATAATGTTGTATTTGATTTAGTGGTTTTATTCTCTCTAAAAAAGATCTTTAGGCCTAAATACACGATCTTTAGGCCATGAACGGCTAAGAATGTGTTCTTAACTCGTACGTTCTTTCGTCAACATAAACTTGGCCTGTTCGCAGAAATCCAGCACATTTTTGTTTTTGATTGAGGACATTGTTAAGTCTCACAGAGTACAAAAACTTTTGCTTATCATACACTCACGCACACATTCCATGGCAGGAAGTTTAGAGAACGATGCAAAAATAGCAAATACACTACACTAATCTGTACATAAGGGTATGGTCAGTATACATATTAGAAATAATCAAGAACTTATGCTAGTCAAAAAGACCGAAACATGCCATATGCTCCTCAAACAAGTTCTGTCATCCCAGCTTCGAAAAATCTCTTTATTTGACCATAAATTTTTTCCAAGTTTAAATATTTCACCCGAATTGTAAACCAGATTTCAAAACCTTGCCCTACCAATCTTGCGTTTTAGCTTACGAAAAATTCATAAAATGACAACTACATTTCAAATGTACAACTCTATTCATGATGTTAACAACAAAATTGACGTACTTAGATCTATCACAACGTAACTTCAAGAGGAAAAGTACTCTTTGGGAGACATACAGGGAAACAAATGACACATTCTTGAGTATTTGTATTGTATGAATGCATTATTATATCAAAGTTATAAGGTAAGGTTCTTGAGGCTGTAAATTGCAGTGAAGTGAACCCAATCCATTACATTTCCGTACTTGAAACAACGAAAACAAACTGCATCTAAGAAATAAGACACTAAAAACAGGATAGAAGGCGGTGCGAGGGGAAATTGTTGAAGAAAGAGAAAGCTGAAACAAGAAATACACAAACAGAGACTTAAAAGTTTAAGATGATAAAACTCAGAAAACACAACAGCCCCGCCTTTAGCCTTTTTCGTCTATTTATACGACTTATGCAATGAGGAAGGGCAACACAGTCAACATGAAAACTTCATACGAGAAAGTGGCTGATCCCGAGTACATGGTGTCCTTCTCCTTGAACTTCTCAGTAAGACCCTATATATTACATACAATTATAACAATGTAAAGCAGGTTAATCACGTTATCTACTAAACAAATAACAAAGATAAAGTACAGTTTGCAGCTCTAAACTTTATACCAGTGTTTTAAAACATGTTACCGCAACTTCAAGCACTCTTGCAAGAGGTTTTAAAATTATGTCTTGGCTTTTAACGTTTCTCAAGAAATCAGGGCAACGTTCTAATAAAGGTAATACAAATTGAGAGCTAAAGCACTTTGCTTAGGAGCTTTAAGTGGAAAGTGATTTTTTAAATAAAAAAAACAAAAATACCTTGACAGTGAGGCAACACTCGATGAAATTGTCGTACTCGATGGCCCTATCTTTTCCACCTTTCTTATCAAATTTGGAGACCAATAATTCCAATACAACCGGTGAAACTGCATATCCCAAGCTCTGCAGTGCCTCACTTAGTTCTCTAGCATCAATTTTGCCACTTCTGTCCCTATCAAACCTCTCAAATATTCCCTGCAATTTCAGAGAATAAGTGATTTAGCAAATTACACAATTGTAACATCAATTGGAAGTTACATTAATCTTGATAGAAGAAAAAGAAATTACCCTCCAGTTTTGAAGACTGTAGAACACAGATGCAAACTCTTTAGGTCCTGTACCACGTTCAAAACAAAGGAAAATGCATTATTCCCTATAATCATATGTTATATAATGCAAATAACACAAAGGGCACTATAGTGGCTTGTTTGGTTGTAACTTTTACGCAGAATTATTTGACTCTGAGGGGAAAAGCTAGAATTATTCTGTTTGAAAGTTTTAGTCTTTTCAAGCTAAAAGTAAAACCAAGAAGCCCATCTTTTAAACTGACCAAATGAGTCTTTATTACACACTAGCTTGATTAAGTTATGCTCTGGAGTGAAATAAATAAAACCAAATCAACATGTTCAATTCATATATTTTGTAGATCATGCAAGTAGTTTATGATACCAAAATCATTAAGTCTGATACTAAATATTTGACTTTTGCAAACAATTATTAGCCAGAAGAGACAAATGAGGCACCCACTTTAGAAAAATTATGCAAAATCCAACTGAAACACTTCAACTTTTCTAGAATTGTGGAATAGTCTTCTTGCCACTCTGTGTGCTTGTCACTTTTTCATACCACGTTTCTTTTATAAGCTAGACGCAACCTTGAGTAGTTAATAGTTTGACAACAATTGAGTGATTATTTTATACTCCAAATACAAACAGAGTAAGTAAAACTAACAGTCCAAATTATCAACCCATTAAAATCGATTAGAATCAAATCAGAAAATTGGATAATCTTGAGAGAATAGAACAAATCAGGCATAAATGCGGCCAGATATAAAAAGACAAAAATCTACATCAATGAAATTGTGTACTTCTTCTAACTTATGGTTTCCTACTTGCTCCACAATAGAGTGAAAATCAAAATGATTTCAAGCAAAAATATACACAATTTACTACAGACATAAAATCTTCATGATAACTTGCTTCATACATATATCAATATAGTTATCAGAACTTACGTGTTACCAGTGATCGATCACAACGTAAATGCTAGTTTCTCTAAACAGAGACAAGTACATTATGAAGAGCAGAAAATGAGAAATGTGACATGAAAAGTTTTCACCAATGTCAATTGTCAAAGAATATATTACTAACAAACAGACAACTCCTAGGGATGCCAAATGTTGGAGCTTAATTGTGATAATTAGGCCTTCAATTTCACAAAGGATTCTTACGAGCCATGATTGCTTAAATAATGAACACGAATCGAGTCTAAAAGTAGCGAGCTTTTTTCTGAACAGTTTGGTTCATCATAGCCCTGTAAAACCGCTAACTAAGACCTAAATCATAATATAAGAGAAGTCATGGTAAGCCATCACAAACACATCGATTCCATAAGGTGAGACTCGGACTCGGTTCAATGATAAATAATCAAACTTACTTATTCTTATAACAAACCAAACAGAATAAATAAACAAAATTTACACATTGATCATATCATATATAGCTAATACAGGTACATAATTTAGTATAGATCAAAACAAGAGCAGATAAAAGCAAACAGCACCCGGTTCATTTATAAAAAGATAAAGACATAATCTGTCAAAATGTTTGATTCATTTGCAATCCTACCAATAAGAACATTTGATAGCTTACCATGTATTTACCAAACGTATATTGAATAATAAGAACAAGATAATACACATGAATTCAGTCCCCTCATTCAGACTCACAACTAAGAAATTTCTTCTATACTAGTTTTTTTAGAATCAAATGTATCTATATAATGGCCCATAGAGACTAATAACAGTCATCTCATACTTAATTTCCTGATCAGATATCACAATCGAGTATCTAAGTATGTAACTATATAACTATGACAATAAATTTAGTACAGATCAAGTAAATGTAGAGTACTAACCGATCTTCCTGGCGTTAGTATTGGTGAAGAGATACATAAGCAGATGAACAGTCCTGATACTGAAACTCTGGTTATACCCAGACAAAGCCCTTTGCAGCTCCTTATCGTCAATAAAACCGCTCCCATCCTGATCCGCAGCCTGAAACCCTGCCACCACGTTGGGATCCGTGCCAGGAGGAAAAGCAGACGGCATCAGACTCGCAAATGGCGAACCATAAGCACCTGGAGCTGTACATCGTTTTGTCGAAAGTTAGATCAAAGTTTATACACTAATAAATCGTCGGATATTGATTTTGTAAACCAACAAAAACAGATCCAGTAAACTTAAATGGGAGGCGTACGTTGATATTATATATGATGTTTTTTCACACCGTATCAGAGGCTCAAATGTAACAGTTTGATCAAAATACACAGAATATTAATATTTTTTCCCGAAACAGGGGCTGCAACACCAGACTGTCTCTACCAACTACCATTTAGTTCCGTTCCGTTCCAAAATTTAGCTATTACTAAACAAACATCACGTTTCTCCTCGGTTTTCTACATCAATCGCACCAAATTAAATAAGAAATATTAATTATAGGTGAGGGTAATAAAAACAGATGTTTGAATGCACAATTCTATCATGTCTTTTATTCTACAGTAATTTGTAAAGAAATGTTGATTGGGAAGTAAATCTCACTTTATAGTATAAAAAAAAAAAAAACTTTTGTTTTTGTTTTTAAAATTTGTTCATATCAACGTAGAACAATTGATAAACACAAAAAACTCACACTCCCTCCGTTCCCAATTAATTGTCCATTACGAAACTACGTGCAATTTTGAACAGTCAATAACTTGTATCAAATTTGTCGGAATGAAAATTTTCAAAAGTTAATCATACAGTTCAAACATTAAATTATACAGTATAATTTAGTTTTGAAATTTTTCATTTCGACAAATTTGATACAAGTTATAAGTCGGTTATACAGTATAATTTAGTTTTGAAATTTTTCATTTCGACAAATTTGATACAAGTTATAAGCCGATCAAAATTGCACGTAATTTCGTAGGCGACAATTAATTGGGAACGGAGGGAGTATCTAAATTGTCGAAATAAATTATTATTTTTATATAAATTTAATCCTACAAAAATTAGAAGTTGAAAAGAAAAACTAAAATCATTTTAATAATACAGGTGCGAGTTTTTAACGATTAAAGTTGGACGTAGATTCGTACAAACCAAACAATTCAATACGAAAACGACGGTAATTAATTAGTAAGAAATAAATATAAAAATAAGTGGGAAGAGCTGAACCAGGTTGAGCCATGGGATAACCGCCACCACCGGGGCCCACAGGATAACCCGCACCACCGAGCTTATTCTCTTTCGGTGGCTTATTCGGATCATGAACCTTTCCAGGCTTGTTTGGGTCATAACCATGGGCCCCTGGTGCCGCACCGTAGGGTTGGGCCACGGGTGCCGTACCGTAGGGTTGGGCAGCGGGTGCAGAACCGTAAGGTTGGGCAACGGGTGCAGAACCGTAGGGTTGGGGAGCGGGAGTACCGTAAGATTGTGGTGGAGCACCGTAAGGGTTGGTAGAGGGAGGTTGTCCGTAACCGTAACCGGGTTGCGAGTGTGGGTAGCCAGACATTGTTAGAGAGGGAGAGAGAGATATATGTAAATATATATAGAGAGAGAGAAAGTGTATGTATAGGTTTATTAGAGAGATTGTGTGGGAGTTGTAACGACTTTGGAGATTTATAAATGGGGATTGAGCCTCGATTTTGGTATCGCAAAATGTCGGTTTTCAAGTCAAAACAATATGTACAAATTTCAAATCGTAATTCGGATTTAGGTTTAGCTTTTTCTTCTTTAAAATAAAAAGATAAACTGTAAATACGAATTTACGATTTACCTAGAAAACATGCATTTTGCAGTTGAAAAATCCAGTATCATGGAATATGGGACGAGATTGGGGTTGGATTTTTGTGTATTTACCATGTGCGCCACTTGACTTTTTGACATTGTTCATTTATCAACTCACTTTATTTATTTATTTATTGTTGAATTAATATGATTAGGTATTTTTAGTTATTCATTACGAAAATATGTATAATTTTGATTGAACTATAACTTGCAGGGCTTGTTTCGGTCCGGTTTTTGGCAAAACCGATCAGATTTTTCAGTTTGGTCTTTTTCGGTATTCAGTCTTTTTATTTTTTGAACCGAACAGAACCGGTTTGTTTTTGGTCCGGTTTCGGTCTTTCGGGTTTTCTTCGGGGTTTTTCGATCTTTTCGGGCTTTTTTGGTTTTTTTCGGTCCGGTTTTATTCTAAACTGAACCGAAACAGTTTCGGTTGTTTGGTTTCGGTCTTTTTCGGTTCGGTTTTTTTTGGATTTTCGCCCAGCTCTAATAACCGGTATCAAAATTGTCGAAATGAAAATTTTCAAAAGTTAATCATATAGTTCAAACATTAAATTATATGAGTTAGTTTCATTTTGACAATTTTGATACATGTTATAAGCCGGTCAAAATTGCACGTAATTTCGTAAAGTACAATTAATTAGGAACGGATGAAGTAATAGTGTTATATTCATCTGAAAATATTACGTTAACACATTAAACTATGGTGTGAAATATTATGTGGACCAATTATGTATTCAATAAAAATTGGTTTTTAGAATCATAACAAAATGATTGGTCATAAGTTTGTTGGGGCAAGTTATTTATTTAATGTTAAATAAAATATATTTAAGTATTTTTAATAGTATAGTTATAGTTGGTCAAAAAAACATTATGTAAATACATTATTAGATAATGTGACAGAATTAAATGAACACAAATTTGTTCAATTTTGTTATCTCAATCATGGTACCTGGAAGCAGAGTACCTGACAGTCAGGGTTACTCTGCTTTCACAGCCATTGGATCTGTTATTAAATTTAAACTGTAGTAGATTCAATGACTGTGTAAAGCAGAGTAACCTTGACTCAAAGTCAGCTACTCTGCTTCTGTGGTACCTTTGTTATTGTTGACATAAGTACATGACTAATCATGGTCTACTTTAATGACAAATATTATCCAAATGGTGAATATGACTACTATAATTTATGGCAAACAAAAATAAAAATTATTTGTGCATGTTCATACAGCTCAAGTCAAACATGTTATGCGGAAATAATACCCAAATGATAATATTGAGTCACTATTCTAAGTTGAATTTTTAAAGTCCACTCTTTAAGCTTAAATACTTAAAATTAATTCACATTTATGTCAAGTTGGTTGATGGAAACAACTATGAAAGTGTACCTATTTATCATATATGATCCGTACTTCGTTGAATATAATTGCTAGTCTACATTTTCAATTAAAAATCTCGAAATTACTTGGTGCTGGTTAAGCCTTTTTATTAAGAAAAAAAATGTTACTGCCTCACCGTCCGATGCGAAACCAGAAACCGGAGACGAGGGTGTCAAAATATTTTTATGGGAATGTTAAATGTATAATTTTAATTACTAAGTGTAGTAATGAAATCGGATTGATAGTAAATGATTTCGATCGACTTCAATTAGTCATGAAGACTAAAACACGGTTTTTTCCATAAAAAAAATTACTATATAAAACTATATTATACATTTATACGTGTAGTAATGAAATAGGATTGATAGTAAATGATTTTGATGGAGTTGAATTAGTAATAAATTTATAATAGGGTAAATGTAAAAATTAATGAAAACCAAAACACGGTTTTTCCACACGGTTTTGTACGATCATGATATTTATTTACCACTTGTGGATAATATTTTACGCGCTTAAAATATCAATCATGCTTGTCTGTCAACTTATGCATAAGTCACAAGTCATAATAACACACGTCCATGATTAATATTCATATTCATATAGTCGACATATATATACACTCAAAAAACACCACTAGCCTATTTGTTGAAAAGTAAATATATTAAATATTATCTGCATTTTTGCAGGTTCTTGTCTCCACCTAATCTCACTGAGCTCTCAGCTATGTATGTAGTTTTGGCAAAATATGAAAGTTGATTTTTCGTTGACAACTTAGATCTCCATCCATTCTACAATTTGGAATAAAAATACATAAGTGAGTTAGTCTGAAAACGATATAAAAACTACTCTCTACCTTCCCATTTAATTGTCCATTACGAAACTACGTGCAATTTTGATCGGAGTATAACTTGAATTAAAAATGTCGAAATGATTTTTTTTATTTAAATATAATCATAAAATTTAACATTTAAACAATATGATCAATTTTTAAAAAATTTTAAGTTCTTGATCGGTTAAAATTGCACATAGTTTCGTAGTAGACAATTAACTCGTTCAATTGACAAGAAAACTGATTAAAATTAGAATTCAATCGTTCTCATTTCTAACGTACATACAGCATTAACTTGTATTTAGAATGCCATTGCAAATGGAGTATAAATGTATAATTGAATACCCCAGTTAACAAGTATTATGGCTAACCGTATCGTAAAGCACTTGGAAAATTCTTTTATGCTTATAAATACATCAACTCGATGTCTGTTGATCTTCATAGAGCCCTTGTTCTAACTCAATTGAGACGCATACTAATCAGCTTTAGGTTACTTCACACAATAAGATTACCGAGGATAAAACAACTTTCTTACCATCATGTTTTCCGTTGAACTAGAGTCCGTGTTTCAAATAATATTATTTTTGACACCACAAAAAAATAGTTGAAATTTGTCAAATGAATTAAGTAAAGTACACCCTTCGCTCAACTAATGAATGCATTAAAATACGGAAACAAACAGGCTAATACGAAATATTAATCTGCTTATGTTACCGTCGAAGTGAATAAGTGTGAACATGGTCTTTGACGGAATTCCTCAAAAATCTCAAATGATATCCAGCTTGGCTATCTGCAATAAACATGCAATGACGCCTACTGTACATTCTAATTTTTCCATGCTAACCAGAAAATCTGGCATAGGAAGCCTAAAATAAATAATGTTATACACAACACTGTAGATATATAATCATCCTCCTACCATTCTATCGAAGTTCGTGGACCTCTGGCTTGCCTCGTGACTCGGATTTCTCTTTAAAAGGAAAGAACAAATGCTATAGAACCATATCCATCGCAAGATTGTCTAAAAAACGCTTTAGGGCGTGCTGAAAAGGTATATATGTCACCTCTACCACGTAAAAGCAATCTGGTTTTGAATTTGGGTAACAGGTCACGACTCCGTAACATTCCTGGAGAAAAAAAGGCTAGTTTCCGAAACCAAAAGCCGAAATATTGTTCTCCAACATCACCCACTTGGAAAATTGTTCCCTTGTGTCATGGTGAATGCTGGTTCGATAGTTTCGTTCACACTCTTTGTCGGTCTCTTGGGTCTTTTCGATCTCTGTTGCACACTTGGTAGGGCATTATCACCCAATTCATAGTCTGTCAGATTTGAATTTGCGGGTGCTGAGTCACTATTTCTCGGAGGTTTTTTAGACCTTGGTTTTGCAGTACTTGGCTTCTCTGATGTAGCTTTTCTCTGCACAATATCAATATGCTCATATATAAGTGTGTACAAAACTAATAAGGGAGTAAGGGACGACTAGTTACAAGTATGCAAAATTGTGTAAATGGGCCGTTCGGTTGCCTCTAATAAGTAAAAAAGTAGTTTTTTTTTTTTGGTAAGGGTGAATAGTAAACTTTTAAGTAAATTTATAAGTGTATTTGGTAAAAATATTAAATAACTAACTTATTTTTTATCGGAAGTGGCGATAGTTAATAGTACTCTAGTGTATATAAGATGATAAGTATACTTTTTGAAAAAGAAATTTAATGAATAAGGATCAAGATTCTCATAAGTTCGTTTTAACTCAAAAATATGAACATGTCTATGTTTCTATCAGTAACAAACAAACATTTTACTTGAGAATAGAAATAGTATAAAAAAGTATGCATTTTGTTCTATCTGTCATTTATCCATTTTATGAAGAAAGAGCGCACCGGTGAAACACCTTAAGAGTGCCCTCTCAGAATTACAGAATTCGTATTGCCATATTACATAAGCACATATTCTTGTACACTTATCATATCACAAATAAAATGTGCGGAAAGGTGGGACTTGGGAATGACAAGACCTTAGAGAAATTCTTATCAAAGAAAAAAAGTGAGAGCATCGCACCTTCTTACTACTACTAGGAGTTGCTTCTTCCGGTTCAGCTGAGGCCTCGGGAACATTTGTTTGAGATCCTTCATTTGTGATATCTTCCAAAGATGCATCATCACCTTCAGCATCTATCCGTATACCTTTTGTTCCACTTCTTCTCTTTTGTCTATCTCTGGCCTACAATAAGAACGAATATAAAACATAAGCTTCTAGAGACAAGCAGTTCAATTGTGAATGAACATGGAATTGCTTAGTTGTAGGCTATTAAACTAAGTTTCTTGGTTTATAATATATAAGCTATAAATCATTTTGTTGAGGGTTAATTGCAGTTTATTGTTTTATAGTACATTATTGCATCATCAGATTTCGATTTTGTAAACCAACAATCAAATTAGCTATTAGTACACAAAAGTTCTGCCAAGGTTACTACACCAAACGAACCAATAAAAAAATAATTACAGGTTGCACAATGAAAACTAAATATATATAGTATTGCTTTATTTCATAGTGATGTTTTGTTTTGTTTTGTGCAAAACATTGTTTATTTCAGTTTTATTGCACAGCCTATAATTAATTTTATGTAGTGTACTAAAACGGAAGATGTTAGGTTGGGGTACTAATGGCAAATAATTTAGGTTGGTATATAAAACCGACCTACGATAATATGGGTATAAAGAACTACAAATAACCCTTCAGAGTAAACTTTGAAAAACAACTCTTATGGTATTCTAGCATGAAATGACTAAAAGTTTCAACCGGAATGAATCCAACTTCTGCACAAGCTCAATTAAGTCATCTGCTTAGCTTATAAGGTCCATACCAACAATCACCTAAGGCCGACTTGAACAGAGCAACAAGAAGTAAGAAAATAAGGGTGAGTTTAACATACCTGAATCGGGATTTCTTTTAGTTTTTGTTCGAGTTGGGGGTCATCAATAAGTAGAGAAACAACATCCTCAGGTGCCAAAAGTTCGCCTTGTACGTGCCCACCAGTCATAACAAGCTGTTGGACGGTGTTTTTCTGACTCGCTCTCTGCAAAATCTTCTCTTCAACTGTTTCTTTACATATCAATCGATAAACTGTGACCTGCATGTTATAATAAACGCACATCACGGTCATCACCTCATAATAATGCTTAGGCATACGCTGGCCAAATGATCTATAACCATTATAAGCACCTTCAATAGGGATTAATAATACTTAAGTACCCTGTCTATGAAACTATTCAGTATTCACTATCAATTTAGTGCTTGTTTGGTTGTAGCTTCTCAGCAGATAAGCTGGATTTTTTTTAGTTTGAGAAATAAATTATAGACTTAACCAGCTTCAAGAAACCAGAAGAACTCAGGTTTCTTAAACAAGACGTTACTACGAATACAAAAGATTGATGAGGTGGCAACTCACATCCTTAGTTTGACCCAACCGATGCGCTCGATCCATAGCTTGTAGATCCAAAGTTGGGTTCCAATCACTCTCATAGAAAATTACAGTATCGGCAGCTGTCAAATTAATCCCAAGGCCACCAGCTCTTGTACTCAGCAAAAATACAAATATATCACTCCTGTAAAAACAGAAATAATAGACAGTTAACTAAATTTTTGGATCTCATTATGGTGGAATAAATTTAGAATCACTAGAGGAAGAAAGGGTGAAATACAGCAGAGGTCCCATACTTTGGATCAAATTTAATCTTGAACTCCTTGATTAGAAAGTACCCCCATACTTTAAATAGAACTTCTGTTTAGTCACCATATCTCAATTCAAACACTACTAGTCCCCATTGTTAAACCAAGTTACACAAATAGTCACCACTTTTTTTAAAATTGGTTATCAAGTGCTCCTATGTATAACATTGCTGGCCCTGTTCCTATAGGAAGGAATCACCAGCTTAACTTAGTAAAATTATGGGGACCACTGGTGCAACTAATTCAAACTATGAGGACCAATGTCAAAGTTTCTCTTTAGTATGGGGACTATTCTGTAATTCACTCGAAAATGCCATTTAGGGAAATTGCAAAAACAAAATCGAGCAAAAGTACCTATGTTGGAAGTCCCTAACCATGTCACGACGATCCATTATTGTAGAGGATCCATCAAGCCTTAGATATCTATATTTTCTGTAATTCATGTAGTCCTGTATCGATTAACAGAAATATTAAATAGCGAATCAAAATATTATTCTATGTCAATAGTTCATATTACAACTTACAATATAAAGGGATAGAGAAAATATTATTACCTCGATAATATTGAGCATTTTGGTCATCTGTGCAAATAAAAGAACCCGATGGTTTCCTGCCCGTAAGCGTTTCAACATTATATCCAACGTCTGAAGCTTTCCCGAATCCTAGACAGCAAAAAAATCAGAAACCACTACCATCAGTATCTTACTCTAGTTCTGACAGCAGAAAAATTCACTATAAACATGAATACGCCGACGCACACACACACACTGCGCCCACGTGTGCGCCCACACACACACACACACAGAGAAAGAGAGAGAGAGAGAGAGAACCGTAAGCATCTTTGCTGGGTCAAAGCTTTGCATAGGCGGGCAAGAACCAAATATTTTGTATGTCAGCTGAAGAGCGGGTTGGACCACGGGCAATTCAGAGTCTATCTCTTCGATCAGAGGGTGAGGAGGACCATTGGGTTTCCTAGGCCCATTACAATCGGATGTACGTGCAAACCCAACTAACAACCTCTTGGTCCAGGGCTCATGTAGTTCTTCGACCATTTGGTAAGCAAAATTTCTATCTGAACAATGGACATTGATCTACCATGCACACAAGAAAAAATGCAGAAAATTAGAAGAGAAAAATAATTGATTAAAAGTATCATGTTAAGAATTATGTTCGATTATGATAAGAGTTATCAAGTGTTTTTTGGAGGTTTTGCTGAGACTAGCCAATTGTTTATAGTTATTAGTTTGATTTTCTCAGTTTTTTTTAAAAAAAAAATTTAGAATCTAAATTATCAAAACAAAGCATATCTCAGAGACTCACAGTAAGTACTATATTATGACTCGGCAGCTTACCAAAAAAAAAGATTCCAATCATATTGAGAGAGAAACGGACAAGCCTAGTAGAAAACACCTTCCCAGACTCAACTACACGATCGAAGACCAAGGATGAATTACAGCATAGTTCAACATACTCAGAGAGAAACTCCAATCCTGTCCCCATAGTTTCCGTTGCAATGATACTCGTCTTTATAGCTTGAATAATTTTTACCAGTGATCCACGTAGTTTCAGTTCTAAACTGGTCAGTGTAGCTTCAGTAAAATACACACGTTGTCTTTTTATAGGGTGAAAAAGCGTTATAAATGGGAATCACTAGTAACCTTTTTAAAATAGGGGGACTGTTAGTGTAACTACTAAAACTATGGGGCCCAATTCTACTTAAAGTATAAGGAACATTAAAGTTGCAATTAGAACTATGGGGATCATATGAGAATTTGATTAAACGTCTGATGACCATTGCTATACTTCACCCGAATACTAAAGATATAAAACACACATACATACACACATACACAAAGAGAGAGAGAGAGCTTACGGGGGGTGCTTGTGTTCTTGGAATGAAAGTATGTGACGAGTGGAGAAGCCTAACATTCGACATAAACCTATCGTAATGTGACATTACCAAAGCCTCAAAGGGTTCATCACCAACACCAGTTGCAAGTCTCTCTCTCAATAAACTAATCTCCGACTTCGCTGGTATAAGCAACATTCGAGTAACAGCTCTTACTTTTTCATTCTCAATTTTACTATTCTCAATATTTTCATCCTCACTTCCATCAAATGAATCAAGGGTATTATTAAGAAATTGACGATCCCATCTCATAATAGAAAACAACAGTCTCTCCATCAAAGAACCCCTAGCTAAAAACGATAATTCTGATGGAGACAAATCAATCAAATGAGTAAATCCAAATGTTGCACCCCAATTTGTGCTATTATCTACAGGAAATGTTGATTTGTAAACGTTTTCCGGAGAGAAAATGTTGAAAAGTTTCTCGAATGTTTCTCTGCTAACCCCACGCTGTGCTGGAGAGGAAATTCTACCAGAATCCCGTAAAACATCATTATAAACCAGCTTCGGCATCTGAGACATATCAAAAGGAACAAACTATTTTAGACATAAATCTAGACATGAAAAACTATATAAAAAGCATATGTTTGTAGAACTCTGATAGAAATAAGATTAAAAGAAATTGTAAAATTCCCTCTGTTCCTTTACCAACACAATTTCATTATTTTTGTATTTGAAAAAGATGGGAAAGGTAGAAAGAGCTTTTCATAAATAAAAACTTTCGAGAATCATTAAAAGTTAAAAGCAAGTCATTTTTTCATGCTCAATCATACATCTAACACAAAAAAAACAAAAGAAGAAAAGAAAATAAACTAAAAAAACACCTTATATGTTATAGGATTTTGACCACCGGAATAGCAAACATCTTCCAACTCCCCAAACGGAGCCGGCAAAAGTGAATTCGCGATTTCTCCAAAATAAAGGTAGGAACTCCCTTCATTTCTTTCAAATAATTCAGGATGGTTACAAACCTACATATATAAAAATATTAATAATTACAATTATATTAATCATTTAAAGAGTTTATTAAAATTATGAGCACACAAAACAAACTACCTTCCTTAGCTGAATGACAATATTCATTAGATTCATAATTTTTATGTCATTAATGTTCCCACGTTTGCTGTCAAAAATTTCAGAGAGAGATATCTTGTCTTTTATAGCCCGGTAAAAAGCTTTTTGCCGTGAACTTAACTTGCAATGCACCGTTATCTCAGTCTTCATGGTTAATTCGGAAACCACATCTTTCTTTACCCTCCTTAGCATAAAAGGCTTCAAGATCGCATGCTGTTAAAAAATCGACGATAAAAAGATATATCAGAAACATAATTTATATAGCACTTAGCAATTATACATTAAACTTCCATCTTAAGCTGAACTAGAAATAGTTAAGGCCCACTTTGGCATTAGTTTTCATTTTTATAGCTTCTTCAGATTTTAAGCTTCAAAAAATCAAAAGGTGTTTCATATCAAAGCTATCTTAGCTTTAAAAGACGATTAACTTTCTTAAGCTGTTGCCAAATACTCCACTGCACCTTGTTTTTAAGCAAGCTTTATTGTCAAGGCTTGATCAGATTTTTTTAATCCAAAATTGTGATATTAAACGGAACCTAATTTAAAAGCAAACGCACCAATCTGTTAAGCTGATGCTCATTCAAAGTACCCCCATGTTCAGCATGGCTCTCAATCCTTTATAAGAAGAAAACATAACAAAAAGTCAGACACCAGTTTAAGATGCCCAAAAAAAAAAGAAGGAAAAAGAATCTTGAACGAGAAATACCCTTTGGAAAACCACTCATTGAACTGCTCGTGGCTGTCGAATAAAGTAGGCATAATAAAATGAAGAAGGGCCCACAACTCAGCCATGTTATTTTGTACTGGGGTACCAGTGAGAAGCAATCGATTTCGGCAATTAAAGCTTAATAATGTCTTCCACCTTATACTGCAAAATCAGGATGAAAAGATGCTATATCAAAGCAATACAAGCTAATACTATGACTCAGAAAGGAGTAAAGCAGCACTTGTCCTGGAAAAAGTATACACCAATTACAATAATTTAGGTGGTGAGAGTTGACATGCTATCCTGAAAAAGAATGACTATATGGAGACAACATATATATTATAAAATGATAGTTTCTAGAGGGCGGGATGACAAACTTCATGTTAGAACAATCTTATAATAGACTCATCATCTTAGATGACAATTTACAGACAACGTACCTGTTCATTTACTTGATATTTTACCGTTGTTCCACAGAAGCTATTAAGCTCATCTTAAAAGTTGTACGTCGGCTTAAAACAGAGCTCTTCTGGATTTTTGTTATCCGAAGAGGTATAAGTTTTTTTTGCTTGAAAAGAGGTATAAGCTTTAAGCTGGATGAACCCAGTTCTTTTCTTGAGTTATATAAACCAGCTTATTTGCTTTTAATCAACAAAGTTTCACTATATAAAAAGAGGTCGCATATGCCATATAAAAAGAGGTTCCATATGCCAAATTCAGTATAGCAATATATAGTACCCAGGAAAATATCACCACAAACCTTGTTGAGCTTTTGATTGCTTGGGCTTCATCTAATACCATGTATTGCCATTTCACACGCCGGAAATACTTCTCATCAGAAACTAGAAGCTGATAACTAGTAATGAGAATGTGAAACCCAGCATCCCTGGCAACACAATATTTATAATGATCAATAAACCCAGCATCCAAATTTTCATTTATTTTTTCCACACGCCAAGTTAGTAAAGAGGAGAAATGCTGTATTTTCTTCGAACTTCAAACTTAACAAAGAAATGAGAAGCTTTGCTTTAATAGAAGTAAAATAATTACCTGCGATAAAGACGTTTGGGGTTAATATTTTTCCTAAGCACCGTCCTTTCTTGAAGCCCACCCCAATATGGAAGAGTTTTCAAGTCGGGGCAAAAACGTCCAATTTCATCAGCCCAGTTGTTCAAGACAGAAGCAGGTGCAACAACTAGAAACGGTCCCCATATATTCTTTTCCTATATCCAAAAAAGATTATGCTGAACATGTACAACCATGAATAATTTAAGTACTCAATTTAAAAAAATAGAGGAAGAATAATGATTCACTTACTTCAGCCAAGTGAGCTAAAAAAGACATGGCTTGAATTGTTTTCCCAAGGCCCATTTCATCAGCAAGAATGCCATTCAAACCCTAATAACACCACAGACCCAAAAAGAAAAGTTAGAAGTCGATATGGAGATATACACAGGTAGGCAAAAAGAAAGATAAATGTTACTTAAGTTTGGAAAAACTATACGACCTGCTCATAACAATTTACTAGCCACTGTAATCCCTTAAGCTGATATCCTTTTAGAGAGCCTTTAAACATCTCAGGTGTCTTCACTGATGATTTTACTGGCATAGTCGATCTGATAAAAAGATAACCAACTGTGTTAATGAAAACAATCTATGCAGCGTCATTTTAGCTATGTAGTGATTTTTATAAACATGACTATAATATTATGCAAAATTCAAGATTTACACGCCAATGCATACACTCTAATGGAAGTCTCCCACGAACGTATTAGCTACTCTTTCGAGTTTTAATACATTGGTCACTACACCAAATAAGAGGTTAACAACAGTTTTGTACACTTGACTTGTCAACAAATTTCAATATTTTAGACAAACCTAAACAATTAAGCCTTAGTACACCAGCCTAGCATTTTATTCTGATACTGAACACTACTAAAGAAAAACCCGAAGGTTGGGGAGTAAATTAAAGATAATGTGATCGTATAGTGTACTAAATAAATTAAACATGATAAGAGTATAAAAAAATTCTTTCCTATTTAGTACACTCACTGTAATAATAGTGTAATAATAGTCAAGAAATGTAAAATTGGTGTAGCAATTACCATTTCGAAATATTATGATAAGCAGTGTACAGAACTGTATTAACCCCAAGAGAAAAGAGAAAATGGGGAGTAGAGAGGGTTGGGACGTACGGATGCAACAGATCTATATTCGTAGATCCTTCAATTGATGCATCATCCTGAGGGGATTCTAAATCGGAACCTTGGCGTAACTTTGAACACTCGTCATCAAACGCATCTGTTATTTTTTTCTGCTTAATAAAAGCATCTTGAGCAGCTTTTAAAGCCTCTCTTTTAAGCTCGGCTTCTTCAGGATCTTCTTCTTCCTCCTCAGGCTTAGCTTCTGAGGAACTCAAATCCATTTCTTGATCATTTGGTTGTTCTTCATCACCTGGTAATAATTCCTTGTTTTGCATAAAGTGACTGTAGAGTTCTGTTTGGGACAACAAGAAGTTGAGCCTCTGTTGTTGCCGCTTCGCTTCACGTAGCTCTTGTTCGCGTTTCAGAGCTTCTGCAGCTTCTCTCTCTTCTCTCTTCTTCACTTCCGCCTGTAAGAAGAGGGTATTATCAGATTTAGGCTTTGTAAACCAACCTACAAAGCTAGTTATTATTACATTAAAATCTCGAAAGACTAATTGAACTTGGTGGCTCAACTATGGAATAAAAAATTATAGTTGAAGGTACTAATTATTTACAAAATCCAGATATTCTATAAACTACATTATCATATTCTTTCCGACTTTAACCAAATTTATCATGTATTTACAATTTAAGTTTCCGACCTGTGTTATTTTTCCAACATACAAAGTGGAATTAAAAAAGGTTAGGTTGACATATGAGATAGTTGTATTCCTGTTAGTTAAGATCACAACCTGGAGAAAGTGTAACAAGTTGGTATAAAAAATTGTAGGCAACCCTGATAATCTAAGGCAATTTTTTCTTATACAACAATTACTTAGGCTGTATTTCTCAACTAGTTACATTAAGCAGTAGTTCCCACTTCCCAATACCCATGTCAATGTTTTATTATCTCCAATAAAGTTTTAGCAAGAAACCTATCAAACTATAAAAAAATGTTACATAAGTAAAAAGAATTATTACCATCTCTTTATCTATTCTCTTCCAGAAAACCAACATGTCTCTAGCCAGTTTTCTCGTGCGATGCGGTGCACCTTTCATCAATTTAAGAGATCTACCGATTTTAATTTTCACCTGAAAACAACAGTAATGCTATTTCAATAACGCGATGAATTTCGAAAAGGAAATTCAAATACAAGCCTCAAAAATCTAGCTAAATTCAATAAGACTACGAAATAGATATTACCTCTCTTTGACAGATTTCCGAAAACCTCTTGGCATCACCTAGTTGTTTCCTGTGAAAGTTTACAAAAACCTTTTGGTACTTTGGTATGTCCTTTTTTACCATATTCACCCAATATTTTCCTATCTTATCCATTTCTTCCTTTTCAATCATCAAAGGGTCTTTCTCCACCTTTTGCTTCTTGGGCAAACTTCTTTCAATAATCTGCATTAAAAAAAATACGAGGACAGTAAGGCAGCTATTCAAGTACATTGAACCTACTTTAGCCAAAAAATGAAACGCTTCTTAAGGCTTGTTTGGTTGCAGTTTTTAAGATAATAAGCAAATAAGCTGGACCAGTGGTGAAGCTACGAGTCGAGAATGGGGGTGCTGAAATTCCAAAAGAAAATATTGGGGGTGCTAATCCGCTATTTTAAAATTTCATATCTAAAACATATGCGATTAGTAGGGTTTTAATAATATGGGGGTGTAGCCCCTGCATCCCCCTCCAAGCTCCTCCCCTGAGCTGGACTTCTTAGATTTTTTTTAATAAAAAAAAGCCATTAAGCTAATAGGCTGGTTTTTGCCCCAAAAAAACAGAATAGCTCAGCTTCAAAGCTGGTTAACCATGCACAGTCCAGCTTTAAAACAAAAAAGGTAAGAGCATTCACAACTGAATTTGTAAAATGAGCATCTATTTTACAGATTTAGTCCACTTTTATATATTTACAGATTTTGTAAAACACATGTCGCCACAGCAGATCATCTAAAATACAGTTTGGTTAACAATTTTTTCTCTCCAGCAGATTGTCTAAAATACAGATTTTGCAAAATAAAAACTGTAAACAAGTCCAATATTGAATTGACTTAACTGCTAAACTATTTTTGGAAAAATAAGATTGATTAAAAAACATAACTCTTTACACATGAACTTGTCTTTGCATATACACGGTATTCAACAAGCAAAGACTAAATATTACTACTAATTAACAAATAACAACTTATGATTAACAAACTATTCTCACTTATTAAACACAAAAATTATATAAACACATAACCCGCATACATTTGGATAAATATATTTAAAATAACAATTCACTTTAATACTCAATAATATGAATAAGAAAAATGAGAAATATTCAATTTCCTTGGGAATCTATGACAAAAAAAAATATAGAACTTAAATTAGCAATGATAAAAATATATATATCTTGTGGGCAAGAGAAAAAACTGTATCAGGTATCTTATAAATGCATGGAGAAAGATGAAAATAAGAAAAATGAAGAAAAACAAAAGAACACGTAGGAAAGAGAGTAAAAGTGGGAGGATGCAAGTTCTACAGTAACTTTGTCCCATAGCAACTTACTGTTCAAATTTGGGTGATATATACAAAAATTTATAAAGTAGATATACCCATACAAAAGCTGCTGTGTGGTTTTTTTTATACAAAATTACTAAATATAGCAAAAATGTGTCATATACAATGACAGCTAATAGTGCTCTAAAAAGCAGAGCTTATAAGCAGCAACAAATCAAGGACTTAGGCAAACATTTTGTGCCATTATTAGGAACAGGATGAACACTTGAGATTTGTTAGCAGCTAGCACAGAACAAACTATATTATCTGATGAAAACAGCTCCCTTCCATTCCATCAAAAGTCCAAATCATCAGACAAGATCTATATGAGTAAACGGTAACTTAGAAAAAATAGGGACTCCCATATTCCTTTCCAAACACCCCGTGAGAGGGAAATAATGGATACAGTGCAAAGACACACGTACCTTCTTGTTTCTCCCTCACAGTTGTGTGGAAAAGAGTAGTGGAGTTGTAAACTTAAATTCACACGGGAAAAAAATATATATACCTCATATGTATCTCCTTTCTCCAACACCTTCACATAGTAAACTTGCAATACACCACCATCCGACAAAATTGACCGTCGTATCCCTCCAGCTGCTCCTTCTGGAATGGAAAATAACTGTAATGCAGAATCGCTTACTTTTAAATCAAATTTTGGGGTTGAATTAGGCAGACCCTTCAATCTGGATTGAAGAGATTCGTATTGTGCCCTTGTCTCACCCATACCTTCCCTTCTTTTAGGACCAAATCTTTTATCGTTGGTCATCATTGTAGCTAATGAGCCCATGTCTAGGGTTCCCTTAAGGTAAATTTCATCGATTAATATATCGGACAAATTAGGCAAGTTCAATGTTGTGGCTAGCTTTTCATAAGGGGGAGGGATTCTATAACTGATGCCATTGCCAATATCTAAGTAAGCTGGTTCAGTCAGCAATCTGCCAAAACCAGAACTGAATTATATTAGTAAATGACTGTCAAACATTTTTATGTCTATACAAAATGAGGTGGCGACGGCAGCTCGGTGATTTTGAATGAGAGTTTTGTGATTTTGAAGAACTTCCATGATTGTTTGTTTTTGAGAGTTGATGTGATATTGACATCAAAGTTTATGTATAAACATGATTAAGTTTGCTCATCATCACTCTTTAATACAAATACAAAAGAAGGGCATCTGCTTATATCATTGTTTCATATAATCCAAAACTTTTTAGTATTAACCAAAAAGACCACAAAATAGCCTCATAAAAGACGGCCCGTCCAATCCAAGTTGGCTTTCGCCAAATACTTTCTCTGTCCTGCAAACAGATTCTTGTACTCTTTTCATCTGTCCTTTTGAGAGTGTACTTAATTTCTTAATTTGGTAGTATCCCATGGTTTGATGTGCTTTTTTACCAATGAATTTGAACTGAAATATACTTTAGTCTATATTAATGTAGGGGTAAATTTAAAGTTCCAACCGTACTTTTCATAATCTGTGTGAAAAAAAGAGTAGGGCTATCTTTAAGGAACAGAGGGAGTACTACACAACTATTTAAGAAATATATACTCATAGTAGAAGTTAAAGAGAAGAAATTAACCTATTAATTCCATACTTCGGCACAAACTCTTCTTCATGATACTTTCCCATTTTAATGGAACTACCATTGTCGCGATAAGCGGGTTTAGTATCGACTTCATATAATCTGCGATCATTTCCGAATTTTTGGCTATTGGAACCACCTTTTGGGCCCACGAATGGAGTAATTGAAGGGCTTGCAGGGGGATTATTTTTGCCCCTCCTTTTGTATTTTAACATGTGTTCTCCTAACATAGCTCTATATCTGTCCTCTGTTATATGAACACGGTTAGCATTTAATTCTTCTTCGTCACTGCTATTATTGTTAGGTCTCTTCTCCTTAGATGAGGTCACTCCCTGCATCGGCATTGTCCCATTGCTCTGGCTCGTGATCACTCCAGCTGTTTGATGTAAAAAGCAACAAATTCACACAAGGCAAAACTTAACGCGCTACTTTTTCGCTATCGAACTTAGCAATTAATACCAAAAACCAAACATGTATTTTAGCGTTGTGAACTGAATTGTGATACTATTTTTGCAAATATGCAATGATTCTAAGATGAACCATACGAAATAATATGCAAATGACTCGAGTATCATACAACTAAATAGTAATCAATTAATAATGAGGAATCTGATGAAGCTATTATAAAAATATAAAAAGTGTGTACCTAGGCTACCTCTGCTCTCATCCTGACTACTACTCCCATTATCAAAATCATCAGCTTGTCGCGGTAGTTGGAAGTTCATCAAAGGCTACATCAAACACAAAAAACATTCGGGGTTCACAACTATGCATACAATGATTCAAAACTATAGGCAAGAGGCCCAAACCCTTTACAGAAAAGAAAAAACACATAGTTAAAAAAAGATTATTATTGAAGCGCGTTAGATAGTGAAGGATATACTAAAAGTACAAATTTAAACAAGAACTGAAAACAGACAAAACGCAGGGCTGAATAAGCTTTTTCCAAAGCGTACAATAACCGCTAACTCCTAAATTCACTTCACATTCAGGTAAAGACATCAACTAGAATACACAAATTTACCTGCACAAAACCCAATTGGAAATAGCAAAAAACCATACAATTTAAAGTCCTGATTTCACACCAGGGCCAGGTAACACAGTTCAATTTAACAAAATAAAACTAAAAAAATAGAAGTAGATTCAAACCCAGTAGAGAAAGAGCAAAAAAAAAAAAAAAATGTCAATACTGAAGAATTCAGAAGAAAAAAACAGAGATTTAGGGTCCGTTTGGCAACATATTTTTTGGTCCAAAATCAGATTTTTAAAATCTGTTTTAAGAATCCATTGAAAACTCAAATTTGGATTGTTTCGTTTTTTTAGCCTAAAAATCTGATTTTCAGAAGCTAAATAATCCAACTGTCCAAACAGCCACAGATTTTTAAAATCTCTTTTAAAAAAAAGTGGATTTCTTAGCTTTTTTAACCTAAAAATCTGATTCTCAGAAGCTAAATAATCCAACTGTCCAAACAGGCACAGATTTTTAAAATAAAAAAATCCACTAAAACCCAAGTCGAAGAAACCTCGACAAAACACTACCGTAAACCCGATCTACTAAATTTAAGGGCGTGCCACCCACTAAAAACCCCAACACCTATTAATAAACCCAAAAATAACTACCGTAAAATTAATTCAAACTACAAATTAAAAAACCTAATTGGTGGTTGACACACCCACTAAAATAGTGCACCGGGTTCATATAATTGTTTTCCGAGAGATAGAGATACAAAAAAAAAATACAAAAAAAAAAAGAAAAGTACGTCGAGATTGAAGAGATTAGAGAAGGACAGAGGGGTTTGATTGTTATTATTAATATTGGGATCCATAATTAGTCTCGCCAGAGCTGCATTGGTGGTTATATTAATAATATATTATATAATCGAGAGATATATATATATATATGTAATTGGGGGATTTATAACCCTAGATAATAAATAAGAGAAAAATAGAAAAAGAGAGTTTTTGAGATATAGAGAGAGAAACAAGGTTGCCATTGGGGCGCGTGATTTAATTACTCGCCGTTGCTATTCTATTTCTCTCCCTCTCTCTATTACTACTTATCGGATCGGTATCGCCTTTTTTTTTTTTATCGCTCCTTTCCGCTTGATTTTTCGACCTTCACGTCAAAACCGTAAAATCTAAATTACAAACTGTAGTTCTGATTTATGGTTTACCTTTTTTATTTTATTTTTCACAAAAAAAAAAAGGTAAACAGTCATTATAAATTACGGTTTGTATTTTGTAATTACGGTTTTAGCGTGAAAAAGATTTTTTTTAGTCGAAAAATACAGTCTCTTTCAGAAATAAAGCAGTAGCAAAAAAGTTTGGTTTCCAAAGTATATACAACTGTTTGGTAAAAACTTAAAAAAAATTGACTTTAAACATATTTATTTTTAACATTAACTAATATACTTTTGTTTTTTCAATCAAAATAACTTATAATACATTTTTTTGATAAATTTTTAAAATATCATATTTAAACGAGAAGGTAACACGTCAACCATACGAATAAATTTTTAGTTGAGATAAGATCAATAATCATTTAGATTCTTAAAATGGTGGGGAGAAATCTACCAAAATCTTCAAAATGGTTGACTTTTTTGCTTTTATCTTTTCTAGTTATATTACTTCAAAATCTAGATTTTCAAAAGCTAAAAAAAACAATGATACCAAACGCATGTGACTTTTTAAAATTAAAAAACTAAAAAAGCTATAAAAAAAAGTTGATGTAACATGCAATCTTATTTTTTTTATTTTTTTTCAAATTATATAACTAGTACTCCTCTTTTAATAATTTATACTTAAAAAACATTTGGTTAAGTATTAGGCAATGCAATCCAAAAGAAAACTCATTCAATGACGAGTTTTTGTTATCGGATTTGTCGAAAGTCGACCCTAACCAACTGGTTTTGCAAGAGACCAGGACCCGCCTCCTTAAGATTTCAAACGAGCGTAAGTGAACTGCCTGAACTAGTTTTAGAAACCAATTCAATTCAAGTGTAATATGTCAAAAAGATCTAACAATGTTCAAGACAAACACGAAATTATAGATTTAAAACATAAGTTCAACGTGATACATGCTCAACCAATAAAACATAATTTTTACTTGAGATTACATGTATGTAAACATAAAAATACTGCTTACATGCAGGTACTAAAACCGCGTTTCCTAAAATAACACATAATCGACAGTCTCATTGCCCATTGGTACTAAAAGCATATCCACACCTCAACATTTTTCATGATTTTTCATTTTCTAGGAAAGAAGTTTGTGGAGTTGCCAAAAACATAAACAAATAACAAACTTGTTTCTAGATTTTCGAGAACACTCCAGACTTGGAAAGTCACACATTAAGAGCTTGAGCATGGTGACGAATGTGGTCATCGATGAAAGTGGCGATGAAATAGTAGGAGTGATCATAGCCCGGTTGGCGCCTGAGAAGTAGAGGAACACCGACCTTCCTACAAGCCTCGTCAAATTTCTGTGGCAGTAACTGGTCTTTAAGAAATTTGTCATCCTCGCCCTACAAAGACAAATAGAACATTACAAAACTAAATCTGATCTATAAGAAGGCCTCACAATGAAGGCAGAGAGGGGCTGCAATTCTAACCACGGGCTAAACCAAAATCACACCAATGTAGCACAAGGAGTTCTTTAATTGCAGTTTATTTTTTGTTGGCTATCAACTGAAAAGCTGAGATTTTCTGGTTTTGGTCTTAAAAAGTAGAAGCTCCAAGCTGAATAACCCAGCTTCTTTCTCAAACTGAAGCTATCCAGCTTATTTGCTTAAAAGCAGCTAGCAAACAAGCAATGATGTTCTACAGTGGCGGTGGACATTAGGTAATTCTCAAGTTTCCGGGATGTGTCCTTTGATCTGACCAAATGAGAGTAAGTACAAAATTTCATAGTGGCATGGATTTGCATACAGATTATTTCATGTATGTGTGTAGATTCTTTATAAAATTTCCTGATCCATCTTCTATTCTTGGCAGGGGTGTCCATTAGTAGCTTAAAAACCCTGTTTATGCCTATTTATTTATAACATGAAGACCAACTTTTTACAATTAAATAATTTTTCTGAAGATGTCAAGCTCTTACTTGATCAATGAGAATAGTAGCACGAACATCATTGAATTTTGCTATCAGGCAAGTGGCATCATACTCCTGCACATGACAATAAAAAAATAAAGTAATTTAACTTTGCGTGCTTATACAGTATGAAAACACAAAGGGTCGTAATCAGTTAGATTCTTAAGGGTTTTACCTCCCACTCGTCTTTATTGTCACCCAAATAGTTTGTGAAAGCCTTCTGACCCCAAGGGCAATTCATAGGATTCACGACAGGTGCAAAGGCTGAAACCGACTGAAAAAGATACAAAAAAATAACTCAACTAATAGTTAAGAAAATTATTTAAGCAAAATGTAAAATCAACACCAATACATATCACACTTTAAAGCCTGCCAAGTGCATCAGAGTCTAATTAATCATTCTTGAGAAACTAAAACTTCCTTTTTTTACGAAGACCATCCTGTACGAACAATGTTGTTCCTGTGAGAGCGCAAAAGCTGGTGCTACTCAGGGCTACTTTGGTTGCAGCCTTTCAAATTTTGGATTTTCAGACTGTAAAAAAACTGGGTTAATCCGGCTTAAAGCTTTTGGTATTTTCGAGGCCATGTGTCCAGAAAATCACAAGTTTCTAAGCTGGTCAACCAAATTCGTCCGGCTCTAACACAGATAAGTAAGAAAACTGAGTTTAAAATATGCAAGCAAATGAAGCCTGAATTGAGAGAGCAAGAAGATAAACTCAAACCAAAGTAGCTAATATATAAATCTTAGCAAACAGCCAACAACCAGACAAAGCCTACATACTAGAATTTTACGTTGATAGCATTGTTCTTGGTTTAAAAAATAGCATTTTAACCAAAAAGACATTCCATATGGACAATATATTTTCCTGCGTCAGTAAACATTTACCTACCTTGTACTTGTCCAAGTTTTTCAAGTAGATTGTTAGAGCTCCATGTCCACCCATGGAATGACCAGATATAGATGCATTAGATGTATCCAACTGTGGAAAGTTATCACTCAAATATTTTGGTAATTCCTTAACGACATAATCGTACATCTGCCAGTTCTTCCACTTCTCTTGCTTTGCATTGAGATAAAAACCAGCACCTGTTGCAAGGACAATTAAAAGTAAGCTATATTTACTCAGAGAAGTTCTGTTATGGTCCCAATATTTTCAGTTCCAACACTATCTTCCCTCATAATTTCAATAATTTACACCAATTGTCCCTCTTATGGGGATATACATGAAGACCACTTGTGAGGCTCTTTAAAATATAGGGACTATTGGTGTAACTTACTCAGACTAAACTACGAAGAAAAAAATTGTCGATGTCAGAAACTATGTGAGCCAACCAGAAACTCTACCGATTTATGCTGACCATTTGTGTTGCAATTGAAATTATGATGCAAATGCACCCCCACCCAAAAAAAAATCTCTAATTAGTTTATGGATTTGCCGACTTCTCTTTCCAAATATAATGTCTTCAGTACTAAAAAAATATTTACTATGCAGTTGAACTTACCGACACCGAAGTCCCAGTTGTCTGCCTCCCCTTCTACACCAAGGCCTCCTGTTTTGACACCAAAAATGGAGAAAGTAAATAAGTCTGGATCAAATTATGATTAAAACAACAATGCCAAATAAACAAAAGAAAGGCAAGTTACAGTTTCATAAACCAAGGTATCGTCAAATGTCGACTTTGGACACCAACTATAAAAGTTAGCAATTAGTATCCTATCCTAACATGTTTCTTCGTTTTTGGTACACCTATATATACACACACAAAATCATCGTTTGGGGACTTAAAAAGGAAAAATGTGATAATTAATGTACATACATAAGCGAAAAAATGATAGTGTATAAAAAAAATTACTTTTTTCTTAATTAATGAGTATCCCTACATTTTTTCCCATTAATTATACTAACTGAACTCAATCGCAGAATAATGTAATGTTACTGTACTTATCGCCAATTTCTGTATGTTCGTTTAAAAAATCAAAAACAGACGATACGTTATAGAAGACTGTAAAGGGAAAGGACCCCTGCCGAAGCGCTTATAATCAAATGGGTTCTCACTTACTTGGAGATGTATCGGGTACAACAAGAGCGATACCCTCAGTAGAAGCGACACGCTGGGCACCAGACTTAGCAATAAAATTCTCGTCATTGCAAGATAGGCCAGAAAGCCAATACAGAACCTGATTAGCACATAAAATTGCTTAATTCACTTCAACTAATAAGCCATGTAGAACAATCACGAAAAAGGCTTCCAAAAGCAGAGAACGAGATGATTAGAGGGTTTAAAGTAGCAAAAGGAAGTTGGAAGAAAGTTGACTTCCAAAATTGAAGTCAAAAAATTAAACTATGGAAGCAAGTGAAAAGTAATGCCATCACAGGTACTGATATACCCAGACTGAAAACCCAATATGAAATTGGGAGAAAAGTTGTCAAATTGAACAAGATATGATTAAAGTATTAAACCCATTTACATATCTTTACAGTTCTATTGAAAAAAAAAAGGACTGGGCAAACCGTTGTAAAAAATGAATAGGTATGATAAATCCATATAAACAAACTGCTGCTTATTTCCTCTACATATTTTTCTCTGCAGTTTCTCAACCAGTCGGACCGGACCAGTCGGACCGGACCACTCATTCGGAAAGAAAACATTGAAATGTCTCACAATTACAAAAAAGCTACTTATGATTGCATAACTTTCATAAGCATTAGGCACCTTATTTTATACTCATAAAATGTATGCCAGTCATTTCTCAGAAAAACTTAACAGCCCTATTGAAAACCAAATAAATTAGGAAAAAACTAAACCCTAGCTGAAAACCCATTAAAATGATGGGGGCAGAGTAGTATTAGACACCCTACGATAAAACCCATATGAAAAAAATTATAATTATCGGTAACCTAATATGAAAAATTAACCCTAGCTGACAATCGACAAACAAATTTGGGAAAAAGTTATAACCTTTGACAAGATATGCTAAAACCCATATACAAAAACTTAACAGTTCTGTGGAAAACCAAATAATAAAAAACTAACCCACACTGAAAATTCAATAACAAAATTTGGGGAAAAACACGTAAAATTTGACAAGATATGCTAAAACCCATATACAAAAATTTAACAGCTCTATTGAAAACCAGAAAAAGAAAAACTAACCCTGACTGAAAACCTAATAAGAAATTGGGAAAAAAACTGTAAACTTTAACAAGAAAACGATAAACCCATAGACACAAATTGTTCCTTTTTATTCCAGATAATCTGTTTGCAGTTTCTAATACGCATTAGACACCATGTATATATATATACACACACACACATACACACACATATATATATACAACAAAAAATTAAACAGCTCTACTGAAAATCAAAAAAGAAAAAATAACCCTGATTGAAAACCCAATAAGATATTGGGACAAAAGCTGTAAACTTTGACAAGAAATGATATACCCATATACAAAAACTAAAACAGCATTAAAACACAACTGGTCATTGGACTACATATATCATATATGGATAGATAGATATATACAGGGGGGAAATTGACAAGATATGCTAAAACACATAAAAAAACTGAACAGTTCCATCAAAAATAAACTAATAAATAACTAACCCAAACTGAAAACCCAATAATAAATTGGAAAAAAAGCTGTAAACTTTGACAAGAAATGATAAACCCATATACAAAAACTTAAGCAAATATCCAGATTTAACTGGAAAATGGACTACAGATATAGATAGATACAGACAAAGTAAGCGGCTTACAGGGAATTTAGGATTACAGGGAAAACCAAATAAATAAAAACTAACCCTAACTGAAAAATCAATAAGAAATTGGGAAAAAAACTGTGAACTTTGAAAAGAAAATGATAAACCCATATACATAAACTGAAACTGCTATATGTACATAAAAAAAACAGCTCTATTAAAAACCAACTAAGGAAAAACTAACCTTAACTGGAAAAAAAATAGGAAATTGGGGGAAAAGCTGTAAACTTTGACAATAAACGATAAACCCATATACAAAAATTTAAAATAATAATCAGATTCAACTGGAAAAGGGACTATAAATATAGATAGATTACAGGGAATAAGGAAAAACTAACCCTTTTTTGAAAAATCAATAAGAAATTGGTGAAAAGGCCGGGTAAGTTTGACAATAAAATGATAAACCTTTAACCATATACACAAACTTAAATAGTATTTACTAAGATACTTCTGGATATTGGACCAGATATATAAATATATAATATAAATAGATAGACAGATACAGAAAAATAGAGTGGCTTACAGGTAAATTAATCGGATAAGAAGAAGGGTTAGGTGAAGGGGTGTTAATATTATTTGATGAAGTTGTGAATTTGGAAATTAAATCAAAACGGAACTGAACCGGTTAAAATGTTAACCAACCCGATGACATGTTCCAAAATTCCTATTGAAAACAGGTCTATTGAAAACTAAATAAGGAAAACTAACCCTAACCCAAAAAACAATAAGAAAATGGGGGGAAAAGCTGTAAACTTTGACAAAAATATGATAAACCCATATACAAAAACATAAAATAATAATCAGATTCAACTGGAAAAGGGACTATAAATATAGATAGATACAGACAAAGTAAGGAAAACTAACCCTAACCCAAAAAACAATAAGAAAATGGGGGGAAAAGCTGTAAACTTTGACAAAAATATGATAAACCCATATACAAAAACATAAAATAATAATCAGATTCAACTGGAAAAGGGACTATAAATATAGATACGGACAAAGTAAGGAAAATTAACCCTAACCCAAAAAACAATAAGAAAATGGGGAAAAAAGCTGTAAACTTTGACAAGAATATGATAAACCCATATACAAAAACTTAAAATAATAATCAGATTCAACTGGAAAAGGGACTATAAATAGATGCAGACAAAGCAAAGAAAACTAACCCTAACCCAAAAAAAAAACAATACTCCCTCCGTTCCCGTTTAATTGTCCATTACGAAACTACCTGCAATTTTGACCGGCTTATGACGTGTATCAAAATTGTCGAAATGAATTTTTTTTTATATCTAATCATAAAATTTAACATTTGAACTATATGATCAACTTTTGAAAATTTTCATTCTAACAATTTTGATACAAGTTATTGGCCGGTCAAAATTGCCCGTAATTTCGTAATGGACAATTAAATAGGAACGGAGGGAGTAAGAAATTGGGGGGAAAAGCTATAAAATTTGACAAGAATATGATAAACCCATATACAAAAACTTAAAATAATAATCAGATTCAACTGGAAAAGGGACTATAAATATAGATAGATACAGAAAAAGTAAGGAAAAACTAACCCTAACCCAAAAAAACAATAAGAAAAAGGGGGAAAAAGCTGTAAAATTTGAGAAGAAAATAGAAAAACTTAAAAAATAAAAATAAAAAAGTGGCTTACAGGGAATTTAGAAGAAGTAGAGTTAGGTGGAAAATAAACATGGAAAGTCATAGAACAGCCCAAAAGAAGACTATTATGTTTATATCTCTTATTATATCCATCAAACATCTTTGTGCTGCTTATTTCTTCTACTGTACTACCCATCTCTTTCTCTCTCTTCTCTCTCTCTCTCGACCAACTTTTTTTCTAGACCAAAGAGATGACAGGTTAGTTGTGGACTAAAGCTGTGGATCATAATTATTCAATTTTGACCGATAAATAAATATATAATCTAACTTTTATCGAAATTGAATTTTTTAAAAATTAATCTAAATAAATTTTAAAAATTTATATTTCAATAATTTAAGCATGATGCATCAATATTTTGGTACGGAGATACTATTATTCAATGCATTTGTGTGAATTTAAAACGAATAGTATATATTATACTTACTCCGTACCGAAATAATTATATTGTTTTAATTTTTGGTACATTCTAAAATAAGTATCCATTTTTCTTTTTTAGTAAATTTTTTTTTTGAAATATCTCTTTTTGTTAGTTATAACATAACAAAATTATACTCTAAACCTCGTGTTTTAATTAAAAATTAGTTTTTGTTTGAATTTTTTTATTTTTTAATGTTTTTTTTTTAGTTTTTACCGAAATTGTTTCAAATACTTAGATAACACGGTTTGAAATTGAATTTTTTAAAAGTTAATCTAAACAAATTTTAAAAATTTATATTTCAATAATTTAAGCAAGATGCACCAATATTTTGGGACGGATATATTATTATTCAATGCATTTGTGTGAATTTAAAACGAATATATATTGTACTTACTCCGTACCGAAATAATTATATTGTTTTACTTTTTGGTAGGTTCTAAAATAAGTATCCGTTTTTCTTTTTTAGTAGTTTTTTTTTTAAATATATTTTCTTGTTAGTTAAAACATAACAAAATTATACTCTAAACCTTGTGTTTTAATTAAAAAATAGTTTTTGTTTGAAATTTTTTATTTTTTAATGTTTTTTTTTTTTACCAAAATTGTTTCAAATACTTAGATAACACGGTTTTCGAAGTATAACACTTAGTTGGGAACGGATGGAGTAGTAGTATGTTTAAAACATACATTCTGATTTATGGTTGTTGATATAAATTTCTCATATGGACTCGTTTTGTTGCGGGGCTCTTATACACGAGACTATTACTTCAAGCCTGAGTTGTCTTGAGTCTATCAATAACCATTTTATACATAACATCGGGACTTATATTACTACACTTCCATAAAATATAAATGTACCATTTCGGTGTTCATTTTCATGTATGGAGTTCACAAATTGTATAGTCCTGTGATATGTAACGAAACACGTCATTTATGGCGTCTAAATAAGTTTCTAATCCGATCTCACCCTATTAGACCGCTAACCAAATAACCAAACAAGGTCATATGTTAATCTTATGCATTTCTACGGTATGTATGTAAATTGCATATCATTCTTTTCCCTAATTATTAGTACTTGTTTATTAGAATAAGATTTTTTTCTTAAAACAAACGTTTATTTTGTTTTATCCATTTCATATTATTTAGAATTTTAGACTAACATATAAATCTTGCATTTTGATAGCACAAGAAGAACTCGTGTAAAGTTACATTTTCACATCCTTTACAGTATAGTATGTTTTGTCGCCAAAACTCAATGGCGATGGTGCCATAATGTTAAAGTCGTTGTTCGATAATGCAGTCGTTGTTCGATAAACCCAACAAAGACTTGTGTCGAGTTAGGACACACCAAGCAATATTGAGTTTATGTGGAGATGCCATAAAATATACAAGACTTAATGAAATAATGATTTTTAATTTGGCTACTGTATTTAATGTTCAGATTATAACGTCATAACAATACTTTCAAGTAATTTCAACTTTATATGGGCTTTACTTATATGACAGTGATGTGGTAAATTATTGACTTTGGTACTTGATTTGGTTGCTATATTTAATACAATTAAGCGTGTCATAACACGTAATGCAATAAAAATATAAAAAATATATATAGTTATGATATAATTAAATATATGAATAATACAAAAAAAACATAATTTAAGATTTAAAAGAATTTTTGTTTGTTAAAGAGTGATAAATAGTTTTATTTTTTTTTTAGTTTTTATATTTTTATGTGACTATGATATTATTTTAATTAATATAAAATTATAGGGGTATTTTTGAAAAAAAAAACTAGATTGGACAGATTAAAAAATATAATAGAATGAAAAACAAAAATATAGGATGACAACCCAAATAACATTTAAGGTTATTTAAACAGGTAAGTCCGGATTAAAATATACATGATTACTTAACACGTCAATATAAACTACACAACTCCCGTAAGTGGTATGTATGTACTATAAACTTATCACATTTTCAACCACTTCTCATCAAATCGTGTTTTAGTCTTGATTCAAAACCTACACATCTTGCTATGCGCCAACTTCGACAACTTACTTGTGTATCTTTCTAATATCAAACAATCGCAATACTAAAGTGTGAGTGCACGGTGATATATGATAATTGAGTCCATCGTCATTTTTTATTCGTCCATAATTAATTATCAATACATCACCGTATCCTTACAACACACACGTCAAATATACTTATCCAAGAAAAAGTTGTCCCAAACCAACCCCTTTCAGGTTTTGTGTAATCCCACCCCGATCTACTAAAAAATGTTAGTATAATAAACCGGTAATAAACTGAATATCGCTAAATTTAACAACAATTTATCAATTAAAACTGTATCCAAATTTAGCGATACAAAATTAACCATCAGCGAAGCGTGTAGTTTATCAAACCAAATGAAATAAAAGATAAAAAGTTTATAACACCAACATTAACCAATTTTCAATTCCTTATCACTCCTGTAATGGTGTATTGGGTACATTTTCTCCATAATTAATTACATTATTGTATCTTTATTTCAAAAATAAAAATAAAAATTACATAGTATTCAAACTTATTGTTTGTAAAAAGTAGAATAACAACAAAAATGGCGGTTCTCAGCTACCAAAGCATATCACCTCATTAATGCACATTTTTGGCACCCTTTTCTATACATTTATATCTCTATATATTGATTTACATATATATATATATATATATATATGTATATGTATGTATTGTATAAAACCATTTGTTTAAAATGAGTCAACAATTATTAACTCACCTATTTATCATTTTCAATTCTCACACGTTTCCCTTTTTTTATTATCTATAAAAAGATTTGATTTTTTTTATGTGGGTATTTTGAGATTGAGTTTATTTCTTAGTACCCAAGAAAAAAGGTTGATATTTTGAGATTCTATTTATTGGGTTTTTATTACTATTATTATTTTTTTAGTAGATGAACAACTATTTTGGGCGGATATCACGATAAATATCTGGTTTGTTGTTTTTGTCCTTTTCTTTGTGCTCAATTACGTGTCTTGATTATTTTAATTGAGTTTTGGAATAATAAGTTATGTTTTTGGGTAGTTCAACAATCTACCTATTCAGCTTTTATGAGTGAGATAGAGAAGTTGAATTTTGTTTTTATTTAAGGCAAAAATAAGCAAAATTGTGATAAGATTGGATTTTGCTATATTTGGAAAGTTAATTTATTGAAACTTGTTATAAGTACAAAGGTGTAAGAATATTGAGTTGAGAAGGAGCAAATTTGTGTGTTGGTTTTGATTTAATTGTGAAAATGGTTGCTGGAAGTGTCGAGGCAACGCATACGCTTGCAAATGGTACGCAGAATCATAACGGTTTGGAAGAGAAACTCGATGAGTTTCGGAGAATTCTCAATAAACAGGATGGTGATATACTTAAAATCGTCGGTGTTGGGGCGGGTGCTTGGGGTAGTGTGTTTTTAGCTTTGCTTCAAGATAGTTACGGCCAGTTTCGCGATAAAGTTCAAATACGTATATGGCGAAGAGCTGGTAGAGCTGTGGATAGATCCACAGCTGAGCATTTATTCGAAGTAATCAACTCGAGAGAAGATGTGCTTCGGAGGCTAATTAGGCGTTGTGCTTATTTGAAATACGTAGAGGCGAGGTTAGGTGATCGGATCCTGTATGCAGATGAGATTTTAAAAGATGGGTTTTGTTTGAATATGATAGATACGCCTTTGTGTCCTTTAAAAGTTGTGACTAACTTGCAAGAGGCGGTTTGGGACGCTGATATAGTTGTGAATGGGTTACCTTCGACGGAAACACGTGAGGTGTTTGAAGAGATAAGTAAGTATTGGAGAGAGAGAAATTCAGACCCTATTATTGTGTCTTTGTCAAAGGGTATAGAAGCTGCACTACAACCCGAACCTCATATAATTACACCTACACAAATGATCAATCGTGCAAGTAAGTTTTCTTGTTCCCAATTTATGCCTTTAAGTTCTTATATATTATGCGGTCAGAATTCAGATAAGCGTTTCTCATGGTATCTTTGCGAAACAATCATTAGTATGTAGTTAATAGCTGTTATTCCATTAACGTATATATAATTTTCGCCTACACAAATGATAAACCGTGCAAGTTAGGTTTTCTGTTCTCATTTTTATGCCTCTGGGTTTTTGTTTATGATTTGATTAAGCCTCTTAGAAGTTGAGCTATAATCATTATCATGACATCCATGCAAAGGAAGCTATTTTTTTTCAACATATATAAGGACTAGAGGCTTGTAGGATTTCATTATATAAGGTTTATGTTATTTTCTTACTCTTTTTGCATATTCTACTTTCTTTAGAAAAAGAAATTTGTTTTGAACTTTTGATTGCAAGAAAATGGACAAGCTAATGGGTGGAGAAGATCCCTCTTTTCCAAGAGCTGATAGTTTCATTTATAACTTCATAAAGGGCTAGTGGCTTGTATAAAATCTCATGTACACGGTTCACCTATTTTCTCCGTTTAAGTTGTCTATATTACTTTCTGTGGAAAAAGAAGTATATTCTGATTACTAGAGAAGAAAAAGCTAATGGGTAGAGGTCTTTTAAAAAAAAAAGTCGCTGGGAAAAGAAAGAACTATTAACATACCAACTATGTCGAAAGTCTGAAAACAAATTTTGTCTTTACATAAGTTATAGTCTTTGGTGTAATATTTTACCTTTTTGTTAACAACGCAAGCTTTATTCTAAATTAAACTCTTTTTAATGAAATCGAAATTTTTGATGTGAATATGTGGCAGCTGGTGTACCTATGGAGAACATACTATACCTGGGTGGACCAAATATAGCAGCTGAGATTTATAACAAAGAATACGCGAATGCTCGTATTTGCGGGGCTGATAAATGGAGAAAGCCGCTTGCAAAGTTTCTAAGGCAACCTTATTTCATTGTGTGGGATAATAGCGATTTGGTCACTCACGAAGTTATGGGCGGATTAAAGAATGTGTATGCCATTGGTGCTGGTACAAATCTTTCAACCATTATGAACTAGTATCTAATAAATATTTTTGAAAATTTTCATTAAGTGATGTAGTTTAGACTTATTTCCCATGTATTCGCAAGGGAAAGACGTGTTTCCAAATTAGTGTTGTGCTTTTAAGAGGCATACCCTTCTGGATATGTAGTACAGTACTTCAGTAGTACCACTAAATGGAAATACAAGTCCCCACTACTACTTATCTGGAAATATTGCTAAAATATATCATTAAGGGCTTGTTTGGTTGAAGCGTTTAAGCAAATAGGCCTGATACTTAGAGATTCAGGAAAAAGTTAGTTTGTCCACCTTACAGCTTTTATCCTTTTCAGGGAAAAAGAATAGAAAAGCTTACTATTTAAGCTGATCAACCAAATTCAAAAAAATTGAGCTAAAAACTGCAACCAAACAAAGGCATTTATGGGACTGTTGCTAAAACTATTTACTACTACATGTATATATTTTTAAAAACTTGCATTCAATTTGGTTTGTACAGGAATGGTAGCGGCTCTAACTAATGAAAGCGCTACAAGTAAATCGGTTTATTTTGCACATTGCACATCTGAGATGATTTTTATAACACATTTATTGACCGAAGAACCCGAAAAGCTAGCTGGGCCTCTATTAGCCGATACATATGTAACGTTGCTTAAAGGGCGTAATGCATGGTACGGTCAAATGATTGCTAAAGGGGAATTAAGCCTCGACATGGGTGATAGTATCAGAGGCAAGGGAATGATCCAGGTATGAACTTTGATTGTAATTAACACTCTATGTTAAGCCTTGTTTGATAGCAGCTTTAAGCTCAGTTTTTTGTTCTTTGGTTCAGTTATCAGGCCGACTTATTTAAGGCTTCGGAAAAATTAAGCCTTCTTTAAATCAAAATTAATAATCTGTAACTGAACAAGACTTCTATTTTTTTTAACAAAGATTGAAAGTTGAGCTCTTGAAGATGCACAACCGGACAAGCCTTTTATTTAATTAATAGATCTGGTTACCCTCTGTGAAAGCTAGTTTTCCTTGGTCATTTATGCAATTATTTTACAGGGAGTTTCTGCAGTAGGAGCGTTTTACGAACTTCTAAGTCAGCCAAGTTTGAATGTGTTGCATCCTGGAGAGAACAAAGCTGTGGCTCCTGTCGAGCTTTGCCCCCTTCTAAAAACTCTTTATACAATTCTGATATCAAGGTGAAACATTCATAGACCTGTATCTATTCATTTGCTGCATTATTCCACTTTTTTCAATTTACAAGTAATTTAATGGCTTATTTGCTTTCTGGATATTTGACACCTAGTCATTTTAAAGCCTATTTTTATAAATACATACACACTAACATGCAACATCGTTGGGTTTTGCTTAAAGTAATAGATACATGTCCTTTTAGTTGTGGTTGCATGAGATTCATAGTTTTATTTGGAGATGGTATATATCTATTGAGCAAAGATAATCTGTCCGGGTGATAATTTATTTTCTTGGTGTTATCTTCAATGAGAATACTTTTAACATATTGGGTGGTGTCTTTGCATGAAGTTCACAATCTAAATTTTGGATGGTATTATAACTAATTAACAAAATTACACACAGTTGTAAGGATAATATACAACTTCATGATTTCCTTCTTAGTGATGTATCCAATGAAAAAACTTGTATACATTGGGTGGTTGTATTGCATGAAATCCATTTTTTTATAGGGGGACACCGCATTATATCCAATGAAAAAACTTATGCAAGTTTGTTAGACAAATGTGTTTGATTTGATAATTTCTGTTCTTGATGTATCTAATGAGCAAACTTATTCACATCGTGTGGTGGTATTCTCATGAAATTCATAAATTAATATGGGGATGGCGTTTTGTCCATTGATAAATCTTGAGTACATAAACATGAAGATGTAATGTTTCCCTAATATCTTATATCATTGTAATGGTTTCCAGGGAACAAAAAACAGAAGCAATTCTTCAAGCACTGAGGGATGAGACTTTGAACGATCCACGTGACCGTATTGAGCTTGCGCAAACCCATGCTTTTTACCGACCTTCCCTTCTCGGGCAGCCTTAAAATTGATAATGTTAAGTTTACGAATATGAAACCAGTATTTTGATTAGTCTGCTTGTTGGGAGCTTTTCTGTATTCCAGACATATTTCGTTACTAATTTTGTAACGGATTAAGAATCTCTTGAAATTTATTTGATTTGGTTTCTTCAACTACGTGTTGTTAAAGTGAACGTGATCCTTTTTATCAATTGTTACTCTAGCTAGAGCCTAGAAGCACATGTGAACAATGAAATTCAAGTGTTCATCCAGTTTCCACAATTATCAATACTCAATAGTATCTAAAATCCACAGTAGACTTGTTTGGATGTATCTTTTATGCATATAGCCAGCGGTGAAGTATCGTTTTTTTATCATGGGTTGCTAAATATAAAATGTTATTCTGTGGGGTTGCGAAATGTAATATTTCTGAATTATTTTTTAAAAAATCCTTGTATAAAAAGTAACGTCTTTGTAAATTGCGGGATTGCAAGGACTTCCTTCGGCCTCTACATAGGCTCTGTCCATTCATATGCCTTATTTGGGATTCAGGAAAAAGACGATGTCATCCAGCTTTGAGCTTTGCTAAGGCAAAGGGGTTGGTTATGTAACTAAGAATGCCAGTCAAGTAAAACAAGAACGATGATTCAGCAACTGTGAACACCAATGGACCTGTTCTTGCAGTATCCATGCACCGTTTACTCTTTACATTTATGAAAAATATCTTGAACAGATTCAGGTTTCTATGCTGCAACTTTTTAAGCAAATCAGTTGCCTTTTTGGTCTGAAAAGAAATCGAGTCCATTGAACTAAAATTTAAAGCTTTCTCAAGACAAGTAACTCATTTGCCACGTACAAAATTATTGTACAAGCAAAAATTGAGCTTCTAAGCTGTATCAAGCAAAACAAAATAACTGCGCTGATAAGTTGAAATCAAACAAAGCCAAACACAGCTACGATTCGGCAAGCATGCAAGTTTTTCAAAGCGGAAAACCACATGTTTTTTTACAACATTTCAAAATTTCCATTATTGCATCACTAATCCCGTCTACACTCAAATATCGCCTATTTTGTCAAATATTGAGCTAGGGCCTAAACCTTATACGAACCTACCTCGTGACAAATATACCAGAATCAAACGTATCTCTATGTTGATTACTTGCTAAATTGGCGTCTATTCTATTCGCCTCCTCCTTTACATTCAAATGATTTACACCAAAACATCACTGCTATTGCATTCGTTTTTCTCTACTATTATCTTCAAGCTAATTTCTTGGATAAGCTTCGACTTTGGGAACTTACTAATTTTTTTCAAATTGACCAGCTCAGCGATTTTTTTAAGCTTATTCACGTTCAACTTCTGCAGGTCCATCAAGCTAATTTCTTGGATAAGCTTCGACTTCGGGAACTGACTAAAATTTTCCAAATTGACCTGCTCGGCCCATTCTTTAAGCTTATTCATTTTCACCCTTTGCATGTCCATTTTGAGAGATCGGGCACTGGGTACCTCTTCCATACGAGTGTCTGATATAGTCAAGGCGTTGCTACGGATACTTTCCACACTGAAACCCTCATTTTTAGGCCCAATCAACTCGTATTCTACTTTTACCTTTTGCTTGAAGACTTTGATCTCCTTTTGTGTGCTATGATGAAATTTAGCCTTTTTATTATCTTGGTCTTTAGAGCTCATCTTGGAAAATTGCTCTCTTTTGTGATTTAAATACTCTAAAAGAGAGTCGGATTCATTTATTTCTGCCTCAGAAAAAGAATTTCCTCCTGTGCTTATGCTCACATCTATATCAGTCTCTTTACTTTCTCTGCACAATTCACTTAACACCGACTTGGAATTTTGACCTGCAACCTGGCGAAAAGTAATACATATATCATTCTTTAATTTAAGGGGGATTTTTAAAACTATTCCCAAAACCCAAATTTCCACCCAAAACATTAAACTTGTATAGCTATTATATGTTAAGATGACAGTATAGAAGCAACAATATATAAACCCCACAAGTTTTATGATTCAGAAACTTTAACAAAATTAGAGTTCAACAGGACCTCTTGTATATCATACCAAACCAAGTTATGCAATAGAATTAACAAGGTGCTCATCGTTTTCAAAGATGATGTAAACAAGTATATATTAAATCAGTACAAAAAGAGATTCATATGATTTGTACCTTCACTTTCTCCGACAATTCTTTTTCTCTATTCAAATCAATCTTTCTCAACTCGTTATTCACTTCTGAAACAATTTTATGCTTTGTAGCATCTTGAGTGAGATCACTTGCAGGCTACATTAAAAATCAGAAAATTAGCTCATGGTCTAAACTTCAAAGGGAATATTACATAATACTGTGGGACTGTTGCTTGCAGATCCAAGCAAATAATCTCGTTTTTTTAGGTTCTGAAAAGGCTAGGTTGATCCAGATTAAAGCTTCTAGTTTTCTCCAGGCAGACACCAGAAAAGCCCAGCTTGTAGGCAAAACTTCAATTCAATGCACTCCAGCTTTTAAGCAAAATAAACGAGCTTAAAAGCTGCAAACAAACAAGGCATGTTAAACTAAACAAATGAACACAATGAAATAGTCAACTCGATAAACTGAGCCCAGCTTCTATTTTCGATGCAGTTCAGATTTTAAGCAAAAAATAATAATCTGATGTTAAAAGCTGCAAACAAACTATTGGTTTAAAAAGCTTCCTCCAGTGAAAAGGCTCGATTCAAAGCTCAAAAAAAACTTAAAAAGCTCGCCTTACGGGTTTCAGTAGCTCTTGGAAACACGCTTTAGCTAAGTTTTCGCATTTTAAAACACTGAATTAAACAAGGAACGCCTTACTTGTAACAGAACAAATAAGCACCATAAAAAAAGAAATAGTGAAACAGATAAACTGGACCCAGCTTTTATTTTTTCGATGCAACCAAACAAGGTATGGATTACTTGTAAGTTGTAACAAATGAAGACATGGAGCTACTAAAGAAAAGACTTGCGATGTACAAAAAAGTGCTATAAGAGGAAGGAAATATGTAAATTTACTTTTGTAAATCCTGGATGAGATGTGTCTCCTGTGGGGTTCCACGCTGGATTCCAAACCCTGAAGGAATTTCTCTCTCCAAAAGAAGATTTCACATTTACGAGTTGTGAATTCCCATTAGTTGAAACATCAAATTTGTTTACTTTTTTCAGCTTCTTAGGTTTTTCCGTTATACGAACTGGAACATCTGCTACGACATCTCCAATTTTGGTGCATTCATGCTAACATTATACAAAAAAAAGAAGTAAACCATACTAGATATAGTGAAGTCATAAAAATTTTAGAGTCAAATTTCATACATAATTCAGATAATTGACCTTGTTTGGTTGCAGATTTTAAAAAAAATAAACTGGTTTTTTTTGTAGGTTCAGAAAAATGTAGGTTCATCCAGCTCAGCTGGTAAGAAAAAAGGCAAAAGCTGAGCTTAAGGCTGCAACCGAAAGCCAATTAATTGTTCAAAATTTTAAATCGAATTCATAAATTGGCCCTTCTATCCACACAGACAGTCACGTATTTTCATGCAATATTATACAACAAATTAAAGAACAGATTTCTTGCATTACTCATGAGACAAGAAGAAGATAATAAATGCACAGATAGAGTTTTGAGGACCTTAGTATTTTTTTTAATTTGTGCTATTTTCCTATCACTTCCAGATATAATTTAAAAATAACAAATCATGCTAGGGATTACCTGTTTAGTGTCTTCCTGCTCGACTTCTTTCTTTACCGTCTCAGGCATTGACAAGATGAAATCACTCTTTGCCAAAATGCTAGTTTCATTTATAGTCGCTACGACTAAGTCTTCGATATTTGATTTAGTGACCTATATAGTGCAAAAGGAAAAAAGAAGAAATATTTAGTTATGACTTATACTACTCTGAAAGATGTCCTAAAAAAGCACATACCTCTCTGACCTCGTCCTTAACCCTCACTGGCTCAGTAAAGCAGATAACATCTTTCTTCCCAGTTATTTGATTAGTTTCAGATTGTCGGCTAGATAAAACCAGTTCTTTGTTAATTGGCTTGTTGTTGTCCTATACAATCACACAAGAAAAATCCCGGATATGATTCAATCTCATAAAATATATTATTGCATAAAAAAAACAGAAACAATTTAGGCCAACACAATATATTCTTTCTAATTTGTCAACATCCAATTTGCAGCTAGACACACAAACTCGTACTCCATTTTCAGCTGTATGGAAATTTTGGATAATCCTCTATACAAATTCATAGCTGTCACGTCATATAAAGCACAGAGGCATAAGTTATATAGATTCTTCCTGCCTAAATACCTAATCTCTTCACTTCTATATAGGATTGACATACATACCGACATGGCTATCATTATAGCACATTTTACTATGAGATGGAAAATGGCAATGCTAAAATTCTAATGTCAAGGAGAGAAAATTTCAAAAGGTAGAACTACTTTATTCAACTATTCTTCCCACGATCAAGCAACAAACAAAACCAGCTTATGTATGGATTATTTGTTATTCATTCTTATAGCAAAACAAAAAGAACAACAACCTGTATTGTATTCTGGGGTAAGTATTTCTCTGATAAACATCTTATTACTTTATCCCATCTCCCAATCAGTTCTTTTTGTAACATCAAACTCTCATGTGAGATATGAGCATCTGTATTTGTATTCTTCAAGCTTATTATTGACAAATCAATGGATTTCACTCTTTCGCTCAGACTAACTGATTCTGTAAATTCGGACCATGATATATCAGTTAAGACTTGTTGGTTTTCGAGGGCGATTACACATTTTTCAAGCTTAAGAAGGTTAATATATTCCTCTCCGAACAGTATTCTTCGTGCTTGGTCACAAGCTTGCTCATTCAAGTCTGTTTTTAGCAAAAGTCAAGCAAAAGAATAGTTTTAAAACTAATGCAAAATCAACATGATTCATAACAATTTACCACTCAAAATCTAAAGAATAAAATTTTACCCTTCTCCCTGTCGGTTACTACGTAGTTGCTATAGTTGATCTCCGGTTCATCTGCAAACAATAAATATATTTGACTGAAATGCAAATAGTAAAAAATCAAACAGATTTTTTCTTGCACTCGGTAGCTAGATAGTTCAAATACGTATATGATGATTGATAGATAGACAATTAAAGATTATGACCGTGATTTCTAAGGCTGAAAATTATATACTTTCATAATATAACATTAGAAAAGATCGAGTTAGTACATACAGTCAAAGTCCCAGCTTGGAAAGCCTTTGTCGCGAATATCAATCAAATCAGACAATTCAGACCACCAATTCATAACTCCAAATTTTCTCCTGTAAAATAAATTTTTTTTTAAATCGTAGCGAAAATATCTAAATCAGAAACAAAGAACTAAGCAAACCTTAGTTATCGATACAAAGAAGTGAGCAAAGGGAAAATTTACAAGTAACAGGGATCATGCTGAACATTCAATGGGGTATACACTATACTGGACAGGCAAACACATAAAAAGAAAACATAAAGAGCGATAGTAATCATTTTTTTTGGGTAAGTAGCGATAGTAATCATTATTAACACTAAACTGAGCCATTTTCCTCCAAGTTTCTTACTTTGATTCTTCTTTTACGTTTCTCCAAGTAGAACAAAAATTAGAACGTCAAATTGTTATTAACCTTAAGCATGATACGTCGATACACAACTAATAAATGATCAGGCACAATATAAACCGCATTAATAACCTAAACAGTAGCATTCAACCTAAAGAAACAATCTGTATCAGGCTGAGAAGATTAACAAAAGGAGCACATGCGTCTCGATAAACAAATAAATCTAAACCTTCAAAGCAAAAATAAAATAAAAAAATCATGAAATTCATGAAACCTGTGATTAATAATTGGGCAAGGGCAGAACATATGTATTAAAAGATGAATTAAATTAAGCAAAAACACTCGATAATGAACTACTGCAAACAACATATTTTATCAGGTAACTAAGATAAATAATATACCCAGTTATTTCTATACTCTTGCCAGTTTTCTTTACATGAGAAAATTAGTTGCAATTATTTTCTAATAAAATTAGGGAGTAAAAAAGTTATTGGGTGGTGAGGTGACACTGTCATATTAATATTTTGACTAAGCAAATATTTAACTTATTAAGATTTTGAATTTTTGTCACATAAAAATTTTCATTCAATTTTTAGCAAGGAAAGAAGGTAGAAAAATACTACTATCAATAAAAATATAATCAAAATAAAAAACAAAGACAAAACTAAAACTAAAACGAAAAATTAAGAAAATGTATATAATGTAAGCAAAATAAAATACTAAGAAAAAGGAAATTACATAAATGAAACAAAATGTAACCCAAACAACTTACCAGTTACTATTTTGCACAATAAAACGCAGTAAAAAAAAAAAAAAAAATGAACATTATACTTGTATTCACACCCATAAAAAAAAATAGCAATAAAAAAAGGAAAAAAAAATGGTTTCTCGAGAAACAAACCAAAATAATTAATTTTCTGCCCCTCAATAAATGAAATACTGAACAAATAAAATACAGCTTCCTCGAGAAACAGAACACATTAATTAGGCATATAAATTAGATTATTTAAACAAATAAAAAAAAACATTAATTTGGATTCTGGGTTTTGCTATAAGCACGAAAAAATACTGAAAATTAAATTTAAAAAAATGTACCAAAGGTCCAAAATTGAGGGAAAACATTCAAATAAATATAAATAGTCCTTAGTTTGAATTGAATATAAACCCTTGAAAAAATTAAAAAATAAATTGAAGGTAAATGTCATAAAAATAAAAATAAAATGAGGGTTAGTTTTCGTTTTTTATTTTTTATTTTTTTATTTTTGAACAGGTCATAGTTAATAACTTAATATCATTAGCACGAATAAAATGGCCATTATTGTTAAAACTATTAAAATGTACCTATTGTTAAATATATCTAATATATATTAATATATATATATATAGAGAGAGAGAGAGAAAGTGTACTGGTGATATATATACAGTATATCTATTATATATATATATATAGTAATATATTTAATTTAATTTGTTTTTTTGTAACAAATCCATTTTATATATTGTACAAGCACTTGTTCTTTAGTAAATTTACTAAAATTCAAATTCTTATTATGTAAGTAAATTGTTAAATTAGTGTATTGGTTCATACTTAATCTTCAAAATAAAATAAAATTGGTTCATACTTCTTAGTAGTTTGGATAAAATATTTTAGTCTTCATAGTTTAAATATCAATCACATATTGTGCGGAATCATGCTATTAATATACAAGTCGATCAAAACCGACCGAACCAAACCGATTATAAATTGTTTGGTTTGGTTTCGATAATTTTTTGTGTCAAAACCGAGCCTAACCGATTGTATTTTTATTCGTCTGGTTCGTATTTTACTCAAAAACCTACCCGAGCCTAACTGAACCGAACCCCGAGGTTTATTTTGGTAATATTAGTCTAAAACGTTACGATACTGGTTATAGATTTTACTAGACCTGGACGAAAACCCGAAAAACCCGAACCGAACCGAACCGAAAAACTGAAACTTTTTTGGGTCGGTTTCGGTTTACAATAAAACCGAACCGAAAAAATCGAAAAAGCTCAAAAAACCAAAAATAAAACCGAAAAATAACCGAAAAATCCGAAATCGGACCGAAAAATACCAAAACCGAAAAACCGAAACTTTTTCGGATCGGTTTCGGTTTACAATAAAACCGAACCGAAAAAATCGAAAAAGCTCAAAAAACCAAAAATAAAACCGAAAAATAACCGAAAAACCCGAAATCGGACCGAAAAATACCAAAACCGAAAAACCGAAACTTTTTCGGATCGGTTTCGGTTTACAATAAAACCGAACCGAAAAAATCGAAAAAGCTCAAAAAACCAAAAATAAAACCGAAAAATAACCGAAAAACCCGAAATCGGACCGAAAAATACCAAAACCGAAAAACCGAAACTTTTTCGGATCGGTTTCGGTTTACAATAAAACCGAACCGAAAAAATAGAAAAAGCTCGAAAAACCAAAAATAAAACCGAAAAATAACCGAAAAAACCCGAAACCGGATCGAAAAATACCAAAACCGAAAAACCGAAACTTTTTCGGGTCGGTTTCGGTTTACAATAAAACCGAACCAAAAAAATCAAAAAAGCTCGAAAAACCAAAAATAAAACCGAAAAAACCCGAAACCGGACCGAAACAAATCGGTTCGGTCTAAAAAAAAAAAAAATAAACCAAAAAATATATGCTCGATTTTCGTTTGTCAAAAACTGAACATAACCGGACCGAAAATAGGCTTAAAAATAAATAACAGATCTAATCTATCCTCCTAAAATAATACCATTACGATCTCTCTCTCTCTCTCTCTCTCTATATATATATATATCTATATATATATATATTGCTAGCTAGGCATTGACGAATTTCACAATCAGTAAGTTTTTAGTTCGTGTTTATATTTCTATTTAATTGATTTTTATAACTAACTAATTATCTATCAATTGTTCTTTTCTTTCTTTCTTTATTTATTGTTAATCTACATTGAAATATATATTATTAGTATATAATAGTATACTACTTACATTCCACAATATGTGTACTATTTTGGACTATTTTTAATTAAATTTACACTTTTCCATATAATAGAAAATAATAATATTCTACATTATTACACATTTCCACATACTCTATTGTTTCTACATAATTGCGTATTGATAATAAAGTGTCGTGCTGGTGTTCCGTTAATTAGTGCAGTTTTTCCCGTATAACTTAAGTGGAGTAGATGATGACGTGGCATATTGATTAACTCAATTTGTTTGAGGTTGACTTAATCGTGCGGGAAATGTAAAATTGTTGTACTAAATCGGAATTTTGTGACGTTGGTGTGGAAATTTGAAAAGAAGTGTAAATATTGGGGGGCAAACTGTAATTTACCCCGTAATGAATAAGAAAAGCTATACTCGACCATAGTTACGGCGAAACTCTATTTGTGTCGGAAATGCAAATCCGTTTTGGAAAAGAAAACTATGCTCTTTTAAAATTTTAGGAAATTTGTTTGAGGAACATTAATGAAGCCTTAAGAAAATCTTATCATGTTACTCGATTACTGTCATGAAAACTAAATTTCAATAATACTTTTAGTAAACCTTTTACGATACTGTTTCCGTTACAAATTTAAAATCTATATTGCGTTTCCAGGGAATTATTTAGACCATATTTGGACCATATTTAGACCATATTTGGGAACAAGAAAATAAACGAAGAACATAACTCGTATGAATCCTACTACTTAGTTTCCCGTCAAATAACTCAAAAGTCTCTCTGATTCTCATTTTATAGTTATAAATTTTACAGAACGAATCTAGCAATGGCGGATCAGATTAGGAAGCTGATGACAGATGAATTCAAAACCTATGCATATCTTCTTCTCTACATCGCCCTATCTAGCGGCCAAATCTTCTTCAACAAGGTCTCTTTTCAATAATTTAACTATTATCGCTTAGCTGTTTTTTATGATTTGCCCAATGTACAAATATATGTCCATTTACGGAACAACGTTCTGGGTATGAGCTGAAATTTCTTTTTATGCTTTGTTCTTATTTTTGGGAACCAGATTGCTATAATCCTAAGCTTTCTGTTAATATACGAAGTGAGAAAATAATATTTTTATAGCGTGAAAATTAAATTGTTTAACGTGGCTAAACGCCACGGTCAGATCAGTGGCGCCTAAGTGGGGGTTAATTATTTTCCAAAAAAAACAAACAATATAATGTGTATAGATGTAGAGTGCCAATGGATATCTTATGGAGACAGACATACAGGTCCAGTGGAGGAACTAGAATTTGTTCCTTGAATCATTCTAATTGCGGAAAATAAGTGTTTCTTGTTGTTTTATGTTAACATGATCCAGTTTAACAGGATATAAGCGTAGGCCAATGTATTTGACATCCTTGTGTTTGTTTCCAAAATGTATTTTATGAACTAGCACCTTTTTTGATTTCAGCCTTTAGGAAGTACCACATTCTATAATTGGTTAGATATTTAGATGCCTTGCTGAGTTGAAGTTAAGAGTTACAAAATTTCAGATCTGTAAAAATTCCATCGATTTAGTGCAGAAACCGCTGGATATGTGTCCTAAATGGACTCTTCCTGATAAAAGGATTTCTTTCTAGTTCTCTAAACAATTAGGGAATTTATTATAAAAAAAATACGGTTGTACTTATGGCATCAAATATTAACGGGTGGTGAGAGCAGGTGGCAGATCTCGTCCAAATTGTGCATGTTGAAGGTTGCATTATCTTCTAGTTTTGATTAAAGACATAGTAGAATATGTAATAGATTGTCTTTGGGTAAATGTTTTTTAAAGTTTGATTGTTTTGATGCTGGTCGTAACAGTTGCGACAAGTTATTTATTCGCCTCTCTTTTGCTATACTTAAAGTTGCAAGTGTTTGATTTAATTAGAACGAAATCTAAGAATCATAGAGACGGATTTTTAGAAGAGTTAAATGAGATCCATGGACGTCATTTTGGTTCCATATTTTTGACGTGTATGTTTTTTTTCTCACGTGGCATTGAATCAACTTCTTCATCACTTTTAATGTCCAAATCTTCTATTGTGGTTTGTTTTGTTTTCCTCATAAAATTACTTTGTTCGATAGGTAATTACTTTGGCCCCTTCACTTGTCTGATCTCACTATGTGTTACCTTTCTTTGTATGCAGTGGGTTTTATCATCAAAAGAAATAAACTTCCCGTACCCTCTTGGGCTAACTCTTCTTCACATGATGTTCTCTTCTGTTCTTTGTTTTTTACTCACAAAAGGTTTCAAGGTACTTGCTTGTTTAATTACTACCGGTATCATATTTAGAATTAGATAAATGCGCAGAAACTTATTGTGTACATTATTTGCTTTTTCCCTTCTAACAGATTTTGAAAGTTGAGGAAGGGATGACCATGGAAATGTAAGTACTCTATATATAATGAAAAATAAACATTAAGCACAACCGTTGAATGTTGGCCCTCTTACACTATTAGTTTGTTGAACTTCAAGGATATGCAAATACATGGACACCAGGCACTTACCTTGTTATTCTTTTTGTATCTCTGATCTGAAATAGCAGTATGTTTTTAATGGAAAATTTTCGTCTGGTATTAAAACAGATCTGACTAAATTTTATTTTCCAGCTATACTACATCAGTTATGCCTATCGGTGCAATGTTTGCGTTGACTCTTTGGCTGGGGAATACTGCTTATCTCTACATCTCCGTTGCATTTGCACAAATGTTAAAAGCTATTAGTAAGTAATTGCAACCCCTTCAATGAATCAGAAAAAAAAAACCTTACATCAATTACTGTTGTTTAAAATCTTAAAATACATGAATAAAAGTCTTTCTTTTACTGATATTCTAGAACCTTGCAGTGCCAGTAGCTGTTTTTGTTCTTGGAGTTGCTGCTGGACTTGAAGTGATGAGCATTAGGATGCTTTTGATAATGTCTGTTATAAGTTTCGGTGTTCTTGTAGCTTCTTATGGTGAAATGAGCATAAACTGGATTGGCGTGGTTTACCAAATGGGTGGAGTTGTTGGAGAAGCTTTGAGACTTATATTCATGGAAATTTTTGTTAAAAGAAAGGGTCTTAAACTAAACCCCATATCTGTCATGTACTACGTTAGCCCATGCAGGTATGTATCTTCTTAATCTTTAAAGGCTATTTAAGGGGTGTAAACAACCAAAATGTTCAATCCTAGCTTTGAATAAGCTGTTCGTAAGCAATCCTTATTAATCAATTACAGTTGGTACACCAGCGTATCATCACATTTCAATTTCACACACCACCCTATAAAACTTTGCAATTTGTACCAAAAAGTTACGTTTAAGAACGATTTAGTACATTTAGTGCCTCAAGTAGGAAAAATTATCAGATATATAAGACACCGAAGTTTGAATGAATTATTTCTGTATTCTACACTTTTTGTATATTTGTACACTATTCTACCACATTTATTTCTATTTAAGTTCCCAATCTATGATTTTTTTCTTCTTATTCAGTGTAGCGAACCGAAATATATGTTAGACTGGGATATTAATTGCTAGTTTTCTAGGCCCATGTACAAAAACGAATGAGAAAATACCTTGGTTAACATAGCAGTAGTACACCCTACTTCAATTTTTTGTTCTGTTTTTTTACCCCTAATAACAACAATTGTTTGTCTTCTTACTGCAGAGTTTTTAGTCAACTTATTAGAGATTTGTTTTTTGTGCAGTGCTCTTTGTTTGTTCATTCCGTGGATATTTTTGGAAAAGCCAAAGTTAGATTCCCAAGAGACATGGAACTTTCCAACACTTATCCTCGCACTCAACTCTCTCTGCACATTTGCACTTAATCTATCTGTTTTTCTCGTGATTACTCATACAAGTGCTTTAACGATTCGTGTTGCTGGAGTTGTCAAGGATTGGGTGGTTGTCTTATTATCGGCATTTCTCTTTGCTGATACCAAGCTAACATTGATAAACTTGTTCGGTTATGGCATTGGTAATTCTTTACATCCAACTCTTTAATTCCTGGCCTCCTTTACTATTTGATACAAACAGCTGTCACTAGTCAGTTTTTCTAGACTTGTGCCTTGATAAAACTCTTTGTTCATTTTCTGTAGCTATTGCTGGTGTATTTGCTTATAACAACACCAAGTTGAAAAAAGAAGTGGTTAGAGACGAAGTAGTTGATACTCAAGACTCTGAACATGCTCAGACTTTGCAATTATCTTCCCCGCCGGATAGATAAATGGAGGTTTTCTTAGCATATAGCTTGTGCCAGGTAAACATCTATGAAATGCTTTAAGGTTATGTCCGTGTAAATTTTCTATATGTTTGTTTTTTTCCATCACGGCGAAGTTTAATGCAAAAGTAGTAGATTCATAGAATTTTACTTTACGAAAATGAAAACTTTGATTGCGCACGCTTTAAGGTTATGTCTGTGTAAATTTTCGATATGTTTGTTTTTTTCCATCAAGGCGAAGTTTAATAATGCAAAGGTAGTAGATTGATAGAAATTTTACTTTAGAAAAATGAAAACTTTGATTGCACTATACTAGTCCATGATTACTTGTTTCTTCTATATTGCAGATGAATATTTGATCCAGAGATTTTGGAAGACATTGTAAGAGATATATAAAATTGGAATCTGCTCCATTTTGTTTAGCCATAATGATATGGCTGTTACATAGTTATTCTTTTCTAGGATGCCTAACTAGTCTCACCCAGAAGTTCAAATTCGTATACGACAAAAACAAAATTACCGAAGTTGCAAGTGTTATAACTGTATTAAAACGCGGAATGAATTTTTGCTCATTTGTTGTTGTGAGAGGTGATTGTTTCCCCATGTACATGTAGAAACAGATTCAGAATACATTATATTGAGTAAATTGCTTTTATTTATAATCCTCGTTTTTTTATAACTATTGCAGCCACATTGTTGACATTATACTTCATTGATCTCTTTTAAAAATTATCCGAGTATCTAGGGTGTTAATGGCCAAGTAAACTTACAACCGCGTGCCTAACCCAGACTCTTTATTTGTCCGTCTTCATTCGGAATAATTTCTACTCACAACTTTAAGACTTTAATATTTTTTTCTTCAAAATAACTTTCATACTTTAGCATAATTTCATTCACATTTTTATTCAACTAATTTTCTGCACGATATTTTGTTTGATGAAGTTGCTTGAATTGGTTAGCTGCATAAACACTTGAGAAGTAAATGTTAGTTCTATTGGAATATACGGAGTATTCAGGATATTTATAAAGTTGATCTATGGTCCAACACAAAGTCACAAACTATAGTTGGTAAAAATATCTACCATATAAAGTGATCATCAGGTCGACCATTTCCCCTTTCCTGTCATCGAAGCTAAGCAGCAACGTCGTTTTCGTTTTTAAAAGAGGTCTCCTCGTCGTACCACTCATCTAGCTGATTTTTATTTATTTTTTGGTTAGCCATAGGGCTGACGATGATCACCACGTCTATTGAATGCACAGAGTGAAATGTAAATCTAAAACAAAAAGCGCGTTAAATATACCAATATCTTTTATGGAGATCGACCGGTTAAGATCTTATGAGTTTAAGTAACTATCAAATGATAAAGTTAGAAGCAATACTTGCAAGAAGATACAGCATGGTCTTTTCTTCCTCGTCTGTTTAGAGACAGCATAATGGTTTGGACGAGAATTCACCTGCTAACATGAATTCATTGTTGGCGTTAGCATTTCCGTAAGTTGCATTGCATCGATCATCTTTAAATTTAGTAACATAATAAATCAATTATTAACAACCAGAAAGAACCGATTTAAAAAGCGAAATGATCTTAGTTATTAAATATTCTTATAATAATTTTCATATTTACTTTAAAACAAGGAAGCGGAAAAACATTTCACATATGCCTCCCCTTTAAGAGATAATTATAAGTAATTCAAAAGTTTTTCAATAAGATTTTATGTCACTATAGTATACATTTCAATAATTATTATTATTGCTTACTAGTTTTGGATGCCAACCTTTACAAACAGTAGCAGAAAACTAGATTGTTTTTTTTCGTAATTATGGGGGTGCTGACATGATAAAATCGATAATAAAATGATCGGTTTTTTCTTAGTATAAGATGGCAGAGTTTATTTTAGCCTGTTACTGTTACTCCTTATTTACAAATTATTGTAATATTTCCTAACTTGAAGGCATACATTGGCGCCTTTTCTTCCACATGTCCATTTTTCTATGTCTCTATTTTACTACCCAACACAAACAAACCATCAAAACGAAAAAGTCAAGAAATAAAAAAAGAAGAAGAAGAAAAGTAAACTAATGAACACCAATGCATTCAACCATAGCTTTAATGAGATCACCTTTTAAAAAATGATCCCAAAAAGAGAAAACCTCATCACAATCTCACTTGTGATCCTTTGGTACTCATCTAACATAGGTGTTATATTGCTAAACAAATATCTTTTATCAAATTATGGATTTAGGTATCCTATATTCCTCACCCTTTGTCACATGGCGTCGTCATGTCTTCTTAGCTATGTTTCTATGGTCGTTTTTCCGATGCAGAAGATCAAATCGTGGGCACAGTTTTTTAAGATCGCGACGCTAGGTGTCGTTTTTTGTGGGTCTGTTGTTGGTGGGAACATTTCTCTTAGGTACTTTTGATGTCAATTTTATTTTTGAAAGGAAATTTTTCGGATTCGGGAAACTCGTTTTTACCTGAAAAACATTTCAGATACGTTTTTTTTCCTAGTATTTTAAACCTGTGGGCTGTACTAGAAACCTGGTGTAGTGTTAAGATGTCGAATTCGTAGAATAAGGAAAATGTTTGAGGATTCTGGTTTTCATGGAAACTTGTATGTGTTTTTTTTGTGTGTGTGAGACTTTTAATGGAAACTAATTTGCGAGAAGTTAAGTTGATATTATATTTTTCTTCGTAATACCAGTATTGTTAGAAAGGACTTTGTTAAAATGTTTCACCGTGCTTCGTAATTATAAATATTAACTCGAGCCATAATTTACATGTTTCCAGTAAAGTGATGTTATAATCGTTGGATTGTTTACAAAAAATGTAAATTCTTCTTTGCATTATATTTTCAAAGTCATGTGTTCTTTTGCATGTTTCTGTCTCCAAATTTAAAACGGCAACTAGGGAATGAGTTATACTAAAAGACGAGTTGTTAATAGTAGTCGGGACAATGATTTTGATTGATTGTTATTGTTTTCCGGCAGGTATCTACCAGTGAGTTTTAATCAAGCGATAGGAGCGACCACGCCATTTTTTACTGCAGTTTTTGCTTATCTGATGACTTTTAAGGTTGAGAATTGGGTAACTTATTCTGCTCTTGTGCCTGTTGTTGCTGGGGTTGTCATTGCCACTGGGGTATGTTTTTTCTTTTAATTTTGAAACTATATCTTGTTTATCAATTTCATGTAATTATGTATGAACTCAGTCTGTGGCTATGTCATTTAGTTAAGAGTCATTCTTAGCGATGTTTCGTAATAATAGTTCTGTTATAGTATATTTCAATGCAGTGAATAGATAGTGATAGTCAGCATTACACAGGAGAGAATTTAGTCGGAAACTTCGCCGATGAATGTTTAGCAACTACTTTGAGTGAGAAAAGTTTCCAATATGCGGGCTATGTTTTCGTTTTGTTCATTTGAGATGCGACTTTTAAGCCACATTTATTTAGGTTTTAATCTTGTCTGGTCACAAAAGCGAAAAACATTAAGATATATCAACTCATCTTTTTGGGAACATTTATTCCATAGCTATGAAAATGAGCTAACATTTTGTCTTGAAAACTCTGTATTCTAACAATCAAAAGAAACCAATTAGCATCGGACTTTTGATTTTGATTTCTGTTTATAAGTCTTGTATTTGACGACAGGGTGAACCGAGCTTTCACTTATTTGGATTTATTGTGTGCATAAGCGCAACTGCTGGGAGAGCTTTTAAGTCTGTTCTTCAGGGTATCCTACTTTCTTCCGATGGGTAAGGCTAAACTTAGTTTTGTTCTCGGATTTTATTTTCCCGAAATTATTTCTTGTTTCCTGTCATATTTTGTGCTTTTTAGTGTTTGGTTGCAAATTTCAAGCATATAAAGCTGGAAGTATGGATCCTTTTCTTTTTAAGGTATAGAGAAAAGGCAAGGTTCATCCAGCTTCAAGCTTTTATTAGCCTTTCAAAAAAAAGAACAAAATCGCTATATATGTGATCAGTCAATGCTGTTCAACTTTAAATAAATGAGAAAACTAGAATCCAACAATGTCTTCCAAAGAGGAGCAATACAGTTTCCAAATTTAACAAGATTTGTTCAATCAAATGTATGTGTTTATGTTACTTTATCGATATAATTTCAGGGAGAAGTTGAACTCAATGAACTTGCTAATGTACATGTCCCCAGTAGCTATTCTGCTTTTATTGCCTGCGTCGCTTATAATGGAACCCATAGCATTGCACGTGGTAATGTCACTCGGACGACAAGATAAATCAATTTGGATCCTACTTTCAATAAACTCTTTGTTAGCTTATTTAGCGAATTTATCCAACTTCTTGGTGACCAAGCATACAAGCGCACTTACACTTCAGGTTTGATCTCATTTTTCACCTAAGTATCCAATTTAAGGATCATATTAGCCTTTTTTTTCTATATAACTATTAGTTAGAAACTATGTAGGTGTAGCTTTAATACTTGGGATAATTCCCATTGATATACTATGAACTTATTTTCCTCTATGTACTAACACCAACTTCCAACTGATACTTAGTAGCATTGTAAACTATCCAAAACGAATTTGTCGAACACTCAGATTGAAGTATATTCCCAGAAAAAATAAGCATCGTCAGTTTGTTAAGTATGGGCTACTTATCGGTCTATTAACATGTATTCCCATAAAAGTGGAAAACAATATACCGAGCATTGCCAATCTAAAATTTGTTCAGTAATGCACGGTCATTAACAGTTGTTGGAAAACAGTAAAAACCAACAACAGTGACCTTAAATGGGAGATTTTTATTCCTTGTAACTAAATGATAAAGTATTTCATTAGTAACTCATCGCCAATTTTTGTGTAAAAATCATTGATTAGTATCTTGCACCATTGCCAAATTTCATGTACCGTGTGTACAGATATTAATACATTATCATCAAATTGTATGTTGCAACAGGTATTAGGAAACGCAAAAGGTGCCGTAGCTGTGGTTATTTCAATATTGTTGTTTCGAAATCCGGTAACTTTTATTGGTATTGGTGGATATGCAATCACTGTGTTAGGGGTAGTTGCTTACGGAGAAGCCAAGAGGAGATCGTCAAAGTGACCATCTTTGCAAAAATCATCCACTTAAGAGTTTTGACTACAATTTTGTGTAAACATAGTTCCTATAATCACTTCATAAGATGAGATTTAAAGCTTTTTTCTGGTATTATATTTGATTATATAAAAGACAGATAAACCTTGCTGGAAAATACAGAAATAACTAACATGGAAAGATTTCTAAAATGAGGAACTTTGTTATGATGAGGTGTTTCAGGTGAAAAACTTATAAGTCGAAAAGAAAACAGAAAGACATACCTGCCTTTTTATACCATAGTTGAATTATTAATTTAGTTCGCGATGTAGAAAAATTAGATTCTAAAGCATGCTATTGCTCCATGCAAGAGTCGGAACCGGTTCCATAGTTTTGGGGGCCTTAGACGACCTTAAAAATGGTGCTTTTTTTTCCTTCGTCGTAAAGAAAACGAGTTATTTAACTAAAATTTATAAGATAAGATTAATAAATGGTAAAATGTTAAGCTAAATATCATCAGATGCAATAAGTTTAGTACATTTAATAAAAAATTCAATGATGTGAAGCAATATTTTTACAAACTTCGCATTCGACCTAAAATTATACTAGGATTTTTTTAAAAGAAATTAGGGATCAAGTTTGTTATTTATTTAACAAGTCAGGTCCTTTTGTGTTTTATTGATATAGGAGACCACATAAAACCTTGCATGAAAATAAAATGGTTCATTAGTTTAGTAAGTTCTGAAATAAAATAAAAAACAAAATATTGTCGATGCAGAAAATCAAACTTACTTTGCCTGTTCAACTGACTATATAACTACGAAACCAACCACTCAATCGCAGTGAACAATTGCTAAAAGATTGGAAATGAATTATATATATATATAATCACATGCTTGAAGATGCAAATATGAAACATAAAAAAAAATAAAAATGAGAGCTTATATGAACATCAACTTAGACATCAACTTGGACACTTTTTCGTAAAAAATCTCCAAATTAAGATTTGGCTAATGCAAATCTTCACGGTTTCACGACGGGAACACAAATATGCGTCTTGTTTTTTTTTTTTTCCCGAGATGTATAATGACATGTTTTCAAAATTATGGTAAAATTTAAAAATTCAAACATGTCATTATACATCTCGGAAAAAAAAAACATGACGCATATTTGTGTTCCCGTCGTGAAACCGTGTAAATTTGCATTAGTTAGACATCATCAACTGTATTTAATATTTCCAATAAAAATGGCAAGTACCAAATAAGCACCGTTTCTGTTTGTTGTATCAATAATGTACTAATAATATGGACGAGTTTGGGCAAAAAGTTCTAGTTTCACTGTAAGTGAGTTAGCAATTTACCCAAAGATCCACATTTACAGTATTACCTATCACTACCGGTTAGACCGAGCAGCACTTATTTCATTTGAGTTGTATACGAATGCATGAATCGGAAATTCTGACATTACTTTTGACTTATTTCTCAAATGGAAGCAAGTACTGATGTTCTACCATTCAACAATCTAGCTGTACAAAATAGGCAACTATTATAGAAGGAACAAAATATCATACAGATCAAAAGGAAAATTGCGTAACAAATTTGAAAAAACTATAATAACTTTCAAGCAAATTAAACCAAAATATTTTCAAATAGATGCAGTAATTGTTTCACGGATAACAAAAGCAAAACACAAACAATAATTTTCCACATATTACTGTCGTGTCGAAGTGGGACGATAAGTCTTTCTTTTTTAAAAATATATAAAATGAGGATCTAAGGATTTGACTCAAAACCCTTTTTCTTTGTTATATTTATAAAAAAAGAGGATCTATATAAGGATTTCACTCCTACCCAAATACTGGAATCCACGATCTCCTACTTGATAGTGTGAGGTCTGGCCACTAGGCTATCCCGAGTGGTTCACGATAGGATTTAGATCTCTCCTCTCTAAAAGTCAGGAGGTCAGAAAACATATCATTTCAAAACTTTATTTGCTCGACTATGTACTCGTTAGAGCTCCTTCGTAAATTAGTTCTGATCCAACAAAAAAGAATTGCTTTGTCATTTCAAGCCATATCGGGGCCACTTGGGAGTTGCTCATAACCATCGTGGTGCTTAGGAGTAATGTCTCTATCAACAGGAATGCATTTCAGTATGGCCGAAATTGGCAAGCTTACTGCTCCAAGAACAACGCTTAGTACCCAAAACTGCCAACTCAGCGGCACTGTACTTGCAAATGTGCCTAGAAACTCGACTATGATGATTTGGAAAACGACAGTGGCAAAAATTATGGCTGTGAATATCCAGGTGCTGAATATGCCTTTAAAGACGTTGATCTTGTCAATATCTCGGCTGTTTATCTCGTTAAATACCTATAAGAACACGCAAAGACAGATCATCACACTTGAGAGATAATACTAAAAATAAGAAAATATTTTCTTGTTTTGAAATATTTTTTGTCGAAGAATGCACATTTTGGATGCTGGTAGGAAAACTTGAGTGCACTTTCCTGATTTATCAGATCCAAGATATTAGAAAAGGTTGCGATCCATGTTTAAGATCATCTGAAGACAGAAACAGTAGTAGGCTTGTTTGGTTGGAGCCTTTTAACAAACTTTGTGGATTTCTTGAGATCCAGAAAAAAACCCAAGGTTCATCCAACTTAAACTTCTAAGTCTTTTCAAGCAAAAATAAACACGATGACCTCAACCTAAGATGGTGAAGTCCATCTCTTAAGCAAAACAAAAGAGCTTAAAAGCTGCAACCAAACAAGGCATGTACTGTTTAAATCCTTGAGCAAAACAAGGATTATAATGGTTAAATAGGATCTGGAAACATTGTGACTTGTATTTCAAATAAAAATTAATCCACATAACTTTGTACGTCACAATATTACCACTAGATATGTGACTAAATTAAAAACACGTATGTTAACCCCCCACAGTCTGAGACTAGAAAGGTATACCTGGCAAAACACAAAGGTGTTGAAAATAAAAGTATTGAGAACCACAGTAGCATCTGAACCTTCAAGCTTTAAAATATTTTTTCCATCAAAATTCAAAACTCCAAGCACAGCCAACTGGTAAATACTCTGACCAATAATATTTCTCCACATAGGCTTTGTGATAAAGTTTGCTCCCCTTCCGACAGGGGGTCGGTTCATAAGTCCTTCACTTGGTGGTTCTGTCGCTAAAGCCAATGCCCCTAGAGTGTCCATAATAAGGTTGACCCATAGTAACTGCACAGCCGTGAGGGGAGCAGATCCTGGTATTTTGCAAAATTTTAGTTTTTTCTTTCCATTACAAAGTATTATAAGTAATGTACTAAGAAACATGCAATTACGCACATTGAAACTCGCTTTTACTGATAAATGTAAGAAAATTGTAGAGCTTAGCACAACATGAAAAAAAGCTGCTCTTTACAGAGAGAGAAGCTTATAGTTTTTCTTGGGTCTTAATAGTTTAGGAAATAATATCACCCTCCAAAAAAGCTTAGGAAATAATATATAAATTTTCAATATCATGTGCATGATTCTATTGTCTTTTGTTCTTTATTCCTTTCAAGTGTTTAAATTTTAATTAATATGAAGTATGCATGGTGTTTTAGGTATATTGCTGTATTTCTGAGCATCTATTTCTTTTGAGCAAAATGTACGTTTTTCATGCAGAACGTTACGGCTTGCACTTTCATGAATCACTTGCGGAAAACTTTTATCAGATCTTTTACGTTCTAGAACAGTGATATAAGAGAAGTACTTGTGGGAGGACAAATTTCCGTAACGCTAAGCAGTATATGCAACAGTTAAGAATGATTTACACGCACCTATACAAACAAGAGAGGATATAACTATATACGTAGAAAAGAGGAGATCGGATAAAAACAACCAACCTGTGATGCAAGCAGAAACGAAGTTGATCATAAGAGCAACCACGTTGACAGTCAACTGAAATTGAACAAACTTCTGAATGTTGATATAAACCGAACGGCCCCATCTTGCTACATTTACTATGGTTGAGAAGTTGTCATCCAATATGATCACATCAGCATTCTCTTTTGCGACCTGTTAACATTTCTCAACAGATAAGATCAAAAGAATAATGCACATCAAATCACACAAAAGCATTACAGAATATGAGCTATGATAAAGATAAGGGTGAGTCTTTAAGAAGTCAGGCTAGCATTACATGCTTTGATACAATAAACTATGGGAAGTTGCTTGAACTTTTTTAAGCTTGATTTACAACACTATGTGTACACAATTTTCGCAAGAACTATAACTTCAGTGAATCAATTGGTAAAAACATTAAAATCTAGTGAGTGGTGATACAGGTGTAAAAAATTAGACTTTCCCCAAGAGATTACGTGTACGCCATATTTCTAATATTATTTTTTGCAGGTTGACGTACAAATCAAAAAGATTTATTCGCATATTAGTCTACAAGACTGTAACTAACCCCAATATATTAGCATGGTACATATATCTAAAAATGAAAGATGTCAAAACATCCTAGGATTAGACGGTTAAAAGAACAGACCTCTGTTCCTGCAATACCCATGGCAAGTCCAATATCAGATTCATGAAGAGCTGGAGCATCATTAGTTCCATCACCGGTAACTGCTACAACCTCTTGAAATGTGCTCCTTAAATTCGTTACTAGCTTGTGTTTGTCCAAGGGCAAGGACCGAGCCATCACCTGTATATGTCAAAATTATCAGCAACTTACATTTCTTCTTAGGAGAATTCCAATTATGTGACAAATTTCCAACGAAATGCCAATCCTCGAGGGAAATTTTCATTACCATTTAGGGTACTGCATACTATCCGTTATGCATTTCAAATATCAGTTTATAGAAGTGTATGCTCATTAAAGGTGAAACCAGTTAAATGAACAACATAACAATATTAAAAAAATAAAAAATTAGTCAAGTGTATGGATTCAGTTGTGAAAAGTTTAATTAACAGCATGCGAATAAAAATCGCAGTATTTTTAAGTGTATCCTCTTGTAAAATACCATTGAACTGAAAAACAACTTTTTTCTTGTGACTGATTATGAATTAAGCTTTAATTTTCTATTTAATTTTTGATAACTCATAGTGGAGGTATCAGGGATCAAACCTGATCACAAGCGGGGTATACTAAGGCCCTAACCACTTGGGCAACCCACATTGCTCAATTAAGCCTCTATTAATGCCAGTAATTTTCTTTTATTTCTATTTACCACTTTTCTAGTTATAACTCCAAAAAGACATTGCACCTTTTATAAATATTAAATAAGCCCATGCTTGGTCGCACCTAGAAAAAGCTTTTTTTGTTTTATTATTTTGCTTCAAAGACGGACTTCAATTCGATGAACCAACTTAAAAATCGAGCTTCCCGGTCTTTAAGCCTAAATAAGCTATATGAACCGAGTTTTTTTTTTCTGTAACTCAAGAAATCTAGCTTACTTTCTTTAAAGCTACAACCAAACAAGCCATTAATCTTACTCCAGATATTCTCAATTACAATACGCAGTTGCCTACCTGAAGTTTAGGAATTATAAACTTCAATTCCTCAGGAGATTTATTACGAAAATCTGGTCCCTCTATAGCCAAACCACCTTCAGTTAGTATACCACATTCTCTAGCAATAGCTTTAGCAGTATTAATATTATCACCAGTAACCATTCTAACAGTAATACCAGCAGCCAAACACGTCTTAACAGCTTCTCTAACACCTGGTCGAACAGGATCTTTAATACCCACAACTATTATCAACGTATATCCAGTATCAGGAATATCATTTTCACTATTTTCGATATCTTGATAAGCCAAACAAAGAGTTCTGAGAGCATCATTTGCGAAATTATATATGACATCTCCAATAGTTTTTACTTCTTTTTCTGTCATTTTGACTGTTTCCCCGTTCTCATTAACCATTTTATCACACATTCCCAATATTATCTCCGATGCACCTTTAGTGAAAGCTCGAAAGCCACCGTTAGGAAGACTTACAAGCACAGACATTTTCTTTTTGACGGAATTAAAAGGCTCCATTTTCACTATTTTACACTCTTTCCGTTGCGCATTGAAATCACCACCTAACAACAAGCCATATTCCAACAAAGCCGACTCAGTTGGAGTTCCCAAAATAGTATTCTTTCCTGTTTTGTCCTTCACCACCTCAGATGCCGTGTTTTGAAATATAGATTGTAATAAAAGAACTGACACGCTGTCACCCATTTCCAAACTTGCTTTGTCACTACCTTTAATTTCTTTTGATTTCCCACATAGCCAGATCTTACTAACGACCATGTGATTTGTTGTTAACGTCCCTGTCTTGTCCGTGCAAATACAAGTAGAAGAACCCATTGTCTCACAAGCCGCTAAATGTCTAACCAATGCTTTATCGCTCATTAATTGTTTCATAGCAAATGCCAAGCTCAAAGTCACAGCCAATGGAAGACCTTCGGGGACAGCAACAACTATAATTGTCACAGCAGTGGCAAAATAGTCCAAAAGCTCTAGAGCATCGTTAGATGACCAAATCGTAAACGTGTGGTTAACCCCTTTGTTTATTAGAAACCTCCCTGTTAGGACCAAAAACGTCAATATTGCAAAACCCAACCCGATTTTACCAATAACAGTAGCAACACCGTTGAGTTTTACTTGTAAAGGAGTCTCATCTTCTCCACCTTCGCTAAGAGTTTCCATTAATTTACCCCATTCGGTTCTCATACCAACTGTAGTTACAATCATTTTACCAGAGCCATCCTGTACCTTGGTCCCACCTAAAAGAAATGGCTTTTCTTTGTTCACATTCACAGGCTCACTCTCACCTGGAAAGGAAGACCGATTAATGTACCATGTTCAGTAAATATGTTTTTAAGTAACTATTTTTTAAGGGAGATAAAGCGAGACGAATAAATTTGGACTTTGGAGAGAGCATGTGAAGTGGGCATTTCTAGGAAGTAAAAAAGGAGACCAATCAAGATGCATGCCATAGTTAGGGCTTGTTTGGTTGTAGCTATTATAATAATCCTGTTTGCCTTTTTGCTTAAAAGCTAGGCTGCATTTGGTTGACCTGCTTAAACAATTAAACCTGAGCTTTCTTGTTGTAAGAAATGAAACGAGTAGAAGCATTAAGCTGGATGAACCCAGATTTTTCAAACCCCAGAAACTCCAGCATATTTGTTTAAAAGCTGCAAGCCAGACAACCAATACATATGCATAATTGATTTTATACTAATAAAATAAGTGTATTTTTTTTTTTATGATCAACTGCCTTTTTATTCAAAATAAAGTTTTTTTTTATAAGATTTTAAACAAATCCTTGGCTGCTTTAACCTATAAAGCAACTTTCATTGCTTTGATAAAGCTTAAAAGATACAGGCTCGTGCTCACCTGACAAGCTTGATTCGTCGATTAACAAGCTGTATCCAGATATAAACACCCCATCTGCTGGAACTTGATCCCCAATAGACAAGTTTACAACATCGCCCACAACCAGATCGTAAATCGACACTTTTTGCCTCAACCCATCTCTAGTAACTTGGATCATAATCTTTTTCTTTTCCTTGTCCAAATCCTTAAATTGCAAAGACTGTTTATAATCACTCACAGCTGTAACAAAAACTACCAGAAATATACTAAGTAATATCCCAACCCCGTCATAAGCACCCTTTGGAAATCCCTCTGTGGGGAGTCCTACACCTATAGAAACTACGGCACAAACCATAAGGATAATTAGGGTGATATCTTGAAGAGCGTCCCATACAAAACTCCAGAAGCTTCTAGAGGGTTTTTCTGTGTATTTGTTAACCCCGTATACCATCTGTCGTATAGGTATATCTTCAGATTTGACACCTTGCTCGAGAGAGACGTTTACTCTTGTTGCTATTCCATTAACTCCTCCGAGATAATCGAGTCCTTTGCTATCATGACTACGAACAATTGAAGCGATTTCGTTTGGGTCGACTCTAAAACCTGCTGCTCTTGCTTCTTCTGATAGCTTGTCTCCAGGACCAGCAGCTGTAAAATAAAGCAAGAATATCAGGAGGCTATGTTTATATCTTTATTGAAAAAAAAAGTAATGACGATTCTACTATGCCACTTCTAAGTACTGGTTAAAGAATTCATATTGCAGATGCGATGTTGAGTATTTTCTATGGATTATTTCATTGACCGATGACAAGAAATATTCTACGCAGAATCATTTTAATAGGTTATCAATGTTTTAACCAAAGAACAATATTATGTTCAATCCAATTGTAACAAATAAAGATTTAAATATATTTTTGGAAGTTGAAAAGCAAACTAACCAGACAAAGAAGAGCAAGGCAAAAAGTGAATTGTTTTTGAAAATGTTCGATTTCATGTTTCTGACTCAACAGGCTGAAATACAACTTCCAAACCCAATAGAAAAGTCCCATTTTAGTGAAAAAAAGTATGCAGACCATAAAAAAACAATTATATTTTCGTAGAAAAAGAAGTGCCAAAAAGAGACTATGAATGGAATTTACCATCAAGAAACTTAAATGCCGCCTTTTGCACATATAGAAGAACACGAAGTTGTTCCTGAAAAGACATGAAGACAGAGAATTAAGGGATTTCTGAAGTTGAGCGTTTGAATATGAGCAACCTTTCATTGATTGAGGGGTAAGAGACAAATTAATTTCGTAAATCTGATTCGGTGAGAATAGAATATGAGGGTGTGACAGTGATGTACAATTCCGGTTTAGTGATGTCAATTGTCGTTAACTTATTACGGAATTAAGTAGCAGAAGCTACGTCTTGAAAATTCCAGAGCCTAGTTTACAGTATTCTAGTATGTAGACTAATTTCTTAACATATATATTATTGCTCGCAATCAAATATTTTTTGCCCCAAGGTACAACAAAGGTTACTGCATGATCCAAATTCATTTTGTACTAAAATATCTTACTCATTGGAGGCAAACAAACCGATGTAGGAGTGAAATTAAAATATGTGAGGGTGACGGTGCATTTCTTAATAATCTTAATGGGGCATTATGTAATTATCCCTTTTTCTTTTCGAGATACAGTAAAGATGGATAGTTATTTTGCGGTTGCCATAACGAAAAAAGAAGTCCCGTTTGGGCCTAGAAAATAATACAAGATAGCAACATGTTTGTCAGCACAGGATATATTTAATGGACACAAGACTTTTCGTTCTTTTCAAAGGTTTTCTAATAACATCAGGATGTCTTTTTCTTGTGTTCGGCACATTAGTCCTGCAGGCCAGGGAAAAGGAAACTTCAAAGAAATTGCTCAACCAATATTGTGATATATAAAGTCAAAAGTGGTCTTAATATCATTTGTCCCATATGTGAACTATTATTGTGGATGCATCCGTAAGCAAGTAATATGACTTATTTTAAGTATGAGAGGAAAAAAAAAATTCATCCAGGTCAGAAGTCAGAACATTTTGTTTCATAAAGTAAAAGAAAAACAAAACAAATTTAATGTGACCAATTAAGTGCATTACAATTATGAGAAAGAAAGCAAGTAAACCGAGGCCCTGAGCTTAAAAATAATAACCAAACAACATTTAGTAGGCACCATAAAGATTAATCCATGGTATAGACTGCCATGACCTTTGTCTGATGTGTGATGTGCAGTGCAGATGGAAATAAACAAACAAACATACACCAATAGAAGGCCATCCATTTTTTGTCTTTTTGACAAGTTGGGATATGGATACAGAAGAAGAAAACAAATGAAATAAAAGACAGCATTTCTGCAATAATAATCAATTTGGAAGCATTCTCATTCTTATTTTTACATTCATTATTTTTAATTTATTTTGCTCCCAACATCAAATCTTGTTCTCCATACCTCCTTACATTATAGACCACACCCCCACACGTCATAAGCAAGCATGAATGAGAACATGATACAGTAAATTTGTGGTATTGAATTTGACTATGGTATGTCATCTTAACCATGTTACACAGGATCTAACGTGAGAGACTCTGGCTATTGACTGATAATCAGTACTCAAATCTAGCTTTATTAAAAAAAAACTACCCATAATAAGCCCTGGTCCAATTTATCTCTTTCTTTATTTGTTGTAAGAAATTTAAGCCCATAAGGATCAGTTTTAGGAAGCGGGGTGCATATTATTATCCTTAAAGATCTTAACCTCGACGTAGACCTCTTATTTAGAAATGAATAAAACGAAATACTCCGTATTTGTAAGACAGTTTAGGATACGTTTTAAGCAAAATTTCTTAATCCCGGGACAAGAAATCTTGTACAATGTTCTTATTTAGTTTACACTTCAACCAAAAATAGGATACTGAGGTGTAAGATGTCTTTTAAATGAGACAATACTACTACAGTACATGCAACTATGCAAGTTCCTTAAACATATAATAAAATTAAGCATAATTTAAATTTGTAAATATTCATTTTTATGACATGTTCAGAGTCGTATTCTGTTGATAGTCCACTATCAAATACTCCCTCCGTCCCAAAATCAGTGTCTCGTCGGAAACCGTGTTATTTAAGAATTTGAAACAATTTCGGTTAAAACTCAACAAAAAAGCGTTAAAAAATCAAAATTTTCAAACAAAAACTATTTTTTACTTAAATTGCGAGGTTTAAAGTATAATTTTGATATGTTTAAACTTACAAAAAGAAATATTTCAAAAAATAAAAAAGAGAAAATTTATTAAAAATGGAAAGTGGACACTTATTTTCGGACGTCCCAAAAAGAAAAACAGGACACTTATTTCAGAACGAAGGAAGTACATTTCAACCGGACACCATTCAAGATTCGGCTAAACAAATAAAAAAACCAATGAGTTGTATTTTTAACCAGAAGACTAATGGCAAATAAGATTTAATGTACTTTTCCCATGCCACTAGTCCATATGACATTTAACAAACTATTTTAGCATATAAAAAACTAAAAAAAAAAAAGGTCCTAGAATATAAAAACTTAAACTTTGGACCTACAGGATTTCTAAAAGTCCCACTTTATTTATGCCTTTTACCAAGTATTTATATGCCTTTATCGGCCCCCCCATGATTCCCCCTTTACCCCCTAACTTGCAGGAAAGTCAAATAAATCCTTTACATCATGGTCAAATTTAATACACTTTAATAAATAAAATATATTGTCATGTATTTTCTGTTTGCTTTTTATAATTACGCGCTATTTGCATGACTAGTATAATCTATATTGACTTTAACAATCTAATAGGAGTAGGAAAATAATAATAATATTCCAGAGTATTATACATAACTATTCACAAACATAAGATTTGCTTGATTGCAATTTACAGCTTCTAAAGCTTGTTTCTACAAATATGATAATCCTCCTACTCTCTCCGTTTTCATTTAATTGTCCATTACGAAATTACGTGCAAAATTATCGAAATAGATTTTTTTAAAATCTAATCATAAAATTTAACATTTGAACTATATGATCGATTAACTTTTGATAATTTTCATTCCGACAATTTTGATACAAGTTATTAGCCGGTAAAAATTACACGTAGTTTCGTAGCGGACAATTTAACATTTAACCGCTTCTTCCGTTGTCAATTAATTATCCACTACGAAACTATGTGCAATTTTGACCGGCCAACAACCTGTATTAAAATTATCGGAATGAAAATTTTCAAAAGTGAATCATATAATTCAAACATTAAATTATATGATTTAGTTTTAAAAAATTTCATTCCGACAGTTTTGATACAAGTTATTGGTCGGTAAAAATTACACGTAATTTCGCAGAGAACGATTAATTGGGAACGGATGGAGTAATTTTTAAAATTAATAGAAGCAACTAACTTAATTAGGCCAACTATTAATAAGAATGAAAAGAAAAACCAATAAATAACATAAATACATCAAAGAACCCCACTCAATAAATAAGACAAATAGAGATAAAAACAAAATAAAATCCAATTAGAAAAAAAATAAAAGAGAACCAAAAACAGAATCTAACACTAAGAATTACCCTTTTAACTAACTACTAAATCATACTATTAATATACGCAAGAAAAGTCGAAACCGCCAAATTTTACCCAATTTTTTTCCAAAAACACCCTCGCTTTATTTTAATAATTATCAACGTACCTAACCTAATTAATTAACAGTTTGTTCTCACTATATTTTTCTAACTACGGATATAGCCTGAATTAATTAACAATTCGTTTTAATCTGCATAACTACAATAAACGATACAAAATCTGAATATTACGTTCAAAATAAAATATATGACGAGATTTATCCCGCTACGAATCTCATAGCCAACGCGGCCGTAAATTTAACTAGTAGTAAAAAAACTGGGGAAACCTGAGTTTTAAGGATCTTGTTTCGGGCTTCGGATCGTTTAACGAGATCAGCAACCATACGAAAACGACGACGACGATTAAGAACGACAGAGACGGAAGATCTCCACCGTCTCTGAGCCTCCTCGGAAGGCCTTTTTCCCGATATCTCAAAGTCCTTTAACAATCTACCCTCCATATTAATTCTCTCTTTTGATTCTCTTTCTAATATGTATTATGTATTATGCATAGATATATAGATATATAGATATATAGATATAGATATAGACAGAGAACGTGTGTGTGGGTTTCGTAGCAGATTATGTGGAACGAGAAAAGGTCTCTTAACTAACTCGTTACTCACTACTATTTTTTGCTACTATTGCCTGGGGCGCGTTTTATTTAATTTTAACATGTGTTTTTAAGGGACTGGGTTCCGTTCCTTCCGGTTCGATTTTTGGTAAAATCGAAACCGAAATCGAGTATATTTTTCGGTTTTATTTTTTTCGGTTTCGGTATTTTTATTTTTTGGACTGAACCGGACCGGTTTTTTCGGTCCAATTTCTGTTATTTTTCGGTTCGGTTTTACTGAAAACCGAAACCGACCTGAAATTTTTTCGGTTTCGGTTTTTTCCGGTTCGGTTCAGTTCGGTTTTTCCGGTTTTTCGCTCAGCGCTAGTGTTTTTATTGGGAACCCGGATAAAATATTATTATAAATAGGTTATTTTTAGTATTATGTGTAATTAATTTAAGTAATTAAGATAAATATTTAAGAGATAAATACGTGTATTTATTTTTAAGCAAACCCATTTTCATTAACAAATGGGACCCAACCCAGCTAGGCCTGGGCAAAAAACCAGAAAAACCGAACCGAACCGATAATCAAACCGAAAAAGACCAAAACCGAAAAATTTTCGGGTCGGTTTCGGTTTTCAGTAAAACCGAACCGAAAAAGACCGGAAAAAAAAAAAAAAAAAACGAAAAAAACCCGGAAAAAACCGAAATTGGACAGAAAAAACCGGTCCGGTTCGGTCCAAAAAATAAAAAAACCGAAACCGAAAAAAAACGAACCAAAAAATATGCTCGGTTTCGGTTTTGATTTTGTCAAAAACCGAACCGGATCGGACCGAATCCAGCCCTAACCCAGCATTACAAAGTAAAACAAAAAACAAACACACATTTGCGTAGAAGACTACCGGTCGAAGCAAATAAATGTATCTATATAACAAGTCAAATATATAAATTCAAAAGAGTTGAAAAATTACGAAACTAGCGTATTCATAAATTTAATAAAATTTAACTAAATACATATCTATTTGGAAAATTAATTACATGTATTTTGAAAGGTGAAAAGTTATCTGAAAGTCAGATGACTTTGTTAAGTCGATACGATAAAAAATTGTTCCTATATAATTTATTTGGAAAATTAATTTTAGATCTTTATGTAATTTATTCCTATATGGAGTCAAATTTGTTAAGTCGATACGATGAAAAATTATGAAATACTACAATATGTAGGCTATTCTTATTTTGAACTGGATCGAGTTAGGACGGAACATTTTTATTCATAAAGCTTGTTACTGTATAAATGTTCTAATGGAGCTAGTTTTAACTTATAATTTTATATTTTTATTATTTTTAATTAGTGGGCCCGCATGTCCATTCACTTTAACAATAAAAATAATTAAACAAACAAATTAATTATTGTTACAGTTAAAAAACAATTCTATCAAATAATTGCCAACATGACATTTAATAACACTCTTGCTAGCTACTTACTAACTAACAAGTGACATAAATGAATAAATTAACTAGCGTAACGTAGTTGCTCTTATTACTATATGTAATTTTCTACTCTGTTTATTTAATATGGTAGGTAATCTTAACAAAATATTATTCCCTCTGTATCCAAATGCGTACATATTTTTGACTTTTCTCTAATCTAAATTATCTAAAAACAAAAGAAATTAAAAGTTGTATAATTTAGTTCTAATCATGAACTATGTAATTTGATTTTAAAAAGATTTATTTTGAAAATTTAACGTGTTAAAGTTATAAGTATTTTCGTATTTTAGTAAGGCACACTTAACAACCAATGACTTTTAATAATTTACATATGGATAATTATAAATAAAACAATCAACATGCTCACATTAACTTAAACAATTATGTATTAGGAATGTATCACTTTTGAACTCAAAGTTGACCAGATTTGATCTATAAATGCATAACTTTTCACTTAATTTAGTGATCCGTGTTAGACAAAGTGACATAATTACAATCACGTGCATCCATCCGTAAAATAACAAGGGCGAAGTTAAAGATTGGTTTACGGGATGCCAAAATTTACATAAATTATTAAATTAAACGAAATAAAAAAATAAAGGGTGCCAAATCGTTGTTTTAAACATGTTTTAGTGAAAATACATGGTAAAAACTTAAAAAAAATCGGAATTATAGGAATGTCGTCGACCGCATTTATATGCATTTAACTCCCCCCTGTATAATTCTGACAACATTCATAACTAGATCTCAATTTGGATATTCCTTCATTATATTCTAGTCGAATCTCTACATGTTACCATTTGTGTAAGGTTGTCGTGGCTTTCGCTGTATGCATACGCATTTTAATTAATACAGACGTTAATGGTACAAATCACGTCACGTAATAAAAACTCAATCGACTAAAAACCCAAATAAATATATTGGAACACTAATTTGAGTCTATCCTAAATTTAATTAATTTTTTATTTTTAGTAGATTTGGTTTTTATTACGTGGCGTGACTTATACTCCACTCTACTGACCGTCTGCTTATTTAGCAAATGGCTTTGTTTTAATGCTTGAACATTTGCTGCCATGAGTGACGACATAGGTTGATGGGTCTACTTTTGTTTACCAATCTGGTGGTCGATTTGACCACGTCGCATTTGCTTTTTTAAAAATGATACCTGTCGATTTCGAAAACATCAAATATGTAATATAAGTCTGTGCAGGCAATCATTTTATAAGATTTTTGGTGAAGAACGAGTTGCACCAGACTGTTAGTAATTGTTGTCGTAGTAGTTCACGGTCTCAACCACTCCTTTTGATTAAACGGCGTAGAACAAGAGTCGAGAAGACAAGACCACTGGAAAAGTTTTGTGACGGTTGCAGCAATTCATGGCATATATGAGCCAGATGATATCATCATTGTAGTTTCTTTATTACCATAATAATCTTATTTGGCTGATTAATCGAGCCATGTCACAATTGACCTTTTCATTTACCTCAATTATTAACTTAATTTAGTGTTAGATGAAATGATCTTTAGTCCTGAGAGTTTCAACTGAAACACAGACGTTTCTTCAAATTTTGACTGATGGATTTGATCTCCAAATTTTCTGAAAAAGGCAACAATACATTCAGTTTTTTTCTGAAGAATGGTATCTTAATGAAATATACAACTAGAAGGATCGAAAAATTTCTATCCGCAGGGGCCAGCCAGCAAAATTGAAATTGACAAACTTAGGGGATTTCAATGCATATTCATGAAATTGCAAAGTTTTGGAAACTTGGTTAGTAGATCAGATTTTACTTCATAATTTGCATATGCACATCCAAGGTCAGAGTGGCAAAGAAAGTTATGGTTATTAACGACTAGAAAACAGCAACGGGGTGTGATTGATTCTTAAGGCAATATAAACATATACGAGATACTCGATTCTTTCTGATTCCATTCAAGGAAATAACAACACTGTCAGGCTTGGACGATAACTTGCAAGCAAATACATTTTAATCCACAACCTATGTTCCTTGAGAATACAAATCAGTAATGATTGTAACTTCTAGTGAAGAACTAGTTTTGCAAACCCAAAAAAAAGACTGGTGGAATTTAGCTATAAAACTTCTAATTTTCAGGGGTAAAAGCTCAGCTGATAAATGAACACCCAATGCTTCTCAGCTTAAAAGCTAAAAATAATAATCTAAAGTCAAAAGCTCTTTCCAGACACCAATTCAAAAGCTCCTGAATTTATTCTAAGAGATAGGGCACATACTCATGCGTGTTTGAAGAACTTCATGCTGAGCCAATGAAAATAAACCGCAACAAAAAGGATAGGGATGGTCAGTGGAACAAGGAAACAGTAGTACCTGCAACCCCAAAGTCACCAAAAACGACATCGACATCGGTCAAAGAGGGGTACATACTTCATACCTTAATTATTTGAAAACATTGAAAATGTAACCCTGAGAAGCATGAAAAGGACATACCTTTTGAAAATTCATGTGGTGGCAAAAAAAGTCAATTTATATTGAAAAGAAAAGGAAACCAATGAAAGTTATATGGTTGAAAATCAATTCTTGTAAAAAGATGGTATGCGATATGAGACCGTCAAATTCCAGTCCATTGACCCGACAATTCATCATCTCATCGTAATAAGGAAAAAGATATAGAATCGTAATAGTCAATAGTTTGTTTGCTAAGAGTCTAATTAATCCTCAAGTCCTATAATACCCTATTTCGCGTCCTCCTCTTAAACAAAATTTGGACCCCATGCAGATAGATATTTAACATTGTATCTCAGAGTATAATTATGATGGAACGAACGACGAAGGAATTGTCATTTCCTTCCTACAAAGTGGGAATAGAATATGGGAATACAATAAGGTGGACAAATGATAAGATTCTTGCCAAACTAGGCTTTTGGCCACAAATGCCAAATTTGTTATATTCTTCAAAAATGTATTACCAAAAATAAAAATACATTCGACTTTTCGCCTACAAACCACAGCAGACCCGACCTACGGCCATCAGAAGACCTTTCATGCATGTGGAGGGACATAGCAAGAGCACATCGTTGCTACTCAATGGAACCCATGTAACTCTATTGCTCACAGTATCTCAATTTATATGACATAGGAAAAAAAGTCTCTTTTCCCTTGAACAATAGATGTTTTACATTGAACAAGTGAGCACAAAAGGTTTATGAATGTCTTTGTGGTGAGTTTATCACACTGGTTGCTAACCATATAACTATAAATGAGTAAAATCGACGTGGGGGTAAAGTAGAATTTTATTGATTAATGTGGTCCTTAAATCATGTGAACGTCGACAATTTTAATACTCCATTATAACAAGGCAAAATGCCAATACTACTCCAGTAACCACCCTCGACCCCTAATAAGCAATTACAAGGAAGTGTGGAAATAATTAAGAGGTTTAATTCTAATTAAACAACCAACACTCACCGCTGCTTAAGAAAGAAAGAAAGATATCAAAGGTACTGAAGAGAACTTAAAACTCACGATCACTTATTAAAATTCTATTTTCCATCTCGGCTCATTAATGAACAAATGAATCTGCACGAATCTGGGGAAAATTCACGCTTGGCTGGATGAACCGAACACTATTTTCAAGTTTGCTAGTTATTCACCGAGGCGACCCAAAATGTAAACATAATCCATCTTAATAATTTGCAGCCTTAAATAGTATTTGAAGCTGAGATGTTAAGCAATAATAACTACCTGTCAATTTTAATCGTGGTCGCAGCACTGTGTTCAGATACCGAAAAGAGCTTCGATATTATTGCAGCATAAACGAACACCATAAAGGATATCGACCCGAGCCCGATAAAGAACCAACCTTGAGCTCTAGACCCATAAGACATAAAGCTGGTCGATCCTCTCATCTCGGTGAAAACAAATCTATCACTGCAATCGAAAATATAACACACATTAGAAAATGCTTCAATTTATTAAATCTCATCACCAGATCAGAAAGCCAATTTCCCCTCACATATCAATATATTATAAATACAGTGGCGGAAACTGTTTTTTCATAATTACGCGGGTACTGAAAGGCTAAATTTGATTAAAAAAAAAAATACATGGTAAAAGAACGTTTTTTTTTCTCAATAATGGGGGTGCTTACTGCTGAGTCCCTTTTATCCTATTACTAATTCCTCCGATGCATATATAAACATCGATGTGGAAATCATATTGGTGTTTCGTTTAATAATGAAGCGGATTTTATTCGGGCATTTTGACAAACACTTAGAGTGCATCATCAGACATTATCGCAATATCACTTGTTCTTTTTTTTTTTTTTCAGATTTTGTACTCAACTTAAATACTTGAGACTTTTGTGTTCCTATAGCCTACAATGAATTATAAAAAATCTTAAGCTTTTTGAATTGAATTAATATGCAAAAAAAGAAAAGAAAATAGTCAATATCCTTTGATATTGGTTACCCCACAGAGAAATAATAATATATCAATTTCTATTAAACATTAAAATGAAGACTTTTCAGCAAAATAACTAATAATTCTTCTTTTGTTATCAAATATTCTAATTAACCAAACCTTGGTAGATTTATAAAGTAATGTGAAAAACAATTTTTATTTTTATTAATTACCTTCATAGTTCGTCTTAAATACAAAGAAAGGTAAAAATACAAAAATGTTAAATAACAACGTGTATATTTTTTAATTTTTGCAATTAACTCCATATATTATATAATTCATACAAATAGTCCGAATGTCAACGTGTCAACTGTCAAACTAAAAAATACGACTTCAACGGTTCAACCTCATTTTTTTTAATCTTATTTAAGAGTATTAAATGTTATCACACACACTCCATTTTATAAGACTCGAACATTGCACCTACCAGTTGAGAGTGCGGGTTTTCGCCCATAAATAAATTTATTTCTATATGGGATAAGTAGATTGAATTAGTTACATATCAAACTTTTTTTGTCAATTTTTGTCAAATGAGTCATCGATGTTGGTATTGCACCGTTTAGAACCTACGTTTGGTGAATAGTCCAGCAGTATGATGATTATTGTAGACTTTTAATGATCGGCCTTTCGGGTATACTCCTACTGAAGAAGACAAAGTATTTCATTGTTTTTTTAAGTGACCGGACTTTCGGATATACTCCTACCCATGAAGACAAAGTATTTAATTGTTTTTTTAAGCGATCGGACTTTCGGATATACTCTACTCAAAGAAAAATAAAGTATATGCTTTTTTTCGTGACTCCTTTAATTATATTTGTAGTCATGGTTTTTAATGAAGATTAGAAGACAAATACTCACTTCCGGTAAAATATGTTTGTATCTCCTTGATTTTGTCAACTTTTCTATGTGAGGTTAAGTAAACAAACACAAATATTCAAAGAGTTTAGTCAGTAATCTACATAATCACAATAGAATCGGTTTGAATCAATTTACAGTAAATTGATTCCCATTTCGGCAAAGTTCAAGTCATGTAAAAGTTTAAGATGTTATGTTTCTTGTTCTATAGTTCTTAATCTATTATACACCATGTATCTATAAGTACTAATTTCCTACCCTTTCATGTTTTCACCCTTCAAATAAACTTGAAAGAATAAGCTAACTAGAAACCATGAACCACCAAAGTGATGATTTGGCAGTGATAATGGTACCATTTCCATGCCAAAGCCACCTTGATCAGCTTCTCCACCTCTCTTGTTTAATTTCTTCTTACAAAATCCCGGTTCACTATGCTTGCTCGAGCATCCATGTTAAACAAGTTAAGCTACGGTTTAATGACTTGAAAAACCCTGAATTTTCTCGTATTATTTTTCATGAGTTCCCTACCCCTCCCTTCTCGTCTCCTCGTCCAAATCCTAATCTTCTCACTAAGTTCCCTTCTCATCTCATGCCTTCTTGGGAATCCTCCCTGGAGTTTCGCCTGCCTTTGACGGAGATCTTCATGAAGATCTCCACCAATGTCAGTAAAGTGATAATTATACACGATACCACCATGTCCTACGCAGTGCAAGATGCTGTTTCCATACCAAACGCTGAACTATGTAACTTTTGCCCGGTTTCAGTCTTTGCTTTATACTATATTGGAAAAGAATTTGTTAAGGAACAAACTGCAAGGATGGAGGATTTACCCGAAGGAATTCCTTCTCAAGAAGGATGTCAAACACCGGAAATGCAAAAATTTATTCAACTTCAAATGGCATATATGGATTTAACGCGTAGGACTATCTTCAACTCGTGTAGTGCGATCGAAGGTGCTTACATTGATTTATGGAGAAAAGACGCTATAAATGGAGAGAAAAACATATGGGCAATTGGACCACTCAATAGTCACGGGAAAGATAATGATATGAGAAAATCAAAAATTCAACATAAGTGTTTGGAATGGCTAGATAAGCAAAATCCGGATTCCGTTATATATGTTGCTTTTGGAACAACAATTTCAATGACAACTGAAGAAATCAAAGAGCTAGCATTGGGGCTAGAAGAAAGTGGACAAAAGTTTATTTGGGTATTAAGGGATGCTGATAAAGGGAATGTAGGCGACGGAGACGACAACAGAGTTGAACTGCCAGAAGGGTAATATCAAAATTTTAAAGTTGATAAAGAAATAAATATTTTCATAGTATCGGATTATGAGTTTGATTAGGAAAGACTTGGTTTATATTCCAGAATACTGCATATCTTGTTTGATCAGAATAATGTATAATTTCTGTTTATAAAGTATTGCTTATTCTTTTTTTATGTTATTGAGACAACACAAAATTCATAAATTAACTCAAACTTCTTTGATCTCCTAGGTACGAAGACCGCGTACGAGATTTCGGAATGGTAGTTAGAGATTGGGTGCCACAACAAGCCATCCTGGGGCACCCATCGACAGGCGGGTTTATGAGTCATTGTGGATGGAATTCATGCTTAGAGAGTATCACTACAGGGGTGCCAATAGCGGCTTGGCCAATGCATTCGGACCAACCAAAAAACGCTTTCTTAATTACCAATGTTTTAAAGATTGGCATGGTGGTTAGTAAATGGGAAAATAGGAATAAGCTAGTCACTTCTTCGAATTTTTCAAAGGCTGTCAAGGGTTTAATGTCGTCGAAAGAAGGAGAGGAGATGAGGAAGAGGGCAAAGGAGCTTGGAAGAGCCGCCAGGGAGGCGGTGGAGGAGGGGGGCGCTTCTGTCACAGAATTGGATTCTTTCATATCCGATATACTTAATTAATCATTCACTTTTTATTTACCTATATAATTCAAATTATGCTATGGATTGATACTATTTCATAATGATTTGAAGTCCAAATAAGAGATAATTATATCCAAGTGGATGATCGGACTACTGGTAGATCCTTCCATCATGCTTGTCCGGAAAAAGTATCATCCAAGTTTTTGTTTACATTCATGAAATTTACTCCCAAGACGTATAATCTCGCAATAAAACTGCAGACCCAGATCAAATGCAAAATGGAATCTAAAAGTAAAGGTAGAATCAGCTTCGTTGAGGTTGAAATAAATCAGAAAAGAAAAGTCTTCTGATTAATAAGGTTGTTAGTACTCATGCTACATCGAAGAAAACTGCCGAAAGTTTACTGATTATCATGTAAAAATCCATAATACATAAAGAATGCAACATACTATAAGTATTTATGAATGCAATGCTTCTTCACTTGTTTCGGTTGGATCATCAATTCGTTCAACCATCTCCTGTAATTTTAGAAGCCAGTTAACGTATTGTCCTTGCTCTTTCCGGTGGAGGTGGCTGATAATAAAATTAGTAAGTTCCTTTTCGATCCCCTTTGATATTAGATAGTTTTTAAGCTCCTCCTGCAAACCCTGATTTAATGAACTGCATGTAGAACATTAAAAACACATTTAGAAGATGCCATCTTGCCCAAAGTGTTTGTCAAGGAAAATAAAAAATAAAAAACTGCTAAAGAAATTGCGCATAGTGAAATGTAAGTTGAAGAAGTCTTTGAAGTGCTTCTAATAAATAACCTTTCACTAAAGTATTTTATTGTAAGTGCTTCTAATGTAAGTCGGAAACAGGTAGTAAATAAGATTAACAAAGCTGCAAATGCATATGTGCAAAATTTTAAAAAATTATATCCTCATGAGAACTATATTTGCTTCACCTGAATGGGGGGCCTCTGTAGATTGAAGGCTCTAGAGAAGTAGTCGATGGTAGATAATAAGCCTCACAAATATCAAACTCAGACCCGTCAGGGCCTTTATCATAGGCACGGCAGTCAAACTGCAAAACGGAGTTGAGACTTGGCTTTCTTATACATATTTTCATCATAATTTCCCAAAAATAGGGGCTCTCTTCTTTACAAGGTTCGGGGCTCAATAAAGCTGAAACAGAAACCTCTTCACCTGACTCGAATTTCTTTCGTAAAACCAGATCTCGCGTTTGTGGCGAATCATAATCCAACAAGAAAGCTCCCAACGAACCAGACTGAATATACTGTATTCATGTGAACGGATGCATAGAGGTCAGAAAGAAAGAAACCGCGCTAGGTAAAATTTACTATAATCTACGAAGTTGAACAAATATCATAGGATATTTTTTTTATTCTACTTAGTCACAGATTCTGCATAATTGATATGATGCGGAACTGGTAATACTTCGATATTCCCTGGTATGAGATGGGGCTCTACCCCTCGCTCTCCGGTGTAACTATGTTGTATAATATTCCATAAACTGCCAAATTATAATATGATTAAAGTGAATAAAGGTCACCCACTTGACTTATTGCAAATAAATCTTCAAAATTATACTGGTTGCAATATTTTCCCTAAAATGAGAACCGATTAGCAAAATAAGTCCTTGCGTTTTCTACTTACCCAATTTCATGAGTTTGAGCTATTTAAAGCTATTCTTTACATACAGAAAACTTCATCATGGCATCATGTCAAACACATGTCTCATAAGTTGATATAGGTTTTAGAAATTTAGAATGAATCTGAATTTGAACCGTATTCCTGAAGGAAATGCTGTGCACACACAAAGAATGCCTACGTCATAACGATGATTTTGAATTGTTGTTACAAAAAGCATTGACACTATCAGCCATATGAATGAAATTTTCTATTACTGCACTGATCATTTATCAGAAACGTACTGCATTCGTCTTTACATCTAAAGATCGAAACTTTCCCCTTTCATCGGCCTGAAAAAAACTAGAAGGTACAAACTAAGGATTAACCCAATTTTTTCCCGTCTCAAATAAATCAGTTTATTCATTGGATATGTTTCAAACCACAAACCATACAACAAAAAAACAGATATTGGCACAATTTTCCTTACTATCAGTCACATTACTAAATCTTACATGTTTCAACATTAAACATTTATCTGAAAAGTGTACATTCGTTTTAACATCTAACGATCGAGACTTTTCTCTTTCATTAGCCAGGAAAAAGCTAGAAGCTATAAACTAAGGATTAACCCCTTTTTTTCCCGTCTCAAATAAGTCAGTTTATTATTCCTAAAAGAGGCATGGAGATGGATATGTTTCAAAACACAAACTCAGTACTCAACCAGAACTTCGTTCCGCGTAATTATGAGGTGCTAAAAGGCTAAATTAAACAAATAAATAAAATTCAAGATACATGGTAAAAGATCGATTTTTTCTCAAATATAGCCAACTTGGTTCCTGTATAACTGAATATCACAAGTATACTACTCCCTCCGTCCCGAAATAAGCGCCTTGCTTCGAGAAAACTGTGATGTTTAAGGATTATAACCAATTTCACTTAAAATTCAACAAAAGAATATAAAAAAAACTAAATTTTCAAACAAAAACTAATTTGTACTTAAAATATGAGATTATAAGTGTAAAATTGATGTGTTTTTTACCTACCAAAAAGAGAAATTTAAAAAAAAATAAAATAGAAAAATATACTAAAAATGGAAAGCGGACACTTATTTCGGTAGAGAGAGAGAGAGAGAGAGAGACCTTAGAAGGGGAGAGTTGTTCTTGTTGGATCTCTGATCTGAGGCTATTTATTAATTCCAAATCTTTTAAAGCTTTTCTAGCCTTATTATATACTCTTGTTATTTTCTCCATCTTTTCTCTCTCTCTCTCTCTCTCTTTGTAAAACCCAGGAATTAACAGAACCAGAACAAAGCAAAAAGGAGGCAAAATGTCTGTTCTCGCGCGTAAACCGTAAATACGAATTACGGTTTATTTTAAAAAAAAAGAGCGAAACCTAAATTCGAATTACGGTTTGTAACTCGAATTTACGGTTTTGACATGAAAACAGACATTTTACGGTTGGAAAATACGGTCTCAGCAAAAATAGTATTATTTGTTTTTTTGTCTTGTTTTTTTCTCGTTACTTATTGCAGTTTGGTCTTTAAATTATTAGTTTATTACAAAATATACTTCAAATCTGTAAACATTACACTTTTACTGGTGTTTTTTTTTCATGGTATTCCAATGCTGCATAAGTACGGTTGATAATGAAGCGAAACAATATGAAAACGAGCGAAACTAGACAAAATTCGTTTAGTTTTTGAGTTTTTCGTTATCATTTCGTTTAGTAATGAACGAGCTCTTAACGAAACGAAGACGAAATTTTTCACAAAGTTTTCGCCACAGTCACACGTTATCATATTACGTGAACCGGTGTGTTACAAGTTACGCGTAATCATATTTACATCTCACATTATATATTTTTATATAATGAGTTTTAAATTCATATTACTAATAAAGTATCTTTTACTATAATTTTATTGGTACATACATACATACATACATACATACATACATACATACATACATACATACATACATACATACATACATACATACATACATACATATATATATATATATATATATATATATATAATTTAACAAAATGAACAAGGTTACTATCATTATCAACCCGTTTACTAAACAAAATGTATATTTTATTTCATTATCATTTCATTTAGTAATGAACGAAAACGAAATTTTTCACGAAATTTTCCTCAATTTTACAGCCCTAGGCATAATACTTTTAGGCGCTTTTTTACTTTATCATTAAAAAAATACATACCTTACGCAAATAATAAAGTTTCATAGAAAAATTACAAAATTTGCACTATGTCATGATAAAACCAATTATTCAATTTACATAACAAAAATAGACCATCAAAGAAAATGGTTACTTCTTATATTGTTTCAACGGGAAAATAACAACTTCATTTTATGAGGATTTTTTTGTGTGACTATCTGGACACCGGCGCCTAAGCTGGCTTGCCGATTTGCCTTATACAACGAATAAGAAGTCTATTCTGTCCACGGTATGTAATAAGAATCGATGTCGTCTAGACCCATGCAATTCGGACTGGTCCATTCTCGTCTAGTCCATTCGGAGTAGTTATATTGCAGTTTGAACTCTAAATTATTACTGTAATTGCTTACAACTTTACCTAAGGTCTTGGAAACTTTATACTTGCAATGTCATTGAAGCTTGGCCTCTTTAGCTATGAACTTCTTATAATGAGTAGGTCGTAAAATAAATTAAAAAATGCCCACCACTTTCTTTATAGGTTGTTAGGTTTGGATTTTTTTTATTTTGCTTAATTTTAAGTAGATTGAATTCATGACTAAACAGCATCTCAATTTATATAAACTTATCAGTGAACGAGCAATAATTAAGACAACATCTTAACAAGATTAATTATTAACTATTAATGATTATAAGGAAAAAACTTATTGTGAACTTTTAAAAAAGATATGATCCATACACCAAGATGAGTTTCATCTTCAATAATCTCGATTATACAAACACTCATTTTGGATTTTGCTTTCAAATATGATACATACTACCTAGTTATATGCGATATGAAAGAATTTAGTTCTTGAATAGAAGCACCTCCATCCTTCACTGCCTCTCTCGCGGCACCACCTAGCTCTTCCGCTCTTTGCCTAATATCATTCCCTTCTCTTGACGCTATTAGGCATTTAACAACTGCTGCGATGGTAGAAGAAGTTACTAGCTCATTTCGATTTTCCCATTTCATAATAGCAATACCAATTTTCAGAATATCTGTCACAAGAAAAGCATTTTTTGGTTGGTCGGAGTGCATTGGCCAAGTTGCCATAGGCACTCCCATGGTGATACTTTCTAAACACGAATTCCACCCGCAATGGCTCATAAATCCACCTATAGATACGTGACCCAAAATCTCGGTTTGTGGCACCCACTCTCTCACAATCATCCCAATATTTTCTTCAAACCCTTGTGGTAAATCGAACATTTTATCTTCTTCTTGATCAATCGCGTTACCTTTATCTGCGCTTCTCAATACCCAAATAAATTTTTGTTCGCTTTTTTCTAGCCCTAATGCTAACTCTTTTAGTTCTTCATTCGTCATAGAAACAGTTGTCCCAAAAGAAACATAAATCACGGACTTGGGTGATTGTTTATCAAGCCATTGCAAACATTTGTGTTGGATTTCTTTTTTATCTTCATCTTGTCCCTTCACAACATCGAGCGGCCCAATTGCCCAAATAGGCTTGTTTGCATTAGTTTTGAAATTTTCCAATGATCTGATGTAACGCCCTTCAATTGCTTGACACGAATTCAAGATAGAGCCGGATTTTAAATCTAGAAACCCCATTTGTAAACCTAAGAAACTTCGAAACTCCGGTGTTTCGCATCCTTCCTTGGTTGGGAGACCTTCGGGTAATTCTTCTACTCCCAAGTCATTTTTACTAAACTTTCCACTACAATAAGAAGCAAAAGCTGATATTGGGCTAAAAATATATGATTCCGCGTTTGAAATGGTACTAAAGTCTTGAACTGAATATGACATGAGAGTATCATGGACGATAATGATTTTTCTTGCACTGGCGGAGATCTTCCGAAAGAGATCCGCGAGAGGTTGGCGGAGTTGGAGGGAGGATTCGAATGAAGGTTGGAGATGAGAGGGAAATTTGGAGTTAGGATTTGGAGGAGGGGACTGAATAAAAGGGGTAGGAAATTCATGAAAATGGATTTGTGAAAAATGTGGATTGTTTTTGTTGTTGAACCTAAGCTTGGCTTGATTAACATGGGTGCTAAAGCAAGCATAGTGAGTTGGTATTTTGTAAGAAGAGATTAAGCAAGAGAGGTGTAGTAATTGGTTTAAGTGGCTTTGGCATGGAAATGGTACCATTATCACCACCACACCATGAGATTCTTGATTATAGCTCTCCATGGTCAACAATTTTGTTTAAGGTTTACACAGAGGAAAACGGTTTATAAAGAGAAAGAGTGGTGATACCGTGATATAAGTAGAGACTTTTTTACAGATACTTTCGCAGAGACTCAATATGAATCATTGATGTACCTTCATATACATGATCTAATAATCCATATTGAGTCTTTGCAATAATCTATGTACAAAAGTCTCTCATTTGTAAGTTATAGACTTTTTTTAGATGACATGTGACTATATAATTGGAACCATATGGAGAGAATCAAATCCCCCTTTCTTAAAAACATGTGACTATATACTAGTAGCACGTTATAACTCCTATACTAAATTACGTGTAATTTTGACTGCTTTTGAACATGTAACTAAATTGCTGAAACGGAAATTTTTAATTTTTTTATACATAGTTCAAATGTTAAACTATATGATAGAATTTTTTTTTTTTAAAAACGACATTTTGGATACGGATACGAATTATTTACCGGTTAAAGTTGCGCGTGATTTCGTATACAGGGGTATATTAATTGATTGTTTCCTTTAGTCTTTTGAGAGTCTTTCAATATCAAAAATATAAATTTAATCCCTGATTTTCATTTTTGTAATTAAAAGTAAAAGTGGAGTTATGGCTAAGCAGACCTGCCGGATTCATCAAATTAAGCAAAAAAGAAAGAAAATAAACGGAGATTAAAAGTTACCAAATACTCTTGTGCACATTATTATGTAAATATATTACGTTTCAACTGTTCTTATTATTTAAAAGAGTTGTCAAATACTCTTGCCTAAAGTAATTATAATCCTAAATTGAATTTTTGGCCAAGGTTTATGTCATTGTATGCGTAGGACATTTTGTCTTAAAGCATTAATTAATTGAATTATATTTACAATTTGTCTATCATGCTATGTTACTATATCTTTCTGTCACTTTTACTTCTTCATATGTATCTTTTCAATACATTTTGATATCCAACAATCGTTTGTATTTTACTCAGAATAATTATAAAATCATCATGAAGGAGAAATAGTGGAACAAATTAGGTGCGATGATGTGGTGTTTGTTAATTTATTTTACTTTGTGTCGTTAATTATTATCCCAACTTTTGATCCTCTCAAAGTCTCTATACACTTGCTATATATTAATTAGTAACTAGTATTTTATTATTGTCCATTTCAATACTTTATCTTACATTTCAACCATCATTTTTGTTGTTGGAAAAGTGGTTCATTTGCTTATCAAAGAAAGAAATGTGAGCCTTAAAGAATGCATCACCTAGCGCAACTGTGTAAGTTCTCATAATCTCATAGAAGTTTTCATAAACTTCATAACACTTCACTTTAAGCATTCACAGGTAAGAGATAGATACAAAATGACTTCCAATATTTTATAGTGTATACATATATATATTTTTTTTCTTTCATAACAGGCCTTTTATTAATCGTAAATAAAAAGTGTGGTCACTGTGTAACATGCCTCCATAGTGACAAGATAAAGAGAACGATTAAAAGTGAAAAAACGATACGAATAAGTCTTCAAATACAACAGAATGGCAAGGCCTACGAAACTGCAGAAAAAAGAAGAAAAAAACAATCAAACGAAACATCATACCTAAAGCACACAAAGATTAGACAAAGAAAAATAAGAGTAATGTTCTTCTGAAAAGGGAATCTCTCCTTCCTGTGGCTCAATGTCACTTGAGTGAAATCTAACAGTAGAGCTGAAATGGGGACGGGGTAGCTCATGTAGTTTTTTTTATATATGAGATGCCCATGTAATTCATTTGAACCGTACAACTATCATCTAATGATTGACAAAATTGCATATTTCTTTGGATTTGATTTTTTAAGTTTAACGTGTTATTTTTAAGGACAGTTAGACAAAAAACGAAGGGCAGAGATTTTACATAAGCTACCTGGTTCCAATTAAGCTGAAATATGGAGTGTGTATTTTCATAAACCACCTTGTCATATTTTACTCCCACCTGAGTCCTGAATTGTTTGAACATAAAATTGTCTTTTTATATGAGCAATGAAAGAATCCATGGCCACCTGAGAATCACCGCCTTCCTCCACCGCCACTTGAGCGGCCTTACACAAATCCTTTACCCTCTTGCTCATCTCTTCCGCTTCTTTCGATGTCATTAAGCGTTTAACAACATCAGCAATAGTTTCTGAAGCAACCAACTCCTTTCTATTTTCCCAGTTAATCACAGCCAAACCAACCTTCAAAATATCGGTTATTAAAAAGGCATTTTTTGGTTGGTCCGAATGCATCGGCCAAGTAGCCATGGGAACACCGCTAACTATACCGTCCAAACAAGAATTCCAGCCACAATGGTTCATAAACCCACCGATTGAAGGGTGTCTTAAAATTTCTAACTGTGGTGCCCAATCTCTTAAAACTATGCCCATATTGTTTACCCTATCTTCATATCCTCTTGGCAACTCAACCTTTTCAACCTCCTCAAAAATGTTACCTTTATCGGCATCTTTTAATACCCACACGAACTTTTGTCCACTTTGTTCCAATCCTAAGGCAAGCTCTTTTACTTGCTCGCATGTTAGTGAAACTGTGGTTCCGAAAGAAACATAAATAACAGAATTAGGTGCTTGTTTGTCAAGCCATTCCAAGCACATATGTTGGCGCCCATTCGATTTCTTATTCTCATCTACCGTCCAAATATTCATCGGTCCAATTGCAAACATTAATTTGTTTGTGTGTTCTTGATCATTTTCCCTTAAATCAATGAAATTGCCTTCGATCGACCTGCTGGAATTTATAATACTTCCAGCATATGGCTTCAAACTAGTTACATGAGTGAAGACTAATTTTTCGGACTCGGGTGTAAAACATCCCTCCAAAGATGGCAACCCTTCGGGTAATTTTTCCTTGTCCAAAATGCTTGGACTCATTTGTTTATCACTATAATGAGAATAGAATGCCGAAGTGGGGTTAAAAACGTAGGTCTCAACACGTGGCATCGTAGCAATATCTTGAATCGAATATGACATAAGTACGTCATGAACTATAACAACTCTTTTGGCGGTGGAGGAGATTTTGTGAAAGAGTTGTACGAAGGGCTCACGGAGATGAAGTGAGATATCGAAGGAAGGTTGGAGATGAGAGGGAAATTTGTTATCGGAGTTCGGGTTTGGAGGAGGAGAATCAAAGGGAGGAATTAACAACTCATGAAAGATAATTTGTGAATGTTCAAATTTGTTCATAGAAGAGAACCTTACCTTAACTTGGTTGATATGAGTGGTAGAACAAGCATAGTGAACAGGAATATTGTAAGAGGAAATTATGCAAGATAATTGAAGGAGTTGATTTAGGTGACTATAACATGGGAAAGGGGCCATAATTACAATTACCTCACTTGGATTTAGACCATTCATTGCCATGTAAATGAACTAAATTTTAAAGGGGATGCAACTCTCTGGTTTGTTCTAACAAAATGAGAGACAATAAGAGAGAATACAAGATCTCAAGGGAGAATATGGGTATATATATACATGACTAAACCAAAGGGGGTTTTTGATGCATTTTTGCTGAATGAAAAAATTCAAGACAACCTGCTTGACGCGGCAAAATGTTATTTTTTTCCGTTCCAAATAATGTAATTTAACCCTAACACATATTAAAACCCTAACACGTATTAATAAACTTCAAAATAAAACCTCAACACATATTAATAAACCCCAAAATATAACATACAAAATTACATTATTTAAAAAATAAAAAAAAACAGCAAAATGCTGTCTGAAAAAATTCAAGACAGGCTGCCTTAAATTTTTTCAGGACAGCAAAATCCATTCCGGTTTTTTAAGCCTCAGTCAGGACGGAACGAGAATTAAATGTTGAAGCTGATTCTGTGCTTTAAAAAGGGTAACCTTCTCTTAATCAAGTTAACCGGTTATTATTGCCAAATTTCTTTCTCTAACTGTTCTTTTTTCATCTAAATTAAATGTTGTAATTTGGTTTTGATGCACAAGGAACTTAAGACTTTCGTTGTCACCAAATTAAAATAAAGCAGCCGTATTTCACTAAAAAAAAATATATACAAATAGCTATGAGAATTATGTTTCTTTTTGTGTGACGAGTATATTAGTTACGGGTTTTGTGACAGAAAAATGAATTTGTGACAGGTCTGTGATAGTAAAATCATTTTGTAACAGTTTTATAACAAAACTTAACTCTTACAAAATCAACATTATTAACTCGTAATTATGAAAATTCATTTTGAAAACATAGAAAATACTTAAAAAGTCTGCGAATTGATAATGCTTTAGTAAATGCATGGTTGAAACTTGGGTCACGGAGTTCCTATAATAATTGTCTTGAAGCATTTTATTATTTTAAATTTGGATACTATAACGATCCACAAAACCCACAAAGCATTGTATTATTTATTTTCAATACATTTTGATATCCAACAATCGTTTTTTTTTTACTCAGAATAATTATAAAATCATCATCAAGGAGAAATAGTGAAACAAATTAGGTGATGTGGTGTTTGTTAATTTATTTTACTTTGTGTCGTTAATTATTATCCCAACTTTTGATCCTCTCAAAGTTTCTATACACTTGCTATTAGTAACTAGTATTTTATTATTGTCCATTTCAATACTTTATCTTACATTTCAACCATCATTTTTGTTGTTGGAAAAGTGGTCAATTTGCTTATCAAATAAAGAAATGTGAGCCTTGCATAATTTCTTCTCTGCTTGGATATTTATTGCTGGCCATCTCTATTTGCTTCTAGGCTAGCTTCCAGCTAGTTGAGAAGAAAAAACGTCTTAAGATTTGTGATCATTACGATTTGGGAATATTATAAGAGTTGACAAGTTGACTTGCTTAATCTTTACCTTTATTAGTTATCTTGACAATCAAACTAACACTTATGTAGAATTCATGACTATTAGAGATAACTTGCTTATATGTTACATGTTAAATATTAGTAATATTTATATAGAAACGGACTCTGAACTTATTGCCAATTGGTGGAAAAAAAGGCACCAAACCAGGGCCTAAATTTGATACTTTATGGTTGGATTTAGTTGAACTAATGGATCTTGTGAGTTATGATTTATGTCATATATATTTATATATATATATATATATATATATATATAAATATATATATATAGGGAACAGAATCAGGTGGCAGATGCTTTAACAAAACAAGAAACGCACGGCTCCAACAAGACTTTTTTCTCACCAATGAAGTTCACAAAGCTCACTCATGCTGCATATGTTTTGGAACAGAGCGAAACCCCTTATGTTAGAGGAAGTACATATAAAATTTAAGATGTGGCAGTATGAAATCTTTATTCAACAAGTTTGTGTAAATGAGATGAGAGTTTTTTTTTAGTTTTTTTCTTAATTCGTACTAAATTGATGATTCAATTGATATTGCATACACTACAAAAAAATTTCATATTGTAGACGGAAATAGTGACAAATTTTGCTTTCCAACGTCATAATCGGGGACGGCATGACGACGAATTTTTGTTTTACTGACAGATTTGGCCATTTAGTTACAGATTTATAACAGATTTGACCGTCTTCAATTGATACATTTGTTTGTAGTGATACTTTGAACTAGTTTTTTATCCTAAATTAACATGGCTAATCTCCTTTTTAAGCAAAAAATTTGCTCTTGAACTTGCTGTTTAGATCACTTTGATCACGGCTATGTATAGGAGATATAAGGATAGGGGACATAACGAGTAAATAACAAGTCATCGTAGAATTATTATTTTTGCTTTGAAAAGTGAAGATTAAAAGTGTTAATTTTGTTATTTTTTACCATGTACTTAGTAAAATAGATTTATTAGCACTAGTTGCCTTTTAATTGTAGGTCGTAATGCCATCATTTCCCGTTAATGTTTTTTGATTGGAAACGCTATCATGGAAGCGTGGCTAATGAAAAAATATTTTTACGATTTTATTAATAAAATTGACCGGATATTGAATAAAAAAAATAAAAAATACCGTCTTTTAGCCTTTGAAATTTACAAAGTTTACACATTTAGGGCACTGAAATATATAAACACTTAAAGCATGCATCACCTAGAGCAACTGTGTAAGTTCTCATAATCTCATAAAAGTTTTCATAAACTTCATAACACATCACTTTAAGCATTCACAGGTAAGAGATAGATACAGAATGACTTCCAATATTTTGTAGTGTATATATATATATTTTTTTCTCTTCATAACATGCCTTTTATTAATCGTAAATAAAAAGTGTGATTATTGTGGAACATGCCTCCATAGTGACAAGATAAAGAGAACGATTAAAAGTGAAAAAACGATACGAATAAGTCTTCAAATGCAACAGAATGGCAAGGCCTACGAAACTGCAGAAACAAGAAGAAAAAAACAATCAAACGAAACATCATACCTAAAGCACACAAAGATTAGACAAAGAAAAATAAGAGTAATGTTCTTCTGAAAAGGGAATCTCTCCTTCCTGTGGCTCAATGTCACTTGAGTGAAATCTAACAGTAGAGCTGAAATGGGGACGGGGTAGCTCATGTAGTTTTTTTTTTTAATATGAGATGCTCATGTATTTCATTTGAACCGTATAACTATCATTCAATGATTGACAAAATTACATATTTATTTGGATTTGATTTTTTTTAAGTTTAACTTGTTATTTTGAAGGACAGTTAGAAAAAAAACGAAGGGCAAAGATTTTACATAAGCTACCTGGTTCCAATTAAGCTGAAATATGGAGTGTGTATTTTCATAAACCACCTTGTCATATTTTACTCCCACCTGAGTCCTGAATTGTTTGAACATAAAATTGTCTTTTTATATGAGTAATGAAAGAATCCATGGCCACCTGAGAATCACCGCCTTCCTCCACCGCCACTTGAGCGGCCTTACACAAATCCTTTACCCTCTTGCTCATCTCTTCCGCTTCTTTCGATGTCATTAAGCGTTTAACAACATTAGCAATAGTTTCTGAAGCAACCAATTCCTTTCTATTTTCCCAGTTAATCACAGCCAAACCAACCTTCAAAATATCGGTTATTAAAAAGGCATTTTTTGGTTGGTCCGAATGCATCGGCCAAGTAGCCATGGGAACACCGCTAACTATACCGTCCAAACAAGAATTCCAGCCACAATGGTTCATAAACCCACCGATTGAAGGGTGTCTTAAAATTTCTAACTGTGGTGCCCAATCTCTTAAAACTATGCCCATATTGTTTACCCTATCTTCATATCCTCTTGGCAACTCAACCTTTTCAACCTCCTCAAAAATGTTACCTTTATCGGCATCTTTTAATACCCACACAAACTTTTGTCCACTTTGTTCCAATCCTAAGGCAAGCTCTTTTACTTGCTCGCATGTTAGTGAAACTGTGGTTCCGAAAGAAACATAAATAACAGAATTAGGTGCTTGTTTGTCAAGCCATTCCAAGCACATATGTTGGCGCCCATTCGATTTCTTATTCTCATCTACCGTCCAAATATTCATCGGTCCAATTGCAAACATTAATTTGTTTGCGTTTTCTTGATCATTTTCCTCTAAATCAATGAAATTGCCTTCGATCGACCTGCTGGAATTTACAATACTTCCAGCATATGGCTTCAAACTAGTTACATGAGTGAAGACTAATTTTTCGGATTCGGGTGTAAAACATCCCTCCAAAGATGGCAACCCTTCGGGTAATTTTTCCTTGTCCAAAAGGCTTGGACTCAGTTGTTTTCCGCTATAATAAGATGAAAATGCCGAAGTGGGGTTAAAAACGTAGGTCTCAACACGTGGCATCGTAGCAATATCTTGAATCGAATATGACATAAGTACGTCATGAACTATAACAACTCTTTTGGCGGTGGAGGAGATTTTGTGAAAGAGTTGTACGAAGGGCTCACGGAGATGAAGTGAGATATCGAAGGAAGGTTGGAGATGAGAGGGGAATTTGTTATCGGAGTTCGGGTTTGGAGGAGGAGAATCAAAGGGAGGAATTAACAACTCATGAAAGATAATTTGTGAATGTTCAAGTTTGTTCATAGAAGAGAACCTTACCTTAACTTGGTTGATATGAGTGGTAGAACAAGCATAGTGAACAGGAATATTGTAAGAGGAAATTATGCAAGATAATTGAAGGAGTTGATTTAGGTGACTATAACATGGGAAAGGGGCCATAATTACAATTACCTCACTTGGATTTAGACCATTCATTGCCATGTAAATGAACTAAATTTTAAAGGGGATATAACTCTCTGGTTTGTTCTAACAAAATGAGAGACAATAAGAGAGAATACAAGATCTCAGGGAGAATATGGGTATATATATACATGACTAAACCAAAGGGGGTTTTTGATGCATTTTTGCTCAATGAAAAAATTCAAGACAACCTGCTTGACGCGGCAAAATGCTATTTTTTTCCCTTCCAAATAATGTAATTTAACCCTAACACATATTAAAACCCTAACACGTATTAATAAACTCCAAAATAAAACCCCAACACATATTAATAAACCCCAAAATATAACATACAAAATTACATTATTTAAAAAAAAAAAAAAAACAGCAAAATGCTGCCTGAAAAAATTCAAGACAGACTGCCTTAAATTTTTCCAGGACAGCAAAATCCAGTCCGGTTTATTAAGCCTCAGTCAGGACGGAACGAGAATTAAATGTTGAAGCTGATTCTGTGCTTTAAAAAGGGTAACCTTCTCTTAATCAAGTTAACCGGTTATTATTGCCAAATTTCTTTCTCTAACTGTTCTTTTTTCATCTAAATTAAATGTTGTAATTTGGTTTTGATGCACAAGGAACTTAGACTTTCGTTGTCACCAAATTAAAATAAAGCAGCCGTATTTCACTAAAAAAATAAAAAAATATACAAATAGCTATGAGAATTATGTTTTTTTTTGTGTGACGAGTATATTAGTTACGGGTTTTGTGACAGAAAAATGAATTTGTGACAGGTCTGTGATAGTAAAATCATTTTGTAACAGTTTTATAACAAAACTTAACTCTTACAAAATCAACATTATTAACTCGTAATTATGAAAATTCATTTTGAAAACATAGAAAATACTTAAAAAGTCTGCGAATTGATAATGCTTTAGTAAATGCATGGTTGAAACTTGGGTCACGGAGTTCCTATAATAATTGTCTTGAAGCATTTTATTATTTTAAATTTGGATACTATAACGATCCACAAAACCCACAAAGCATTGTATTATTTTCAATACATTTTGATATCCAACAATCGTTTTTTTTTACTCAGAATAATTATAAAATCATCATCAAGGAGAAATAGTGAAACAAATTAGGTGATGTGGTGTTTGTTAATTTATTTTACTTTGTGTCGTTAATTATTATCCGAACTTTTGATCCTCTCAAAGTTTCTATACACTTGCTATTAGTAACTAGTATTTTATTATTGTCCATTTCAATACTTTATCTTACATTTCAACCATCATTTTTGTTGTTGGAAAAGTGGTCAATTTGCTTATCAAATAAAGAAATGTGAGCCTTGCATAATTTTCTTCTCTGCTTGGATATTTATTGCTGGCCATCTCTATTTGCTTCTAGGCTAGCTTCTAGCTAGTTGAGAAGAAAAAACGTCTTAAGATTTGTGATCATTACGATTTGGGAATATTATAAGAGTTGACAAGTTGACTTGCTTAATCTTTACCTTTATTAGTTATCTTGACAATCAAACTAACACTTATACAGAATTCATGACTATTAGAGATGACTTACTTATATGTTACATGTTAAATACTAGTAATATTTACATAGAAACGGACTCTGAACTTATTGCCAATTGGTGGAAAAAAGGCACCAAACCAGGGCCTAAATTTGATACTTTATGGTTGGATTTAGTTGAACTAATGGATCTTGTGAGTTATGATTTATGTCATATATATATATATATATATATAAATATATATATAGGGAACAGAATCAGGTGGCAGATGCTTTAACAAAACAAGAAACGCACGGCTCCAACAAGACTTTTTTCTCACCAATGGAGTTCACAATGCTCACTCATGCTGCATATGTTTTGGAACAGAGCGAAACCCCTTATGTTAGAGGAAGTACATACAAAATTTAAGATGTGGCAGTATGAAATCTTTATTCAACAAGTTTGTGTAAATGAGATCAGAGTTTTTTTTTAGTTTTTTTCTTAATTCGTACTAAATTGATGATTCAATTGATATTGCATACACTACAAAAAAATTTCATATTGTAGACGGAAATAGTGACAAATTTTGCTTTCCAACGTCATAATCAGGGACGGCATGACGACGAATTTTTGTTTTACTGACAGATTTGGCCATTTAGTTACAGATTTATAACAGATTTGACCGTCTTCAATTGATACATTTGTTTGTAGTGATACTTTGAACTGATTTTTTTATCCTAAATTAACATGGCTAATCTCATTTTTAAGCAAAAAATTTGCTCTTGAACTTGCTGTTTAGATCACTTTGATCACGGCTATGTATAGGAGATATAAGGATAGGGGACATAACGAGTAAATAACAAGTCATCGTAGAATTATTATTTTTGCTTTGAAAAGTGGAGATTAAAAGTGTTAATTTTGTTATTTTTTACCATGTACTTAGTAAAATAGATTTATTAGCACTAGTTGCCTTTTAATTGTAGGTCGTAATGCCATCATTTCCCGTTAATGTTTTTTGATTGGAAACGCTATCATGGAAGCGTGGCTAATGAAAGAATATTTTTACGATTTTATTAATAAAATGGACCGGATATTGAATAAAAAAAATAAAAAAATACCGTCTTTAGCCTTTGAAATTTACAAAGTTTACACATTTAGGGCACTGAAATATATAAACACTTAAAACATGCATCACCTAGCGCAACTGTGTAAGTTCTCATAATCTCATAAAAGTTTTCATAAACTTCATAACACATCACTTTAAGCATTCACAGGTAAGAGATAGATACAGAATGACTTCCAATATTTTGTAGTGTATATATATATATTTTTTTCTCTTCATAACATGCCTTTTATTAATCGTAAATAAAAAGTGTGATTATTGTGGAACATGCCTCCATAGTGACAAGATAAAGAGAACGATTAAAAGTGAAAAAACGATACGAATAAGTCTTCAAATACAACAGAATGGCAAGGCTTACGAAACTGCAGAAATAAGAAGAAAAAAACAATCAAACGAAACATCATACCTAAAGCACACAAAGATTAAACAAAGAAAAATAAGAGTAATGTTCTTCTGAAAAAGGAATCTCTCTTTCCTGTGGCTCAATGTCACTTGAGTGAAATCTAACAGTATAGCTGAAATGGGGACGGGGTAGCTCATGTAGTTTTTTTTTTTTTTTTATATGAGATGCTCATGTACTTCATTTGAACCTTACAACTATCATCCAATGATTGACAAAATTACATATTTATTTGGATTTGATTTTTTAAGTTTAACCTGTTATTTTTAAGGACAGTTAGACAAAAAATGAAGGGCAGAGATTTTACATAAGCTACCTGGTTCCAATTAAGCTGAAATATGGAGTGTGTATTTTCATAAACCACCTTGTCATATTTTACTCCCACCTGAGTCCTGAATTGTTTGAACATAAAATTCTCTTTTTATATGAGCAATGAAAGAATCCATGGCCACGCGAGAATCACCGCCTTCCTCCACCGCCACTTGAGCGGCCTTACACAAATCCTTTACCCTCTTGCTCATCTCTTCCGCTTCTTTCGATGTCATTAAACGTTTAACAACATTAGCAATAGTCTCTGAAGCAACCAACTCCTTTCTATTTTCCCAGTTAATCACAGCCAAACCAACCTTCAAAATATCGGTTATTAAAAAGGCATTTTTTGGTTGGTCCGAATGCATCGGCCAAGTAGCCATGGGAACACCGCTAACTATACCGTCCAAACAAGAATTCCACCCACAATGGTTCATAAACCCACCGATTGAAGGGTGTCTTAAAATTTCTAACTGTGGTGCCCAATCTCTTAAAACTATGCCCATATTGTTTACCCTATCTTCATATCCTCTTGGCAACTCAACCTTTTCAACCTCCTCAAAAATGTTACCTTTATCGGCATCTTTTAATACCCACACGAACTTTTGTCCACTTTGTTCCAATCCTAAGGCAAGCTCTTTTACTTGCTCGCATGTTAGTGAAACTGTGGTTCCGAAAGAAACATAAATAACAGAATTAGGTGCTTGTTTGTCAAGCCATTCCAAGCACATATGTTGGCGTCCTTTCGATTTCTTATTCTCATCTACCGTCCAAATATTCATCGGTCCAATTGCAAACATTAATTTGTTTGCGTGTTCTTGATCATTTTCCCTTAAATCAATGAAATTGCCTTCGATCGACCTGCTGGAATTTATAATACTTCCAGCATATGGCTTCAAACTAGTTACATGAGTGAAGACTAATTTTTCGGACTCGGGTGTAAAACATCCCTCCAAAGATGGCAACCCTTCGGGTAATTTTTCCTTGTCCAAAACGCTTGGACTCATTTGTTTACCGCTATAATGAGAATAGAATGCCGAAGTGGGGTTAAAAACGTAGGTCTCAACACGTGGCATCGTAGCAATATCTTGAATCGAATATGACATAAGTACGTCATGAACTATAACAACTCTTTTGGCGGTGGAGGAGATTTTGTGAAAGAGTTGTACGAAGGGCTCACGGAGATGAAGCGAGATATCTAAGGAAGGTTGGAGATGAGAGGGGAATTTGATATCGCTGTTCGGGTTTGGAGGAGGAGAATCAAAAGGAGGAGTTAACAACTCATGAAAGATAATTTGTGAATGTTCAAGTTTGTTCATAGAAGAGAACCTTACCTTAACTTGGTTGATATGAGTGGTAGAACAAGCATAGTGAACAGGAATATTGTAAGAGGAAATTATGCAAGATAATTGGAGGAGTTGATTTAGGTGACTATAACATGGGAAAGGAGCCATAATTACAATTACCTCACTTGGATTTAGGCCATTCATTGCCATGTAAATGAACTAAATTTTTAAGTGGATGCAACTCTCTGGTTTGTTCTAACAAAATGAGAAACAATAAGAGAGAATGCAAGATCTCAAGGGAGAATATGGGTATATATATATGACTAAACCAAAGGGGTTTTGGATACATTTTTGCTGTCATGAAAAAATTAGGCAGCCTGCTTCAGAAATTAGGCAGCCTGCTTCAGGCAGCAAAATGCTGTTTTTTTTTTCTTCCAAATAATGTAATTTAACCCTAACACGTATTAATAAACCCCAAAATAAAACCCTATTACATATTAATAAACCCCAAAATATAACATACAAAATTATATTATTTAAAAAAAAAAAAAAAAAAAAGCAGCAAAATGCCGCCTGAAAAAATTCAAGACAGGCTGCCTTGAATTTTTTCAGGACAGCAAAATCCAGTCCGGTTTATTAAGCCTCAGTCAGGACGGAAATAGAATTAAATGTTGAAGCTGATTCTGTGCTTTAAAAAGGGTAACCTTCTCTTAATCAAGTTAACCGGTTATTATTGCCAAATTTCTTTCTCGAACTGTTCTTTTTTCATCTAAACTAAATGTTGTAATTTGGTTTTGATGCACAAGGAAATTAGACTTTCGTTGTCACCAAATTAAAATAAATCAGCTGTATTTCATTAAAAAAAAAATTACAAATATAAAAAAAATGTACAAATAGCTACGAGAATTATGATTTTTTTTTTTGTGATGAGTATATTAGCTACGGGATTTGTGATAGAAAAATGAATTTGTGACAGGTCTGTGATAATAAAGTCATTTTGTAACAGTTTTATGACAAGATTTGACTTTTACAAAATCAAGACTCATAATTATGAAAATTCATTTTGAAAAAATAGAAAATACTTAAAAAGTCTGCGAATTGATAATGCTGTCACCTGTCAGTAGTAAATGCATGGTTGAAACTTGGGTCACGGTGTTCCTATAATAATTGTCTTGAAGCATTGTATTATTTTAAATTTGGATACTATAACAATCCATAAAACCCACAAAGCATTGTATTATTTTCAATACATTTTGATATCCAACAATCGTTTTTTTTTTACTCAGAATAATTATAAAACCATCATCAAGGAGAAATAGTGAAACAAATTAGGAGCTGTGGTGTTTGTTAATTTATTTTACTTTGTGTCGTTAATTATTATCCCAACTTTTGATCCTCTCAAAGTCTTGCTCTATATTAATTAGTAGCTAGTATTTTATTATTGTCCATTTCAACCATCATTTTTGTTGGAAAAGTGGTCAATTTGCTTATCAAAGAAAGAAATGTGAGCCTTGCATAATTTTCTTCTCCACTTGGATATTTATTGCTGGCCATCTCTATTTGCTTCTAGGCTAGCTTCTAGCTAGTTGAGAAGAAAAAACGTCTTAAGATTTGTGATCATTAGGATTTGGGAATATTATGAGAGTTGACAAGTTGTTTAATCTTTGTATTTATTACTTATCTTATCTTCGCAATCAAACTAACACTTATGCAGAATTCATGACTATTAGAGATGACTTGTTTATATGTTACATGTTAAATACTAGTAATATTTGTATATAAACGGACTCTGAACTTATTGTCAATTGGTGGGAAAAATGCACCAAACCAGGTCCTAAATTTGATACTTTATGGTTGGATTTAGTTAAACTAATGGATCATGTGAGTTATGATTTATGTCATATATATATATAGGGAACAGAATCAGCTGACAGATGTTTTAACAAAACAAGGAGCGCACGACTCCAACAAGACCTTTTTCTCACCCATGGAGTTCACAAAGCTCACTCATGCTGCATATGTTTTGGAACAGAGCGAAACCCCTTGTGTTAGAGGAAGTACATACAAAATTTAAGATGTAACAGTATGAAATCTTTCTTCAACAAGTTTGTCTAAGTGAGATGAGAGTTTTTTTTTTAGTTTTCTCCTTAATTCGTACTAAACTGATGATTCAGTTGATATTGCATACTTTGAACTGGTTTTTTATCCTAAATTAACATGACTAATCTCTTTTTTAAACAAAAAATTTGCTCTTGAACTTGTTGTTTAGATCACTTTGATCACGGCGATGTAGAGGAGATATAAGGATAGGGGACATAAGGAGTAAATAGCAAGTCATCGTAATTTTATTTTTATTTTCTTTGAAAAGTCGAGATTAAAAGTGTTAATTTTGTTGTTTTTTGCCATCTCCTTAGTAAAATAGGTTCATTGGCACTAGTTGCCTTTTGATTGTAGGTCTTAATGCCATCATTTTTCGTTAATGTTTTTGATTGGAAACGCTATCATGGGGGCGTGACTCATGAAAAAATATTTTTACGATTTTATTAATAAAATGGACCGGATATTGAGAAAAAAAAATTATCGAAAAAAATCTATCTGATGAAATGGAATAATTCTATTCATTTTTTTTGAACACGTGTCCAAAAAAGATACTACTATTAATAAAAAAGAGACATGTCATTTTCAACACTAATTACTATATTAATTCTTCTACTTATTCATTTATAAATATCGTTTATTTGTATTTCTATTAAAAAAACTTATGATCAAATTTTGACATTAACGTTTGAATAAAAAAAATTAGAAGATGACAATAAAAGTCACGCCACGTAATAAAAATCTTATCTACTAATAACTCAAATAAAAATATACTAGAACCCTAGTTGAGTCTATCCTAAATTTAAATAATAATTAAAAAAAATTGTTCAATCTAAAAATACAACGCACTAAAAACCCAAATAAAAATATAATATAACCCTAGTTGAATCTACTCTAAATTTAAATATTAATTAAAAAATTGTTAAATCTAATATTAATAAAAATAAAAAATTTAATGAGTTGGATATGACATGTAATGTGAGTTGATTTTTTGGTTAGAAAAAATGTGTGAGAAAAAATATTTAGCTAATTATATATATGTCCTTTTGTCGCATTCTATTTTTTCCTCATATCTATGATATTAAATTTTCTCACAAATTTGAATATAGAGAATCAATCTAGAAGAGATTAAGACACTTGAGAAAGAGTATTTTTTTACTTCATCTAAGACCAAGGAAGAAATTAAATCTTCTTTTGATTTCCAAAGTTATAAACGAAATCAAAATTACTAGAAGACAATATCAGTGAGAAAAGTTTACCAAACTACTTGATATCAAGAAAAAGGTAATGCTCTTCACTTTTTTTTTTGAAAAGAAAATACAAAGGAAACAACATTCATGTCGAATGATTCATATAGAATCAACAATAACGAGAAAATGAAAATATCTTCTAATTTGATCACCAAGTCATTTCCGCAATAACGATTAAAGTTATACGTATTTTCATAAAGTCCTCTGAGTGAAGAGTTATCTTTTTAACTGTGTCGGACCTTATAAAAGGAAGTTTATCTTTTTATATGAGCAACAAAAGACTCCAACTCCACACGAGAAACACCGCCTTCCTCCACCGCTATTTGGACGGCCTTACAAAGATCATCAATCCTCTTTCTAATCTCTTCCGCTTCTTTCGATGTCATTAAACGTGTAACAATATTAGCAATAGTATCTGAAGTAACCAACTCCTTTCTATTTTCCCACTTTATTACGGCCAAACCAACCTTCAAAATATCAGCTATTAAAAAAGCATTGTGTGGTTGGTCCGAATGCATCGGCCAAGTAGCCATGGGAACGCCCGTGACTATTCCGTCTAAACACGAATTCCATCCACAATGATTCATAAACCCGCCAACCGAAGGGTGTCTCAAAATTTCTAATTGTGGGGACCAATCTCTTAGCACAAGTCCAAAATTTTTTACCCTCTCTTCGTACCCCTTTGGCAACTGAACTCTTTCAACTTCTTCGAAAATGTCACCTTTATCCGCATCTCTTAATACCCACAAGAACTTTAGTCCGCTTCGTTCCAATCCCAACGCAAGCTCGTTTATCTGCTCACCTGTTAGTGTAACAGTGGTTCCGAAAGATACATATATGACTGAGTTGGGTGCTTGTTTGTCAAGCCAGTTAAAACACATGTGTTGCAAATTCGTTTTATCATCATTCTCCACTAACATCCACATATTCATCGGCCCAATCGCAAACAGTGACCTGTTTGAACTTTTCGCTTCAATTTCCTTCAAACCGATGTATGTACCTTCGATTGATCTGCTGGAGTTTATAATAACTCCGGCATATGACTTCAAACTAGCAATATGAACTAACGCCAAATTCGTTATCTCAGGAGTTGAACAATCCTCCCAAGGTGGCAACCCTTCCGGAAGGTTTTCTACGTCTAAAGGGTTAAGAACTCATTTGTTTACCGCTATAATGAGAATAGAATGCCGAAGTGGGGTTAAAAACGTAGGTCTCAACACGTGGCATCGTAGCAATATCTTGAATCGAATATGACATAAGTACGTCATGAACTATAACAACTCTTTTGGCGGTGGAGGAGATTTTGTGAAAGAGTTGTACGAAGGGCTCACGGAGATGAAGCGAGATATCGAAGGAAGGTTGGAGATGAGAGGGGAATTTGATATCGCTGTTCGGGTTTGGAGGAGGAGAATCAAAAGGAGGAGTTAACAACTCATGAAAGATAATTTGTGAATGTTCAAGTTTGTTCATAGAAGAGAACCTTACCTTAACTTGGTTGATATGAGTGGTAGAACAAGCATAGTGAACAGGAATATTGTAAGAGGAAATTATGCAAGATAATTGGAGGAGTTGATTTAGGTGACTATAACATGGGAAAGGGGCCATAATTACAATTACCTCACTTGGATTTAGGTCATTCATTGCCATGTAAATGAACTAAATTTTTAAGGGGATGTAACTCTCTTGTTTGTTCTAACAAAATGAGAAACAATAAGAGAGAATAAAAGATCTCAAGGGAGAATATGGGTATATATATGACTAAACCAAAAGTAGTTTTTTTTTTTTTTTTTTTTTTTTTTTTTTTACAATAAAAACATTAACGGGAAATGATGGCATTACAACCTACAATCAAAAGGCAACTAGTGCTAATGAACCTATTTTACTAAACCAAAAGGGGTTTATTAAGCCTCAATCATGCCAAGTTATTTGTTTGCATTTTTGCTCAATCAAAATCAAGTCAAAATTTGCATACACTTTTTTATTCTAAAACTTCTCTCTCTTGAGACGTGCATTAGTTGTATAGCATGGGCTCCAATCTTTAAGTTTAAAATAAAATAGAGCATTATGCATATTTTCCATCCTTTTCTTCTTTTTGAAAGTTTAATTAAATGTTGAAGCTGATTCTGTGCTTTAAAAAGGGTAACCTTCTCTTAATCAAGTTAACCGGTTATTATTGCCAAATTTCTTTCTCGAACTGTTCTTTTTTCATCTAAATTAAATGTTGTAATTTGGTTTTGATGTACAAGGAAATTAGACTTTTGTTAGCACCAAATTAAAATAAATCAGCTTATTTCAGTAAAAAAATAATATACAAATAGCTACGAGAATTATGACGTTTTTTCTTGTGACGAGCCTATTAACTACGGGTTTTATGACAGAAAAGTGAATTTGTGACAGGTTTGTGCATAGTAAAGTTATTTTGTGGCAGTTTTGTAACAGGATTTAACTATAACAAAATCAACATAATTCCTGACTCATAATTATGAAAATTCATTTTGAAAAAATAGAAAATACTTAAAAAGTGTGCGAATTGATAATGCTGTGATCAGTAGTAAATGCATGCATGGTTGAAGCTTGGGTCGCGGTGTTCGTATAAGAATTGTCTTGAAACATTGCATTATTTTCAATTTGGACGCTACATATAATTATATATAAGTCCTTTTGTCGCATTCTATTTTTTAGATAAAAAATATGTGTGAGCAAAACATTTCACTAATTATATATATATATATATATGTCCTTTTGTCGCATTCTATTCTTTCCTCATATCTATGATCTTAAATTTTCTCACAAATTTGAATATAGAGAATCAATCTAGAAGAGATTAAGACACTTGAGAAAGAGTATTTTTTTACTTTATCTAAGACCAAGGAAGAAATTAAATCTTCTTTTGATTTTCAAAGTTATAAACCAAATCAGAATTACTAGAAGGCAATATCAGTGAGAAAAGTTTACCAAACTACTTGATATCAAGAAAAAGGTAATGCTCTTCACTTTTTTTTTTTTGAAAATAAAATAAAAAGGTGATGATTCATATAGAACCAACAATAACGCGAAAATGAAAATATCTTCTAATTTGATCACAAAGTCATTTCCGCAATAACGATTAAAGTTACACGTATTTTCATAAAGTCTTCTAAGTGAAGAGTTATCTTTTTAACTGTGTCGGACCTTATAAAAGGAAGTTTATCTTTTTATATGAGCAACAAAAGACTCCAACTCCACACGAGAAACACCGCCTTCCTCCACCGCTATTTGGACAGCCTTACAAAGATCATCAACCCTCTTTCTAATCTCTTCTGATTCTTTCGATGTCATTAAACGTGTAACAACATTAGCAATAGTATCTGAAGTAACCAACTCCTTTCTATTTTCCCACTTTATTACGGCCAAACCAACCTTCAAAATATCAGTTATTAAAAAAGCATTGTTTGGTTGGTCCGAATGCATCGGCCAAGTAGCCATGGGAACGCCCGTGACTATTCCATCTAAACACGAATTCCATCCACAGTGATTCATAAACCCGCCAACCGAAGGGTGTCTCAAAATTTCTAATTGTGGGGACCAATCTCTTAGCACAAGTCCAAAATTTTTTACCCTCTCTTCGTACCCCTTTGGCAACTGAACTCTTTCAACTTCTTCGAAAATGTCACCTTTATCCGCATCTCTTAATACCCACAAGAACTTTAGTCCGCTTCTTTCCAATCCCAACGCAAGCTCGTTTATCTGCTCACCTGTTAGTGTAACAGTGGTTCCGAAAGATACATATATGACTGAGTTGGGTGCTTGTTTGTCAAGCCAGTTAAAACACATGTGTTGCAAATTCGTTTTATCATCATTCTCCACTAACATCCACATATTCATCGGCCCAATCGCAAACAGTGACCTGTTTGAACTTTTCGCTTCAGTTTCCTTCAAACCGATGTATGTACCTTCGATTGATCTGCTGGAGTTTATAATAACTCCAGCATATGACTTCAAACTAGCAATATGAACTAACGCCAAATTCATTACCTCAGGAGTTGCACAATCCTCCCAAGGTGGCAATCCTTCCGGAAGGTTTTCTCTGTCTAAAGGGTTAGAACTCGTTTGTTTACCGCTATAATGAGAAGAGAAAGCAGAAATGGGGTTAAAAACATATGATTCGACACATGGCATGGTAGCGAGGTCTTGAACCGCATATGACATGAGTACATCATGAACTATAACAACTCTTTTGGCAGTGGATGAGATCTTGTGAAAGAGTTGCACAAAGGGCTCGCGTAGCTGAAGTGAAGTATCGAAAGAAGGTTGGAGATGAGTAGGAAATTTGTTAACGGAGTTAGGGTTTGGAGGAGGAGAATCAAAGGGAGGAATTAACAACTCATGGAAGATAATTTGTGAATGTTCAAGTTTGTTCATAGAAGAGAACCTTACCTTAACTTGGTTGATATGAGTAGTGGAACAAGCATAGTGAGTAGGAATGTTGTATGATGAGATTATGCAAGATAGTTGAAGGAGTTGATTTAGGTGACTATAACATGGGAAAGATGCCATTATTACAATCACCTCACTTTGTTTTAGGCCATTCATTGCCATGTTAATGAACTAAATTTCTAGATGGATCTCACTCGCTTGTTTATTTGTTTGAAAAACGTGAAGAAATGAGAAGGTTTTATAGGATACGTATTCAAGGGATTAGAGAGGCTGTGGTCTATATATGACTAAACTCAAGGACTGGGGATTAGATTGCGAAATCTAACCATACTTATTTTATTTTATATATTTATATGGCGTGTTTGATTTTTTTGACAGAAGTTAAAGAATTATTTAAAGCCAAAAGGTTGAATGTATAAGAAACTGATGTTACTAACAATTAAGCAAAAGTAACTTGACAAGCTCATCAACCACTTCCAAAATTCTAAAGTTTCTAAACATAAAGTATTACTTCTTTTACGTTTTTTGGTTATCCAGCTAAAAACTTATTTTCCCTAAAATTATTAGAAAATATAGCTTGTGATGAAACTAATTATTGTCCAGGTAGCCTGAGATATGCCAAGTATGTAAGTCAAGTTTTGCATAAAAACTTGTTATTTATAGGAAGTGTGTTTGAAGATTGATTTAGAAGTAAAGATCTTAATCTAATTAAACATGTTAAGAGACAATTTCAGAAAAAAGAAAACAATAACTCAGAGACGTGAACTGGTTGGTATTTACCAAAAGAGACGTGTGATATTTTTGCACAAATCATTATGTGTTTGATTTTTGAAATGAATAATATTGAGCTTTTCATCTTTTTTTCTTCTGCCTTTGTCATCAAGAGTTATGATAATTTATCAATAATTTCATGAATGTTTGAATCATAAGTAGGCATTTGGCTTCTTGAAACACATTAGAAGGGTATCTATATCCACCGAAGTTGTGACCATAAAGCATTTTCAAATCATAAACCAAACACATTACTCGCATCTAGAATACGGAGTGCCGTTTATATAATTCGAACTAACGACCGGTTTTACGGAAATCACAAAGCTTGCATGGCTCTAAAAAGGATACAGTTCGAACAATTTGAACACATATTCGTCAAGCAATTAGTAAGCTGGTTTTGTTATTAAAACATATGAGCTAGATGAATACAAACGAGGTCCTTTAAAACACATGGTATATATGTTTAAAGGATATTGTTTACTACACATGCATATTCGCCTTACAAGTTTAATAATTTGCATATTCATTTATAAAAGATTCATCAACCAACACACTGCAGTTAACTTATGTTAAATTTTTAACCGTAACTGAAAGTGGTCAACGATCACACGTGACCAAACTACTCTTAAAAAGTTAACATAAATCAACTAAAGTGTGTTGATTGATAGATCTTTTATAGGTGGGTATGTAAATTGTTAATTTTGTAAGTTGAGTATGCAAATTTTTAACCATCAATAGGTTGGTGTAGTAAACAATAATTTTCCCATATATATATATATATACCAGTAATCGTTGCCCACGCGTTGCGTGTGCGATACGTAGTGACATAAATATGATCCCGACAAATAAACTTAATATTTTTTTTAAAATTTAAATATCGAATGATTAAATATAATTAATTAACAATCGTATATAAAGAGTAACATAATATTTTACTCTTATAAAAAATACACAACGATTTTGTTTGGAATATAAATGTGTGAAAAATAACATTTTTTAAGTTATTTATGTATTTGAATTGAGTGATGACATTTAAGAGTAATTACAATATTAGAGTGAGAGTATTTTTGAAAATTTTAGGTAAAATTGGACAGACTCAAAATGTTTGGGTTATCTTATATTAACAGTATGATATATATATATATATGAGAGAGGTTATATGAACATCATGAAAAACACCAAAGTGGACACTTTTTTTCAAAAACGCTCCAAATCAAGATTTGATTAATGCAAATCTCCACGGTTTCACGACGGGAACACAAATATGCGTCTTGTTTTTTTTTTCCTGAGATGTATAATGACATGTTTTGAATTTTTAAATTTTACCATAATTTCGAAAACATGTCATTATACATCTCGAAAAAAAAAACAAGACGCATATTTGTGTTCCTGTCGTGAAACCATGGAGATAATCAAATCTTGATTTGGAGCGTTTTTGAAAATTAAGAAATATGTTATAGGCTTAGTTATAACGGGATCATATTTCTTAAGGAAAAAACCTATAAGATCATTTCTTAAGGGTCAGAATTTGCAGACCAGACAAGACCCATGTGGTTTTGTAATCTCAAGTTTGTGTTTTTGTTCTTTCAAGCTGTAAAGTTTTTCGTTCTTATTTTTTCCTTATAAAAAATGTGGGTTTCCCACCATTTATATATATAAAAATGTGGTTCTGTGGATCTAGATATATGCTATCAATATTCTCCATTTCTTTTGTATTGGCCACTATTTATGGGATTGCTTTTGGCTGCTTTGAAAAATTCAGGACAGTCTGTCTTGAAATTCAGCAAAATCAATCCAAATCGGATTTATTTAGTATATTTTTCAGTTCATTAATAGTGTACTAGATTCATGACAATGTTAATCGTTCGGTATTCATTCCAAAATGCACTATTATTTAGGGTGTGTCAACCAATAATATTTTTTAGTTTTAATTTTAAATTAATTTTAGGGTAGATATTTTTGGGTTCATTTACATGTGTTAGGTTTTTAGTATTTTTTAATTGCCAAAAGAGCTCGTGTAATTATCAGAATATACCCACTTGCAGACGCTTTTATGCTTCTAGAAGCGCTAAAAAGCGAGGATTTTTTAGACTTTTTTACCCAAGGGAATTTCCTACCTTAAAAGTGGCGCCTATCGAGAATGCTGATGCTTCGGTTGGCTTTTTTGTATCCCCCTGTTCTTTGGATACAATTCGATCCTTCTACGGCCAAATCTCAATTTCCATTCTTTCGTATGATTCTTCTGAAATGGAATTTGAGATTAATTTTAATTTTGAATTAATTTTAGGATAGATATTTTTGGGTTCCTTAATATGTGTTAGGTTTTTAGTATGTGACACACCCTAAATAATAATGGATTAGATTCACGGTAGTGTTAATCGTTCGATGTTGATTTCAAAACATTAAAACAAAAATGTAACATACAAAATTAGATCATTTAAAAAAAACATATAAAATTACAAATTTTGCTGCCTGAAAAATTAAAGAGAGTCTGTCTTGAATTTTTCAAGGCAGCAAAAATGGATCCCTATTTCTGGTTATGAGCTTATGAATGGAAATATTTATTACTCAATTCGTTCCCATTTAATTATCCATTATGAAACTACGTGCAATTTTGACCGACCAAGAAGTTGTATCAAAATTGTCGGAATGAAAATTTTCAAAGTTAATCATATAGTTTAAATATTAAATTTTATGATTAGATTTAAAAAAAATCCATTTCAACAATTTTGATACAAGTTATAAGTCGATCAAAATTGCATATAGTTTCATAGTGGACAATTAAATTGGTATCTGGACTTATCTCTAGCCTATCATCTTTACTATCTAATAATCAACTATTTCTGGTTATGGCCACCATTTGTTTAGTATCTATCACTCTCTATCATATAGATCAATCCTCAACCCCAATTAAGAAAACAACAAGACCATTAAACTAAGTGCACACCATCGAAGGCGACGTCATTTCCCATAATTTCGAAATTTTTTATTTTAAAAAATTTTCACAATGTATTTTTACTAAAATATGTTGACACCCCAATTTTTTGTTACATTTAATTTATTAGTTGATGTGAATTTTGACACCCCTATAACCCATTTATGGCTTCGTCCCTGAGCTTATTTACATCATTTTTCAATTTTTTTTTGAGCCGGTTCTCCATAAAAATAAAATAAAATTATTTCCTTTCAACTTTTTTTTTTGAAGATTTACATCCCTAAAATACAAAGAGATCCAACTTTTAAGAACACTCACGATCTGCTTTTGTAAGAAACGACATGTGTGAAGAGGATCATTGTTAGTATCTCTTGGTGCTATCACAAGCAGAAAAGACAAAATCCAATTTTAATAATGTAACAATGACCACTATAATGATTTATCAAAAGATCACACAAGTCACAATCCAACCCTAAAGAGATAATGTTAAAATTATCAATCAAAAAGAAAATGGCCACTAAGGATCCACATATGTAGGGTTTTGAATCTCTTGATGATTTTAAAAATTTGAAGAACAAGTTTCAACAAAAAAACATATCTTCATAGCATTTTGCCAACACTTTTACTCAAGATTAAGTTGATAAGCCACTCCATTTGCTTCTTCTTTATATAGCTATCAATTTAAACAATGTAGCAACATACTAACCAACCGTAATTACTATTTATACTTTATACCGTATCACTTGTATCGTACTTCCGGTACTACCACATATGTATGATACGGTATTATCATACCCCACTCAATTTAGTGATACGGTAATGGTAATTGATTTTTGATATCATGGCATTATACTATTTGTACCATATTACATTTATATATAAAATACTCATATTCAAATATATTTTTTTTAAGTACCGGACCATCTTTTATAAAATAACCAAAAGTCTTACAAAACAAGCCCATCTAGGCAATTACAACCGTAGACCGGTAACCAACAAACAATTGCCATCAAAAACTGGGAAAAACGTCTTTATTGAAACTTTATTTTGGGAAACTTTATTAATACGACCCTCACCTCTTATCTTGTTTAGTAAACAAAACGAATGCAAATATGAGAAGTTCGTCAATGTTTAAACTTGCCAAAACAGAGGTGTCTTGAGACACTTTTCAAATCACCAAGCAGGTTGGTTTGCACATTTACCAAAACAGAGGAAAAGCAAGGTACTCATATTCAAATATAATTATTAATATTCTTTAACATTTAAGATACAAAATAATTTGCAAAAAGTAGGACTATGTTTATAATTTTGTTCAACTATTCATAAATAAAGTGTTATCCTTAAACTTTTTTGCTAATGAGATATTTTTCATAACGACGTGCGTTGTTTTTCAAAGTTAGTAATGTATCGTACCATACTGTTACTATAGCGCACTTGCGGTGTATCGAAAGTACGATATACGAAATTGTGATACGGTAATGTTATTAAAATTTAGTGTAACATAAATGTGCGGTAATGATATCACCAAAATTTGCACACTATTGGTCCCAAAATAACAAAAAAACATTTGGACCCCCCATGTTCTAGTATCGTGTTTAGGTACAAAAATAGCAGCTGTAAAGAGTATATTCACACGAGTTTATTCTTTTCGTGTGGTCTTTAACGAATGTAGTGGGATTCAGTATTTGAGTGTATGAAAATGAAGCAGAATATGTGAAGTATTGGAGATATTTTTATACAAGATTGATTTTTTACAAAATGAGCCTCAATGAAATGAAATTCCTCAAGAAATTTATTTTACGTAATTTTCAATCTGCTTGATAAATTGTCATCCATCAACACTTTGTTGGTTTCCGTGTACGAAATAACAATTAATAATAAATAAAGGACTAAACAATAATTAAATAAAACCAGTGTAATCTTTATTAATTTCCAAATGGAATACAATAAACTAATTACAACATGTAGGTACTGAAACGTAAATAAAACAAACGTTATCAGTCCGTGACAACAAATCTCTTTGTGCCGGCGTTATTCACTTTGTACTTATTTTCGAGAGTCTCCCACAACTCCTTTGCAGTAGCTTTGGGCTCGAAAACACTGAACAGCGTGTCATCTAGAGCACACAGGATATAGTTCTTGCATAAATAGTCGGCATGTTTCCATGCCTCAACCGCAGAGAACGACTGCTCGTCCAGATCATCCTCGCTTAGGATGGGAGCAGTCTCCTTAAGAAACCTGGTCAGATTCAGGGTCGTGAGATAAAACAGCATCTTTTGCTGCCAACGTTTAAAGTTGTCTCTCCTGAATTTTTCCGGTTTCTCCAGATGAGAAGTCGGCAAAGTAGGCACAACCGAATACATCGGTGCCTTGCCCTTGGCCGCAGCCTTGGCTCTTGCCGCAGCCTTAGCTGCGGCCTTGGCCGTGGCCGCTGCTTCGGCCGCAGCCTCAGCTTTGGCCGTAACATCCGCCATGGCCGCAGTCGCGGCGGCCTCAGCCGCTGCAGCTACGTCATCGGCGGTAGCCCCCACAATCGCATCGCCCCCAGTGTTATGGACATCTCCATCAACCACTGGGTCATGCTCACCCCCGCTAGGCAACTGAATAGGCGACTTGTTAGTCATCTGAAACGACAACACAAAACGTATGAGATACGTGTACAATAAATTCTATAAACAAACACCAAAACTGATATTTGGGTTTGTAAAAGAATTATTAAACAAACAATAAAATTAAACTTTTATACTTTTAAATATCAATACGGTTGATATTAAACGGATTTAAACGATTCTTATTGAATACCAATACGGTTGGTATCAACAAGAAAATAAAATAAAATTAAAACTGTTTGGAATTTTTCCTTTGTAATTCAATTTCTAATATAATTTAGAATTGAAAACAAGAAAGCATTATTCCTTATAAAATTAAATAATTGTATTAATTAATACACGAAAGAAACAACAGTAGAATCGGTTAAGATTGTTGGTTTCCGTGTACGAAATAACAATTAATAATAAAAAAAGGACTAAACAATAATTAAATAAAACAAGTGTAATCTTTATTAATTTCCAAATGGAATACAATAAACTGATTACAACATGTAGGTACTGAAACGTAAATAAAACAAACGTTATCAGATTATTATTAATTAATAATCTGATGTATTGATTTGTAATTAATAGAAACTGCCGGACTGGAAAGTATAAACTTAACAGCCGGACTGTTCTGTTTTAAAATGAAAGTACAGGACTGAATTGAAACTATTCTAATTACTGAAATAAATTACAGAATAGTAATTACAGCAAAAAACAGAACTTTAAACTAATTACAGAAAGGTACAAACAGAATAGAAAAGCTACAACTAAGTACAGCAAATTAAAATACTGAAATTAAATACTGAATTGGAAAAAACAGAATGTAAAAAACAGAATTTAAGTGCGGAAAATAAATGGACAGAATGTAAAAACAATCAGACGAGGCTACTGTTAACAGTATGCCCTTAACCGATATTCGCCAAACCACCTTGATGTTTCTGGTTGCGTTGGCGCTTCAATCCCAAGGTACAACGTCTCTCGGAAGACTCGTCGGAAACTGACGACGAGTCTAAGTCAAGCTTTTAGTGGGTGGTTCTCTCTGGTTCTAATATGATATGAGGAAAAAATATATGTTGTTTTGTTAGAGAGAAGATACTGATTTCAAATGTATGAATATGTGAGGGAAGGCTGCCTCTTTATTGAGGATTCTGGGAGTTACATCCTCAGAATCCGTCTCCATTACTGCTGGAGTTTCAAACTTTCTGGAACTCTAGGGACTGCTCTTGCAAATATGCAAAAGTTCCTTTTCAGATTAGTACAAGACTCAAGACTTAGTGGGTGGTTCTCTCTGGTTCTAATATGATATGAGGAAAAAATATATGTTGTTTTGTTAGAGAGAAGATACTGATTTCAAATGTATGAATATGTGAGGGAAGGCTGCCTCTTTATTGAGGATTCTGGGAGTTACATCCTCAGAATCCGTCTCCATTACTGCTGGAGTTTCAAACTTTCTGGAACTCTAGGGACTGCTCTTGCAAATATGCAAAAGTTCCTTTTCAGATTAGTACAAGACTCAAGACCCGAGACCCGAGACATTCCCCAAATCCCGCGGCCCGAGCGAGCGCGCGCGTGTGTGGTACACACTAACCCATTCATGGGTATGTGGACTTTATTAGTTTACCAACTACATGGGATGGACTTGTATATATAGTGTAAAAAACAACCTTGTTTTTACAATGTGGGATAACCCTCATGGTTTATTCCCACTCTCTACTCCATTTTCCAGATTTCGGTTTTTTCCCTCTTTCGAGTACCAACCTTCGAGTCCAATTATCATTCACACCCTTCCTCCGAATAGGTCATGCGATATACCGTTGCGAAGCGCGTCATACGAGCTACTCAAACACTTTGAGTATGACCTCAGAAAAACTGAGTAGTCGCATCGAAAATTGACTCAAAGATGGTCCCTGACCACTTTGAAAAACCATGTTTAAAACATGTTTTTCCTTCCTTTTTCCAACACACTTTCCTAAAAAAATGTCATGTCTAAATTACCTAATTTTCAATCAACCGTACATCTTCCATCGACGCACGTTCGATCCTGAAAGGATTTCACGCCTAAATTACATCGATTCGTAAGAAACAATCTATTACAAGGAAATATTAGCAAGCTTATTCATGAAAATGAAATAAAAATATGGAAGACAAATTCAGCCAAGAAAAATCTGATTCACTTCTATTCAAACATGAAATCTATTTAGTTATATGGGATATGAATGACTCGAATTCTAGAATAGAAGCACCACCGTTCTCCACCGCCTCCCGGACTGCACAGCCTAGCTTCTCTACTCTATTCCTCATCTCGTCCCCTTCTTTCCATGCTATTAAGCATTTAACAGCCTTTGTGATAGTAGAACAAGTTACTAGCTCATTTCTGTTTTCCCAATTCATAATAGCTATACCAATCTTCAAAACATCTGTAACCAAAACCGCATTATTTGGTTGATCCGAGTGCATTGGCCAAGCAATCATAGGCACTCCCGTGCTGATACTTTCTAAACAAGAATTCCATCCGCAATGACTCATAAATCCACCTGTCGATGGGTGCCGCAAGATTTCAATTTGTGGCACCCACTCTCTGACTACCATCCCATTATGTTTAACTCTTTCTTCGTATCCTTTCGGTAAATTAATTATTCTATCTTCTCCTTGATCAAGTGCGTTCCCTTTATCCGCATCTCTCAATACCCATATAAACTTTTGTCCGCTTTGTTCCAACCCTAGCGCCAACTCTTTTAATTCCTCAAAAGTCATAGAAACAGTAGTTCCAAAAGAAACGTAAATCACAGACCTTGGTTCTTGTTTATCTAACCATTCCAAACATTTGTGTCGAACTTTTGATTTTTCCTCATCGTGTTCCTTCCCTATGTTGAACGGCCCTATAGCCCATATACGATTATTAGTATTTATATCCATCTTTGCCAATAAATCAATGTAATCTCCTTCGATTGCTCGACAGGAGTTCAAGATAGTTCCGGACCTAGATCCTTGAAAGCTTATTTGTAGATCTATAAACTTTTGAAATTCCGGTGACGTACATCCTTCAAGGTAACCATTCTTACTTCTCCAGTAAGAATGAAAGGCGGAAACAGGGTTGAAAACATAGGATTCCGCGTTTTGAATGGAAGTGAAGTCCTGAATCGCATAAGACATGACCGTGTCATGGATTATGATGACTCTTCTTGAACTCGCAGAAATTTCTCGAAGCAGTTCCCCGAGAGGCTCACGTAGAAGGAGTGAGGAATCAAAGGAGGGTTGAAGATGCGACGGGAATTTGTCGAGGGAATCAGGATTTGGTGTAGGGGATTCGATAGGAGGAGTTAGAAATTCATGGAAATGGATTTGTGAAAGTTGTGGATTATTTTTGTCATTGAACCTAAGCTTGGCTTGCTCAACATAAGTGCTAAAACAAGCATAGTGAGTTGGTATTTTGTAAGAAGAGATTAAGCAAGAGAGGTGTAGTAGTTGGTTTAAGTGGCTTTGGCATGGAAATGGTACCATTATCACCACCACACCATTAGATTGTTGATCATAAGTATCCATGGTGATTGATAAGTGTATTTTCAGCGATACAGTACTTTATAAAGGAGAGAAACAATTAAATACATATTACTTGTATACATATTAACACGCATCAATTCCCCTATCAACTTTCCTTAAATTTGAGTAGAAAAACATTACTTTATTAGTTTTAAGGTATCAGTTTCAATTTATACAAAATATCAATCTCTCTATCCTTTCCCTATTTAGTATTTTTTATTAAGGCTGAGTTCGGTCCGATCCGGTTCCGTTTTTGACAAAACCGAAACCGAAATCGAGCATATTTTTCGGTTTGGTTTTTTTGGGTTTCAGTCTTTTTATTTTTTGAACCGAACCGGACCGGTTTTTTCGGTCCAGTTTCGGTTTTTTTCGGTTTTATTTTTGATTTTTTGGGTTTTTTCGGTCTTTTTCGGTTTCGGCCTTTTTCGGATCGGTTTTACTGAAAACCGAAACTGATCTGAAATTTTTTCGGTCTTTTGGTTTCGATCTTTTTCGATTTTTTTCGGTTCGGTTATCTGCCCGACCCTATTTTTTATAATATTTATTTTCTCTCTCTCCTACCACATTGATTAATCAAAAAACAGTACATATACATTAAAGAAGAATTTAAATTATATTAATATATAAAAACGCAATTTATCATATTTACAAAAATAGGGTTATTAAGTAAAGTTTAGTTAAATAATTTAGTTGAATTATTCCTTCAGAAAAGACTAAGGAAGCTGATTCATGCAATTTTTTTTTATTTCTCTCACCCTTATCTTTAAATAACATATGGTATGTGAGGTATGATATATACAGCTGAGCACATGCATCAATCCTCTTATACATCATCTTTTCTTTTAAATTATGGACATAATATTAAAAAAAAACTCACTGCATCCTTACCTTAAATCAGTCTTACCCTACCCATATACATATACCAGTAATCGTGTCCTACTAGTAATCGTGTCCCACGCATTACGTGTGCGGTACGTAATGCAATAAAAATATATAAAATATGTATAGTTATGATATATATAAGTGGTTAGTAAAAAAAAACATGTTTTAAGATTTAAAAGAATGTTTGGTTGTTAAGAAGAGATAAATAGTTTTATTAGTTTTTATTTTTTATATTTTTATAGGAATATGATATTATTGTAATTAATATAAATGTGTAAGGGTATTTTGGAAAAAAATTTGCTAAATTGGACAGTCTCATTTAGCTTGAGTTGCCTTATTATAATAGAATGATGAAGACAAATACTTACCTCAAAAATAAAAAATAAAATTACTTTTTATCATCGCCTTCATTTATGTTTCCTATAAAACATTATTTCCCCATCCAAAGTTAAACAATTCTCAACGTTAACATATCATCCCACACATAATGGCGGAATCAGAATTCAATTCTTAAGGAGGCCGTTAAATATTTTTTGTTAATACAATAACAATAAACGCTATAAAAAACCAAAAAAACATGGAGTTTAAAACTTAGTTGACTTGTCCATTGATCTAAAAATTTAAAACGTTGAATTTTCTTTATTAGTACAATAACAATAAACGGTATAAAAAACCAAAAAGAATTGGAGTTTAAAACTTAGCTGACTTGTCTATTGATCTAAAAATTTCAAACGATACAGAAAAATTGACTACAAATACTAGTTTATTAGTTTAAACTTTATTGTAATATGACTATAAAACTACACAAAAACATTTATTTATAAAACATAGCCACAATATTTGAACTAGGAACCTTGTGACACAAAAACTTTATATGTTTAGCATTTAAACTAAATTAATATTTGTTCATTTGAAATCTATTAATGTATAAAACTTTAAATGTCCGAATTTTTCTATTTAAAAAAATATATTTTTAATATTTTTGGGTGGCGGTGGCACCCCTTTGCGAACCCGTGGTTCCGTCCCTGCTCACACTATTTTACCCTCTTCCGGTTATATCGTTTGTAGTTTCATTTACGTTTTTTTCTTTCCATGTAAATAAGTATCACTTCCTATTTAATTTTATGTCCAATTTCTCAAATTTCTTTTGCACAGGTAATTTAACAAAAAAATAAACTTGTTAAATTTCGAACCTGCTTGGAATATGTTTGTTATTGTAGCCATACAGGGTCGTATTTTCATAATTTGATTTTTCAATATATCTTGTGACAAGATATAGAACCTTTTTATAATTAAAAATAGCAAATAGGGTAGATGTTAGGGAGATTGAGTTTTTGTACTGATATCTTAAAACTAATAAAGTCATTATTCCTCCTCAAATTTAAGCAGTATTTTGGGGGAATTGATGCCTTTGATGGTCATGTTTATTTTTATATGATCAAGGAACTTATTTGATGACAAAACAATAGATGCGACATAATAAAATAATGTTTGATTTACTGAGAGTTAAAACCTGTCACAAGTCTGTCACTAATTTAAAAAATTGTCACAAATCTGTCGCAAATTGACTAAACTGTCACAAAGTCGTCACAAAAACCGTCGCTAATAAGTTCGTGACAAAAAATACCGTCACTAATCCCGTCGCTATATGAGTATTTTTTTGTAGTGTGAATTGATTAATATATAAAAACATATTTAATTTTCAAAACCCGCATTCTCAAATCTTTTTTATCATTTAGTACATATAAATTATAATGTAACATCACGTAGCATCAAAGTTAAAAACTAATAAGAGTAAAAATAAGCAGTATCATGTAGCATATATAGTAAGATTATCAAAACATATTTTTAAAATCTAAAATCCAAAAATACACTAAAAAAATATGTTACCAAACGGACCATATTTATATTTCTTACAGTTTTTTAGAATATAGGAATTAAACTGTAGTATATATAAAGATAGCTGTCATGTTACAAAATTATTCAATAAAATTTAACAATTGGAAGAGATTTTTGGTCTAATAGGTAATTGATGAACTCTAAGTTTTAACTCACTTCGATTTTTTACTATACATTCTACTTTAATTAAATAGTAACTTTCTATCTTCCACCTTACCAATATATTCTTTCACTTTCGCACCTAGTTATTTACAATATATATTTTGTTTTATACTTCATTGGCAAGAGAATCCTTAGATAAATTTCTGGCCACTCTATGTGTATAAAAATAACATAAGTACCGGTGTACATTTGTCTCTAAATCCCTTTCACTTATTACAATAATAAAAAAAATAAACAATTATTAGTCACTTTCGATCGAGAAGTCGTCATCCGTGACATACTGAAATACGAAAGAAGCGAATCGGTATAATCTACCCTGCCCCTCTATTCTGTGTCGCCCTCTACGTACCTATTAAACAAAAAATATTTATTTAACTTATTTTTTCATTATAAAAAAACTATAATTACGATTTAACATGTATCAATAGCTATCAATAATTATTTTAAACATAAAAGTGAGACATAACTAATTTGTAATAAATGTAAAAAGTAGTGTAAAGTAAATATTAAATATAAAAAAATCCATACAAAGCAAATATTTATGTCCAACTATTATTAAATTTGCATAGAATATATTAGAAAACTTTATAAACGTCGTATGAAACAAATATGTAAAGATTTTGGAATTTTGGACTCGATCCAAAGAAACAGATGGACAATTTATAATTATATTTATAATTAATCTCACAATTTATAATAACGCTGATACAAGAATTTAGTGGCTTATAAACATAAGGAAATTGGACGTTGGCTATTTTCTTGTGTTAATTGTGAGCTTTTTTACTTAAAAGAATATTGAAAACTCTAACTAAACAATATTAATTATATCTTGAGCTATCTTTATTATGAATTAATCTCCAATCAAGCCCTAATTAACCAACTGTAACATTTCGAGATTATAACATGTCTCTTCCTATTATGGTTATGGTCAAAACCAAGCATACGAATATACGATGGATTGAATCATTGAGGTCCTTTTCATAGTCGATTTCTAGTACTTTATTCGATACTTGCAATATCTGCCAGTATAAAAATACCCAACAAACGAAGATCTCAAGATTTTTACAACGACAAAAAGGAAGAAAAAATTATAAATGAAAAAAATCTTGTAACCTCAGCCGTTTGAACTTTTAATATGTTTGTTTTTCATTGAGCAAAGGAAATTTATACAACACCTTTTCTTTTCATTAAAATTAATATGAATAACTTCAATAAGTTAAAGCATTCATTATAAAAAATAAAATAAAACTGCAATAAGTTAAACATTTTTTTTAACCATTTGGCTTTTGAATCGGTATCATATATTCTCATGCTCTACTATAAATACAACTTCTGGTACGTACTTTCTCAGCATAATAAACCTTTCATTATTTCTCCAAAACCTTATAGTACTCCATATATGGTGACCATTAATCAAGAATTAAGCAATGATGTTGTGATTATTATGGTGCCTTTTCCATGTCAAAGCCACCTCAACCAACTCCTCCACCTCGCTTGCCTAATATCTTCCTATATTAAGATCCCGATTCACTATGCCGGGTGGGCGACTCATGTTCAACAAGCTCGTGACCGATTCAATAAAAAAACAAGCTCAGAATTTGCTAAAATTGAATTTCACGAATTTGTTACACCGGAGTTTGTATCTCCCCCTCCTAACCCTAGTATGGTGTCTAAATTCCCTTCTCATCTCTTACCTTCGTTTGAATCCTCTATCCATCTTCGAGAACCTATCACCGATCTCTTTAGTAAACTATCTACAACTGCTAGAAAAGTCATTGTAATCCATGACTTAGGGATGTGTTACACCGTTCAAGACAGTGCCACTTTACCAAATGTGGAGTTGTACGCCTTTAATGCGGTTTCTGCTTTTTATAATTATTATAACGGAAGGGAAAGAGATCCAGGGAAATATTCGGATGAGACACCGGAAGGGCTCCCATCAGATGAAGGTTGTATTCCGACAGATGTTTTAAAATTATTATTTCTCCAAATTAGTGAATTTAAATTATTTTCAGGAGTTATTTTTAACTCATGCCGATCAATCGAAGGTTACTACATCGATTTAGTAGGAAAAACTGAGTTCACCTCTGGAAAACCACAATGGGCCATTGGACCGCTTAATATTGAGACCGAAGAAACTCAACATGAGTGCTTGAAATGGCTTGATAAGCAAACACCAAACTCCGTGGTTTATATATCTTTCGGATCAACTGTCTCAATGTCAAAGGAAGAAATCTATGAGATCGCACTAGGCTTAGAAAAAAGCGGTCAAAAGTTTATTTGGGTATTGAGAGACGCCGATAGGGGGAATGTTTTTGAAAGTGACGACTCAAGGCTTGAGTTACCAAAAGGGTTTGAAGATAGAACGAAAGGAGTAGGAATGGTCGTGCGAAGTTGGGCACCCCAACTAGAAATTTTGGAGCATTCGTCGACAGGCGGATTCATGAGCCATTGCGGATGGAATTCGTGTCTAGAAAGTATCACTATGGGGGTACCCGTAGCAGCATGGCCTATGCACTCAGATCAACCTAAAAATGCTTATTTACTTACTGATATACTAAAGGTTGGGGTAACCGTTAGAAAATGGGAACAACGAGAAGAACTAGTAACTTCTTCGGTTATTGCAAAATCCATTGAGACCTTAATGGCATCAAACGAAGGAGCGGGGATGAGGAATAAGGTACAAAAATTGGGTTGTTTGGCCCGAGAAGCCGTTAGGGAAGGTGGCATTTCCCGAGTAGAGTTGGACTCTTTCATTGCTCATATAATTAAGTAAAATTTAAAAATGGGTTTATGCTTAAAAGCTTAGCTTATTGTTTTCTTCTTATCTTTCAAGCAGGGTGTGGTTGTTCCACTTTTATCGTTTCCTTTATGACCTAAGCTTTTCATATGTATGGAAATATGGATTGGTTGCATTCATTTTTACTGTTTTGGCAAATAAAAGTGACAATTTTTTTAAAAATTTTTTTGCAAAAGGAGATATTGTATTATTCAGTAGGAGTTATGTTTATCATGTAGCTATTCATAAACTAAGATCATCCTCAACAGACCGAGTCGCAAGTATTTATCGGCCAATAAGAGGTTAAAGAAGGTGCCAACCCTCCGTTTCGTGTAGAGTTCGACTAACTCATGGACCACGTAATTAACATGGGGACAACATTTGAAAAAAGACATTTGGGTACAGATTGTACCGAACATGAGTGTTTGAGATGGCTTGCTAAACAAAAACAAAACCTCAATTAACAAAGTGCCCAAAAAATTATTTGGGTATGCTGGACGGAGATGAGAAAATTTGTCTCATGAGTGATGGAACGGAGATGAGAAAACTAAAGGGTGTAGCGTTGTTTGTCTCATGGCCGGCGTTTCTCGATGGTATCGAGTTGGACTTTTTCATTTTTATTTTATTTGGTTAATAGCATATTGCAAGCCTGGCTATGTATGTTCACTTCTATTTTTTTAGTGACATTTTGTGTCTAGAAATGGGGAAAAAAAACAAGCAAACAGGTCAGTCTTGTGTATACATGGTAATTAAGTTTAACCAAAGAGAGCCCAGGAACCATATTTGTTTGGAGACACTAATAAATTTATACTCCTTATATATACTTTTGTTCTATGATTCTATCTAGTTTATTAAAAATTCTTTAACATTTTAAAATGATAATAACAATATCGATAAAAATCAAATTAAGCAATTAGGCCAAAATTGACCAAAGTTGGAAAGAACTTTTAAGTTATTTTTATTAGTGAAATTGGAAAGTTATATTGCATGTATAAATATATAAAATCATATATAAAAACCTTTTGGAAAGTATAAAATGAAATTGGTGAAAAAGGCTTTTTTTTGCTAACTCTATATTTCATGTATAAATCTCTATTACACCTTTCTTGACGAAAATATAGTTATTTGTCTTCTCGTAGTTATGAACATTTTCATTTGTCAATTATTTTCCTACTCGTAGCTACCCTTTGTTCTTCACCTATTCGTATATAGTTTATCATTTTCAGTACTTTGCATATATACTTGCAATATCCATCAACGAAGATCTCAAGAATTTTTAGAACGACAAAACGAAAATAAAATCTTGTAACCTCAGCTGTATGAACTTTTAGTGAGTAGATAAACCGGAACAATTATTTTAACTTTTTAGTGTTCTTGTATTCCTACATCCACTCCTCGGCTTTTTTCCTTTCACCTAATAATCGACGCTTCAGATCGATTTTCTCATCCTCACGTCCTGGATCCAACGGTATATGGCGTGGTGCTTGTGGTTCCAATTTCCTTGCCTTTTCAAGTGCTTTGATTGACTTCTTCATGAGAATCAATTTCTTCAACTTGTCCCAGTTTCTTGGTTTTTTCTCTTCTAAAAGATCTTTTTTTTTCTTCTTATATTCTCTGCATCTTGGATACATAGTTTGATGATGATGTATTCTTGTGCAAATTCATAAAAGATTTTTGTAAAGTTTTCGATACTAAAATTCTCTTGATAAGCAGGCTGTACTTAATCGTGTGGGCTACATTCCGGAGATTAGCCACGTTGTCCTTGTTGAAATGGCAAAGCACAAGAAAGATCTTGAGAAGAACACAAAACCCATCCTCGATACCTTGAGAAGCTACCATCAAAAATCCAGCATCCACTCCTCGGCTTTTTTCCTTTCACCTAATATGTTAATAACCAATGGTTTTTCTGATGTTGTTATGCATTTTCGTGCATTTTTCACCAGTGGTGTTGTATTTGATATGTTAAGAGCTTCGATGAGATGGGATATTTCAGACTGTTCTTTTTATCATAGTTTTAGGGTCTTTTAACTTTTGAAACCTTTTAGGGATTGTTTAGTTATTTATTTAAATTAAATTTGTTCCACACTAAGAAGTGAATTCAAATAATAATGATGTTTAATTTTATTTTTTCTATGCATTCTTAATTTGTAATATTCCGTATTTATTAAGTTATTTGCCTCCCTTGTTTGAAATCTTAGATTCGCCACTGTGTATATTGTGTGTTTAATGTGTCTAGTCAATGTTGATGATTTCTAGATTATGGCCATTCCCTTACATATTATCACCATATAGTCATTATCATGCTTCTCTAACGGTTTCTCCGAGAGATGGCGGGACTGAAAAGGACACAGTATGGCAAGCCCTTCAAAGTGTTATATATTGAGTTTGCTATCATTATTACTTTCAAGATTTCAGTTATATAAGCCAGAATGAGGGGATGTCCCTTGTGAATGTCACATTTGCTACTGTGACGCACCTCTTGTTTTCCAATTCGGAAAATCTATATCGGGTCTTCGTGTTTTGCTTACCTTTATTTTGGTATAATACCAAAAGAATCAAAGAATAATAGAACATGGAGTTGCAACCTCTCAACCAGTACTATTATTTGAGCCTTAATAATAAAAAAATGCAATCATATGATAAACTTTTGAATAACATCAAGTCATTGTCTCCTGTCTACTTCCTGGGTAAGGGTTTATAATAGACTGTAGGCGAGATGACAAAACAATAATTGGGTGAGTTTCCATTTTGTTTATTATAAATTTCTACAAATTATAGTAAAAAGAATATCGAAGCAATAAGTGAAGGATGGATTCAAAGGGGAATGAACAACTTAATACTACTTGGGTGATTATAAAAAGAAGTACTAAGTAGTAACTTAGAACATCCGTAATAGTTTTGTTAATTTTTTATTGTTAACTAGTGACACATCATCATTTAAAAATCTATTAAATGACACATCGCTATATTAATTTAAACACTCACATTAGTTTTAACTTTAACAATGTTATCTATTTTAACTAAAAATTAATTATTCAAAATATAGTACTATGGATAGATGCTGAGAGAAAATAAATAACAGTATGGTAGAGATATAAAATATATACGTGAGAAATAACAGTTAATTGTGAGTGTGGATAGACTTTTTTGTCATGTCATAAAGTTATAACAATTAAAAAGATTGTTACTTTAACAATGTTTTTAACATGTATAAAGTTAACACACACTTTAACACAACTAATGGGGAGACGAAATTGCATTGTTAGCTAACATTTTTAATTAACAATAGAGATAACAACACTGTTGTAGATGCTCTTATCTGACAAAGCCAAGCTAGTTGTTTTTGGCTAATACTTGTTTAGCTGATCAAATTAGCTGTCTGAGATTTGACTTTAGAACCCATCTTGAGATTGCCATTTCATGAATTGGGTAGTAGATATAACAATTACCACTTGACAGGTCATTAATGATCAATCGTGCATAGAAGACTAAGCACCTGTATTTGTGTAATTTCTTATTGTTGAGTGGGAACATTATTGTTTGAGCCTTGAAAAAACTAGTAAACTTATCTGACACAATTAAGCTAGTTGCTTTAGTAAACTCATATTAGCTGTTGCTCGAGATTTGACTTTAGAATCCATCATGAAATTGCCATTTCATGAATTGAGTAGTTAATATAAATTAGATGAATATATGTTGAGTGAGAGAGTGAGTGAACAAAAGTATTATTTAACACTGAAAAACATTTATTTACTTTTGAGAAAGCAAATACCAGATCTCATATTGGAAACAGGAAGAATTCATCCTCGTATGCTGCCAGCCAGGTCACCGCTGCGGCGATCTTAATCAACAGAATCAAATTCGAGTATTATGCTAAACACACCTTTTACTTTGTACTACTTTTTATCTTAATTTCTTGACTTGTTCAATTCCAATTCATTCATGCCTGCGAGAACAAGGTTGGGGATGGACCATGCTAACTGTTCCGTTGCGGCTTAAATTATCTCGTGATTGACCCTATGTTATGCTTTTATGATTGATTGATAGAAGTACCTGCATAGTTTCATTGTAAATTTTGAAACATTAGCGGTGCTCGAACTCAGTTACTCCCTTTTAAGAATAAATTTGTAAAATGAAATTTCCAAATTTCTTTAAAATCTATTATGATATCCTTCTAAAATTTGGCACCCTTTCGTGCATTAGTTTTTTCTTTATGCATAACTCTTATTTCCTGGAATATTAAAGTTTCGAACTTCTAGCTGTTAAAGGTTGTTCAAAACACTTGCAAGGTGCATTATTCATGTGAAAGGTGCTGTAAACAAATCTCGGGTTCTTTTTACATCTGCTGAGATTTGCACGAGTAATCACATATGCCCCTGTAAGTAAAAGTATATTATCAAAAACTTCAAACAAACAAGAGCTACATGGCTGGTTGTTTGAGTTAAATCTTTTTTTTTTCTTGACATTTGACCGTCTTAAACTCTTAAGACTTAAAGTAGCAAATTTGATAACTTTAGGACCTGTAAGTCTTAACATGTTAGTGTTTTAATAATTACTTAGTAACTACCTCAAGAAGCTTTTGAAGTTACCGACTTCAGAAGCCATCATTCCGCAATTATTAGTCGAGAATTTATAGATATGATAATTTGTAATTTGCCACTTAACAGGCAGAACCGATATCTAGAAAATATCTGGAGAAAGACATGGAGGGGAAAAGGTTGAAACATTCCTTCCATAGACATATGTTGACTCTCAAAGCTGAACAGTCAAAAATTAATGGTGGTGATGATCATCCAGAGGCAGATATTAAATGCAATGGGTGTTCGATGCTGATTTCTGGCCCTTTCTACAGTTGTGGAGGGTGCCAATACTTCTTACATAAAGTCTGTGCCGAACTACCGAGTGAATTGGACCATCCCTTGCACCCGGAACATCCTCTTGCCCTCCTTAAGTGTTCTCCTTATTCTAGTAATCTTTATAGTTGCAATTCGTGTGGAGAAAGGGGGTCCCAGTTTGTTTACCATTGTTCCAAATGCTCATTTGATTTGGACATGACATGTGCTTCAGCAACACATAAGATTAAAGATAAATGTCATCCACATCCGTTAACTCCGTTACAGGTTCCGATCTCTTTCGTCTGTCATATTTGTCGGAAAAAGGATAAAGGGTTGTCTTACAAGTGTTACAGTTGTCCCTTTTGGGTTCACCAAAACTGTACCGTGCAGGCTGACATGGTTGACCATAGCCATCTTGACCATCCATATCCATTCATAGAACTGCAACATTTCTCCCACAACCATACTTTGACTCTCCTGGCCAATGAGCTCAAAACTGAACTCAAAACTGAAGATGGTATTGATCATTTAAACGTGAAAATAAAATGCAACTGTTGTCGGACAGAAATCTTAGGCCCTTTCTACTGTTGCGGAGAGTGTCGATACTTCTTGCATAAGGTATGCGCCGAACTACCAAGTGCATTGGGCCACCCCCTGCATCCACAACACCCTCTCACACTCTGTAAGAATGATGATTGCCGGGTACAATGCAGTTTGTGTGGAGAAATAATTGAGGACGGAGTGATGTGTTATATTTGCTCCGTATGTTTATTATATGTGGACATCAAATGTGTTTCAGCAGCACCTATGATTCGAGATAAATGCCATCCCCATCCATTAACCTCCTTACAGGTTCCTATTTCTTTTACCTGTCATATATGTATGAAAGAGGAAGAAGGTTTGTCTTACAAGTGTAGCGTTTGCCCTTTTTGGGTTCACCAGAACTGCACCTTGGTACCCGACGCAGTTAAATGCAGTGATCACCCCCATCTTCTTACACTTTTGCCGTCAGTGCCATTGAAATATAAAAAGCGCAGCCAAAAATGTGACATCTGTCACGCTACACTCTTCATGTTTCAAAGCACTTATTCTTGCACAGATTGTCTGTTTTTTTCCCATGTAAGTTGCGCAAGATCAGAAACCATGCAATCACCGTCAACGTCAAGGTTAGTCAATATAATACTCATGGGGTGTATAACCCATGTATTTTCCATATAATGCGATTTTAAAAATAATGAATATAAAGATGATATCTTCTTTGATTTTTATTACTAACTTGGTGTGTTATAACTTATAGGGATCAAAGTGTAATGTGTTTGCCCGTGAATCAAGATTCGACGGATTTTATATCACAGTTTGTTAGGAATTATATTGAAGGAGATGCTGATAAAGATGATAAGATCGATCATTTTAATCATGAGCACCCATTGTTCCTGATTGACGAGGAAACGACTGATAAAACATGTGACGCGTGTGCAATACGAATATCGGCTCCCTCCTACGGTTGTGTTGACTGTGATTATTTCCTACACAAGTGTTGTACCGATTTACCAAAACAGATTCAACACCGACTGCACCCTGAACACCAACTCGTCCTAGGGGACAGACCAGATTACATCCTTTGTGGTTGCTGCGTCCAATATTGCTATTCATTTACCTACGATTGCTCTGATTGTCGTGGAAACTTTAGCCTCGACATCAAGTGTGCTTTATTACAAGGAACTGTATACCACGAAGCTCACAAACACCACCTTAGCCTTGTACCAGTAGCCAACTCAGCAATGACCTGTACTGCATGTGGTATCAAACCTTATAATTCTAAGTATATCCTAAAATGCAACACATGTAGCTTCGTATTATGCTTAAGGTGTGCTATGGCACCACGTGTCATAAAGCATAGGTACGGGAAATCAGAGCCGTTCAAATTAAAATATTCTCCGTTTGAAAATCATGATGACGAATATATATGTGAAATATGTCTGAAAGAGCTAAACCCAAAAGAGTGGTACTACCATTGTGTCTATGCTGATCAATTCGCTCATTTAAGGTGCATGATTTTTGCTGGGGAATGTTCAAATATCAAGTTCGGAAAGTCTCCCATGTATAACTACAGACATGAACACAAACTTACTACGATTTCATCTACTTACGATTGCAATCGCTGCAACAAATGTCGTGAACCTTTGATGAGGAATATGTGTCAAGGTATTGGGCTTGAATGTATACCTTGTAACTTCAGGATTCATCTAAGTTGCTACATGTATGACTTGGCAACCTAGAATTTCCTTTATTTATCAATAAAAAAAAATGACATGTTTAGCTTTTATAATAATTATTTGAGACTTCAAAACTTCTGTGTTGGAAATTCAATTTTAATTTGAACTAAAGAAATAGAAATAGTCTTCGGAACTTCAAAACCTAACAAAAAAAGTGTACGTCAAACATGCACTAAATAAGACACTTTTATTTTCGTATGAGTTTATTATTACATATGTTGTTTATTCATCTTAATATTGAATAACTCAAATTATAACATTTGGTTTATTCTTTTAATTTGAATTATTTTATTGTTTATTTTTTCTTAAAAATAATTATAATTGGTTGTATTGTTTGATAATCAATCTTATAAACGAATACAATATCAACATAGTAGTGTCCCACTTTTTGATTTTGTTTAAATCTAACGAATTTTTTAACAAAATTGCTAGTTATGTTATAATTTTTTAACATTTTTTGTTAGAAGTATTAAGTATCGGTAAATCCCGTCCCGATCTTTCGGATCCCGAATTATCGAGAATCCATATTATCAGGACCCGAACATGAGAAAAGTAAAGGGTGTAGCGTTGTTTGTCTCATGGCTGGCGTTTCTCGATGGTATCGAGTTGGACTTTTTCATTTTTATTTTATTTGGTTAATAGCATATTGCAAGCCTGGCTATGTATGTTCACTTCTATTTTTTTTAGTGACATTTTGTGTCTAGAAATGGGGAAAAAAAACAAGCAAACAGGTCAGTCTTGTGTACATATGGTAATTAAGGTTAACCAAAGAGAGCCCAGGAACCATATTTGTTTGGAGACACTAATAAATTTATACTCCTTATATATACTTTTGTTCTATGATTATATCTAGTTTATTAAAAGTTCTTTAACATTTTAAAATGATAATAACAATATCGATATATACCATGACCAATTACCCCATTTTTAATTTTTGTCATCCATTTGACTAAATACTCATGAAGAGTGTATATATTGAGTACTGCGTTAACAAAGACAGGAACATTTTATTTGGTCGTAATTAAAATATTCCTAGCAATATTTATTATTGCATGTATACTTGGGGATAAAGCATTTTAGGTTAAATATCGGTTCTGGATCACATGCTCATTTTTTGGCACTTACATGACAAGTAAATATATTATATTCAAGGTGGGCAGGGCCACATGAAAAGGACAAAGAAAATGATAAAAATCGAATTGTGCAATTAGGCCAAAATTGACCAAAGTTGGAAAGAACTTTTAAGTTATTTTTATTAGTGAAATTGGAAAGTTATATTGCATGTATAAATATATAAAAGCATATATAAAAACCTTTTGGAAAGTATAAAATGAAATTGGTGAAAAGGTTTTTTTTTGCTAACTCTATATTGCATGTATAAATTTTAGAACGACAAAAAGAAAAGAAAATCATAATAAAATCTTGTAACCTCAGCCGTATGAACTTTTATATATGGTTATATTGCAATTAAGTATGAAGACTAGGTAATATAAAATTTGTGTTTTGCATTGAGCCAACAAAACTCGTCCACAGGGGCGGATCTAAGGGGAGCTGGGGTGGCCGAGGCCCCCCGACGACGATTTTTAATTTAATTTTAATTTTTTTTATACATGTAATTAAAAAAATTCTGAGATATATATATTGGTGGTCTCCTAATTAAACAAAATAGTTGCTGGTGTAATGGTAAAATTGGACCATAAGATAGTGAAATATTCGGAGTTCAAATCAGGTTAAATTCTTTTTTCTAAATTCTTTTGTTTTTACTTTGAAATTATCAGATTTTCTAAATATCTATTGTATTTTTCCAAACAATATTACATAAAAAATTGTTTTATCGTCCAATGTCATTTATTTTATACTACGTTGAACATAGAAAAAAAAATTATATTGTACCGTACTTTTTTTTATTCGACATATTTTTTACACCACGATCTCACCAAAGAAAATCATTCTCATTCCGCCATGTTCGTTCAATACCTTTTCTTTTTCATTTAAATATAAATTACTACAGTAAAATCATATATGGGTTTTGAATCAGTAACATATATTCTCATGCTCTACTATAAATACAACTTGTACTTTCTTAGTATGATAAACCAACAAAAGATATATTTCTTCTACTTTAAACCTTATAGTACTCCCCTTTCAAACAAAAAACAAAAGAAAACCCTTATAGTACTCCATGGGAATCTTTAATCAAGAATTAAGCAATGATGTTGTGGTTATTATGGTGCCTTTTCCATGTCAAAGCCACCTCAACCAACTCCTTCACCTCTCTTGCCTAATCTCTTCCTATACTAAAATCCCGATTCACTATGCCGGGTGGGCGACTCATGTTCAACAAGCTCGTGACCGATTCAATAAAAAAACAAGCTCCGATTTTGCTAAAATTGAATTTCACGAATTTGCTACACCGGAGTTTGTATCTCCCCCTCCTAACCCTAGCGTGGTCTCTAAATTCCCTACTCATCTTTTACCTTCGTTTGAATCCTCTATCCATCTTCGAGAACCTATCGCCGATCTCTTTAGTAAACTATCTACAATCGCTAGAAAAGTCATTGTAATACATGACATAGTCATGTGTTACACCGTTCAAGACGGTGCCTCTTTACCAAATGTGGAGTTGTACGCCGTTAATGCAGTTTCTGCTTTTTATAGTTATTATAACGGAAGGGAAAGAGATCCAGGGAAATATTCGGATGAGACACCGGAAGGGCTCCCATCAGATGAAGGTTGTGTTCCGACAGATGTTTTAAAATTATTATTTCTCCAAATTAGTGAATTTAACTTAATTTCAGGAGTTATTTTTAACTCATGCCGATCAATCGAAGGTTACTACATCGATTTAGTAGGAAAAACTGAGTTCACCTCTGGAAAACCACAATGGGCCATTGGACCGCTTAATATTGAGACCGAAGAAACTCAACATGAGTGCTTGAAATGGCTTGATAAGCAAACACCAAACTCCGTGGTTTATATATCTTTCGGATCAACTGTCTCAATGTCAAAGGAAGAAATCAATGAGATCGCACTAGGCTTAGAAAAAAGCGGTCAAAAGTTTATTTGGGTATTGCGAGACGCCGATAGGGGGAATGTTTTTGAAAGTGACGACTCAAGGCTGGAGTTACCAAAAGGGTTTGAAGATAGAACGAAAGGAGTAGGAATGGTCGTGCGAAGTTGGGCACCCCAACTAGAAATTTTGGAGCATTCGTCGACAGGCGGATTCATGAGCCATTGCGGATGGAATTCGTGTCTAGAAAGTATCACCATGGGGGTACCGGTAGCAGCATGGCCTATGCACTCAGATCAACCTAAAAATGCTTATTTACTAACCGATATACTAAAGGTTGGGATAACCGTTAGAAAATGGGAACAACGAGAAGAACTAGTAACTTCTTCGGCTATTGCAAAATCCATTGAGACCTTAATGGCATCTGTTGGCCCGCGTGCTAACCTTAGAGGGGGGGGTGAATAAGGTTTATGGCGATTTTCGCCTAATTAAAACCTAAGTGCAACTAACACCCCAACTTACGCAATTCTAAGCTTAAGCGTTAATAAACGTTAATTAATTCAAACGCAAGCAATAAATAAGTAAGAATATAAGTTGCGGAAAGTAAAAGCAAGGGAAGAAGATGACACCGTGATTTATAGAGGTTCGGCAAAACGCGCCTACGTCCTCTCCTCGGTACTACCGAGTATTTCACTAAAAAATCTTTTCCCGGATATTACAATCCTAACGAGCTAATCGACCGATTAAGCTCCCCCTCACTTTATGAGTGTCCCGAAATGAAAAGACCTAGAGCTTTTAAGCAACTCGCTTACAAAGCCTCTACCCGATCACTCGCTCACAAAAAATGAGTTTATAAAACACTCGATACAATTTTTTTGTTACGAAACGTAACTACACTCACTATTCTAATTGCTTCTTAAAAAGCTAATTGGTGAGTTGTTGATGAAGATCGAGCTTGAATCTCTTTCTCTTTGATTTTCCTCTTTCTCGAATATATATATACACCAAAATGGCGATATTAGGGTTTTTTAATTGAGAGAGGTTTTAAGGATGATGATGGTTAAGCTTGGTGAGTTTGGAGAGATGATTGGGCTGGTTTATATCACAGCAAAGTCTGTTTTTCTGGGTTATGACCGTTGAAAGGTTTTAACAGCTATTTTCCAGAAATTGCTGAAAAGCTGTTTTCGAAATCTGCAGAAAACGATCGGTCGTTTTCTACAGACGATCGGTCGTTTTCAGACAGACGATCGGTCGTTTTCTGAAAACGATCGGTCGTTTTTATACTGGACTCACTGGAAGAAATTGGATCAAAAACGATCGGTCGTTTTTGTCCAGTCGATCGGTCGACTGTAATCCTGGTCCCGTAAATCTTCGAATGCTCATAACTCCTTCGTTTTAGCTCCGATTTTGGTTCCGTCTGAACCTGTGGCTTCGTTATCGAATGCTCTATCATTTAAAGACCTGAAATATACGTTTTCTATTTTTGGACAAGACAAGTATTATATCATCGAAATTGTAAAATCATTAAACACATAATCAAAGTAATAATCAAAATCATTATTGAACTCTATGTTCAACAATCTCCCCCATTTTGATTATGACAAACTAATGATGATTTTACAAGATACAAGAAAAATATCTCCTCCATTTTAACAAAACGCATTTACACCAAAATATATCATTTTTCTCCCCCTTTGGCATTATCAAAATGCAATCAAAAAATAAAAGATGGGGTTAAGTGAAGGATTTTTAAAGAAAAACCAAACATGAAAAATGAAATTATGATGCATATACCCGACCCAACTAATCACATATATGTAGATATTTTAGATTAGAGTATACCGAATATGTGATGTGGAGTCGAGTCCGCTCGCTAATGGCATTTGCATTGAGCGTTGCCGATTCCTAATAGGTGGTACCACTTGTTGGTATGCCTTCCACCTTTGTTGATCAACGGCACTTCATCTTTGATGGTGGAGTCGATCTTCTTGACTTCCACGGCTTTTGTCGGCGTTGCCAACCATTTGTTGATTTTCTCCTTTTGGATGGAGATACCTTTTGTCGGTTTTGCCAACCACTTGTCGATTTTCTCCTTTTGGATGGAGATACCTACAACACAAGATTTGTCTTTTTGTACCCAATTTCTTTTGGGTCCGACATTGTTAGTGGCTCGGGTCTTTACTACCCATTTCAAATCGCTTCTACTAACATGGAAACGATAAGGGCATCTAGAAGAAATATGCTCATTTCTACTACAATGCACACAATGCTTAGACTTTTTAGTATAACGATAGTTATACGTAGTTTTGGAAAGGTTTTTCGGAGCATCCGATTTGGTTTGAAAACCTACACCTTTCCTATCATTAAAAGATTTTTGAAAAATCTTGGAAGTGCTCCTTTTGGTAAAAACAACCTCTAGTTTAGGCGGAGTAGAAGTTTTAGAAATATTAGAGGATTTAACGAAGCGGGGTTTGTTAGAAGTAGAACCAATGCAATCAAAACCTAAACCGCTCTTATCATTAACATCTTTTTGACAACTCAAAATGTTATCTAAAACGGTTTTACCTTTAGAAAACTTTGAAATTGTTAAATCGAGTTTTTCAATGGAAATGACAAGCTCATTGTTTTTAGTTTTCAATGATTCATTCTCGGTTTCTAAAACCTTGACCTTGTCATTTAAGCTAAAAGCATGAGAACTCAAAACCTTGTTTTTGCTTTTAACTTTATCGAAAGCATCTTTTAACTCTTCAAAATTTTCTAATAGATCACAATCTAAAGAAGATGGTTTTGAAAGAGTTTTAGTAAGTCTAGAGACTTCATTTTTAAGAAAATTGATCTCGGTTTGTAAAGACTTATTATGAATGACGAGATCATTGGTTTTTTCTTTCAAGTCTTCCTTTTCGTCATCTATATCACTTAAAGAAAATGACGATGTTGGAATAGACTCATTTTCAATTTTATCTCTTTTTAAAGATCTTATTTCTTCATTGAGAGAAGAATTTATCTTTTTAAGAGATTTGACCTTCTCTACAAGCTTAGGAAATTTTTCGGAATAAATTCCACACATATGAATAAGTTCATCATGAGAGAATTCTTTTACCTCATCGTTGTCACTTTCGCTTGAGTGGTCACATTCGCTTGAAGACGATTGGTTAGGCTCATTGTTGTCTTCCATGGCCATATAGCAACCAAGATGCGCGACTTCATCTTGGTCGGAGCTATCGCTAGAGCTTGAAGCGGATATCTTCTTCTTGGCTTTGCTCTTGCGATTCTTGGCGCAATCTCTCGCCATGTGTCCTTCCTTGCCACATGTATAGCAAACAAAATCGTTAGAATAAATTGAATTATTTGACGATTTACCTTTGTGTTTGCGTTGGTCCTTTAGCTTTAGGACTTCCTTGACGATTCGAATGATTTGCATTGAATTTTTGTCGTCATCGGATAGCTCATTGCTTTCGTCACAAGTCGTTCCTTTGAAAGCTATCTCCCTCCTTTTTGAGATTGGCTTGTGACTATTTAGGGTGATCTCGTGTGTAATGAGTGAACCCGTCAAAGCATCAAGAGAGTAGGTATTCATGTCGTGCGCCTCTTGAATTGCGGTGACCTTTGGTTCCCATTCCTTCGGCAAGCTCCGAATTACCTTCGAGACCATTTCCTTACAAGATAAATGCTTACCAAGAGATGTTAATCCGTTAGTAATAGTAGTAAATCTAGCAAGCATATCGGAAATAGTTTCACCCTCGCTCATTTTAAAAAGTTCGTAGTCATGAACTAAAAGTTGGAGTTTGCAATCCTTAACTTGGTTAGTTCCCTCGTGCATAACTACTAACTTATCCCACATAGCCTTAGCGGTTTTACAAGCGGAAATTTTGTTGTACTCGTTAGGAGAAACGGCACAAACAATAGCGTACATCGCTTTGGCGTTGTTAGAGTAGGCTTCTAGTTGAGCATTATCTAGGTCCTCTACGGGGATTTGGTTCTCGCTATTCTCGGATGTAGGTGCGGAATATCCTACTTTTATGGTCATCCAAAGTCTAACGTTATAGCTTTGTAAAAACATGCTCATCCTATCCTTCCAATATGAAAAATTTATTCCATCAAAATATGGAGGTGTATTGGGTGATGAAGCCATGCCGGATGCGAAATTAAGTATATTAGCCATCGGGATCTTAACTCTTAAATCGTTAGATTTCTATAATCAAGAGCCTCGGCTCTGATACCAATTGTTGGCCCGCGTGCTAACCTTAGAGGGGGGGGGTGAATAAGGTTTATGGCGATTTTCGCCTAATTAAAACCTAAGTGCAACTAACACCCCAACTTACGCAATTCTAAGCTTAAGCGTTAATAAACGTTAATTAATTCAAACGCAAGCAATAAATAAGTAAGAATATAAGTTGCGGAAAGTAAAAGCAAGGGAAGAAGATGACACCGTGATTTATAGAGGTTCGGCAAAACGCGCCTACGTCCTCTCCTCGGTACTACCGAGTATTTCACTAAAAAATCTTTTCCCGGATATTACAATCCTAACGAGCTAATCGACCGATTAAGCTCCCCCTCACTTTATGAGTGTCCCGAAATGAAAAGACCTAGAGCTTTTAAGCAACTCGCTTACAAAGCCTCTACCCGATCACTCGCTCACAAAAAATGAGTTTATAAAACACTCGATACAATTTTTTTGTTACGAAACGTAACTACACTCACTATTCTAATTGCTTCTTAAAAAGCTAATTGGTGAGTTGTTGATGAAGATCGAGCTTGAATCTCTTTCTCTTTGATTTTCCTCTTTCTCGAATATATATATACACCAAAATGGCGATATTAGGGTTTTTTAATTGAGAGAGGTTTTAAGGATGATGATGGTTAAGCTTGGTGAGTTTGGAGAGATGATTGGGCTGGTTTATATCACAGCAAAGTCTGTTTTTCTGGGTTATGACCGTTGAAAGGTTTTAACAGCTATTTTCCAGAAATTGCTGAAAAGCTGTTTTCGAAATCTGCAGAAAACGATCGGTCGTTTTCTACAGACGATCGGTCGTTTTCAGACAGACGATCGGTCGTTTTCTGAAAACGATCGGTCGTTTTTATACTGGACTCACTGGAAGAAATTGGATCAAAAACGATCGGTCGTTTTTGTCCAGTCGATCGGTCGACTGTAATCCTGGTCCCGTAAATCTTCGAATGCTCATAACTCCTTCGTTTTAGCTCCGATTTTGGTTCCGTCTGAACCTGTGGCTTCGTTATCGAATGCTCTATCATTTAAAGACCTGAAATATACGTTTTCTATTTTTGGACAAGACAAGTATTATATCATCGAAATTGTAAAATCATTAAACACATAATCAAAGTAATAATCAAAATCATTATTGAACTCTATGTTCAACAGCATCAAACGAAGGAGCGGGGATGAGGAATAAGGTACAAAAATTGGGTTGTTTGGCCCGAGAAGCCGTTAGGAAAGGTGGCATTTCCCGAGTAGAGTTGGACTCTTTCATTGCTCATATAATTAAGTAAAATTTAAAAATGGGGTTTATGCTTAAAAGCTTAGCTTATTGTTTTCTTCTTATCTTTCAAGCAGGGTGTGGTTGTTCAACTTTTATCGTTTCCTTTATGACCTAACTTTTCATATGTATGGAAATATGGATTGGTTGCATTCATTTTTACTGTTTTGGCAAATAAAAGTGACAATTTTTATTTTATTTTTGCAAAAGGAGATATTGTATTATTCAGTAGGAGTTATGTTTATCATGTAGCTATTCATAAACTAAGATCATCCTCTACACACCGAGTCGCAAGTATTTATCGGCCAATAAGAGGTTAAAGAAGGTGCCAACCTTCCGTTTCGTGTAGAGTTCGACTAACTCATGGACCACGTAATTAACATGTGGACAACATTTGAGAAAAGACATTTGGATACAGATTGTACCGAACATGAGTGTTTGAGATGGCTTGCTAAACAAAAACAAAACCTCAATTAACAAAGTGCCCAAAAAATTATTCGGGTATGCTGGACGGAGATGAGAAAATTTGTCTCATGAGTGACGGAACGGAGATGAGAAAAGTAAAGGGTGTAGCGTTGTTTGTCTCATGGCTGGCGTTTCTCGATCGTATCGAGTTGGACTTTTTCATTTTTATTTTATTTGGTTAATAGCATATTGCAAGCCTGGCTATGTATGTTCACTTCTATTTTTTTAGTGACATTTTGTGTCTAGAAATGGGGAAAAAAAACAAGCAAACAGGTCAGTTTTGTGTACATATAGTAATTAAGGTTAACCAAAGAGAGCCCAGGAACCATATTTGTTTGGAGACACTAATAAATTTATACTCCTTATATATACTTTTGTTCTATGATTCTATCTAGTTTATTAAAAATTCTTTAACATTTTAAAATGATAATAACAATATCGATCCCCATTTTTAATTTTTGTCATCCATTTGACTAAATACTCATGAAGAGTGTATATATTGACTGCGTTAACAAAGACGGAACATTTTCTGGATCACATGCTCATTTTCTGGCACTTGCATGACAAGTAAATATATTATATTCAAGGTGGGCATGAAAAAGACAAAGAAATGGATAAAAATCGAATTGTGCAATTAGGCCAAAATTGACCAAAGTTGGAAAGAACTTTTAAGTTATTTTTATTAGTGAAATTGGAAAGTTATATTGCATGTATAAATATATAAAAGCATATATAAAAACCTTTTGGAAAGTAAAAAATGAAATTGGTGAAAAGGTTTTTTTTTGCTAACTCTATATTGCATGTATAAATCTCTATTGCATTTTCGTGCATTTTTCACCAGTGGTGTTGTATTTGATATGTTAAGAGCTTCGATGAGATGGGATATTTCAGACTGTTCTTTTTATCATATATAGTTTTAGGGTCTTTTAACTTTTGAAACCTTTAAGGGATTGTTTAGTTATTTATTTAAATTAAATTTGTTCCACACTAAGAAGTGAATTCAAATAATAATGATGTTTAATTTTATTTTTTCTATGCATTCTTAATTTGTAATATTCCGTATTTATTAAGTTATTTGCCTCCCTTGTTTGAAATCTTAGATTCGCCACTGTGTATATTGTGTGTTTAATGTGTCTAGTCAATGTTGATGATTTCTAGATTATGGCCATTCCCTTACATATTATCACCGTATAGTCATATATCATGCTTCTCTAACGGTTTCTCCGAGAGATGGCGGGACTGAAAAGGACACAGTATGGCATGCCCTTCAAAGTGTTATATATTGAGTTTGCTATCATTATTACTTTCAAGATTTCATATGGTAACTCAGGTAATAGTGCTTGTGGGGGTATTCTAAGAGATGACAAGAGTTGCTTAATATTTGTATTTAGTAGTTATCTTGGCAATCAAACTAACACTTATGTAGAATTCATGGCTATTAGAGATGGATTGCTTATATGTTACATATTAAATATTAGTAATATTTGTATAGAAACGGACTCTGAACTTATTGTCAATCGGTGGAAAAAAGGCAACAAACCAGGGCCTAAATTTGATACTTTATGGTTGGATTTGGTTGAACTAATGGGTCTTGTGAGTTATGATTTATGTCATATATATAGGGAACAGAATCAGGTGGCAGATGATTTAACAAAACAAGGAGCGTACGGTTCCAACAAGACATTTTTCTCACCCATGGAGTTCACAAAGCTCACTCATGCTGCATATGTTTTGAACCAGAGCGAAACTTCTTGTGTTAGAGTAAGTACATACAAAATTCAAGATGTAACAGTATGAAATCTTTCTTCAACAAGTTTGTCTAAGTGAGATGAGAGTTAACTCGTACTAATCTGATGTTTCATTTGATATTGCATACTTTGGACTGGTTTTTTACACTAAAAAAAAATGCAATCATATGATAAACTTTTGAATAACATCAAGTCATTGTCTCCTGTCTACTTCCTGGGTAAGGGTTTATAATAGACTGTAGGCGAGATGACAAAACAATAATTGGGTGAGTTTCCATTTTGTTTATTATAAGTTTCTACAAATTATAGTAAAAAGAATATCCAAACAATAAGTGAAGGATGGATTCAAAGGGGAATGAACAACTTAATAGTACTTGGGTGATTATAAAAAGAAGTACTAAGTAGTAACTTAGACCATCCGTAATAGTTTTGTTAATTTTTTATTGTTAACTAGTGACACATCATCATTTAAAAATCTATTAAATGACACATCGCTATATTAATTTAAACACTCACATTAGTTTTAACTTTAACAATGTTATCTATTTTAACTAAAAATTAATTATTCAAAATATAGTACTATGGATAGATGCTGAGAGAAAATAAATAACAGTATGGTAGAGATATAAAATATATACGTGAGAAATAACAGTTAATTGTGAGTGTGGATAGACTTTTTTGTCATGTCATAAAGTTATAACAATTAAAAAGATTGTTACTTTAACAATGTTTTTAACATGTATAAAGTTAACACACACTTTAACACAACTAATGGGGAGACGAAATTGCATTGTTAGCTAACATTTTTAATTAACAATAGAGATAACAACACTGTTGTAGATGCTCTTATCTGACAAAGCCAAGCTAGTTGTTTTTGGCTAATACTTGTTTAGCTGATCAAATTAGCTGTCTGAGATTTGACTTTAGAACCCATCTTGAGATTGCCATTTCATGAATTGGGTAGTAGATATAACAATTACCACTTGACAGGTCATTAATGATCAATCGTGCATAGAAGACTAAGCACCTGTATTTGTGTAATTTCTTATTGTTGAGTGGGAACATTATTGTTTGAGCCTTGAAAAAACTAGTAAACTTATCTGACACAATTAAGCTAGTTGCTTTAGTAAACTCATATTAGCTGTTGCTCGAGATTTGACTTTAGAATCCATCATGAAATTGCCATTTCATGAATTGAGTAGTTAATATAAATTAGATGAATATATGTTGAGTGAGAGAGTGAGTGAACAAAAGTATTATTTAACACTGAAAAACATTTATTTACTTTTGAGAAAGCAAATACCAGATCTCATATTGGAAACAGGAAGAATTCATCCTCGTATGCTGCCAGCCAGGTCACCGCTGCGGCGATCTTAATCAACAGAATCAAATTCGAGTATTATGCTAAACACACCTTTTACTTTGTACTACTTTTTATCTTAATTTCTTGACTTGTTCAATTCCAATTCATTCATGCCTGCGAGAACAAGGTTGGGGATGGACCATGCTAACTGTTCCGTTGCGGCTTAAATTATCTCGTGATTGACCCTATGTTATGCTTTTATGATTGATTGATAGAAGTACCTGCATAGTTTCATTGTAAATTTTGAAACATTAGCGGTGCTCGAACTCAGTTACTCCCTTTTAAGAATAAATTTGTAAAATGAAATTTCCAAATTTCTTTAAAATCTATTATGATATCCTTCTAAAATTTGGCACCCTTTCGTGCATTAGTTTTTTCTTTATGCATAACTCTTATTTCCTGGAATATTAAAGTTTCGAACTTCTAGCTGTTAAAGGTTGTTCAAAACACTTGCAAGGTGCATTATTCATGTGAAAGGTGCTGTAAACAAATCTCGGGTTCTTTTTACATCTGCTGAGATTTGCACGAGTAATCACATATGCCCCTGTAAGTAAAAGTATATTATCAAAAACTTCAAACAAACAAGAGCTACATGGCTGGTTGTTTGAGTTAAATCTTTTTTTTTTCTTGACATTTGACCGTCTTAAACTCTTAAGACTTAAAGTAGCAAATTTGATAACTTTAGGACCTGTAAGTCTTAACATGTTAGTGTTTTAATAATTACTTAGTAACTACCTCAAGAAGCTTTTGAAGTTACCGACTTCAGAAGCCATCATTCCGCAATTATTAGTCGAGAATTTATAGATATGATAATTTGTAATTTGCCACTTAACAGGCAGAACCGATATCTAGAAAATATCTGGAGAAAGACATGGAGGGGAAAAGGTTGAAACATTCCTTCCATAGACAAACGTTGACTCTCAAAGCTGAACAGTCAAAAATTAATGGTGGTGATGATAATCCAGAGGCAGATATTAAATGCAATGGGTGTTCGATGCTGATTTCTGGCCCTTTCTACAGTTGTGGAGGGTGCCAATACTTCTTACATAAAGTCTGTGCCGAACTACCGAGTGAATTGGACCATCCCTTGCACCCGGAACATCCTCTTGCCCTCCTTAAGTGTTCTCCTTATTCTAGTAATCTTTATAGTTGCAATTCGTGTGGAGAAAGGGGGTCCCAGTTTGTTTACCATTGTTCCAAATGCTCATTTGATTTGGACATGACATGTGCTTCAGCAACACATAAGATTAAAGATAAATGTCATCCACATCCGTTAACTCCGTTACAGGTTCCGATCTCTTTCGTCTGTCATATTTGTCGGAAAAAGGATAAAGGGTTGTCTTACAAGTGTTACAGTTGTCCCTTTTGGGTTCACCAAAACTGTACCGTGCAGGCTGACATGGTTGACCATAGCCATCTTGACCATCCATATCCATTCATAGAACTGCAACATTTCTCCCACAACCATACTTTGACTCTCCTGGCCAATGAGCTCAAAACTGAACTCAAAACTGAAGATGGTATTGATCATTTAAACGTGAAAATAAAATGCAACTGTTGTCGGACAGAAATCTTAGGCCCTTTCTACTGTTGCGGAGAGTGTCGATACTTCTTGCATAAGGTATGCGCCGAACTACCAAGTGCATTGGGCCACCCCCTGCATCCACAACACCCTCTCACACTCTGTAAGAATGATGATTGCCGGGTACAATGCAGTTTGTGTGGAGAAATAATTGAGGACGGAGTGATGTGTTATATTTGCTCCGTATGTTTATTATATGTGGACATCAAATGTGTTTCAGCAGCACCTATGATTCGAGATAAATGCCATCCCCATCCATTAACCTCCTTACAGGTTCCTATTTCTTTTACCTGTCATATATGTATGAAAGAGGAAGAAGGTTTGTCTTACAAGTGTAGCGTTTGCCCTTTTTGGGTTCACCAGAACTGCACCTTGGTACCCGACGCAGTTAAATGCAGTGATCACCCCCATCTTCTTACACTTTTGCCGTCAGTGCCATTGAAATATAAAAAGCGCAGCCAAAAATGTGACATCTGTCACGCTACACTCTTCATGTTTCAAAGCACTTATTCTTGCACAGATTGTCTGTTTTTTTCCCATGTAAGTTGCGCAAGATCAGAAACCATGCAATCACCGTCAACGTCAAGGTTAGTCAATATAATACTCATGGGGTGTATAACCCATGTATTTTCCATATAATGCGATTTTAAAAATAATGAATATAAAGATGATATCTTCTTTGATTTTTATTACTAACTTGGTGTGTTATAACTTATAGGGATCAAAGTGTAATGTGTTTGCCCGTGAATCAAGATTCGACGGATTTTATATCACAGTTTGTTAGGAATTATATTGAAGGAGATGCTGATAAAGATGATAAGATCGATCATTTTAATCATGAGCACCCATTGTTCCTGATTGACGAGGAAACGACTGATAAAACATGTGACGCGTGTGCAATACGAATATCGGCTCCCTCCTACGGTTGTGTTGACTGTGATTATTTCCTACACAAGTGTTGTACCGATTTACCAAAACAGATTCAACACCGACTGCACCCTGAACACCAACTCGTCCTAGGGGACAGACCAGATTACATCCTTTGTGGTTGCTGCGTCCAATATTGCTATTCATTTACCTACGATTGCTCTGATTGTCGTGGAAACTTTAGCCTCGACATCAAGTGTGCTTTATTACAAGGAACTGTATACCACGAAGCTCACAAACACCACCTTAGCCTTGTACCAGTAGCCAACTCAGCAATGACCTGTACTGCATGTGGTATCAAACCTTATAATTCTAAGTATATCCTAAAATGCAACACATGTAGCTTCGTATTATGCTTAAGGTGTGCTATGGCACCACGTGTCATAAAGCATAGGTACGGGAAATCAGAGCCGTTCAAATTAAAATATTCTCCGTTTGAAAATCATGATGACGAATATATATGTGAAATATGTCTGAAAGAGCTAAACCCAAAAGAGTGGTACTACCATTGTGTCTATGCTGATCAATTCGCTCATTTAAGGTGCATGATTTTTGCTGGGGAATGTTCAAATATCAAGTTCGGAAAGTCTCCCATGTATAACTACAGACATGAACACAAACTTACTACGATTTCATCTACTTACGATTGCAATCGCTGCAACAAATGTCGTGAACCTTTGATGAGGAATATGTGTCAAGGTATTGGGCTTGAATGTATACCTTGTAACTTCAGGATTCATCTAAGTTGCTACATGTATGACTTGGCAACCTAGAATTTCCTTTATTTATCAATAAAAAAAAATGACATGTTTAGCTTTTATAATAATTATTTGAGACTTCAAAACTTCTGTGTTGGAAATTCAATTTTAATTTGAACTAAAGAAATAGAAATAGTCTTCGGAACTTCAAAACCTAACAAAAAAAGTGTACGTCAAACATGCACTAAATAAGACACTTTTATTTTCGTATGAGTTTATTATTACATATGTTGTTTATTCATCTTAATATTGAATAACTCAAATTATAACATTTGGTTTATTCTTTTAATTTGAATTATTTTATTGTTTATTTTTTCTTAAAAATAATTATAATTGGTTGTATTGTTTGATAATCAATCTTATAAACGAATACAATATCAACATAGTAGTGTCCCACTTTTTGATTTTGTTTAAATCTAACGAATTTTTTAACAAAATTGCTAGTTATGTTATAATTTTTTAACATTTTTTGTTAGAAGTATTAAGTATCGGTAAATCCCGTCCCGATCTTTCGGATCCCGAATTATCGAGAATCCATATTATCAGGACCCGAACATGAGAAAAGTAAAGGGTGTAGCGTTGTTTGTCTCATGGCTGGCGTTTCTCGATGGTATCGAGTTGGACTTTTTCATTTTTATTTTATTTGGTTAATAGCATATTGCAAGCCTGGCTATGTATGTTCACTTCTATTTTTTTTAGTGACATTTTGTGTCTAGAAATGGGGAAAAAAAACAAGCAAACAGGTCAGTCTTGTGTACATATGGTAATTAAGGTTAACCAAAGAGAGCCCAGGAACCATATTTGTTTGGAGACACTAATAAATTTATACTCCTTATATATACTTTTGTTCTATGATTATATCTAGTTTATTAAAAGTTCTTTAACATTTTAAAATGATAATAACAATATCGATATATACCATGACCAATTACCCCATTTTTAATTTTTGTCATCCATTTGACTAAATACTCATGAAGAGTGTATATATTGAGTACTGCGTTAACAAAGACAGGAACATTTTATTTGGTCGTAATTAAAATATTCCTAGCAATATTTATTATTGCATGTATACTTGGGGATAAAGCATTTTAGGTTAAATATCGGTTCTGGATCACATGCTCATTTTTTGGCACTTACATGACAAGTAAATATATTATATTCAAGGTGGGCAGGGCCACATGAAAAGGACAAAGAAAATGATAAAAATCGAATTGTGCAATTAGGCCAAAATTGACCAAAGTTGGAAAGAACTTTTAAGTTATTTTTATTAGTGAAATTGGAAAGTTATATTGCATGTATAAATATATAAAAGCATATATAAAAACCTTTTGGAAAGTATAAAATGAAATTGGTGAAAAGGTTTTTTTTTGCTAACTCTATATTGCATGTATAAATTTTAGAACGACAAAAAGAAAAGAAAATCATAATAAAATCTTGTAACCTCAGCCGTATGAACTTTTATATATGGTTATATTGCAATTAAGTATGAAGACTAGGTAATATAAAATTTGTGTTTTGCATTGAGCCAACAAAACTCGTCCACAGGGGCGGATCTAAGGGGAGCTGGGGTGGCCGAGGCCCCCCGACGACGATTTTTAATTTAATTTTAATTTTTTTTATACATGTAATTAAAAAAATTCTGAGATATATATATTGGTGGTCTCCTAATTAAACAAAATAGTTGCTGGTGTAATGGTAAAATTGGACCATAAGATAGTGAAATATTCGGAGTTCAAATCAGGTTAAATTCTTTTTTCTAAATTCTTTTGTTTTTACTTTGAAATTATCAGATTTTCTAAATATCTATTGTATTTTTCCAAACAATATTACATAAAAAATTGTTTTATCGTCCAATGTCATTTATTTTATACTACGTTGAACATAGAAAAAAAAATTATATTGTACCGTACTTTTTTTTATTCGACATATTTTTTACACCACGATCTCACCAAAGAAAATCATTCTCATTCCGCCATGTTCGTTCAATACCTTTTCTTTTTCATTTAAATATAAATTACTACAGTAAAATCATATATGGGTTTTGAATCAGTAACATATATTCTCATGCTCTACTATAAATACAACTTGTACTTTCTTAGTATGATAAACCAACAAAAGATATATTTCTTCTACTTTAAACCTTATAGTACTCCCCTTTCAAACAAAAAACAAAAGAAAACCCTTATAGTACTCCATGGGAATCTTTAATCAAGAATTAAGCAATGATGTTGTGGTTATTATGGTGCCTTTTCCATGTCAAAGCCACCTCAACCAACTCCTTCACCTCTCTTGCCTAATCTCTTCCTATACTAAAATCCCGATTCACTATGCCGGGTGGGCGACTCATGTTCAACAAGCTCGTGACCGATTCAATAAAAAAACAAGCTCCGATTTTGCTAAAATTGAATTTCACGAATTTGCTACACCGGAGTTTGTATCTCCCCCTCCTAACCCTAGCGTGGTCTCTAAATTCCCTACTCATCTTTTACCTTCGTTTGAATCCTCTATCCATCTTCGAGAACCTATCGCCGATCTCTTTAGTAAACTATCTACAATCGCTAGAAAAGTCATTGTAATACATGACATAGTCATGTGTTACACCGTTCAAGACGGTGCCTCTTTACCAAATGTGGAGTTGTACGCCGTTAATGCAGTTTCTGCTTTTTATAGTTATTATAACGGAAGGGAAAGAGATCCAGGGAAATATTCGGATGAGACACCGGAAGGGCTCCCATCAGATGAAGGTTGTGTTCCGACAGATGTTTTAAAATTATTATTTCTCCAAATTAGTGAATTTAACTTAATTTCAGGAGTTATTTTTAACTCATGCCGATCAATCGAAGGTTACTACATCGATTTAGTAGGAAAAACTGAGTTCACCTCTGGAAAACCACAATGGGCCATTGGACCGCTTAATATTGAGACCGAAGAAACTCAACATGAGTGCTTGAAATGGCTTGATAAGCAAACACCAAACTCCGTGGTTTATATATCTTTCGGATCAACTGTCTCAATGTCAAAGGAAGAAATCAATGAGATCGCACTAGGCTTAGAAAAAAGCGGTCAAAAGTTTATTTGGGTATTGCGAGACGCCGATAGGGGGAATGTTTTTGAAAGTGACGACTCAAGGCTGGAGTTACCAAAAGGGTTTGAAGATAGAACGAAAGGAGTAGGAATGGTCGTGCGAAGTTGGGCACCCCAACTAGAAATTTTGGAGCATTCGTCGACAGGCGGATTCATGAGCCATTGCGGATGGAATTCGTGTCTAGAAAGTATCACCATGGGGGTACCGGTAGCAGCATGGCCTATGCACTCAGATCAACCTAAAAATGCTTATTTACTAACCGATATACTAAAGGTTGGGATAACCGTTAGAAAATGGGAACAACGAGAAGAACTAGTAACTTCTTCGGCTATTGCAAAATCCATTGAGACCTTAATGGCATCAAACGAAGGAGCGGGGATGAGGAATAAGGTACAAAAATTGGGTTGTTTGGCCCGAGAAGCCGTTAGGAAAGGTGGCATTTCCCGAGTAGAGTTGGACTCTTTCATTGCTCATATAATTAAGTAAAATTTAAAAATGGGGTTTATGCTTAAAAGCTTAGCTTATTGTTTTCTTCTTATCTTTCAAGCAGGGTGTGGTTGTTCAACTTTTATCGTTTCCTTTATGACCTAACTTTTCATATGTATGGAAATATGGATTGGTTGCATTCATTTTTACTGTTTTGGCAAATAAAAGTGACAATTTTTATTTTATTTTTGCAAAAGGAGATATTGTATTATTCAGTAGGAGTTATGTTTATCATGTAGCTATTCATAAACTAAGATCATCCTCTACACACCGAGTCGCAAGTATTTATCGGCCAATAAGAGGTTAAAGAAGGTGCCAACCTTCCGTTTCGTGTAGAGTTCGACTAACTCATGGACCACGTAATTAACATGTGGACAACATTTGAGAAAAGACATTTGGATACAGATTGTACCGAACATGAGTGTTTGAGATGGCTTGCTAAACAAAAACAAAACCTCAATTAACAAAGTGCCCAAAAAATTATTCGGGTATGCTGGACGGAGATGAGAAAATTTGTCTCATGAGTGACGGAACGGAGATGAGAAAAGTAAAGGGTGTAGCGTTGTTTGTCTCATGGCTGGCGTTTCTCGATCGTATCGAGTTGGACTTTTTCATTTTTATTTTATTTGGTTAATAGCATATTGCAAGCCTGGCTATGTATGTTCACTTCTATTTTTTTAGTGACATTTTGTGTCTAGAAATGGGGAAAAAAAACAAGCAAACAGGTCAGTTTTGTGTACATATAGTAATTAAGGTTAACCAAAGAGAGCCCAGGAACCATATTTGTTTGGAGACACTAATAAATTTATACTCCTTATATATACTTTTGTTCTATGATTCTATCTAGTTTATTAAAAATTCTTTAACATTTTAAAATGATAATAACAATATCGATCCCCATTTTTAATTTTTGTCATCCATTTGACTAAATACTCATGAAGAGTGTATATATTGACTGCGTTAACAAAGACGGAACATTTTCTGGATCACATGCTCATTTTCTGGCACTTGCATGACAAGTAAATATATTATATTCAAGGTGGGCATGAAAAAGACAAAGAAATGGATAAAAATCGAATTGTGCAATTAGGCCAAAATTGACCAAAGTTGGAAAGAACTTTTAAGTTATTTTTATTAGTGAAATTGGAAAGTTATATTGCATGTATAAATATATAAAAGCATATATAAAAACCTTTTGGAAAGTAAAAAATGAAATTGGTGAAAAGGTTTTTTTTTGCTAACTCTATATTGCATGTATAAATCTCTATTGCATTTTCGTGCATTTTTCACCAGTGGTGTTGTATTTGATATGTTAAGAGCTTCGATGAGATGGGATATTTCAGACTGTTCTTTTTATCATATATAGTTTTAGGGTCTTTTAACTTTTGAAACCTTTAAGGGATTGTTTAGTTATTTATTTAAATTAAATTTGTTCCACACTAAGAAGTGAATTCAAATAATAATGATGTTTAATTTTATTTTTTCTATGCATTCTTAATTTGTAATATTCCGTATTTATTAAGTTATTTGCCTCCCTTGTTTGAAATCTTAGATTCGCCACTGTGTATATTGTGTGTTTAATGTGTCTAGTCAATGTTGATGATTTCTAGATTATGGCCATTCCCTTACATATTATCACCGTATAGTCATATATCATGCTTCTCTAACGGTTTCTCCGAGAGATGGCGGGACTGAAAAGGACACAGTATGGCATGCCCTTCAAAGTGTTATATATTGAGTTTGCTATCATTATTACTTTCAAGATTTCATATGGTAACTCAGGTAATAGTGCTTGTGGGGGTATTCTAAGAGATGACAAGAGTTGCTTAATATTTGTATTTAGTAGTTATCTTGGCAATCAAACTAACACTTATGTAGAATTCATGGCTATTAGAGATGGATTGCTTATATGTTACATATTAAATATTAGTAATATTTGTATAGAAACGGACTCTGAACTTATTGTCAATCGGTGGAAAAAAGGCAACAAACCAGGGCCTAAATTTGATACTTTATGGTTGGATTTGGTTGAACTAATGGGTCTTGTGAGTTATGATTTATGTCATATATATAGGGAACAGAATCAGGTGGCAGATGATTTAACAAAACAAGGAGCGTACGGTTCCAACAAGACATTTTTCTCACCCATGGAGTTCACAAAGCTCACTCATGCTGCATATGTTTTGAACCAGAGCGAAACTTCTTGTGTTAGAGTAAGTACATACAAAATTCAAGATGTAACAGTATGAAATCTTTCTTCAACAAGTTTGTCTAGGTGAGATGAGAGTTAACTCGTACTAATCTGATGTTTCAGTTGATATTGCATACTTTGGACTGGTTTTTTACACTAAAAAAAAATGCAATCATATGATAAACTTTTGAATAACATCAAGTCATTGTCTCCTGTCTACTTCCTGGGTAAGGGTTTATAATAGACTGTAGGCGAGATGACAAAACAATAATTGGGTGAGTTTCCATTTTGTTTATTATAAGTTTCTACAAATTATAGTAAAAAGAATATCCAAACAATAAGTGAAGGATGGATTCAAAGGGGAATGAACAACTTAATAGTACTTGGGTGATTATAAAAAGAAGTACTAAGTAGTAACTTAGACCATCCGTAATAGTTTTGTTAATTTTTTATTGTTAACTAGTGACACATCATCATTTAAAAATCTATTAAATGACACATCGCTATATTAACTTAAACACTCACATTAGTTTTAACTTTAACAATGTTATCTATTTTAACTAAAAATTAATTATTCAAAATATAATACTATGGATAGATGCTGAGAGAAAATAAATAACAGTATGGTAGAGATATAAAATATATACGTGAGAAATAACAGTTAATTGTGAGTGTGGATAGACTTTTTTGTCATGTCATAAAGTTATAACAATTAAAAAGATTGTTACTTTAACAATGTTTTTAACATGTATAAAGTTAACACACACTTTAACACAACTAATGGGGAGACGAAATTGCATTGTTAACTAACATTTTTAGTTAACAATAGAGATAACAACACTGTTGTAGATGCTCTTATCTGACAAAGCCAAGCTAGTTGTTTTTGGCTAATACTTGTTTAGCTGATCAAATTAGCTGTCTGATATTTGACTTTAGAACCCATCTTGAGATTGCCATTTCATGAATTGGTTAGTAGATATAACAATTACCACTTGACAGGTGATCATTAATGATCAATCGTGCATAGAAGACTAAGCACCTGTATTTGTGTAATTTCTTATTGTTGAGTGGGAACATTATTGTTTGAGCCTTGAAAAAACTAGTAAACTTATCTGACACAATTAAGCTAGTTGCTTTAGTAAACTCATATTAGCTGTTGCTCGAGATTTGACTTTAGAATCCATCATGAAATTGCCATTTCATGAATTGAGTAGTTAATATAAATTAGATGAATATATGTTGAGTGAGAGAGTGAGTGAACAAAAGTATTATTTAACACTGAAAAACATTTATTTACTTTTGAGAAAGCAAATACCAGATCTCATATTGGAAACAGGAAGAATTCATCCTCGTATGCTGCCAGCCAGGTCACCGCTGCGGCGATCTTAATCAACAGAATCAAATTCGAGTATTATGCTAAACACACCTTTTACTTTGTACTACTTTTTATCTTAATTTCTTGACTTGTTCAATTCCAATTCATTCATGCCTGCGAGAACAAGGTTGGGGATGGACCATGCTAACTGTTCCGTTGCGGCTTAAATTATCTCGTGATTGACCCTATGTTATGCTTTTATGATTGATTGATAGAAGTACCTGCATAGTTTCATTGTAAATTTTGAAACATTAGCGGTGTTCGAACTCAGTTACTCCCTTTTAAGAATAAATTTGTAAAATGAAATTTCCAAATTTCTTTAAAATCTATTATGATATCCTTCTAAAATTTGGCACCCTTTCGTGCATTAGTTTTTTCTTTATGCATAACTCTTATTTCCTGGAATAAAGTTTCGAACTTCTAGCTGTTAAAGGTTGTTCAAAACACTTGCAAGGTGCATTATTCATTTCTAATGTGAAAGGTGCTGTACACAAATCTCGGGTTCTTTTTACATCTGCTGAGATTTGCACGAGTAATCACATATGCCCCTGTAAGTAAAAGTATATTATCAAAAACTTCAAACAAACAAGAGCTACATGGCTGGTTGTTTGAGTTAAATCTATTTATTTTTTCTTGACATTTGACCGTCTTAAACTCTTAAAGACTTAAAGTAGCAAATTTGATAACTTTAGGACCTGTAAGTCTTAACATGTTATTGTTTTAATAATTACTTAGTAACTACCTCAAGAAGCTTTTGAAGTTGCCGACTTCAGAAGCCATCATTCCGCAATTATCAGTCGAGAATTTATAGATATGATAATTTGTAATTTGCCACTTTACAGGCAGAAGCGGTATCTAGAAAATATCTGGAGAAAGACATGGAGGGGAAAAAGTTGAAACATTCCTTCCATAGACATATGTTGACTCTCAAAGCTGAACAGTCAAAAATTAATGGTGGTGATGATCATCCAGAGGCAGATATTAAATGCAATGGGTGTTTGATGCTGATTTCTGGCCCTTTCTACAGTTGTGGAGGGTGCCAATACTTCTTACATAAAGTCTGTGCCGAACTACCGAGTGAATTGGACCATCCCTTGCACCCGGAACACCCTCTTGCCCTCCTTAAGTGTTCTCCTTATTCTAGTAATCTTTATAGTTGCAATTCGTGTGGAGAAAGGGGGTCCCAGTTTGTTTACCATTGTTCCAAATGCTCATTTGATTTGGACATGACATGTGCTTCAGCAACACATAAGATTAAAGATAAATGTCATCCACATCCGTTAACTCCGTTACAGGTTCCGATCTCTTTCGTCTGTCATATTTGTCGGAAAAAGGATAAAGGGTTGTCTTACAAGTGTTACAGTTGTCCCTTTTGGGTTCACCAAAACTGTACCGTGCAGGCTGACATGGTTGACCACAGCCATCTTGACCATCCATATCCATTCATAGAACTGCAACATTTCTCCCACAACCATACTTTGACTCTCCTGGCCAATGAGCTCAAAACTGAACTCAAAACTGAAGATGGTATTGATCATTTAAACGTGAAAATAAAATGCAACTGTTGTCGGACAGAAATCTTAGGCCCTTTCTACTGTTGCGGAGAGTGTCGATACTTCTTGCATAAGGTATGCGCCGAACTACCAAGTGCATTGGGCCACCCCCTGCATCCACAACACCCTCTCACACTCTGTAAGAATGATGATTGCCGGGTACAATGCAGTTTGTGTGGAGAAATAATTGAGGACGGAGTGATGTGTTATATTTGCTCCGTATGTTTATTATATGTGGACATCAAATGTGTTTCAGCAGCACCTATGATTCGAGATAAATGCCATCCCCATCCATTAACCTCCTTACAGGTTCCTATTTCTTTTACCTGTCATATATGTATGAAAGAGGAAGAAGGTTTGTCTTACAAGTGTAGCGTTTGCCCTTTTTGGGTTCACGAGAACTGCACCTTGGTACCCGACGCAGTTAAATGCAGTGATCACCCCCATCTTCTTACACTTTTGCCGTCAGTGCCATTGAAATATAAAAAGCGCAGCCAAAAATGTGACATCTGTCACGCTACACTCTTCATGTTTCAAAGCACTTATTCTTGCACAGATTGTCTGTTTTTTTCCCATGTAAGTTGCGCAAGATCAGAAACCATGCAATCACCGTCAACGTCAAGGTTAGTCAATATAATACTCATGGGGTGTATAACCCATGTATTTTCCATATAATGCGATTTTAAAAATAATGAATATAAAGATGATATCTTCTTTGATTTTTATTACTAACTTGGTGTGTTATAACTTATAGGGATCAAAGTGTAATGTGTTTGCCCGTGAATCAAGATTCAACGGATTTTATATCACAGTTTGTTAGGAATTATATTGAAGGAGATGATGATAAAGAGGATAAGATCGATCATTTTAATCATGAGCACCCATTGTTCCTGATTGACGAGGAAACGACTGATAAAACATGTGACGCGTGTGCAATACGAATATCGGCTCCCTCCTACGGTTGTGTTGACTGTGATTATTTCCTACACAAGTGTTGTACCGATTTACCCAAACAGATTCAACACCGACTGCACCCTGAACACCAACTCGTCCTAGGGGACAGACCAGATTACATCCTTTGTGGTTGCTGCGTCCAATATTGCTATTCATTTACCTACGATTGCTCTGATTGTCGTGGAAACTTTAGCCTCGACATCAAGTGTGCTTTATTACAAGGAACTGTATACCACGAAGCTCACAAACACCACCTTAGCCTTGTACCAGTAGCCAACTCAGCAATGACCTGTACTGCATGTGGTATCAAACCTTATAATTCTAAGTATATCCTAAAATGCAACACATGTAGCTTCGTATTATGCTTAAGGTGTGCTATGGCACCACGTGTCATAAAGCATAGGTACGGGAAATCAGAGCCGTTCAAATTAAAATATTCTCCGTTTGAAAATCATGATGACGAATATATATGTGAAATATGTCTGAAAGAGCTAAACCCAAAAGAGTGGTACTACCATTGTGTCTATGCTGATCAATTCGCTCATTTAAGGTGCATGATTTTTGCTGGGGAATGTTCAAATATCAAGTTCGGAAAGTCTCCCATGTATAACTACAGACATGAACACAAACTTACTACGATTTCATCTACTTACGATTGCAATCGCTGCAACAAATGTCGTGAACCTTTGATGAGGAATATGTGTCAAGGTATTGGGCTTGAATGTATACCTTGTAACTTCAGGATTCATCTAAGTTGCTACATGTATGACTTGGCAACCTAGAATTTCCTTTATTTATCAATAAAAAAAAATGACATGTTTAGCTTTTATAATAATTATTTGAGACTTCAAAACTTCTGTGTTGGAAATTCAATTTTAATTTGAACTAAAGAAATAGAAATAGTCTTCGGAACTTCAAAACCTAACAAAAAAAGTGTACGTCAAACATGCACTAAATAAGACACTTTTATTTTCGTATGAGTTTATTATTACATATGTTGTTTATTCATCTTAATATTGAATAACTCAAATTATAACATTTGGTTTATTCTTTTAATTTGAATTATTTTATTGTTTATTTTTTCTTAAAAATAATTATAATTGGTTGTATTGTTTGATAATCAATCTTATAAACGAATACAATATCAACATAGTAGTGTCCCACTTTTTGATTTTGTTTAAATCTAACGAATTTTTTAACAAAATTGCTAGTTATGTTATAATTTTTTAACATTTTTTGTTAGAAGTATTAAGTATCGGTAAATCCCGTCCCGATCTTTCGGATCCCGAATTATCGAGAATCCATATTATCAGGACCCGAACATGAGAAAAGTAAAGGGTGTAGCGTTGTTTGTCTCATGGCTGGCGTTTCTCGATGGTATCGAGTTGGACTTTTTCATTTTTATTTTATTTGGTTAATAGCATATTGCAAGCCTGGCTATGTATGTTCACTTCTATTTTTTTTAGTGACATTTTGTGTCTAGAAATGGGGAAAAAAAACAAGCAAACAGGTCAGTCTTGTGTACATATGGTAATTAAGGTTAAACCAAAGAGAGCCCAGGAACCATATTTGTTTGGAGACACTAATAAATTTATACTCCTTATATATACTTTTGTTCTATGATTATATCTAGTTTATTAAAAGTTCTTTAACATTTTAAAATGATAATAACAATATCGATATATACCATGACCAATTACCCCATTTTTAATTTTTGTCATCCATTTGACTAAATACTCATGAAGAGTGTATATATTGAGTACTGCGTTAACAAAGACAGGAACATTTTATTTGGTCGTAATTAAAATATTCCTAGCAATATTTATTATTGCATGTATACTTGGGGAGAAAGCATTTTAGGTTAAATATCGGTTCTAGATCACATGCTCATTTTTTGGCACTTGCATGACAAGTAAATATATTATATTCAAGGTGGGCAGGGCCACATGAAAAGGACAAAGAAAATGATAAAAATCGAATTGTGCAATTAGGCCAAAATTGACCAAAGTTGGAAAGAACTTTTAAGTTATTTTTATTAGTGAAATTGGAAAGTTATATTGCATGTATAAATATATAAAAGCATATATAAAAACCTTTTGGAAAGTATAAAATGAAATTGGTGAAAAGGTTTTTTTTTTTACTAACTCTATATTGCATGTATAAATCTCTATTACACCTTTCTTGACGAAAATATAGTTATTTGTCTTCTCGTAGTTATGAACATTTTCATTTGCCAATTATTTTCCTACCTTTTGTTCTTCGCCTATTCGTATACTAGTAATCATAGCACACGCGTTGCGTATGTGACACGTAATGACATAAATAGGATCCGACACAAATAAATTTAATATTTTTAAAAGGTTAGCAAAAATAATGAAATCAATATTCTAAAAATATAATGTTTTATTGTTATAGTAATATAAAAATACATATATAATGATTTGTTTGGAAGATAATTGATATGTATGGAAAAAGAGAATATTTATTTATTTAAATTGCATTAAGATATTTGAGTAATTAGTAAAAAAAAATATGGGTATTTTTTTTAAAAAAATGTCTAAATTGGACAGAATCATTTGACTTGGGTTGAATTATTATAATAGTTTATCATTTTCGGTACTTTGCATACTTGCAATATCCATCAACGAAGATCTCAAGAATTTTTAGAACAACAAAAATAAAATAAAATCATAAAAAAATCTTGTTACCTCAGCCGTATGAACTTTTATATATGGTTATATTGCAAGTATGAAGACTAAGTACAAATATAAAATTTGTATTTTGCATTGAGCCAAGAAAACTCGTCCAATACCTTTTCTTTTTCATTTAAATATAAACTAGTAATAGTTGCACACGCGTTGCGTGTGCGATACGTACTGACATAAATATAATTTCGACAAATAAACTTAATATTTTTTTAAAAATTTAAATTTCAAATGATTAAATATAATTAATTAACAATCGTATATAAAGAGTAACATAATGCTTTACTCTTATAAAAAATACACAACGATTTTGTTTGGAATATAAATGTGTGAAAAATAATATTTTTTTAAGTTATTTATGTATTTGAATTTAATGATGGCATTTAAGAGTAATTACAATATTAGAGTGATGGTATTTTTGGAAAATTTGAGCAAAATTGGACAGTCTCAAAATACTTGGATTGACTTATATTAATAGTATGATTACTGCATTAAAACCATATATACTGCATTAAAACCATATATGGGTTTTGAATCAGTAACATATATTCTCATGCTCTACTATAAATACAACTTGTACTTTCTTAGTATGATAAACCAACAAAAGATATATTTCTCCTACTTTAAACCTTATAGTACTCCCCTTTCAAACAAAAAACAAACCCTTATAGTACTCCATGGGAATCTTTAATCAAGAATTAAGCAATGATGTTGTGGTTATTATGGTGCCTTTTCCATGTCAAAGCCACCTCAACCAACTTCTTCACCTCTCTTGCCTAATCTCTTCCTATATTAAGATCCCGATTCACTATGCCGGGTGGGCGACTCATGTTCAACAAGCTCGTGACCGGTTCAATAAAAAAACAAGCTCCGATTTTGCTAAAATTGAATTTCACGAATTTGCTACACCGGAGTTTGTATCTCCCCCTCCTAACCCTAGTGTGGTCTCTAAATTCCCTACTCATCTTTTACCTTCGTTTGAATCCTCTATCCATCTTCGAGAACCTATCGCGGATCTATTTTGTAAAATATCCCCAATCGCTAGAAAAGTCATTGTAATTCATGACATAGCCATGTGTTACACCGTTCAAGACGGTGCCTCTTTACCAAATGTGGAGTTGTACGCCTTCAATGCGGTTTCTGCTTTTAATAGTTATTATAACGGAAGGGAAATGAACCCAGAGAAATACTCGGATGAGACACCGGAAGGGCTCCCATCAGATGAAGGTTGTATTCCACCAGATGTTTTGAAATTATTATTTATCCACATTGCTCATTTTAACTTAACTTCGGGAGTTATTTTTAACTCATCCCGATCAATCGAAGGTTACTACATCGATTTAGTAGGAAAGACTGAGTTCATCTCTGGAAAACCACAATGGGCCATTGGACCGCTTAATATCGAGACCGAAGAAACTCAACATGAGTGCTTGAAATGGCTTGATAAGCAAACACCAAACTCTGTGGTTTATATTTCGTTCGGATCTGTTAGAAAATTAGGGTATGATAATCCTGGATAACTTCGAAGAATCGTGTTCGTACACTTTCCGAACAAAGTATTTTGACCCTATTATTGCCTGGGTTCACGAAATCTTTGTGGGGATAATTCTTGAAGAACAATCTGTTTCTGGCAAGGAGAATAGATTAGGAATGTAGAGAGAATTTTCTTATATGTTTTTTTGTGTGAAACCGAGGCCAAATGACTTCTTATATAGGAGATCAATAACCGAAACCAAAGGAAGCAACTGTTCGGAACAAAGGAAGCAACTGTTCGGAACAAAAGAAGCAACTGTTCGGAACAAAAGAAGCAACTGTTCGGAACAAAGGAAGCAACTGTTCGGAACAAAGGAAGCAACTATTCGGAACAAAGGAAGCAACTGTTCGGAACAGCCAGGGGCTCTCGCCCCTTGGACCCCGCCAGGGGCTCTGCCCCTAGGACCCCGCCAGGGGCTCTGCCCCTTGGAACCCCGTTTCAATTATTCATATTCAATTATACGTTGGCTCGACGAGCGTGCACTCCGCACTTCCCTAACTCGTTTCCGAGTTTAACGCATTATTGCATCGGCCTATAATAAATCACATTACTACTAAAATATATTGATGATACTAAAATCACCAACAAATCCCCCCCATTTTAGTGTAATCCTTGATTTACTCAGTATATACAATAATATATACAAGGGTATAACACACAGGTATAACAATCAAACAAATGCATAGATAAAAATGTCTTACGATTGAATTTTCATCTTAGTACAAATACACATTCCAAATACTCGAAAATCTGGGTGTCACAACGATTGAACCCGTCAATCCATTTGAATATCTGAAGATATAGTACACATATGTTTCTTACAATACTCTACTATTCATACTTGACACTTTACAAGCCATGTGTCCTTATCCATTAATAAGCATATAGGAAGCCAAGTCCAAGCTTCTTGAAGCGGCAAAACTTCATGCTCACATAGGTGATCCTTTTAATCTTGCACCTGCATTTGCAATTTTTCAAAAGAACCATTAAGAAGATATACTTCAACCTAGCCATTACTTGCAGGTCTGAGCACATACCTTGGGAAGATAAACACAATTGCTCCAATCTCTAACTATGATCTTTCCACATTGAATTCTGCTTCTAACGTTGTATTCGAAGGGAATTGGGTATACCACAGCTAATAGATTTAAATGGACTTTAATCTCATCCCAATTACCGACTTATTCACTAAGTCTCTAGCTAACCCCTTCGTCAAGTGGTCAGCTAAGTTTTGTTGCGACCGAACAAAATCAATAGATATCACCCCATTCATGATTAATTCCCTAATCATACTATGTCTAACACCCAAATGTCTAGACTTTCCATTGTATATTTGACTATAAGCTTTAGCCAGTGTGGCAGTACTATCACAACGGATAGAAATTGGTGATATCGGTTTAGGCCATATCGGAATCTCATATACCAAGTTCCTGAGCCATTCTGCTTCTTTACCAGCAGCTGCTAATGCTACAAACTCAGATTCCATTGTGGAACCAGTTATACATGTTTGCTTCTTGGAAGCCCATGAGATGGCACCTCCCCCAAGCAAGAACACCCATCCACTTGTAGAGGATGAGTCTTCAGCATTATTTATCCAACTAGCATCCGAATAACCCTCTAACACCAAAGGAAATCCCATATATGCCAATCCATAATTCATAGTACCCTTCAAGTACTTGAATACCCTAGTTATCGCATGCCAATGATGTCTACTAGGATTACTAGTAAATCTGCTCAACTTTCCAACCGCATAAGCAATATCCGGTCTAGTGCTAATCATAGCATACATCAAAGAGCCTATAGCTCTTGAGTATTCAAGTTGATCCACAGGTTTACCTGTATTTGGCATAAGCTTTTCTCCCGGATCCATGGGAGTACTTACTGGAGAACAACTTTCATAATTGAACTTCTTGAGTATTTTCTCAATGTAATGAGATTGCGTAATTACAATCCCCTTATTCTCACGTTTAATCTTAATACCAAGAATAACGTCCGCTTCTCCCATATCTTTCATGGAGAACTTTGATGACAAGAAATTCTTCGTTTTATCAACTTGATTTTGGTCGGTGCCAAAGATCAATATGTCATCAACATATAGACAAATGAAAACTCCTTTACCGGATGTGTTAAATTTGCTATATACACATTTGTCTGCTTGGTTTAGAATGAAACCATTAGACAAAACAACTTCATCAAACTTTTGATGCCACTGCTTCGGAGCTTGTTTCAGCCCATACAGCGACTTAACTAGCTTACACACTTTATGCTCATTACCAGGCATTACAAATCCTTCAGGTTGCTTCATATATACTTCTTCTTCCAAATCACCATTCAGAAATGCTGTTTTGACATCCATTTGATGAATCACTAGATTATGAATAGCCGCCAAGGCAATCAACAATCTAATAGTAGTGATACGGGCAACTGGAGCATAGGTATCGAAATAATCAATCCCTTCCTTTTGTCTGAAGCCTTGGATAACTAATCTAGCTTTAAACTTGTCAATTGTACCATCGACTTTCATCTTCCTTTTGAAGATCCATTTGCAACCCAATGGTTTGCAACCTGGTGGTAAATCAGATAATACCCAAGTATTATTTTCCATGATAGAACCAATCTCTTCATCAATTGCTTCTTTCCAAAAAACAGAATCTCGAGATTTCACAGCTTCATCATACGTTCTTGGATCCTCGTCTATACTATAACAATAATAGTATTGAGTACCAATCTGATCTCTTGATCCCTCAACTAAATATAGTTGAAAATCAGATCCATAAGATCTAGATTTTCTAGCTCTTTTGCTCCTACGGGGTTCAAGTGTCTCACTTGGCACATCAATTGAATGATCATCCCTTAGAGATTCATCTGAATTAGGTATAGAGTCCTTTGGTCTAGGTATAGAAGAGAAACAATTCTCATCAAATATGGCATCTTTCGATTCTATAATCGTGTTAATAGAAATCGAGTCATTAGGTTCTATAACATAAAACCTATAGGCCTTGGAGTGCTCAGCATATCCAACAAAGATGCAAACTATACCCTTTTCACCCAAAGTTTTCCTTTTTGGGTCCGGGAGTCTAACCACGGCCCTACAACCCCAAACACGTAAAATTGTTAAGTTTGGTCGTTTGTTATACCAAAGTTCATATGGGGTAGTCTTGTTCCTTTTATTAGGAACCCTATTTAACAAATAGCAAGCCGTTAACATAGCTTCTCCCCAAAACCCTTCACTTAAACCAGAGTAAGATAACATGGCATTCACCATTTCTTTAAGAACTCTATTTTTCCTTTCAGCCACACCATTTTGTTGAGGTGTATAAGGTGTCGTAGTCTCATGAATGATTCCTACGGATTGGAAAAATACAGGATCATAATATTCACCACCTCTATCTGTACGCAATGTTTTAATCAACACATTCTGTTGCACTTCAACTTCAGTTTTATAAATTTTGAATTTATCTAAGGCTTCGTCCTTAGCGTGCAACAAATAGACATAGCAGAATCTAGATGCATCATCTATGAAAGTGATAAAATATTTTTTATGCCCTAATGATGGAGTAGCATGCAAATCACATAAATCACTATGTATTAATTCAAGAATGACAGATTTCCTTGTTATACTTTTAAAAGGTTGCCTAGTGATCTTTGTTAACATGCAAGTTTTACATTTTTCTACATTTTCATTAAAAACAGGAATTAAATCATCTTTAGACATTTCATGCATTCTTTTATAATGTACATGTCCTAGACGAGCATGCCATAACGAGAAGTTGATAACATTCGAAGAAGACATAAATACAGAACCAGAATCATTAGGAACTCCATTCAAATTCATCATAAACATACCATTATTATAATATCCAAATCCTACAAACACACCAGACTTCGATAGAACATATTTATCGGATTCACACACTTGCTTGTATCCAAGCTTATTTAATACAGGACCAGAAATTAAATTCTTACGTAATTTAGGAACATACAAAACATTAAACAAAGTAATAGTCTTTCCAGAACTGAATTCTAACACCACGTTTCCTTTGCCTTCAACGGGAGCGAAGTGATCATCTCCCATGTAGAGGACAGAACCATCTTCCACTGGAACAAAACTCTTGAACCAGAAACGATCCTTGCAAACATGTGTTGTGGCGCCTGAATCAATCCACCACGCGATAGCATCATCCTGCACATAAAATGCTTCAGAATTTAGTGAAACCGAATGTTTAATCAAACTATTCAAATCACGAATTGATTTCTGACCTTGGTTTTCGGATTGGTCCTTAGACCCTTTTCCTGAACCACTTGCATTCGCGTTGTCGTGCTTTTTGCCGAAACGGCAATCCCTCTTGAAGTGGCCTGTTTTGCCACACTTCCAGCATTCTAGTTTCGGTTTCTTGTTAGCACCGAAACTGCCCTTATTGTTCTTGAAAGCACGCTTCTTTCCTTTGTTTTTGTTGTTATCGTTCTTACCACCCCCTTCAACCATATTAACCGAGGGTCCAGCAATTTGTTTGCCCTTTCCTTTGTCATCCTCCTGCGCTCTTAGAGATTCTTCTATGCGCAAGTGACTTCCAAGTTGGATCAAAGACAGTTCGTCTTTTCCATGTTTCAGATTGTGTTTGAAATCCCTCCACGAAGGAGGCAACTTGTCTATGATGCTTGAGACAGATATTGTTTCATCCATCTTCAATCCGTGTTGTGTGAATTGTCCAAGGATTCGGAGGAGTTCATTGAATTGTTCCATGACAGACCTCGATTCAACCATTTTGTAATTGTTGAAATCGGTTACCAGGAACTTTTTACTGGATGAGTCCTCTGCCATGTACTTGGATTCGAGACAATCCCACAATTCCTTTGCAGATTCCACGTTTTGGTAAATATCAAATAAGGGATCAGACATACCGTTAAGAATGTGCCCTCTGCAAATGTAGTCGTCGTTCTCCCACTTTGATCTGCGTCTTAGATTTTCAACCGTGTCATCCTCTACAAATTCTGGAATCGGTGTAGACAGGACGTGCACCACCTTTAACGTTGTCAACATGAAATGCATCTTTTTCTGCCAACGCCTGAAGTCTTGTCCTTGAAACTTGTCCAATTTTCCGAAATTTGTAGTCATCTCCTTGACGGTGCTTCCTCCAGCCATGATTATCAGAAAATACTTTGTTCGTTTGTTAGAAAATTAGGGTATGATAATCCTGGATAACTTCGAAGAATCGTGTTCGTACACTTTCCGAACAAAGTATTTTGACCCTATTATTGCCTGGGTTCACGAAATCTTTGTGGGGATAATTCTTGAAGAACAATCTGTTTCTGGCAAGGAGAATAGATTAGGAATGTAGAGAGAATTTTCTTATATGTTTTTTTGTGTGAAACCGAGGCCAAATGACTTCTTATATAGGAGATCAATAACCGAAACCAAAGGAAGCAACTGTTCGGAACAAAGGAAGCAACTGTTCGGAACAAAAGAAGCAACTGTTCGGAACAAAAGAAGCAACTGTTCGGAACAAAGGAAGCAACTGTTCGGAACAAAGGAAGCAACTATTCGGAACAAAGGAAGCAACTGTTCGGAACAGCCAGGGGCTCTCGCCCCTTGGACCCCGCCAGGGGCTCTGCCCCTAGGACCCCGCCAGGGGCTCTGCCCCTTGGAACCCCGTTTCAATTATTCATATTCAATTATACGTTGGCTCGACGAGCGTGCACTCCGCACTTCCCTAACTCGTTTCCGAGTTTAACGCATTATTGCATCGGCCTATAATAAATCACATTACTACTAAAATATATTGATGATACTAAAATCACCAACAGGATCAACTGTCTCGGTGTCAAAGGAAGAAATCAATGAGATCGCACTAGGCTTAGAAAAAAGCGGTCAAAAGTTTATTTGGGTATTGAGAGACGCCGATAGGGGAAATATTTTTGAAAGAGATGATACAAGGCTCGAGTTGCCAAAAGGGTTTGAAGATAGAACGAAAGGAGTAGGAATGGTCGTGCGAAGTTGGGCTCCCCAACTAGAAATTTTGGAGCATTCCTCGACAGGCGGGTTTATGAGCCATTGTGGATGGAATTCGTGTCTAGAAAGTATCACCATGGGGGTACCGGTAGCAGCATGGCCTATGCACGGAGATCAACCTAAAAATGCTTATTTATTAACTGATATACTAAAAGTTGGGGTAACCGTTAGAAAATGGGAACAACGAGAAGACTTAGTAACTTCTTCGGTTATCGCAAAATCCATTGAGACCTTAATGGCATCAAATGAAGGAGTTGGGATGAGGGAGAGGGTACAAAAATTGGGTTGTTTGGCCCAAGAAGCCGTTAGGGAAGGTGGCGTTTCCCGAGTAGAGTTGGACTCTTTCATTGCTCATATAACTAAGTAGAATTTATACACTGGGTTTATGCTTAAAAGCTCAGCTTATTGTTTCTTTTTTTTCTTTCAAGCAGGATGTTGTTCAACTTTTATTGTTTTCTTTTTTACCTAAGCTTTTCATATGTATCAAAATATGGATTGGTGCACTTATTTTTACTGTTTTGGCAAATAAAAGTGAGAAAATGTTATTTTGCAAAAGGATATTTAGATTATTCAGTATGAGTTACGTTTATCATTTAGCTATTCATACACTAAGATCACCCTCTACACACCGAGTCGCGAGTCTTTATCGGCCCAATAAGAGGTTAAAGAAGGTGTCATTAATTCCTCCTTAATTTCGTGTAGAGTTCGACTAACTCATGGACCACTTAATTAACACGGGGACAACATTTGAGAAAATACATTTGTGTACCGATTGTACCGAACATTTGAGAAAAAATAACTTGGGTATACTGGACGGAGATGAGAAATTTTGTCTCATGAGTGACGGAACGCAGATGAGAAAATTAAAGAGCGTAGCGTGGTTTGTCTCATGGCTGGCATTTCTCGATCGTATCGATCGAGTTGGACTTTTTCATTTTTATATTATTTGGTTAATAGCATTGCAAGCCTGGCTATGTATGTCCACTTTTATGTTTTCTGGTGACGTTTTGTGTCTAGAAATGGGGAAAAAGAACAGGTCAGTCTTTTGGAGTAATAAATTTATTATACTCCCTATATATGCTTTTTCTCTTTCTAGTTTATTAAAGATTACTTAACATTTTAAAATACTAACATCGATATACCAGAACGTTGTAATTACCCAAATTCCATATGAATGAAGAGTGCATATATCTGCCTTAACAAAGACATGGAATTTGCACAAAACTAGAAAACATTTGCACGCAATTTGCACAAAACATTTGCGTGTTTGGTCATTTTAGGTTACGGTGATGCCAAACACGCAATTTGCACAAAACTCTCATATTTCATATTTAATGAAATACATATTTATCACTCTAAATATACATAAAATACAATCTATAATTTGATAAAACAAAATATAAATATTCAATATAATAAAAACTCAACCTACTAAAAATTCAAATAAAAATATAGTAAAACCCTAGTTGAATTTATCATAAATTTAAATATTAATTAAAATAAGAAAAATTATTAAATATAGTATTACTAATATATATATATATATATATATATATATATATATATAACTCACACACTCCATGCATTTATATTTGAAAATATAAAAAAATATTTTTTAATAAAAATATATTATTATAAATATAACAGAGTGTGCAATACATATAAATGAGTGTGTAAGCGAGTGGTAAAGTTGTGTAAATATAGTATTACTAATATATATATATATATAACTCACACACTCTATACATGTATATTTGAATGGATAAAAATGTATTTTTTAACAAAAATATATTATTATAAATATAATAGAGTGTGCAATACATGTAAATCAACGGTAAAGTTGTGTAAATATCCTTTTTAGTTTAGGTTATAATTACTACTCCATTGTATACTTGGGGAGAAAGCATTTTAGGTTGTATCGATTCTTGATCACATGCTCATTTTTTGAACCTGCACGGCAAGTAAAAATATGTCCACTAAATAAGGTGGGACAGGAACAAGAAAAAGTTTTTTTTTTATATATATATATATATATAATTACATACTTTGGGTCCAAGTAATGAGATTCCCAGGAAAATGACACATAATAAAATGAGTAAAACGTATGGGGGTATATATGGCCAAAATTAGGCCAAATCTGACCAAGTTGGCAAGAACTTTAAGCTATTTTTATTAGTTTGATTTTCAAGTTATATTTGCTTTTGCAAAATTTACAATGAAATTGGTGTAGTGTTTTTTTTTATTACTATACTAGTTGTACTTTACTAGTTTGTTTCTTGTAAATATTCAGAAACTAAAAACTAATGTTGTCATGGAAAAATTTAGCCACTTTCTGTGTTATTCCTCAGGATCAATGTTTTATAAAAAAACACTAGTAAAAAAAATCATATTCAAAACTCGATAAAAGTTAGATTTATAACTCACAAAGAGCTTACAAATCTGAATTTTTCGCTTTTTAGGTTGCTAAAAGTTTACGCTTTTTACGCTTCATCGTAACTCTGGCAAAACGATTTATCTTATTTCCTTTTTTGAAACACTAGTCAAAGATAATGTCGCTAAGATGATGGGGTAAAAAAGAAACAAGTCAACAAGCTTTTATTCAAAATTTAATTAATTTCAGAAGTGAACTGTTTCTCTACTTTTCTTGGCTTATAAAAGCCTCACTTGGTATAGCTTCATGATCAACCAAAACCAAAGTAAATTATCAAATATCTATCAAAACAAGCAAATTTATCAATTATGGAGACCAAGCTTCAAAATCTTCATGATCTAAGCACTTGTAAACAAACTGATCAAGTGGCAGTAATAATGGTTCCTTTTCTAGAACAAAGCCATCTAAACCAACTCCTACACCTATCTTGCCTTATATCCTCATACAACAATATAAGTGTACACTATGCTTGTTCAACTACACCCATTCAACAAGCCAAGCTAAGGTTCAATGACAAAGCCAAACTCGAAAGCTCGACAGTCCATTTCCATGAGCTCCCTATCCCTTCATTTTCCTCTCCTCCTCCGGATCCAAACTCTGCCACTAGATTCCCATCTCATCTTCAAGCCTTGTTTGATTCCTCTCTTAGCTTACGCCACCCAATGGCCGAGCTATTCCACACCATCTCCGCGTCTTATCGAAGGGTTGTTGTTATACATGATATGTGTATGTGTTATACTGTTCAGGACGCTATTAATTTGCCAAAATTTGAATTGTACGCTTTTAATCCAATCTCGGCATTTAGTAGCGTCTTTAATGGGACCTGCATGAGAGAAGGGCCAAGTCCGATTGAAGAACCGAAAGGGCTGCCTTCGAATGAGGGGGGACTTCCTATGGAAGTTCAAGACTTTCTCGCGCTTCAAGTTGAGTCCTTAAAATCAAGACAAGGTACTATCTTTAACTCATGTAGACCAATGGAAGGTACTTATCTAGATTTGTTGGAAAAAGAAGAAATAAGTAAAAACAAGAAGCTATGGGCAGTTGGGCCTTTGAATTTGGGGACAAATGTGGAGAAAAGCAGCCGAAGTAGTAAGCATAAGTGCATCGAATGGCTTGACAAACAAGCCCCAAGTTCCGTATTATACATTTCCTTTGGAACAACTACTTCGATGAAAGACGAAGAGATCAAGGATATTGCGATGGGTTTAGAACAAAGCGGACAAAAGTTTATATGGGTATTGAGAAAAGCCGATAAGGGAAATATATTCGAAAGAGATGTTGAAAAAGCAGATTTGCCATACGGATATGAAGAAAGGGTGAAAGAATACGGAATGGTGGTAAGGGATTGGGCCCCGCAAGTAGAGATACTGGCGCATTCAGCGACAGGTGGATTTATGAGTCACTGTGGTTGGAATTCATGTTTGGAGAGTATTTCTATGGGAGTGCCGATAATAGGATGGCCAATGCATTCGGACCAACCTGTAAACGCCTTTTTATTAGCTAATGTATTGAGAGTTGGTTTGAACCTACACGAATTTAAGGACGGTAATGAGCTAGTCTCATCTTCGGCTATTGCCAAAGCGGTTAAAACTTTGATTACATCGGAGAAAGGCGAGGCAATTAGGAAAACGTCGAAAGAATTGGGATGTGCCATAAGAGATGCCGTGAAAGAAGGAGGTGTTTCGAACATAGAATTCGAATCGTTTGTTGCCCATATAACGAGATCGGATAATTAAAATTAGAAACTGCAGAGCCGCAATAGTCCCATTTAAGTTGTAATATTTTTCTTAATTTGAGTAATAATTAGTTGAATACGTGTCTTAAGCAAATGTGTATTCTATCTTATGTGATCGTTTATTATCTTATGCATTGTGCATATTTCCAATAAAGCTTTCTTTAGTTTGTCATCTTAATTTCAAGTACTCCACAGTTGAAGTTACATTTTGGGTTTAATTTCAGTAATTAGGGAATATGAAGGTTATGGAATATAAATCAATCTGATTGAGTAGCAAGAAATAATTCAAAATTGGTCGACACCGATTTCGTTAGATAAAATATCCTTTTTAAATATACAAAAATGTTCGAAACATCTGATGTAAAAGAGATAAGCGTTATATATTATAAAATTGCAAACAAAATCCATCTATTGTGGCCTGGCCGGTTAAGCTTAAGCTTATTACAAAAAAAAAATACTCAAATAACGACGGGATTAGTGACGGTATTTTTTGTTACGAGCTTATTAGCGACGGTTTTTGTGACGGCTTTGTGACAGTTTAGTCAATTTGCGACAGATTTGTGACAACATTTTAAATTAGTGACAAGCTTGTGACAGCTTTTGACTCTTACTAAATCAAACATTATTTTGTAGTCGTTCACTATAAGAAAAACTTCATTTAACATCATAAATTTTTTCCGGTTATGTTGCTAAAGTGTTTTTGGCTAAACTTTAGTAACAGTTTAACAATAAATTATATTGTTATTTGTTGCTAAAATTTAGCCACAATCATTCTAGCAATATAACTCGAAAACTTTTTCTTATAGTGGTTTCGCACGTAAACAAGAACAAATACAGACAGTATGTGAACACTGAACAGAATATCAAAACAAAATAAAGTTGATAAAATATACAGCCAATAAGAGGGACACATGAAGGCCAAGATTAGTCTACCCAAAGTATAAACTATCCAATGAATAAATCACAAGTCTATTCATATCTCAATCAAACAGTCATTTTTGTATTCACATGTGATTTGCAGATAACTTAAAAAACAGGAAGATAATATCATTTTAAAAGGGGAAAAACTATTTAGTATCCTGTATTATTCACTTTATCAATTTTAATAACTAATGTTGAGTCTTTTCAATTTGGGTCTCACCTACCTAACTTCGTTAAATTATAATTCCGCTATATATCGACGAAATCACACTCACTATATTTCACATGGGGATCTTTTTTTGAGTGATGTAGACGGTATAACACTTACTATTTGTTAGATCATGAAACACGCGAATTCTGTCATTTTATTTATAACTAGTTCCATAGTCAATCGGACGAAAATATTTTGGTTGCGACCCAAATCGAGAAAACCCGAAAGGATGAATAAAAAAATATCAATAAGTTAGGGCCCTTAGTAGACAACAAAAACTATAGATGGTTACGTGGTTTTTTTAATAACTAATTTAATTTTTTTATTTTTAATAAATTAGAATTTGATAAATTAAAAACAAATTGTAAAACACACTAAAAAGCCAAATAAAAATATGAAATTTTAAGAGGACATACCCTAAAGTTAAATATTAATCAAATACTCGGTATGATTAATGAGTATTTGATTACTATTTCATTATCCCTCCTAATGTTTTATATTTTTATTTGAGTTTTTAGTGTGTTTTACGATTTGTTTTTAATTTATCAAATTCTAATTTGTTGAAAATAAAAAAATTAAATAAGTTATTCAAAAAAACCCACATAATTACCATGCATAGTTTTCGGTAACCATTGTATTGGATTGTTTTTTATCAAATGACTCGAACAAATTCAGTATAGGCAAGCCTAATAAAACTAGGGCACCGAAAACAAATCACACCTTGGTATGCTATTTTTGGCATATATTTTATACAAAAGATACTTTTTAAGGTACATATCCACGACATATGTAGTACCCACACACTAGACATATCTTATCCCTTGAGAGTGATATAAATCCTCACAAGAATTAATGGTTTTCCAAGTTGGTACCTTAATCGCCATAGTAGGTGAGAATATTCAAAATATATATCGACATCGAGAAACGGTAACTCGGGACTGGGGAGTATACTTTAGTTTTGGCACACTATCGGGAAAATTGCTAAAATGATATTCAACCTATTAACTTTTAGCGATCTGTTGTTACCCAATCTAACACTTTTTTCTAATTCGATACCTAACTTATACGTTTCGCTCTAATTTGGTACTCAGCCTGACATTTTTTTCTAATTTGGTACTCAACCTATATGTACTCAGTCCAATTAAAATACTCAATCTATCTTCGATCATCGGTTTTTAACGCATAATAAGTCTCATTTACTATTGATTAACCTATATGAAACCTTCAATTGTTGTATTAAAGAATTTAAAGTGAAACCACTACTTAATATACTTGAGTTAATTAGGTTAAGATGATCGGATGTGGGTTGAGTCACTTTTTTTTAAATTAATGGTGGGGAAAACCCACTCCTTTATTAAAAGTGGATGAAAAACCCCACAAAATAAAACCAACAAAACAAATGTAGCAAAATTAAAAATTACAGGACTTAATAACAGATAACGAAAACTCTCAAAATAATATAAAAACTACGTAAAGCTTTGTTACTAAATAGCATTGCTCTTCAAATAATAGGGATCTCTTATGTAATTGACCAAACGGCCACCTCTTCATCTGATCCACATTCATTTCAGACCACCCATCTTCTTCATCGCTAGAGAGAGAGAGAGAGAGCTTCTCTCAATCTCCCAAGCTTTCTTCCTTCCGTAACCTAATATATGAGTTTCCCTCTTCCTCTAGCTTCAAAATACTTCTCAATTTACTTGGGAAATCTTGTATGTTGACTGAGAATAATGGATCATTTACACATCCCAAATTTGCGAGGAGATCTGCCCCTGAATTAGCTTCTCGTTCAACATATTGCATCAGATAAGTACCCTTCTTCATTTTCTCTTTTATATCATTAATTAACTTTTTGATTTCCCATGGACTCTTGCTTTTATCATTCAAGATATTAATAACTTGTAGACTGTCACTTTCTATGATAATATTCGTAGAATTAATCACAGTTATTCCTTGTAAAATAGCCCTTGCTTCTGCCTCTAACCCAGAGTTACTAATGATTTTACCATAAAAACCTTGTAAGAATTTACCTCTATTATCCCTTAAAATGCCACCAACACCACTTGAATTAGTGGAGCTTTTATAGCAACCATCTATATTCAATTTCATAAAACCACTTGGTGGATTTTCCCACTTTACAACCCTGGCCTTTTTCCCATTTTTAACTGATTTTACCAAACTCATTTCCTCCCAAGTCCACTTTTTAGGGAAACTTTTTTGTTTTTGAAAATAGCTCTGGATTAATATTTTTGTATCCAGAATAATATTATGAGCCTCCATCCTTTTGTTGTCAAATTTACTAGCACATCTAGCTTTCCAAATAGACCAAATAATGTATACTGGAAGAACCTTTATAACTCTTTTTTCCAACTGAAAACTGTTACTATTATGTAGCCACCAAGAAATGAATCTACCTTTAACTGTTAAAACATTTTGTTTAACACCCAAATACTGAGCAAAGAACTCCCATACCTTTTTTGCAACATCACTGGTACTCAACAAATGTTCTAAGCTCTCTTCTTTCTTTCTACAGCATTCACAACTTGAGGCTAATTGAACACCAATTCTTTGGATAGCAAGGTCCACTGATACAGCATTGTTTACACACTTCCAAGCAAAGCAAGATATCTTCAATGGTATTAATTTATCCCAGATCATCTCATATATCCAGTTTGTTGTATGTTTCTGTCTCATTATATTCCAAGCAGACTTAAAAGTAAATTCACCATTATTGTCATCCATCCATATTGGTTGGTCTGGTGTATTGCTCTGATAGATTAAGGCCTGTGTGAATAGACCATGTTTATCAGTAGGTATATTTGCAGTTATAGCTTCATAGTTCCACTCACCATTAGTGATTAGACTTGATATTAGCAGCCTGTCATCTATATTAGGATCTTTAATTGGCCCTTGTCCAGCCCAATTGTCTAAATTCACAGATACATTACCATTCCCAATCAACCATAGAATATGTTCTTCAGCAACTTCCTTAGCCTGTACCATTCGAGACCAACTATTAGTACCTTTTGTAACATTAACCTCCCCAGGATGCTTTTTCTTGCAATATCTAGCTCTCATATACTGGGCCCATAAAGAATTTTTAGTTCTTAATTTCCACCATAGTTTGAGAGCAAAAGCTTCAGAAATATCTTTAAAGCTCCTCAAACCTAAACCACCTTCAGAAGTAGGTCTACAAAGTTTACTCCATTTTACCCAAGGGTATTTATTCTTACCATCAGTGTTTCCCCAAAGAAAATTTGCTATTATCTGATCTATTTTTTTTATCACCAATTTAGGAGGATTCATAGCAGCCATAGTATATATGGGAATTGTTTGAAGTACATGTCTTGCTAGTAACAGTTTACCTCCCATAGTTAAGTACTGAGTCTTCCACCCTGATAATTTACTTCTCACTTTTAGGATAAGCTCATGATACAGAATACACTTTTTATGACCAGCATACAGTTTACAACCTAAATAGGTGAAAGGTGGCTTTTTAACTGCTATATTCAGTATTTTGCATACTGTTTCTTTCTGTTTATCTGTAACTCCCTTGGAAATATACATGAAACTCTTCTCTAGATTTACTTCTTGTCCTGAATCAATATTATACTGCTGTAGAACCTTTTGAATATGTTTGATAGAATTAGTATTAGCACCACTAAAAATAATAATATCATCAGCAAAAGCCAAATGAGTAATAATAGGAGTACCAATAGCTGCTTTAAAAGATTTCCAACTCTTCTTGCTGGTCAAATGATTAAGATTTCTGGTCAAAATCTCTGAACAAAGAATAAATAGGCCTGATGATAAAGGATCTCCTTGTCTCAATCCATTTGTAGGCTTAAAATAACCTGTGGGAGCACCATTCACCAATATAGAAATGCCATTATTAGATATAATCCTCCAAATTCTGTCTATCCATATTTCTGAGAACCCAAACTTTCTAAGAACACTAACAATGAAGTGCCAAGAGATTTTGTCATAAGCTTTCTTCATATCAAGCTTCAAAGCTATATTATTACCACTGTTTTTAGAGTTAAGAGTAGAGATAAATTCTTGAGATAAAAGAATGTTATCTATAATGTCTCTAGTCTTCACAAAACCACTTTGATTTTCTGAAATTATATTAGGCAGCACAAAAGACAGTCTAGTAGGCATAATCTTAGAAATCACTTTGTTACAAAATGTACACAAACTAATTGGTCTGAAATCACAATACTTATCTGCATTTGGCTTCTTAGGAATTAAAGCAATTAGAGTAGTAGACATTGCATTAGGAATTTCAGATCCTGCAAAGAACTGTTGAATTGCCTTGAATAAATCTTCCCCAATAACATCCCAGCTATATGCAAAGAAAAAACCATTAAAACCATCTATACCTGGAGCACTGCTTTTCTTTAAATCCCAAACTGCTATTTTAACTTCTTCCAAAGTAATATCTCTAATCAATCCTTCATTTTCCTCTACTGTAACACACTTTGGTATTATATCCAGTGATTTATACTCATAGCCAGTAGTTTTATTAGCTGCTAGAAGTTTTTGAAAATACTTAATAGCTTCTTTTTGAATATCTTCCTTTGCTGTAAATTCTTGCCCATTATCATCTATAATACTGAAAATAGTACTTTTCCTTCTTCTTTTTTTTACAATCCCATGAAAGAACTTGGTGTTAGCATCTCCCTCAAGAACCCACTTTAAGTTAGCCTTTTGTTTCCAAAATTCCTCCTCTATAATGAGTCTATAATTCAACTCAGCTTTTAATCTATTGTATTCACTTCTATTTTCAGGTGAAGGATCTACTTCAAATTGTTGTTCTGCACCCATAACCAAGTCTTCTGCATCAATCACTTTCTGGAATATGTTCCCAAAGGTATCTCTGTTCCAACTAGTTAATACTTTCCTCATCCTTTTTAAATTTTGCACCAAAGAGAATAAGGCATTACCTTCCTTATAATGCAGCCAGTTTTCAGTTAGGATATTGTTAAACTCAGTATGTGACAACCAAAATTTCTGGAAAATGAATCTTTTAACATTCTTATCCCCTTCCATATTAAAAGTAAGTAAAAGGGGACTATGATCAGAGTTAACTTTAGATAGATGCTCCAATGATATACTTTGAAACATATCTGAACACTTAGAATTAACACAGACTTTATCAATTCTCTCCATAATCAGCCTATCACCATCCCTTTTGTTCCACCAAGTAAACCTCGATCCCAGAAACTTCAATTCAGTCACCCCACACTTGTCTAGACATTCCAAATAATCATTAGCACCATTAATATTAATGCCCAATCCACCAATTTTATCATCTTCTATAGAAACTGTATTAAAATCCCCAACTATTAACCAAGGGATAGTAGTCTTAGAATTTTCCAAATTATGCCATAGAGTTTTCCTTTCTTGAACTGTACACTTAGCATACACAGCAGTTATTTGAATAGCAGTATTCCACATATGAACTTCAAAATTGATACTTTGACCACCCTCAAAACCCACTTTTATTTCTAAATCATCATTAGAAAAAACCCAGATCTTATTCTCTTTATGAGTGAACACATTATCAAAACCTATTTTTCTTTTATAGAGTTCAATTTTATCTTGCTGCACCATTGGTTCTATGCAAATTAACAGCACTATTTTGTTGATTAAACATAGCTTCTTGATTCTTCTTAAAGTAGCTTTATTCCCAATACCCCTCACATTCCACACTAGGGCCTTAATCATTGATTATACCTCTTTCTATCCCCCACATTAGAGGCTGATCTTAACTGCATTTGTTTATCTTTCTCTTCACTTTTTTTCTTTGCCATCTGTATCTTTTTTTCCTTTTTTCTTTGACTCTTAGATATTAGCACTTCCCACTCATTTGCTGCCTCATTTATATTGTCTAATTCTAGTTCTTCAGCTTGCTTTTTACTTCCCCTGTCTTCATCAGTAGTTCTCATTGGACTCTTTTCTATTATTTCAGTTATGACAAAGTTATTGTTAATAGAACTTAGATCTTGATAAGTCACCATAGTCGTTCTATATTCTTCCCCATCTTTTAACTGATTTGTTTGCTTAGGCCTGTCACATACTATTTCTTCCTCTACTATTTCATCTTTTTCCTCTTCATCTACAACTTCAACTATGTCTTTTTCCTCTTCACTAGCAACCTGAACTATAACAGCCTCTTGTATCTTTTTTGCAGGAACACTTTCATTACTTTCTTCAACTTGGACTACTGTGCTTGGCTGCTGCTGCTTATGAAATTTAGCCCTATACACCCACTCTTTTGTACTCTCATTCTTTCCATTTATTTCTCTATTTGGTTTGTATGTTATGGCCTCCTTTCCCTTGTTTAGTTTATTTGATATGGCCTCCTTTTCATTGTTTGGTTTGTATAATAAGGCCTCTTTATCTTTATTCTTTTGTGGCTGCCTTGTTATCTGATCTTCCTTATGTTTACCTGTCTTGTTTTCTGAATCTAACTCTGTCTTCTTGAACTTACAAACTTCCTCTTTATGGCCTTGCTTAAAACAGAAACTACAGTAAGCTGGTAAGTCTTCATAATTGCAGTACTGCCAGAAACCTTCTTCTTCTCCATATCCAATTCGTACACGTTCAAAAAGCTCTTTTTTTAGATCAATTTCAACACAAATTCTAGCTAGACTAGGTCTAGTTAGTTTTGAAGTAGGCTCATCTACTCTTAAAGGCTTTCCAAATGCACTTGCTATTGAGTATATACTAGAGGTATTATAAAGATGGATAGGTAATTTAGGCAAATTAATCCACACAGGTGCTACTGAGGTTTCGACTTCTGGATTAAAATTATAAGTCCACTTAAATACTCGCATAGGATAATCTTCTACGTACCATATTTGTTTCAGCCAGATTCTGGTAGAATCGTCTTCGTGAAAACATCGAATTAAAATATGCTTGTGGTCAAGTATTCCTATATTGCAATTAGATTTTAGTTCCAGTTTCCCAAAAAGTTTTCTTATGCCAGCAATATCTGGTTTTCCGTGTGTGAACTTCCCAACTATAGTATATTTGAAAGGTTCAGCGAGTTGCTGTATATCATTCATAGAAAATTGAATTAAAGGTTCACCTTTATAAGAGCCAACTTCTTTTAATGAAATTTTCGCTTTAGTAGGTATTGCGCTGACCACCGACGCAAAAGATTTTGTTGGAATTGGATCTGGCGGCATTAGCTGCCTATTTGGAATTGGGGCTGGGGGGATTTTATTGGATTCAGTCATGTCTTCGGCGGCTAGGGTTTTCACCCTAGTCGTCTCTCTCTCTAGGTTTATTTTTTCGTTTTTTTGGGTTGAGTCACTTAACTGTAACGAAAATGTATAGATTGGGTATCAAATTATAAAGTATGTTAAGTTAGATATCAAATCACTAAAACGTAATAAGTTAGTACCATTTTAGCATTTTTCATCACATTTATTATACTGCTTACGTACACGGTTAATTAGTTGCTTATGTAAGCCTTCATACACACGGCATATCTGAATTTTTTGCTATATATTTGCAACTACACATGTGCATTTACACAAAAACTTCAATAAATTGTAGTGCCCAACTGCCAAGGACCACTTCTTATTTAATTTTTCGCTTTCTCCTGTCAAGTTTTAGTTAATGAGAATAATTGAAAAGGTACATGTTCCTTTCAAATGTTAGGTTTTTTTTTATCTTTTATTTGAAATTAAAACCTGTGAAACTTTACAGACGACAGAGTTCAAATCCTGACGGTGAGCGTGATATACTCGGTTAACATGCCTATAAACCACTTGTCTATAAACCACTTGTCTTTCAAATGTTAGTTTATTCCATATACTTTTGCCTTCTACAAACTTCTATGTCAATTACTTCATAATTAATTTAAAGGTACTTATCAGTTATCACTACCACATGCAGTCATCCATCATGGCAAAAGAAGAACTAGTGGCAATTAATTAATTACTACATAATTTAAGTTGACTACTAAGTCTACATCGAATGGTATATTTTTAGATTTTGTAATCATGCAGTGAGGATGGTATCCGAGTATAACACGTTCACCATCAGGTTTCAAACTCTGACACCTGCAAAACAGGTTTAACTCGAAAGGAGGGTTTCTGATATCAGAAGAAAAAAATCATGTAGTGAGGTTAGAAAAAAGATTCAAGGCAAATTTTCAGCTCAGATGTCAGATTTACACAAATGAAACAGTTTTAATATATAGTATAGTTTTTCAAGTTAGACATTTCAGGCAAATTTAATCATTTGGAGCCGTTTTACTAGGTTTCTAAATTTGACAAGTTTAAGGAAATTTCTACTTATTTTGGTTACTGTTTAGACCTAAAGCATATATGTTTCTTAGTTTTTTGAATCATCTTCAAGCAAATTGAACACGTTCATTTGTTACCGACAAGATAATTTCTTTATTTCTGGATCATCACTCACGTGTTGTTATTAGGATAATCATGTATCAAGAAATCAAATGTCACTTCTTCGAACTCAAAAACTAGATTCTATAAGAGGCACTCACAACTACAAGGGCAAATATTCAAACTCACAATGACCAAAGAGCAAGTAGTTGTAGTATTATTGCCTTTTCCTGCACAAGGCCACCTCAACCAACTCCTCCACCTCTGCCGCCTCATCTCCGCTTATAACATACCGATCTACTACGTAACCACGACAAACTTTGGTCGCCAAGTCAAACACCGCATCCATGGTTGGGACCCACTATCTCTAGCAACCATACACTTTCATGAACTTCCCACCCCTCGCTTTGTTTCTCCTCTCCCAAATCCTAATTCGCAATCCCACTTCCCCTCCCACCTCCAACCTTCTTTTGAAGCTTCGTCACATCTTCGTGAGCATTTTAAGAAACTATTGCTTTCACTCTCATCAAACTCGCGAAAAATGGTCATAATTTACGACTCTCTAATGGGTTATGTTGTTCAAGATTTTACCTTAGCCCCAAATGCGGAAGCCTATACTTTCCACAGCGTGTCCGCGTTTTCTATGTTTTTCTACTTTTGGGAAGCTTTGGGGAAACCTTTTCCTATGGAAGCTAGCTTAATAAACAATCTTCCATCACTTGAAGGATGTTTTACTAAAGAGTTTATAGATTTTATCTCCAAACAACATGAGTACATTAAGCTAAGCTCTGGCCGGATTTACAACACAAGCAAAGTGATCGAAAGCCAGTTCCTTGAATTACTTGACAAAGAAGAAATCACGGGGAAAAATAAGCAATGGGCTCTTGGTCCATTTAATCCTGTGGAGATTCAAAAAAAAAGTAGTTTGAAAAAACGCCATAAATGCTTGCAATGGCTCGATAAAAAAGAACCAAGATCCGTAATTTTCGTTTCATTTGGAACAACCACCTCTTTGCCCAGTTGTCAAATCATAGAAATCGCAAATGGTCTTGAAAGGAGCGGACAAAATTTTATTTGGGTGTTAAGAGATGCTGACAAAGGAGATTGTTCGGAGGGAAATTTAAAAAGACTACGTGAAGTACTTCCGAAAAGGTATGAAAAGAGGGTCAAGGGAAAAGGAATATTAGTAAGAGATTGGGCGCCTCAGTTGGAAATTTTGGGACATAAATCGACAGCTGCGTTTCTGAGTCACTGTGGATGGAATTCTTGTTTAGAAAGTATAACAATGGGGATCCCTATTTTAGCTTGGCCGATGCATTCGGACCAACCTAGGAATAGTATGCTGATAACTAGAGTACTTCAAATTGGAATAGTTTTAAAGAGTTGGGCACGGAGAAACGAGATAGTGAAAGCTGAAATTGTCGAGAAAGCATTGAAAAGTTTGATGGGTCCGAAAGAGGGGGAAGATATAAGGAAGAGAGCAGCAGAATTGGGTAACACTGTAAGAGCGTCTATGAAGATAGGTCATGGCTCTCGGACGGAGTTTGATTCTTTTATCGCTCACATCACAAGATAACTATTAGCTTAATTTCTAGCTACATTGTAATAAGAATTATAATTACACTTATTAGAAAGTGTAGTTTGTTTAAGTTGTTCTCATAATGCAAGTGGCAGCCTTCTCACTTCCCATTCTATGTTTATCAGTGTTTTTTCTCATCATCTTATGAGTTAAAAGCTAGCTTTTCACATTTATATTTGTCACTTTTAAGTTGGATATCCAAATTAGTTTTCACACTACAACCCCATCATAGATTCATCGCTTATGCGGAGTGCTATAAATAAACAAATACGGATGATAATACTGTTGAGTAATTTATTCTATCAAAGTATTCATGACTAGTAGATAATTCTTCTACATGTACAGCTTTTCCCTTGATGTCGTGACTGATAGTCGAGACTCAAGCTCAAGCATGTACGTGTTCACACGCATTCCGTTGGTTGGAATTTCCTTTTTAACCAGAAATTATTTAAATTATCACGTATTATACATAGCTAGGAGTTCCTCGTTATATTAACACGAGACATTAGTTTTCTTTTGGTGAATGCGTTTCAGATTTGATCGACTAACTGTGTTAATAAGCTCCCAGATTTGCCAAGGTTCTCATCCTAGTATATACACTAATACGTATCTACCAATAATTGCTGGCATTAATAATTTCAATTTCCACACGTTTTACTCTAGTCTATTTTATGAAGGGACCAACTTTGTTTTAAAGTTAAGTGATTTGTTTTAAAGTTAGAATTAATGCAGGTTAGGTAACACCAGATGTCCCATTAGTGATTTTCTGCTGTCGACATAATCTTTTGGACAAGTACAAAATAAGCTTACAAATCAAACCAAACATTGTTAAGGTTCATTATGTGAGCTTCCACCAAATATAGAAATTTCTACGTATATTTATGGATGAGGTTAGTAGTTACACCATCTATCTTATATATAGCTTTGGCAACTACCTCATCATATATCAATTATCATGCCATATATGTACAGCCAAGTGTCATATCATCATTTGTAATTAATTATTCATGGAAGACCAAAAAAGAACTCCGCCCAAAACAAAACATGTGAGTGCCCTATTAACTCTAAAAAAAATTGATCCGAAAAAACCTATTGGAAAAACAACAGACTACATGATATCATATATATGTAGGGGTAGGTAAAAAATCCGTAAATCCGTCCCATAACCCACCCCGCATGGATTGAGACGGGTTGGGGTGAGTTGAATGTTCAAAAAAAATCAATCCGTCATGTCCCAATCCGCTATATATTTTACGGGTTGGGTTAGGGTTAAGGTTCACAAACCGCGAGTTAATCAGTTTCAACCCGCAATATATATATATATATATATATATATATATATATATATATATATATATATATATATATACATTGTGTGCATTTTAAGATACCAACCTTTAATTATTATTATATTTTAGTTTTATTACTTGTTCGTAAATGTTCTAAACGTACTTTGATTGAGTTTTATTTATATTTCTGTTTGAAATATTCAATTTATTTTAAAATTTGGGTTGATTATGCAAACTATGAAAAATAAATGACCAAAATAAAAATTTAAGAATCAATCTAAACCCAACCCGCAATTTATTTTGCAGGTTGGATTGGATTGGGTTGGGATTTTAATTGTAACGGGTTGGATTGGGTTGGGTTGAGATTTAAATTTCACCAATCCGCCCCAATCCGTCCCACCATTTATTTTACGGGTTGGGTTAGAATTGAAACAAATCCGTCCCAATCCGCCCCGTGCCCACCTCTTATATCATGTATTCATTCCATAAAACCAAACAAGCTGAAAGGTAAGGTTAAAAAATGATAAATGCTACACTTGAAAGTTGATCCCTTCATAACACATTGTACAAAGGTATACAAATCAATAAGCATCAGTTCCCGAAATGTACAGAATATAAATACCTTGCAGAAATAATCTCGACAAATGAAGACAACTCAAAATAATCAATTTCCTCATTGTTATTTAGCTCACAGAAAATTAGCTACAAACTTGAACCGTCGTAAATTCCGAAAAAAATGTTTTGCCTACTGAACCGAAACATAGAAACTGTTCTCTCTGTCGGGTCTACCGAATAATCTATCAAGGGCTGCAGAGGTTTTTTAGATCCTCTTCTTTAGCATACCAGCTGGGGATAATCCTAGCTATATGAGGATATAGGTCTTTATAGGCGTTTCTAATAGTGCCTTCTGCAACTCCAGTTGCCAGGGAAACGTCTGCATAAACAATTAATCAGGACAACATAACACAACTGATTAATAAATCAAAGTGCAAAAAATGCCTAGCAGGCACATGTTTTCGTGCAAAAACAATTAAAAATTCCCTAAGAGAGATCGTAGCATGGCTATATTGCAAAAAGTAATCTGACAATTGAAATATTCCAACCAAAAAGCAACATATGATTCAACATGCAGTGATGCAGATATGAAGTTAAGGTAATCCTTGCCAAAGCTAATCTCGGTGATGAGGAAAAGTAGAAGAAACTAGATAGGTTACTCAAATTTCTGGACTCTCATTAACTTCATAAATATATTATTTGGTTCTTGTTTCTGCTCACAGCATAAATGATCACCACAAAACTGCATCTTACCTTTGAGCGGCTTTTTGTCGTCTGACAACTGAGTGATGATATAAATAACAGCAGCTGCAATAGAAATAGGGCTCCTCCTACACAAAACAAGATAATACAATATTAAAATATATAGCCACGGAATTATTAACAACAGTAAAATACATTTATGAAAATACATGCAGGTAAAATGACGTAAAACATGGGCATGGACATCAATGTTAAGGAAATATTACAAGTTTATTACGTACGATATGTGCAGATAACATGATTAAGAGGGTGACTGAGGAACCTATCAAAAGAAGAAGAAAAAAAGGACTACATTCACAGTCTCTTAAAAAGAAGCTACATACATGAAAGCAATAAGTGATATCATCTAATTATGATATGTTCACATTTAACCAGTGATAATAGTGTGTATCAACTGTATCTTATCAAGCATATGCACAAGATAAAATGACAAGTATCAGCATGGTAAATACCAAACTTAGTATGGAAATTTCGGAAAATCACTTTCTGGCTGATAAGGTATTAGCACTTTCACAGTTAGTTTTGCATCAAGTATCACCATAAATTAGAAGTGCAATTTTGAAAATTAAAACAAGTGTGATTTCCAACTTTTAAAAAAAAGAGTGCATGTTCCAAATTTTGCATCATACCATTATAATTCACACACGCAAAATCCAAGTGCAATTATAGTAAGAATTAATGCCCAATAGATACCACTTTTGAAATTATATTCCTTCTAGGTATCTCCATAATTTCACATTCCCTATAGGTACCACTTTTTAATTATTTAATTTATTTACCAAAACGCCATACACATATTTCATAAAAAATGGAAAAAAAACACATAAAATTATATAAAATGCAAAAAATCTCAAAATAAATGAAAAAAAACCACAAAAAATTGTAAAAAAAAAATAATAATGTATTTTTATAAAAAAATCACAAAAATCACAAAAAATGAAAAAAAAATAACAAAGAAAATAGAAAAATCACAAAAAAATTATAAAAAATGAAAAAATCACAAAAAATCACAAAATTTTAAAAAAAATTACAAAAAAAATAAAAAATAAAATAAAAAATGAAAAAAATCACAAAATATTATAAAAAAATAAAAAATCACAAAAAATGAAGAAAAAAAAATCACAAAAAATCACAAAATTTTAAAAAAATTATAAAAAAATAAAAAAAATGAAAAAAAATGAAAAAAATCACAAGAAATTATAAAAAAAATGAAAAAAATCACAAAAAAATAAAAAAAAATAAAAAAAATCACACAAAAAATCATTAAAAAAAATCACTTTTATTGAACTTTATGCACTTTCGACTGTAGTAGATGCACTTTCAGCTGAACTATATGCACTTTTAGCTGAACCAGATGCACTTTCAGCTGAACCATATGCACTTTCAGCTGAACCATATGCACTTTTATTGAACTAGATGCACTTTTAGCTGAACCATATGCACTTTCAGCTGAACCAGATACACTTTCAGCTGAACCATATGCACTTTTAGGTGAACCATATGCACTTTTAGGTGAACCATATGCACTTTTAGGTGAACCAGATGCACTTTTAGGTGAACCAGATGCACTTTTGTCTGAACCATATGCACTTTTAGCTGAACCAGATACACTTTTAGCTGAACCATATGCACTTTCAGTTGTACCAGATGCACTTTTAGTTGAATCAGATGCATTTTTAACATAACTATATGCACTTTCGACTGTACTATATTCATTTTCGACTACACTATATGCATTTTTGACTTAACTATATGTACTTTCCACTAAATTAGATGCACTTTCAGCTGAACCAGATGCACTTTCAGCTGAACCAGATGCACTTTTAGCTGAACTATATGCATACTCACTTTTATTGAACTATATTTACTTTCGACTGAATTGTATGCACTTTCAACGGAACTAGATGTACTTTCAGCTGAATTGAATGCAATTTCGACTCAATTTTATGCATTTTTGACTAACTATATACACTTTCGACTGAACTATATGCACTTTTATTGAACTATATACGCTTTTGACTGAATTATATGTATTTTTGACTGAACTAGATGCACTTTCAACTCATTTAGATTAAAAAAAGGCACATTTATCATGGAAAAACCATTTTTTTGTATAAAAAAATCACTTTTCGGTATAAGTGTTATATTGACAAAAAAAAAACTTTTTTGTAATTTTTTAAAAAGTTTATGATTTTTTAATTTTTTTTGTAATTTTTGTGATTTTTTATAATTTTTATAATTTTTTGTGATTTTTTTATAATTTTTTGTGATTTTTTGTGAATTTTGTGATTTGTTGTGATTTGTTGTGATTTTTTGTGATTTGTTTGTGATTTGTTTGTGATTTTTTGTGATTTTTTGTGATTTTTTGTAATTTTTTGTAATTTTTTATGATTTTTTAATTTTTTTGTAATTTTTATAATTTTTTTGTGATTTTTGTATTTTTTAATAATTTTTTTTGATTTTTGGTGATTTTTTATAATTTTTTATGATTTTTTGTGATTTTTTCATTTTTTTAAAAAATCAATTACTAATAAAACTCATATAGTATAAAAAGTGGTACCTACGAGGAAATGTGAAATTATCAAGATACCTAGGAGGAATATAATTTGTCATGGGGTACTTATAGGGAATTACCCCTTATAGTAATAAGAAACGCTAGCCAGTAGCAGATAAAGAGGGCGCCATTCAGAAACATGATTCTACTACAGTCTAATGACATACCATTATACATTTCAGACGAAAAGTTCAACATGAAACATGACAATAGACGAGAAAAAAGAATTACCTGATGTCAAAATCTTCTGACAGTTTGACAGCTTCCTGGGCAGCTTTGACAGCTTGGTTATTCATTCCGAGATTGGAACAAAACCGCCTCTACATATTTACATGAAATGTATCAATAAATGTTGAAATGGAAAATATAAAACAAATCCAATGCTTAGCGAAAATTTCAGTCCCAACTCACCATGAAATCTCCAGCATGTATAGTACCCATGTCAACAGATTGTCCCATTTCAAGCTCGAGTTGTTTGACAATGTACTCTTTTGCCCTTCCAATTTCCTTCTTTGTTGCTCCATTCGCAACGGAACAGATTTCTAATTGAAATCCACAATGTTGTTCAGGGACCACACTCATTCATAGAGAGAAAGCATGCACAAGATACAAAAAAGATATATAGTGTTTTGTACCCTTTACTGTGCGTGGCTTATCTTCTTGCCGACATGCTATATATAGGCAAGCAGCGAGAATGGCGTCCTGATTTCTCCCTCTGCTGGATTTTTGATCTTCAACCTTCTTGTATATCTCATTGGCGCGATCCTGTTAAAAGAAGAATGGTTTAGAAGACAGTTGCACGGAAACCATGAGAGTAAATGCAGAAAGTCATTTGCACAAGCAGTCACATTCAATACCCAAGCCCACATGATACTCACTCAACAGTCAACTTCTTAAAACAAACCAACTTTTAGAAGATTGTTTATAACTCTTCTAGAACCATACTTTCTATTTTACTTAAAGGCACCTTCTAGAAACTTTAATGACAAAAGAAAGGAAGGGACAGCAATAACTGGAAACGGCCATGCGAAAGGCAACTTAGTTAGGCATCAAGGTCACCTAGCATCAACCACAACTTCCATTAAATCCTTTAAGCTTTGTGTACCAAAAATTAGGTTCTAAAATTTCTAGTACTTTGAATCAGATAAATCAGAAAACGGAGAATTAGTGATACACAATCCAAGACAAAAGACATACACATGCCACTCATTTTAAATTTACACAGAGAAGGGTGGTAGATTTAAAACAGATTGAAGCAGGTTACAACTTACAAGTGAACTGTTGGCATAAGAACCATAAAAATTAATCAACCAGAAAGCAAAAGAGAATGTAGATGTATATACCTTGATTGTCGCTACCAAGCCCAACCTGAAAGAAAAAGAACATAATCAGCTCAATTTCTTCCATAGAACCTGATTAGCATATCACAAGCTTTAGAAAATACACTACTCTAGTATGAATAGAATCTTTAAAAACATGAAAACTGAAGTACGCCATGAGGAGCTACACATAATAAGTGTTTCAAAAGACGGATTACGGGGAGAGACCAGGCTCTGAGGCATTAAGCAGACCTAAGAGGGGGAAAATTGGGCTACGCAGGAAAATGTCAGTTTAGGCAGCCAATTAGGCGTCAGGCAAACCCTTGCTGCCTAGCGCATTTTGGAACCTTGCACAAAATCCACATTGGAGAAAGAACTCGGGGCGAGTGCATCGGTTACAAAGAAACAATATGAAAATTTTCTCTGATGGGAAGTAGAAATAGAACATCATGCTAATTGCTGACCAAAGTCGACCGATTCACTACAACAGAGCTAATCCACATAATTAACACAGCACATTGCTGCCAAACACCTTGAAACTGAAGGAAAGTCTCAACTATTAGAGCTCTCAAGACTAACTAAAACATGCCTAGAATATGAACTCAGTTCCACAAGACTCAGCTAGCTGATAAAAGAAAACTTACACCAACAGGAAACCCCAGCACAGTTTACATGTATAAGAAGATAAATAGAAAGATTGCAGGATTGACCGTTACCAATCTCTGTGCCAGTGGCCAACCAACACAAACATCTATTAACACGATTCTTACTCAGAGAGTTAAAAAACACGAGCTACTAGTCCCTTTAAAGGATCACCCAAAATGCATTTATCTCGTACCATGGAAATATACTTGCAATAGGTTAGCGAAGCAATCAAGATGTAAAACTCTTCCAACCATCATTAACCATGTCCAATACAACCAAACAACCTCAAATAAAAAGGAGAACGTGACAATCTCTAGCAGGGACAAGTTGAAAATTCTTGTTCCCATATATGCTCAGGGACACAGGAGACAAAGCTATTTCTGATAACATAAGCTGACCTAAAACTGATATAAACCCAGAATCAAGATGCAATGAAGATCAAACTTGCTACTAAAAAATGTGTAGTTTGACCAACGCTCTAAATCTCTAATCTAAAACCATACTCAACAATCAATATTACTCACCTAAACTGCATGAACATGTTTCACTGTGACCATGCTACTTTGACAACGACTAAACTCCTACTGTACTCAAAATCACTATATATCCTATGTGGCCAAGACCAAAGTTAAGGTGGAAATGGTGTGTGCTTTGGAGTCTATGCAGAAATATGTAACGAAGACTTTGTCCATCTGAATCCTAGGCTGGAAATTGCTAGTGAACTAACATAATAATCAGAATAAAATCAAAATCAGGTCAAGTTAGTCTTTCCCAGGGAGATCTCAAGCTCCAAACACTAACCACATGGTTAAAATCAGATCTCTACGTATAGCAAAAGAACACATCTCAGGTCGCTGACCTAAATACCGGTCTTAAAGATAATACAAAAACAAATCTTACAAGAGAAAGCGACAACTGTACATGGGTAAGAGTAACAGTTTAGCTACTGAAAACAAACTGAATTCGTCCCCACCTTGCATCCTAAACCCTATTTCATACAAACGTTCATAAAATCCATACATGTAAAGCTATAATTTTTACCCAAATCAGTATATGGGGCTTTAATTCCTAAAACCCCAACCCCGGCGTGACTCCAGTTCAATACAGACGTATATATCAACTATAGGCATGTCCAACTCCCAAACCCCCAATCTCATCCTTACCCGAATTCAACATATAGACACATAGATACAAGTACTTATGGCATCTTATAAGAATGCAATGTGTATACTAAGATGCCATAAATTCATAAACAGGCATATAGCCAAAATAATAACTAGAAGCATTACAAAAAAAACATTTTTCTTCTTGAAACCAAAACCCATTGCTAATACAATATAAAAAACATACATAACCTTGAACAAAACTAGTAGTTGAGGATGTCTAGTTCACAAACCTTCCATCTGATTGTCACCCAAATCAAATAAATAAATACAACCATACATCTACCTAATGTAATTGTAACTACAAATAGATGGCCTTGATATAAAAAATAAAAACCAACACATGAGAACATAAAGTTCCAAAACCCCATAAACTGATGGATATTCTGATCCAGTACACACACACAAAAACACAAGATGGACTTCTGATTTGAAAAGCTTGTTTCAAAGCTCAAAAAGCTCGTTTGGCCCCAAAAAAATCCTTTGCGGAGAAGCTCAAAAATTTTTTGCTTTACTTAAGCTCTGACTGAAATACTTTAGCTACGCTTTCATAATTTAAAACACAGGGACATAATTCACAAACTCTCGATCTGATGGCCATTCTAATCGAACATTACAAACAACCGTAAATATATATAACTGAAAAAACATAACTTGGATCAATCTCATTTGAGCATGTCGTATTCCAAAAAAACCCAATACCTTGTCCAACAAACAAACACGCACACACACATGTTATAATTGGGAAACCTTTAATCTGATTACAACTTCAATCCAATAGATGCATAAACCACACTGCACACACATACACAACAACACATGTTAAAGTATCTTAACTGTAAAAACATAACCTTTGACCAAAAACCCCAGCTTGATTGCCATTTCAATCCAACAAACACACATAAATTCATAAGTACATGATACTGAATATACCCATGTTCGTATATGTAACTGCACATATATATAACAACCTTCATCAAAATCACCACCTAGACATGTTTAATGTCAAAACCCCGCAATCTAATTGCAATCCACAAACAAATGAACAAGCACACATACACACACATAGATATAACTAGCAAACCCCCCAATCTGATTAGCCACTCAAATCCAATTTAAATAAACCACACATAATTGTAAAGCACATGCATGTATATACAACTGCAAAATTATATCCTTATTAAAAACCTGATTCGATTACCACTCCGATCCAACAAACACACACAGTATGTAACTTAGACTTTTTACAGTTATTAAAAAAAAAAAAACTAGCTCACCACTCCAAAGTCCAATCCTTACGGCTTACACACACAGACATACATATATGTAAATATGTATATGCATGTGTGTGTGTGTGTGTGTGTGTGTGTGTGTGTAACATCTATCAAAAAACCCAAGTCGATTACAACTCCAAGCCAACAAACATAAACACACATACATGTGACTTCCAGATAGATAACATTGACCATATATCCCAATTAGATTACAATTCCAATCCAACAAAGGCACAAACACATTTACATATGTAATGCATTTGTCTACGTTACTGCAAGTAAAAACCCTGATCAAAAACCCCAATTTGATTACAAACAGACATATGCAAATGCAGATATAGAACACTGACAAAAACCGCCAGTTCAATTACCATTCCAACCCAACAATCACACACACATTCATACGGTACAAACTTTATTTACCAATGTTAGAACATGCAAGTGCATATATATATATATATATATATATATATATATATATATATATATATATATATATATATATATATATATAAATAAAACCTTGATAAAAATCAACATGTGGGCATGTTTTATTTCCAAGAACCTCAGCTCTAAGATTCACTCCGACCCAACAAACAAACCAACACACACACACACACGTACAAGTAATTAAGAAACCCTTAATCTGATAGCCGCTCTAATCCAATAAATATATAAACTATACATATAAACACGAACAGTCGCGGATCCACATATGGAAGAGGCTGATTTTTGAATAAATTATTTTCTTATTACGCAAAGCGTAAAACACTGTAATCAGAATAGTTTATGTAAAATTAACACTAAAAACTCGTATTTTCGAACTGGTTTCAGTCACTTCTAGTTCCTCTCTCGCAAGTAACGCATAAAATATGTATGTGGAACAGTAGATAAATAACTTTGACCAAGAAACCCAATTACATTACCGCTCCAATACAATAAACACACATACGTAACTATAAATTCATAAGATTTCTCAGAAAACCCCAATCACACAAAAACACGCATATATGTAACTCTAGATATATAAATTGGCCAATAATCTCAACGTGATTAACACTCCAGTCCAACAATCACACACAGAAGTGTAACTGTAGAAATATCAGATAAAAAAACACAATTAAGTTAGGTAACTACTCCGATAACAAATCCAAACCTTCCCACACCACAAATAAACCTACACATACATAAAAACTGACTATATAAACAGAACCTAACAGTCATAATCGGCCAAAGTATCAATAGCCACAATATGCATCTCCCATACGAGAAAATTAGGGTTTTGATTTTGATTTGGGGAAATTTGTTGCCTCCCGCTCTTGAATTGGATCAACAACACATTGACCCAGACACACACACGTGTATAAATAATTGTACATACATAACATTAATCAAAAAACCCAATCAGATCACCACTTCAATCCAACAAACTAACTATATCTATATACATACATACATAAGACTATATAAATATAAATAAATACCTATCGGCCATAGTAACGATGGTCTTAAACGCGAGAATCAGCGTACGATCAGGATTCGACCCACGATATTAACTTTCCAAAATAATAGGGTTTGGTTTAAATAACACGATATATATATAGCATAAAACAAAATCTCCAATTAGATTACTACTCCGATCCAAAAAACTTACACATAAACATAATATATCCAACCAAATAAACCTATAAATACATACATAAAAACTGACTATACAAACAAAACCAAGCAGTCATAGTAGCAAGAGTCTTAATTCTTAAAAATCAGAGATATTCGATTTGGAGGAATTAGGGTTCTGGGTTTGAATTAAGGGATTTTGTTGCTTCTTGCTCTAGAATCAGATCAACAATACATTCACCCACATATATGTATATATATATAACTGACTATATCTATACATAAAATTAAAATAAAAAAAACAAATACCTATCAGCCATAGTAGCGATGGTCTTAAACGCCAAAATCAACGTCCGATCCGGATTGGACCCACGATTCTGCCACCTCCCCAACGAATTCGACAGAAAGTCCGACGTCAGACCGTTCGGCTAAGAAATCACCGTCTACAGCCCACCATCCGTCAAAAGCGGATTCGTAAGCCCACCTACACGGACCGGGTCGTCATCGTTCGACTCGTTGGCAAAGGTCTTCCATTCTGATGTCTCGTTGATCAAGTGGGACTCGAGGATCAACTAACTTACTAATACAGATAATCATCTTATATCTAATACAAATAATCACCACATACATACATACACAAAAAACCTAACTAACTATATACTGTGTAAATATTACGATTAGCTACGGTAGTAGTAGCCACAATATGCGTCTCCCATAAAATAAAATTAGGATTCGATTTGGGGGGAAATTAGGGTTTCAAGTTTAATTTGGACAAATCTGTTGATTCTCGCCCTAGAATCGGATCAACAATACGTTCACCCACGTATATACATATAACTAACTATATATCTATACATACATAAAAGATAAAACTATATATAAACAGTACTTAACAGCCATAGTAGCAATATCCCCAATTTGCGTCTCCCGTAAAAGAAAACTAGGGTTCTGAATTTAAATTGGGGGAATTTGTTGCTTCTCGCTCTAAATCGAAGCAATAAAATATATAACAGACTATATCTAATTATCTATATGCATACATAAACAAGACTATATAAACATATCTAAATAAACAAATAATACCTATCAGCCATAGTAGCGATGGTCTTAAACACAAGGATTAGCTAACTAATACAGAAAATCATCTTATATCTAATACAGATAATCAACACATACATACATATATACACAAAACTAAATAACTAACTATGTATATGTAAAAAAATATATATATCGACCAGCCATAGTAGTAGTAGCCACAATATACGCCACCCATAAAATTTGAGAAAGAAAATTAGGGTTTTGAGTTTAATTTGGAGGAATTTGCTGCTTCTCACTCTAGAATAGGATCAATAAATACCCACATATATATCTAATTGACTGTATCTATAATCTAAACATACATAACACCATATATATTTACATATAAATAAAATAATACCTATCAGCCATAGTATAGTGAGTCTTAAACGCCAAAATCAACGTCCGATCCGGATTAGACCCGCGATTCTGCCACCTCCCCAACGAATTCGACAGAAAGCCCACCGTCGGTCAAAATCGGGTTTGTGGGCCCACCCACACGTACCGGGTCGTTATCGTTCGATTCATTAGCAAACGTATGCCACTCTGAGGTCTCATCGATCGAGTGGGACTCGAGGATCAACTAACTAACTAATACAGATAATCACCACATACATACATACATACACGTAAAACCTAACTACCAAACTATACACTGATTTGGGGAAAAAACTAGGGTTTCAAGTTTAATTTGGCAGAATTTGCTGCTTCTCGCTCTAGAATCGGATCAACAAAATAATACGTTCACCCACATGTATATACATGTTGTAACTGACTATATATCTATACATACATACATACAACTTTATATATAAAAAAATACCTATCAGACATAGTAGCAATAGACATAATTTTCGTCTCCTATAAAAGAAAATTAGGGTTTTGAGATTAAATTGGGGGAATTTATTGCTTCTCGCTCTAAATCAAGGCAATAATATATACGTTTATATAACTAACTATATCTATCTATCTATCTATCTATCTATATACATACACAAAACTATTAACATATATAAATAAACAAATAAATACTTATCAGCCTTATTAGCGATGGCCTTAAACGCCAAAAAAAGCGTCCGATCCGGATTCGACCCGCGATTCTGCCACCTCCCAAGCGAATTCGACAGAAAATGGCTTACTAATCGCAGTCGACAGCCCACCGTCCGTCAGCAACGGATCCGTAGGCCCACCCAAAACTAATACAGATAATCAACAAATACATACATACATAAAAAAACCTAAATAACTAACTATATATCTATATACATATAACGATCCGCTATAGTAGCAATAGCCACAATTTACTTCACCCATAAGAAAAAATAGCATTTGATTTGGGGAATAAAATTAGGGTTTTGAGATTGATTTGGGGAATAAAATTAGGGTTTCGAGATCGATTTGGGGCAATTTGTTGCTTCTGTCTCTAGAATCGGAGCAATAACCTATACATACACAAGACTATATCTATACATATAAATAAACTAACAACTAAATCGTAGAAATAATATAAATAAATAAAAACAAATACCTATCAGCCATAGTAGCGATGGTTTTAAAAGCCAAAATCAACGTCCGATCGGGATTCGACCCGCGATTCTGCCACCTCCCAAGCGAATTCGACAAAAAATCACTCGTAACACCGTTAGGTTTACTAATCACCGTCGAAAGCCCCCCATCCGTCAACAACGGGTTAGTCGGCCCACCCACACGGACCGGATCGTTATCGTTTGACTCGTTAGCAAAGATCCTCCATTCGGAGGTCTCGTCAATCGAGTGGGATTCGAGGACGAGTCCACACTCAACGCAAACCGTGTCGCCTGCGGAATGATCCATTACGACTTCGGTTGCTTTTTTACAATCTGAGCAATAAGCGTCTCCCATTATTTTATTAAATCTCTCGATTTATATATATATTTATGTGTGTGTGTGTGTGTGTGTTTCTCTCTCTAGAAATATGAGTGATTTTGTTTTTGTGGGTGTTGTGAATTTGTATTTATGGCAAAAAATAGATTGTGGTTAATTAGCGTCGGTGTAAATAATTGTATTGTGACCCTTGTTGTTTTCTGACTTTTCACTTTTGGTACTCTAAGATGATAAAGTGGGGAAATTTGTGTAGTATTTCTTCCGTTCCGATTTAATTATCCACTACGAAACTGCATGCAATTTTGATCGGTCAATAACTTTTATCAAAATTATCGGAATGAAATTTTTCAGAAGTTGATCGTATAGTTCAAATGTTAAATTTTATGATTAGATTTAAAAAAAAAAACATTTCGATAATTTTGATGCAGGTTATAAGCCGGTCAAAATGACACGTAGTTTCGTAATAGACAATTAAATAGTAAACGAAATTTGTGTAGTATTCCTTCCGTTCCCATTTAATTATCCACTACGAAGCTGCGTACAATTTTGACCGGTCAATAACTTGTATCAAAATTGTCGGAATGAAATTTTTTAAAAATTGATTATTCAAATATTAAATTTTATGATTAGATTTAAAAAAAAACATTTCGATAATTTTGATACAAGTTATAACCCGGTCAAAATTGCACGTAGTTTCGTAATAGACAATTAAATCGAAACGGACGGAGTATACTTTACATCCCCCACCCCTGAAGTTTTCTGAAACTTCAATTTTGATACTATGATTTCGCCTCTTCTAGTTGAGTAAGTAATAGATGTCTCGAAAAGACCGAAAATCAGAGTCCTACCTAATTTTAAGGTTATAAATTGGTAGTTGTACAGTAGTCTTGGTTTTCTCGGATATTTTAGTTTTGATACTCCATAATCATAAACTTGATTACTTAAACCAGATTTCGACTCTTTCAAGTAGTGAGAGTATTCGGTGGTTATAAAAGGTTCCTTCCTAATCTTCGGACAGGATTGGAGAATTGTTCATTTTTACAATTTACAAAATACCGAATACTTACTCCTTCTTGTAGTGAGGTGGGCGATGTTGGTTTCGTTTTTCTTTATTAAGTGATATTTTATAGAATTTTTCTTGTTTCGTATGTAAAATATGGGCAAATAACACACGACATTAAAAAACGTTCGGGTTTTTTAATGTCTTCTGTTATGCTTTAATTTATACAAGTTACACGATTTTGTTGCTTGTGAACAACCTTACTCTTCATAATATAGTTTCTAAATATAACGAGTCGACGTGGGGATTATGATTTTAAGTTTGGTTTTGATTTGATTTTTTTTGTTTGTATATATTGTTTTTCTCGATTTATGGTGAAAGCTTGGGGGAGTGAAAGGTGGGTCATGTGGGTTTCGTTTTACATTTATTTATTAATAAATAACAAAATGTGGCTCTGATTGATAAATCTCACTTGATATCACTACTCAATTTTGGCCCTTTATTAATTAAACTCGATTATGTCAACCCAAAATGTAAACCTCAAAGAAGGAAAATACGTCATATGTGTTCATTTTACATTTTAAAAGTATAAAATTATATTGTCTTGTTGTAGTTAAAAAATATTAACTTTGATGAGCTATTTGGTGTGTGTTTTGTGAAAATTTTCTTTTTGGTTTTGATCGGTGAAAAGTATATGCTAGTAGGATAAATTTGATGAAAATTGTAATTTTTTAGGAAAAAAAATTTATCAAAAAGTTTGTTTTTCAAAATTGCATACTCTTAATATAAGTATTTATTTCCAATTAGTTTCTTGGAAGTAGCATATTTTATTAAATATGAATGTTGAAGTTGTACCGGCCAAAAAAGACTATATACATGGGGTCAATCCAGGGGCGGCCCAGGTCCAAGTCAAGTAATCTTTGGTCCTGTGGCAAAGACTTGGGCATGTGACAAAAAAAAAAATTTAACTCAGTTTTAGCTCAAATTGGCAATTGCATTAATTCAACATTTGCAAAAGAAAACACCCACCTATATATATATATATATTATTATTTTTTTTTGATAAAAATAATATGGGCAACCGAATAATTTGAGAATTGGACAGTCCGTTGAGTCGGGCCGCCCCTGGATCAATCTGGTCGATTGTGAAAGGATTAATGAGTTTTGCTTTTACTTATTGTAATGGTAATAGTAATATATAAGCAAGAGTTTTGAGTTTCGAACCCATAACTTTTTGGGCCAAATTGTGTATGATAGCCACTAGGACTAAAATGTGGTGTTAAACCTTCTTATGTTACCTTTGTACAATGATTACGTAAAACCATGGAGTACATTCTCTTCTTCAATCTAATCGGACCAGGCCCGTTTGGTTTGGGAAGGCAAGTAATGAGTCGGTATATAACGATTACAACGAGCAATGACGATTTAATATCAAACACTTTGTTCACTTATCTTTTGAACTAATGCCACAAACGGACTGCGGAAAAGGATGACATGGTTGACTGTTTCTGACTACACGAATGAGGAAACCGGGGCTTGGGATCTAAAAAGAAAACATTCATGCTTTGTATAAGCAGGTAATTAGTGACTTGCAGACTTAATTAGGGGAGAAGTCGTTAATTGTAGGAAGTGAGTTTGGGACTTTGGCCTTTACCGTCATCGATTAGAACGTCGTGAGAAAAGATTGACATTATATGTTTCGCATTGAACGTTTTTTTTAGTCTTTGAGGTGGGCTGTTTCAAGGTACCGTCTCAAATAATGACCGAAGCTTGGACAGTTTGAATGATGTGTAAGATGGCTGAAGCAAAGCATTAGGAAAAAGTCGGAGTTCAAATCGGATAATGTGGATGATCCCGTAAAATATGCATGAGAAAAGTCAACAATCCACAATGGGCCGAACCAATGCTGTTGTGACCGACACAATATCGATTACGCAGAACCCTTCAATACACGGACAAATATCATAGCTAAAAATGCTACAACTGGTTGTAATGATCCTAATTTTCCCTTGAGTCCTGGTCACATTTGATTTGGCCAAAGATTATATAACATTTACAACCAAACAATGCTCTCAAATTTATTAGTTTTAGTTGAAAAGTCGAACTAAATATATGTGCTAAATAGATTGCATTTTTAATTATATATTTATTTTTGCGGTGTTGCTAAAAAAACACTGCTTTACATGCCTTGTACCTTGGCCTGCTTAAAATAACTCTTTAATAAAATAACGAAATGCAAGGTATATATATATAAACAAATTTATGTATATATGACTGCGACATGATATATACACCACTACAAAATAATGTTTGATTTATTGAGAGTAAAAAACTGTCACAAGTTTGTCGCTAATTTAAAAAGTTGTCACAAATTTGTCGTAAATTGACTAAACTGTCACAAAGCCGTCGTTAATAAGCTCGTAACAAAAAATACCGTTATTAATCCTGTCGTTATTTGAGTTTTTTTTTTTTTAGTGGCTGTTTGGTCTCAGATGGGTTCATAGTTGATTTCAAATTATATGAATCAATTAAATTGTAGTTTTGCTTATGTAATTGCGGAAATAGTTATTATAGTAGCACATCATAAACTCCTAGTCTTGCGTGTTTCAAAGGGATTGTGGTGTCATATTATTCCTTACTGATTTTGACATTCTTTGAACTTTCAAAGTGTATTAATATACCTTCTCAGCAACGTTATAGAGACAGAGACAACGTTATAGAGACAGACTGTCTCAACCAGACTGATTACCAGACGGTCTTTTATGTAATTTTAAGAATTCTTTTGATACTCAACCAAAACAAAAATAAAACCTTAAATATAATATTTATGAAACCCTATTTGAGATTATCCTAAACTTAAATATTAATTAAAAATATTTAAATTTTTAATGATTTTAATATATTTTATTTGAGCATTCAACAAAATAAAAAAACAAATAGAATATTATAGAGCCCTATTTGAGACTACCTTAATCTTAAATATTAATTAAATATACGGCCGAATAGTAGATTCTTAAATTTCGGGATGAAAATAAAATTCTAAATTTATATTAAAGACTGCTGTGTTGAAAGTTTGGTTGAGTTTATCTGGGTCATTAGCCATCGATAGCTTATAGATGGTCCAAAAGGCTAATACAAAAGGTGATTGGTTTATACGCAACTTCCATTAAGCTATTATAGAGAGTCGACCCTGAAATGGAAGATAATATTCTACTATTACTACAATAACTAGCTTCTATTTCCACATTTGTGAATATCATTATTGGCCAAAATAAGAAACCTTACTCCCACTTTTGCTAATAATATATAATCGGTGTGGCACTATTATTTGAAAAAAAGAAGTAATTTTCACAGATTTCGGAACCTTTTTACTCGAAACATAGTTTTTTTATACGAACAAGTTTGTTTATAATTAATATGTGGTACTTTTGGTATATTAATTTGCTTTTTTAAAAATGTTGCTATCAAACTATGATTTTATACTATATTTTATCTACTGAAGTTAAATTATAATTGCTAGCCAGATTATAAAAAAGCTTATTATCGATCTTAACTTTTAACATGAAAGGATTAAATGTTTTAAGCTTAAGAAACCAAACCTACCAAAAAAAAATCACAAACTGATAAAAACATTTTCGTTTTTTTGTGTGTATCATGTGCTCTCAATAAGCCAGTTTGTTATAGGAAAATAACCAAACAAAGCCAATATTGTGGTCACGTTGAAACTTGCATATGCACCAAAGGTCATTCTTTCACCATCTTACTCTACAATACATATTACTTAAATTACTCAAAAGAAAATCTCGAACTACTTTCCAATATATAGAGGGATATGGCCTGACAATAAACATGTGACTTTAATTCTATTCCTTTGTAACTTAGTTTACGTTTTGTTTAATCTTTACACAATAAAAATGTACCGAATGACAAATAACAATTTGATTTCTTTATGTTTAAAGTGAGTGTTTGCTAGACTACTGACTATATATAGGTGAACCAGGATTAGGAAATGAATGGCTAATTTTATATATATATATAAAAAATTATATTTTATATGAAGTTATTTTACAAAATAGGAGGATGAAACATTAAAATTTAAATGTTTTGATCAAAATACATATGAAAAATCAATTTTTTTATCAATTTTTTTCAAAATGAAGAGAGAGCATGCACTACACGACTGTCTCTATCTAGTTTTTTCTCTCGGTAGCAACAAAATGACAACTCACAACACGGTAGTCTGGTAGCATATATAAGGTTAATTAAATATTTCATTAAAACTAGCATATATAATAACCTTTGAATATTTTGTATATATTTATGTGATTGCAAATTGCAATGGGTCTATATATCTTTTTTGAAAAAAGCATGCAATGGAACTTTATATATTAATTGCAACTTCATATAGCCTGACAAAATAGAGTACAAATGTAAATTTTTGTGAATAAATATTAATACATCGGCGCACTAAAAAAAATACTCAAATAGCGACGGAATTAGTGACGGTATTTTTTGTTACAAGCTTGTTAGCGACGGTTTTTGTGACGGCTTTGTGATAGTTTAGTCAATTTATGACAGATTTGTGACAATTTTTTAAATTAGTGACAGATTTTGACTCTCACTAAATCAAACATTATTTTATAGTGACGACAAGCTAGAGTAACATGCATGCATACATATATATATATATATATAGTTTCTCTTAAGAATATTTTTCCTAATGATCGACTAAAATTCATATATTTAATTAACCTAAGTAGTTATCATGGGTTAATAAAGGCTAATTTTATGTAATATGCATGCATGTTGGCATGTTTGCCGATAAGATATTAAGATCCCATGATTTGCTCACGGTAACCTACTAGTATAAAGTATAAACTGCATTCGAGTCTAGTATTTTCTTTCCAAATCCACATATAATCTGTATACAAGTACTTTAAAATTTAAATGGTTGTAAAAAAAATATTTTAATTAAAAAGTATTTATGTATGTAAACTCATAAGAAAAAAAAACATTTCTCCGATTAAGTTATATAATAGCGGCCTATTTTTTTTTAATGCATTTAATAAAGATATCTGTAACTTGTAACGGAAATAATGCTTATCTTCTTTACTTTGTAAGAATTAATTCTGGCTAATAATTTGAGATAAGACTATAAAATAAATATGCCTACCTTTACGAAACGGGAATGAATAGTCAACTTTTAGCATACAACTTATATTTATTTATTTTGATAATAACACCTTATAACAAAATTCTACTTGTTCAAATTAAATCATCACTGGAATTATTTAGCTAGTAGACTGGAACAGGAATAGTCAGATAACCAAGCAAAAGTAACATCAATATATATACAAATTAAATATACTGTAACAAAATAAAAGAGAAAGAAAAAGGTCATGCCAATTCATATTAAGGCCACTTAAATTCTTACATTTCAAATAGTTGACTCACCGGTACTAATAAAAATTAGAGTATCGGTATATATCCGTTTAAAAATATTACCCAAAAATCTTACTCGTTTACATGACGGACTAGCTGAACCAATTATAGATTAAATAAAAATATGATTTCAATATCGAAACAAAAATGATTAATATACTTAACCCGTCACATAAGCGAATAAAATTTTTGGATAAATTTTTTGGATGGATTACAGTTACATCATGATGATTATTCAATGGAATTAAAGTAACTCGGAAAAAATTCCACTTGACAAATATGTTATTACAAACTTTTAGAGACTCAAAATTAAGCCTTTGTCATATATCACAATCAATCAAATTAAGTAGTTTTTCTACATAAGCATGCCGTGTTTGAATGAACTAAAACTTTATACACCCAGCATACAGATATATACATGATATTATTAATATAACCAAACTTAAAGAAAATTTAAGACTGTCAAAATTTATCAATTTTTTTTCAAAAATACCTTCACTCTATTTTAATAATTACCAATATAACTAATCTAATTAATTAACAATTTGTCCTCACCATATTTTTCTAATTACAGATGTAGGCTAAATTAATTAATAATTTGTTTTAACCTGCATAACTATAATAAATTACACCAAAACTGAATATTATGCTCAAAATAAAATATATGATTTACGTAATTACGCGTCTCACTCTCACACACAACGCGTGGGTAAATTTTATTAGTAGATGTTTAAATAAACAGATTCAAAATTATATGACCCGTTCTTTTTATTAGTGTCTACTCTATGAAACTCTATCATGACCATTTAAACTTTGGTGCATTAACTTCTTAACCTTATATTAAATATTATCTAATTTATGAAATATAATTATATGTTACTGTTATACTAGTTAAGACGCGATAGTTGATGTTGATGTATACTGTAATTAATACTGCAAGTTATATTTTCCAATTAATCAAAAACAATTTAATATTTTTCATTTGAATAGGCGCGTTAATATATATAATTACCCACGCGTTGCGTGTGAGACGCGTAATGACATAAATCTCGTAATATATTTTATTTCAAATATAATATTCAGAGTTTGTATCGTTTATTATAGTTATGCAGGTTAAAACGAATTGTTAATTAATTTATGCTACATCCGTAATTAATAAAATATAGTGAGGATAAATTGTTAATTAATTAGATTATGTATATTGATAATTATTAAAATAGAGTGAGGGTATTTTTAAAAAATTTGGATAAAATTTGACATGCTCAAATTTTTTTGAGTTTGTTTATATTAATAGTATGATACGCAAACCAATACAGTATTTTAGGCTTAACAAGCTTGTGGTAGTATGCATCCATGCATGAACATTCTTATAAAACGTTTATATAAATAAAATAGTAGTTAACATATAGGAGCATCATATTACTAAAAATTACATACAAAATATATATCTTTATTTTGTTTAAACGTTTATAAAAAATAAATAATAATTAGGCCGGCTCCAATTGGTCTTCCCCATCGATATTTCATTTCAATTTTGACCATGTTGATGTATTAAACATGTTTTTTTTTAAAGTTATTTTTAGTAAATATATGGTCTGATTTTGATTCGTTGATAAATTTGATTTTTTTTTGATACATATAACGTATATGATAAAATTGTCATCATAATCCTATTTTTCACCAGATTAAAAGAGAACTTAATCAATATGGTCAAAATGAAAGTAAATCTCATCAATACTTAGCAATACTTTTTCTCAATCAATTTTATTTAAGCAACTCTTTGATAATATGAAAATACAATCATCATTAACTAATAACTTTTTTATAAGTTAACATTTATTTAATAGAATTGACTATCTTTTCAAAATAAATAAATATCGAATTGACATACTAAACACAAGATATAGTATACTAGTATCCTTTTGTTATTAATTGTGATATTACACTAAAAAAAAATAGTGAAATAGCGACGGGATTAGTGACGGTATTTTTTTTTTACGAGCTTATTAGCAACGGTTTTTGTGACGGCTTTGTGACAGTTTAGTCAATTTGTGACAGATTTGTGATAATTTTTTAAATTAGTTACAGACTTAATGACAGATTATGACTCTTACTAAATCAAACATTATTTTGTAGTCTTAGGAACTGTATAGTTTTTTTCCAAATTCAAACCAATTATATATAATAGTCTCAATCTTTTCATTTTCCCACTTTGTTTACTTATGATAAATTCTTCATTCTCTCTCTATACATACCAATCCATAAAAACCCTCTCAAATTCATATAAACCCTTAATTTCTCCATTTTTTCACTCAATAAAACTCAAACTTTCCATTTTATTCTTAGACATAAATAAAAATAGTAAAAATATCATTTTTTATCTTCCTGAACTTAACATGGTGCGTTATCAAAGGTGCTTAAAAAAGGGTGTATATATTGCAGTTAATGAAAAAGATGAAGAATTTCATCATTTTTTAGGGGAGAAAAGAACAAGGCCTAAGCTTATCACACTTTTATTTCTATCTTTAATCTCATGCACCTTCATTTTTGCCTCCCACTTTCTCAACTTCCCTTTTGATTTCTCCTTCTTATGTAAGTTTTTTCTTTAATCTTTTCGATGCCTTTCATGCGTGTTATTCTCACGTTTCTACAAAATTACATGCAATTTTGATTTGGCTAAAAACAGATATCAAAACTGTCGTAATGAAATCTTTCAAAAGTTAGTCATGTAGTATAACATCTTTTAAGTATATGATTAACTTTTGGAATTTTGATTTCACCAATTAAGATAATAGATTTTTTGTCGGTAAAAATTGCACGTAGCTTCGTATAACTCAATAAAAGTGGAACGGATTGAGTAATTAGAAAAAAAAAATTACGATATGTTAATCGTTTTAATTACGTTTGTTTATTAATGTAATTTTGGTTAGTGGGTGGTGGTTATGCATTTGTGATGTTGATATATACAGTAGTAAATGATTTTGAGATTGATAACAATAAAGCAAACATGTAGAGTTACCATGAATGCTAATTTGACTATTTAAAGTGATTTCTATAATAAAATTCAATATTTTTTAACCATATTATTTATTTTATTGTAGAGGGTATTTACCTTCTTTTTTTCTTCTTTTTAATAAACTCAGAAGTATTTACTTGAGTCAGTTAGTGTAAGGTTTGTATGATGTATTATATTTTGATTTTAATGGAAACGAGTGGCTTATAAATATTATGAAGACCATTTTTTTAAAATAATTACTCCGTTATTTATACATTTTATTTTTTATTTTTTACCAGATACAATTGGGCATGAAGATAAAACCATAGTCGGTGAAACGGATGTAAATCCTCTCCCAAATGGTAATTAAACCATTTATCTCTTCTTGTTAATATTAAATTAAGTTGGAAATTTGGAATTAAATAAAAAATAGTCACAAGTAATTGAAATTCATTTAAGTATATAGTATCTTTTAATATAAATTTATTTTGATTATTGAATCTTAATCGACATGAAAGCATCTAAGTAGTAAGTCCACCCCAAGATGAGTGCTCTCCTATTCCGACTTCCCCAGAGCCTCCGGTAGCACAGCCGAGACAGCGACGGGTTCTCTGCCCCTGCAGGGATGGAGCGACAGAAGTTTTGAGAATTCAAGAGAAGGTCACGGCGAGACGAGCCGTTTATCATTACGATAGGTGTCAAGTGGAAGTGCAGTGATGTATGCAGTTGAGGCATCCTAACAGACCGGTAGACTTGAACCTTGTTCCTACATGATCCGATCAATTCGATCAGGCACTCGCCATCTAATTTCATTGTTCAACTCTTTGACAACACGAAAAATGTCCTTTTCAACCAAAAAATATTTATTACCTTAAGCTTTAAAAGAAATCCAAAGGAAATAAAATACTAGAATCATCTTCATGAATAGATAGGTCTGTTTGATTTGTCATACCTTTCCAAGTGAATGAAGGTAAACCAGGCATTTTGTAATAAAAATGAAACACAATTCTCATTTTCTTTAACTATTACTCATTTGTTAAAATGGGGAAAATAAAAAATTAGGTTGAAATCATATCTAACTAGTGATTATGAATGTTCATATATATGTAGGAACCATACTTTGTGATCGAAGAAGTAACCGGTCAGATATATGTATAATGAAGAGCGAAGTTAGAACGCACTCGCTTTCATCTTCATTATACATGTACACGTACAAGAAAATTAAAGGTTTAAACTATTACGAGCCGAATACAAATTTAGCAACCGATGAAGAAGAATTTCAACATGAAAAAATAAGGCCCTACACTCGAAAATGGGAGGAAAACACCATGTCCACCATCGACGAAATAAACCTTATTTCAAAAAACCAAAATTCAAAAAATAAATTGATGTGTGACGTTCGCCACGATGTTCCTGCAGTGTTTTTTTCAACCGGTGGATATACGGGTAATGTTTATCACGAGTTCAATGATGGGATTTTGCCTCTGTATATCACTTCACAACATTTCAATAAAAGGGTTGTGTTTGTTATTCTTGAGTATCATAATTGGTGGTATATGAAGTACCAAGACATAATTTCTCAATTATCGGACTTCCCAATAATAGATTTTAGCAAGGATAAGAAGGTACATTGCTTTCCAGAAGCTATTGTCGGATTGAGAATACACGATGAGCTTAGTGTTGATCCGTTGCTGATGGAAAGTGGTAAATCGATTAGGGATTTTCGAGCTTTGTTGGACAAATCTTATTCGACTAGCGCTAAGGTGATTTTTCGAGAAGAAGAACCTTCGTCACCCAAAAATTCAGTAGAAGTGAAAAAACAGCTTTTGAAACCGAAACTAGTCATTATATCGAGGGATGGTTCTAGAGCGATAATAAATCAAAAGCTTTTGGTTAAGATGGCCGAAAAAATCGGATTTGTAGTGGAGGTTTTTAAGCCCATCAAAACTTCCGCGCTAGCAAATATATACCATAAGCTCAATTCAAGCGATGTTATGATTGGTGTTCACGGTGCGGCCATGACTCATCTTCTGTTTATGAGACCTGGTTCCGTTTTTATTCAAGTCGTTCCCTTAGGAACGGCTTGGGCTTCCGAGGCTTACTATGGAGGACCCGCAAAAAAACTTGGTTTGAAGTATATCTTTTATAAAATACACCCGAGAGAGAGCTCTTTATACGATAGGTATCCTAAGGACGACCCGGTATTAACGGACCCGGATAGTTTGGGAGATAAAGGTTGGGAATTTACAAAAAGGGTTTTTCTCGATCACCAGAATGTGAGGTTAAATCTTGGTAGATTCCGAAAACGGTTGGTTCAAGCGTACGAGTACTCTTTTCCCAAGAAAAATAGTCTTGCTCATGTACAAACCCGATAAAAAAAAATTAGTGTGTTAGTATATGTGTTGCCTATTTGCTAGAGAAAATAATCGTTACATAAACCATTGTTTTACATGATTTTCCATTTTTGGCTCACCATTAATTGTATACAATTTGTCCAATTTATTTTGTTGCATGTACCTTTGGTTCTGTAAATAGTAAGAGACACAAGGGTTAATAATGGCAATACTGCTAATGAGCCAGATAAATTCAAACAGACTCTCAACACACCAGTACTTAATGTAAATTTAGAATTTCAGTTTCACTCCGAAATTTAAGAGTTTGCTATTCGGCCATATATTTAATATTTTTAATTAATATTTTTAATTAATATTTAAGTTTAGCCTAGTCTCAAATAGGGTTCTATAATATTATATTTGAGTTTTTATTTTGTTGAATGATCAAATAAAATATATTAAAATCATTAAAATTTTAAATATTTTTAATTAATATTTAAGTTTAGGGTAGTATCAACTAGAGTTTCATAAATATTATATTTGAGATTTTATTTTTGTTTTGGTTGGGTGTCAAAAGAATTCTAAAAATTACATAAAAGACTGTTTAACAATCAGCCCGGTTGAGACCGTCTGCTTCTACAATGGTACTGTAAAAATGGTCATGATAAGTTTTTTGTGCTAGTAAAAGTTTCATCTTATATGCTGGGTTTTGTTCTTTTCCATTGACAGTTATGTTTTGTTTTTTGTTACCATTGTTCTATGTCTTGTGTTTTGATGTTTTAGGAGAAAATTTATTGCATTCATTGTCCACTGAACAAAAAATTGAGCTTATTGGAAATATTGATTGCATTTAATGTTTCATAGGTTAATGGATCTCTTTTACGAATTTACCAAAACAGAAGCTTGAAATATTAAATACAGATGTATTGTGTTTCGGTCTTAAAAAAGGTGACAAACATGGACTTTATTGGCCTACCTTGATTTGGTAGGGCTTATGCAATGCGTACACCGAAGCGGGAAACAGACATGTGAAACGTGAGAAAATTGAAATTTTCTAAAATTTACACGTGAAATGATAGGAAGCGGTAGCGAAAAACACAATTTTCGATAGGAAAACGAGATTACAGGTAACTACCGTTGAGACCTGTTTGTTAAAACTACACACAGTCCGCGGTCAGTCAATTTGTAATACGCATATTTAGAAAAATAAAACGTCACTAATTACGATTTCACAAACCAATTTGCTAATTATTGCTTTACATATAACAGCTCATCATCCATGAGACTAACAAATACACAGCAAGTCATTCTATTTTCATCCAAACATGAGTGTATTTTCATTCCATAAAAAAACCTATTTTCTGCAATTCCTTGACTTAAGATAATAATACATGTCCACATTCTTTTTACTTAAACATACAAACAGTATCACAGTGATTAGCTGGGAATGAACTGCAAACTATTTAACATAATAACGAAAAATAATGCGCGGCACACACATTGTCAACTAATCAATTTATAACAAATCTTTTTGGTCCTTTTGCAAGTTTTTTTTTCCAGCTTTAACTAAAAAACAAGCGAAATCTAATCATTTACCATTTAGCACCAAAGGATATTACCATCATTTACTTATTTAGGCCAAATAGGATTATTGATCATTCCAAATTTTAGGTAATTATATAGCTGTCAAAAGCTGTTTTCAGTATTAAAATTGGGTAATACCAAACCATGGCCCCAACAGATTTGGCCATTGTTTTAGAGCCGAGCTTTTTGAATTCTTGATATTTTAACTTTTAAGCTACACGATCAATACTTTTTTTCTCAGTTCTATTTGCATAAAAGCTGCAGTTAAAGAAGCCATAATTATGTATCTGACTAGAATGAAGAAAGTGTTATTAGAAGAAAACCATTCCAAGCAAATCTCTTTAAATTGTAAGTATGCAAAACTTCACAATAGCAAGAAGATCTCACTCATTCTTATCTTGTGATAGTACATAAATAAAAAAAATGAACCGCACCATAAGAAAAAATGTCGAGCAACCTTCAAGTTTGCAGCTCAAAACAGAATTCAAAATCTATTATTGATATGTTTTAGTTTCAATGCTATTTAAACAGTCTTAAGTATCTGGTAAACAAAAAATCAGCTACAAGAATTAGTATCTGATACAACTTACATCAACATCAAAAGTCCCACCTAATTCTCTTTCATCTAAAGCATGCTTCAAGTAAAAGCAACACTATGTCTATCATAATTCCCCCCCCCCAAATGGTACCTATAACCACCGACTTGTTGCTACGTCAGAAGGGTGGACTGGAGGCGGCGTCTTGGAATTTCTATTTCCATTCGTACCTAATAACAAAATTCAATACATAATTAATTTATAAAATTTGTTAAGCATGTTTGTTTACAAAGTCTTCTTTGGTGTAACAGATTTGAATGAAGCTCAGGTTTTTTGCCTTTTAATGTAACCGGGTTTCTCTGGTTTTAGCTTGAAAAGAAAGCTGAACACAGCTTATTCTAAATTCAAAAAGTCATCCACAACCCCAAAATTCAGCCCAAGCTATCATCGGCTCTTTGTGCTCTTGATTTTCTTAATCGTTCTTAAGAAAGAGATAGCTTTCAAATCACATCATGGCAAAAGGAGTATACCATGCCTTAGTAAAAAATTCAAGGACTCAAACTTATAAAAAAGATTGATAAGCTGTAGTTTTCTGCCAATGTGCACTTGCTTTTATGTTTATACGTCCTGTATTCTGGTTCATAAGCTTGAAAAGGTAAAAATTTCGATCTGAATGAGCCCAACTTACTTGCTTAAACCAGATAAACAATATAAATCTGAAAAGTTAAAAATTGCAAATTTACTTACATGAGTCAGATTTTCCTCCGAGAGAAGATCTCCTGGATCTGTCTTGATAAACGCCTGTTAGTGACTGTCTTCTTAATGTCCTAGCAGCCGATGAAACAGGGGACTTTATCGGTGCTTCAACTACTTTTTTATGGTTCCTGTAATTCAGTATATAAAAAGATTCAGATGATGGTAATTAAGCATTCAATAATGCACATTTACTGTATCACTATTTTCTCCTATGGTAGTCTATTTTACAAATGATAAACAAACAAGCACTTCCTTTTTCTAATGTGAAAAATACAATTTTTGGCTGTACTTAGATAGTATACGGGTGCAGTGTGTAGAAGTTTAGTATGTGTAGAAGTTGTAGTATGTGTTGTAAAAGATATTTGTAGTATGTGTTGTAAAAGATGATTTCAAACCTATAGCTTCTAGCCTTTTCAAACCAAAAAACCAGAAACGCTCAGCTTGTAACCTGGGCAACCAAATGCAGTCAAGTTTTAAGTTCAATAGCTGCAACAAGGCCGGAGAGTGGTGAACGTAATCTTTTACTAAAAAAACAATAATTTTCTACATAAAAAACATAAAGAAGTATATATTTGTCACATATATTTGTACTTTTGAGTAAAAAAAGTGCATTGCACCAAACAATCCCAAGGTCTAAATACCTCTTATCCGACCCATTGATCAGCTTCCCAATGGTTGACCTCAATGATTTTCTTATATGCGATGATGTTTTCCTATTTGAGCTGCTGTTAACTATACCAGGTGTGCGAGTCTCGGTTAAATACTTTGCTCTACATTGTGTCATGACCCGTGTTGGATTATTAGTAGTAACCTCCCAAGGCTCGGGGGTTTTAGGAAGTTGATTACTTGCTTTTTTTGTATCACTCTTATTATATATATCTACCACAGGTATGTTACTATTGACATGTAACTTTGGTTTGGTAGCCGATTCAGCATCTTGAGGCAAATGAATATTTAAGCTTTTCTGTGGAACAACTCTTGGGTTTTCTATACTCAATCTTCGTGATCGAACCTGGACAGGAAGTGGTGTTTGTAAACCACTTTTCTCGGAGATTGCAGGATTTTCTATACTTAATCTTCGTGAACGAGCCTGCACCGGAAGAGGGGTTTTTGGACCACTTTTTTCTATTTTTGCAGGGTTAATATTTTCAATGCTTAATCTTCGGGGACGTGGAGGTGTACGTTCATTGGTTGGTCCTCTTTTCACTGAATTAACTGTTGTGGGATTTTTGGTTGAATTACAATTTTCGATGCTTAGTCTTCGAGGGCGAGGAGGTGTACGATTATTCACTGCTAGTGGGGACCTTATTTCCTTTTGCCCTGTTTGTGCTTCTTTAATACGTAGCGCTTTCTTAAGACTTTCGACCTACATTTATGTACAAGTAAATTAAAATGTTAAGGCACACTTGGATGTATTTGAGTTCACAAAGTTGGCTAAAGTGGTAAAATACGAAAATATTAAACTTAGGCCTTGTTTGGTTACTGATTTTAAGCTCAGTCTTTTGCTTCTTTGTTTAAAAAAACTATGAACTTGGTTGATCAGCATAACAGACTTTATGGCTTTTCAGAAAGCTAGAAGCTTTAAGCAGGATGAACTTAAATTTTCTGAACCTTAAGAGATTTAATTTTACTTCTCTGCAGACTATTTCTCCTCATAAATTCATTTAATTTAGTAAAATGATGTCAACCAGCTGTCCGTGTCATGTAACATAAAGGTATTTTCACAATTCAATATTACCTGTTCCTTAAGAGCCAATACTTCAGTGCTCTCCTTGTTCATGGTAGCTTGGCCAAGTTCAACCGTTGAGACCCTTTGAGAAAACTTCAGCGTACTAACTGTTTCCCCAAAAGAATCCGCTTCTGGGCTCATATGAGCAAACATCAACGTCTTCGCATGTCCTCCTATGAAACATATATATACCTGTTCTATTAGTATATGCATTTGCCAAATCACTATGAGTAAACCTACCCTCTACCATCCTGATCCGAGTATTATGTTTAGTATTATGTACTACACGACATATCCATACATGTATACTTTATTCAGTGTATGCCAAATCATCACTACCAAGGGTTCATTATCATGCGTTCATTAACCTTAGCATCATTTCATACACGACATATACATGCAACCTTTGGTCATGTACTTTATTCCAACATCACTACTATGTGATTATCATATTTAATACCGTATATTATCATTTAGTACTCTAAATTATCACGCAAAAATATTTTGGCCCCATCTACTATAACATAAGTATTGTACTCCAAATCATCAACTCTATGGGTTTATCTAGTACTCTATACTATTGCGCAGCACTGACTGAGTTTAGTGTAAAGCACAACACTAGAATAGTGTTTTTGGCAAATTTTGTTCAAATCTGTCAAATAAATGGATGGATATCCTCCAAATATTGTTAAAATGACAGAAATACTCGATTGAGTGGCTTCCTTCCAATACCACCGATTATATCTAATTATATACCTAGTATTACCATTTTTAGAAATTTAGTACCCTGCACTACTGTTTTTTGGTTAAGTTGGTACAAATCTGTCAGTTAATCAAAGAAGAATCTCCAAATAGTTTTAGATATGACAGAAGCTTGAATCACAATTATCATCCAAAACCTATTATGGATACGTATGATATAACTTGAGGGCCTCGTTTGGTCTTAGATAACAAGATCAGCCTCATAAAGAGAAAATACTTTTGAGCCAGTTTGGTAAAAAATAACCTTCACGGAACATAAACCTCCAACTTGGTAAAAGAGAGAAAATACTAAATAGGATACTAACCTAAAGAGTTCTGTAAGAGTAAAGTGAGCTTGCTGTTTCTATAAGGAATGTGAGAATTCTTTTGAGCCAAAGCTGTGATCACATCTCCCAAACAAGAGAGAGATTTATTTATATATTGTGCTTCTTTAAGACTGTCCCCAGTAACTTCAGACTTATCAACTCGCTCGCTACCAGCCAAGTCCACCAAATGCAGGCAACTATGAAGGGTACTCCCGGAAATATCTTTACCATGGACATGTACAGTCAAAATACTGCAAAATACAATTAAAACGGAAAAAATATCAGGTGGCGGAGCCAGGATCAGTATATGGGGAGGGCTAAATAGCTATTTTTTGTTAAAAAAAAATTTGCACTGTAAAAAATTATTTCCCGAAAATATTGGGGGGTGGGGGTACTGTAGCCTGCCCGCCCTCCCTAGCTCCGCCCCTGTCAGTGCGTAAAAAAAAAAAATGAAGAACATGTTCTAATTTAAGTTTTGAATTCAAAGGCAATTCTTTTTTAGGTGATAGATTTTGTACTTATTTCTCATGAAATTAATAGTTGGCCGCAGATCCTCAGCTCGATCTTTTGTTTAAGACTATAATACATTTGCTACCTCCTTAAAAGAAATAGACTTTTTTGCTCTCTGGCCTGAATAAGCTAGAAGATTAATGAATCCCAAGCTGTTTCTCAACCTCAAGAAACTTCATCTGATTACTTAAACTGTATCCAAATAAGGTTCTGATTCTCCTGAAAAAGCTAGAAGCTGAATGAACCCTTGGTGTTTTATTAGTCTTAAAGAGCTTCATCTTATTTACTTAAATTGCATCCAATTAAGGTTTTGAAAAATCTAGAAGCTGAATGAACCCTAGGTGTTTTCTCAATCTTAATAAGGTCCGTCTTATTTACTTAAATCGCAGCCAAATAATTCCCAATTAGTGGATTACATACTGTATGCTAATCCAAAAGTCAGTTTATTGAAGTGTATTCCCACCTAAAGTAAAATAGCTGACTGAATAGGATGCTAGTCAAAATTCAGTCAATCAAACTGTATTTCCATGAGAAGTGAAATCATAGCGAACAGTATGCCAAAACGGTACCAAATCATTGAAGTGTTTCCTAGTGAGCAGTACCACTAAATGGAATTAAGTGTAGGATATGTAAGTTAATTGTAATTTTGTATTCAATTCTACCTGTGAGAGCGACTGCTTCTGTGATTAATGGCAGTGGAGCAAACAGCACGATTTGTCTCTCCTAATTTCATTAAATTAATAACATCGTCGGTATTGTTTACGCTTTGCATCACAGCATCTGGTAGGCTCAGACCATTCTCGCTAGCACAACTCCGAATTTCTAACCTGTTGGAACAAATTATTTTAGCCATGTTTTTGACATTTTTTTGAAAGTTCTTCCATGCTTTTATATACTGCAATAACAGATTACCTTGAGGAAGAAGAATCTTGTGCGAGGAGATCTCGCACTTGCTCGTTATATATCTCAACCATCTGAACATGGATTTCGTATTTTACAATATCTTTTCTTGTATTAGAAAGTTGAAAAAGATCATCTAGAGCATAGTAGTTGATCCCCGTCTTCCTATTTGATCCAGCTGAAGGACCACACTGAAAAAGAACAAGAATAATGATGTGATGGCAACAAAATATGAAAGATAAACTAACAATACTCAAACGAAATGGCTAATAAAAGAAAACCAACAGATCCACTACTTTGGTGTCACAATCCCATTAATAGAAATCTATCACAACATCACTCACTACCTAATTTCGAGAATGCCACAGATTCGATAGCCAAAATAATGTTATATGTTATAAGTGGAGAAAAATTATCTTACCATAGTATATGTTTTGCCAGATCCAGTTTGACCATAAGCAAAAATACATACATTGTATCCGTCCATCACCGACCTAATCAATGGCTGAGTATCCTTAAATACTTCCTCTGAACAAGTTTGAAAAGAACCATGATCATTTTATTATTTTCAAGTTAAGGGGATATATTAGAGCTCATGAAATGAGAACCTAATAATTATCTGTTTCTTACCTTGAGTAGCAGTTGGACCAAAAACATGATTAAACTGAAACGATTTTCTTCCATCTTTTTGTGTTCTTGATGGATCCGAAATAATTAAAGTGCCATCCTCTCCAATAAAATCCACCACGTTTTTCGCTTCAACACAGAATGATGGTCTTATTCTGCAGTATACGCGAATATTTCCTAAAAGAAAGTTCACCAAAGTGGCGTCAATACAAATTTAAAGATGAACAAGCTACAGAAAATACCAAAAAAAAACATATTTTAGGTAACAACTAACCTTTTAGATCTTGAACCATGTTATACAAGTTCCTGTTCTCTTTGACAACCTTGTGATAATCATGAGCAGCAGATGATAGTTTCTGTACTTGGTTGCCTGTAGTTATTTAAATAGTTTATAATTGACAACCTCAAACAACTCCAATTTTTTGACATGCTTAGGTAGTACTTATATTTGCTGGCTTATGTAAACAAAATTCTTTTAAATCACTGTTACCTAATTGTTTTAGGTCTCTCTGTAGCTGAATTTTTAAGGCTTCAAAATCCTGCTTCGTTGTCGATAACAATTCCTTGAGATTCTGTAGAAATATTCCGTGTAAAACAGCTATACAGGTAAAAAAAAAGAAGGAAATAACACAAAGAAATAGCAAATGGGCAAAGAAAGCTTACCAAGAGTTCCTTCTCTTGCACTTTAAATATAGTTCGGTGACGGCAATTTCCATTGCTTCCACAAGCTCTGCAACACTGTAAAGAACATAATGTTTTTGTTAAGTGTAAGGGGCCTGAGTGCTATATATAAAAAAGAGCGCAAGTTGGTTTACAATTTTCATGTTGTTGTAATTTACTACTTTACATTTGTTTCTATTTCTTTCTCTTAGCTGTTTAAAGCTTATTCAGCAATACCAACGATAACGAATCTCAGCTATTAATAAATAAACAGTGTAGAGGTTCATTAGAGAAGTTAATACAGTATCTTGCATTGACATCAAAACTGGTATATTTGTTCTCTTGATGTTTTATATGCTTTCAATATAAATCCATTTATAGTTTCTTTGCCATGGTTTTCACCTTACAGCTTCTCAAGGTCATTTAATAAAGAAATTGCGAGAGAGCAAAGTTAAGGATGATTCAGCAGCATTTAAGGCTTCAAGGCGGATAAACAATCAACCATAGTTATAATATATCACCTTCTGGCTGATATTTTAAGCGAAATTTACCTTACTATTCGTTGCAGAAATAGGTGTTGATGTTAAAGAAGCAGATTCCGAATCCCCACCAAGAATATCTTTGAAGAAAGATTTGACCTGTAATTGAAAATAAGGGTATGAAATCATTAGTAGTCACGCTAAAGAAAGGAAGCTATAGCCAACTATAAAGAATCAGCCATACAGGTAATTCAATGTAAGATTATGATAAATCCCTCAACAGCTTCATACCTCAGGTTTATTAGCTTCATCTACACAATTTGACATGATCCAACTGAGTACTTTCACTGGATCCTACAACGTAATATAGTCAATTCTAGATTTTCTCAAAGTGTTTAAGTTGAAGAACATAATATATATCTGAAGTATAAAAGTTCACCTGAGAGCCATTACGGAAGCTAGCTAAAACATTATCATCTATATTTTCCTTTGAGCCAACCATTAAATCACAAATAGACTTGGCAATTAAATCTGCAAATAGAACTATAAATCAGGTTCTATTTGAAAACCATCAAACTTTTGCTTTCCAAAAAAAGAAGAACAGACGAACCTTCAAGTTTCTGAGTATCTGAATCAGTTTGTTGTTGGCTATCGCAGAATTTCGGCATTTCCAATTTCCTATAAGTATCTGACTGACTTGCCCCAGAACCTTGCATTTGAAATTTATTAGCAGAATGCAAAGCTAATGGAGACCTTGGGGGCTTGAATGTTCCATTCCCTCTGCTAGTTTTTGTCCATTCATAGTATGCTTTTAGAGCTAATATGCAATCCACCACTTTTGCCGACGATCCAACTTCCACATTATCCTATTCATATCATAAATTTGGCTATTAAATTTAAACTGCTAATACGATATGAAAAATAAAATCAGCATAGATGATGTTAAATATTTACCCTTTCAAGATCACATGCTTCGAATGCCGGTATCTTTAATTCTTCAACTATCACTAAAAAATTTCGAATATTTTCGAAATACTGATAAGCAGGCAGTGGCTGAGAATCCCATGTGGCGAAAGATGATGGTCTCTGGATTTCAACTACCTAATGAGTAGGTTTGGATTAGACCAAATCTAGTAATTCTAAAACGACAAAAACTAAGAAATTAATGCAACCAAAATTCACCCAAAAGACTGAGTGGACATCAAACATGTATACAGAGTAAGTTGAATTTTCAGGAACATAAATACAGACAACTAAAGACATTTAATTAACAGTGATACAAGAATCTAACTGACAAGAAATAAGTCCACGCGAATATACGTTAAGATATAGCAGTATTAAAGATTAGTTATAGTACCTTGGGGACAGATCCTGGTTTAATCTTATTAATCGCATTGCATAGGATTAAGCCATTTCTTAAGGAAGAAATGAATTCGGTTTCTGTTGGTTGTTTCGATATATCAAGTGGCCCGACTAAAGTATCGAGCCATTCCATAGCTTGATATCTTCTCCAAGCTGAAAGCATATTATAAAAGAAGAAAGAGAAGATTATCCAAACAATTCCAATTATGCATAACCATCTACAGCAGCAGAAGAGTTCTTCATATTCACTTAAAATTACTCAAGGACCAAAGAAAAACCTAATTATCAGAAATATATATAGAAAATTTTTTTCCGGGTAAAAAGAAGAATAATTAAGGCGTTAAATTCCTTTGTTTATTCTTATAAAAAACTAAAAAAATTAAATGAACTTGGGAAAACAGGAAGTTGGGAAAACGAACCTGCTTCTTCGGCTCTTCTTGAAGCCAATTTGTCGTCATGTCTCTCTCTTCTCAATGGACCCTCCATTGATTAAGCCCAAATCTTACCCCTATCAATCCATTAAACAAAACAATAAAAAAACTATCACCTTTACATGATTACATCTTGTATCTCAGTATGCGATAAAACGCAATTAATTGCACACCAATTACTGTAGTTGATTAGAATCATACAAAAATCTTCCTGAGTTAATTCAATTACCAAGAATGGATCTTTTTTAAAACCCGAATCTGTAAATCTTGTATCCAGACCAAATACATACAAAAACTGCAATTAATAAAAAGATTATCATATACCCATGTGACATTACATAATTATATCTATACAGTCATACAAAGAACATTATAATCAAGAAAATATTCCAAGATCTTGTTGTATTAATTCATTTACCAATCTGGATTTTAAAAAAAAAACAAAAAAACCTAATATCCATTACTCAATATCATCTCATATCTACTTGATTTACGCTATTGATTTCGAACCAATTTAGGATTCAATTTTCCTTATATATATATATATATATATACATGAACATACCCAATATTACATACATGCACACATTCATACAAATACATATACATATATATATAGATAGAGAGAAAAACTTTAAAAGTTAAAACCCTAATTTGTATATTTTGTATAAAAAAAATTCAAAACTTGTACTAATTAAAGATACCCAGGTACCCATATACATCTATATATATATATATATATATATATTTATGCATATGTATTTATATATAAATATACATACATGTATGTATAGACATAGATACTTTAAAACCCTAATTTGTATACTTTGTATAAAACAAAAACTAAAACAAAAACAAAAACAAAAACAAAAACAAAAGCTAAAACAAAAGCTAAAGCTAAATTTGTACACTGATTAAAGATACTCAGGTACCCTTATGAAAAAATAGTATAATTTATATAAACATACCGAAACTTTTTTAAGCCGAGTTTGAGCTCTCGAAAACGAGAGAGAGAGAGAGAGATAATCAATGAAAGAGATTTTATTAGAAAAAGAAATCAGAAAGTGAGATTTCTAAGAATCAGCTGAAAGTGAAAAATAAAGAAATGGTTTTTAGGTTTTATTTAAAAAACCGAGCCTCAGGTTCGGATAAATGTAACGTTGTTCCGAGCCTATATTCAAATTTTTAGGAAATTTGAGATCCTGGCCCTTTATTTTTATTTAGTTATTATTTCATCTCAGCCGTTCGTTTTATTATGTTCATTCTATCTCGTTTTTTTTTAAAATTTGTTTTTATGTTTACTAAATTAGCATGTTACTGATAAAAGTGCGGTTTTGCTAACGAGTGTTCCGGGTCATTGTTTAACCAAGTAAATAGTTTTTTAAATTCAAGTTTTTGTTTTTATTTAATATTTTGTTTTATATTAATAAAACTGAATAGAGTAAAATTATTATATGAGAGTTTAAGATAAACAGGCAACAAACTGCGCCGCTAGTCCTATTTGAATAGCAAATCCTAACATTTTAAAGACAAATTCAGCCGAACCTGCAGTCAACACATTTTTGTTAATAATTTTCTGCACTCCCCATACATTCCGGCTGTTAAGATTTTGAAGCTTATTTTACATTTTCTTTTGTTATGTTACTAAATTAGCATGTTACCGATAAAAGTGCAGTTTTGCTAACGAGTGTTCCGGGTCATTGTTTAACCAAGTAAATAGTTTTCCAAATTCAAGTTTTTATTTTTATTTAATATTTTGTTTATATTAATAAAACCGAGTAGAGTAAAATTATTACATACGAGTTTGAGATAAACGGACAACAAACTACACCGCTGATGCTCTTTGAATAACAAATCATAACCTTCTAAACACATATTCAGCCGGACCTGCAACACATTTGTTTTTATAACTTTCTGATCTCCATACATTTTGGCTACTAAGATTTTGAAGCTTATTTTACATTTCTTTTGTTTGTTTTGCTGTAGATTTGGCTTATTTAAGGCTGAGAAAAGAAGAGTTCATTTGGCTTAAAAATCTTACACACACACACACACAACCACCAAACCAAAACCCCAAACCACCACGTACATATACGAATATGGTTGCATTTATACTATAACATTGTTGTTCGATCAAAATTGTCATTAATGAATTACTATAAATAAAATATTAAACAAATAAAATATATTATTAACCAATGATACAAATCATTTGCTAGCTTTACCTTTACCCTGGGATTAAATGATGAAATAGAGTTTTATACCAGTTCTTTCAGCAAAATTTTGTACCATAAAACTGTAATAATTTATTATTATCTTCATTAATGGGAACAACAACCTGAATTTCATAAAGTTATAATAGCGCACTGCATGATATTATTATGTAATCAATTATTGTGCAAAAAAGTGATGTTATCATAAATAATTTGATAATATTGTTTCCAAGAAAGAAAAACAACTAGCAGACATAAAAAAAGGTGTCTGCCAAAATGAGTAAATTCAGGAGATTATGAGCGTTATTATTGGTAGAAGCCTTTTTTTGGTCTCTTTTGAAAACAATCGAGGAATTTCTATACCTTTGACCTTAATTACTACCAGCTTTTTTCCAACAAAGTACTACTAAATTTTGAAATCAAACACATCATGCAAAATTGCAAACATCATTGACAAACTCTTCACCTTGGTTGATCTTTATTTCTATTACTCTGAATGAGTATAGACATCCCGTTTGGTAACTGAACCGTGAACAATAGATGCGTAGTTACGCATTGGTTCAAGAAAAACACGATGTTGTACTGGAATATAAAAATACTACCAATAGATTTGTATAACGAGGTAAACCAATATCATTGTGCTGGTTCAGCCTTTTCTCTCGTCTTGATTGATACACAGTAACTACAAGTCGGATTAAGATTAAAACGTGTTTCAATGTCAGCTATAGAGTGGCATTCCTCAAGTTTGTCATAGAGATACAATAAAAACAACGCGTCCTTTGAGAAACTACTTTCAGTTGCACATAAATCGACCCAAAAATAGATGTTTAAATTTGATTTAACGATTTGTAAATTACAATTGGGATGTGTAATGATCCATTCCAAACTCAAAATGAGAGTAATTTTGGGTAAGTTGAACCCATACAAGGGGCAAATATATAAAATACATGAAATTATTGCTCAAAGCCCTTTGTATAGGAAAAAAACTGTATCAATAGAGGGATGGAACCAGGCTCTTCAACTTATTGTGAGGAGGGCAAGAATAATAACAGCAAACAAACTCACTTATTAGTCTCAATGAACTCTCTGTACTCTTTCTTCATTTTCACCCCTGGCACTGTCCTGTACATCCAGCACAAAAAGATAATGTCAACCGAGAAACTCGAAATAAGACAAATACAAACAGCAGATGCTACGCATACATAATTTGTGCTGGAGGCAGTTCACAATTTTGAGTAGCAGTTTGGTAATTTCGAGAAGTTTTCTAAACAACTGGATAACTGCCAACTATTTATACAAAAAATAACCATGCAGACAGACAAACCTGAGCATTTCTTTATTCTTGAAGAACTGCACACATGGCGTTCCCATGATTCCAGCTGCCTCAGCAATCTCCTGATCTTCCTCAATATCGATTTCAACAAAATGTACATTCTGATCGAATTCATCTATTACCTGACATTCAGAAGTTCAAAAATAAAAACCAATTAACATGTAAGTTATAGAAGGGAAATTTAAACTTGATAAGAGAGATAATGAAGAAAGACAAACAACTCATAGTACCTCCTTTTCAAAAACGATTAGTTACAGAGTCCAAAGCTACATCTTCTAACAAGTAAAAATATGACTTAACCGCATTCAAGCTGGGGATGCTTCACTCATATGTATAAACCACTCAAGAACATGAAGTAAAATCAGTACCTTGCTAAGAATTGGCTTCAATGTTCTACACGGGCCACATGTCGGGGACGTGTATAGTACACATACAAGCCTTGGACTTTCATGGTACAACTTTCGCAGAGCATACTGCAGGAGTAAATTCAAATTTCAAAGAATAGGTTATTTACAGAAAATTATAATATTTGATGATGAAATGAATAACGTCCGACACCGAAAACAAGAGTACAGAGGATTTTTCTTGTATCAAGGGTCATTGTAAGCTAGAAAACATTATTGTGATGATGAAATAAAAAAATACCTGGCCCCTGTGCTTTGTAACTGTAACGTCGAATTTTTCTTGTACATCTTTGTCTGTGGGTTCCTTCTTGATTTCTTCAGTCTTGGGCTGTATTAGAAAGAAAAAAAAAACTGCTTAAATACTGAACATTTTGTATAAAAACTTCGTTAGACACCCAACAGTTTCAACAGAATTGAAGTTACTAAAGCTGAAATAAATTTCCAACAGTTGAAAGTAAGTCACCCCCATATACAATGGGTGGTTTGCAAATAACATATGTACTTTCGGTAATTGCAATTAACCCCCATCTACTATGTTTCCAATCCACCACAATTTAAAATGACCCAAGTTAACCTTTGATAGCCTTTTAAATAATTATTTAAATTATATATTTTGAGGATATTTGTGCACCACAAGCAACTGAATAAGTTCTGACATCGAACTTTTGTAAAACACACTTTTCTAATTTAAATATATTTTTGCAAATTCGTTTGTTCTAAATGGCCTTTTTCGTTAATGCTACTTTATATGCATAGATATGACAAATTACACATCAAAAGAACACCCAACAAAATGGGCTGACAAAACACAAAGCTATGCTGATTAAAAAATTGGATAAGGTGTTTAATGCAAAACTTAGATACTGCATGGGGGTAAATTGCAAGGGACCGAAATACATGGGGTTATTTGCAACACCCATACTACATGATTTCTTTTTGGACTTTATTCGATTCAAAGTAAAGAGTCACTAGCTAATTCTTGAAACACAATTCCTTCATTTTAACTGTTCATTAATCAAAAAAATGATTTCACACTGGGTGACTGACACTAGAGGGTCAAAGTGAAATAATACTGAAAAATGATTACTGATAAAAGAAGCTCTAAGCGATGACTATACCTGGTGAAACTCAATAAGGAGATTATTGCTGGCAAGATATCTCTCAACTGATAAAGCAGCAATGCAACCTGAACCAGCTGCTGTTACAGCTTGCCGCCACTCATGGTCCTACATATAAAAGTAATAGAAATACCATGCGAAATTTAATATATCAATTCCAGAAGTTAGCAAATCTACACTACTTTAAAGCTTCATTCCTGAAATGCCGATAAACATCTGGTAATTATAATATTGCATTGAACCCCACTATTCCAGACTACAAGCTTAAGCCCTTAGGAGAAAAACAGTATGGTGTTCAATAGAATTAATATAAACCAAAGGTAGTCTGAGAACAAATTTAATGAGAACATGAAACAGAAAATTACACCTTTCAATTGCCTGTTTGGTTGCAACTTTCAAGCAAATGAGCTGGGTATTTTTTTGTATCAGAAAAACCCAAACTCCCCTATCTTAGAACTTCCAACCTAATCAGGTCAAGAAATCCAGAAAAGCTCAGTTCTTAAGTTGCTCAACCAAATACAGTCCAACTTATAAGTTAAAAAACAGAAAAAGGTGAGCTTGTAATAAGCTGCAACAACACAAATATGTAGGATATGTTTAGATGCAGGTTTAAGCAAATAGGCTGGACTTTTGAGTACTCGGAAAAAGCTAGGTTCATCGTTTTTAACCAAATGCAATCCAAAATTTTAAGCGAAAGAAACAATGAAAAACTGAGCTTATAACCTGACCTGTACGTCTCCAGCTGCAAATACACCATCAACGGATGTCTGGGCACTACCGTCTTTCACCAATACATAACCCGAGTGGTCAAGGTCAACTTGGTCATTTAACAATTGGCTATTTGGCGAATGGCCTATCCCATAAAATAACCCTTTTAAATCGAGTACAGTTTCTTCGCCAGTATCAACTTTTCGAACCAAAACGCCAGACATTTGCCCTTTGGTATTGCTGACGACATCAACTGGCTCTGTGTTGAAATGCACCGTTACGTTCGGATTGTCGAATACTCTGTAACATTCGCCATAATCATCCTGTTAAACAAACATCGAGGGAGTTGAAAACTCTAAATATAAGTTGTTCATTAGTAATTCAGTCACCAAAGTGAACAAAGGAGAGAGTAATCCATCACATAAGTCAAGCTTATCTAAAGAGCAAAGTTCTTACCTGATCCTTAAACGACGCTTTGTATAATCAATAAAAAACACTTATACGGGGAAAGGTAACTTACTATCACTAGAGTCTCCTAGATAATCTGTTATCTGTTAGGTGACCTTAAAATTAGGTGATGTATACAAAGACTAAAATCTTAAATCACACTGATGCAGGTAACCAAACCCTAATCACAAATCTAATACGGATCTTCAAAATCAAACCCTATTTGAGAGATAAAACAGAAGATTACCGCTTTACTCGAAACGGGATCGTTGGATACCAAATCCAAGCAACTTAAATGCCAAACTCTCAGTCTGGTTTTATTCCTATAACTGAATTTTAATGACAGCATCATCATCATCATGAAACTAACCCTTTGTCCCAAGAATATGGGGTCAGATATATGAAACTAAACGAGAAATCAAGTTGTTCACATTTTCTTTAATCATACTGATAGTTCTACTTATACCAATCTAAAAAACACAACTTTAGAACCCTAAACCCCCCAAGTTACCATCTTTAGAAAATTTCTAAGAGAAATTTTTAAACTAATTTGCTAATGACTCTGCATCACGCACTCATATCTTTCTTCCGACAGAGAGAGGTAAAAAGAGCGTCGTTATAGTTACACATCAAGCTATAGCTTCACATGAAATCTCAAAAACATATTGATACACGAAAAAAGTTGCTATACAGAAAAATAGAAATTTAGGTAGACACGATAAGGTAGTAAAAGTTAAATTATAAAAACATTACTCACCTATCTTGCATAGCTTTAGATGCCCTTAATTGATCCCTACGAACAAGTAAATGAACATGGCGACCATATTTTGTAAGATACAATGCTTCTTCTGTAGCTGTATCACCACCGCCAACAACAGCAAGAACTTGTCCCTTAAAAAGGGGAGATGCTCCGTCACATATTGCACAAGCACTTATTCCTCTACTCCAAAATTCTTCTTCACGAGGTAAATTTAATCTTCTCGCAGTAGCTCCTGTGGCATAAATTATGCTATGACACTTCACCTGATAAACAAATTGACCAAATAAATCATCATATATAAAAGTACCACATACCACTTCAGGAGCGATAAAACATAACGCATCCAGGTTAGTAAACATAAAGACAACACATATGACAAATATGTTCACATGGAAAAAAATGGAGTTCTCCACACCAACGTAGCTCCAAGTTTCAATGTTATACACCAACATACAAAACTTAGGATTTAGTTCACGTTACATTCAGTACAAATGATAGGAAGGACTAAAATAGAAAACCCAATCATAGATTTGCAACTAAAATCAGAAAGACCTGATAGAATAATATTGTAAAAAAATCAGATAAGAAAGTGTATAATTTTTTTATGTCGTTTCTGCTTAAGTACCCGAAACTATGAACCCCCCCCCCCTCCCCCCCCTCTTTTTTTCTTTCATTAATTTAGGTACAGTTAACATACTAAAAATTAAATCGTCGAAGAATGCCAAGTCAGTGTGCTACTAGCTAAAATTTGTAGATTAGTATACCATATCTAGAGCTAGTGTTCAACAATGTAATTAACCGTGTTAGTTATACGTGGTACTATGCCATAGAAAATAGACATCACCTTACGTTCACTGCTTTGAACAGTAAAAGGTCTTTTTTTCACATCAAGAAATTCTACATCTTCTTGAAACAATTCTGCTCCCCAGCGCTCAGCTTGCTTTTTCATCCTAGAAAGAGAAATATAACCTCCTTTAGGTCAAAATACTATAATACACCAAAGAAAAACTCCATAAACTTGTACATCAACCAATCAGCTTTTAAAAAACTAGTACACCAACCTATAAAATTTTATATTATAGACACCCTAATCTACTCAGAAAATGAATCTGTGTATACTGAGCTCACAACGTTCCTAATTTAGACACCAATGTACACAAATTCCAACAACCAGCACACCTGTCATTATAAGTGTTTGCATGTCTTTAAAGTTTAAATTTACTGCTGTTATACTAAATGTTCAAAGATTAGTGCTCGGTACACCAGGTTTATCTAAAAATCAGTACATATCTAGTACCTCTGATATGAATTATTAATGGTGGTGTACTTACCGTTCGGTATTGAGTAGATTAGTGTCTAGACTTGTGAAAGATTTAACAGTGACATAGTGTGATGTGCTTATTGCTATAAAGCTGATAGTTTGGCGTACAAAAGTAATTTTCTCTAACATATTGAAGATAATGTAAATAAAATTAATTTTTACCTGTCCATTAAATCAGGACCCGTGATTCCATCTGGAAAACCTGGGAAATTCTCCACTTCGGTTGTCGTCATTAACTGACCACCTGGTACTCCACCTATTTGGTAACCTTCAAATACAACAGGCTTTAAATTTGCACGAGCTGCATAAATTGCTGCCGTGTACCCAGCTGGGCCTGAACCTATGATAACTAAGTTCTCAACTCCTCGTTCAACTGTGAAATATGAGTAAATTATAATCATACTCTTCAAACTTTATAATAGAAATATATGGAGAAGTTTGTATCAATTATTATAAACACTTTCTTGCAGAAATCCTTACCGACAATTGAGATGGAAATTACTCAATCAGGCGCTGCAATTTTTATACCAAAATCTAAAAGAAGCTAATTCTTCATTAAGATTTCAAGTGTGATATTTGCCAAGTTTATATAATAGTTGGAAATGCAGTAACTCCAAATCTTTACACAGCATCCATTTAAATATGAGTGGCGCTGAATTAAACGTGTATATTTTTATTTATTCGGAATCTTTACACAACATCAAGAATTTTATATATTTTTTTGTATTTATTCGGAATTACTACTACCCTGTAAATTGCCGAAAAAACAATTAAACACAAAAAAAAATGTATAAAAAGTCATATTTTACAAGTTTTTTTGAGCAAACAGTTAATAAATAAAACAAAACGTTGATTAAAAAAAACGTAACCGAAAAACAAGTTTGAATCGTGAAAACGGAGGGAGTGTTACGGTAAGTTGTGACGAACTCAGTTGTAAATTTCGGTCAATTACGAAAAAAGAACAGGACTGGTCTGTTTTGGGGAATATATTCAGTTTATATCCACTGAAAGGTAAAGATAAGAGATCTAAGTAGCGGTAATCGAAATGCAGAATCTAAAGAAGGAAAATCAAAGAAAACATAACTTGATATAAAAGTAAAAAAATTAGATTCATTCTCTTCATGTCCTAGTCAGGTAATTAATGAGTAAGACCCATTTATACTAGTTTTTTAAGTTTGACTAAATTGCAAAGTCATCCTTAAGGTTCCACTTCTTGCACTTAATCCCTCTCGTTTTCTCTCGTTTGTCCCCCTGTCCGGACTCGTTACATAACGAGTCTGTTACCCCTCTCCTCCCTCCTTTTTTTACTTAAGGGTCCTTTTTCAGTCAAAAAGTTGCTTTCAGAAAGCAGTAGGAAAAAAGCTTGCTTTCCAAAATATATACGAATGTTTGGCAAAAACTTAAAAAAGCTAACTTTCAACATATTTATTTTTGGCATTAGCTAATAACCTTTTGCTTTTTCAATCAAAATACCTTATTTTTTTGATAAATTTTCAAAATATCATATTTAAACGAGCAAGTAACACGTCAAGTATACGAATAAAATTTTAGTTGAGATAAGATTAATATTCATTTAAATTCTTAAAATGGTAGCGAGAAAGGTACCAAAATGTGCGACTTTTTTGCTTTTAGCTTTTCTAGTTATATTCCTCCAAAATCTAGATTTTTAAAAGCTAAAAAAAGCAGTGATACCAAACGCATGTGGCTTTTTAAAATCAAAAAGCTAAAAAATCAAACAAAAAAAGTTGATGCCAAACATGCACTTAGAATAGAGAGAAAATAATGAAGATGTTGATGTGAATAGATACTACATACATACATACATACATATGCAATATATATATATATATAGAGAGAGAGAGAGGAGACCTGAAGAGGAGGTGGGAGCATTGTCGTTATCGGAAGCGGAAGCGGAAACGGAAACGGAAGCGGAAAAGGGTGGAGTGAAGAACCGGCGAGTCCGAGTAAGACGGAAAGGGAGAGAAGTGGGAATGGGAGTTCGGGTAGTTTTGAGAGGGAGACACGTGGCACCCGTCGTCGATATGCTGGTGGCTGCCGCCATGGGAGATAGTTAAAGAGAGATAATATATATATATATCTATATCTATATATTAATTAATTTAATTGCGGACCTTACAATACAAATCCATTGACAATAAAGATATATATATATATATATTACTTTAAAATTGTAGTTTTGTAATTTTCTTTGTCTGGTTTCTGTTTTGTCTATTTTACACTACTTTATTTGTTTTATTTATCAACTCTCAGTATATTCGTATTTTCTTCAACTTTTCTACTCCCTTTCTCAAATATTCTAGACTTTTATTTGATTTTGCAAAATACTATACTCGTGGTTATTAACCCTTCAAAGAATATGATTATTCAAACAAATTTGATTTCGTTTTTCTATTTATTTATTAAACAAAATTGATATATTTTTTTTAATTAAGTAACTTCCGCTACTAAAGTTCGTTTTTTAATAACTGCTCCTTATAATTGTTAGATTATTTGAGCTACTTTTGTTTAAAGATGACCACGATTTCGAAATCCCCTACTTATTTGCTGTGTTGGATGAATCATCCTTATACAAATACCACTGTGTTGTGGAAAAGTTGAATTTGCAAATAAAATACTTCTTTTAATGGACGAATAATCATAACAGTTTTTTTTTGGAATTTTAATACAGTGTTTACTTGGGGACCTTTTACAGAATTACTAGGAAGTTTTAAATTACCATCATAGGCATATTACGAGGTAATATTAAATTATTAATACCAAATAGTAGTATTACTGTAATATAAAGCTAATATATTCTACAAAAAAAGAAGAGGATTTGATATGATTCACATTATGCATGCAGACTTTCTTTCCTCTAGTCATGTTTCTCAAAAGGAAATTTGCATTTGATTTTACAATTTTCCATTGAACGGTGTGATATCTTGATTCCGGAAAGGGAAATGCCCATCCGGAATCACAAGCCAATTTACGGCATGTGATCAGATGGATAGGGATTGTGAAAATATAGACTGGGATAGGCTGACCCCGATATGCACCAACTCGAGACGAGGTTGAAGGGCACACTTTTCGCTACGAAAAAACTTATTAAAATCACCCAATTAAGTGTAAGAATTGGTATTTGATAACATTATTGAATATTTCTTTTGTGATGTTTCAACCCCACGCTAATAATTGCACAGATGAAGCGATTCTTGCCTTGGAGAATACGCCTATTTGCCTTTGTTAGTCTACCTCAAATCTCTCGGTATAAAAACAGGAGATAACATTGATTGTGTATATAAAATATTTTCTATTGATTTGTAAATGCAAATACACAGCTAGAACTACGACCAGACCATCTACTTTACAACAACAAAATTTACACTCAAGAGAGTTGATTCGGATTATTTACAGGAAAACACATGGCTATGAAAGGCTGATTGGGGACAAAGTGTCCAAAGGGAGGGAAATAGTTAACTTTTACCTCATGGATTTGCCGCAAAATGATTGAAAATAGTCTCTAGTGTCGATTGACTGATGCTATATTCTGCTATGCCCAATGATTCTCTACATGAATAGTAGCGAAAGGTTAGTCACTCCCCCAATTAATGTAGACGGGCAAATGTCCATAGAATTACATAAGAAGCAAATGAAATTACCTGTTTCTTTCCAGGTGCCCGAAAACATCAGCAAGAGAGATATCTTCTCCATATGGCAACTGCAATAGTCGAAGCCAATCATAAAAGAAAACTGGACATGTATAATTCACACAAGCCAAAGTGGGTATGGAAAAAAGTACGACATAAATACATTTTTTCTCCATTTAATCAAGTTTTGGATCATATAGATGAGCTTACAAATCAAATTGTAAGTATTTTAAGGAAATACCTGGTATCTAGAACTCAGCCCATTGCAACCCTGAAATGTTGCACCAGGAAATGAAGACAGAATAAATGCATTATTTTTGCAGAACTTCTCTTTTGCTAACCACCACTCTGAGAAAACTGGCAATGGGATACCACCTACATGTGATTAACCAGAAATATAGCATGATCATGATTTCTTAAAAGTTAAAACAGATACCCCAAACACTAATTATGCAGAGAATAAATAGTACATTGGTTTCGAAAAACTGTTCAGATTATTTTCCTTATAATTTCACCTTTTTTTTCATCTTTCCTTCTGGAGATCAGATTAACAATTGACTCGAAAGAACAAGACCAGTCTCAATGTATGTGCAAATAATCACGCAGAAGCAATGAATATTTTGAAGTAGCAAGTGAAGCCGTAAATGGAACCAACAAAGTCCAGAATGTTTTTTTTTCTTTTAAATATTTATAATAAAGTCCGGAATGGTAAAAGTAGCAGATATTAAGAATTAGGATGTAATTATCTAATACGAGGATTGGAGAAGAAAGTTCCTCGTGTGGTTTTAAAATTTACATAGTTCACAACTTCACTTGGGTAATTAAGAATTTTTCGTATAAAAAAAACAAAAAAAAACTAGAATAGGTAAGCAGCAATATAAATGTACCGTCACGAACAAGCTGCTCTGACAACTGTTCACCCAGAAGAGCAGCAGAATTATCCGTTCCTGATATGAGGGTTCTACCTCTTTCTTCATTACAAAGCCACTTCCCAATATTAACTATCATCTCCTCTGACAGGCTAATTTCTGATACTGCAGAATTTTCTGAAGTAATAGAGTCAGCCCCCCTAATACAAATTTCGAGATCACCTAATATGCCCCTTGGATGAGCAGGAATGTCGAAGAGCATTTCTTTAATTGATTTGCAGAGATTTTCTAATTCTCTAATGCTAACTTCAGTTGGCTTAACCTGAAAAATGGAGAATGATATATATATAGCTTAGCTGTTATTATTAGGGTTCGTTTGGTTGCAAATTTTTGAGCAAATAAGCTGGATTTTTTAAATTCAAGGGGGGGAAAAGTTATGTTCATCCAGCTTAAAACTTAGAGCTTTAAAGCTAGTCAACCAAATGCAGTCCAGCTTTTAAGCAAAAAAATCGAGGTTAAAAGATGCAGCCAAACGAGGCCTTAGTAAACTCATATAGAAGGCACCTGCAGTCAGAATTAAACTACTGAGAAGAAAATTACTGTCTTTGCCTAAATAAAAAAATTGCCTACCTATAAACCCAAACACGTTCAATTATAAAGAACTATTTACCTCAAGTTCAAGATGATTTCCAAAACGTGTTTTTAGATGTTGAGGACTTCCAATGCATCTGAGCCGACCTCCAACCTTCACAAATAAAAGTGAAAGGAAAATAGTTAAGGAAGAATCATTTTCAATATCCAAATAGCATATCATATGTATTGCAAATCCTACCATTATTCCAATTCGTGTGCAAAGCGCTTGAGCTTCATCCATGCTATGAGTAGTCAAAATAACAGCAGTTTTTCCTTGTCGGGTTGAAAGTCGAGATATCACTTCCCACATGAACCGTTTTGCTATAGGATCCATACCTGTATATTAAATAGCATTGGATAGAAACATATGACGGAGGAAAATTCATTGTTGCGAAAAAGAATGATTTCTCATATGGTTTCATATAGCCGACCCCAAATTCTGGGGATAAAACACACAGTTTGATGATGATGATGATCCATACCTATATATTAAAAGGAAAATTTTAATAGATAAATGATGAAGTACTTAATGCAGACTTAATCACGTCTAAATCTTTTTTCTAAATTGGTTACATCCTATTTTTAAAAAAAAAATTCTACCCCTTCTTAAAAATAGCCTTAACCTTTAATTTTTTTCCTATTTTTCCACTAAGTGGCAATCTTCTCTGTCTAATTCTCGTGCCCTCTCTTCTCCTCCATATCCCTTTCTTATAAAAATTCTTTAAAGAAACATTATATGCATGTATATTCTAATTAAATCTTGCAATTTATTCATTATATTTTCATTTCTTATTTATTAGAGTCTTAGTCTAGCAAAGTAGTTCAGACAAATATAGCAATTCACCTGTAGATGGCTCGTCAAGTATGACTATTGGTGGATCACCAATCATAGCAATCGCAACAGACAATTTGCGCTTATTTCCCCCGCTAAGTGTCATTGAAGGTTTATCCACATACTTTAACAGGTCAAACTCCGCAATTTTCTCCTTAACCACCTGTCAGATATTAATAATTAAATCAATACGAAAAGCTATCTGCAGAAAGTACAATAAATATCAAGATAATATATACATACATGCTCCAGCCTATACTCTGGAACTCCTTTGATTCTCGCGTAGAGTTCTAGATGTTCTTGAACAGTAAGATATTCAAGCAAAGCATCAAATTGTGGGCAGTACCCAATCTAAAACACGAGAAAAATCAAACAGGAAGTAATGTGAGGCTTTTAGTTGACGTTTTATACACTTACAGAAGGAGAAAAAAAGATAAACAACTAGAAGGACATACGTGACGGTGTGTTGCCTTACGGTCTGAATGTATATCCTTGCCAAATATAAATGCTCTCCCATCACTTGGGCACTCTTCTCCTGCATCCAATATTTTCTTGTCAAAAGAAAGGAATTACATCTTTCACAACCATTTTTTAAGCTATTTAATGTATTGCTCTTTATATATGGAGGAACATTAGATGCTCTAAATTATTTTTCCGGCAGACAATAAACTTGATTACATGCACCTTTAACTGCTTTGTCCTCGTACCTGATAGCATTGAAAGAGTTGTAGTTTTTCCCGCTCCGTTTGTTCCTAAAAATCCGAAACATTCACCTTCTTGAACTGCAAATGTCAACGACTGTACAGCGACTTTTGTACCATAAACCTAATTTAAAATATCAGAGTCAGGACGAAGGCAGATAAGTAGATGGTGAGTAATTGTTTGGTCGCAGCTTTTAAGCTCTGTTTTTTTTGGCCTGAAAAAGCTAGAGCTTTGAAATTTAAGCTAGATGGATCCAGCTTATTTGCTTAATAGCTGTTGTAGCTGAACACGACCAAGGCTTAATCACATTTAAGCTCGATTTTCTATTCTTTTTTTCAGAAAAGCTGGACTGCATTTTGTTGATCAGCATAAAGACTGAGCTTCTCTAGTTATTTGGCCTGAATAGGCTAGAAGCTTTAAAGTGGATTAAGCAACCTTACTTTCTTTCCAACTTAATATTTTTTTAGCTTACTTGCTTGAAAATTTGCATCCAAACAAGCCCTATGAATAAACATGCAGACTGTAAGTACTCTCCATTGCAATCTTAGTAATACCTTCCGGAGATTACGCAAATGGATAATTGCGTTATCAGCAGAACCAGTAAGTACCCTATGTCTTTCCGCCAGAACATCTGTGTCCTCATCAACGCTAAGCTCAACATATTTCGAGGATGTCTCTAATAATGGTTCTGTAGAATCATTGGAAGTTCTCTGAAAAAGCTTTACTATACTTCTCCCCAACCCTCGAATGGCGTCTATAGTTATCTTGTAACGAGGCACTATTTCTAGACCAAGTGTAATGACAAAGTAAATAATTCCCTAGAAACAATAATTGAGAATAAACGTGTATCAGGTCAAGTCAGTGAGCATAGCATCCCTCACTCAGAAAATAATGAACAATAGAAAATTAATAAATCAAACTGAAAAAAGATGAAATTAATTAATATTTTTAGAAGTTCACATGGAATGTGCGTACAAATCGCAGATCAATTGATTGTTTGGTATCCCAAGTTTTTAAATAAAAATTGCACGGTTATGCACAGGGAGTACTATGAGAGCATGAGTTGAAAAGTCAGGATACAGGCAATACCCTTTTACCGCTTACAGGCCTTTACCTGTCTCTCTCTTTCTACATAAATATTTCAGGATATTGCTAATATAACAGATCTTCAGAGAAGCTAAAGAACAGACCAGAAAACTAACTCCGGGGGAATTTCATAATTTAAGCTTTAAGAATGGATCCATGTCCATTAGATAGTATGTTTTCTTCCAACAAATATATCATCAAATTATTACTATACCGTGGAAACATAATTAGTACCTCAGCTGCCAAATAACAGATAGATGCACCAGTTACATTCCAGTCAAGGACTTCATCCCCAGATCCCTCCTTTACACCTTGTCGTAAAAGAGCTAGCGAAGCTAATCCATCAGCAAAACAAAATCCAGGTGATAATCTGAAGAAATTCTGTCATATTCAATAAAAAGGTTAGGATGCTAAAAGTTTTAACTTTGACAGTTGAGCAGATATGCAAAAGATAAACTTGATGCATGAGAGCAGACTTGTGCACTGAAAAAGTCCTTCTGTAAAGTCGATTCATGATGAATAAGGTTACTTACAACTTTATACACCCTACTATCACGAGTTTCAATTTTGCACAGCCAGTTAACAATGCTTTTAATTAGTGCACCAGCCTTTCGTTTTTCCTAATTTGGTACACTCCCGTCACATTTTGTCATTTTCCAAAGTTGAGTAAACAAAATTGAAAAATCATGAACGTGGGGTGCACAAAACTGTAACTAATCCCAAGAGAAAATTTTCATATATGCCACATGCCATCCAATTTTGTTAAAAATGCGACAGGAGTATACTAAATGAGAATAAAGAAAGTGTAGTGCACTAATCAAAAACTTGATAGTTGGGTGTACTAAGATCCAAAAATTGTGATAGTAGGGCGTACAAAACTGTAAGCTATTTCATTTCACATGTTTTATTGATATACGTGAGTACCAAAAATCTCCTGATATATCCAGAGAACAACTTATGTCACTTACAGCCGGATAACATACAAACCTTGAGAATGGAATTCATGCTGGCTGTTGACTCCATGATCCCCATTATAAAAGATAATACCATTAAAATGAGTCCGGAGAAAAAATGAACCAGCAAAATGACATTCTGCATACAAATTTAAACATTTTACGAATAAAAGAAGAAGGCAACCTAAGCCAAATTGAAATTGAAAAGGATATATTATACCTGCGCCATCGCATGTTCAGAGAAGAAAAATGTGAGGCAATATGTTGATGATGCTACTGCAAGCCCATATTGTAGAAACATGATAATTGTGGGAAAGAAAGCACCTCTTCCAATGAACTGCTCTAGACCTAACAGCAAAGCACAACGAGTACTTCTATCACTTATTAGTAAAATCAAATAGTATGCATTTACATCAGTAAGTGCCAGGTTTTGATAACTCAAAACCCACAAGTGGCAAACTGATTTACTTTTGTTCATGTCTACTGCATATGTGACTTCAAACAAGCTGTAGGTGAGTTACAAAATGGTACCCATACTCATGGAGAGATCTTAATTTGTTCCCCATAGTTCCAGACTTCTAGTTGTGACATTATTGGTCCTCAAAGTTTAAATAAGTCACAACACTAGTCCCCATAGTTTCAACTACGACAGTACAAGTCCAAATAGATCCAGTAAGTTACACATATGGTCCCTCCCTATGGGGACCAATAGGCAATAGTGGTATATATAAGGACCTAAAGTCCTGGACGACTTGTGTAAACAATTTAGATGTGGGGACTATTAATATAACTTACTCAAAACATGGAGACCGATAGTGTTTCAGTTAAAAATATCCAGGAACCAAAGTATGAGGACCATTACTGATGGAATGAAACTATGGGGATAAAATTGATATTGGATCCGAATTCCGAAGTATGGTGACTGATTGCCGTGTATCACCCTACATTTGCAAAAATCAGCCTAATATGGTATCCAATGGGATGACCCAATCTAACTTTTGAAGTCCACATACCAAACAATGACACAAGTCTTCATATATTTTTACTTCTTAGAAAAATCATGAAATCATAAATGCTTACCAAAGATATAAAATAAAATTATAGCAAAAGACATGGGAAATAAGAAGCTGATGAAGTCCCATGCATAGATTGAAAGCCAGTATGACCATATGGATACCTGCGAGAAGTCTTTAGTCGATCGATGCTGACAAACTGAAAATAATCATTGTAATCACTAATATAACTAAAAGAAGATATTGCGAGTTGCACACTTACACCACTGATCAGCTGCTGGTGTTTAGCTTTTACTTCACGCTCCTACACAGACATGTCAAATGATCAAACGCTGACACAATCTTAAATTTTTTTTTCTAGCAGTAGAACATTTTAAACATTCAATAACTGAAAAGATACATCTGTCACTGTTTGTTGACTAAGATGGTATATACATGGCCTCATCATCTAGACAGCGATTAGCTTTTAACCTTCTTCAGATAACAAAAGGCCAAAGATCTTTTAAATTAAGCTAGTGTGATTTACTCAGAAAATAATAATTTGAAAAATATTCATCTTATGAAATTCCAAAGAAGGAAATTACTACTCCGGTGGCCAAAGAAAGATAACAGAAGGCCAAGAAAAAAGAACTGTATTACTAACTTGGCTTTCATTCCTCACAATTTACCGACCCAGTCATGTTTATGATATAAAATATTAATAACAATCAAGGGTGTTAGAATCGTTTTTCTACCTAAAATCGGTAACAGGCCGTAAAATCGTAGAATTTACTTTCAACATTAAAATTATAAATGAAACTTATTCTACCATTGCAGTCAATAATATATATTTCAATAATTTATTCTATATGCCAAAACAAACAAAAAGTTTTCATTAGCACATAAAGTAAAAACATATTTGAGTATTCCTTTCTTATTTCTCGCGATCTAAATAGAATGTGTATATGAAACAACATTTTCTTTCTTGATTTGCACTGATTACCATTACAAATGAATATCAACTACCATAAGTTCTTATTACTATTCAGTTTGAACAGTAACATAAGATTTTAAGAAAATAGTTCAATCTATTTCACTTGGTGTTGCATCATACAGTACTTGATTCAGTCATTTGTATCTTAATATAAACAAGGTTTTTACTAAAAAGTTGATAAATGAAAAGATTTTCAGAGAAGGGCGGCGCTGAAGCAACTTGATGAGTGAGATTTTCCTTTACAAATAGCAAAATAGCACGTCACCACCCTAATGTGACAATCTCGCTACTCTACAAGAAAACTACCTTTTCTAAGTATTTTACATCCCAAAATTGAGATCAATTTTCTATTCTACTACTACTATTTAACTAGGTAGTCATATGAGACCATAAAATCGTAAGATTTTACTATTCAACCACCTATTTTGACAACCATGATAGATATTATCTTGATCGAATGATAAATTGATTAATATTATGGCATGAGACTTCACCTTAGCCATGAAAACTCAGAAGAGTAGCCTCTCAGTAAAAAAATATAGTTTATGACGCAGATTTGAGAACATGTGTCCTTCAAAGTGCTGAAGAGCATACCTTCACGATAGGAACTGCAAATGATGCAGGTATGAATGAGAAAGCAATGGCTACAACGATTACTGCTGCAAATGCATCCAAATCCTGAGAAATATAAAACTAAAATCAGTAGCAAAAAATAATAATTTTGTGGTCTTCCAACCCAACAACTTTTTTTTTATGGAATAAATCTAGTCATACAACAATAGTAGCAATGATGAAGAGAGCATACGTGGCGTTGCAGTTTCTGGCTTTTTGTCATGGGCAAAGGGTGATTACGCGTTCGAATTGTCAAGTTATCATTTTGGGTCGCAAACCTAAGAATTGCCGAATTCATTAAATTTATATATGTCGGAGCTGCATGCTGACAAGAACTATTGTGTAACACCGTAAATCCTAAACTCCCATCTTCATGCTGGTCATCCATTACAACTGCACCATATCTTGACTGATATGATTCGTTGAAACTAGACATTAGATATTCACTCATAGAAAGTAGTATAGGACCCAATGTGGGCCCAGCTGCCTCGATAGAATCATTTAACACCTTCTCTGAATTTGGAAACCGATATTTACTAGGCCGAAACTTTTGTATCCATCCCCCTTTTACATACTTTGCTACCTGCAATAGTTTATAGCAGGCCAAAAAGTTTAGGAAACAACTAATCACAGAAATTAGTTTAACATCCACTTAATTAAATTGATTTGTAAAATTCTGTATGAACATAAGCCAAAGGGAGACAATCCCTTGTTACCAACCTATTAACTTTCAATAACTAATACTCCCTTCGTCCCTAATTAAGTGTCCACTATTCCATATTGGGTTGTCCCAAAATAAGTGTCCGCGTTTTCAATATGGTAATTCTAATGCAACAAATTTACTCTCTTACCCTTTATATACTTACCATTTATAACTACAACAACAACAATTTTTAGGAAAAAAGTTACCCGCATTAACTTTAATTATGATATTTACAAGGGCAATATTGGTAATTTATGTATCAAAATTTAATATCCTTAAAAAGTAGCAATTTATAAGGGGGACACTTAAAAAGGGACGGAGGAAGTACATCGTACTAGCGAATTTCACATACCATACTGCACAGAACCGAATAATTAGTGCAGCAAAAGATCAAAATTCAAATTTTGAAAGCCAACCTATAAATAATCAAACAATTGGTACACTGATCTATCAAAATTTACAAGAGCTTAGATGTTTAAATTTCAATTCTAGTAAAGTACTTATTCGGTGGTTAGCACACAAGCCTGACCGAAGATTGGTGAATAAACGGTGCCTCTGAAAAATTTATTACACTATGTAATTCAAAACTAGCATTTACTGATTATTAAAACCTAATAGTTGATTGACAAAAGGGATACTTTACTGTTTTCCTTAAGCCAAATAACCAATTGAAGAAAGACAGACCTCGACGGAGATAGGGGTCGAAAGGTCATATGGTATCGGGCCACCACCCCCGCCACTCAAAAGAGGATTGAAGTTTGAAGTAGTTAGGGTTATTGACTGCTGATCTGGATGGGGTCTAATCTTGAGCAAAAGAAGACCAAAGAACAAAAAGACAGCTGGAATTAATAACTGGAAGGCCATTGTTTTCTTATCCCTTCTCGTCGATATTGCCCTTTTTATAAATAATGCTCTAAATTGTTCCCAAAATGTTGTCCCCACAAAGAATCCGCAGCAACAGCAACAGCAACAGCATTTCATAATAATGAAGCTTAAAAAACTCCAAATGGTAGAAATTATCAACAGACACACCCTCCCTAGTACAGTACCGACATTTTTAATGGCCTTAAAATTGACATATTTGGAGAGGACATAACTATTAAGAGAATTATGTGTCTGTTTATGGTCAACAAACTCAGCTTCATTCGATTCGCTACCTGCAACTCTTAGAAATACCTCTTCAAGGGTTGTTACAGATATGCCATAACTCTCAATACCAAATTTCCCATTTTGATCACTACCCTCGGAATGTAACTGAGGAACTGATTTTCTCATACAACTTTCTATCTCTCTAAACATTCCTTCAAATGAAGATGACGTGGCAACAGGGAGCTTAAAACTTACTTCAGTTCCAACCTAGAATAGGAGCAAGATGAGCATTTTAATATTTTGCGTAGTCGGTAGAGAGCATACTATAAGACGTACTGTACTATAGTATTTCACACCGATCAACAGACACAACCAAACAATGGTGAATTTCAACAAAGGTCCTCATACTTTGAAAAAGTTTTGATTTTAGTCCCCAGAATTTCAGCTGCAACACTAATGGTCTTCGTAATTTGGATTAGCTATGTCGATGATTCCCATAGCTTAAAAGACAAAGAGTGTCGGTCCCCACAGCTTCTTTTAGTTACATGAGTTGTCCCTCTCCTATGGTTTCAATTGTGGTATATACATGGGGACAATTGCTTTATCCCACATTCAAAACATGGAGACTATTAGTGTCATTCATTCAATTTAGGGATACCAATAGTGATTCAGAAAAAGAACTCATTTGAAGTATGGGGACCATTAGTATCACAGTTGAAACTACAGGGATCAAAATGACTTTTAATCCAAAGTATGGGGATCATATTTGCATGTCTCCCAGAAAATAACAATAGCAATATAATCTGTGTATGATCAATACGTGTCTATTTATGCACCTCTACTTAAATAATATTGAAGGAATTACCTCGCTTACACATGTTGCTGAAGGAATATGGCGATTAACAATATCAGTTGCTACAGAGGCACTAGGATCGGTCTGGTTGAAAATATAAATAATTAGTGTATGTCAGTTCTTGTAAAATCGCAAATTTAAGTTACCCGAAGGTAGATATTGAAAGAAATAAAGTAAAAGACTACACACCTTTTCGAGGGTAAGAGTATAACCAACTCCATATTGGTGCTTCAGAAAAAGTGAACTGCGCAGTAAAATTCTAAATTTAACAACGCCACATTAGATATTGCTGGCTTCAAACTTCACCCACTAAAGTGATAATAATATTGGTTTTATATCATGTTAAGCCCTAAGAATTTAGTCTCCCACTTTTGTCCCGAAATTTTTGCATTACGCAATTGCTATCTATATACTTTATGAGTTGTGCATTTTAGCCCCTAAAGCCCTTTTTTCGTCAAATATATATGAACATTATATACTTCTAAAGAATCAGTTTTAAATAAATAATAGACGTGAGGTTTCGGAAAAAACATGATTAAAGTAGATACAAAATTCTTCTAAAAATTGGTAATGCCATGATTTTTGAAAGGAAAACTAACGCTGCTGGGTTTGGGGACGTATAATGTACAAATTGAGATGGTCAAGACTAACTTCTTAACACAAAAGTATAGGAACAAAAATGACAAAGATCAAAGTTTAGGGACTAGAAATGAATTCATACCCTAAAATTTTACAGTGTTGCTGGAATGGAGAGTATAATGAAGAGAGAAGGAAAGGGTAATCAAAAGACAAAATATGTTTCTAAACCTTACGAACACAATAAAAATCAGTACAAGACTGGAGAAGTCACAGAAATGCAAACAAATTATTCAATGAAAAATATGATATAAGCACGATTTACTATACCTTCCACAACATTTTAAAGAACCACCAGCCATGATAGCTATTCTATCTCCCAATACTTCAGCTTCATCCATAGAATGAGTTGTTAGCAATATAATCCTACCCTTTTTAATTTTCTTGATTAACTGCCACGTCAACCGCATTGAATAAGGATCCATTCCACTAGTAGGTTCATCTAGAATTATAACCTGTAATAGTGGTAAAAAATAATAAACAAACAAAATAAAAAAATGGGGGAAAGGTGAACGGGAGTTTATAAATGTCATTATTAGTTTATCAAGAAGAAAAAAGGTTACCTTACTATCACCAATTAATGCAATTCCAAGGGATAACTTCCTTTTCATGCCTCCAGAGAGCGCTCTCACAACAGTGTTAACTTTATCAGCTAATCCGACCTGACAGTGAAAATAGAATAATGAATTTTACACCCAAAAGAAAAAAAATCACCATAGACATTGAAATGTAAATGAATCACGAAAAAGGAAGAAAATTTCGAATATTTCTCTGAATGCTTCTTTATATTAGATTAGTTAAAAACTTTGGACTTGTTTGGTTGCAACAAGCAAGCAAAATAAGTTGGATTTCTAAATGCGGAGAAAAAAGATTGCATTAATTTAGCTTTCTCAGGCCAAAAAAACTAGAAAAGCTCAGATTTTAAGCTGATCAACCATTTGCAATCAAGCTATTAAGCAAAAGAACAAAAAACTGAGATCAATAGATGCAACCAAACAAGACCTTCGTCCATTAAGATCAGTCATGTGGAGTATTTAACTTGTAATACTTACCTCAATTATCATTTCCTTCACAACGTTCTCTAACATATCTTTTTTTACTCCCTTCAAATTAGCAAAGATTTCCAAATGCTCTTTCACCTGGAATAAAAGAACATAAATATTTGCGTAACGAGCTTGAAGCTGTAGGCAGTTAAACAATTTTAGGAATAAATAAAGGTAAGCAAAATATAACATAAATATTTATCTTGATCAATAAACTGAGCCAACCTACAATATAATTAATACAAATGCTGGGGACCTGGTTATTTTAATAAACTAAAAGTCTGTAAAACTGAGATTATACAGAATGATGAAAATGATTATAGTAATAGAGGCATGCTTTTACTTACTGTTAATTCGGGAAAAAGAATATCATTCTGAGGACACACGCCCAATCCTTTACGTATACCGTCCTGTAAAATCGGCATATTAATCAGTAATGAGCAAAACACGATAAAAATTCATGGTTGCTAATAATATTCCACAGAGATACGCTCAAATATTTTTTATCTTAAAACTTCTTGTTAACAGTTAAATTTACATCTGAGATCATCTTGAGTGCAGTACCACCCTGGTTCTCCGTGCGGTAGATTTATAGTTTGCTAATTAATCGTGAAACAAGTGGAGACAATAATAAGCTTCTATCTTAAATTTTGTCAAAGACTAAAGCATTTCCTTAGCATACATTTCACATAAATAAAGTATATATTTCTAATTAGTAAAATGGCAGTAAGAGAAGGAAATATTGGAGAGATTCACACACTAGAAAAGTTTGCAAGATGCAGTATAAGTTCTGAAATAGCAATCTCTAATGAGATGTTAGTTACCATGTCTGTTAAAATGTTTTTCCCAAAAACCAAAGCATCTCCTGAAGTTGGAGGAAGAAGACCCACAAGCATTGAAATAGTTGTGCTTTTACCAGCTCCATTGTGTCCTTCAATATTATTTGCAATAAGTCAAAGAATAATTCGATAAAATCTAACGAGAAAAGACGCGCTAAAGATGAAAAGCACATGTATTTAATACCAAAACCATTACATTACAAAAACAATTTACCTTGTTTAATTCTACAACTGTTTCAGTTTCTCACTTTTTGTCTCAACAATAGGTTATTTCTAGGTAACTGAAAATGTAAAAGAAATATTATTGGAACATTTGATGCACCATTTATAGAAACTAAGTGACGCTAGCATCTCAAACTCGCAATAAGAGTAACAAATAATTATAAAATTGTTAGCAGTATATATCTCCAAATAGCCACATGACATTGGACCTATTAAAAAAGTGACTTGCAATTTAATGCAACACTACCGAGTTAATGTTGCTGCGACGTCTATTCTGCAGGTTCTTTTTCCTAAATTTAATTTATCATTTAAATTTTTGGGTTGTCTTTGTAAGACTGATTTCACCACCGCTAACACTTACAAGGTGAAGAAGAAACTGAGAGCAGCAACGTTAACTAAGAATTATTTTAAATCTAAATAACCGAGCAGCGGCTAACAGAACAGACTTCTTAGTGTTTCACACGAAATATTGAAGAAGGACAATGAGCAACAAATTTTATTAAATGAAACGTAAGGAGATTATAAAATTACTCTACCAAGAAGGGCAAGAATTTGATTCTCATATAAGGTAAGATGTAAGGACTTAACAGCAGCGCACTTTCTTTTCTTCACATTGTACACCTTTTGTAAATTTCTTATCTGTATGCATCTGGAATAACCAATAATTCAGGTAAGTAGTAAGCCAAAAGATGGGTAGAGGAAGTAATAATAGCCATACTTTGGATAAAAATTCAAGTTGATCCTCATGGTTTTAACTGAAATAATAATGACACCCATAATTTAAATAGACACTCAATTTGCTCCATATAGTTTCAAACTTTCAATCAAAACACAATTGGTCCCTATAGTTTAAGGATGTTAAAACTAATAGTCCCTACATTGTAAATCGCTTACACAACAGTCATGCATAGCATAATGTGTCTGCATAGGAGGGAACCACATGTGTAACTTGCTAAAACTGCAGGGACAATACTGTTGCAAAGGAAATTATGGGGACCAGCGGTATAGCTCATTCAAACTGCAAGGACTAATAATGTTGCAACTGAAACTATGGGGACCAGTTCTAAATTTCTGTCTATACATGGGACAAGAGCTGTAATTCACCCCAAGACAAAAATTCGACGTCTACTTAAGTTGACATGTGATCATATTGAAAATTTAACCTGTTATCAAGTTCTTGTTGCTTCATTTCAAAGCTGATCGCTTCCACTGCAGGTCTAGAAAAATTACTTCCGAGGAAGCTGGTGTTTTCAGTAGAAGTAACCAGGTTTTCCGTGATATTTCTATATCTCTTACAGCAATTAGAAAATAAGAAGTTCCAAGGTTGACGTACTCCATTCTCTTTTGGAAGGACCTAAGAAACCACCAAAGAATTATTTCATATATATACAGGCAAGGCACAGAAAACAAACTGAGTACGTAACAAGTCTTAACATCCTAAGGGTAGATTACGGAAATGATCCCCACACTTAAGAGTAAAATTTTGATTTTGTCACCATAGTTGCAGTTACAACAGTATTTAGGTTCTCATCGTTTGAATAAGGTATATAGGTGGTTGCCCAGAGTCGAAATTAAAATGTATTATTGTTGTAGTAAGCTATACGAGGTCTCATCAACGGAGACCAATAGTGTTATACGTAGAACCGGAAACCTTTTGACAATATCAGGACTGTTAGTATAACTTGGGACCAATAGTTTTTCAATTGAAGTATTTAACTACAAGACCAAAAAGAAATTACACCTAAAGTATGTAGATGCCTACTGTTGCAATTGAAAGTTCAAACTACAGGAATGATAAGTATTAGATAATTGCTGTACTTCACTCCAACTTAAACGATGTTGAAAGTGGATAAGGTGAAGCTGATTATCAAAAGAGTACCTTATCAAGGTACAGACCGATTCCACAGTACAAAAGGGTGTCCAGTAACATCATCAGGAGACAGACTAAAAAATTCACTCCAGATGATGACTGCAGAACCAGAACCATGGAGCTGTCAGTAAGTCACTCATGTATATCTATATACATATATCTAACATATAACGAATAGAGATCATACTTGCCAGATGTTGCTCCAACGAAGTCCAACATGACCACGCTCGTAGTCAGCAAAGTTAATAGACCCCAAAGCAAATGCTGTTGGTGAGAGCAAAGATGCTATAATCTTTAATACCCTGTAAAATATACGTTAAAGTTGGCTATATAAGTCTTAGGTAACAAAAAGAATTAAAAAACAAAAGTGAAATTATAAGAACAAAATCACTCACATAAACCCGCCTTCATCATTGACAGTGTAATAAGGGAAAAAGGCCCCAAGAAAAGAAAGGGTACCAACTGCCACAGCTGTTTTTGCTCGCGTAAAGAAAGTAGATATCAAAAAGGATAGCATTATTGCGCTGAGGCCAAACAGGAAAAAGTAAATGAAAACCACCGACTTATCACTGTACTGAAAAAGGGTATTTATTGTGCATAAGGTGATGATTCCCGAAGAAATTGCAAACTGCATAAAAATATTTTGATTCAAATTAATATTGAGATTCCATAATAATGTCATAAGAAAAAAAGAACCATACCAAAGGATTCTTTCCTAAACAAGGCGAGAAAAGTTGAAGAGAGAGACAGAGACTAAACAGTTTAGATTAATTATAAAAGAGGACTATTATGAGGCAGGTTTTATATAAATAATTTTCGATTGAAGACGTACCAAAGTATACCAAGATTCAAGAGTATATCATAACAAGACTTTGGACCTACTCAAACCAAAAAGAACTTTCTACCTGAAAAGCGTAGGTAATAAACCAGGAAAGATAAAATATCTCATCTTTCAATCCCATCATGTAAAGACCTTCTTTAATCTTTTGTTCCTGAATAATTAGATAAAATACAATTTACTGAGCATGGAGAAAATGAAATTGTAGAGAGGAAAATTTTAAAAATAAAAGCAAAATTTAAAAACACAGATCATGAAACTCATCTGTATACCTTTTCAAACACTGAATAGCTGATCAGACGTGATACTGGATAAAGAAATCCCAAAAGATACCTGGTTATGCCAAAGCCAAAATAAGGAATAGCTGATCAACTACTTATTGTGAAGTTAAAGGATATAAAAGAAAAAGAAATTGATGAGTTTTTTTTCCAAAGTAAATAAATAAAATTGTCGAGTTACTTACAAAGAAAAACAACTATATTAAAGTAGCATGAGATAGATACATACAACACTCCCATGACGTTCTTTACAATGGACTGAAATTCATCATCCGTATATTCACGAGTTGGAAAGGGAGCAAGCCTTATATTTGAAGGGCTAAATAGTGTCCAAGGGGTAGAAGTTGAATCGATATTCTTAGCACCTATCTTGTTAGCAGTTTGTTGGGAAGCGTATATTATGAACGAGTCGATAACTTGTTGAAGCTGCAATAAGAATATAAAGAGATAAAAAAAAATTAAGGCAGAAATTAAATCATTGTTCAAGTTAGAGCTATGGTAGTTCTATACAGTCATCCACTACATGAAGTTTTTGTAATACCATAGTCCAAAAGATATATCAGTTGGACACAAAATGCTTTAAGTTCTGAGCAATTTCATTCCCTTTCAAATTATAGTTCTTTCACTTATAGTGTGCGGTACTTAACACGTTCATAGATTGATTAGAATTATCATTAGCCAGCTCATTCAGATTTACCAACAACAAAAATATAACCATTCCTATTCTTCAAATGTGAACAGAAAGAACATGGTTCAATAACTTCACATGCATAGACAAAGAACCCTTCAAAACCAATTTTAAAATGAAAAGTTAGCTCAACTAAAGCTTCATTTACAAACTCTGCTGAATTACTATACTGTTGGCAAATGGCAACTAGTGTATGAATTAATCTTAATAAGCTTCAAAAAAGTAAATGGACGTAGCAAAATAAATTAAAAATATAAAACAAGAATAATATCATACGGTTAAGAAGCCGCTAGAGCTGTATTGCAAAATTGGTATAATGTTAACTCCCAAATTTAAATCATTGAGATAAGGACCATTTAGATCCATAATAGAATGGAGATTGGGGAATCCAGAAAAAGCCCATGAATGGTTGAGGCGAATGCTATAATCAAACGTTTCAGGACCTTGATCATGAAGTATTATTGCTCCTTTTATTTTCGGGTTCAAACAATTCCTGTATGCACAAAGAAAATTAAAAAACCTCAACAACCTATAGGTATACATAACTTGGGCTTTTACAGCATGCGAAAGTAAGGGCTTGTTTAGTTGCAACTTTTAAGCAATTTACGCAGGACTTTTTAATGTTGAGAAAAAAGCTAGGTTCATCTCAAGACTTCTGACTTTTTCAAGCCACTGGCCAAAATATTCTCGCTTCAAAAGCTGATCAACCATTACTGTCAAGATTTAAGCATGACAAAAAAAACAGGAGGTTAAAAGCTACAACCGAGAGAAGGCCTAAGAAAAGAGAACTATGAACTATCGAAAAGAAGATATTCTCAAAATAGTAATAAACTCTTCCAGTAGCATGAGCACAGAATGCTGCAATTTTCTTCCATTGTTAAACAAAGACATCGCCAAGGACATTATTTTCTTTAAGCAAACTAATAGACAGCAATGTAAAACACTGAATAGTTCAATTGACTTACTTGGTCACATCACAGAACCCATAATGATCTGATCGTATGTAGGCTTCAAGCGCCAATTCATCTTTATAAATTTTAGTTACCATCTGAAAACATGTAACCAGGTGTTAAAAACAACAATCAGGAGAGTTAGATGATAGGGAAAATGATGTGGTGTGTATCACAAATGATACACCCACATGAACTATATTAGAAACAAGTCAAATTAGAGAATTACATCTTAAGTCCAAAAGTAAATAATAAATAACTCAAAAGGACAAATACTAAATATGAATGTATTCTAACACCCCCACTCAAGCTGGAGCATACAAATCAAATATGCCCAGCTTGGAACACATAGATCGAAACAAAGGTCCAGATAGAGGTTTAGTCAAAATATCGCCTAACTGAGAACCGGGGCACACATATGGGGTGCAAATTTCCTTCCTGACGATCAACTCCCGGATAAAATGACAATCAACTTCAATATGCTTCGTTCTCTCATGAAAAACCGGATTATTAGCAATAAATATAGCAGATTGGTTATCACAAAACATAGACATTGGATCATTGATGACCACACCAAAAACACGAAGAAGAGAGCGAACCCATATCATTTCTGAAGCAGTATGAGCCATAGCACGATACTCGGCTTCAGCACTTGAGCGAGCAACAACGTTTTGTTTTTTACTACGCCATGTAACAAGATTAGAACCAATAAAAGTACAATATCCAGATGTAGACCGTCTATCAGAACAGTCTCCAGCCCAATCAGCATCACTGAAGCCTGTAATCGATAAAGAAGATGGACGATATAATAAACCACGACCAGGAGCACCTTTTAGGTAACGCAAGATCCGGCAAACAGCCTCAAAATGAGGATAACGAGGAGCATGCATGAATTTACTGACCACCCCCACTGCGTAAGTGATATCGGGACGAGTCACTGTAAGATAAATAAGCTTTCCAACAAGACGACGATAGCGAGCAACGTCAGAAAATAACTCACCAGTTTCTGTATCAAATTTTACCGAAGAATCCATAGGCGTATCAGCAGGACGAGAACCCAATAAACCAGTTTCAGATAGAAGATCCAACACATATTTTCTTTGAGAAAGAGTAAGTCCCTTAGTAGAGCGGGATACCTCAATACCAAGGAAATACCGAAGAGCACCTAAATCTTTAGTATGAAACGTTTGTCCTAAGTGACGTTTCAAAAGAGTAATACCATCAGCATCATCTCCAGAAATGATTATATCATCAACATAAACAATAAGAACAATAATACCCGAAGAAGTTTGTCGAGTGAAGACTGAGTGATCCGAGTGAGAACGAATAAAACCATAATCAATAACGACACTACTAAATCGATCAAACCAAGCACGGGGCGATTGTTTTAACCCATATATAGAACGACGAAGGCGACAAACAAGTTGCTCACTCCCAGATATAAGATATAATGTAACCAGGCGGCTGATCCATATACACCTCTTCCTAAGTTCACCGTGTAAGAAAGCATTTTTAATATCAAGTTGATACAAAGGCCAATTGCGACTTACCGCGACCGAAAGAAGTATCCGAACTGAATTTAGACGAGCTACAGGCGAGAAAGTCTCTCTATAGTCAACACCATAAGTCTGAGTATATCCTTTAGCCACAAGACGGGCTTTCAACCGCTCAATAGAACCATCGGGCTGATATTTGATCGTATATACCCAACGACACCCAACTGCCTTTTTTTCAGGTGGCAAGGCTGTAAGCTCCCACGTGTGATTTTGATGAAGAGCACTCATTTCCTCATCCATAGCGAGCTTCCAACCAGAAATAGAATTTGCCTCTAAATGATTTCGGAACACAAATAGAAGACAATGCACACGTAAAAGAATGCATGCACGAAGAAGTACGATGATAAGAAACGAAATTGGCAATGGGATGTCGAGTACCAACACGCCTAGCCTTTCGTAAAGCAATAGGTAAATCATCAGGGTTTGGAGATGGTGAAATAACAGGTATCGGAGATAATACAGGAGGCGAAGGTGCAACAGGCAGGGAAGATGTCGAGATCGGGTCAAGTGATAAAACTTTCCGATTTTTAGACCGCTTATAAACCTTTAAAACCGGAGGAGAAGAATTATCAATAAAAGTAGAAGGCATTGGAAGAGGAATGGGCTCAACAACACAAGAAGGACGAACAACCGACTCAATATTAGAGCTCGATATAATATCCGGAAAGAGTTGAGCACCATTAGAAGTAAAAAATGAAGTAGACTCAAAAAATGTAACATCGGCACTCACAATGTAGCGACGAGAGTCGGGATAATAACAACGATAACCTTTTTGAGTTCGAGAGTAGCCAACAAAGACACATTTCCTGGCACGGGGTGAAAACTTATCCTGTCCTGGATCAAGAATATGAACAAACGCAACACATCCAAAAATACGAGTAACGGAAAATGGATCAATATCAGGATATATGAGCGACAAAGGAGATCGATTAGACAAAACCACAGAAGGCATACGGTTTATAAGATGACACGCAGTCAAAACAGCATCTCTCCAAAAATGCTTAGGAACCTTCATATTAAAGAGCAAAGTACGAGCAACATCTAATAAATGCCTATGTTTGCGTTCAGCAACGCCGTTTTGTTGCGATGTATGTGCACAACTAGTTTGATGAATGATCCCACGATCAACACAAAAAGATTCCATAACAGACTGAACATACTCTAATGCATTATCGGAACGAAATATCTTAATCTTCTTATCGAATTGAGTGAGAATTTCATTATAAAAACGAGTCACAATAAACGGTAATTCAGTCCGATTTTTCATTAAAAACAACCAAGTCATACGAGAAAAATCATCAACAAAAATGACAAAATATCGAAAACCATTATGAGCAGAAGTACGAGAAGGACCCCATATATCAGAGTGAACCAGATCAAATGGTTTAGCCTGTCTACTTACACCACGACTGGGAAATGAGCTACGATGATGTTTCCCGAGTTGGCAAGCCTCACACTCTAGAATGGAAACACGGCTTAAGGCAGGAATGACTTGTTTAAGTTTAGCCAGAGACGGATGACCAAGACGAAAATGCCACTGGAGTGGTGAAACACTAGCGCTCAATGCTGATGAATATGAATATGAAGAAATAAAACTATTATGATCCAAATAATACAAACCATCCTTCTCATATCCTGAGCAAATCGTCCGATTTGTTTTGAGATCCCGAAAAATACAAGACTTGGGAGTAAAAGTTACAGCACAATGTAGAGATTGAGCCATCTTATTAACAGAGAGCAAGTTGAATGGAAAATCAGGCACATAAAAACTGTCAGATAATGCTAAAGCAGGATGAGGGCAAAGAACACCTATTCCAGAAACCGGACGAGAAGAACCATCAGCTAAAACGATATGATAGCAAATAGATTTCAGATTAGAAAACAACGAGGAGTTACCCGACATATGTGAACTGGCACCTGAGTCTAGGAGCCATGAAGTAGACGAGGACGCCACAAAGGCAACACTATCCGAGTTAGCTAATGTAACAATGGGATTAGAAAACGAGGAGGTTTGTAATGTCCGTAGAAGCTCACTAAGCTGATTATAAAATGCAACACTTTCGGGTCTGGACATTTTTCCTTCCAACAAAACTTAAAAGCAGAAAAGGCTAAATACAAAATCACAACCCCAAATAGCCGAACAACAACCAAACCCGGCAATCCAAAAACAAGTGAGCAAAGACTGAACCGAAAGCAATTTAAACATCAAATCTCAACCAACACTTTACTCAGAATCAGTCCATTAAGCACAGCGGAATCACCAAAAACAGCCGTTCAAAACATACCAAATAACCAAACAGTTGAATAATATTCGGAACCAAATCGAGACACAAAATAAAATATACAGAAGAGTTACATACACCCAGTCGACCAATTTAACAGAATAAAAATGGCCGGAAAGTGAGCCATGCGCGCACGCGCAGTCGGCAGCAGCAACGGTCGCTGGAAGTTAGCGGCGCGTGAGGCGTCCAACTCCAGCAAGGTTTAGTTGGTTAAGGTCGGAATTAAATGAGGATTAAGTATATATAATTAATTTAGGGTTTCGATGATTATGTACCAGTCAATTGGCCGATACACAATTTGGGGCGGCTAGGGTTTCAGTGTCTATTTTTGGCTCTGGTACCAAGTTAGATGATAGGGAAAATGATGTGGTGTGTATCACAAATGATACACCCACATGAACTGTATTAGAAACAAGTCAAATTAGAGAATTACATCTTAAGTCCAAAAGTAAATAATAAATAACTCAAAAGGACAAATACTAAATATGAATGTATTCTAACAAGGAGGATTTTAATTTATACTCATTTTTGCATCATTCAGCATCTCATTGGGGAAATTTTGAAAAAAGATGATTAAGAAGCTATAATCTAGATAAATAGGAAAGAAGTAACAAGTCTAGGAAAATTGGTGGAAATTACAGTTTTGCATACTAGCTTATCACTAGCTTCTGATTATTTACGGCAAGCCACAAAAAATAGCATTAGTAAACTAATGTTATATTTCTCAAAAACTCTACAACACTACATGGAAAAACAAGCACACATCGGGAATGGTGTAGACAAAATCATGGATTTGGAACTAGAATAAGAAAAATGTGATAGAATAGTGTTAACATTTCACAATAAAAACGTGACCGCAGTATAAAACAGATTTTCTTGTTGTAAGAAATTAGCACCCCAACCTATAATTTTTTTCCAATCTAGTACACTAAGTATACTCAAATCGTCAAGAAACGTATTGTTAAGTGTAGTATTTGCTATTTTTCGTAGGTTAGTGTACAAATATTGAAATTTGGTACTACATTAGAGTACAAAACTGACTTTAACCCAAAGCAAAGCCTACTATTAATAAAGGTAGAGTAGTTCCAAGAGAGAATGGGAGAGTAAAGTGCCATGTGTCACAAGTACCTTAAGCAGAGGAAATTTGGTCGACAATATATTTAGCATCGTCCTTGTTTTAATTGTGTCCGGAGCAAATGCTAGAAACTCACGCTCGGAAATAAGCGACTCCAACACTTGAACGATTGTGGGAGACATGTCACCTTTTCCCACTTCGACAAACATATCTTTTCTGATGTAACTGGTCATCAATTAAAGATATACAAAATTAATCAAGTCTCGCAGTGCATTTATCGCAACAAGTATGAAATATGTATTAGACTACGTAGCACGGATACTTTGATTTTATTTTATTTTGGAAGTATCGGATACAGATACGCCCCAGCTACGAGGATATGGTATCCGATACGGGGATTGGAGTATCGTTGACTACTTTGAGGTTTGACCAATTTGGATACGGCTAGGATACGGCGTGGATACGTTTGGATACGGTTAGGATACGGCGTGGATACGTTTTGGATACGGCGGGCTGAAAATTAATATTTAAACAAAAAATAGGGAAAAAAAAAGTAAAACATAAAAGGGTCACACATGTAATAAAGATAAAAGGGATAAATTTACTTTTAGATCTACTTTGATTTTCACACTTTTTTGTTTACTCAAATGATATATGTACCTACACACTAATATAGAGAAAGGATGGACAGTTGTTATGTTCAGCTAAAGTTTCAAGTGTAACTAAATACTAATTTTTTGTTTGAATGTTTTTTGGCTACTTTTTATTATATATAAAATATATTAATATTTTAATGATTGACGTATCCTAGCCGTATCGTATCCTAAATTTTCAAAAAATCCGTATCCGCTTATCCGTATCGGATACAATACCCGTATCTGTATCCGTGCAACATAGGTATTAGATGATTCATAACAACTTAATCAATTGGAGTAAATACATACGGTTGGACTGGATGAATCTGAGTATCAACCTGTGTTCTTACAGCAATTAACATCAACATTACGATAGTTGGAAGCAAAATCTGCAACAGTAGGAAGAGCACTGTTAGTTAAGTGTACATATTAAAACACAAAAACCACCCAACTATTATCATCAATTAAGTAATAGAAGAGCAAGCTATGAACATGGATATTAGGCATACACTCCCTTTTCAACAATAATGCAACAATTAAGCTGAATACATGCAGATAAACTACAAAGTATTTACATACTGTACTGAATTGACAGGATATCATGTTCTACATCATTGTTCAGAATATGGAAATTATAAATTCGTATACTGAACATCTAAATTTAACGCAAACCCTCCAAACTTCAGCCCAACTTACATGATCTTCCAATTTTTTACGCTGAGATACCAAACCAGTCGCGTCTATTTCATTTTGCTACTTATTGACGGTACTTCAATGCACTTATTGGGGTACAAAACTAAAGGAAGTGTACTAAATTCACAGTAAATCCAAATTCTCTTAATATTAATCGCAATTGAAAAACAAACCATCAGACTCTTATCAACAAATCACATAATCAACAAAGGAGCGATCCATTAACATAAATAAATTGTAGATACACAGTCCTGTTTCAACGAAAACGCAACAATTAAGCCAAACACATGCATTTATAGCATTTACTTGGTGTTTTCGAGGTTTCCACACTCTCTAAATCCAATTTTCTCCTAATTTATGCTTGCCTTTTTCCAAAAATATAATAATTTCAGCCCATTCAGTGGTGCATTACCATAACCTGCACTGTTTTCCAATCTTCTACACCAAACTAGCAAATCAAATAAGTGTTTATGTCAATTTTCCGAAATTGACAAGAAACTGTCTAGTATGCAAAATTGTACTAAATTGACGGGAATTTGTTTCCTAATATAACACTAGAATAAATAAACTCATAGTCTAGTGTATAAAATTGGAACACAATTGAGAATACGAAAACAAAATTTATTCATTAAAAAAAGATCTGTAATAAATTAAGCCTGATACGTCACACATGCATAGTATAGTATAGTTGCACACACACACACACACACACACACATATATATATAAAAAATTGACAAACAATCGTTTCCTTAGTATTAAAAATTTACACTAGAATAAATAAAGTCATAGTCTAGTGTACAAAATTGGAACACATTCGATAATACAAAACGTATAAAACTATATTAAAAAAAATTAAGATCTACTGTATAATAAATTAAGCCTGATACATGCATAGTATAGTTATATAAATATCAAAAGATATATACACACACACACAATCACATACTAATTTTTTTTTATATATATATATGTATATATATCGAAAGTCTAGTGTACTAAATTGACAAGCAAACGTTTCCTAGTATAACGCTAGAATAAATAAACTCATAGTCTAGTGTATAAAATCAACACAAACGAGAATACGAAAACTAAATTGATTTTTTTTTAAAAAGGCCTATAATAAATTAAGCCTGATATGTCATACATGCATAGTATAGTTATAATAATCCCGATCTAAATCGACAGGCAATTGTTTCCTTAGTATTAAAATTTAACACTAGAATAAATAAAGTCATAGTCTAGTGTATAAAATCGCAACACAATCGAGAATACGAAAACTAAACTGATTTATTAAAAAAAAAATCTAAAATAAATTAAACATGTCATACATGCATAGTATAGTTATAATAATCTCGATCTAAATTAACACGCAACTGTGTTTCCTAGTATTAAAATTTTACACTAGAATAAATAAAGTCATAGTCTAGTGTATAAAATCGCAACACAATCGAGAATACGAAAACTAAACTGATTTATTAAAAAAAAAATCTAAAATAAATTAAACATGTCATACATGCATAGTATAGTTATAATAATCTCGATCTAAATTAACACGCAACTGTGTTTCCTAGTATTAAAATTTTACACTAGAATAAATAAAGTCATAGTCTAGTGTATAAAATTGCAACACAATCGAGAATACGAAAACTAAACTGATTTATATAAAAAAAAAGATCTATAATAAATTAAGCCTGATATGTGATACATGCATAGTATAGTTATAATAATCTCGAATCTCTCGATCTAAATTAACTGGCAACTGTGTTTCCTAGTATTAAAATTTTACACTAGAATAAATAAAGTCATAGTCTAGTGTATAAAATTGCAACACAATCGAGAATACGAAAACTAAACTGATTTATTAAAAAAAAAAAAAATCTAGAATAAATTTAAAATTTTAAACTAAAATAAATAAAGTCATAGTCTAGTGTATAGAATCGCAACACAATCGAGAATACAAAAACTAAATTGATTTATAAAAAAAAAAGATCTAGAATAAATTTAAAATTTTAAACTAAAATATATACCTCAGCGAGAGTGACGAAAGGGTGACGTAATTTGAGAAGCCAGTTTTTACGGAGCATCACTCTAAGCTGCATCTTCGACCTCTCCTCCATTATATTATATATTATATATTATATAAATATATAAACAAATATATATATATATATATATATGTGTATGTATATATATATTTAGAGAGAGAGAGAAATAGAATCTATGTAACTGACAAATTCAATGGAACTGAGCTTTTTTAATAAAGAAGAAAGCTCCAAAAGAATGAATACCTAAAGTTGGCTTCACGCGTTTGGATTAATGTTCAATTAGTCCCTTTATTTTATAAACTGCTCGATTTGATCATTTATAACTTTAAACTGTTGTTTGGTTGTTTCTTCGGAGCTTAATCAACCTAACCTATTGAGCTCCAAAGACGGATACGTAAGTAGGCTTCACGTGTTTGGATGATTGGTCGATTACTCTCTTTATTTTGTAAAATGTTCGATTTGATCAGTTATAACTTTAAACTGTTGTTTGGTTGGGTTTTTTTTTAATTTATTTAGTAAAAAACGTGTTGTTTCTTTGGAGCTTAATCAAGTTATTAAACTCCAAAAAAAAACAAAAAAACGTAGTAGGCTTAATGCGTTTGGATGATTGGTTGATTACTCTGTTTATTTTGTAAAATGTTCCATTTGATCAAGCTAAAAACTTCTAAATTGTTGTTGGTTGGTTTTTTTTTTTTTTTTTAGACTAAACGAATCAATTCATTAAGAGAAAAATCGGGGGATAACAGGAAATAAGCGGAACAATAAAAAAAGGTACGAATACCAAATGATATCACACCGTTACATAAAATAAAATAATACGTAGTTCTATTTGGTATTCTATACGACCATATACTATATAGATTTCATACTAGGATAGTGTGAAACTCATTTATCGTTGTTCGGTTTTGCAGGGCCGGGTTTTGGGATAGGCCTAAGAGGCACGAGCTAGAGCCCCCAAAAGCGATGTTATGTTTTCACCTAAACTCGTGCCTTAGATGTTATGTATGTGTATTCTTCAAGATACATATTATTGGTAATTAATTAAATAAAACTCATGTCATAAAATTGTTTTAAAGTTTAGTACATATACTAAATAATGCTACTTGTTTTTATTCTTATTTTGTAACTTTGATGGTCACAGACTCATGTGCTTCTTAAATAATATTAGAGAATTTGAGTTTTTGGGAATGAAGTATGTTATTATATTATTTTCTATTAAATTTTAAAGTATATAATGAAAACGTACCGGTTGAGTATCAAATTATTATATTATTTTCTATTAAAGTTTGAAGTATGGTATACCGACTTTTTCGGTTCAGTTACGGTAATAATTTTTTTCAAAACAAACAAGTTCGGTTCGGTATTGGTATATGGTAAAAAAAGTCGGTACTGTACCAAAATCAACACTAGTAAGTTGGTCATAAATTAATTTTAAAAAATAACAATTCACATGACAAATACGTAAAGACAAAAATCTTTCGGGGGACAACATTAGCATTTCTGGATGGATGACGCACCTGACAGGTCCGACATTAGACTGTTTCCGACCTATTTCTGTTCTAAAAAAAGACGCCCCCTTGACCTGATCGTTTAGCCAATGCCTAATTTCCATTTAGACTCGCCTTGTTAGATGTTATATTTATGCATTTTGGTCAAAAAAAAGAAATACCATTAAAGTTTAAAGTATTTATCTGTTTCCATACTCAAATCGTAACTTTGTTTACGAACCGTAAGTCAAATTTACAGATCGTAAGTCAGATTCACGATTTAGGTGTAAAATTACCAAATTGCCCCTGCGTTGGAAAAACACCGTAATTTTTCCAGAGAGATTGGCTCATCCATCGTAATATCACAACCTCTCTAGAAAAATTACAGTGTTTTTCCAACGCAGTGGCAATTTGATAATTTTACACATAAACCGTAAATCCGGATTTACGATCCGTAAATTTGACTAACTGTTTGACCAAAATTCAAACCGTAAATTGGCTCCTAAAAAAAACATGAAGATTGAGCATAGAAACAGCGGAAAAATCCAGCATTAAATTAAATTAGTAATAAAAATCTACAAAAATAAAGAAGACTGTCTCTCTCTCTCTCTATATATATATCTTCAATGGCGAGTTTTGAGCAACCCATAAACATAACCACACGTCACAATAATAAACCAATAATAAAAACCAAAACCAAAACAAATAAAAAAACAGTAATAATAATTAAAAAAAACCCAAACTTAAAACCACCAAAAACCCTACCCTTATTAAAAAAACACTCACCTCAAAACCACGACCCATGGACACGTCACCATAAAGGCCACGTGGACTACGATGACGGTGTTAGTCGGGTCGAGTACCATGTCACCGGTCTTAAAAAGGCGGACCTTGCGCAGCGTTATCGGGTTAGTGTCGGTCACGATAGGTTTCAGAAGGACTGGGATATTACCGAGGTCGTCCCTCTACTTTTTCATTATTTACTCTAATGCTACCTCTTATTAGAAATATGAACTTATAAGTCCCGAGACAATTTAGTGCGTATTTGCCAACTGCTTTTTTCTTACTTTTTGTCGTCTCTAAAAGAGGGAATTAGTAGGGAATTTACAACCCGTTAGCATAAAAAGACGCCAAATGGATTAAAAAAAATTTTTTTGATTAATATTTAAGTTTAGGGGAGGCCCCGCTAGGGTTCTATATTTTTATTTGGACTTTTAGTGTGTTGTACAATTTTTTTTTAATTTATCAAATTCTAATTTGTTGAAAATATAAAAAATAAATTAATTATTGAAAAATATTATCTAACCATCAATTTTTTAATCTAACGCTGATTAAGGTGACTGTACGTGTGTTTGAGTTGATAGTTTTAAATAAGTTAGTTGTATTATGATTAAAAAAAAACAAAAAACAAAACTATGCATTATGATTAAAATATTCGAAGAATGATTGTTTCAGCCCCCATATTATGACAAAAACTTGTATAGAGTATGAAAAAAAATCATATAGAATATTAAGGTTGGTTCCGATAGGTTTTAGAAAAATTTGGGGTGTTACTGAGGTCGTCCCTATACTTTCTAACTATTTTCTTTAATGATATCACTGAATTAGAAAAATCTAAAAGCTAAGACAATTTAGTGTCTGTCTCGCAACTACTTATTTCCTTAGCTTGTTTAGTTTTGGGCTTAAAATAAAATTATGGGTGTTTGGTTTGTTAGATTTTAACAAGCTAGTTTTTGGGTCAAAATAGCTTGAAAAGCTTAAACGCAGAGAAGCTAGGAATTTGGTGCTTTTTTAGTTTTCTCACAGGAAAAAAAATACCAACAATGGAAAGTTTCTAATTAAATTTGTTTGTAACTCTTTTCTTGCATGGTACGCTAGGGGCCTGTTTGGCTTTGGATTTTTATGATAAAAAAGCTGCTTGAGCAATGGAAACAAAGCTTGCTTCACCTTAGCTTTTTTACTTATAACTTATAAGTGACCTATAGCTTATTTTACTAATTTGTTATTTTTTACTTCATCTTATAAGCAACTTTTAACTATACAAACAACTCTTAATCGATGATTTCTACTTTTGGCAACTTTTTTTGTGTGGAAAAGCTAAAAAGGACATCAAATTTCCAGCTTCTTTGATGTTGGGCTTTTTTTAGCTTTTCAAAGGCAAAAAAGCTGGGATACCAAACACCCATAGCTTTTTTTTAAGCAAAAAGCTTAAAAATCAAAGGAAAAAGGAGTTATCAAACATGCACCAAATATTAAGGCAACAATAGTGATATACAAATATCACTCAACAGGTGGCTAAGAAAGTTCTAGAAGGTCATGACGTGGGTGACGTGGAGGGGGTCCTGAACAGGTGGATCGGGCGGTTTGCTAGAAAGAATTTTCCAGTTCTTATCAAGGTAAGCTTTTTTGTTTAATTCAATAGTATTTTGGGTGTATCAGTTTAGAATGTTTGTAAGTTAGTCCTTTAAAGGGGTAGAATTTGGTTACAGTGGAATCACTAGAAGGTATATTGACATTAGGCGATATTAAATGACAATTTTGGCTACCGGCGAGGGTTATCAGAGCGCCTTAGCATACTAATCTCGCAATTTATCAACTCGATAGTTTACTATTAGACAATTTATATCTGAAAGAGAGATTAGTATCTCGAATTCTTGTCTCTCAGAGTTGAGTTCATTTAATTATAGCGTTGATGTTAAGTGTGTTTGCATTTTCCTTGTTGATTTTGTTATACAGGAGAAATTATTTGGATCTTGGCATATATAACAAAGTTTAAGGTAATTGGATTTGGTAGAATATGAAAAAATCATCGTATTCATTTCGGTAATTATGTACTTAATGTTGTAGAAACAGCTTAGGGTGATTTTTCTGAAATTTGTATGATTAACATGATTTAGGGATGTTTGGCACCATCTCTTTGGGTAAAGAATGAGGTCTGAAGATATATATTTGATAAAGCGAGTAGTTTTTTCTCTCACTCTACTACTGTCCATGTAAACTCTTACACATTAGAGCCAATTAAATCAATGTATAGTCAATAGTGTGAATGTCGAAAAACTGAAAAAGAAAAGAAATTAAATCGAAAAATTGATATACTAGTTACCCATGCTTCGGGTGAGACGAATATGTTGTACGATTAATTAATGTATGCATGCATGCAAGAATGTGTGTAAACGTCTGCACTAAATACACTAAGTTACAGGCTTTTGAAATTTCGATATATTGTTTTGTACAAAGTGCATGCTGATATAGTTTTCAAGCTGTCTATGTAAGTTTTTTTGCACCATGTTTCCAAGTAGAGAGAGTATTGAAGAAAATGGAAAGATTTGGTGTAATTAGCTTGTAAAATAACTTGACCCAAGAATAAGAAAAGGACCATATTAAGGAAAAGCACATTAGTTTACCCTCGACAATTCCAATAATTACTATTTTTTCTAAATGAAGATGTTTAAAGACTCATAAAGCAATATCATGCTTTATTTGGTTCACAATGTTCAGAATGGAGTAAAATCGTTGTTTAAAAAAATTGATTGATTATTCGTTGTTATCAGTTTTTAAGATCCTCGGACCTAGGATGATCCTTCTTTTCAATTTGTCATTCTTACGGTTGGCCATTGGCTTTTATACTGTTTATCTTTCAATGTATGTCAAATATAATACAAGAACGAGAAGCAACCTAATGAAACGTCTTATTTCTTTGTACTTTTCTTGGTGTAGGAAATCACTCAAACAGGTTCTATTGAACATAGCAATCATGTTTTCCGCTGGATGAAGAATCAGAAAAACTACTGCGCTCGAAATGATATATATAACATGATGATAAGGTTGCACGCTAGACATAATTGGACAGACCAAGCACGTGGTTTGTTCTTTGAAATGCAGGAATGGAGGTACATCTTCATTCTTCTCCGCCTGAACATACATATACATATACATGTATATATGTACTTATATTACAATATATATATATATACATATCTTTATACACATATACATATAGAGACGTCTTTAGTAATGGGGTTAATTTTAGTGTTGTAACACAATGTACGACCTGATTTCATCAAGTACACCAACCTACAAAAATTAGCGATTTGCACACCAATGTTATAGTTCTTGGAGGTTTAGCACACTTGGTGTACCAAACAAATAAAAAACACCGATTGGGCTAATTGAGTAAGAAAACCAAATATTTTGGATACTATCCTTTAATTTTTTAACCACTTGTATACACTGTTCTATCAAATCTTTCCTGTTTTAGTCCCAAGCTATAGTTTTTCCATGTAATGTATCAAATCGGAAACAAATGTTAGGTTAGAGTACTTATTGCTAACTTTACAGGTTGGTGTGCAAAATCGAAATCTGATGATCGTATTTAATCCACCGTAATCGTAATAGTAAGCTAGTAATCAACTCGTTGATCTTTTTCACATATGATTACTATTTGTATTTCACTTTATTTATTATGGAATGGGTTTCTTGAAGAAAATCTGCTTTCATGTTTTGACAAGAGTTTTTATATATTTGTAGGTGTAAGCCTGATGCTGAAACTTACAATGCCCTAATTGGTGCGCATGGACGAGCTGGTCAATGGCGCTGGGCTCTAAATATCATGGAGGACATGCTCCGTGCATCTGTCAGTAATTTTTTCCCTTGTCGGAATAAATAAATTTTCAATATGTTTCCTTTACTCAAATGGATGATGTCTAGAATCAAGATGCTAATTGTTTGTTTTTAGTCTCTACTTGAAATTTGCTTTTACACTTAGTTACTGTTAGCTTGTAAGTAAGAACTGGAAACAATACGAAGCCTATGTTTGTCTCGGTGGTACATATTCAATTTAAGTAGCAAGTATATGCTCTTCTTTGTGAAATTTCTGAAATCAAATACATCAAACAATGTTTAAATCCATTAAAAAATTCAAGATTATGAATTTCAATTCATCTTTTTGAGATGTAAACATAGATTCTGTTCATCCTCTTGGAGAAGTATAAACTAAACGCCATCGCTGCCTCCAGAATCTATTTGATTTGTCTGAATATTTAAGTTTTAGTTAATTCCTTTTTTCTCTTTTAGTATGAAAACCCAGTCCTGCATTTAAGAAACTTAGCCATATCTGATGACTATTCTTTAATATTAATTTCTAAATATTCTAATTATTCCAAGTTTACCAGCAGTGTCGTAGATTTAGGCCGTGTCTGGATGCAGCTTTTAAGCTCATAATTTTTTTACTTTTTTCCTTGAAAGCTAGACTGCGTTTGGTTTATCACCTTATAACGATGAGCTTTTCTGGTATTTGTCCTGAAAAAGCTAGTAGCTTTAACTGGATGAACCCAGGTTATTTCTTCTATGTCTCAAATAATCAGGCACGTGCTTAAAAGCTGAATCTGAACAAGCTCTTAGTCTCAGTCATTGTTTGGCTGCATATTTAAGCAAACAACCTGGATTTAGTAGGTTGAGAAAGAAGTTGGGTTCATCTAGATTAAATCTTATGAGCTTTGGCTGGACCAAAAGCCAGAAAACTTCAGCTCGAGAGCTGACCAACCAAATGCAGCCTTGCTTTTAAGCCGAAATAAGTAAATAAAGTCTGTTTAAAACTGCAATTAAACAAGACCTTAACCTTTTAGATGAATAGATTTATATTTGCGGAATAAATCATACAAAATTTTGAATGCAGGTTCCTCCAAGTAGATCGACTTACAATAGCTTAATTAATGCATGTGGATCCAGTGGAAATTGGAAAGAAGCTCTTCAAGTTTGCAAAAAAATGACAGAAAATGGAGTTGGACCAGATTTAGTGACTCACAATATCGTTTTATCCTCTTACAAAAATGGATATCAGTATACAAAAGCCCTGTCCTATTTTGAACTTATGAAAGGAACACATATCCGTCCTGATACTATCACTTTTAATATCATAATCCATTGCCTGACGAAGCTGGGGCAGTACGAAAAAGCCATAGATATATTTAATTCAATGAGGGAGAATAAATCCGAGTGTCGCCCTGATGTAGTCACATATACTAGCATTATCCATTTGTATTCTGTTAGTGGGGAGGTCGAAAATTGCAAGGCTGTTTTTAACACCATGATTGCTGAGGGTTTTAAACCCAATATTATTTCTTTCAATGCTTTAATAGGAGCATATGCTTCAAAGGGTATGAGCAAAGAGGCTCAGTTGGTTTTTAGAGAGATAAAGAGAAAAGGTTTTCGGCCTGATGTTGTATCATTTACGTCTTTGTTGAACGCGTATGGAAGGTCAGAACAACCAGAAAAAGCTCGTGAAGTTTTTGATTTGATGATACAAAATAAGTTGAAGCCAAATTTAGTGAGTTATAATGCACTTATAGATGCCTACGCAGCTAATGGTTTTCTAGTTGAAGCCTCAGATTTACTATTTGAAATGGAAGGAAAAGGAATTTTACCAAACGTGGTCTCATTTAGTACTGTTTTAGCAGCTTGTGGGCGTTTTGGTAAAAAGGTTAATATTGATTCTATACTTGAGGGTGCTGAGCAACGAGGAGTTGAGTTGAACACTGTTGCTTACAATTCTGCTATTGGGAGTTATTTGAATATTGGGGAGTCTGAGAAGGCTTCAAATTTGTTTAGAACTATGAGGGAGAAGAAAGTTAAACCTGATTCGGTTACTTACAATGTCTTGATTAGTGGATTTTGCAATATGTCGAAATATAATGAAGCTGTTAGGTTTCTCGAAGAAATGATGGGTTTGAAGATTCCTTTGTCTAAAGAAGTATACTCATCAGCTATCAGTGCTTATAGTAAACAGGCAAGTGTTTTGGAAAAATTGTTTATGAGCAGTATACTTTTAAGGGTTATTTACAGTTCTATACACTAACATATCTCCTGATTTCGATTTTCGACACCAGCCTATACAATTAGCTAATACTCCCTCCGTTCCTATTTAATTGTCCACTACGAAACTACGTGCAATTTTGACCGGCCAAGAACTTGTATCAAAATTGTCGGAATGAAAAATTTCAAAAGTTGATCATATAGTTCAAATGTTAAATTTTATGATTAGATTTAAAAAAAAATCATTTCGACAATTTTGATACAATTTATAAGCCGGTCAAAATTACACGTAGTTTCGTAGTGGACAATTAAATGGGAACGGAGGGAGTACTACACTAACTTAAATTTCTGCTTATGTGCACTGTTCTATCATGTTGTACCTAGATTAGTCCCCTAACCATGATTATTTTTCTATGTAGGGTATAAAAGCGGAAACAAAACGTTATTGGGAGTCTTAATTGCTAACTTTTATGGGTTGGTTTACAATATAAAATCTACTGATAAATCAGTATACAAAAATGTAATTGTCTCTACTTTTAATGACCTGAACTAGATCTCATGCTTTTTTTCTAACTTAACGAAATTGCAGGGTCAACTAGCAGAAGCAGAGTCTATGTTCACCATGATGAAAAAATCTGGATGTTCTCCTGATATTATTACATATACGACAATGATACATGCTTATACTGAGACAGGTAATATTGCTGGATTAAGAGTTACATACAGCTTTGCACACTTATGTATGATCTGGTTGGCATATTTGGACACTATGTCACGCCCCGGATTTTGGATAAACCCGGGTCGTGAATGTAAATTAAAATAAAAAGGAAAAAGTTAAAATAACGAAACATGCAGAAAGTCATTCGATAATATGCTAATCAATAGAACCAAATAAATACTTCAGGCCATGCCGATAATCACATTTGATTCACTAAATTGGCCTAAGGGTAGCCAACGGTGTTCAAATGTGACAACACAAACAAAACACTACGTTTTAGAAAATTTCGGCATGAGCTTCGCGTATCTATTTGTTTCCAATAAATTAGACCTGCCTGAAACAACACATAACAAAATCGCAACACGATTACCAAATAATCCAACAAGGATAAATCAAATCCAACCCAGCTGACATTCTATAAAATAGCGTAATCTAAAATATACTTGCGTTAAACGCCTATTAGGTCCACAAGGCTCAAAATGAGGTAATACCAAAATGAATAAAAACAAGTCTGACGTGCGCACGATCACGTGTAATATGATAATGAGCCCCATGCAAGCATTCTAAACTTCGCCACAGTCTACATCAACACCTGTACATCGATCATGAACAAAATGTACAGAAAACAAAGAAAGGAGGTAAGAAAACAATCTCGCATTAAAAACGGCGCGTGTTACTAAGCACGCACACACACAATCCTAACATGGCAAATATGATATCTGGCAAATAATGATAAAGGTAATTGCACGAAAAACACATCAACAAATATAACTCGCAACACAAGTAAATGAACATATAATCAAGATCAACTGAATTAATAATAAAACAAAATAAAACAAAACAAAATAAAACAAGACTCAACAAAACACAAAGTCGGGATTGCCTCACATGTACCCACTTTTAGAGCCACTCTGCTCTAGGACCCAAAGTGCAATGGTTCCCTCACCCATATTATGACACTAACATGTGACCAAAAGATATGGGGCCGGCTTTAAGGGGACTAACCCTATGGTACCGATATACCTAATCCTTGCGCAAGTTTCCGGGATCTCACCGTAAGCTGACACAGCTCCGCCTTAACACTTGGTACTGCAATCCCTAAAATAAATATAAAAGACTCCCAAAAACATAAACAGTAAAGTCCACAAACTGAAAATAAAATAAAGAACGCCACACTTTGAAATAGTTTATTTAATCGAATATTAAAAATCACTTTAACACATCTATGTCACGGTATCACCACAATATTCACACAATATCACCACTTTCACGTTTTTAAAAGATTTCATTAAATAACACATTTAAATCATTTTATTCTCCACAATTCATTTTATAATAAAAATAGTAAAATCGTCATACACAATATAATCACCATAAAAATAACGATGCGATGCCGTTACACAATAACATGATGCAATACATACTAACCATTTCACATAACCTATCATACAACAAACAACACACAAAACCGCCTTTAAAGCGAAACCATATTCTTCCCCCTTACCTATACAAACGAGAGCTCGTTTGTAAAAATATCCCAACCTCGAACCGAAAACCCACCGAACAATCAAAGCTAGATATGGACAGCCCACTAATTGCCCTCAAGTAGTCCCTAAACGTAATTAGAACGAGCTACGGATCAATAAAATTGATGTAAATTCGGATTATTAACGAAACCCTAAAAATGGGTTTTTATAAAAGTTAAAATCAGATGAAACGGCTTACACGTATAGATAGCTCTCGAAAAATAGGCTAAGAAAACATATTCGATTGTCGAAAACGGACTCCCGATGACATCGTAATCGGCTCCCGAAGTCGCTGCCCTAAAACCCTAAACCGCACCTAAACCGCACCGACTACCGCCACTACCACCACAGCCTGACCAGCCTTTTCCGTCGACCTAAACCCTTTCTCCGACGTTCGTCTCTCTCTCTCTCCTCTTATCTCTCTCTCTTCTATATATGTATATATGTATCTATGTAATATGTATATGTATATATGTATCTATGTAATATGTATATGTATATATGTATATGTAATATATATATATATATATATATATATATATATATATATATATATATAGGTTTTAGTAAACTAATTTACTAACTAGGCCACTTAGTTATAAAATAATACAAATCACACCCACCACTATTATATACACCAAAGTTCATATAACACGTGTATATTTCACACAAATACGTAATCACCCACAAAACTAAATATCACTATCGTATTACTAAAATTAATAATAAAATACAAAATTTCCGAGACGTTACACACTAAGATACAATAGTTAGTGATTATAAGTTAGTACACTTAAGTTGTTTTTCTCGGTGAGTTGGTACTACATTAGTGTACCAAATTGAAAACATCATCATAAAGGTTGGGGTTCTAATTAGTTCAGGAACCAAGTAATTTACACACTATTGACTTTTCTATAATTTCATGACACTTTTATACACTCTATCACATGTTTCCCTTTCTTTACTCCTGAAACCATTGTTCTGTTTATATGCCGTGTATAGAAGCGGAAAAAATGTTACTTTTTGCTAACTATATACATTGGTGTAAAAAACACAATGTGATGGTAAATTATTTCACAAGATTATAGTTTAACCTCTGGATTAATGCTACAAATTTGACAAGGAGGATATGTCCCACTTAACCTTCGATTTCTCAAATTACAGAGAACTGGGAAAAAGCATATGCGTTATTACAAGAAATGGAAGTATATAATGTCCGACTCGATACTATTGCTTGTTCAGCTTTGATGAGAGCTTTTAATAAAGGGAGTCAACAAGGAAAAGTTTTGTCCGTGGCAGAGTTTATGAGAGAGAAAGGAATTCCACTCAGTGATGCTATCTACTTTGAAATGGTGTCAGCTTGTAGCATGTAAGTTGTCATTGTAAACTCTCTATGTAAGAGTGATGTCATAAATTTAGTTGGTTGAGAGTACTTTTGATGTGCAGGAACTAAATAATTAAAAATAAGGGGTAAAATAATTTAAGCCTTTACTTACTCCAGTTCATTAAAGCCTTGTTTGGTTGTAACTTTCTAAGTTCAGTTTTTTCAATTTTTGCTGAAAAGCTGAATTGTGTATGATTAATAATGCTCAAAATTGAAATGTTTCTGTTTTCTATTTTTGGAAAGATTTGTTAAGCTGGATAAATCCCTTTGTTTCCCGACCTTAAAATCCAGCTTATTTGTTTAAAATCTGCTACAAAACAAGCCTTAAGTTTGTATTTGAAGCACAGACACAACCCTAATCCATTTGTCTACCCTGAAAGTGTTGGATTGGTGTATTTGTGAAGGAAGTGGAGAGAGAGGGAAACAAACGATTTCTGCCAGTTGATGAGCTTTTGATCCATAATTAGCTAATATTTAGATTGTGTGTATGCTATTAACTGCTGTGGTTAACCTTTTGAACTTGGACTAGTCTTTGAGGCAGAGGAACGATGATCTACTAGTTGGTGAACTTTTGTATATAATTAGAGATCGTGGGTATTTTTTTTTTTAACTGCAATTGTTGACATTTTGAACTTGGACCGCAGGCTACGAGATTGGAAGACAACAGTTGATTTACTGAAGATGATGGAACCTTCTTTTCCTGTTATTTCCGTAGGTCTTTTAAATCAGCTCTTGCAGTTTATTGGTAAAACTGGAAAAGTTGACACTATGATGAAGGTAGTAGATAATATGTATAGGTTCTAAAGTGTCTATAGTCTATACCATTATTCTTGGAGTTTGCTGAGTATTGTCACCTTTATTATAATGCAGCTTTTTTACAAGATAGTGGCTACAGGAGCAGAAATCAACTTCTCTACTTATTCAGTTTTACTGAAGAATCTTTTGGCGGCCGGAAATTGGAGGAAATATGCTGAGGTAACTTCTTGACTTCGGTTATTTTGGAACAACTTACGAGTATGTGCTTCAATTAGATTGAAAATTTTGTTTTCTTAAACTAGAACTGTTTTTTCTTTCTTTTTCCAGCAGTAATTGTCACCATCAACTGAAAACAACAGAATGAAGGAACATATTTCTGACAAGATAATGATATTAGCAGCTATAGTTAATTTATTATGTCTGTAATCTAGTTAGTAATTCTCCATCCACTCATTCAATAACAAACAACTGTTGAAAAGCTTAACAGTTACAAAACTGCCACTTAGCATCATATATGTCAACGCTGCCTCATTATGTACACATACTTGTGTATGAGAATCTTATCTCCTTTAACAAATTTGAAGCCAAGTGTGTTGTCAATGAGAGAGAGGGAGAGAGGATACTAACATGGGTTTTGTGAAAATTTTCTTTTATAAAATATATTTTATGTAGGTACTACAGTGGATGGAGGATGCAGGAATTCAACCATCGATAGGAATGTATCAAAGTGTTTTATTGTTTGCACAAAATAGTGGCGGGGCTGGAGTTGCTGCTGTTATACAAGAAAGAGTAGGTAAGAAAGATTCATAAAGTTTTACAAAGAATTGATACAAAGGCACTACGCAGATATTTCAGTTTTAGTTTTTGCCCACAACTAGAAACTAATGTGTACATTTGATTTAACAGAATCCTTGAGAAGAAAGGAGGGATGAGTTTCAAATATATGATCAGTGTAGAGCAGTTCGAAACAATATTAGGCTTATGATCTTCATTTCCAAAGTTTTGGCTCTTTTATAGCACAAGTCTTTGCAATTGAAGAAAGGCGTGTTTGGATGATCTCGCAAGCGAAATTCCTTTTTGTTGCCTTCACAGAAATCGGATATCAAAATTTTGGTGAAGCTCTATCATACCAGGTATTCTCTATATGCCATGATGCTGATTCAATATTCCGATTGTAAAGTTTCATGTATCCTTGTATTTTGAGATGGATCCAAATGTGTATATAAACAATAAACATTGCATAATTTATCTTTGTACTTTTTGAGAATGCCCATTTCTGATCATTTGATGGAAAGAAAATATAAGGAAGTTTAATTTTTATTTTACTCGATCCCAATTTTGCAGGTTATGAAGACGAAGACGGTCATACTTTCAGCTAGCTTCGCAGAGCTTCTCTGACCCATTCCATGGGGAAACGTGAGTGTATATTTGTTGAAAAGGTTGTAGACGTGAATCAGAAATATGTGAAAACAAGACGTGAGTGTATATTGTGCAAAAAGGCCTAATTAAGGAAATTAGTTTGATGTTATATGTTCATCCCTATCTTTGTACAGTTTTTTACTTAGATTAATTTTCCGAAAAGAAAAAGATTATGTGATTAAGAAGAAAAGAGATGGCCTAGCACGCCAAAGTCCCTTTTGTTGCCTCTTGTGATAATTGACTGCAGCAATCATTGATCTGAAAGATTGTAGTAAGCATGTCTGAAGATTGTTCTTGAAGATTGTAGAACTGCAAAATCATTGGGATGTCATATCAGAACATGCATGGAGAAAAGATATTTGGTGTTCGAAAACATGTGTTTTACAAAAAAGGATGTCACGTCGGAGAAACTTTGCTCGTGTCGAAAGTTCACAGGTTTTCAGATTAGTTAATAACTACAATATAAATCCTTTTTTATCACAATGACTAAAAAAAGATTTAAGAAGCACGTTTTATACTTTTTCAAACCTCTACCTAATATAACATTGTATAAACCATATCATTTTCTTGAGGAACTGTAAAATGATGACGGAACTATAACACCCGCTTGATAACGTTCTAGAACCCATATTACTTCGTCGCGAAACCCATTAACTGATACTGACAGATTGAAAAGTTCTGCTGCTAATAACAGCGGATCAGTCACCAACTGCGGTAACAGCTAACTACTTTGCAGACTCAAAAACTTTTTCTTTTCCACGAAGTGCCCAGATAAATTACTGTCACAAATTAGTACAATGTTGTACAGACAAATTTGATGCAAGTACAACTTTTTTTTGGATGCAGGCATAATATGCCATTCCTGTATTATTTCCTCTAATATCACAATAAAAAATAAAATCTAGCAACTAACTCGATGAGAATGGTGAAAGTTGAATCACCTCGATCAAGGGAATTACAAAACGCCCGTATCTTTGGAATCTACAAAAGAAATTCTTAATTTCGAAAGTCGATACACGTTCAGCCCGGTGTCACATTCTCTCTCTCACGCGTACGCCAGTGACGTTGTAAAAGGAGCCTCGTATAAGGAAAAAACAATGTATCTAAGTTGTATCCCACACTCTCCATTTTCCTCACAACATCGAAGACAAAATACACCTTGTCTTGTGACCTTACAAGGCATTTGAGAATCTGGTTACAAATTGGAGGATTTAATAGAAACCCCCTCTCAATAGTATAACAAAAAACCTTCATAGCTTGATCCAATTTATTTTCTTTGCAGAGCCCTCCAATTAGTAGAACACAACTAGGAGGTGATACATCTACCCCTTTCTCCTTAAGAATTTTAAAAACGGCCAAAGCTTCGTCAAAGTTTCTAGCTTGACACAACCCATTGAGCCAAATATTAGCCGGTGACGAATCAAAGCCCTCCAATTTAAAATCTTTTTCGATTAATCCTCGGATTGCCTCTTCAAATTTCCCTCTCTCGAAATTCCCTTCAATCTCTTTAATCGCTTCGTCTTCAAACCCGCGAAGACCTTTTAAGTATTTCAGCCAAACACTAAAAGCAACAGTCATTTTCCCCTTTCGACTAGACCAAAACATAAGTGACTTATAAACAGACGAACAAGGAGTACACCCGTTTCTCATCATCTGTTCAAAAACACCAAAAGCGTCCTCTTCTCTACCTACGCTTTGCAGCCCCCCAATTACAGTTGCATACGTTATCGGATCGGGTACATGGCCCTTATATTGGAGCTCCTTGAAAAGCTTAATAGCACCGTCCATATCCCCCTTCCTACAAAACCCATATATAAGAGTATTATAGGTTCTAATGTCGGGCAAAACCACATTATCCGAAAGATCAATCAGAAGCTTATAAGCATCAAGAACCAGACCCGTTTCGCAGTACTCCTCAACCATCGACTGTAAACTAGCACTATCATGAACCCTATACGTGCCTTGAGAGAGACGAAAATACACCTTCAGGTTTCTCCTTTCCATTTTAAGAATGATTGATTGAGCTTTTTCGAGCTCACCAACTTTACACAGCCCATATACAAGGGCATTAAAGGTCACAGTAGAAGGCAAACACCCAACTTTCTCCATCTGATTGAATATCTCTTGTGCCTCGCCAACCAGACCATTTTTGCACATACCACAAAGGAGAATAGTGTGTGTACACGTATTTGGAAAAAGATCGTGTTCCGAAATTTCTAGCTTAAGAGATTCCGCTCGATCCAATAAGCCGATATCACAATACCCTTTTATCAAAGTATTGTAACAATGGGTATCAGGTACCACACCACTTTCTGTCATAACTTTCAACAATTTCGAAGCATCTTTCACCTCTCTTGCTTCACATAAGCCTCGGATCATAATAGTGTACAAAACAAGGTCAGCTTTAATATTCTCATCTGACATTTTTCGAAACAATGCATGCCCCTCATCAAATCTACGCACTCTAAACAAACCGTCAATCAAACAACTATACGCATTTAACCCCATTTCAAACCCATCCTCTTTGAGTGAAGTGGCGAGGGTAAAAGCTTCGTCTATCTTTCCCAGCTTGCACAACCCGTTAATCATAGCATTATAAGTTATCAAATCCGGGCAGCATTTCCCGTCTTTCATTTTCCTAAACAACTTTCGAGCCTCGTCAGGCCTCTTCGCCTCACAAAGACCCGACAAAATAACCGTATACGTAATCTTATCAGGATGAATACCCTTTTTAGTCATCTCGTCAAACAACTTAAGAGCGTCCTCGGACATACCGCTCTTACACAAACCGTCGATCATAATACTATACGTAGCGCAATTAGGCACACAATTCCTTTTCATCATCATATTATAAACAGCTAAAGCCAAAAAGATCACACCTTTTCCAACAACCACTTCTAATATCTTATTATAAGTATACACATCAGGCTTACAATCAAATTCCCTCATTTTACCGAAACATTCGACAGCGTCTTCAGCCAAACCCGATTTCCAATACCCGGAAATCAAAGCAGTGAAAACATCGGCCGAAACAAACCCGCCTTTTTTCTTAACATCCTCAACAATTTCCCAAAACAAAACAAACCCATTATCACTAACAAGCTTATCGACGATAAAATCGAAAGAACCCCAGCATCGGAACCTCGGTTCCTTAGCTGCCCAGATGAAGAATCGAAAGCCCGATTCTAAATTTTGCTTTTGTTGTTGTTGAATAATATGATTAACAATGTAGTGAGAGAGATGAGGGGATATACCTTGTAGAAGAGGCTCGATCGGGTCAGCTCCGTTTATTATTTTGCAAATTTTTTTATATATATTTGATTTTTTCTCTGTGTTGAGGAAAATTGAAGGTACCCTTAACATTATTTAGTTGAAGGGTTTAAGGTGGGTTTTTATTAGGGTTTTCAGAGATTTGATCATTTTAGAGAGAGAGAGAGAGAGAGAGGCGGCTGATTTATTTTTTAACAGTAGTGAAGAACAGTGAAAAAGTTTGCTTTAATTATGTTTAGTATCCCATGTTTTTGTGTAGTGACAAATTAAACCCAATTGGTGTAGAAAGAATTATACTATTCCTTCCGTTCCAAAATATAAGTCAAGTACGGAAAACCCAACTTATTAATAAAACATAATCATTACACATTTTTTTATATTCTATTTCCACTTTTTACCCTCGTTCTTATTAATGCATGTTCTCCTAGAAACTTAAACTAAGGGCAAATATGTAAATCTTACACGAGATTCTTTTATAGACTTATATTGTGGAACAACCCAAAATAGTATAGAACTTGTATTTCGGAACGGAGGCAGTATTAGTTATTATGAAATTTTGCTTTGTTTGTTTGAGAAAGCAGTTATACCAAATTTACAGTCTTATTTGATTAGTGGAACATTTTAAGCTCAAATACCTGTGATCCTCTCTTTTGAATCACATTTTTACATTTGTTTGTGTGACAAGAAATATGTTTATCCCGACTTCAATAACATGTAAGTCTATAGAAATACTAAATTTAGGAAAACCTGCGGAAACATCTTTTCCGATAGAAAATACCATTTGTTTTATTAAATGAATCGAACATGAGTTCACCTCGGTTATCTAAACTGTTCAAAGTGAAACAATAATTTGTGCTAATCAAGAGTCAAGACGTAACAATATCAAACCATAGGGTTCAGATCGTCCTTGATAACGCAAGTCACAACATTATCTCAGATTCTCAAAACTTAAAAGAGAACACAGATTAAAACAAAACTCGTTGGCTTAAGCAACATTATAGAGTAATACCCGATGTTAGTTATAGACCTGTGTAAAAATGACAAACAATCTTTTGTATGTTTTTATAAAACATATTTTCTTTGACAATCAATTTTCCTAAGTGTCTACATGGTGCGCAAAAAGCTTGTAAAAGAAACAGAGACAGCTAATGTGATTATGAATTTCTAAATCTACAAAACATCATTTTACATCTTCAAAACTTTAAGAAATAAATAAACCACAAGATAACTGAGCCTTCAGCAAAGCCGTGAGTCGTGTTCCCATCTGACGTGCTGCTTTTCCTGGTTTGGGTATTTTTTGATTTAAGGCAATCTAAGCACTAACAAAATCACCCCAGTGACTTGCCGTCTTCACTTTGATATCAAACAAATTTCATACCTCTAATCATATATTCTATGGTTTGCTTCCCACCACCTTAGCACGTTTTGCAAATTTATCCACACCGAATCTTCTTTGTGGTTTTCTCTCATTTGAAGCTCTCTTAAAGTCTCTCCCTTTGTTTCTTGGGTTGAACTTTGATTGTTCTTTGAAATTTTGACTCTTATTGAAATTTCCATCGCTTTTTCCATATTTCTCACCATTTCCATGCATCTCGTTCCTTCTGGGTATGAAATCTCTGCCTTTCTTATCCCAGTTCCCCATTCTCGGTTTCTTCATTGGATTATCTCCCTGGTTTTGAAACCTTGATTCCTCGTGTTTCCTTTTATGCAAGTCCCTACAGGAATGAAAAAGTTAGAAATTTTATGAAATAACGAGACCAAACATCACAGAACCAAATATAAAATTAAATAAAAAGTGAATCAGACATACCCTCCTTTAGGAGCTGACTCTGGGTTTTCTGCATCTAGATCTGTAGTGCTAGCATCTTTTGATCTTTGTTTACCATGACGATTCTGCGATAAGATACGCAAATTAGCAAACTACAACAACTTATATAAGTATATATTAATAACAAAAACTCCATCTGCGAATGGTGCAGTTCTTGTAATTGACAAAATACTATACTTTCTCATCAGTAGATATGTCTAATCTGTGTAATCCTATTTTGTTGTGAAGGAAATTATAATTCACCATGTTTCCACGAGATGGAACCTCATTGTTCAAGGTGTTTTCCTCTTTCTTTGAAAGAAAAATAGAGCAAGCGCGGAAACATAAATAATCCAAAAATTTGGGAAATGCACGTAGTATAGTAATATACACACAAAGATAGATGAAATACCTCTTGGACAATCTTGAGAAAACTCCTGTACTTATCAGGTACAAGTGACTCAACTTTTGCTGAACCACACTTGCGTATCATGATCTCCAAAATTACAGTTACCTTCAAGGAAATGGTACACCACTTGAAATTCAGAAATTTTGAAGAACAATATTTTGAAAAACGTACGACTTATATCACAAGTGTACGTACCTTTTCTCTGAAGTGATTGCGGGACACTGGTGACCATGGAAGGATTGAACTAACAATTTCCGGTAGCAAATTCTCTAGGTCCCTTGGTTGCTGAGCAGATACTAGTACTTTGACAAAGCCCAACACAGCCTAAACAATTTATAAAAGATACAATATCAATTGTTTTTCCCTTGCTTATTTCATCAAAACATGTAAAAACCAAAAAAGATGCTCCTACATTATGGGTTTGATTTCTTTACACCTTAAAGTATAATCTTTATCCTACTTTATCCCTGTGCTATTGCATTACATAGTTTTAGTCCTGAAATTGTTCATTCTGGTTCCCTGAAGCTAAAGCTATTACTTTCTCCAAAAAATATAAGAGTATAACAAGTACTTGAAGAAGGAAAAAAAAAACTTTTCCTTTTAACTTTAAAGGGCAACTAGGAGTAAGTTTGAGGACAAATTAAGACTACAAAATATTGTTCGAAAATCATATCATACTCTTATTTAGTCGAAGATCTAACCATGCTAGATTAAGGGTTAAAAAATGCACCGCACAACTAATAAAGTTCAGTCCCGAACCAGCTACACAAAGGAATGGAGACAGCAGTGGGAGAAAGATCATAATATAGGGACTAAAAGTGAAATATACACGAATAAGTAATAATACAAATAGGGCGCAAGAATTAAGATTGCCAACAAGTTAATACTGTACTTACTTTTATGACTTCCAGGGCTTTATTTTTCAGTAGAGCAAGAATAGACGAGACCAGGTCGTCGTCCAAACCACAAATTTCAGCATTATTATACACCAAAATGGATAACGCAGAAACAGCACCACTCTTAATTTGAGGAGACGGGGCAGAGAGATAGCCCATTATCATACTTAAAAGTTTGTTGAGAGGACCATCTCGAGTATCAGCAGATGATGATTTTTGCAATTTAGAACTTAACTCAATGAGCATGTCATAAGCCGTTTTCCTAACGTCTTCGTCAGAATCTTTGATTGTGAGAATAATCTCATTTAGAACGAGAAAGGACTTTGGGTTCTCTTCTTCTGAAGTGATTTTCATCGACTGAACCAATAAATTCTGGAAACAAGTCAAACGAGCCCTAAGAGTTTCGGTTTTAACAGGTGGTTTTAAACCTAGCAAGAGATCCGCCAGCTCATCAATATGTGAAGAGCAAAACATAGGTTGCTCTTCTAAAATTTTAGCTAGAGTATGGTACGCTTCTCTCTCCATTACCTCGTCCTTTTCTTCCAAAGTTTCCTTAATTAGCTTAAAAATTAAAGCAACGAGATCCTCATCAGATCCTGCAATAAAGGACGATGCTAATTCCAAAACCATGCTAATTTTTTCACCATTTTCAGCGAAAATGAATGTATTCTGCTCTTCACTCATGAGCCCAAGCCGTTCCAAAGATGACAAGAAAGTCGTTTTGGTCACAGAAGAATCAGCTATAGATGCTAAAGAACCAATAGCATTTTTCAAATACCCACGCTCTTTACTTGAAGAAATTAAAAAGACATCTATCAGAGCCTGAACCAGCTCCTTGGAGCATGTTTTGATAGCCTTAATGTTTCTTTGTGCAATTTTCTTCGTGTACGCAGGTTTAGGTTTCACTTCTACTGAAGAATCATTTAATTCGGAATTCTTACTAATAAGGGAGCTTTTGTTTTGATTCACAAGTTGCTGCAAAGCAATGGCTATACTTTCAAGCATAAACGAATCTTTTTGAAGAAGAGTAATGAAAAGTTCAGCAAAAGAACTGAAAACTTGGTCAACATCATTAGGATAGTGACAAAAAGCAGGTAATAATCCCCAAACTGCATGCGCATAATCCTTCAGGTCCGTTTGAATTCCGGATTTTAGGGCTTTAGCAGAAACCTTCTCAAAGGATTCTGCTAGAGGAACAAAATGCTCCATAAAGAACCCCAAGGATGATCCACTCACATATTTTCTTAGAATGGAAATTAACCACCCATTTGAGCAAGTGAGGTCATCTTCATTGAGACTTATACGTATAAGCGTAAGTATCTTTTCCCCCCCTATCGCACATACAGCTGATCCAACACATTCTTGAAGATGGTCTGTGTTGTACTTTCTCTCACTGGCAAGATTCATCATCTCCGCAAGTTTAAGTATTATACCCTTCATATGGACATATGATAAATCCCCCAGTTCACGAAACAGAATGGATACTACAGCTAAAATATGCTCGTTTGGGACTTCATCACAGCTATTTAGAAGATTTTCAAAATCTTCACAAATGGATTTCATTGCAATCGAGTCCACGTTAGACTCATTTGTGTCTTCGATTAAGTCGCTGTTCATATGGGAGCTAATTAACTCTTTTAATATTTCCGAAACTCTTGAAGAAGTGCTAGCCTCGTCACTCAAAAGATTGATTATAGAACCGACAACCAAAGGAAGAAAGGTGATCCTTTTGGTTTCTCCCCCGGTTGGAAATTTGAGAATAATATTTTTCAATAATTCCGCTGCAGACAAAAGGGTGTCATTAGGATTTTTGCCACCTAAAGCCACATAAGATGTCAGCAATTTCGTGATAGTTTGCCCCTCTGAAATTAAAACATCGTCTTCTGAAGTTTCGATGATGGTTTCAATGACACCAAAAATGTGTCTTGTTAACGGGGAAAAGCGAGAATTCATGAGTTTATACAGTCGGTGAAGAACCTTTGATTTGACTTTGGCAGGAAGATAAGAGACTGTCTGTTTCAGTAGACTAAGCATGTGGATAAGATCCAGATGCTCAGGATTTGAAGATTTATCGTCTTTAGATTCCTTTGTAGATTTGGAATTACAAATTTCCAATGCTAATGGCATGTAATCTTTGAACATAGAAAATATTAAGTTACTAGCCTCTTTTTTTAAGGCGGTGGATTCGATTGATTTGAAGACGTTGACAACACAGTCTTGAGCACATCTGCGAACCTATATAAAAAAATCAGACAATTTCCGAGCTGTTATGCTGAAAAAACAAATCATTTATACACAACGGTAAGCAGATCTCCGTGAGTTACATGTAATGTTACACATTTCTGAGAAACCAAACATTCATAACTTCTTTGAACAAAAAGCTACTAAACCCAAACACACAGATACAGAAAAAACTAAGAAAAAAAACTAATAGAAAGCTAAGAAAAAAAGCACGTGCCAAACATACACAAATACATCAAATCGAATCCTTGGGACCACCTTCGATTTTTACTTTTAACTTATAACTTATTTTTTTACTAAACATCCTTTTTTTACTTAATTCTATCTTATAAGTGACTTTAAACTATACAAACATCTTTTACCAAAAAAAACTTCTACAAAAATCATCAAATTTCTAGCTTATATGTTTTTAAGCATTATAGACCGACCCACAAAAAGTTGGATTTTTTTAAAGCTAAGAAACTAAAAATACATAGCTTATATTTCTAACAAAAAGCTAATAAACCAAACACGGATAGCCTCGTTCTAACAAAAAACAAAGAAAAAAAGCAACAAACACATCAAATTCCTACTTATCTGTTTTTGAGCTTTTTAGACCTACCCAGTATCCACAAAAAGATAGATTTCTAAAAGCCAAGAAAACAAACATTCACAGCTTCTTTTAACAAAAGGCTAATAAGCCAAACACACCTAAGAAAAAAAGCAGCTGCCAAACATACACAAATACAAGTTACAACAAATCCAATACCTAAGTTGGCTTCTTAAAAGCTAAGAAAACAAACATTTATAGCTTCTTTTTAACAGAAAGTTAAGAAACCAAGCATTCAAAACTTCATTCTAACAAAAAAGCAAAGAAGAAAAACTGTCAAACATTCACAAATACATTTAAACTGACAAATCCAATATACCTCTTGGGCCTCTTATCGATCGAAAACTCAAGAAGCTTCTGAAACCCAAACTCAACCTCACCCCAATCATCACAAAACCCCCAAACATTTCACCACTCCCTCTCTCTCACCCGACCCCTCTCTCTCCGCCACGTCAGCAAGCACCCTCACCGCCTCCGAAGCCTTCTCCGCCGAAACCCCCCTCTCCGGAACCAACAGGATCACCACGGATAAAATCATGGCGAAGGCAGAGACTCCATGTGGGTCCGGCGGCGATGACATGGCGTCGGATATAGCGGTGGCGAAGTAGGAGAGTGGGGTTAGAGGGAGGGACCACTTTAGCCTTTTTACCTTACGTTACTTAATAACTTATATTTTTACTAAATTTCCATCTTTAATTTAATTCACCTTACAAATACGAACAAAGTGGGTTATTAATTATCAAAAAAGACATTCATAGCTTCTTTTTTTTAATAAAAACCTAATAAACCAAACACACAAATACACAAAAAGCTAAGAAAAAACTAAATATAAAAAAAGCAGGTGCCAAACAAACACAAACACATGAAATTCCAAATATACCTTGGGTCGTTTATCGATCGAAAACTCTAGAAGCTTCCGGAACCCGAACTCAACCTCGTCCCAACTATCACAAAACCCCAACAAAACACCCAAACACTTGACCACTCTCTCTCTAACCCCCGACCCCTCCCTCTCCGCCACATCAGCAAGCACCCTCACCGCCTCAGAAGCCTTAGATGACGTCATACCCTTATCAGGAACCAACGGAAGCACTAAAGACAGGAAAGTGGCGAGGGCGGAGACGCCTTCGGGGTCGGGAGGCGATGAAGTGGCGTCGGAGAGGGCGGAGATGGCAGCGGCGAAGTAGGAGAGTGGGGTTAGAGGGATGGACTCCGATAAGAGGAAGGAGCGGGATGCCGATGCAGCAGCGAGCAGGTGACGGTGTTGCGAAGCGGATGAGTTTCCGTAGCGGTGGAGGAGTTGTGTGCATACGTCTGTTGCGGCGGTTAGGGTTCCGTCGCCGACGACCGACTCCATTGGAGCTGCTCTTTATATATATAGATATAGATATACAGAGAGAGAGAGTGAATGTAGAGAGAGAGTGTGAATGTGGGTTTTAGTTTTAGTTTTAGTTTTAGTTTTATTAGGGTTTTTGTGACTTTATTTATAGTTTTTTTTGTTATTTGTATTTTGGTTCTTTAGTTTCTTTAGCAATGTGATTAGACCCCAATGGACTATATATCTGAACAATTTACTCCACTTTAGGAGTATAATACTCTCTCCGTTCCAATTTTGTCTGTTCACCTAGGGCTGGTTCCGGTCCGGTCCGGTTCGGTTTTTAGTAAAACTGAAACCGATCATATATTTCGGTTCGATTTTTTTCGGTTCGGTCTTTTTATTTTTTGGACCGAACCGGACCGGGTTTTTTCGGTCCAGTTCCGATTTTTCGGTTATTTTTCGGTTTCGGTCTTTTCCGGTTCAGTTTTATTAAAAACCAAAACCGACCCAAAATTTTTCGGTTTTTCTTTTTCGGTTCGGTTATCGGTCCGGTTCGGTTTTTCGCTCAGTCCGTCCACCACTAAACATGCGGATTTAAAAAAAAAATCATTTCGATAATTTAAAAGACGTATTTTCGTAGTTCAAAGTTGCACGTGGTTTTGTTTCGTGATAGATAAACAGTTTGGAGCGGAGGGAATATATTACTATACACCAGACTAGTAAATTCCTTCTACATACGTAAAACATGGCTTATCCGAAGTCGCCTATAGAAAAGATATATTGGGAGAACTTTCTGTAAATAGCAACCCGACTCAAAGTGGTAATACACTAGTTTCATTAAAATATAAACTTTTCCGAAGTGTTGTCTCGAATCACTATTGAAACAAAAACATGTTATTGGTACGTCTTGTATGTACATGAGCACCAAGTTAGATGATAAATAGACAGCCGATAAATTTAAGACCTATTTATCATATATCCCAAATAAATAAAAAGAGCTTAAAGCATGGTGTACTTGATTCCGACACGGCAATCAGAATTTTTAAGCATGGTGGGAATAACAAACCTTTAACTAGTCTCCATTTCGCTATCTATAAAATCTTTAGTATAAATTAAGATCGAAGAAAACACAAGTAAACGCTCATGTCCTCAACGAAAACAAGTCTAATAGAAGCAGCAGATCCAGCTGAAGGAGTAGTAATTACTCCTTACAAGAAGAAGACTTGGTTAAACATCAGGACAAAAATTCAAAATACGTTGAAATACTGACAAACATTTAAATGATATGCATTTTAATAACTTCAAAAATGAAGTATTCCTTTCATGATTGTTCCATCAAGACCACAAGCGATACAGATATCTCACGTCTACACACTATTAAAGATGCAAAAATGAGGACGTAATATGACACCGCATACATAAAACTAGACTCGTAACAGACTCCCCACAATTCTTTTCATACTAAATGCCGATCTTCCAAGCAATCATACTGTAATGACCCATGATATTGTTTTTGGAAAATAAGAGAGTAACACCTCTCAAAAATGATGACAAAACAGACAACAAAACCGACGACCCCGGTGATCTAAAATGCACGACCATGATGCATGACCCTTCTTCAGGACTTCCCATATTCCTTGAAGCTAAACAGCGATAGGAATAATACATCTTTGACCAAACCTGCAAATAAATAAATAAAACAGTCAGCCTCGTGAATGCAACAGAGTGCAACAAACTACAAGAATTGGTCCTACGAAGAGAAACTATAGAGAAGTTTTTATAAAGGAACTTGCATGAAAGAACAATTCTCATCTAGACAGGAAAAGTGATAGCATAAATCATCTATACCATAATATATGCAGCTTCTGGAAATAAGAACGACTTCAAAAGAAAGACTTGGATATAAAGGTCATTCTAAATTTGTTTGCATCATGGGTCAATATAAATACATAATCGTTAACAACGGTTTTAGGGAGCTCCTCAAAAGTTAGAATACAAAAAGGCTCCTTACCAAACATAATCATTTATTTAGGAATGGTGACCAGAAGGCAGAAGTATAAAGTAATTTCACAAAGAAAAAGAACTCTAGCAAACAAAAAACTCTTTAAAGATCACATTGGATACTAGATAGCTGGCATCTATTGTAAAGTTTAGTCAAAATTAAGAAAAGTTCAAGAGCTAAAGTGTAAAAATCCCTTGAAACCATATGCTTGTGTGGCCAAATTTCCTAATAGTAATGTTGTCGACAATCTCAACATAAATGCAGTGAGGTAGGATCCGTATGTGTCTAATGCAAACAGAATAGTTACACATTTACTGCACACCAGTTTTTTTGGTTGTGTACCACCAAATGTAAACATCACTGCTTCATCACTAACTCTTTCTATCAAAACGAAGTAGAATAAATAACAATCACTTTACAACTATCCAATGATTAACAAAATAATATGAAATGCCTGTGCCCTGATGTAGAAACTTTATAAAAGACAAACCTGACAATAGAAACGTCGACACCACAATAAAATAAAATTGCCCAAGATCTACTTCAACAACAAAATTGACTGTCATAGATAAAAAAAAAAAGGTAAAGATATTGATCCAGATCACTTGAAACAACAGACATCCGCGGTCATACAAAATCAGTCAACTCGTGAAGGAAAGAAAAATCAAACTTCAAAGTTCCCAACACATGATTACTATAGTTATATGCAGCATTTTTTTTGTAACACCGCCACTAGACATGCACTGATTGTTGGCATAAAAATGCTACGACTCTAGTATGTTACTCATGCATTAATGATACAACAAAAACCAATCATGACAGGTCCTATCACCTTGAGCAAAAAGTTGCCTCCGCCCACATGAAATATACTAATCCAATCAAAATCATTCATTTGCATACATGTCACTGGAGACAGGTAAAGCATGAAGATTTTTATAAATGATAAAAAAGAGAAGATATGGATAAATCAGACAACAGGCACAATTGCAAACTTACCAATAACAGACTTAATTATTATAATTTCATAGTAGGTATCAAACTGTTCAATTTCATGTAATTCCGTATATTGAGATCGTATAGAAAAGTGTTGAGTAAACTGTTAAACTGTTAAAACTGTAAACTAGCATCTCAAGCAAGCACAATTATAAAGTCGATATCAGAAACCTCACAATTACATAGCCTACAAAACCCCTTTAATTATACATGATGGCTTCTAATATCCACATGCTTTGACGACTATCACGTTTAGTACCTGCTCTAAACACAATATTTAACCTTAAAAAACAATAATAAAAGAATCCAACGAATGTACAGCTATGCACTGTCCACATCAATAGTCGCATACAAAAATGGTTCAATTTCCCATATGTTACTTCAGCTACCAGATCATCATGGTGTAACAGAAAATATACCAACTCGGATCACCAGGATAAAGACATAATCACTTACAAAAGATCTACATTCAAACATACAACGACTTACATTGCCAAACTACTGAACTTATATAACATCCAAATTCTCACAACTTATCAGGATAATGTTTGCATAAAATTGTCATGACCTAGTACAGGACATACACATACATCATGCAACAAAAAAACAGAAAAAGAATGGGGATTCTAACGGTATCTCAAGCAAGCATTGCCATCAAAGCTAACACAGTCCACATGAAATTGACTAGTCCAATCATGATTTTGCTCATAGCATATGTAGTTTTGGCAAGCCATGGAGATACTTTTGGTAATAAATATTATATTACTAATTTTTGGAAACATTGTGGTCGTGTGGATAATGAACTAGATAGCCGACAGAATACACAGTCAGTTTGGAAACATGGCAAGGCTGAAAGTTGACAAATTACAATTTGGGAATCATAAATGAAGAACTTGATTATTTATTTGAAAATGAGTAAAATGGCAGCAGCTTTGCAAGCACTATAACAAAGCTCTCCAATTAAAAAACGATCCTATACGAATGTTATAAAGGCAGACTAATTTTATTATGGAGTATGATAAAATCACATCTCTAATCTTGTAAACGATGTTAAACTAGATGGCAGGCCAAATTACAAAGTCATTCATAAAATACAGACTTGATGATTGCAACTTCTTAGTAGGTAAAAAACTGTTCATTTACACGACAAAGGCTAAATATTGAAAGCAAATAAAAGTTGTCAGTATACAACAATTGAAGTGTCACTAAGGTAAACCTAATACTCCTTCACAATTCTCTAGTCTGTGATGCTCTGAAACACTTCAATTACAATATCGGAAAACTTGACAACATACTGTTTGCAATAATTAAAATCATGTTGAATACCATAAACTAGCAACTCATTTTTTCCCGTTTTTAGAAAACAAAAAAAAACAGCAGAATTCACCAATTATAGAACAAATGAGAAAAACATACCTCATATATATGAACAAACTTTTGTCAGACTAGCAATCTCATGGCAAACAATATTACAAAGCCGCTAATAAAAGGCAGACCTAATTCACAATATGAAAGCTGTCTAACTCTTCAATTACACGACAAGGCTGAAAGTGAAAGCTGACAGGCTACTTTTTGCAATAACCAGTAATTCATGGTCATGGCAGACGCAACAAAATAACTTCACAATTACAAAAACGAAAAAACAAAATACGAACATACCTCATATGTGAACAACATATTTCCTCAGACTATCGGCATATTATAAGCACCACAGAGCTGAAGCAGAGCCGCCTGATTAGCGGCGTCAAGATTAGCACTGATAATTTGCGGAAATCTCCCAGGAGACATAGCCGATAGCCTAGCCAACGACTCAACCAAAAACTGCTTAGGATCTTTAATTTCCTTCAATGGATCCTCCTCTTTTTTACCCGCATTATGCAACTGCACAAAAGCAGCACCATAACCCACATTTTCTCCAAAATCTGGAACATCCGCCTCTTCGACTACCCTATCTTGCTCTTTTCTAGAGAGTAGAACAACGATACTATCGAGCATTTTACCCCATCTTTCGCTAGCTGTTGGATCCAATAGGGTGGGAGATTCACATAAAAGCCTAGTCGAAGCAACAGCAGTTAATTTAATCTCGAGCGAACCAGTGATAAGTTTGAGCCTCGGTATCCAAAATTGATCCAAAATCTGGCCAAATAGTTTGGACTGGTTCTGGTGAACTAAGTTTATCGTATTAGCTAGGTTCTCAGAACCGTGTTTCACTAGAAAAAGAGACATATATATCATCATGGACTTCACAAACTTCATCGATTGGTTGGTCTGAAGCCGAGTAAAAAGAGCGCCCCATATGTGGCCCACGTATGGTGAAATAGCCTCATAGCTAAGATACTCGATTACAGTGTTCAATATATAAAAACTCTGTTCGACAGTGCTAGGAGATGAAAACAGCTTCTCAAATATGCCCAACACGTTTTCTAATCTTTTTTCCTGGTAAAGCTCTTGCGGTGCCTTTTGAAGAAAAGATTGTAGCAAACGAACTAAGGCCGGAACATTTCCGGATCTCTTCCACAAATCAGGTTGTAGGAGAATATAGAATACTTGTAAATACTGTTGCATAATCGGAGGTTGATTCAAATCAACAAGCTGAGCCAAGAGCTGGTAAGCATAAGGCAAGAACTCAGTCACATCTTGAGCCAATATAACTTGAAGACTGGGAAACAACCGTTTTTCCAAGAGAGAGATTAGAGAAGGGTCTCTCTCACATGACCTCCTAACAAGAACCGCCACAGCCTCAAATAAGTAGTGATTGAAAGTGGGTGTTTTTGGGTTTTGACAGACTTTACCGAGAACGGAAGTGAGCCCCTCAACACAAGGCGAGGCAATATCAGGGGTTATATCAGCAACCCCAAGTACCCTCATTATACACTTCATTACGTACTGATTCTCTTCGGACTCTGGCTTTCCCAACGCAGCAAATAAGTTGGTCATGAGCCCGAGTAGAATTGGATTAATATCCGCCGATACGTATCTAGGACTGCCCCCCTCCTCTTTGACCAACAAGAGCTTCTCAATACAACTAGCAGCATAAGAATGAACCACATTCGATTCGGCACTAAGCAAACGAACCACATCTGGTACCAAAGCCATAGCAACAGGTTTTGGTATAAGAGCCCTAAATATAGTAAAGAACTTCAAAGCGCCAGCTTTCAGCATAGGAAACCCGTTCACGTCTTGGCTTTGCAGCTCCGGTACAATCACAGACCTAAAGAAGCTATCGACGTCAACCAAATCAGTAACAACCCCACCCGCCTTTTTCGTCGCGAGAGACACGACTAAATAAATAGCACAGTCCTTATGCTTCCAGCTTGCCGACGGGTTTTGTCCGAAAAGGGCTAAACTAGCCTGTATCTGACTAGAAACCTTCATAGTCACTTTTTCTTTATAGTTCATCGCTATCCCTTTCAAAAGCTCACAAGCGATCCTCCTCCTCGTATCCAAATCGCTCCCTTCCATATCCCTCCGAATAAACTCAACATGGTTAAAATCAAACAACTCCTCGTCCTCGGCCCTCAACATCACGTTAGGTATAACGATACTCCTACAAATCTGCTCCAAAATATCGTCACTCGAAAACAGCTCATGGTGTACGCTCGTGCTAACAGTGGTTAAAAACTTAATCCCCGTAACAACAAGCCTATCACGCCCATCCGAGGCCGAAACACCAACCAACAAGCCCCAAACGGACTCAACAAACCCTCTTAAATACTTAATAAACTCCTCCTCGTACTTCTCCATATACAAACTAATATTCTCGCAAACAGCTGCTCTTAGATCATCAACCAACGCAAGCCCATCGCCACCCTTATCTTCCAAAACCGGGTATTTCAAAGATAAGTACTTTAGAAACTCGCTCATCCACTCTCCCATATGGTCCTCGAAAAACTCGGGCAAGTCCTGAAAATTCAACGAAAAGAATATCCGACAACACAAACGCTGCGACTCTATCAAAACCTTCAGATTCTCCGCTAACCCGTTGTTACCAACCACATTATCTATCCACCCAGCTGTTATCTTAAACATTTTCAGTAAAGGCTCGGCGAAATTATCCAAACAGTATTTCAAATCGATTATTAGCTCATTCGTCTTGTAAACATATCTAAATTTCTTGAAAATAGAGTTTAGGGTACTTAAAATACCGTTAATCGTGACGTAATCAGCACTTTCCGAAGCCCGTTCAAGCCCTAGTTTTAACTCGGGTAAAAGCGAACCCCATTTTTGCGGAAAATCGTGCTTACTGATAACAGACAAAGCTTCGCTTAACTGCGATCGGATTTTGGGATCAGAGGAGAGCATAATCGGTACGATCTGGGTTTTGATAAGCTCCTTCTCAGGGTCCGAAACCAGGGTTAGGGTTTGCGAGTCGGAGTTTGGAGACCATCGAGACTTGAGGTGGTTTTTGAAGTTGACGGCAGCAGAGTGACGGACAGCAGGGTCCGCAGCGGAGGACGAGACGAGTTGGAGAACGACAACCGAGTAGTTGGGTTGATCGGAAGCAGATGATAAATTCGATTCGGCTTGGCGGCGAAGCTCCGGCGATGGAGAGAGAGTGTTGAGGAAACATGTTGATAAAGTCGCTAGGGTTTCTGGGTTCGCCTCCATTATAATTATATATATATAATATATATAAATATATATTTATATATATGTATATGTGTATATGTGTATTGATCGGAGAAGAAGAATTAGGGTTTAGTATATATATATATATATATATATAAATATATAGATATAGATATATATATAGAGAGAGAGGGGAATGGGAGGGATTTTGTGATTTGTAGAGATCTTGAATTCTTTTGTAATCAGTGTTTGAGTATTTTATTTAAGGGAAAAATGGATTAAAATTACGGCCCAACCCGGGTTCGGTTCGATTCGATCCGGTTCGGTTTTTGTCAAAACCGAAACCGAGCATATTTTTCGATTCGCTTTTTTTCGGTTTCGGTTTTTTTATTTTTTGGACCGAACCGGACCGGTTTTTTCGGTCCAGTTTTGGTTTTTTTTTGTTATTTTTCGGTTATATTTTCGGTCTTTCGGTTTTTTTCGGGTTTTTCGGGGTTTTTTCGGTCTTTTTCGGTTTCGGTCTTTTTCGGTTCGGTTTTACTGAAAACCGAAACCGACCCGAAAAATTTTCGGTTTCGGTGTTTTTCGGTTTTTTTCTGTTCGGTTATCGGTTCGGTTCGGTTTTTTCGGTTTTTCGCCCAGCCCTAGTTTACACTATCCGTTTTTAGCGATTTGGTACACAATATATGCGTTTTCACTCGTAAGTGGTACTCTCTCCATTCTCAATTAATTGTTTCTTACGAAATTAACGTGCAATTTTGATCGGTTTATAACCTATATCAAAATTGTCGAAATGAAATTTTTTAAAGCTAAATCATATAATTTAATTTTTGAACTGTATGATAAACTTTTGAATTTTTTTATTCGGACAATTTTGATACAAGTTATTGGGCGGTCAAAATTGCACGTAGTTTCGTAATGAACAATTAATTGGGAACGGATTGAGTATCTAACACTTAACGAATTTGGTACAAAAGCTATACATATTCAATGCAATTAAGGGATTCGGTCCACGTTGAGTCATTACTACACTTATTTGGAGTGAAAGGGTATATAGGTTGTATACCAAATTAGAAAGTCTGTTAGGTTGGATACCAATTCGTTAAAAAATGATAGTTTGTATACCATTTTAGCATTTTTACATTAACATAAGGGGAAGAGGAATTTTAGTAACCAATACTAGTATTTGTTTTTAACAATTTACTACCCAAAAACTTAAGTTTTATTAACTATAGTTTCCAGTTTATATATTTTTGTTTAATTAAGGGTCTAACTGTATAAATTAACGAAATTTCACTCGGTATATCTCATATTTTGATATATAATTTTTAGTGATATTGACACAATTGCATTCAATGTGTGATAAATGGAGCAGACGTGACTACAATTACGATATTTTGTTAAACATCAGTCCCTTAATAGACTAAAATTTGTAACTTCATACTCTAATTGATGAAAATTAAAAGGTTATGTATTAAATTTGGAAAAATCAATAAGAGAAGGCATTAAACAGTGTTTTTACCTTCTATTTAATTATAGAATATTAGGGGATAGTTTGTTTTATGAGTGATGTTATTGCGACTTTTAAAATCAACCCAAAATATCAACCCGATGAGATGGATTTGTCCAACTCAGCCTAATTAATAATAGTATATCATTAATTAAAGAAAATTAAAATAAAAAAAGAGAAAAATAGACGATTATTACAATAATAATCAAATTATTTCGTTATTCATTCAATTTTACTTGTTTAATAACATCTCAACCAACTCAATTTTAAAAAAAAATTTGGTAGTAAACAATTTGGTAGTAAAAAAAAATTAGCTCTCTCTTTTTGCTTGTAAACAATTTGGTAGTTCAAAGTGCAACACATTTCGAAATTCTGATCGAGTAAGAGCGAGTCTATATATGCTTCAAATTTCATGATCAATTTGGGTAAGGGTAGGAGTTACTTTTACATATACATGCGGACTGGACTAATCGTGAAGGAGGGAGGGGGGGAAGAAAAGGCGAGAGAAAGAGGCAGAAAAGTGATCGGAGAAGGTGAGAGAAGGAAACCCTAGCTAAGGCCAAGGGCTACCGTCACTCGCTCTTTCTCTCTCTAGAGACATATTTTAGTTTTTTGGGTCCGTTATATATGTGCATTTGGTTACACATATAGACAAAATCCGCATCTACGAACATAGCATGAACCGACGTCCAAACAGGTGCTGGGGAATGATGATGAAAATAAAATAGCAAAACTAAATAAATTTCGGGTAAATTACAAACAAAGGAAAATCATTCATTGTAATTCGGTTTCTGCTTATATAAAATTTACTTTTAATGAAATGGATATTGAACATGATATTCAAGACCATACTTGTTTACTTGTTACAAACGTATATGATAAATCCATAACTTTGTTCGGTGGCGTTAGATTTTTTAACAATAATATAATGATAAACTGACAGTAAATATTGAACACTTCTCGATCTTTATTATTACTCGGCTATTGCACTTGCTCGGATTACAATTTCTTTATTACACTTGTGCTCGAATTAATAATTTAATCTTTTATCTTGGTCCTTCTCCTTTTTCTTCGGTACTCGGTTCTTTATCTGCTCGGTTTGCTTATTGAGGTGATATGGTCTGACAAGTTTCTCTCTTTTCTCTACTTCTCTATATTTTATGGATAGATTTTCTGGTCCTTCTTTAGGTTGACTATTTATAGACAATTATGCCTCATAGCATGTTGACAAATGTAGTCATATTAGGAACCACCTCATGGATTTTTCCATTATGGACCTTTACTACTGGGCTGGACCTTTATAGATAATGGTCTGTTAGGAAAACTCTATTAGACCATGAGTTTTTTGGTTTTAGCCTTGGGTACCCTCTAATAATGGGTGAGTCGATCCATATCCGAATAGACATATTTAGATCCAATTTATATGTTCTATCAGTATAATTTATAATTAATGGAAAGTATAACCATTCGGCTTTGGTACTGATTAATTAGTTTGTAAATTGTAACGCATCCAAATAAATGGTTACAAAACGACAAGAATACAAATATTGAACATGGGTCAATTAATTAATATGATTTTCAGCTGTAGTGGCCAAACTATGTCACTAATTCAAAACTTAATCAAGAAACCATATTCAGTTCAAACTTCAAAATATAGGAACAAATGGAATGTTTGTCGAGACAACAGAAAAAAAGTGATTTTTATACCCTTTAATTAGAAGCTGGTAATGAATATCAATGTCCGAGATCGAGATATATGGAGGTGGTAAAACTTCTGGTGAATCGATTAAAAAAAACTAAAAAAAGTCTTCTAAATGCCATTTTACTGAAAAATATTATAACTTTAGTTGGTATATATGATCATATTTTGATATTATTATTATTTTTACGTACCCTCGTTGGTTTCTTATTTTAATTTTTTTCATTTGAGGATTGACTTATCATTTTTGGAAGTTCAAAAAAGAATATGATCATACACATTACCAAGAAATTGACCAATTATTTTTTGACCCTCGTTGGTTTCTTCTTTGCTAAACGAGCATGAAATGACGAAAAATGTTGCCAGAAATAAAAGCAGATATGCTTATATAAGTACTAAGTGAATTAATGTTACGTACGTGTCTATAAAAGTTTTAAATTCACATTTAACAGTTTTAATATGTTTGACTGTGTGAATTTGGTTAGTTAATTATATATAACATGATACACATAATATAAAAGAAAAGGGGTATATAACTACATATCACTAATTGATCAAATGTACTTAACCTCGAAGTATATCATTGATTTCCGCCAGGGACGGATGGTTTATTGCGCAAGGGGGTCAGCTGCCCCCCTTGGTCCGGAACAACGACTAAAAAACAATATTTTTTTCGGTTTTTTAAGTATATATACGTTAAATCTGTTAAGAACATAATATTTAATGTAAATATTTTCAAATTTCTGTTTCTAGTTTAGTGGATAAGTTTTTGTTTCAAGTGTTAGAGATTCCGAGTTCAAATCTTTTCTAACTTCAATTTATTTTCTTTCAAAACATTTTCGCTAATAAAAAAGATTCATTTTACTTTTACTATGATCGGTTTTTTCACCATTTACATCTCAATGGACTTAGTACACAAAATACATATTCCAAAAAAACGAAGTTTTATATAATTTTGCCCCTCCTTCATTTGGAGTCAGGATCCGCCCCTGATTTCCGTTATCACTTATTGTTATTATCTTAATAAATAGAGAATTTTTATCTAAAACGAAGACCTCGCATAGTATCGATAAGAACCATCCATGTATCAATAGTTTTAATGTAACAAAGTCGAGTTCGCCTCATGTTCAATAAATTTATTGCAATTTCAATGTAACTATTAGGTTCAAATGAACACACAAAAGCCCTTGAAAAGAAAGTACCTAGTATTTGGCAAAGGTAAAAACAATAATTTGAAACATTGTCTAGCATCATATTATTTTCACCTTATAAGTAGCACTACTATTTTTTCTTCTTGTAATTAAATATATAGTTTAGAGTTCATGTATTTGAATATGAATTCTCTTTTTTTTACTAATCTAAAATAATTTTCTTTCTTAAGAAGTACAATCAAACTTATTAATGACAACTTTTATTCATTAAAAAAAAATATCAGCTTACCATCAGAGCGTCTGTTGCTAAACTGATGGCAAAGTGAATGTCGCTAAATTTAGTAACAGTTTAGCAGCACTTTTTGTTACTAAATTGCAGCTAAAATTTAGCAACACTCATTTTACCAACAGTTTTCAAAAAATAAATTGTTAATATCTTAATTTTTTTCTTATAGTGATTATGATCGATCATATCACATAAATATACCTCTATTTACTAGGGTTGGGCGTGTCGATATAAGGTAATATAATGAAATCTTGACTGTGCTTATTTTCATATTCAATGTACATTGTGACAATCGAGTTATATAAATCCATATGATTCCTCACATTGTATAATTATATCATTCATAATATAATATATTCTTTAATCTCAACAAACCTTCAGTAATGGAAGCTAGAGCACTCTTTGTCATTTGTCTTTCTGGGTTTTTCTTCTTAGGTATATAAATTTGATATTAACGTTAATTTATAATGATAATTAATGACCAAATTATATTTCAATATATTGTGTTGTACAAAAACTTGTTTAATGATAATTAATGATAAACCTTATAATTAATGATAATTAATGATAAACCTTTCAATATATTTCAATGATAATTAATGATAAACCTTATAATTTTATAGTGTTGTACAAAAACTTGTTTAATTTCCTTGTTGTTAGTATTTAATATGAAATATTTTGATTTACAAAAGTGACCGACCATTCACGAAAAACAATTGTGATGGTCAAGTGTTCTTATTTTGATTTGCTAGTTTTTCAGTAACAAATTTTTGTGTTGCTATTTTTTTATTGGTTATGTTGCTAATTTTGTTGGTGTTGTGTTGCTAATGTTAGGTTGAAAACACTCGTAACTCCTTTAGCAACATATTGTTGTTGTTGCTAAATAAATGTTGCTGAAATGTTACAATTTTATTGCTAATTTTCAATTATTAATTATGTTGCTGTTATGTTGCTATATTGTTGCAACTTAGCAACATAAATATATTTGTTGCTGTTTTATGTATGTAAATGGTCTTTTTCTCGTATTTATTTGGATCTTATTAGCATTGCAATTTATATATTATTTCTTAATTTTTAATTTTCAGGTGTCCATTCAGCCACCTTCACAGTGAAGAACAATTGTCCCTATACAATTTACCCAGGAATTGCTACCGGTTCAAGATCTGCTTCTACATCTCCATCGACAGGTTTTGAGTTAGCGTCTCAAGCCTCAAACGATGTTACTATTCCATCTCCATGGACTGGCCGTTTTTGGGCTAGATTTGTCTGCTCAAACTCTGGCGGAAACTTGACATGCCTAAGCGGAGATTGCGGCACTGGTCAGGTTGTTAAATATATCGGATCACACATACCAAATTTAACATCTATATGATCGCCTTGAGATACTAATTAAGATAGTAAAACCTATGGTTTAATTACTTGTTAAATTTATTTATTGTCTCATGCTTATTATTAGTGGATTAACGAATTGGAAACTAAAACTTTCCCATCTTTATTATATTTAAGAGTCACGCTCCGGTGTTATACATAAGACAAGTTTTATTTTGTTAATTTATATAGCTAACACTAAAAAAATACAATTTTCTAAATCTAATTTCAAGTGCAGATAGCATGTAACAACCAAGCTGGAGCTACACCTGCAACCCTACTGGAGTTCACCCTAGGGGGTAGTGGTGGGCTAGACTTTTACGATGTTAGCCTAGTCGATGGTTTCAATCTACCTGCGAAAATAGAGCCATCCGCAGGATGTAGAGCCCCAGCATGCCCCGTGGATGTAAACGCCAAGTGTCCTGCTGAGTTACAGGTAAAGAACCCTAGCGACCAAGGCGTGATTGGGTGCAAGAGCGCTTGTGTGGCTTTCAATACGCCCGAGGCTTGTTGTCAAGGTCAATATGGATCACCTACGACTTGCCCAACAAGTCCACTCACCCAGTTCTTCAAGGGCCTGTGCCCTGATGCTTATAGCTATGCGTACGATGATAAATCCGCTACATGTACGTGTCCCACGGGGACAAATTACGTTCTCACATTTTTCCCATGAATCACTATGAAGATGTCATACGGATAATTAAATCATAAAGGAGGCTTTCTAATGTAATATTGGAAAACTAATTATTTTAGTGGCTATCTTAAATTCAATGAGAGATATTATAACGTTCTTGTATACTGGTAACTTCGTTTTAATAAGTATAATTTCATTTATAAAAATTAACAATTACTTCTAAATTAATTCATTTAATAAATTGAGTTAAAGACAGGTTTATCTTTTTCGTTCCAAACCGGTTTCCGATCTCGTCTCCAAATCGTCGTCGGAGAAAAGTAACAGTCTTCGAAACCTTGCCGGAATCTAGCCGGGGATGGTCAATATATCTCCAGATCGCTGAAGATGAAACTGCCAAAATCTTGTCGGAGAGTCGCCGAAAAATAGTTTACCAATTACCGTCGCAACGGATATGTATATGTGTATGTATATATGCGCTCTGATAACAAACAAGTGTTGTTACTCTTAACAAGGGATCGGTTTAATAAATCTTGACATGCACTTACGTTACATAATATTACTAATATACTCTGAACAAATATGTATGCATGAATAACTGCAAAATTCAACCCAATCTCGGTCTTTTGGAGGGGAAGAAGAAGATAACACAAAGGCCTCGACTGGGGACCGTTGCCCTAATTCACCGTGAAAAGTGACCATCACAGTAGGCTACAGAATTCAAGTCCAAGTAATCGTGTTACGTGATTTTGAGCTTGACTTATTTGCGCATTCATCCATTTTCATAAAAGCACTTTCTTAACCTCAAACGTACAAAATCAAACCGATTATCTCATTCAGCAGCACCTAGGACAAATTGATGCGTTCTTAAAGCGATGATAATTGACTTGATAGGTTTGTTCTCTTAAAATGAATTCAAGAGTATTAAGCCTATATTTCAAATTTGACACTGCAAAAGACCGGGTCGCGCCTATCCCCGTTTATGGAGTACTTTCGCTTCCCATACCCCCAATTGACTGCTTTGACAGGATGATAAAAGCAAAAAAAAACATGGTAAAAATATGGTAAAAACCCTCATGCTAGTCATACGATAAAATATGGTAAAAACACGAGACAAAGGCCCTCATGCTAGTCATACGATAAAATATGGTAAAAACCTAATGTTCTGATAAAAGCAATTTAAGATAAGTAAAATGCACAGGAAAAGAATGAAATAACGAGTCGAAATCTTCCACCCCATTTCTCTATCCCTTTCCGTGCTTCTTTGCTTATTTTATCCAAAAAAAAAATTCTAAAAAATTTGAAAAAATTTGTACAATTACTATAATACATGTATCAATACATTCCAATAATTATTTTTAAAAGAAAATCCATACAAAAATTATTTTGGAATAAATGTATAAATTAGTGTAAATTAAACATTGAATATTAAAAAAAATTGTCTAAAATAATATTATGTTCAAATGTTTTAAAATTTGAATACAATATAGTATAAAAGTTTATAAATTTGCGGTATAAGTTGTGAAAATTTAAAATTTAAGTGAAAATAAGCAATGAAGCACGAAAGGAGATAGATAATAGGAGTAGAAGATTTGTACGCCAAAAAACTATAGTTAATATCTAATTATAGCATAGAATCTGCTAATATCACATTAACATAAGGAAATAATATCGTATTCATTGGTAAAAGTAAAACAGGTGATAACGTTAATCTTATATAATTACACATATACACACATGCATGTATGATGAATGTGTCTAATATATTTGCATTTATTATTTTATATGATTCTGGAGCATATAACCTAATACACAATACAGAATAATAGCAGGGTACATATATGCACAATTAATGTTATTTGGGCATGAGTACAAATATTTTATTTCTATTTTTTATCCAATTTTGTGCACCCTTGTTTATTTTTACTTAAATTTTAAAGTTTTATAACTTTTTCTGCAAGTTTGTAAGTTTTTATGTTATATTGTATTCAAAATTTTAAACATTTGGGCATAATAATGTTTTAAACAAATTTTCTAAGATTTAATGTTTAATTTACATTAATTTATACATTTATTTCAAAATAAATTACGTGTGAATTTTCTTTTAAAAATAATTATTGGAATGTATTGATACATGTTTTATAGTAATTGTATAATTTTTTTTAAGTTTTTTAAAAGAAATTTTACCGGGGACACGGATGTGGATAGAATATTTATACTGAACGGCAACGCTTATATTATTTCTTTTCACGTATTATCACGTTGAACCGTTGCAACAATATATGTGGAAAACTCTACGATTATAAATTTACAAAAAAAAAATGCTCTCTAAATCATCTATAGTCCAATTAAACAGTTTCAATTTCAATTTCAAATAATGAAAATCTAGAATAAAATTAGAAAGCAAATTGAAGATTAAAAACGAAATATCATCACTTCCATAATCCACAGCATTACATTACCTAAAACATAATGAATTATTAAATGAACTTGATTTTAACCCGATTAATCTAATTCAAATCCCAAAATTGTCAAACAAATTAAACAAGTAAATCAGTATGATCTCGAGTAATGGCTTAGCTTAAGGAGACTTAATTAACCAAGACCAGATTGAAACACATCAAAATCAAAACAAAATCAACTAATTATCGATCGGATGTAGTCGAGCAGCCCTTGGACTGACGCAACAACATTGATTTCCAGAACAAAACGATGAAAAACGAGAACCGGATTGGCCTTTATCTTTGCATGGTTTAAGGCAGTCGAAATTGGTTTTGCATGGACCCGCAACTATACACCTGAGATCTTGCCCGTTTGCAAGTCCTGTAATCATAAAATTTGGACAGTTATTAATTACATAATCAAATCATTAATCCATTACAGAATCATATTCATCATATCATTACAGTGGCATCATCTCAATCTTAGAAAATATATAGCATGAGAAATTTTCAAAATAAAGAGTCCCATTATGTTACTTTTTTCAAATTTGGAAACAATTAGTGTTTCCATTATTATTATGAGAATCGTTTCTGAACCTGGTTAATTTAAAGCAAAAAAACAAAAGAGTATATATCATACTATTAATATAAGTCAACTCAAGCATTTTGAGGCTGCCCAAATTTGTCCAAATTTTTCAAAAATACCCACACTCTAATATTGTAATTACTCTTAAATGTCATCAGTCAATTCAATTACATAAATAACTTAAAAAATGTTATTTTCCACACATTTATATTCCAAACAAAATCGTTGTGTATTTTTTATAAGAGTAAAACATTATGTTAATCTTTATATACGATTGTTAATTAATTATATTTAATTATTCGATATTTAAATTTAAAAAATAAAATATTAAGTTTATTTGTCGGGATCATATCTATGTCACTACGTATCGCACACGCAACGCGTGGCCAACGATTAGTTAGTATGCACATATTCAGTCTCTCCCATTTGGGAATGCTACTAACAAGGAACAATAAGATAATGATATGTTATTCACTAGATTTATCATGAATTATTTATAATTCTGGTATGTTTTTAATTTTTACGTACATACTTATTCTCTGTAATATACTGGAAAAGAGCAAATTTCTAATGCAGTCGAATTATCCTATTAATATAAGCAAACTCATGAAAAATTGAGACTGCCTAATTTTGTCCAATTTTTTCAAAAATACTCTCATTCTATTTTAATAATTACCAATGTACCCAATCTAATTAATTAACAATTTATCTTCACTATATTTTCCTAATAAATTAATTAGCAATTCGTTTTAACCTGCATAACTAAAATAAATGATATCAAATCTGAATATTATGTTCAAAATAAAATATATTACGAGATTTATGTCATTACGCGTCTCACACGTAACGCTTGAGTAAATTTTACTAGTAGTAATATAGATTAATAGCGGCTATAGTATATTTTACTTTTGCTACAATAATTAAAGATTGATTAAGTATGTGCAACCACAAGTTGGTTTACAAACAACTTTGAAAAAAAAATTGTTAGCATTTTACTAAGTAATAAATCGAATTAAAATTATCTAGGAATTAACGTATTAAAAAAAAAGGTGTAAAAAGTGTACCCCCGGTAAACAGTGGAGAAATGATATCAATATTTATTTATTTTTGAAAATTAAGCTTATATTAACCAAACCAACCAAAAACAACGAAAAAACTCAACTACTCACAGGCTGAGTAATCAGAACGCTCCAAACGGAGGAGAAATTAGTTCGAATAATTTTATGCATAGAAGTTAATTTCTTTGATCATAGATTCATGATTCATAAAGGTTGGGACATATATATAAATTACAAAAATAAAAATAAAAATGAGGAGTAAATTAAGGTAGTACGTACCAATGGACACAGTGAATAAAACAAGAGAAATGATGAGAAAAGAAGCCCAGTTGATGTTGTTTGACGCCATTTTTGTCTTTTAATTTAAGCTTGCAAAATTCAAGAAATGATGATAAATTTATTAGTATATATTCATGGATAAGTTTATGTTAATATATACTGTAAAATTCAATGCTTTTAAGGAAAGTTATATTTAATATGGGGATACTCTCAAACCCTTGGAAAAAGAAAAAAAGGAAAGATGCTTGCAATGATCAAGGAATGTTATTTGCTTTAATTGATAATTTTATTACGGGGCAATTAATATAAGCATATCATAGCTCTATTATAACAAAAACATACACTCAAAAGTTAAATTATCAAATAAATACATTCAATTAATAACTAATAAAAAATAAAAAATATGATTCTGAATCTATTTGCTCTCTCTTTCCTCCTCTCACCTTCTCTCTGATCGGTCTCTCCTCCTCCCACCTTCTCTGCAATCTATCTCTACTCCTTCTCTCTCTTTCCGATCTATCTTCTCTTTCGTCTCACTCTCATCCTTACTCTCTATTTTTGATATTTCTTATCATTTTTTCTCTATTTTTTCGATCTTTTTCTTCTCCTCTCTCTCCGATCTCTCTCTTCCGTAGAGATTGAGACGGTCACATCTATCGGAATGGGCGACGAGTGTGTACAGCGATGTCGAAAACTCGAGTTTGATGTTGACGGAAATGTGGTCGTCGAAGGAGAGGTCCACGACGACGTGATAGTTCGAAATCATAGGACGGGTAATAGTTATATTTGTTAATTAGTTTATAATGTTGAAAAATAAGTGTATGAATTCCGTGAATTAATGGTATGAAGTTGAAAATTATGTATATGGATTATTTAAATTGAGGTATGAATTTTGAAAATAATTGTATGAACTTTTGGAATAAGTGTATGAAAAATACAAATTAGGGTATGAACTTTTGAAATAAGGGTATAAACCTTTGAAATAACGATATGAATTTTTGGAATAAGGATAGTAAATATACAAAATATGGTATGAATTTTTAAAATAAGTGTATGAACTTTTAGAATAAGGGTATGAAAAATACAAATTAGGGTATGCACTTTTGGAATAAGTATATGAAATATACAAATTAGGGTATGAACTTTTGAAATAATGGTATGAACTTTTGGAATAAGTGTATGAAATATACAAATTAGGGTATGAACTTTTGAAATAAGTGTGAACATTTAGAATAAGGGTATGAAAAATACAAATTAGAGTATGATTTTTTGAAATAATTGTATGAACTTTTAGAATAAGGGTATGAAAAATACAAATTAGGGTATGAATTTTTGAAATAATTGTATGAACTTTTGGAATAAGTGTATGAAATATACAAATTAGGGTATGAAATTTTGTGTATGTTTTTGTTAATTAGAAATTTTTGGATATGATTTTGTTAATTTAGTTTCAAAAGTAGTATGTTTTGTTAATTTATCATTTTATTAATTAATGGTGTCCAAGATATCCACTAAATAAAAAAGGTATTTTTTTAATTAAGTTAATTATACACAGCGATATTTCCCAAATCTGTTGCAAACATGTTATGATTGTACAAGTATTGACCTCCGTACTTGTAAATTCAGTTAATTATCATCATATTTACCTAGTTTTTACATTCATTTCCTGTAGCTTAATCGACTGTCTTAATCTTTACCTAGTTTATTCTTCTCTGATATTTTGCAAATTTGTAATCACGACATTTCTTGTATCCGAGTATACTACGTTCACCGCCAGGATTCAAACCATGTCGACTGTGAAGTTTTACATATTTTACCTTCAAAAGAGGAATAAAATATATATATATATATATAACTACAACCCATGTATTAACATATTTGACTAATGATCCAAATTCAACTCATTACTCAATTACGTAATTCTCACCGATTTTATTTTTTTAAGTAATGACTAATGAGTATTACGGCTTGAAATTAATTAATTCAAAAGAGACTATTCGAAATTAACTGTAGTACTATAAACACGTAAAGTAAAGTCAAAGACATGTATTGTTACATTTACTAGTGTTACATTTACTTTCTCACTGGACAAGTATTTTGTTGTACTATTGTCAAACTACGTGCAATTTTGATCGGTTTATAACTTGTATCAAAATTCTCGAAATGATTTTTTTTTAAAATCTAATCATAAAATTTAACATTTGAACTATAAAATCAACTTTCAAAAATTTTTTATTCCGACAATTTTAATACAAGTTTTTAACCAGTCAAAATTGCACGTAGTTTCGTAGTGGACAATTAAATATAAAATAGAAAATAGAAATGTTGCAACGAAAATGTATTGTCATCGTACCTATTGGAAAACGTTAATCAAATAAACATGACTTGTGTCAAATAACCGGTAACTTTGTTTTTATTTAGCGGTCAGGCATAAATAAAACCGGTATTACTATGCTCATAGGATAAATATGTCATGCTTATATGATTGGACTACTTAGGAGTTAGGCCGCATAGTATCGTACAAACAAACATGACCGAAGTATGAAGTGAACAAATTTATAACTAATTACTATACTCACGAGTCATGATCATCAATATTAGGTCACTACCGACAAATAAAAGTCTAGCCATCAAAATAATTATAAAAACACTATTTAAAATAAAGATTTTTTTTATCAAGATTAAAATTAATAAGACAATTGGTTTTTAATCTTGATAGACGAGGGCTTCTTTGGTTACCTTCTTTAAAACAACATTAAGCTGGTTTATTTAAAACTGAAAGTTAAGTAATCGAACTCGATCTTCAGCAAAGACAAAAATTACATAATCCAGAGATCGTATAGCAAACTCGTAATAATAAATATCCCAATGTTACAAAAGAACAATTGTAATCGACACAATAACACAACACTACTACTAATTCTATAATTGTACAATCCTCAACAATGGACTCGTAGAAATGTTACATATACAAAACCATATCCAGAGCTTCAGACGAAAAAAATTGACACTTCAAGCTACAATGTTACATATCCACACTAAATGAAAGAATCACTTTTTCACATACTCCTTGAAAGTTTTGTGACCAATGAAAAAAGGAAAAACACACATCAGAAACGCAAACCATAAAAAATACCATTACGAAAAAAAGCAAATTAAGAAAACCAACCGGTTCGCCTGACATAAATAGGTCATGGCAAACAAGTTCCTTGCAAAGTTGAAAATAAATAGAGACCAACTTCTTTTTTCTGTGTAAATCGTGACTAGAAGAGATCAAATTTCTTCTTCTGCACGTCTTGTTTCCATTTTGGTAATTTGTAGAATGCTTGTTTTGTGATAGCGAATACGGTTTGGAATTCGTCATCAGAAAGATAAGCCTGCAGAAGTCGAAGAGTCATATGGTCATCAAAAAGAAGTGCAAAATACAAAATTTCTCAAATTTAAGCAAATACCAACGGTAAAATAATCAAAAAATAATTTCGGACACACCTTTTACAATGAAACACAATTTGAAGAAAACATAAACTCTTAAAGCAAAAGGTATTGTGAAGGAACATAAATATCAAAGTAAGCCGATGATGAAAAGTCTTTCAATTCTAATAGAAGCAGAAATACAATTAATAATTAGGCATGTAATGATAGGCACAAGGACCTTTTGTTAAAGGCTCTGCGTATAATTATAGGTTTTGATGCGAAGTAGCCTACTGTTGAAGAATTTTGTATAGACTTGAAGATGTTTGATTCATGAGAAAAAACCTATATGATCAATAGATAAAATAACAAGTGTAGATGGTGTCATCTTTTTAACCAAAAGACCTCAGGCTTTTACACCTACTCTAACCTACCCACTTGTAACTCGAACCCAGACCTCAATCTAAGATGAGGAGTGCTCTACCAATAAGTAAACGCATTTAGTGGACTGGAAAAAATGGCCGGTGGCACATCTAGATACACATACAAGTAAATAACAGATTTGTTTGAATATCAGATTAGTAAAAGAACGAAAACTAACCTCTCTTCGTTTAAAATCAATACCAGTGACAGGGTCCTCAGAATGAGCCTTGAGCTGTTCGTAACTAAATATACTTTGACTATTAGTTTCAATTCCATCTTGATCTACCCCTGAAATGTCGCTATTGCCCTCGTTTACAACTTCGAAAAGCTCAGTCCTTTTAGTTTCTGAAACTACATAGCATCGTCAATGTAAGGTCAACTTCAGTCACAAGGATAATCTTGAAGTTAATAGCGCAAGGCATTGAAAAAATACATGTATCAAAAGTACAATTATTCAAAACGGACCAACAAACAATAGTAATGACATAGATAAATTGGACTTAGGGACTGTTTGATAAAGTTAAGTATTACATGTCCGTTATATGGGCAAATCAAGTAAATGGAGGTTATGTCCAGAACACCCATCAAACATCCAGGCTATAAGCCTTTTACATTTAAAAATTGAGTATAATTAAAGGTACAAATGCACCAAATATTGTGAACAATATCCCAGTTGTTCAACTACAAAACCTTGGTCACTAACACATGAAGGAGCCACTATTTTGTAGAAATGCATTGATAAGAGTAAACAAGAATAGGCAAAGAAAACTAAGGTACCTCACAGACTAATGAGTTCGTAGATTCTGAAGGAAAAATAAGAAGTTTCCAACTAAAATTGCTAATCTTAAGGGAATGTCTGTAGATTCTGTACTTAGTCCAGAACTCGAAATGATGTTTCTAGATGATGTTTTTTATACCACACAAATACATAATAATAATAATAATTATAGTATATATATGTGTGTGTGTGTGTGTGTGTGTGTGTGTGTGTACCAGGAGTGCTAGTTTCTGAAACGGGACTTCTAGAGGGACGAGCAGGAGAAGAATCAGGCGAGCCCTTTTTCTCAGCTGTAAGAACTTGCGATAAAGCCGCAACAGCAGCTGCTCTCTGTGTTCCTTGACCAGGGCTTGAATTCCTAGAGAGAGAAGCATTTTTTGCACTCGGAGACGAATTGAACGCAGAAGACAAAGCCGCCAGTGCAGATGCTCTTTGAGTTGGTCCACCACTGTTCGACCCATTCGACTTTTCTGGGGTCTGCTACAACATGGAGGGGAAAAAATTAATTCAATGAAGACAGTTGCAAGCTAGATCTTTTGGTAGGATGATGTCGCAATAACTTGATAATGAGAGGAACATTGAAACTCTTTATGAAGGTAAATGAATGCTATTTTATAAACAGATGTGCAGTAACTATCTTGCCCATGATTGTTTGGTTGTATCTTTCAAGTATGGAAGCACTTTCTTTTACTGATGTGAAAAAAGATATACCTTTAACTAAACAAATGAGTGTACAGTAAAGACCGAAAATGTTATACTTCCTCTACATATTAAGTAGTGAAAATATTTGATGACATTTTGTAGAGTTAACAAAAAAACCATATTTTCAAATGTACACTTGTTGCATCACCAAACAACATTTTATGCTACTGTACAAGTTAACAACATGAACCGAGTCTTAATCACAATAATTTGGGGTTGGTTACACAAGACCAAATGAGGAAATATGCTGACTAATAACTGCTAATTTCCCCAAGCCACTTGTTCCCTTTTTTCGCACTTACAATTAAATTTTGTTAAGTATATGCCAATCAAAGAAGCCCATCTATGAATGCAAAAATATTTGAATATTACCTCGACAGCATGGCCTCCGCCGAAGAATAGCATCACCTTCTTTTGGAATGAGTTACCATGAGCCTACAGGACAATAAAGAGTAGCCGGAAAGTAATTTATCAAAACACAAGAATATAATTAGCAGATTGCAAATGCAACTACTACTGTCAATCTCTTACAATACTAAAAATGTTATGGTTTGTGACTCTTCAATTCAATCAGTTGAAATTAAAAAAAAGAGGTTGCTAAATCTCGTGGATAGGTAACTGTAAACTAAATTTTGTCTTCTCATTTTCTCCAAGTGTATCAAAGTCGCAAGTCCTGTTATTACTTCACTAATTCTTGATTTAGAGAACATGCTAATATTAAGAAATGATAACAAATAGAAATATAAAGTTACAGCACATACAGTGGCTTTAACAGGATCCCATGAAAAAAATGTAGTAAAGAAGCATGGCTCATTTCCTTCAGTGACTTTGTATAAAGGCACATATGGAGACAAACCCTCCAAAGAAGCCGCCATTTCAACGTATTTCTGTTAATAAATTGCAAGAGTTAATTTCATCGCAACAACATGAATATTAAAAAAAAGGGGCATAATATGCTTAAAAATCACCTGTCCAATTTCAAATGCATTTTGCTTCTCCTTAGAGTCTACGGATTGACCAACCCAAATAAACACTTCTGCATGAGTGTCGAGAACCAGTATATCTTCAGTCAATAGATCGTCTTGAGAAAAATTGTAAATTTCTTCAACCTGCCAATTTATAATACAAATTAATTTTTAACGATAATAATTCAGAATTATAGGAGGAAGTTCAAACGAGTTCTATATTTAGAGATTTACCTCAAGCTTTCCTAGATTTCACAAGGCAGCAGAAACAATCAAAGAAAACCAGTCAGTACTCATGTGTCTTTATAAAATAAAATATATTTAAGGCTATTATTTAATGTTCCAAATAAATTAAATCAATTAGGCTGACCTTCTTTACTAGAAGAGAAAGCGAATAAATGGGGATCTCTGACTGTCTCGGGTGCTAATTTTTTGCTTGTGTAATCTTGTTTTCCACCAAGAGCAAACCAAAATGATGAGTTCTCAGTTCCTTCTTTTGCATGTTTCACAGTTACTCCTGGCTGAATTTATAATAAAAAGGCAAATATGGAATTTATTAACACTGGGTAAATATTGTCAGCTAGACTGTCTAACGGACCTAGAAAACAATCAATTATGATCACGAACAAGATGGTGCTAACTCAGGATGAATTTAAACTCTAAAGTGAGGGCGGAAAATAAGAATCAATACATTATAGTTGACCAATTAGGTTAATTGTACTTTTATACCCCAACCTATAGCTTTTAACAATGTGTACACTGTGCTACCAGTGTTCTTACTGTGGTCAGATCTGACTGCTGCATGTTTGTCATGTGTGGTTTTAAAAGTTTTTATTTTTGTCATTTTGCACACCAAGAAATCCATTCATTCAACAATGTGTACAATGTACAGTGTACACCAATCTACCAGTTTTTAACAATTTGTAAAGCATCCAAATAAAACAGGATAAAAGACTATAGTAGACCTTATGTTTCTCTCATTTCCGTTGCCATTTTTTTTTTGGAAGAAGAAACATGTACATCACTGACCAAGTTAGGAATATTACTAAGCCAATTTATTAAAGTTAATAGGAAGTGTATTTTACCTTGCTCCTATAGAAACTTTATTGGCTATTCTATGATCATGTAGTTTCCAGTTAAGGAGGTGGTAATACTATCAAATATTAAAGAGTGCTACAGATTGATTTTCATATTCCTTTGAAGATGTGATTTGATTAATATTCACAGGTTGTAAAAATAGTTAACAACTTGAGTTCGTTAAAGTAGTACAAAAAAGGTTCAGTTGACCCAATATACATGTCGATAGCTTACTTTTAAAAACTCGGCAATTTTGCCTGCTAATTGTTGCTGCTCAAAGGTGCTTTGAGTTCCTTGCCAAGTAAATATCGACGTTCCAGATTGCAAAAGGAAACAGTCATTCGAGTTCAATGATGTAGCAACCTACAATGAGAAAAACAAAAACAAAAAACTACTCAAATGAGAAAGTACATATGATGGCCATTAATTTTCTAATATGTTCCTTCACAGAAAATAAAGAAATGAATAAAATTACAGTCTTGTTTGGTTGCAGCTTTAAGTTCAACTGTTTCTCTTAAAAGGTGAACCGCATTGGCTGATAAACTTAAAAGCAAGCTGACACCAAACAAGCCTTAAATACATATCTAATGGCAGAAATGGCTGTAATACAATCTACACACCGATTTAATCAAAATCGGCTGAAAAAATAGATCGACACATACCGCATCAACTTGCACAGCTTTATTGTTATGAACAGAAATTCCAGATATACGGATGAGCGCAACAGATTCAGGAGTGTAAGTTTCATCATCTACACCTTTATCAGACACGTAGTTTTTGTATCCCGAACTCATTCCACCCTAACAAAATAAAATAAAAATCATCATTCTAATAGTCATTGAAATTCTCTAATAAAGCATAATCGACATATTCTACTTTACACAAGAGAAGTGATGAAAAAACCTTTAGAACCACCATTGGCTGAAAGATAGCTACAAATTGTGCCGGCTCTTTCCCTTGGTATATGCGACCCTGAAATATAGTGTATGGTTATTATATCCACATGGCACATAAACTTGCACAATAAGGCATAATGGTCATAAAACAAGTGCATAATGATATATCTCCATGCATACTCTCATACGTCCTTGCATGTAAATACGAGAAAATTGTGTATGTACACCATACTCTCATATATCTTTGCATGTTTGTTATATATATGCACATCGTATACAAGAATAAGTGTCCTGAGAAAACATGTGATACCTGGACAGGTCTTCCCTTGAGTGAGTTGAACATAGTAGTAGCTAAACGAGCAGCCATCTTCTGATCCTCCTGAAGATGGAAATAGAGCATGTTACCAAATATTTTGGTAAAAGAAAATAAAGAACTAAGATGAAAACACATGTAATTTTCTACATCTGTAGACATTTTCAGTTTGAAGAAATATCAAATTTACCTCAATACTATCCTTCCCATACCAACAGCACAAGTAGTAATCTTCTTTCTTATCCCCAGAATGATACGTATACAGAATGATATAGCAATCCCCACTGTAAAATTTACCTATATCGTCCTTAGAAACTGGAGTCTTCGCACTTCCATTAATGCGCCATACCTGCATACCCGACAAGGTTTTACCATATAGATATATCCAATTAAAGTAGTGATTTATTCCACTATTAGCCAGAACCAAATTAAACTCGTAATCACTTGTTGGACTGCAGCTTTTAAGCAAATAGGCTGGGTTTTTTTGTTTCTGAAAAAAGCTGGGCCACTTGGCTTCAAGACCTTAGCCTTTTCAGGCCAAGATCCTGAAAAGCTCAGCAGCTGGTCTTGCAGCTTTGAAGCAAAACAAGCTGTTTCTTTTAAGTTGCGAAACAAGCTGCGGTCACATTTGGCTTAAAGCATTTAGCCTGTTTGGGCCAGAAAAGAACAAAGCCTTCATTTAAGCAGGTTGAAACTGAGACCATACCTCAACTCTTCCAGAAGCTTCAAGCAAAGGTGGAACTTCTTCATTAACAGGAGCGCCCTTGGTAATTCCTTTTAGACCAACACCTTGTTGCTTCAACAAAGCTACCAGAAGAAAAATAAATTAGAAAACACCAAAAAAATTAAGTATGTATGTTTGTTTTTCTTATAAAAAAAATACAAAAATTACCTGCAACTTTTCCTCGGCCCTCTTCTCCTGTTGAGGGTGGTGAGCCAGATGGCCAAGAATCAAAGTTGGACTTGAATGAACGTGTTTCATAACCTTGAGTTATTTGGGTGATACGTGTAGACTTGGGCCTATTTTGGCTGTTAACAAACTCCTATAGATATTCATATAAACCACTGATAAGATACAAACAGATACGCAAAAAAATAAGATAAACATGCTAAACTTTGTGTCTAGTTATGTATCTAAATGTGTTTCTTTTAACCAACAAATTTCTGTAGCAGAGATTTTCAATAAGAACATAATAGAGTTTTGAAAAGGCCTCGGTTTTTAAATTTTGACCAATTACCATTGAGTGACAAATTTTGGACTTAATTCCATAAAAGCGCTAGTAGGAACTTTTCGTTCCCACTTAGTGATACTGCATATACTATCCACTATGCATTTCCAAAATCAATTTATTGCTATGTTTGCCCACTGAAAAAGAGACCAGTTTATTGGGCAGTATGTCAACCAAAAATCAGTTCACTGAAGTGCATGACCATCAACAGTACCATTATGTGGAAATAGAGTCTAAAATGTGACATCTAAGGGTAATTTTTTTATTTTAAATTCTCAATCTTAGTGAAAAGAAAGAATGAAAATGGAAACAAAAATTAAAAAAACAAAAGGTCAATAAAACAATATAGCCAAACAAGTACTAAGCTTCTAGGGTGTACCTCAGCAGCTTGGTAAGCAGCTTTCCTTTCCTCCACTTGTGTTACACGACCAATCCAAACAAAAACCTCAGAGCCACAATCCAAAATAAAGCATTTATTGTTTTCCAAAACAGATTTTGAAATTTCGCCATCTAATGCCTGAACCGCTTTGTCGATAATACTGTGAAAAGTAAAAGTTATAATTTAGCACACTGTGCTTGTGAATGAAAAAATTCAACGACCACAAACTAGTGTGATTAGAGTTTGCTTTCCTGTATCTTATAAGTACAAAAGTATTGTACTCGAGTGGAGGTGTGAACAAATACTTTTTTTACATAATACTTAATAGATTTTTAGGTATATTCTGTAAAAAGTTAATAGTATATTTTAGAGGGGTGGAAAAAGCAGTTGATCATAGTGCAAAATTCTTTTCGGGAAAATATAACTCAACTTACTTAAGATATACTTTTTATACTTTTAAGAAACACCTTTGTTTCTTAAAAGTACAAAAGTATAAAAAAAAAATAGCATGGTTCACCAGACAAGCCCATAGAGTATACCTATAAAGTTTAGGAGGAGCTTTTTCAGGAATGATATCATCTTCGGAGGCAACCTTTTTGCTGATTGGAGCAAACCCACCAAAAATGACCCAAAATTCCCCAGAATCTGACTCGGTTTGTAGCTTTCCATCATCTTCCTCAAAAGAATGCATTTGAACATTAACATATTATGATGAAGAGTCATATACATTTATGTATCATGAAAATAACTAATTTACAGATCAAGTTAGGAGGCATTTAAACTTACCAACAATTGCAACATCACAAGTCCCATCGTGATACTTTTCCTTTAAAAATTGAATTACTTCCAATGCTTTGGCCCTTTCTTGAATATTGGAGTTAGCACCATTGAATTGAAAAATCTTTTCTTTGGTGTCCAAGATAAACACATCATCATGATTTAGCGAAGAGCGAGAAAAAGGGACCTGGGTAAGAATTCAGATCAAGTCAATAACTCAACCAAGACTGTTTTATCAACAACAGTAATCACAAGGCTTGTTTGGTTGCAGCTTTTAAGAAAATATGCTGGATCTTTTGAAGATGAGAAAAAAGGTGCTTCATCCCCCTTTAAGCCCTAAATATTTCAAGCCAAAAACAGCCAGAAAACCTCATTTTATACTGATTTACCAATTGCAGTCTTTTAAGTAGAAATAAAATAAAGTAAATTTGAGCTTAAATGCTTCAATTAGACCAGGACAGGGTTTCAGGTTGTAGATTTTAAGCAAAAAACTGGATAATTTCGAGGTTGTGAGAAAAGCTGGGTTCATCAACCAACTAAAGTTCAATCTTTAAGCAAAAGAAGAAGAAGAGGAAAAAAAAATCTGCAACAAAACAAGGCCAGTTTATTTGGAGCTGTTGAACCAGTAAGGTGGAATGTTTGCCGTTAAGGAACAAAATTGGTTCTTCCTGATGAAACCGTCTTTTGAATTTGAAAAAACAAGAAGAGCTTTATCTTTTAAGCTGATCAACCAAATACAGACCAGCTTTTAAGAAAACAACAAAAAGGTTGAGCTTCAAGGCTGCGACCTAACTGAAGGCTCTCATACCTGCTTCAATCGAACAGTTCGTTTCCCTTTACAGATATATAATTTCGTTTCAAACTCCTCCTCTACAACTTCTTTAAATCCAGATGCAACGCCACCTTCTAACGGAATAATGCACGGCTTAAAATAGGAAATAAATTTATCCGACTCATGGCCTTGGAGTTCTCTGTGCTGTACAGCACGACCACCTAATATTGCATCAAGTTCAACGGTTTTTATAGCCGCAGTTCCAGCTTCATCCTACATTTGATTCCAATTTATAAAAGTTTGAGATCAATTCGGGAAAAGGAACTTGAGACAAATTAATTATAGTGGCCTCTTGATAATTTCTAGAGGCGATAGTAGTAATATTAAATGGAAATGAAGTTTTTGAAGATGTTTAAATTGTGGTTTTGGTTTTACAATAGGTTCTATTTAGTTTTGTTATTCTACTTTACAAAACTTTTACAAAAAAGTATGCATCTGCCTTTTAAGTTTTAAAATTTTCAAGCTTTGAAATAGGTTCTGTTTAGTTGTGTTATTCTACTTTTACAAACTTTTACAACAATATCAGGTACCTTTTAAGTTTAAAATTGTAATACAGCACAAAGTTTAGCAATAAAAATACCTGGCTTGTATCCTTCCCCAGCCAAAAGTGTATGTCATACAAATAAGCACCTCCTTTCCCAGGAGTTGTCTGCACATATCAGTACATAGAACAAAAATTAAGTTTGTACCTAAAATTATTCAAATTATACGTATATACACACACTATATATGCGGATCTGAGAAGGGTGGGCAAACAAACTAAGCGGAAACACAAAAAATAAATTCAGAATGCACCTGCAAGATTATATATGAATCGCCGGAGTAGAATTTTCCATAATCTGATTTGGGCAACGGAACTGGAAGAAAGTTTTCAATTCTCCAAATCTCAGTGCCTCTATATAAACTGTTAAGTACCAACTCGAAAGTGATGTTGCAACTAATGTGCTACACTTGAAAATAAAATTTCAGTTAAAAGCAAATGCACATGGTAAGCACACATTACATTTACGTGCCACACATATATATAAAACAAATTTTGCAGAACCGAAAAAATGGCAAAACAACAAAGAAGTGCATCCCTTTGTACTGGCCCTGGAGGTAGCAATATAGCGTCAACGATGGCACATAAACTTATTTGTGCCCTTTGCTTTTAAGTATTGGTAAGTAAATTAAATTTTTACATATACAATTATGTAAGGATACAGTCTTTGACCAGCTCCTTGAAAAGCGGGCTCCAAAGTTTTCGCAATGTTAGCCATTGCACCACTCTTTTTTATGACTGTTCCTGATGAAATATCAACTATTTAACTTCAAAATCTGCAGAGGAAAGGGTGGATAATAAGAAGATAAATTATTACTATAAAGACAACAACTAGGTGGCGAGAAAATTGGTTTGATATTCATGTGCTTTTTATGTGCTAATACTCCTAACTCCTAACTTTGGTGCTAATCACACTAAAAAAACAATACGGGCTTGTTTTGGCTGCATTTTTTGAACTCAACTTATTTTGCATTGTTCATCATAAGTAGTAGACTAAATCACCAATAAGGGACAGCTAATGTTGCTGCTTTAAAGCTCAATTTGTTTGCCGTTTGGTTCGCCAATTTAAGCTTTTTCTGTTCAGGTTTTTAGCCTCATAATGCTAGAAGCTATAAGTTGAATGAACTGGTCTTTTTGACAGTCTCAAAATAGATCATCTAATTTGCTGTTAAGTTGCAGGCAAGCAAGTCATATGTGGATCCAGTTTTCGTTTATAAGAGTGATACAAATGATTTTACTCCTTCGACTTCAAAATCACAATGTACCCCAAAATTAATTAATTAATCAGAGTTGCGCCATGTAATTTTAATTTGACTAGCGTCCGTGAATACGTCTACGGTCTACTCGTAAAAACCAAAACACACACCTCCTAAATAGCTAAAAGGATGAAAGATCATTTCTTTCCAGTTAAACACTCATCGGATAATTCAAATAGTACCAGCAGTTAAATTGACAAACCCATCATATTCTAGACGAGATTGTTGTTAAAAAAAGATGACCAGCAATCAAAACTAACCCTAAGGAAGCTAAATTTGAGCATAAATTTGCAAACTCAATTCTCGTTGCTATCGCAATGCACCATTTTCTATACAAATTCTGATTTAACTTCGTAATACCCTCGACATATCAAAGACCATTTCTTTTTAAATTATTCACATGGCCATTTAACTAACACATTAAATATAAAATACCACAAGCAAACAACAAACCCTTCAATTCCCATATGTGAGTGTTAATAAAAGTAATAGGCAGTCAAAATTTAACCTAAAAAAATGCTATTTTTGAGCTCAAATATGCAAATAACCAAGGAATTAAAAAAAATATATACCAGCAAATAAAGAATCAAACCCAATATTCTCAGACAACAGAAAAATGATGGGCAATTCAAATAACACCTAAAAATACCATCTTTGAACTCCAATTTACAAAATCACAAAGGAGCATAAAATTTAAACAATAGATCAATAATAATAAATAAAAAAATGAAAAATAATAGATCTATAATATAAGAAATAAATAAATTACCTTATGAGATCTCTCTAATACAGGTAGAAGGTGTGTAGAGCTGGAAATTAAATGAAAGAAAAAAAAGATAAAAACAGGTGTTTAATTTTATAGGTTTTATAAAAGAAAAAGTGAAATTATTGATCCGTGATTTCTTTTGATTACTTTTTGAGAAAAAATATTTATAAAGAAAGGTATTATTATTATTATTTTCCGGAATATGATCAAAGAGAGAGATAAAAATAAAAAAGATGACTATTTTGGATATTCCTTTGTCCTAATCTAATATAATAATAATCCACTTTATTTGACCAAATAAAATTAGTTGACGCCTATTTCTTTTTTATTTTTGGAAAACATTACAGTTTTAATATTTAAAAGTTACTAATTTTGTATGTTTTCTATAAGAATTTTACAAATAACACTATATAACTTTAATTATTTTAACTAGCTCTACCAAATGTTCAAAATGTTGCAATTAAACTCCGTTTCGATTTTTATAATATCGTAAATTTTATAGTATTAGTCTGTTTGACGTAGTTATCTTATGGGGGTAAGATAAAAGGTTAATGGAAAACGTTACTCGAACGGTTATTAAAATAAATGTTATATATGTTATTCGGAATATTATCTTTGTATTACAAAAAATGGTGTAGTAGGACATTTCAGTTGCATATAGATGTCAAAACTATATGTTTTTTTTTTGTTTTTTTGGATTTTTATATGATTTTATTATTTTATAATTATTACTCAGTTACTTTTGTTTCTTTTTTGTTTTTTGGATTTTCCCTTATTTATATTTTGAATTGTTTTTGTATTTTTTCTTATTTTCGATAAAGATGATGCATATCTACCTATTTGGAATAGACCCTAACTTTATATTAATTAGTTTGCCAACATCTAGAAACCAAAAAAAAAGTACTTGCGAGCAACACCATTATTGATCAATGGAAACCTTATAATTAAACATCATAAAAAAATATTTAACTAGACACTTTTTCATAAAAACGCTCCAAATTAATATTTGGTTAATGCAAATCTCAATGGTTTCACGACGGGAACACAAATATACATCTTTTTTTTTTTCCGAGATGTATAATGATATGTTTTCAAAATTATGGTAAAATTTAAAAATTCAAAACATGTCATTATACATCTCAGAAAAAAACGCATATTTGTGTTCCCGTCATGAAACCATTGATATTTGCATTAACCAAATCTTGATTTGGAGCGTTTTTACGAAAAAGTGTCTAGTTGAGTGTTTTTCATGATGTTCATACATCATTCCCCATTAATTATACTTAATAAATAAAATAAAGAGTGGGAATATTTTCCAAGTTAGTTTAATTGGAGGGTACTCCTCTATACACACCATACACACCGTTAATCGTGCCCTACGCGTTACGTATGCGGTACGTAATATAATAAAAATATAAAAAATATGTATAATTGTGATATAAATACGTGAATAATAAAAAAAAACATATTTTAAGATTTAAAAGAATGTTTGGTTGAGGGATAAATAGTTTTATTAGTTTTTATTTTTTATATTTTTTTATATTTTTATATTTTTATATTTTTATGGAAGTATGATATTATTGTAATTAATATAAAGATGCAGGAGTATTTTTGAAAAAATTGGCTAAATTGGACAGGCTCATTTGACTTTGTTTGACTTATTATAATATAATGATATTATGTCTCATTAGAACAAGATGGTCTAACAAGATGATTTTAGTATTAATCATAATTATATTAGGACTTAGAGTTAAGTTTTAAAAAATAAGCACGAGTTAACATTTTGATAATGTAATTATTTAACTATGTTTTACCCTTTATATTGGTTTGAAAACATAAACTGTCTATCTTCAAAGCTTTGCCTAAAAATCTATAACATTTATCATAATAGTTTATAAGGAAATATCAATATCGGCAAAATTTAAGAAATAAAAACGATGTAACTTAAAAAATTAAATTAAATATTTGATAATATAATATTATCTAGGTAATAATTATTTTTTAGTTTTCAAAATAACTTTAAAATAGGATTCATATTAGAAAACTTATGCATAATTGGATACATTCTAATTATTGAACCATATGTCACTAAGACAAGAACAACTGCTTTTCTTTTTTTATTTCATACACTTTTCATTTGTATACCAATTTTATTTGATAGTTTCTGACAAGAAAGGAGTGATATTCATGCCTTTAAGAAAATTAATTAAAGTTATAAAATTGAGTGTATAATATTTTCGGATGAATACAATAGGTTTCTCGAAATATATTTTACGAAAATATTGTGTAAATCTTTTTGGTTTATATCCTAAATTTGATTTAATATTGTGTAAATTTATTTAATATTGTGTAAATTTATATCCTAAATTTGATTTACACAATTTGTTTAGGATATAAATAAATGCATAAATAAATGCAATTAAATAAACAAATTAAATGTGGTTATTTGTAAATCAGCTAATAGGTGCATACGGTTATTTTGCCTTTTTTAACTCTCAACAAAATATTACCAACAGTTGAAATCTTTTTTCTCAAAAAATAAATTCTGGTATTTATATTTATATTTATATGATACAGTAAAACCTCTCTATAAGAATACTACATATAGGAATAACCTCCTTATAGTAATAAAAAATCTCGGTCCCAACTCGGGTCAGTTCAAAATAGAAATAAACTCTCTATTGTCATATTCCGTAGTTTTTTATGGTCACGTTAGTTATAAATCCACCTACTTATAGGAATAAAATACATTTCATTACAAAAATATATATATCTAGTTATAATAAATTTACGATGATGTAAAATACTTATGTAAGGTTGTTTGCGATGATAAATTAAATTTTTGTGTTGCTATCACATCTTTTAACTTGCGCGCCCGTACTAGCTCGTCGACATAGATACCATCTTGTTGAAACCAAAACATTTCTAACTTGTCAAGCATTTTAAAAGCTTATTGACATGAAACCTTTTTATTTCTATACTATCATCCTTCGGGTTATCTTCTTCTGCATCTTGCCTGATTCCGGCAACGATTTATTCATCGGTTAAAGTATTTGTTTTCTACGTACATGTATTTGTTTAATTAAAATTTTGATAGATTTATTTGTTTGTTTTAACTTATAATGAACCATGTATATGTATCTAATATTATGTAAATACATTTATTTTTTATTTTTTTAATATGTAAACTCTATATAGGAATAAACTCACTATAGTAATATTTTTTATTAATCCCCATAATATTACTGTATAGAGGTTTGACCGTATGTATATAAGTAATATTGCTTGGTTTTAAATTGATTTGCTTTGCTTTCTAGTAGTTATATTGAGAATTGAAATATATTTAAGGAATAAGGAGATGTGGATAAATTATGTTACTTTTCAATTTATTAGTGTAAACACAGAGGAGATTGCTATGTATATGAACGAATTATGCAATGAAATTGGTGATTTTAAATCGAATTCTGTTACGTGCATGCATGGTAGCTAGCTATAGTTTAATTTAATAAGGATTTGCATGGTAAAGTTTTAATTTGTTTTTCAACTATTCTATGTTTTGTAATATAATATCTTCTTGGTGTTCAATCAATTAGAATATATTATTAACCTCTTCAGGAGCAAAAATAAATAGTAAAAAAAATTAGAAATGGTCATCTTTTAAAAAGTAGTATGTTTTGTTAATTTATCTTTTAATCAATCAACCAAAAACTCCGGCTTCTAAGCAAAAAGCAACTACACAAGCCAGGTTATTTGGTTGCAAATTTTGACAAAAACAATTGAATATTTTGATGTTAAAGAATCTGGGTCGATCCCGCATCGTCCTTGTAGCCTTTATGGGCCGACAAACCATAAAAGTCCGTCATTTAAGCCGGGTTTCTTTGATTGCATATTTTAATCAAATAAATTCTTTTTAAGGTTTGACAGATTAGCCTTGGTTCACAGATTCATCTACCTTCGAAGTTAAGCACGGTTACATTGGTGAGTTCGAGTATGTTGATGATCACAGATCTGGCAAAATTGTTGTTGAACTTAATGGAAGATTAAACAAATGTGGTGTTATCAGCCCACGTTTTGATGTTGGCGTGAAGGAAATCGAGGGATGGACTGCAAGGCTTCTTCCTTCAAGACAGTTTGGCTATATTGTGCTTACCACTTCTGCTGCGATTATGGACCACGAAGAGGCAAGGAGAAAGAATGTTGGTGGAAAAGTGCTCGGTTTCTTCTACCGAGAACAATGAATCTTAATCAGATCATGAGGTTTTTGTTGTAGGATTACAATCAGAGTACTTTAGATTGAATTAAAATATATCTGAGTTCAGATGCGAGCAGTAGCTAACTAGTTACTTGCATATTTTGGATGTAATTGTTGTTGAATTTGTTTGGATTGGCTAATTAAATACTTCTTCAAATCAAAAAAAATAAAATAAAAATAATAATAATAATAATAATAAAAAAATCTACCTTAGAAGTTTCCAACCTTTTTAGGACAGATAATCATAAAAACTAAGCGCTTAAGCCAATCAACCAAACGGGTTCAGTTTTACGAGGAAAAAGAAGAAGTTGCAACCGATGTTGGCCAACAAGACACGAGTCGACCAATGAAGACTTTTATACCTGCTTCAAATGAATAGTTTGTTTTTCTTTTTAAGATATACAATTTTGTTTAAAAAAAACACACAATATTAGGATTTTGCTTAGTTATTGTGTATTCTCTCAATTTTGGGGCTGATAATATGGATTTGTAGCAAGTGATATAGTTGATGGGACATTTGAATAAAGATTCAATGAAAACATTTGCTCATGAAACTTTTTCTTGTATTGTTTTGTACAACACTTTGGCACTCCATTCTGCATCGGATGTCCACGACATCGAGATTCATTTTGCTAAAGCGTCTGACACATCGAGAGCCTTGATTTTTGTAGTCGTCATATACAAAATTTTAGGCATAGATATCTATCAACAGCTTCAAATTTTTGTAGTAATGATCAATGTTACAAAAATTCACATACAAGAAGTACAACTAGCTAGACCAACTCATGTAAGGCTAAGTAAGGTAGTGCATTTCACTGGTGGGATAATCTCGGAAGCAGAGTATGTGACTCTGAGTCAGGGTTACTCTGCTTTCCACAGCCATTGGATCTGCTACAGTTTAAATTTAATAACAAATTCAATGGCTGTGGGAAGCAGAGTAATCCTGACTTAGAGTCAGGTACTATGCTTCCGATAATCTCTCCATGTGGTGACTATTCACCGGGTTCGATCCCCACCAAAATCAATAACCAAGTCTAAAGTGAGAGAGCCCATGGTAATGGAGATTTAGTCGAGATGCACGTAAACAATGCTGATCCGGACACTAGGTCACACAACAAAAGAAGAAGTGCATTTTGTGGCATTAGACTTGAATACTTGGCCCCATTTAGAGACTCATACAAGATATCACTTTATTTTTGTTGTTTTGTACTTTTGAGCTAACAAATAAAAAAGATTGTCGCATGTATATACAAAATTCTGAATTGTCATCTGGCTATGCATATAGTACAGGTACATACACTGACATGCATTTACATTAGTGTTAGTGTTGTATTGTTATTACTCATTACATGATTTGTACCATTACTGTCTGTATTAATCAAAAGTCTATTACTCATTACACCTAAATACTATGATCGACAACTCAATCAATTATAGTACACATAAAAAATGATTAGGACGTTACCGGTGAGTTATGCACTCAAGACATTGCTATTTGCTAATTTGTTACAACCAAGTTTCTTTAGAATGGTGAATTCACAGTTTCGTAAATTGCAAACCAAGTCGTTACATACCGAGAGAGTGACGAATTTGATCCGGAAATTGTTTGGTTCTTACTATTTTGCAAAACAACTATCCTGGTTATTGTTGGAGAAAAATAAAAACTTAGAACAATGGTATATATATAACCTGGCTGCCTCCCAATGAGATCGAATAGGTAAGTCTAGGTGATAGTATAATGACTACGTACATTCAAACGAGCCGAGCCGAGCCGAGCCGAGCCGAGTTGAATTTGCTCCTATAACTCTGTTCAACCTCGGCTCCATTACTAAACAAGCCGAGTTGGTTTGTTTACTATACAAGCCATACGAGACTTGCCTCGTGACTTTTTACCTCTAACGAGCCGAAATTAGCCAACCCGAGATATTTATTTCCGTTGTCCATTAAAGACCTAGATGAAACACCCCGATATTTCCCCCCCAAGAGTATTTATCGCATACTCACTCCTTAGTCCATCCCAGATTATTGGGTCGACTAATACGAAAGTAAGTAATCGAAATCGAATTTATCAAAAACTAATCACACATATAGTTAAAATATCAAAATATATAATCAAAATTTCAAAATTTACAATTCAATAAATCAAAATCATCAAACAACCATAATTAATTGACAATCAATTTTTAGTTGAAACTCATCCAAGCAAAAAGTAGTAAGCAAAATAAGTCACTAACAACAAGATTTCTTATCAACTAAATTTCCCTCTTTATTTTTGTTTGAAAGAAATCCAAACCAACCAATAAGAAGCTCACAAACTCAAAAACCCAACCCAAACAAAGATTAGATTATTCACTCTCTCTCTCCCTCTCTACCTTCCCTCTCCTCCATCACAACACCACACACACTTTTCGCCACGTGTCACATTCTCACACCACCAAACCCATTTTTCTCACTCCCCTTTATTTACCACTCAACACACTCTCAATTCCCAAAAAATAATAATAATAATTTTAGAAACCCACAAAAGGGTTTTGATTTCCACATTGTTTCCTCAATACCCTTTTTCTCAATTTGTGTAAATAAGCAACAAAAAGGGCTAAAGGTTCAATCTTTGTGGGAAAAGATTGAATCTTTGTGAAAAAGATTGCACTTTTTTTTTTACAATGGCTTCTCTTGTTTTTTCACCATTCACTATATCAGCTTCAAAATCAGACCAATTATCCTCAATCTCACAAAAACACTACTTTCTTCACTCTTTTCTCCCGAAAAAGTCCCAAGTTTCGTCGAAATCGGGATTGAAAGTGAAATGTGCGATAGCGGGGAACGGGCTTTTCACACAGACCACACAAGAAGTTCGACGGATTGTCCCTGAGAACAAAAAAGGCTTACCGGTTGTTAAAATCGTGTACGTTGTTCTCGAGGCTCAGTACCAATCTTCTCTCACCGAAGCGGTTCAGACCCTCAACAGGAAATCCCAGTTTGCCTCTTTCGAGGTCGTGGGATACCTCGTCGAGGAGCTTAGAGATGTAGAAACGTATAAATGTTTTTGCAAGGACTTGGAGGACGCGAATGTGTTTATCGGGTCGCTGATATTCGTCGAAGAATTGGCTCTCAAGATCAAAGATGCGGTTGAGAAGGAGAGAGATAGGATGGACGCGGTGCTCGTTTTCCCATCCATGCCCGAGGTAATGAGGCTTAACAAGCTAGGTACATTTAATATGTCGCAATTAGGCCAATCGAAGAGCCCTTTTTTCCAGCTATTCAAGAAGAAAAAACAAGGGGCTGGTTTTGCAGATAGTATGCTAAAGCTAGTGAGAACATTACCCAAGGTTTTGAAATATTTGCCTAGTGACAAGGCTCAAGATGCTAGGCTATACATTCTCAGTCTTCAGTTTTGGCTTGGTGGGTCCCCTGATAATTTAGTTAATTTCTTGAAAATGATTTCGGGTTCTTACGTACCCGCGTTAAAGGGGATGAAAATTGAATACTCGGACCCGGTTTTGTACCTAGATACGGGTGTTTGGCACCCTTTAGCCCCTTGTATGTATGAGGATGTGAAAGAGTACCTAAATTGGTATGATACTAGAAAAGATACCAATAAGAGCCTTAAAGGGCCTAACGTGCCTATTGTCGGTTTAGTCTTGCAAAGGAGCCATATAGTGACCGGTGACGAGAGCCATTACGTGGCGGTTATAATGGAGTTGGAGGCTAAGGGGGCGAAGGTAATCCCCATTTTTGCGGGCGGGCTTGATTTTTCAGGACCCGTTTTGAAGTATTTTGTAGACCCGATAACCAAAAAGTCATTTGTGAATTCAGTAATTTCGTTGACTGGTTTTGCGCTCGTGGGCGGGCCTGCTAGACAGGATCACCCGAAAGCTATCGAGGCGTTGATGAAATTAGATGTGCCTTATATGGTGGCTTTGCCTTTGGTTTTTCAAACAACTGAGGAGTGGCTAAATAGTACACTGGGTTTGCACCCAATCCAGGTGGCATTACAGGTGGCTCTCCCTGAGCTTGATGGGGGTATGGAGCCGATTGTTTTCGCTGGTCGTGACCCGAGAACAGGTTTCTCTCTCCCTCTCTATGTGATTTCTTGGTTGTATCGTTTTTCGTTGTTCTTTTTGCCCTGGTTGATTGGCTTAGAAAGTTGAGCTTTACAATTTAAATTTCTGAGATGGACTTAAAGTCGGGTTATATTTAAGGCTGCAGAAAAACAAGTTTCTGCCCTTTTACAATTGTCTTCTTTTATAGATATATAGTGACTAAATGAGCTAATGTTTGCTATGTGATGCGAATGCAGGAAAATCTCATGCTCTTCATAAGAGGGTGGAGCAGCTATGCACTAGGGCAATCAACTGGGGTAAACTCAAAATGAAAACAAAGGTATATTCTATAATTATTTATTTATGCAGAATTGAATAGGAAACTTACCACATTGTATGTCTTATGTACGCTATTTCTTATTGTTGACTGTTGATCTGTAATTTTAGGAATTAGTTCTCCTAGCATAGAAGAAGGTACATTTATTAATCTCATATTGATCTAGTGGAAAAATTATAAATTCCAGGATACTAGCTTGACTAATTTGAGGTTGCGGAAAAAAAAACTTGCTTTTCCAGCTTAGACCTTCTAGCTTTCTCAAATTGGATAATAAAAAGCTCTCAATTTAAGCTGGTTAATCGATTGCAGTGCAACCAATAAGAATGAAACGAAGAAGTTAAGATGAAGACATGCAAACAAATGAGCCCTTAGTAAAATTGACAGATTACAATTAAAACCATAACCAAGGGTGGCTTTCTTTTGCCTTTGGGTAAGATGCAAGCAGCCTCGTGTATCATAGTTAATTTCCAAATAATTCCAACGAACTTTGGGTACTTGCATTTAAACCCCATGCACTATTTATATTCCCATATCCAACTTTTGAAATGGCATAATTTAGCGACCCAACTGTATTAGATAGTTACTTTTCATTCTATGTATTTTTTTCTTTTAAACATTCTATAATTCGTATTCTACTATTATCAGGCTGAAAAAAGGCTCGCAATCACAGTCTTCAGTTTCCCACCCGATAAAGGCAACGTGGGAACAGCCGCCTATTTAAACGTATTCGCTTCCATATTCTCTGTCCTAAAAGACCTCCAGAAAGACGGCTACAATGTTGAAGGCCTTCCGGAAAATCCCGAGGATTTAATCGAAGAGGTTATTCACGATAAAGAAGCTCAATTTAGTAGCCCAAATCTCAACGTCGCTTACAAAATGGGTGTACGTGAGTACTATAAACTCACTCCTTATGCTAAGGCTCTTGAGGAAAATTGGGGGAAAGCACCTGGGAATTTGAATTCTGACGGGGAAAATCTCTTGGTTTATGGGAAGCAATACGGAAATATCTTCATCGGTGTGCAACCCACCTTTGGGTACGAAATCGGCTTTTAATCTCAGCTTTATAGTTATTTTTATTTATATAAAGTTAGATTGCATTGACTGATCTTACAAAAACTGAGGTTTTCTTGTTGTTTGTTCTGAAAAGGCTTGAAGATTTAAGCTGGATTAATTTTAATTTTTTTCCTCAGAAAATATCAGCTTATTTCCTTAAAGTTGCAAGCAAATAATTCCTTATGACCTTATTTGGTTGCAGATTTTGAGCTCAATTTTTCTTTGTTTTTGCTTAAACGCTGGACAGTGTTAGTTTAATAAACAAAAAAAATAGAGCTTCTCTTTATAAACTTACTTCTCTCTCAACCTCACAAATTCTAGCTTATTTTTTAAGAGTTGCAATCAATAGTCCATATGTTTGTTTAGATTATATGACCATGTGGAAAGTCAAAATATGTTACTAATCACTTATAAATCCGAAGTTACCCATATGTGATATATGTTAAAGTTAAACTACTCTGATCATATCTAAGATATAACTAATACTAATAATTTACTCATGTGACCCCTTAAAAGTAACACCATATGTATATCTGCAGGTACGAGGGCGATCCCATGAGGCTCCTGTTTTCGAAATCCGCTAGCCCACATCACGGTTTCGCCGCTTATTATTCATTTGTTGAGAAGATTTTCCAAGCGGACGCGGTCCTTCATTTCGGTATGGTTAAGTTACCAACTTTACTAAGGCCTTGTTTTAAAAAAAAAACTGTACTGCATTTGGTTGATCAGCATAATAACTTAGATTTTCTGGTTATTTGGTTTGGAAAAGCTGGATGAACTTTACTTTTTTATCAACCTCAAAAGATCGCAGGGGAAACCTTTTAGCCATTTTTTTTTCTCCAACAAGAGGTGCATAGGCTTTCTTTATCTGCAGATTTTAAGCCCAGAATCTTTGCTTTTTTGGCTAAAAAATGTTTTCTTGACTATTGACCTGGGATTTTCTGCATTTGAAGCATTAAAAACCCACAAAGATTTAGTTTGGATAATAAACCCACTTTTTTCTTTCAAACCAAAATGGAAAGATCCCAGGTAACTTTTCCTTAAAATTGCATAAAACTAGCCAATAATATCGAAAAATAGGCCTTATACCTTGTTAAGGACCTGTACTAAACTAGCTTTAATTTCTTCTAATCATTTGTCTATATTATTCTTGAACAGGAACTCACGGGTCACTCGAATTCATGCCCGGGAAACAAGTGGGAATGAGCGACGCTTGTTTCCCCGACAGTTTAATTGGAAATATTCCGAACGTATACTATTATGCGGCAAACAATCCGTCTGAAGCAACTATAGCCAAACGGCGAAGTTATGCAAACACGATAAGCTATCTCACTCCTCCGGCCGAAAATGCGGGTCTTTACAAGGGACTAAAACAACTTGGCGAACTCATTTCGTCATACCAATCGCTTAAAGACACGGGACGTGGTCAGCAAATTGTGAGCTCGATCGTTAGTACCGCTAGGCAATGTAATTTGGACAAGGATATCGGTCTTCCAGAAGAAGGTATTTTATATTCCAAGTTTACTAAAAGCTCGAACGCATTGTCGGGTAACTTTTTGATCATTTATAGCAAATCATTGACCACAAAAACTCGATATCTAATAGCTTGTTTGATTGTAGTTTTTTAAGAAAATGTGATTGAACCAAAAAAAATTCTGGATTTTAAGCTAAAAACAGAAAAAAATCTGAGCTTTGAAGGTGCAACCAAACACGGCCGGTGGTAAAGCGAATTGGAAATAAGTACATGTTTAAGTTTGGCCGCAGCATTTAGTCAACTAAGTTAGTCCACTAGAACATTCCAACTGTAAAGCAATGGCCAAAAGAGCCGAGTTTACAGGCATACATTGTTAAGGGCTCGTTTGGCTACATCTTTTAAGCATAAAAATCTAGTCCACTAAAAAAATCCGGATTTGAAGCAAAAAACTGATCTTGAAAGCTGGGTTACATTTCATTGTCCTTTTTTTTTAAGCTGAGTTTTTCTCTTTTTGGTTTGAAATATAGAAGCTTTAAATTGAATGAACTCAACTTTTTCTCAAATTCAAAAAATCAAAATTTATTTTCTGACAAGCTGTAATGTTAAGTTACCGGTTCTGAGAAACGATCGAACTGTCAGTGAGAACAGTTTTTTAATCATTTGTATTGTTTTCCAACAGGTGCTGATATTCCAGTCAAGGATCGTGACCAAATAGTCGGAAAAGTTTATTCGAAAATCATGGAGATCGAATCCCGACTCTTGCCATGTGGGCTCCACATCATTGGCGAGCCACCAACCGCCATGGAAGCAGTGGCAACCCTCGTAAATATAGCCGCTTTAGACCGACCCGAAGAGAATATAACCTCTCTTCCAACAATTTTAGCCGAAACCCAAGGTAGGAAAATCGAGGACCTTTATCGAGGAAACGATAGGGGGGTATTAAAAGACGTTGAGCTTCTTCGCCAGATCACTGAGGCCTCACGAGGGGCTATTTCCTCTTTTGTCGAAAAAACCACAAACAAACTGGGACAAGTCGTCAACGTATCAGATAGATTGACCTCGATCTTGGGTTTTGGTGTTAACGAGCCGTGGATTAAATATTTATCAAATACGAAGTTTTATACGGCGGATAGAGAGAAATTGAGGGTTTTATTTGGGTTTTTGGGTGAGTGTTTGAAACTGATTGTTGAAGATAATGAATTAGGGAGTTTAAAACAAGCTTTGGAAGGGAAATTTGTGGAACCAGGTCCAGGTGGCGACCCGATCAGGAACCCAAAAGTTCTGCCGACTGGAAAAAATATACATGCGTTAGATCCACAGGCTATTCCTACCACTGCGGCTATGCAGAGCGCTATGATTGTTGTTGATAGGTAATACTCAAAATTTAAGCTTTTAGCTGGATTTTATTTAATTGACAAGCTAAGCTTCTTCTTTTTTTATCTCTAAAACGGCAATAATTTTTAAGCTGGATAAATCTAGCCTTTTGAGCTGATGAACACTGTCCACTGATTTATCAGATTATTTTTTACCCATAACAAACCGTATTTTTATTATTTTATTCTCATTTATAATAGGCTGCTGGAGAGGCAAAAGGCGGATAACGGGGGAAAATACCCAGAGACAGTAGCGTTAGTGCTGTGGGGAACAGACAATATAAAGACTTATGGAGAGTCTTTGGCTCAGGTTTTGTGGATGATCGGTGTGAGGCCAGTTGCGGATGGGCTTGGCCGAGTCAACAGGGTCGAGATTGTGAGTCTCGAGGAACTCGGTAGGCCTAGGGTCGACGTTGTCGTTAACTGCTCTGGTGTCTTTAGGGACTTGTTCATCAACCAGGTATACATTCATAACCTCCAATATATATACCTTGTTTGATTACAGATTTTCAGCTCATTTTCTCTTTAGCTCTTTTCTTAGAAGTTAATTGCATTTGGTTTATTATATTAAAAAAACTCGTATTTGTTTGAAACCGCATTGACAATAGCTTGTTAAGTGGTGAGTTTGGATAATGAACTAGGAGTAGGATTTGTATGGTTGCATCTTGAAAAGCAAAAAAACATCTTCTAGTTTTTTCATTAAGCAAACATATACATCACTACAGAAAAACACACTAGAACATGCCTATATACGATATTATGGCCTTGTGTTTGCAGCTTCTAAGCTTGGCTCCTATTCTTTTGACTGAGTAGTAAACCTGCATTTGGTCAGTCGACTTAAAATCTGAGATTTTCGGGCCTGGATGAATCCAACTTTATTCTCAACTAAAGAGAAACTATTAATACTCTCCCAAAAACCATTTGCTTATCCCTTTTCCATGCTTCGGTTAATTTAATGAAAAAGTAATAATCCTATTTTTTTATATAACCAAAATGGTGCTTTTTCACAAATCAATACAGCTTTGATACGTTAATTTTTTTATATTCGTTTTCCTATTACTTCAAAATAGCTTTAAAGGCAAGGCAGTAGGTACATTCACTTTGTTCCCCTCGTTGCTGTATACATATACCTTCTCCTTTAATAAGTACTAAGGGTTTTTTTGTTTATATTTTAATTACAGATGAATCTTTTGGATCGGGCCGTGAAGATGGTGGCTGAGCTAGATGAGCCAGAGGAGCAAAACTACATACGTAAACACGCGATAGAACAAGCCAAGACCCTCGGAGTTGAGATCCGAGAGGCTGCTACGCGTATCTTTTCTAATGCGTCGGGATCGTACTCGTCTAACGTCAACTTGGCTGTCGAGAACTCGTCCTGGAACGACGAGAAACAGCTTCAGGATATGTATCTGAGCCGGAAATCGTTCGCTTTCGATAGTGACGCCCCGGGGGCCGGCATGATGGAGAAAAGACAGGTATATACATAAATTGATGTGTATATATAGTTCAGGGTCGATTGCGGTTTGTATAGTGACATATTATCAAATCCTACTTTGTGCACCAAACTACAAAATTAGCAATTACTACTGTAATGCTATTTTTCTTGACTGTAGAGTAGACTACTGTACCAAGTAGACCAACTCCAAAGTATATCATCATATTATAGACGATTTTGTACACCGAGATATACCAAATAAAAAAATGAGTCATCGATTGGGTTAGCAAATATTTACGAAAACAGCATTTTAAATACACTGCTGTATAGTGTTTTTTAAATTTCGTAATCTAAGTAATTACAGTTTTTTAGTCATCAAACTACTTTTTTCATTATTGCTGTTTAGAAAATCGGAAAGATGTTAGGTTGTGGTAGTAATTAGCAACTGCTACTTTTTGTTTTTTGGTGTACAGTTGAAATTATGACGATTACGTTAGTAAACAAAACTGTAATCAGGCCTCCAAATCTTTTGGTACATTGTCATCTTACATGAAAAAAAACATTATCATCGTTGTATATGACTCTAGTAACCTCAAGTTCACATCAATTATATTATGTTAAAACTGAAATAAGTACTTCTACTACAATGTTAGGGAATATTATGATAGGGAAGCTGTAGTGGATGCTCTAAGTCTATTACTACACTGTTATCTTGCATAAAAACATGCTTTGCTTTTATCATTACAAATGGCTCAAAGTTCACATTTTGCAGGTTTTCGAGATGGCACTCAGCACTGCAGACGCTACATTCCAGAATTTGGACTCGTCAGAGATATCGTTGACAGATGTCAGCCATTATTTTGACTCGGACCCCACAAATCTTGTGCAGGGCTTAAGAAAGGATGGAAAGAAGCCTAGTGCTTACATTGCTGATACCACCACTGCTAATGCTCAGGTAAGAGCATATCATAATTCTTATGCTTTCTTTATAGAGATAACTTACATTATTTTTATAGTTCTATACTTATGGGGTACACAGTCATATTACTTAATTATAATGAAAATTTCAATTGCTAGAGTATAATAAGAAAAGTTCAATTTTGTGTACTGGACAACAATGGTAGACTCCGATTGGAGAGAAGCGGAATATATTACATATATTTATATGTAAGTCCATTAATACGTTAGTATCTTGCGTTTAACATGTTTTAACATGGTTGGTCTAGGAAGTCAAAACTTATTTTTTTATACCAGTTTACTAAGAAAAATAGTCAGGTTGGCCCTTTGAAAGGATCGGGTAAATGAACATCTGATTTCCTTATCCATGTGTTTTATTATCGTTGTAAATGACCCAAAAAAGTTATAAGCTTGAAAAACTGCAGGCAAACAAGCTCTATGCCTATAAATAACTCTAGTAGTACATCAGTATCTTGCGTTATAACATATTTTCTGTCATCAATGAATCTAACAACCTCAAATTTTCAATTTTTTTAGGTTAGGACATTGTCTGAGACTGTCCGTCTAGATGCTCGAACAAAACTGTTGAACCCAAAATGGTACGAAGGTATGTTATCCACCGGATATGAAGGCGTACGCGAGATCGAAAAACGGCTCACCAACACAGTCGGATGGAGTGCTACCTCAGGCCAGGTGGACAACTGGGTCTACGAAGAGGCAAATACTACTTTCATCCAAGACGAAGAAATGCTAAATAAGTTGATGAAAACAAATCCGAATTCATTTAGAAAATTGCTGCAGACTTTCTTGGAAGCCAATGGAAGAGGGTATTGGGAGACTTCGGAAGATAATATTGAAAAATTGAGGCAATTGTATTCCGAAGTTGAGGATAAGATCGAAGGGATTGATCGTTAGAAAAATTCATTTTCTATGTGAAGTTTTTTATTTGTGAAGTTTTTTCCTGATTGTAGATGTAATTTTGTTGGTGTGGAATGTAAATTTAAATATGGTTCCACATTGTAATTTAATTTCTATTATAGAGGATCGAGTTATATGTAACTTTGTAAGATACCGATTCCGAATAATTGTAATGCATATGAAGTTGTTATCTCACCGATAACTTGTCTTTCCTACTCGATGTCAGTTAACAAGAATAGCAAATTTCACGTAAAAGTTGCTCGGAAGTTGAGAATAAGTTTAAAAGAACAGATCATTGACGTTTTCATTTGTTTTTATACTAGACTAAAAGAAAGGTTCTACATTGTTATTAACTCATAGATGACTTGTAAATACACTAAAAAAACTATTAGAGAATTTCTATTTCTAGTATATTTCTGTGAAAAAACTTACAAAAGCACCAAATTGCTACCTTCTCCGATTTTAGCTTTCTAAACCTAAAAGCTATCGAATCACATCCCCATTGCTTTCTGAAGCAAGAAAAAAAAATCAAAGAAAAAAATACGCTTGGCAAACGGGCACAATATGGGATGATAGGTAATACGGAGTATAAAGAGGAATTAAACCTATGTATTGTTATTTTACGACGGTCCAGAAATATTTAATAAGTTTTCACAAAACTTAACAAACGCAATTAATATTCAAAGAAATAACAAACATGATATAAAATATTTTACCAGTTATTCAATCACACGAAATCCAATCAATTCATCTCTCTAGGTTACCAAGGGACTAAAAAAGAACGAGAAACAACACGTGTATTATGTTTTAATTAATTGTATGTTTTGTATATCAATCTTTTTTATACTTCCAAGTTACTTGCAATATCTCCAACCCCTCGCCCGCTTTCTTTCTTTATCTTTTTTCGGTAGAGTTGCCATCAACTATAAATATACCGATTATACAAAGCAATTAGATCTCAATTTGTTTAATCTAGCTACCATAAAAGTTCTGAGTTGGCAAAGATGATAAAATTTTTCATGGTTATATTATGTACTACTCCTTCTAACTAGTTAAGGACATTTCCAAGAAATAAACACAAATTGAAGCACAGTGATATGTTTATTCTCCATGTTTCTTTCTTTTGGGGCAAAAATTCCCAATGAGTAAATTATACATGAATAATCTACACAATCAAAGATCTACACTTGTGGAACAAATACAGGTAAAATAACAACAACAAAAAACTGAAACTTCTATAGGAGTCTACTGGGTGTACAACATTATAGTGATTTTCCGAAACTGAATTTAACTTTCAAACCAACTCCATTAAGAGAGGATCACCGGTGGCCATAATTCTTATCAGCTTTATGAACTCTTGCTCGCTAGAAATACTCCAAGGACGAATCGCAGGTACGTCGCGGGAATAAAATTCTGTCGTGTTCGTAGGAATCTCCGTTTCATAAATCATGGTATTAAAAACCGGGTCAAAATTCTGAGTCGAATCCATTGCCATAAAAAACATGGGTACTGCTACCTTATGATGAAGCTCTTCGTTGCCAACCAGGTTTACTAAGTCAATAAAATCGGAAACTAATCTTCGAGGAATATAGAATATTTCCGAATTGCAAACTGTAAGGATATTTTCGCTCGTAATAGTTTCCTTGTAGCTGACTTGGAAATGAACTGGCATGGAGCTAACTATTCTCTTCACGGTTTCTGCTTGTTTTGTAAACCAGTTATCATTTCCCTCTGGTTTCACGATAGTCCACGACTTGAAAACCTAGTGTAAAATAAAAAAATCCAAACAAAATACAGATTAAGGCCTTGTTGCTAGTATGCAAAAGCAAAACTAAAACTAGATAAACATTTCCGTGTTTCATGGGCGATAAGTTTATATACCTTGTCAGTGATCCAAAGCTTATTTTTATCTGCTTGTAACAAGTTCCAGTAATTAAGAACCGTATCATCTTGGAGAAACAAAAACCCTTCGGCACTGGTGAATCTTTTAAATATGGCTGACAAATCCCTGTAAAAAAAACAGTAACTCAGCAAATTAAATGGGAGATAATACACAAATGTTAAAAAAATATACAAGGTAATTATGAACATAACTTACAACCGAAGAGACTCAATAGTTAAAATGTCGCACTCACCCATCACTCTTACTTTTATATTTTGACCAACAAACTATAATGTCTCAAAACCACATAAATAAACTCCTCAACAACTAGGTCTTGCTTCTAAAAAAAGTTCACTACTGTATTTCTTTTCAAGCAATAAACAGAACTGACAAAATAATAACTCCTCTATTCGGAAGATCCTAGTGATGAAACGTAAGGTACTTGTGAACTTTACAGTAATTCCAATTATATTTGATCGACTATAACCAGTCAACCATCATTTTAGTATTACAATTAAACAAAACGCACTGCAATTGAACAAAACCTATTCCCTAACCTTCGATATTTGCAAATGTAAAGAAGGAAAGTGCATGGTAAATAACAGAAAAGAAGGTCAAGCTAGGGCATACAAGATTAAAATCAAAACCAAGCTCCACGAAATATAATGTAAGAGCTTACTTGTACAAGTAATCGATGTGCCCTTCTTCAACAGCAAGATCCACATTCTTTTTCTCTGCCAATATAACCACGGTTTTAAATATCCTACCATATAACAATCTCCACTCTAATGCAGTGCGTTCAACCGGACCATTACAAAACATTACAAGCACAACATTACCGAAATTCTTTCTCCACCTAATTAAATTCCCGATCTCATTATTTACTGTACCGATCTCCTCAACGCCTAAATGAACCGACGGTAATTTTCTAGGGATAAATTCTTTCTTCTCACCGTGGCCAATAGTCGCTCTAATTCCATCCAATTCTATCGACATTAACCTAGGTTGTTGATAATTTACGGCCAGTAAATCCGTAAGCCAAGCCTCGGTAAATTGCAAATCTCTCTCCGACCAAAACCCCTCTTCAACCATATCGTAACTTAACTCCAAAATCTTATCGAATAAATCATGTTTTGTCGCTCTCCACGAGATTAAAAATTTAATCAACCTCCCGACATTAATATGAAGATCTTTCTCTTCGGAAAAAGGGTACCCTTCAATTTTATCGTATCTATGTATAGTTGGGGGATAAACGACAACATAGCCACCTACTTCCCATAAAATCCTTTGTGCCCAATAACCTCTTAGAATATCAGAGGCCATAGAACTAACAGAAACCGGTAACATTAATCCCCAAAAAGCTGGATTATGGTAAAGCGTATTGAATGAATTAACGGGCACCATCGTACCTTGAGGCAACGCTACTTTTGGTGCTCGATCGTCGAACCTAATGTCAAAAGCTTCTAAAAAGGGTTTCCTTGTGAAATAAAAGACAGAATCGATATCAGGTAGGCCGTTTGATATTCCTTGCTGAATATATTGTTTGCCACCGTAAATTTCAGTAAAAAACTCTTCGTGCCCGATCTCACCCACGTTCTCTAAGGGTAACCCACGAGGCCAAACAGACCTTTGACCAAAATGTATATACGGATTAACAATCGTACGATTAGGGTTTTCGTGGCTGTACTGTAAGATAACCTCTTGCCTAGCATTTTCACCAAGTAACTCAACGTCAAAGTGTTTATTTATATCGTTATCAATAACTTCCCCTCTGTCATCAGCGTCGAATATTTTTTTAGCGCCATGTTGAATAGCAAATAAGTAACCCACCGTTTTCCTAACATATGAATCGTAAGGCAAGTATTCCAAAATCCTAAAACCCAATTGAGCCTGTTGATCCACAGAGAGAAAAATTGCACCTGGTGATGAATAATACAAACGAAAAAAAATTAATAAACGACAGTTTCATAATTGAGTTTCGCAATCAACTTTCAATCTCACAATATATTTGTACTATCTTTGAACAAAAAATCTTTTGTTAAATAAAACAAATCCCAAAAACGAAAACATACATTGAGGCTCCATGTTAGGGACATGATCAAATTTAGTGCCAATATCAACAGATTTGGTCTTTAAAAAAATTACTGAGATAAAGTGAGCCCAAAATAAGCCACGCTGTGTGCATTCCACCATATTGGATACTTTTCCGTCTTTATAAGTACGGATTAAGTCGCATCTTGCGATCTGGAGATTACTAGCGTTGGGATTAAAACTTTGTGGACCCATCGCTACTTGGCATATTCACGACTACTAGTTTACAGGATTAAAGCTATGGAGACCGACTATGGACCAATTCTGTAACATATTAAAGATACAGAGACTAATAGAGTAACAAATTAAACTACAGGGATCACAGAGATTAACAATTAACTTAGAATCAATTGGACAATTACTACGACAACACTTGAATCAAACAACAAATTCAAAAGCAGCAGACTATTAGCGTAACAAATGAAACCACAGGGACCAAAAAACCATTGAAAATCCCCGTTTTTTGTTTTTAAAATTTTCTAGCCTAGAAATCATGTTTTACACAGCTAATTAATCTGATTGTCCAAGAACTCGCAGATTTTTAACATAAAAAATCAGCTAAAAATTTGTTACCAAACGAAGCCTTATTAGTAGACCAACACTGTAACAAACTAAACTGCGAAGACTATTAGCATAACAAATGAAACCACAGGGACCAAAAACCATTGAAAATCCCGGTTTTTTGTTTTTAAAATTTTCTAACCTAGAATTCATGTTTTACACAGCTAATTAATCTGATTGTCCAAGAACTCGCAGATTTTTAACATAAAAAATCAGCTAAAAATTTGTTACCAAACAGAGCCTTAGTAGTTATTAGTAGAGCAACACTGTAACAAACTAAACTAGAGGGACCAAATAGGTTAATGTAGTAAACAAACTACCTTTGAGAGCCCAATCGGGGGGAGTACGGGTGTTGCCGACAGCAAGAAGCTGCCAGTTTTTGACCCGAGCCAAGCTCCGTATTGGATCGGAAGGATAATCGGATACAGAAACAACAATCCAGTTCTCAGATCTGAAGTTCATAAACGGACTCGACACATCGAGTATCGGTGCGGGACGGTGATTAATCTTAGGAAACTTCGGTTTAGCATCTAAGAAAGCGGGGTTTGCGGAAGAGGTACATGAGAGGAGAGATGAGGTGTCGAGAGTGACGTGGCGAAGGAAGAATAAAGCTGCCACCGTGGCAAATAAGAGAGATATTAAGATGACTCGATACAGGTTTTCCGATAGCCACGTGGCGAAATCTAGTGAGTTTGATTTGGAAAACCGCTGGTTTAGATGGTGGTGGTGGTTTATGTGGAGTGGGAGTTGTTTTTTGGTTTCCGGTTTTTTATCGGTTTGGACTAGCATCTTTACTTGCCTCTTTCTCTCTCTCTCTCTCTCTCACTCTCTCTCTCTCTCTACATCTATATCTATATATAATACTTGTATCTATTGTACATAGTAGCGAAACCGAAATCCGATATATTTTTTGGTTCGGTTTTTTATGTTTCGGTGTTTTTATTTTTTGAAACAAACTGAACCGGTTTGTTTTGGTCCGTTTCGGGATTTTTTTTGTTTTTTTGTTTTTTTTTGTTTTTTTTCGAGTTTTTCCGGGTTTTTTTTGTTCGGTTTTATTGTAAACCGAAACCGACCTGAAAAAGTTTTAGTTTTTCGGTTTCGGTCTTTTTCGGTTCGGTTATCGGTTCTGTTTTTTCCGTGTTTTCGTCCGGCCTAGTATGTAGGGTAAAATGCAAATAATCCCCATCAAGTATTAATTATTGCAATTAACACATAATTTTCGGTGTTTTTATTTTTTTGGAACGATCTGAACCGGTTTGTTTCGGTCCGGTTTCGGGGGGTTTTCGGTTTTTTTGTTTGTTTTCGAGTTTCTTCGGTTTTTCGGTTCGGTTTAATTGTAAACCGAAACCGACCTGAAAAGGTTTTAGTTTTTCGGTTCGGTTATCAGTTCGGTTTTTTCTGTGTTTTCGACCGGCCTAGTATGTAGAGTAAAATGTGAATAACCCCCATCAACTATTAATTCTTGCAATTAACACTCGTAAGCAATTAAACTTTGCAAACAACTCCGGTGTCATCTTTTAAATGACGTTCCCTCCAGGGACGGTATAAAGGGGTTGTCAATAGTCCGAGTGGACTGAGAAACCCACTCGAGGGGAAAATAATTTTTGGAAAAAATAAAATTTTATAATATGTTTTTTCGAGATTTTGTTTGAATGGACAAAACAATTATTTCTTGAAATAGGCAATCCATGACAACTATTTTTCTTGGGCCGGCTCTGCTCCCTTCATCCTGAAAAGATAATCCCGTTTGGATTTTTATTAGTATTAATAAAAAATTAATTATAATAATTGATATGCTTACAATTTTACTAATTTACCATTTGACTAAGATTAATGCTTAATATATATTGTTATCGATGCTCATTTAATACGAGGTATATTTGGAAATTTTAACCATAAAAACCACCCCGTAAATTGAAACGGGATCATAATTTGCGACAAGAAAATAATCAAACGGGACTATATTTTTAGGACGGATGAAGTATAACTTTATACTCAATAATCCGTTTTGGTTACTTTTTTCATTTATTATAATAATCTATTTTATATCCATGCATCTCAAGTTATTTTTTACGGAATGACAAAAAAATAGTTTTTTTTACTAATATAATATATATTTTTTATATAAAGCCTCTTCGGATGACTTTTTCTTTCCGATGATTGTTATCTTAACCCGTGTGTATTGACAAGATACATATATCAAGCAAATAAATTTGTAAAACGAACAAATGAATAAAAAGTTATATCCAGATGAATTTGGGAGTTAGTTGCAATATTTAATAGTTCATGGTTGGTTTGTTTTTTTTGCATTTTATCAAGTGTGGTGTGGTGTCGGTTGGGAGTAATTTGTTTGCTTCAGCTTTAATGTTTTGCTTACTGGCCAGTTTGGTGCTGTGGGTCCTGCTTTTATTTTAATTGACACGTCTCGCAAGTCATACTATAGTAACTTAAAATGAAATAAAATAAAATAGGATACAAATGCAAGTAGCAACTACTAAGACCAAGTTGTTTGTTTTGTTTATAGAGACGGTTGATGGGCTGTTTTGAGTGATAAAGTTACACTAATTATAACTTGATTTGCTAAGGAAAAAAAAACATTTGGCAGTTTTGATTAAGTTTCACTAATTATATTGAAAACACTGTATAGGTTGGGTACCATTTTAGCATTTTTTCCTAATTTTGGGGACTTTAGCCCCATGGCTCTTAGGCCTAGCTCAAAACTCGCCCCTGCAAAACCGAACAACGAAAACAAAAAGAACGATTTTTAAAAAGAAAAACGAGTTTCAGAGTATCGTGGTTCGAAATCTATACATTACATGATCATATAGAATACCAAATAGAACTACGTATTATTTTCTTTTATGTAACAGTGTGATATCATTTGGTATTCGTATGATCTATTTATTATCGAGCAATAAGAAAGATCAACAACGTGTCCAATATTTATTATCTTTTATTTATTATATTATCGTTGAAAAGCATAACGACACCGATCAAAATTATTGCTTTATCACAAATATATCCCAATTTTCATAATGTATTTTTGCATTCTCATTCTCATCCCACCAATACTCAAATAGCTCCCTAGCATTTAAAATACTACTGTATCTCATTCTCAAGCCTTAATCTTACAAAATCACATAAATCAGACCATAAATTTTCATATACAAAAACTAAGTTCACAGTTTTCAAATAATCCGAAATTCCACAATTGAAGTATTCTGATAATTATACTGTATTTGAAAACATTATTGTATGTAATAATTACATTTATGACCATAAAGTGATTTTAAATAATCATGGACTATTTTCAAGTTATCGTCGACTGTTTTCAAACTATCACCGATTGTAACTATAAATCGAAAAGTTTAGCGAAAATTATCCCAAGTAACCGGACTCAGTGGTAGTAACTTATTTCGTACTCCCTCCGTTCCCATTTAATTGTTTATTACGAAACTACGTGTAATTTTGACCGGTTTATAACTTATATCAAAATTGTCGGAATGAATTTTTTTAAAATTTAATCATAAAATTTGACATTTGAACTATATTATCAACTTTTGAAAATTTTCATTCCGATAATTTTGATACAAGTGTTCCATTTGCCGCGTAATGCCAAGTCACTATATGTATGTATGACATGGCAATGTGGGACCCACCAGTGTACAATACAGTTAGCCAAAGCAAGCTCAATCCCGTGACACTGTGAATTTAAATAATAATAATAATAATAATAGTAAAATGTTATATGAACATCAATTTAAATATCAAATTGGACACTTTTTCGTAAAAACGCTTCAAATCAAAATTTGGCTAATGCAAATCTTTACGGTTTCACGACGGGAACATAAATATGTGTCTTGTTTTTTTTTTCGAGATGTATAATGACATGTTTTCGAAATTATGATAAAATTTAAAAATTCAAACATATATACTGTCATAATAATAAATAATGAAAATATCTCCGCATTCTTTCCACGCACGAAAAAAACAGAATTTGGAGTACTTAATAATTCAAATAATAGAAATCCCATTTATTTCGTTTTCTATTTTCATTATCATCCCGCCAAAGTTCAAACTTAGAGAGAGAGAGAAAAATGGGAGACGAAGCGTTTCCGAGCTCGGTCGAACTCGCAGTTGCATCCTCTCTCCTCCTTCTCTCCGTTCCCCCTCCGTATATATATATATATATTATTATATTATATTATTATATTATTTATGTATGTAGTGACGCTATGTTTGAGTTAGTAATTTAAATTTAGATGACTCAAACATAGCGTCAAATAGTGTTTTTATAAAAACACTATTTAACGCTATGTTTGACCTCGTCATATTTAACTTCTAATTGATTTATGGTAGCTGATATTAAATAGTGTTTTTGTTTTTCGATTTTGAGCTTGTTATCTTCATTTATTTATGGTTCTGAGTTTGATGATTAAGAAACTTAATTCGTTATCAGAAATTTGAGATGAAATTTCAGTTCAAACGAATTGTGCTCTGTTTTGTATTTTTAAATTCGAGCTCGTCAAATTAATTTCTGGTTCTAAATTTGGCGATTATGGAGCTTGATTTGTGTAGAAATGGATATGAAATTCAGATTCAAGCAAAATCGGTCTCTGTTTGATGATTTTATTTTATTTATGAAAAACCGAGTTCCAACAAAACGAATTATCAGATTATGGAGCTTGATTTGTGTAGAAATGGATATGTATGTATGTATGTATATAATGACGCTATGTTTGAGTTAGTATAGAAATTTGAGATGAAATTTCAGTTCAAACGAATTGTTTTTTTTTGTTTTTTTTTCATTAAATTTGAGCTCGTCATATTAATTTAAGTTGTGTATATATGTATGTATGTTTAAGCTAGTATAGCTGATTGAGATGAAATTTCAGTTTTGATTTGCGGTTACTGATATTAAATTGTGTTTTTGTGTTTTTCACATTTGAACTCATGATCTTCATTTATCTATAGAATTTGAGATGAAATTTCAGTTCAAACGAATTGTTCTCTGTTTTTTTTTTTTTTTTTTGAATTTCGAGCTCGTCAAATTAACTTCTGCTTCTCAATTTAACGATTATGACGTTCAATTTTATAGCAATTGATATGAAATCCAGATTCAAGTGAATTGCTCTCTGTTTGTATATTTTTTAATAATAAAATCGAGCTCATCATCTTAGTTTATTGCTCTGATCCGTACAGAAATGAGATGATAATTCAGTTTAAACAAATTGATTCGTATATAAGGCAGTTTGAGCGAATTGTGTTGTTTTTGGCTGATATTAATATATGTTTTGTTTATCAAATTTGCACCATCTGTTTCTGATTATAATGAAATGTGCTTGTTCCTATAGCAAATTGAGATAAAAATCAATTAAATAGTTTTTTTTGTGTGTGAAATCCGTGCTCATTTTTTATTAAGTTTGAGTTTCTGAACTTGATGATTATGAAGCTTAATTATAATAGAATTTGATGTAGAAATAAATTCAAGCGAATTGTGGTGTTTTTGCTGATAATGTGTTTGTTTTTGGATTCGGGATAATTATCTAAATTGGATAACTATGAAGCTTAATTCGTATAGAAATTGGCAGAAAGCTATTCAAGTGAATTGTGCTTTTATTTGCTGATATTAATGTGTTTCGTCTATTTTTCTGAAATTCAAGCTCGTTATAATAAATTTTGTTTCTGAGTTTAATGATTACGACTTTTAATTCGTATAGAAATTCATATAGAAATAAGTTACTGGTGTATGTGTTTCTTCTTTTTCCTGCTAATGGGTTTATTATTTTCAAATTCGAGCTCCTCAGCTAAATTTCCAGTTTAATTCCTATTGGAACTGAAATGAAATTCAGATAAAAGTTAATTGTGCTGTTTTTGCTGATATTAGCGGGTTTGGGTTCAAATTTCGATCTCATTATCCTAAATTATGGCTATGATGGACTGATTGGTATATCAGTTGACATGAAATTCAATAACAGCATGATTCTGTTTTTCGATTTGAGTACATTAATTCTAATTTATGCTTTTGAATTTAATAGATATGAAGTTTATTTGTATAGAAATTGATGTAAAAGGCAATTTAAGCGAACAGCATTTGTTCTTGAAATTCAAGCTCCTTTTTATCTGAACCGGTTTAATTTGTATAGAAATTGATGTAAAAGGCATTTATAATTGACGATTATGTGACTCGCTTGCTGCTGATTAGAAGTTTCACTCGATGTTGTTAACATTTGCTTTCGAACATGATAATTGAATAGAAGATTCTAATTGGTAGCTATATTTATAATTTGGTACCACTGTTGCTTCAAAATTTGCTATTTATGGTTTCATGTTCCAATATTGATATCATCATCTGTGTTTGATACTTTGATTTGTGAATATTGTTTAGGATTAAACCGGTTAGTGCAGAATCCGAGAAGAGCTCCTGGCTGCGTAGTTCAAAATCGTGCTCGTCGTTTTTCCTAGAGTAATTTCTGAAATTAGTACTTAATTTCTGAAAGTTTTGTTTCTGTTTTATGATACTGATTATATTGTATGTTTTATAGATTACTAGTTTTCGTTAGTTAAGGATATTAAATGCATATGGTGATTTAACTTTGATAATACCGGCATTGCTAAAATCATTACTCCAATTTAAGCTCATATTTTGTGTTACCATTGGTAATTGTAAACTGTATCATGCTGCTTCTGATATGTTTTTTTAATTCTTAAATCAGTAGCGAACTTTCGCAGAAGAATGTGGCGATTAGCAACTCAAAATCGAGCTCGTATTTATCGAATCTCAAGTAATTCTCTTAAAACTAAAGCTCATCTGTTTTAACATATTGAAGATTATATTAACTTGTGCTAAATGTACAAGTAAAAAGTGTAGATAAAACTATTGAAATTTTCGAAGTTAAAAAAAGTTCATGTTCCCCTTGTATATTGATCGTCATGCTAATGTGTGTTTGTTTTCTAAATTTGTAGGAATGGCTCAAAGAGATCCAAGGGTCTGAGAAACCCAAAATGGAGTTCCCGCTATTCTAATCTAAAGTACGAAACTCAAACTTGGAAACTCATCAATTTATGATTATTCTCTTGATGTTTAATATTTGCTCATGCTGATTGTATTATGTACAAGTGTAAATAAAAATTCTCGAAAGTATTCAAAACGAAGCTCAAATTTCTGTCATTATATCTGTGATAGTAATTAGTAAAATGTATCCATTGTGGATTTTTAGGAATGGTCTGTGCAAGCCGAAACGGGAATCCTGCTTATCTATTCTAGAGTAAATATCTCAAGAACTCAAACCTATTTTATTTTGGCTAGTATTCTTTCCTAATTGTAGCATATGCTTAATGTGTGAATGTGTAAGAATAAAAACAATTTTGGGAATCCATTCGAGATTTGAGGCACGCGTTTGTGATTAAACCGTGTTTGTTTATTCGGGTATATGTAGCGATGATTCTGAGAATAGTGTTGGGATGAGTAACTCCAAATCTAGCTCTTGCTTATCAAGCTTAACGAGAGACGATGGTTCTTCTTTGGACACTTGTGCTCGTCGGCTCAGGATGGTGACTGTTGTTTCTCGTAATCATGAGATGAAATTCAAGGTGAGACCTCACGTTAATTAAATCCTTTTTTTCTGGCAAATAGGTCACTATTAAGTTGAATAATGAGGTGATCAGGATTTGAGCATTTTTCAATCGGTCATATATCTTATGTTCTGTTGAGTTATTTGTCTTTGATTTTGTTCGCTTTGAACTTAGTGTACCTTATCTCACAGCTACTGCCTGTTACCGAACTGTTTTCCGGATTTAACAGAGACCATCTTTATAGTACATATTAAGTACTATGTAGTTCTGGGCTCGTGATGAAGTTATAATTGCTATGTACCTTAACAAATGTATTAAAAACCTGTTCTCGGTGGATCTCCTCCGCTAATATTTTTTTTGAAGGAATTAACTTTCAACTGTGCGTAATTCCTATTAGCATACGCTGCATACTCAATTTAACTAATTCTGAAACAAATCGGGAATCCGAAATGAGGGCATAGTACATAAATTATTTGTAGTTGTAATTCTTTGTATTTAACTTCTTGAATTTGTTTGGTTAGTTTAAAAGTTTGAAGCAAAGTTGGGTTTTAGGTTCATAGCAACAATGTTACCCATTGCGTCAGAGACAACTTTACATGGTCCTTCTATACTAATAGTCTCGATCTGTGTTTTTAAAACGTTTAAGATGGTCTTTATTACAGCTACTAAATTATTTAAATCATTTGAATCGACTAGAAGTGTTTGGACTGAAACTATGCGGACTAAATGAGATCAGTCACTAAGCTATGACGATTAGTATAACCGATTCATTGAATTGGTCGACTACTTTAGTATGAAATTTTTGAAATAAATTGAGTTTTGCAGGTGGTGAAAAGGAGTCGCACTCCGATCATGAAATTATCTAGCCACCATAAGGAATTGATTCCCGCCATCAAAATAAAATCTGAGCCGTCAACAACTTCGGCAGAGGCTTCATCATGCATTTCTAGCGGCTCGAGTGGCGGCGGAGTGGTGGTGTCCAACAGCTTGAAACCAAAGCCAGCAGTGAACTCGGCTTCCATACGTACCAGAGCTGAAGGGATATTGCGCGTGTTGTCTTATGGATGTGCTTCTGAGGTTAGGATCCGACAGGTGATTGGTGACAGCCCCGATACAAGCAAAGCGTTGAGGATGTGAGTTCTTGCCCACCTAATCTTTTACTTGCATAATGCTTTGTTTGGTTTAGCTTAGAAGCTTGTTTCTTTTTTTCCGAAAAGTTGGTTGACCAGATGAACCTGGCTATTTTCTTCATCTCAAAAAAATACAGCGTCTTTGTTTAAAAGCTGCAACTAAACAAAGCTATAAAAAAGCTTTCAGAATCAAGTTCAATTTCAATAAACTGGTTTTTAAGGTCCTATACTTCCAAAGTATTCTAAAAAATATCAAAGAAAACAACATTAGGAGTCTGTTTGGTTCTAGTAAGCAAATAAACAGGAATTTTTGAGCTTGAATATAGCTTCAGTGATCCAGCCAAGGACTTTCTACCCATTTTAGGCCAATAAACCTGACGAGCTCAATTTAAGCCGGTTAACCAAACTTAATCCAGCTTTTAAGCAAAAAATGAGAGCTTTAAAAGTGGAACTGAACTAGGCCTTAGAAAGTAAATTTATATCAGTAGAAATTGTGAACAATATTTAAAATGTTACCCCTTTAGCCATATGAAACAAAACTCTGTTTCACATATTACACCAGACTAACGAGTTATGCAAAGCTTAAAAAATGCCAATAGTTTATAATGTGGTAAATACAAGAAAATTATTTTTGCAGGTTGTTGAGGAAGGAACGTATTAGGAGGTCGGGCATTGGCGGTTGCCGTGACCCCTTTATTTACAAGGTAACTGGATTACATATTTTTTACAATCGTGTAACATAACGTGGATCATTTAGTTTCGGTTATATTTAACAGTTTGCAAGTTTTTTTCCACTTCGTATGCTTGAGAAATTGCTGTAAATAAAGGTTATTCGCCTAATTGTCAAATTATTTTGATTTTGTTTGATGCAGGTAGCCTAAGTATATGACAAGCTAGAACACGATAGACAAGTTTTATTTTGGAGGGTTCATTCAGGTATACAAAAATATAAAGTTATGTATTAATGAAGGGACTATAATAGTATTGCAAATAGAGTGGCTCAAGTTTCACTTACATTTCTATGTTTTGCACATTTTTACTTGGTGATTTTGTATGTAAAGTGATACTATTAATACATAGTCTCATACTGTAACTGTATGTAAAGATCACCAACGGTTTATATAACAATATATATGCATTGGAAAAATGCTAACGTTTACTACTAAATCTTGCTGTTTGTTTTAATTATGTTGGAGGTTAAATATATGTAGCAGCTGTTTAATTAAATTCAATAATTAGTAGCTTAGTTCAGGTTTACCTTCGTCCCACTTAAATCGACTTGGAATAAAAGATGCTCTTTAGTTTCATTTGTATCTGAATTTTGTAACAACCCGCCTAATAGAAATAAATAGAGACAATCAGCATCATATAATTCAAAGAAACAATGACACCTTAATTACAAGAAATTTATTTAACTTGTATTACAAATAAAGGGGAAACAAATTTAAATGCACCTAATATATGTAAGAACAGTGATTTACTATATATTAAGGAAACAAATCAACCATGTTAATGTAGGATTACATTGCAAAATCATCCGATATTAATTCGCCTGACAGAAATCAAGAAAAAATCATCACCGTAATCAGGGGCGAAACCAGGATGGATTGACCATTTCTAGTCGAATAAGACATAAATCATAATCAATACAGCAAAATGGATTGACCATCTGGCTAGACTTGTGAGTTCAGTGTGTTTGATATATTGCTAATAAGTGTTTGACGAAAATTTTCAACTGATCCCGTTACTTATACTTTATTAAGGGACTATTTAACTTTGTTGTTCTGATTATTTCCCATAATTTAAATCAAAAGGTACTTGTTTGTTTATAGCTTTTAAGCTTTACCATCCTCATTAAAGTTGAACAATAATACCTCAATTAAAAATAATAGTAAACATAAAACAAAAACGGTACAGTGTCATGAGTAATGTCCTTCGTCTGATGCTCCTCATATTTAACTCTCAACTCTTTTTAAGTGTCCATAAGCATAATCACTCAACTTTCTTCTTTGATATCCATTTCATCGCCACTTTCTTCTTCATCTACTGGTTTGTTTTGTTGTCGTCGTTGCTGGTGCTGTGAAAGGAATTTAAATCAGAGTAAATATCGACAATTCTATTCAGCTATGCAATGAACAACAACGTATAAAATAGCTTACGTCTTCATGTAGATGTTGAATGGTGCTATTAAGATTACCCTTCCACATCGTTACTTCATCTTTTTTAATCCCATAAATATCAAAATCCAGATTCACATGATTCAGAATTGGAGTGTGCACAAATCCAGGAGAAAAGGATTTAAATACAGGGCAGTCTACTACGCCGACATAAACCAGCTTAGGAAATTCAATCTCATTAGCTACGTGGTAAAATCTTTCGAGTGATAGCAGTTTATAGAGTCTAACTTTCTCTAATTTAGGAAAAATGCTCCGTGTGTATTCCTCAATTCCATCTACTTCCTTTTGAGCCGAAACGACCTCTTTTAAATTCTTGCATTCAAATATGTAAAGTTTACGAAGATGCACAAGATATCTGGCCGTGCAAGGACTGAACACGTACTCCAGACTGTCACATTCCTTGATATACAATTCAGACAGATTATTGAAAGACCCAGACTGAAGTTGACCACACCATATATCCTTCATGTTCTTCAATTTAGAAAGACCCATCCACGTCAGTTTGGGAAATAAAACCTGTAGACCAAACTTAGTAAGAAAGAGCCAAAACATATAATATTTCATTATTTCATAATAGGTTTTCACCTTTCTCCAATTGCCGTCTGAAATAAGGACTTGTCAATATAAAACCAATTCAATAGCACTAATTATAGAATGATAACATCTTATTTACTCTTTTCATATATAGCAATTAATATTCTATTTTACAATCATCTAGTGTTGAGAACTGTTTTTAAAAGAGCAATTAAACTGGAAAATGGGAAAGGGATATTACCTAAATGATTTTAAAAATAAGATGTGAAAACGAATGATAATTTAAACCCAAATGTTTTAATAAATCAAACATTGTCACATATTGTTTACTCTGCAGATGATGATGTCTATGATTTCTGTTTTTCTTATAAAGTTTAGAGAGAGAGATAATATATCCACACAAAAAAAACTTAATCTCAACCGTCCAAAATAATTTCTTAAATTTAGATGTTTGGATTGATTTTTTTGGTGAAACCTGTATATCTTTTCTCAAATATATAAATATATATATAATACATAAATATATATATATTTTAGTGTATACCTTGTGAGGAAAGATGGATTTCAAAGAATTTTCATTTGAAATGGAGACCAAGCACTCGACTGCCGGTATATCTTTGAGGCGTAAACAGTTTAAATGTTGAAATTCAATTTGCATAGCCCCTATGCAAAAGCATACTAGAGATGATGCATTTTTGATATCCAAAGTATCTAATTTAGGGAAGAGTAGGTTGTTAGTTGAATCTTGTGGTCTACCCTCCCAACTTATTACTTCTTCCATACTTCCACATTTATATATAAATAATCTTGTAAGATTCACAGTGTCCACTGCAGTTGACAGCTGGAAGATATTTCTCAATTGGTTACAGCTGGCTACACTGATGTAATTTAGCTTCAACAAACTCCCGATCATGAGTGGGCCATTTACTATCTCCTTTAAATTAGGACAGTTTTCTATAGAGAGACGTTGGAGATGCACAAGGTATCGGGCCATGTCAGGGCTGAACACGTACTCCAGACTGTCACATGTATATATAGACAATTTACACAGATTACAGAAAGAACCAGACTGAATTTGCCCACACCATATCTCCTTCATCTTCTTCAGTTTAGAAAGTTCCATCTTCACCAATTTGGGAAAGACAACCTACGGCCCAAAATATCACCGATGAAGTTAGCAATAAATTCACATACCATATTTAGAAATACAAAAAAAGTTTATAAATTTACATTTTTAACATACTTATTAATAAATAGTTACATATATATGCTCATACGTATACATAAAATACAAAATTAACTTTTTTATAAAAATAATTTTTATAAAAAATAAGTTATTTTTTTCCAAAAATAAGTTAATTTTTTTAAAAATATGTATTTTTTATTCAAAAAAATTGAATTTATATATATATAAATTGTGTATTTCTTCTTTTTATGTATATGTATATGTATGAGTATGTATATGTAACTATTTGTTTATGAATATGTTAAAAATGTAAAATTATAAACTTTTCGGGTTAAATTCACATGTTTTATAAAATTTGGGACTGAAATGTAATTTAAATTTAACTTCCGTCCAATTAAATTGACGGAGGTCCCCAATTTATGAAAAAATATATAGTTCGTGCCTCAATTGTTAATGTCGGTATTTTGTTTCCCATTTTGTTAACGCATGGTAGTTGGGGTCATTAAACCATTTTTTTTTTCCGTTATAATAAGTACAGCAATATTTATGATGGACATGTCCACGTTATGGCCGAATTGGCTTTTCTTTTATTTCTTTTCATGGACCATGACAATTTTAAGAACGTTAGGGTTTGTTAAAGACTAGACTATACTCATTCATTCAATAATATACAGAGAGAAGCTTAAGGCTACTTTATTTTCATTTTTTGATGATTCCTTGCGTAAGTGGGCGTTTGGGACCCCTATTTGGTTTTATGCATAAGGCAACGGAACAACTCCGTCGGTGGACATTTCCATCAATTTATTTCATAAAGCATGTGACATGAAGCTTCATTTCAAAGTTCAAAATTACTAACAGAGACTGCTACTATAAAAAAGTTGATAGTTAGGTTTTATGGATAACAAAAGACAACAACAAAACAGCTTTGGTGGAATTCGCAAGGGAGAAATAATAATTAAGGGGGTGTACCTTGGAAAGAAAAAAGAGATTAGCACAATTTTCATCTGAAATTGAGATTATGGACTCGATATCCGTGAGAGACAATCTTTCTAACTGATGAAATTCGAGTTCTTTTGCCCCTTTGCAGAAGCATACGAGAGATTCACCACCGATCTCCAAATCAACTAATTTAGGGAACTGTAACTTGCTGGTTGAGTCTTTTTCTCTTCCCTCCCAAAAAAATACCTCTTCCATTTTTTCACAGTCAGAAACATGAAGTTTTTCAAGATGCAGAATATCTAACTCATTTGACAGCAAAAAGATATTCTTCAGCCGTCTACATTTGATCACGACAAGTTTTTTTAACTTTGCTATATTCCCGGCCACGGGTGGGCCATTAATTATCTGCAAATTGTTTAGACTATTGAGTGTTAACGACTCCATCTTAGAAACTAAACACGGTGTTTTTGTAGAATCTGTCGCATCGGCTAGATATTCTGGAGTTTCTGTGTGCCGAATTTCCAAACATCTGATAGTTTCTGTGTGCCGAGTTTCTACTAGCTCATACACCAAACGTTTCGTTGTCATTCCCGTTAGCAGTAACACCTCCGCGTTGTATACAAGAAAATTGAAGTATTTATCCAAATCTACGTCATTGATTGATAATATCCTTTCAAAGTTTTTAGAGTAATAAGTATAATCTTTGATGTATCGGTAATGTCCTATATGGATTTTGTACTTCTTCAGGTCCCTAAACACTGGAGTTCTTGGTAAAAATCCAGGATCCGGTATCACAATATGAAAAATACGCAGATTAGACAAAGACTCAAATTCTCTACGGACTGCAATTCTGCCTTCTTCTGTTTCATCTTCTCCCCAATCAATATTAAGTACTCCCACGTACAATTCCTCCAGACTGCTTAGACCTGAGATGATTCCAGGTGCGGCTTTTTTCAAACTAATACAATCCGACATATCCACCAGCCTTAAATTAGACAATTGACCAATTTCGTTGGGCAATTCCTCAATAAATTGATCTGCAATGTAGAGGATCTCCAAATTCTGTAAATACTTAATTGTTGAGTAGCTCTCCAACTTACAATTTCTGAGACACAATGTATGCAAGCTTGTAAAATATTTGAGTGATGAGGGGAGTTTTAGAACTTGAAGTTTGAAGTTTAAAAAACTGAAAAAAATGTAACCTATATCAACAACTTGAAGTTTGACCATCCCCTCAAAGTAACTGTCAGGGATCTGTACGCTTATGTTGTTGCATAGTAAAAGCTTCAGTCTGGGGAATTGTAATACTGGCGGAAGCTCCTTATTTTCCTCTGATATAACTGAAATCCAAGTGCAATGCTCTACAAAGCTCTCCTCTACTGATGCCTCCAAAGTAAGTCCATTCTCTATTACTAATGAACCTTTCTCAGTGTAAGCAATGGATTTTGATACATCACGAACGACATCGTGAACTTTGATTCGTGCTCTGTAATGAGTTGACTTTATCGATAATAAACAACGAGATTGTAGGTGTTCAGCTAATGCAAAAACTCTGTCTCTTGCTGCTTCAACTCTGTTGATTCCTTTGAACAACCGTAATCCCCATCCCATATGGACCAAGCTTTCGACATCAATAAAAGAATCTTCTTTAAACAGGCTGCAAAGAAGAAACAACGACTTGGCTTCCTCGTCGTCTAAGTAGTCATAACTCAGCCTTATGGACTCGTGTACTTTGTCTTCCGTTTTTGATATTCTTAGTTTTAATAAAGTATCGTTCCAAACAGGTTTGCTTTTTCCAAGAAGTGCACTTCCTAAAGTTACCAAGGCCAGGGGAAGACCTGCACATTCCTTCACAACGTCTTCTGCTATCGGTACAAACTCGGAATTGTCATCCAGGAAATTTCTTATCTTCTCAGTGAAAAGCTTCCACGATTCACTGTGTGTTAAGGGATCAAGCGACAACTCGTGTCTTCTACTTCTGAAATCCATCCATAGGCCTTGAATTCTTCAGGTGAAAACAATTTTGCACTTACTTTGACCATCTTGCAAAGTAATACCTAGGGATTGAAGATCAAACTGCTCCCAAACGTCATCCACTATAATCAAAACTTTCTTGCCGTCTAGTCTTTGATTTAAACGACTAGCTCTTAAAACCGAATTATTTTCCTCAAGTGTTAGACCCAACATTTCTGCAATATCTTTCTGTACATTTATCATTTCTGCCCTTTGGCTCACAACTGTGATGGCGTAGTCATCAAACATATTTTTTTCCTTCACCCTTTTGAAAACATCATTCACCATTGTTGTCTTACCTATCCCTCCCATCCCACATAATCCAATTATGTTAATATCTTCAGCCCTCAATTTCTCAATAATCTTTCTGATAATCAACTCTCGAGATTCAAAAGATGTGGATGATGTAGAACCCACGTATGGAGTGGGAGGTGCTGGTAATGCTACTTCTGGAAATTTTCCTTCTTGTTGCAGTTCAATGATTTCTCTAGTTCTCTTATTTGCCCTCCGGCTTAAAACATAACGTGACTTCAAATTTAAGCACCAATTGTTGAAACTCCCTTTCGGAAATCGAGCCTTCTCTTCAACAATGCTCCGTGCCTTGTCGTCAACCGAATCCACACGTTTTAACCAGGTTTCAACAGGCTTCAAAATATTTTCCACATTATTTTCAGCAGCTTTCACTTTGTCTTTAACACCGTTTTTCAAATCTCGCAGCTTCTTTTGTTCATTTTCAAGAGTCTCAACATTTCCAGTAAATTTAAATAAGTAACCGAACTGTCGTCCTATTGGAGCAATCAAGAATTCACTAACTTTCCCCAAAATAGCAATAGCGATTTCTGCCATTCTAAAAGCCTCCTTTCTCTTTAGATCTTTTTCCTACCTTTACATTTTCAAATTGAATAATAAAAATAATAAAATGTTTATCAGATCTAACCAGAAAACTAACAAGAATAGGCTACCGAAAAAAGAATATAATGTTCTCTAAAATTTTGGTTTACAGATTAATTACACCTTGACCTAGCAATCATAACATAAAAAGTAGCTCAGGAGTATGTAATAAAAAATTTGTTTATCAAGTAAAACAAAAGGCATACAGAAAATCAGCTCTGGGTATGCATTTGTTTTAATGCATCTTTGCTGCTTCTATATATTTCGATTCAAATTACAGAAGCAAAACATTTATGAGGAGTAAATAAATAAACAAGAAGAATATAGTGGGAAAGAAAGATATGAACTTAGGAAAATCCAACACAAACAAATACTGCTTTTCTGTTTGCTTTAGACCAACTTAATTTTGTTATTCTGGGCTTTGAATTTCATAAATGAATTGTCAAGCAACAAATAAGAAAAGAGTGAAGGCAAGCTACAAGAAAACGTCCAAATTGCAACTAAATTTAGCAACTGATTTAGTAGTCATTCAATAGTAACTGAAATAACAACTAAATTCGTTGTTATTAAGTCATACCAACTGATTTGTAATTGATATATTTTCAGTCGATGTATAGTAATTATTTAGTAACTAAGACATTTTCAGTCGATGTATATCAATTATTTAGTAACTAAGACAGTTTCAGTTGGTATATAGCAACCGATTAATAACCATGACCTTTTCTATTGGTAAGTACTAACTGATTCGTGACTAATACTTTTCTAGTAGGCAAATTCCAACTAAATAGTGACTTGAGTTTTCAATTGTTAAATAACAACTGCTACAAAACTCAGCGGTTAGGAATTACTAACTAATTAACCGTTAGTTGCAAATTTTTAACCAGCATGACAATAAAACACTTGATAAATACGAGTATATGTAATTCTACATTTCTTTTTTGACCAAATATTCGTTTATAACATTTTCTAATTATATACAAAATTAAAGGGAAATAAATACATTTAATGTAATGTACTACATGTTGATAACGATTCAGATACCGGATTACGAACGCTAACAATTAACGTACAGATCTATCAAAATGTTTACAATTCAGCAAGCACCGTTAACTTAATTACAGAATGTTTTATACGAAAAGTGAACTAACTTCCATTTAATTAAATTAACGGCGGTACCTAAATCGTTAACATTTTGATAAATTAGTTAAGTGTTTTTAAGCAACGCTAAATTAAATATTGTATTGTTTAATTTTTAATGTAATTTATATTAATTGAGCAATGCACTAGTTTTTGCAAGGGTCTTGCTTTCATCTTAGTACAATAAAACCTCTATGCAATTATACTAGTAGGATCACTATAAAATATTACTTTACAAAGGTTATGCCTAAGTAGAGGTACGTAAAATAATGTTTAAAAAAAAGGTTAAATGAGGTATATATACGTAAGATTTCGTGTCAAGAAACTTTAAGTACGATAATGTAGAAATACAAAAGGTTCGTGTTAGAAAGATTTTAGCATGCTTGAGATTTTGAAAATGTCCAAAAGCAATGGGTCTACACATGTTACTAGGTATGTGCAAGTTTAAATATGTGATATCCACTAAAAAAAAATTAAGGCATTGTACCAAACAAAATTTCTCATGCTAATTCTCCAAGTTGACTTGCTCATGGGGATACATACTGATGTCTCTCCCCCGAATACCACGGTTCTCGCTATACATGAAGTTGGAGCACATTCCCTTACGATTGGTACCTTCTGTTATACGAAGTATTCTTATATATAGGTTCTATCAATTATGTTATCTTTTCTTTACTGAACTTGGTTATAAGGACATAATCTTTAGGGATATGCTAATATGTTTATTGATGTTAATTTGTGTGTTTTAAAACTAGTTAATCACAATACTAAAAGAATAATGTCACAGGAAACCATCAATCAAACTCAAGCGTCACCATCTCCGACAAGGAAAAGTCGATAAAAACGATGAGAGTTTATAAAAAAACAGTGATATCCCAAAACGGTTATTAGAGAATTCGATTCAATCAAATATAGATCCAATTTTAACAATGCTTATGCATAACTGGTCGCTTTAGGTTGATTTGCCAACATAACATAAGTAACGATGTTACCAAAATAATATTAGAGAAAATTTAAGGATTCGTAACAAGTTTTGATAATAATTACCCTCATAATAGATGTAGCAGATATCGAACCTTGATCACGGTATTCTAAAAGGCATTGTATAGAAAACATATACGGAGTAGTATATAAAACTCGCCAAAATGTATGAAACCTATATTTATTTTGGGTTTAAATGTTAGTATTACATATACGAATGATCAATTTAGAAGAATTGTAAGATAATATTGAAAAGATATGTAGTCAATTGAAAGAGAAAAAAAGGAGTTGGGTTGATTTAACATTAATGTGTAGATAATTTGAGAGGGCAGTTGACACTGATACCTCATTTGCACAGACCATAGATCTAAAACAGAGTTTGTTTCCTACACAAAATGTTTGTACTATAGTGTTTCAAGTTATATTACAGGTCTAGTTCGGGCGTGGAATCGGGACGGCACCCGACTCGAAAAACTTAAACACGTGTCCCGATCCGATAGTTTTCGGATGTCATTTAAAAGTTCTGATCTCGACCCGAAAATGGTCGGGTCCCGATAATATGGATTTCCGATAATTCGGGATCACGAAAAGATGGGATGGGATTTCCCGATACTTCATACTCCTAAAAAAAATTGTTAAAAAATTACAACATAACTAGCAATTTTGTTAAAAAGTTCGTTGGATTTAATCAAAATAAAAAAGTGGGACAATAATATGTTGATATTATATTCGTTTATAAGATTATTATCAAACAAGACAACTAATTATAATTATTTTAAAAATAAAATAAAAAATAACATAATTCAAACTAAAAGCAAGAATCAAATGTTATAATTTTAGTTATTTAAGATTAAGATGAATACACAACATATGCAATAAAAAACTCATACGAAAATAAAAGTGTATTATTTAGTAAAGGGGCAATTAACAAAAACATACCCTACCTCTATTATATTACCAAAAACATACCCCCAAAACTTAAATTACAAAAAACATACCTATATATACTTATTATTTCTCTAATTCTAATCAAACCATAATCTAACACCTCCCTCTCTCTAACCGCAACTCTCCCTCTCTAATCGTACCTCTCTCTCTCTAACACACGATAATCGCCCATCTCTCTCAAAATGACTAAAAACTCACAAAATATTCATATACTAATTATAAAATGTCATACCCTAATTTTAAAATGGCATACCCTAAATGTTCTGAACCACAATCAAATATCTAAAAAAGAGTTCATACCCTAATTTCAAAACTTCATACCCTAATTTTAAAACTTTATACCCTAATTTCAAAACTTCATACCCTAATTTCAAAACTTTATACCCTAATTTCAAAACTTCATACCCTAATTTCAAAACTTCATATCCTAATTTTAAAACTTCATACTCTAATTTCAAAACTTCATACCCTAATTTCAAAACTTCATATCCTAATTTTAAAACTGCATACCCTACATATGAATTTCTCTCAATACTATACATATGGATTCTCCTCCTTCAACTTGAAACCCACAAGTTTTACAATAGTCTCAAACCTCAATAAATAGAAAAAAATCTCACAAATTTCATATATTTTTCATATATTACGGGATAGAAAACAATCTCAACAATTTCATAAATTTTTCATATATTACGGGATATCAACCAGTGTAATATTTGTGTATTACGTATATATATATATATATGTATTTATATATATATATGGATGTTTATATAATTTAGATGGTGTTCGGTAGTTAGTGACGGATTTTCGTGGCGGAGAAGGGGAGAGAGATAGAGTGTGATATAAAAGAAAGATATAAACAACAATGAATGAGAGAGAGACTAAGATTAGAGAGATGTAGAGAAGAATTGGTGAGAGAGAAGAATGAAGGAGAGAGGGGAAGAGAGAGAGAGAGTAAATGAGAGATAGAGAAAGAAGAGAATAATTCGCATTAAATTTGTTTGGTATGTTTTTGATAGTTAAAGTTGTAAGTGTATGTTTTTTGTAATTTAGTTTCAAAAGTAGTATGTTTTGTTAATTTATCCTTTAGTAAAGAGATTAGATGTGAAAGTAAGTTTATTTTTTTTAACAAATATAAACTGGTACCATTCATAATAAAAAAAAATTAAATTTTTTTTTTAATGTATATTAATTCTATCGGTCGGGTCGGGAAATCCATCGGGATTGGAAATAAAAATCCGATACCGAACCGAATAACTTCGGGACAGGACACAAATCCGATCTTTCGGATCGGGACAACATCGAGTCACGGAAAATCGGGTCGGAACTAGATCTGGTCGGGATTTCAGGAATTTTTTCCAGCCTTAGGTCTAGTATCACTAGAGCTGCCCTGAATATTTAAGGTTCGATTTTCAAATCGATTCTGGCTTAGAAACTTTACAAGGATACTTGAGTTCTAAATAAGATACGTTCCGATATATTATATAATATAATTAAAAAAATTAGAGTTTATGACATCATAACACAAAAAGGAGTTATTAGGAGTAGGGATGACAGTTTCGCAGGTTTCAACCCGACCTGACCCGCCGCGGGTCGGGTAAAAGTGCAATTATATTCGTGTCGGGTTGGATCGGGTTTAAATGGATAAAAGTGAAAATTAAAAAAATGCAACTTAAAAGGTGAAGTTAACACTCTCACACTTCTCTCTCATATATATATATATTAAACTATGTCTCTCATAATAATATAAAACATACAAATTAAAATCTCTCTCTCATATACATTAAACTCTCTATTTTTTAGTATTTTTATATTATATTTCTAAATCAAATGATTTTTTACTCTACCTAACAATTTTTTTTTGAAATTTTTGACATTTATTTTTTAAAAGAAATAAAAAATTAAAAAACAGGCCATGGGTCGGGTCAGATCGGGTCAAATGGGTAAAAGTATGATTTTATTCTCGTGTCGGGTCGGATTAAAACCCGCGAAATTGTAGGAGTATGTGATATAAGATAAGAAAGATGGTAATCAAGAAAATAAACAAAAGACAGACAATAGTAATACGCAACTAAATATATTACAAGCATATAAGCATTATATATAAATTAGTTCTGGGTGTGTGACTGTGTTTAAAACCATCCTTGTTTATGTTATTTATTTCAATTCATGTTTACATAATACATTTATGAGAAGTAAATAAGCAAAATAACAAGTAAAAGATAATATTGTAAGAATTGTAAGATAATACATTTATGAGAAGTACATAATACATTTTGGGTTTAAATGTTAGTATTACATATACGGATGATCAATTTAGAAGAATTGTAAGATAATATTGAAAAGATATGTAGTCAATTGAAAGAGAAAAAAAAAGAGTTGGGTTGATTTAACATTAATGTGTAGATAATTTGAGAGGGCGGTTGACACTGATATCTCATTTGCACAGTCCATAGATCTAAAACAGAGTTTGTTTCCTACACAAAATGTTTGTACTATAGTAATTCAAGTTATATTACAGCCCTAGTTAGGGCGTGGAATCGGGACGGCATCCAACCCGAAAAACTTAAACACGTGTCCCGATCCGATAGTTTTCGGATGTCATTTAAAAGTTCTGATCCCGACCCAAAAATGGTCGGGTCCCGATAATATGGATTTCCGATAATTCGGGATCTCGAAAGATCGGGATGGGATTTCCCGATACTTCATACTCCTAAAAAAATTGTTAAAAAATTACATCACTAGCAATTTTGTTAAAAAGTTCGTTGGATTTAATCAAAATCAAAATGTGGGACAATACTATGTTGATATTGTATTCGTTTATAAGATTATTATCAAACAAGACAAATAATTATAATTATTTTAAAAATAAAATAAAAAATAACATAATTCAAACTAAAAGTAAGAATCAAATGTTATAATTTTAGTTATTTAAGATTAAGATGAATACACAACATATGCAACAAAAAATTCATACGAAAATAAAAGTTTTTTCAGCATATTTTGGGGTTTTTTTGAATTCTCGACTTTTTTGAACTTTTTTTCATTTTTTTTTGTAATTTTGTAATTTTCTTGTTTTTTTTTTGTTTTTTACCATATTTTTGGGCTTTTTTCGGGTTCTCGACTTTTCTGAACTTTATTTTTATATATTTTTGTGATTTTGGATTTTTCTTCCTTTTTTTTTTATTTTTTGCCACTTTTTTGGAATTTTTTGGGGTTCCCGACTTTTTAAAGGTTTTTTCAGCATATTTTGGGTTTTTTCGGGTTATCGATTTTTATGAACTTTTTTCATTCTTTTTGTGATTTTGGATTTTTCTTTTTTTTTTTACTTTTTTGAACCATTTTTAGGGTTTTTCGGGTTCCCGACTTTTTAAAAGGTTTTTCCAGCCTTTTTTGGGTTTTTTCGGATTCTCGACTTTTTTGAACTTTTTTTATTTATTTTTTGATTTTTGATTTTGGATTTTTATTGGTTTTTTTATTTTTTACCATTTTTTTTATTTTTTGGGGTTTTCGACTTTTTTAAAGGTTTTTTCAGCATTTTTTGGGGTTTTTTCGGGTTATCGACTTTTTTGAACTTTTTTTATTTTTTGTTGTAATTTTATTTTTTTCGGTTTAAAAGTTATTTTAACAATAAATAAGGTAGTATTTTGTGGGAAAAAAATGATAATTTAGAAAGAGAGATGAGAGAGAGGAGAAAGAGAAATTTTTTGATAGGTCAGGAGAAATATATTTTTTTTTCTATTTGAGCCAATTGTATGTTTTTGATAATATTTCATAAAACATTGTATGTTTTGGGCATTGAAATATGGTAATCAAGAAAATAAACAAAAAACAGACAATAGTAATACGCAACTATATATATTACAAGAATATAAGCATTATATATAAATTAGTTCTGGGTGTGTAACTGTGTTTTAAGCATCCTTGTTTCTGCTATTAATTATTTACATTCATGTTACATACATTTATCAGGAGTAAATAAGCAAAATAACAAGAATATATATATATAGTGGGAAAGAAAGAAAGACTTGGAACTTACAAGTTAGGAACTGAGGAGGAGAATCCAAACCAAACACATAAAACACTCACTAATATTTTGTTATGTAATACACCAATTAAATTTTATTACTATGGGCTTTGAATTTCAGAAATAAATCTTCAATCAATATAATATAATGGGGAAAGAGTGAAGAAGGAAAAGTAATGGAAAAGTAATGTTTGGTCCTGAATGAATATATCATAAATAAAACGTCAATCAATATAATATAATGAAGCTACAAAGAAAAGACCAAAGAGTGAGTGTATGATAACAATTACATTACATTATGTGGTGACCATTCCACTGGGTCCACTGGGGGGGAATACTCACGAAAATAATTGGAAAAACATATTATTTGAGCAATAAATCGTCAATCAATATAATATAATGGGGGAAAGAATGAAGAAGGAAAAGTAATGGGAAAAGACAGAGTAATAATATGGAAATGAAGCTACAAATAAAAGACCAAAAAGTCAGTGTGTACAAAATGAATATACGAAGAAAAGACCAAAGAGTTGTATGATAACAATTACATTACATTATGTGGTGAGCATTCCAGTGGGTCCACTGGGGGCAATAATAGGCTAAAAAAAATACAATAGTATTATTAGGGGTGGGCACGGGACGGATTGGGGCGGATTTATTTTAATACTAACCCGATCCGTAAAATAAATGGCGGGACGGATTGATGAAATTTAAATCTCAACCCAACCCAATCCAACCCGTTACAATTAAAACACCAACCCAACCCAATCCAACCCGCAAAATAAATTGCGGGTTGAGGCGGGTTGGGTTTAGATTAATTCTTAAATTTTTATTTTGGTCCTTTATTTTTCATAGTTTGCATAATCAACCCAAATTTTAAAATAAATTGAATATTTCAAACAGAAATATAAATTAAACCTAATCAAAATACGTTTATAGCATTCACGAACAAGTAATAAAACTAAAATACACACAATAATTAAAGGTTGATATATAAAAATACACACAATGTATATATAAATATATATAAATAAATAAATATATATATATATATATATTTATATATATATATATATATTGCGGGTTGAAACGGATTGAGACGGATTAACCCGCGGTTTGTGAACCTCAACCCTAACCCAACCCGCAAAATATATAGCGGATTGGGGCGGGGCGGATTGATTTTTTTTGGACATTCAACCCACCCCAATCCATACGGGTTGGGTTACGGGACGGATTTACGGATTTTTTGCCCACCACTAAGTATGATAACAATTACATTACGATAGCATCGTAATAACATATATATGGATTATGGTGAAGTAGGATTCAAGCCTAGGTGAAGTTGTAGACGAACTAGACAAATAATTGTCTAAAAATATTGGGTTTCCATTTTATTCCAACGATCGGACATTATACAGTTAAATTGATCATCGTTATATTAGAAAATTGAGAGTTAGATGGTACATTTTCAATAACTAATTTTTTTTATATTATATATTAGACAAATTAGTATTTGATAAATTAAAATCAAATATTACAATACAATAAAAACTCAAATACAAACATAGAATCTTAATGGAAACTATCCTAATTTTTTTGGCAACGGGCCTTTGTAAACCGAAAATATCTCAGTTGCATCATATAATCTCACTCTTGCTAGCAGATATTAGCTACTAATAATCGGGTCGAGTATAAGGGAGCAAAACTTACGTGTGACCAATTGTTTTAAGTAGCTAAGTTTGACAAGAAAAATGAATCCCCCATAGAAGTAACATTACCAAGCAGACCCATTGGTTTAGGGATGCTAATGCTAGAATTTTCGTATCTACACAAATCTGTATCTCACCTTTGACAGAAGGCCTTTTCTCAAGAAGTTTCATAATGCCCATTTCGGCTTCTTGAGAAGCAACCCTCTCTTTGTTAATGGAGCCCATACAAGATGAAAACGACAAAAACATTGGTGCCACCTTCTTAAATTTTTAGAAATCCAAATTTCTCAAAATAATAAAATGCAGAAAGGGAACCAGGACAGGATAAATTAAAAAAAATTCAATAATCATATGGCCAATCCTATCCAGTTTCCCTTATCAATTCTAACAAATGTATCAAACCAAGAGACCAACAAATAGTTTTTATTCAGTTTTTAGAAATCAAATTATACCCAAATTGGTTTCTCTATTCAGCTAAAATGTAATGAACAAAAACGAAAATGAAGGCCGACTAGAAAACACTCCAGAAAACTTTACAATTACGAATAAAAGAGATTCTATACTGATAATCAAGTTGGTTGCATGGCTTCTATTTATACAGTATTCAAAACAACAAACCGCAAAATATACATTGTTATATAATCAACGCCAATATCCGCGATACATTCACTGCTGTTTTTGTAATATAATCAAGTTCCTACATCTAATTATATCAATTCTATGAATAATCTAATAAATTCTGTACAAACCTCTTAGCCACTTGAGATGATAAAAAACTAGAGCCCTTTCAGACCTTTTAATGAACTCTTGTGAGATAACAGTTAAATGACACATTAGGCAAAAGGACAGTTATCGTTCTTTTAGTTAATTACCGGGAATTATGGTTGAGCTCTTGAGAAATATGCTTAAACCAATCTGCTTGGGAATTTGATATAACTTCTGGGTAGGACCCACCACCAGAATCGAAAAAATACATGAAAGCCACTGGTAAATGAGGATCGTTTGGTGAAGAAATTTGAAGAACATAGTTAGACACGCTAGGCCAAAGCTCTTTGGGGCCAATTTTTGAGCATGATAACACGTTCTTTGCTATCTCACTTTTCATCAAATCCAGACGGGATGTCCCTTGAAAGCTGCAATCTTGCTCATCTAAAATTTAATCAAAAACCAACGCAAAACAAAGAAAATATCAAGCACCTACATTCAAAAACATGATTTGTTCTAGAACACATAATAAAAAGCAATTAACCAACCTAAACAAGGACGAGTTTCTTAAAAAGGCTAGAACTTAGTATGTATTCTGTATAATTGATTTTGAACGGGCTATATACAGTAACTACAACAGCTACGGATCAAATTTTGAAAAAAAATAGCAATTCTCAGAGAACGGACCAACCAACACTAGAGAGAAAAGCAATGGGTAGTTTTGTGTAAGCGGATGTGTGTGTACGTGTGTAACAGTGTAAGTGCGAATGTATGGGTGAGTGATGTGTATACATACGTGTACGCACATGCATAGACCGATAGACACGCACACAAATACACATGTGTGTGTGTGCATTGCACTCACAACACACACATGCAGACACGGATGCACCACTTCGTTATGTGTTAAATACAGTATTGATGCAACCGTTTTTTATGTTGACTTTATATTATGTACCAAGAAATATATCAAAACTGTAATTTTGAATTCACCTGAGAAAGACATATTGGCCGACGGACAATGAAGTTGTGGAATCCCAGATTTAGAAAACCGCTCAATTGACCATACAAATAATGCATCGTCATGGTTTCCAAAAACACTAGCCCATGGTATGCCCCTAGATCTCGTTGCTGAGGTGGCTAAATCCCAGTACAAACTTGCATTTGCTATCGGTATGTTGTTAGCAGTCAATACATCCCCGAGAAATATTACAAAATCTGTCAGATTATTGAAGTTTGTTAAAAAAAAAAAAGAGACATACACAATAGCATGAATATGAATCATACTAGGAGTTTATTTTTAATTACTCTTTATAAAATGGATTAATGATAGATATACATAAACGGAAGAACTTAACGAAAGTAAATGGTACTGACTGAACGAGACGATCATTCTCATACGTAAAAAGCTAATACAAACATGTATCAAACAAAACACCATGCAAGGCAATCAAGGTACTTGTTTGTTTATAGCTTTTAAGCTTACTATCCTCATTAAAGTTGAACAATAATACCTCAATCAAAAATAATAGTAAACATAAAACAAAAACGGTACAATGTCATGAGTCCATAATGTCCGTCGTCTGATGCTCCTTATATTTAACTCTCAACTCTTTTTAAGTGTCCATAAGCATAATCACTCAACTTTCTTCTTTGATATCCTTTTCATCGCCACTTTCTTCTTCATCGCCACTTTCTTCTTTATCTTCTGGTTTGTTTTGTCGTCGTCGTTGCTGCTGCTGTGAAAGGAATTTAAACTAGAGTAAATATCAACAATTCTATTCAGCTATGCAATGAACAACAACGTAAAAAATAGCTTATGTCTTCATGTAGATGTCGAATGGTGCTATTAAGATCACCCTTCCACATCGTTTCTTCGTTTCCTTCTTCACTCCTATAATTCACATGATCGAGAATTGGAGTGTATACAAATCCAGGAGAAAAGGATTTAAATGCAGGGCAGTCTAGTACGCCGACATAAACTAGCTTAGGAAATTCAATCTCATTAGCTACGTGGTAAAATCTTTCGAGTGATAGCAGTTTATCGAGTTTAAGTTTCTCTAATTTAGGAAAAATGATCCATGTGTATTCCCCAATTCCATGTACTTCCTTTTTAGCCGAAACGACCTCTTTTAGATTCTTGCAATTAAATATGGTAAGTTCAAGAAGATGCACAAGATATCTGGCCGTGCAAGGGCTGAACACGTATTCCAAACTGTCACATTCCTTGATATTCAATTGAGACAGATTATTGAAAGACCCAGCCTGAAGTTGACCACACCATATATCCTTCATGTTCTTCAATTTATAAAGTTCCATCCTCCTCAGTTTGGGAAATAAAACCTGTAGACCAAACTTAGTAAGAAAGACCCAAAACATACAATATTTTATAATAGGTTTTCACCTTTCTCCAACTGCCGTCTGAAATAACGACCTGTCATATAAAATCAATTCAATAGCACTAATTATAGAATGATAACATCTTATTTACCCTTTTCATATATAGCAATTAATATTCTATTTTACAATCATCTAGTGTTGAGAACTGTTTTTAAAAGAGCAATTAAACTGGGAAATGGGAAAGGGATATTAACTAAATGATTTTAAAAATAAGATGTGAAAACGAATGATAATTTAAACCCAAATGTTTTAATAAATCAAACATTGTCACATATCGGATACTCTGCAGATGATGATGTCTATGATTTCTGTTTTTCTTATAAAGTTTAAAGAGAGATAATATATCCACACACAAAAAAACTTAATCTCAACCGTCGAAAATAATTTCTTAGATTTAGATGTTTGGATTGATTTTTTTGGTGATACATGTATATCTTTTCTCAAATATATAAATATATATATAATACATAAATATATATATTTTACTGTATACCTTGTGAGGAAAGAAGGATTTCAAAGAATTTTTATTTGAAATGGAGACCAAGCACTCGACTGCCGGTATATCTTCGAGGTATAAACGGGCTAACTGTTGAAATTCAATTTGCATAACCCCTATGCAAAAGCATACTAGAGATGATGCATTTATGATATCCAAAGTATCTAATTTAGGGAAGAGTAGGTTGTCTTGTGGTCTACCCTCCCAACTTATTACTTCTTTCATGCTTCCACAATTAGTAATATATAAATCTGTAAGATTCACAGTGTCCACTGCAGTTGACAGCTGGAAGATATTTCTCAATTGGTTAAAGCTGTTTACTCTAATGTATTCTAGCTTCAACAAACTCCTGACCATGAGTGGGCCATTTACTATCTCCTTTGAATTAGGACAGTTTTTTATATAGAGATTTTTGAGATGCACAAGTTATCTGGCCATGTCAGGGGTGAACACGTACTCCAGACTGTCACATTCCTCGATAGATAAGTTAGACAGATTATAGAAAGACCCAGACTGAATTTGCCCACACCATATCTCATTCATGTTCTTCAATTTAGAAAGTTGCATCGTCTCCAATTTGGGAAAGACAACCTACGGCCCAAAATATCACCGATGAAGTTAGCAATAAATTTACATACCATATTTAGAAATACAAAAAAAGTTTATAAATTTACATTTTTAACATACTCATTCATAAATAGTTACATATATATGCTCATACGTATACATAAAATACAAAATTAACTTTTTTATAAAAAATAAGTTATTTTTTTCCAAAAGAAAGTTAATTTTTTTTAAAATATGTATTTTTTATTCAAAAAAATTGAATTTATATATATATATATATATATAAATTGTGTATTTCTTCTTTTTGTGTATATGTATATGTATGAGTATGTATATATAACTATTTGTTTATGAATATGTTAAAAATGTAAAATTATAAAATTTTCAGGTTAAATTCACATATTTTATAAAATTTGGGGTCATTAAACCATTTTTTGATACTGCTACTATAAAAAAGTTGATAGTTAGGTTTTATGGATAACAAAAGACAACAACAACAAAACAGCTTTGGTGGAAATTGGAATTCGCAAGGGAGAAATAATAATTAAGGTGGTGTACCTTAGAAAGAAAAAAGAGATTAGCGCAATTTTCATCTGAAATTGAGATTATGGACTCGATATCCGTGAGAGACAATCTTTTTAGCTGATCAAATTCAATTTCTTTTGCCCCTTTGCAGAAGCATACGAGAGATTCACCACCGATATTCAAATCAACTAATTTAGGGAACTGTAACTTGCTGGTTGAGTCTTTTTCTCTTCCCTCCCAAAAAAATACCTCTTTCATGTTTTCACAGTCAGAAACATGAAGTTTTTCAAGATGCAGAATATCTAACGCATTTGATAGCAAAAAGATATTCTTCAGCCGTCTACATCTGAGCACGACAAGTTTTTTTAACTTTGCTATATTCCCTAATAATATATCCTAATAATTTTTATTCCACGTTAAACTAATAAAAAGCAAAGCCTAATAAAAAGCTAACACATAAATGAATGAAAAACTCTAGTTAATTACCCTTAAAATAATCCAACAAAAACACTCCATGGTCTATAATTAGTTACATAGAAAACGGTATGTCGTTTCAATTATCCGGTTAACTAAATGAATTAGATATCGTTGATTTTTTAATTTTTTTGGGACTTTGGTACGGTTTGGGTACGACACAATCACGCGACGCGAATGCTATCACTTGTAAATATAATCTAAAATTGTTTCTAACAAAATTTAAGGATAAAATATACATTTTTACCATTAAAAAAACATTGTGACATTTGAATAATTTTTATTCCACGTAATGCTACTAGATTGAAACTCCGTCCCAATTTATCGGGGCAGTATTCTTTTTTTTTTGGTGTTCCAATTTATTGAGGCACTTTTTTAAAATATAAACAATTTTTTTGTTACTTTCCATATTTTACCCTTTTTCAAACATAACATAAAAATAATGAAACAAGTAGGGCAAAAAAATCAATTTAAGTCAAAAAAAATAATATAATCATGATGTTTACTCATTTTATTCTAGTTAAAAATGGAAGGAAAAGAGAAGAGGGTAGTAATTATTACGGAATGAATTACAATCACAAGTAAAATTCAGTCTGAATAAAAGGGGAATACTCATTGGAAAAACATATTTATTTATTTTATCATTTTACAGTTTATTTATGTAGAATTTACGTTCACTAGTATATATTAATTTGTAATACATCAAATATTTACATCTACGACCACATTTTAAGAACTTCGCTAATTACATTTAGAAAGATCGGTTGAAATGGGGTTAACCGGTTGAAGCTCTAGTCCCAACTCGTATTCATATTCTAGAACTAATTTACTTTGATTTTATTTTATTATATATTAGACAAATTAGTATTTGATAAATTAAAAACAAATATTACAATACAATAAAAACTCAAATAAAAATATAAAACACTAGTGAAAACTACCATAAATTTAAATATTAATCAAAATTTATAAAAAAAAAATTAAGAATTCAATATAATTTTTTGGCACAGGACTTTATAAACCGAAAATATTTCAGTTGGTTTAATGTGAAGAAACATGGGCTCCAATCGTCAGAATGTAAACTATCAGGACCATTAATGTAATTGGTATTATTATATGGAAAATTACAGAAGCAAAACATTTATGAGGAGTAAATAAATAAACAAGAAGAATATAGTGGGAAAGAAAGATATGAACTTAGGAAAATCCAACACAAACAAGTACTGCTTTTCTGTTTGCTTAATTTATATCAAATTAATTTTGTTATTCTGGGCTTTGAATTTCATAAATGAATTGTCAAGCAACAAATAAGAAAAGAGTGAAGGCAAAGTAGTTGTTGGAAAAGACAGGAATATTTTAGTAATAAATGAATATACGAAGAAAATACCTAAAAGTCAGTTTTGTACTTGCTGAGAATGTTCGAATGGGTCCCAAAATAATGTGATAAAACAATTTTACAGGACATCATTCTATAATTTTAGTACTATTTTGTTAGACTAATAACTTTTCACAATTTATTGTTATTCCCTCCTTTCCAAATCGTTGGAATTATACGAAAAAACGTGTAATTTTGATCAACAAATAACTCATATATAAGTTGTCAAAATCGAATTTTTTAAAAGTTAATTAAATAGTTCAAATGTTAAACTATACGAACAAATTTTTAAATTTTACATTTTAACAATTTAAAGACGAGATATTGACCGATCAAAGTTACACGTAAATACATAGAACACAATATTTTGTGACGGAAGAAGTATTTGGATATATCCAAATATTTGGATTTCGTTTATTAATTAAATGGGATTTGGTGTAAAATTTAAGTTTGGTATCACAATGGTAATATATAAAAAAGTAAGTCACGCACTATCTAATATATTATTTTTTGTTATGTATGTGGTCTTTTTAAATTAACTTTATATGAAACAAACAAAGCAACAAAGTAAGTCACGAACTATCTAATATATTATTTTTTAAATTACCCTCATATTAGATGTAGTAGATATCGAATTTTGATCACGGTATTCTAAAAGGCATTGTATAGAAAACATATACGGAGTAGTATATAAAACTCGTCAAAATATATGAAACCTATATTTATTTTGGGTTTAAATGTTAGTATTACATATATTTATTTTTTCTAATGGAAACTGAAGGTATGAATTGAGTTGCTTTATGATACGTACGTTAGACTTGCATTGCAAAAGGGCTTTAAAATTGTTTTCATCGTTTTTGTTCTCATCATATCCCTAATTCATCAACTTATGGGGTCTATTAATTTCGTCTGACGTATGATAAAATCTCAAATCGACGTACTAACCACATGAAATACAAGTATGCACGTAAAATCAGAGCTTAAGGTTGAATCCATATACGTTTTGTGTGTAATATTACTGTGAAATGAGATTTTTCCTCATATATACGTGCTCCGAAGATACATACTTTGGAGTTTGGACATCTGTTAAATTTCTCTAGACAACAATCCACATGATTCCTGTACATCGTTTTGATATCCATCTTACGTTCTTTATTTTTAGTTCAAGTTTACTTTTGCCATTTCTAGTCGAATAAGACATAAATCATAATCAATATAGCAAAATGGATTGACCATCTGGCTAGACTTGCGAGTTCAGTGTGTTTGATATATCGCTAATAAGTGTTCGACGAATTTTTTCAACTGATCCCGTTACTTATACTTTATTAAGGGACTATTTAACTTTGTTGTTCTGATTATTTCCCATAATTTAAATCATAAGGTACTTGTTTGTTTATAGCTTTTAAGCTTACCATCCTCATTAAAGTTGAACAATAATACCTCAATTAAAAATAATAGTAAACATAAAACAAAAACGGTACAGTGTCATGAGTAATGTCCTTCGTCTGATGCTCCTCATATTTAACTCTCAACTCTTTTAAGTGTCCATAAGCATAATCACTCAACTTTCTTCTTTGATATCCTTTTCATCGACACTTTCTTCTTCATCGCCACTTTCTTCTTCATCTTCTGGTTTGTTTTGTCGTTGCTGCTGCTGTGAAAGGAATTTAAATTAGAGTAAATATCGACAATTCTATTCAGCTATGCAATGAACAACAACGTAAAAAATAGCTTACATCTTCATGTAGATGTTGAATGGTGCTATTAAGATCACCCTTCCACATCGTTACCTTTTCTTCTTCTTTCATTCGGTAAGTATCCTCATAGAGCTTCACATGATCGAGAATTGGAGTGTGCACAAATCCAGGAGAAAATGACTTAAATACAGGGCAGTCTACTACAGTAATATCATTTAGGTTTGGAAATTCAATGTCATTAGCTACGTGGTCAAATCTCTCGAGTGATAGCAGTTTATAGAGTTTAACTTTCTCTAATTTAGGAAAAATGCTCCGTGTGTATTCCTCAATTCCATCTACTTCCTTTGTAGCCGAAACGACCTCTTTTAGATCCTTGCATGAAAATATGTCAAGTTTACGAAGATGCACAAGATATCTGGCCGTGCAAGGGCTGAACACGTACTCCAGACTGTCACATTTCACGATATACAATGTGGACAGATTATTGAAAGACCCAGCTTGAAGTTGACCACACCATATATCTTTCATGTTCTTCAATTTAGAAAGACCCATCCACGTCAGTTTGGGAAATAAAACCTGTAGACCAAACTTAGTAAGAAAGAGCCAAAACATACAATATTTCATTATTTCATAATAGGTTTTCACCTTTCTCCAACTGCCGTCTGAAATAACGACTTGTCATATAAAACCAATTCAATAGCACTAATTATAGAACGATAACATCTTATTTACCCTTTTTCATATATAGCAATTAATATTCTATTTTACAATCAACTAGTGTTGAGAACTGTTTTTAAAAGAGCAATTAAACTGGGAAATAAGATGTGAAAACGAATGATAATTTAAACCCAAATGTTTTAATAAATCAAACATTGTCACTTATTGGGTACTCTGCAGATGATGATGTCTATGATTTCTTTTTTTCTTATAAAGTTGAGAGAGAGAGAGAATATATACACAAAAAAAAAAAAAACTTAATCACAACGGTCGAAAATAATTTATTAAATTTAGATGTTTGGATTGATTTTTTTGGTGATACATGTATATCTTTTCTCAAATATATAAATATATATATATATAATACATAAATATATATATTTTACTGTATACCTTGTGAGGAAAGATGGATTTCAAAGAATTTTCATTTGAAATGGAGACTAAGCACTCGATTGCCGGTATATCATGGAGGTATAAATCGGCTAACTGTTGAAATTCAATTTGCATAGCCCCTATGCAAAAGCATACGAGAGAGGATGCATTTCTGATATCCAAATAATAAAAATTAGGGAAGAGTAAGTTGTTAGTTGAATCTTGTGGTCTACCCTCCCAACTTATTACTTCTTCCATGCTTCCACATTTATTAATACATAAGTCTTCAAGATACATAGTGTCTATTGCAGTTGACAGCCGGAAGAAATTCCTCAATTGGTTACAGCCGACCACTCTAATCCTTTTTAGCTTCAACAAACTCCTGATCATGAGTGGGCCATTTATGATCTCCTTTAAATTAGGGCAGTTTTCTATATAGAGATTTTGGAGATGCACAAGGTATCTGGCCATGTAAGGGTTGAACACGTACTCCACACTGTCACATTCCTCGATATTCAATTCATACAGATTATTGAAAGAACCAGACTGAATTTGCCCACACCATATCTCCTTCATGTTCTTCAGTTTAGAAAGTTCCATCCTCTCCAATTTGGGAAAGACAACCTACGGGCCAAAATATCACTGATGAAGTTAGCAATAAATTTACATACCATATTTAGAAATACAAAAAAAGTTTATAAATTTACATTTTTAACATACTCATTAATAAATAGTTACATGTATATGCTCATACGTATACATAAAATACAAAATTAACTTTTTCATAAAAATAATTTTTATAAAAAATAAGTTAATTTTTTTAAAAATATGTATTTTTTATTCAAAAAAAATTGAATTTATATATATATATATAATTTTTTTTTTTATGTATATGTATATTTATGATTATGTATATGTATAAACAAATATGTTAAAAATGTAAAATTATAAACTTTTCGGGTTAAATTCACATGTTTTATAAAATTTTGGATTGAAATGTAATTTAAACTTAACTACCGTCCAATTAAATTGACGAAGGTCCCCAATTTATGAAAAAATATATAGTTCGGTGCATCAATTGTTAATGTCAGTAGTTTGGTTCCCATTTTGTTAATATATAGTAGTTGGGGTCATTAAACAATTTTTTTTTCCCGTTATAATAAGTGCAGAAAAATTTATGATGGACATGTCCACGTTATGGCCGAATTGGCTTTTCTTTTATTTATTTTGATGGACAATTTTAAGGACGTTAGGGTTTGTTAAAGACCAGACTATGCTCATCCATTCAATAATATATAGAGAGAAGTTTAAGGCTATTTTATTTTCATTTTTTTGATGATTCCTTGCGTAAGTGGGCATGGGACCCCTATTTGGTTGAGGTGTTGCAACGTGAGCAACTCCGTCGGTGGACGTTTCCATCAATTTATTTCATGAAGCTTCATTTCAAAATTCAAAATTCAAAATTACTAACAGATACTGCTACTATAAAAAAGTTGATAGTTAGGTTTTATGGATAACAAAAGACAACAACAACAAAACAGCTTTGGTGGAATTCGCAAGGGAGAAATAATAATTAAAGGGGTGTACCTTAGAAAGAAAAAAGAGATTAGCGCAATTTTCATCTGAAATTGAGATTATGGACTCGATATCCGTGAGAGACAATCTTTTTAGCTGATCAAATTCAATTTCTTTTGCCCCTTTGCAGAAGCATACGAGAGATTCACCACCGATCTCCAAATCAACTAATTTAGGGAACTGTAACTTGCTGGTTGAGTCTTTTTCTCTTCCCTCCCAAAAAAATACCTCTTTCATGTTTTCACAGTCAGAAACATGAAGTTTTTCAAGATGCAGATTATCTAACGCATTTGACAGCAAAAAGATATTCCTCAGCCGTTTACATTTGAGCACGACAAGTTTTTTTAACTTCGCAATATTTTCAGCCACGAGTGCTCCATTTGTTATCCGCTGCAAATTGTTTAGGCTATCGAGTGTTAACGACTCCATCTTAGAAACTAAACTTTTTGTAGAATCTGTCGCATCGCCTAGATATTCTGGAGTTTCTGTGTCCCGAATTTCCAAACATCTGATAATTTGAGATGCCCTCTGTACTAGCTCATACACCAAACGTTTCGTTGTCATTCTCGTTAGCAGTAACACCTCCGCGTTGTATACAAGAAAATTGAAGTCTTTATCCAAATCTACGTCATTGATTGATAATATCCTTTCAAAGTTTTGAGAGTAATAAGTATAATCTTTGATGTATTGGTAATGTCCTATATGGATTTTGTACTTCTTCAGGTCCCTAAACACTGGAGTTCTTGGTAAAAATCCAGGATCCGGTATCACAATATGAAAAATACGCAGATTGGACAAAGACTCAAATTCTCTACGGACTGCAATTCTGCCTTCTTCTGTTTTATCTGCTCCCCAATCAATATTAAGTTCTCCCAGGTACAATTCCTCCAGACTGCTTAGACCTGAGATGATTCCAGGTGGGGCTTTTTTCAAACTTTGACAAGCCGACATATCCAACAGCCTTAATTTAGACAATTGACCAATTTCGTTGGGCAATTCCTCAATAAATACATCTGCAATGTGGAGGATCTCCAAATTCTGTAAATACTTAATTGTTGAGTAGCTCTCCAACTTACAATTTCTGAGACACAATGTATGCAAGCTTGTAAGATATTGGAGTGATGAGGGGAGTTTTAGAAAGCTATAATCACTGACAAAAACGGAATCTATATCAACAACTTGAAGTTTGACCATCCCCTCAAAGTAACTGTCAGGCATCTGTACGCTTGGGTTGTTGCATAGTAAAAGCTTCAGTCTGGGGAATTGTAATATTGGCAGAAGCTCCTTATTTTCCTCTGATATAACTGAAATCCAAGTGCAATGCTCTACAAAGCTCTCCTCTACTGATGCCTCCAAAGTAAGTCCATTCTCTATTACTAATGAACCTTTCTCGGTGTAAGCAATGGATTTTGATACATCACGAACGACATCGTGAATTTTGATCCATCGTGAACGACGTTGTGAACGATTGTAAGCATTTGACTCTATCGATAATAAACAACGAGATTGTAGGTGTTCAACTAATGCAAAAACTCTGTCTCTTGCTGCTTCAACTCTGTTGATTCCATTGAACAACCGTAATCCCCATCCTATATGGACCAAGCTTTCGACATCAATAAAAGAATCTTCTTTAAACAGGCTGCAAAGAAGAAACAACGACTTGGCTTCCTCGTCGTCTAAGTAATCATAACTCAGCCTTATGGACTTGTGTACTTTGTCTTCCGCTTTTAATATTGTTCTTAGTTTTAATAAAGTATCGTTCCAAACAGGTTTGCTTTTTCCAAGAAGTGCACTTCCTAAAGTTACCAAGGCCAGGGGAAGACCTGCACATTCCTTCACAACGTCTTCGGCTATCGGTGCAAACTCGGGATCGTCATTCAGGTAATCTCCGATCTTCTCAGTGAAAAGCTTCCAGGATTCACTGTGTGTTAAGGGATCAAGCGACAACTCGTGTCTTCTACTCCTGAAATCCATCCATAGGCCTTTAGTTCTTGAGGTGAAAACAATTTTGCACTTACTTTGACCATCTTGCAAAGTAATACCTAGGGATTGAAGATCAAACTGCTCCCAAACATCATCCACTATAATCAAAATTTTCTTGCCGTCTAGTCTTTGATTTAAACGACCAGCTCTTAAAATTTGAGGATTATTTTCCTCAAAGTTTAGACCCAACATTTTTGCGATCTCTCTCTCTACATTTATCATTTCTGCCCTTTGGCTCACAACTGTCATGGCGTAGTCATCAAACATATTTTCTTCTTTCACCCTTTTGAAAACATCATTCACCATTGTTGTCTTACCTATCCCTCCAATCCCACATAATCCAATTATGTTAATATCTTCAGCCTTCAATTTCACAATAATCTTATTGATAATCAACTCTCGAGATTCAAAAGATGTGGATGATGTAGGACCCACGTATGGAGTGGGAGGTGCTGGTAATGCTACTTCTGGAAATTTTCCTTCTTGTTGCAGTTCAATGATTTCTCTAGTTCTCTTATTTGCCCTCCGGCTTAGAACATAACGTGACTTCAAATTTAAGCACCAATTGTTGAAACACCCTTTCGGAAATCGAGCCTTCTCTTCAACAATGCTCTGTGCCTTGTCGTCAACCGAATCCACACGTTTTAACCAGGTTTCAACAGGCTTCAAAATATTTTCCACATTATTTTCAGCAGCTTTCACTTCGTCTTTAACACCGTTTTTCAAATCTCGCAGCTTCTGTCGTTCATTTTCAAGAGTCTCAACATTTCCAGTAAATTTAAATAAGTAACCGAACTGTCGTCCTATTGGAGCAATCAAGAGTTCACTAACATTCCCCAAAATAGCAATAGCGATTTCTGCCATTCTAAAAGCCTCCTTTCTCTTTAGATCCTTTTCCTGCCTTTACATTTTCAAATTGAAAAATAAAAATAATAAAATGTTTATCAGATCTAACTAGAAAACTAACAAGAATAGGCTAACAACAAAATGTTTGTACAAATGAGGAGTTTTGTTATTCAGGAGTTTGAATTTCATAAATGAATCGTCAAATCAATATAATGGGAAAAAAAACAGAGCAATAAACGCATGAGTGGACTAAGGTATAGGTTTGGCCCATTATTTTTATTTTTATTCACCCAATAAAAACATACCATAAACAAGAAAAAAAAAACTGTTTTGACCACCGTTAAATTGATATAAAAAATAATATATCCCAATAAAAATCCAACATTAAAAGGAAAAATCCTTAAATTAGAATTTATAAGTTAAACTAATAAAAAGCAAAGCCTAATAAAAAGCTAACACATATATGAAAAACTCTAGTTAATTACCCTTAAAATAATCCAACAAAAACACTTCATGGTCTATAATTAGTTACATAGAAAACGGCATGTCGTTTCAATTATCCGGTTAACTAAATGAATTAGATATCGTTGATTTTTTTTCTTTTTTGGGACTTTGGTACGGTTTGGGTACGACACAATCACACGACGACGCGAATGCTATCACTTGTAAATATAATTTAAAATTGTTTCTAACAAAATTTAAGGATAAAATATACATTTTTACCATTAAAAAAACATTGTGCCATTTGAATAATTTTTATTCCACGTAATGCTACTAGATTGAAACTCCGTCCCAATTTATCGGGGCAGTATTTTTTTTGGGTGTTCCAATTTATTGAGGCACTTTTTTAAAATGTAAACAAATTATTTGTTACTTTCCACATTATACCCTTTTTCAAACATAACATAAAAATAATGAAACAACAAGTAGGACAAAAAAATCAATTTAAGTCAAAAAAATAAAATATAATCATGATGTTCATTTATTTTATTCATTCCAGTTAAAAATGGAAGGGAGAGAGAGGAGGGTAGTAATTATTACGGAATGAATTACAATCACAAGTAAAATTCAGTATGAATAAAAGGAGGAATCATGGCCCACCAATATTAACCACAGTTTATGATAATAGAAATGAAGTTACAAAGAAAAGAAGTTTGAGTTTGGATTTTTATATTACACTTTTTTCTGAAAAAACGCACAAACCGTAAAAAAAATCTACGGTTTACAGTGTTTTTATGCAAACCGTAAAAAAAATCTACGGTTTGCAAAAATACATGCAAACCGTAAAAAAAATCTACGGTTTGCATGTATTTTTGCAAACCGTATATTTTTTTTACGGTTTGCATGTATTTTTTTATTTTTTTATTTTGTAATTTTAATTTGTAAAATAGTAAAAAATATATAAAATATGCAAATTCATAATTCACTTAGCTATATATAATTTTTTGTTGTTTGTTTATATTAATTATAGAAATTATAATAATTGTTGATATTTGTCCCATTTTTGCATTATTTATTTTTTTGAAAATTTAAAATTTGAGTGAAAATAAGCAAATGAGCACGGAAGGCGATAAAGAATAGGGGTAGAAGATTTGTACCGCCACCCATACTGAAATATTGAAAACAAAATGAAAAAGTATAATGACTTAAAAGAAAATCATTAGAAAAATATAAAGCCAAATCAAAGAAAGTACTAGGAACCGAACATATAGCATGCCTTCTAGATATCTATCGTTTTTTCACGTACACATAGTTTTCAATTTTATCCACTTTCAAACCCGAACGATATATTTTGTTGACATAAACTTTTAGAGAGACTCAATATGAATTATCAGATCTTGTATATTAGAGTAAATAAATAATGCATATATTAAGTTTTTATGAAAATTTATATCAAAAATTATTTAATTACATCATCGATCATGACAAAAAAATATTACAAATCTTAATACAATATTACTAGTCCATATCAATACATACATACTAAGTACAAATATACAGTACAAGTTAAAGTAATGGCAAGTGGGACAACAAAATAAAAGGTGAAAATTGAAAACAGGGGTAAATTAGCAAAAGTGGTTTTGGTCGAAACAGGTAGAGGGGAAGACGAATCTAGTAGCGGCGGATGTAGCGGGGGTAGAAGATCGAGTGGAGGTCGACCCCCGACTACAGATCAGGGTCCGGGTCCGAGTTCAAGCGGTCATGGTCGTCGTGCTTCTTTTGCTGGGCCGGACTACGTTCAGGATGATGTTCCGTTGGATCATCATAGACAATCATTTGGGTCGTACGACAGTTGGAGTCGAGGATTGACACTTACATCCCACGAGCGTGCTCCGCATCCAGAATCGCAGCATCGACAGAGACGTCGTCCGGAGCTAAACGAAATCGAAGAGTCTATTGAGCCGTCATCGGATAGATTAACATCGGCGGAAAAGATGCTCCCTACGTCCAACTTTAAAGGATTTACTCGTTACAAAAAAAAAAAATGCACATTTGTGTTTTTTGTATTTGATTTCTATATGTTTGATTGGTAAGTTTTATTCTTACCTGAGTTGGAATATTATAAATTCGTAAGTTTAATTTGATTCGTATGTTTGATTTGTACGTTATAAATTCGTAAGTTTAATTTGATTCGTATGTTTGATTTGTATGTTTGTAAAAAATATTCTGTATTTTAATTGATAGGACCAATATTGAGTTTTTACGAAATGCAGGGACTGTTGTAGGATATTATTGTCCATCTTGGGCCTTACTTTATTGGGCCTCTATTGGGCTTTCCTAGCATATGTAACCCTACCTTCTATTATATAAAGAAGGTTAGGGGGTCTCTTGATGTAACTTCCCTACACTTATCAATGAATAAAAGACGACTCTTTTATCTCTCTATACTTGTATCTCCATATCTATATATCTAGCTAATATGTCACACAACACGTTATCAGCACTTTGCTCGCGGAGAATAGTATATACGCTCGCGGATATTGGAGATTTTTGGTAAACGCACGGATATTGGGTATTTATAAACCTTGAGGTTTATCCCGGATTTAATTAGGTTATTGATATATCGACCTTCACCAAAATACGAGACGTACGGTACATTTTTTTTATATACCTAACTGCATGATATAACTATTGCACGTTGGCAGTGTTAGATTTTTAATAGTACTGTTACCTTGCCTATACAGCCATTTACTGTACCGGATGTTGAGTTGCATGCTAGTAACCATAAAATATGATATTGGATGATCATATTTCATAGTACCAAATTTACAGTATAAAACTCTCGACCTGTTAATTGCAAGTTGCATGTTCATTGAAAATAAATTTATTGTTTCATGCTACTGGATCTATTAAATTGAAATTAGAGGCAGACATAATCAAGTTATATGTTATCATAACTTTTGAGGATAATATAGTTTACACCGCCCAACCAAACAACTATCCCATGGATTGATTGATAATCTTAAATAGATTTGATTTGATATGTTAGAATCTTCATGAATTGATTGATAATCTTAAATAGATTTGATTTGATATGTTAGAATCTTCATGAATTGATTGATAATCTTAAATAAATTTGATTTGATATGTTAGAATTTTCATGAATTGATTGATAATCTTAAATAGATTTGATTTGATATGTTAGAATCTTTATGGATAGATTGATAATCTTAAATAGATTTGATTTGATATGTTAGAATCTTTATAGATTGATTGATAATCTTAAATTCATTTGTTTATAACACCAAATCTACTGCATGATTAGATAGATCCTAAAATATATTTACTGCATGTTTATATATATATGTGGTTAATATAGACAGGTACAATCTATATTTAATTTATTGCCATGTTTATGATATGATAATTTGCGAAATCATATATTTTCACATTTAAGTTGGAAAAATTATGAACCTTCCCCAACTAGGCTCACCTATTTGGATACGATGTCTAGGAAAGATATAGGCGGAAGTCGATATCCTAATGAGGTCGGGTTTTAAGTGGCATTCGTGCCCTCCACCCTCACCGTCTTTCCTGGTCGTTTTTCAAGTAGAGCTACCGAAAGGGGTTGACTAAATAATAATTTCCCCGAGTGTGTTTATATAGTGATGTATGTTTCGCCGAATTGGTGTTTCAGTATCGACCCGTCGTTCTATCAATGAAAACCGATTCACATGAGAAGCAAAACTAATATTTTCGAACCTGTCGTTTCGAAAAAAAAGTTTGTGCTTGTGCAAACCATAAACATATAAACCAGTCGTTTTATATGATAAATAATCCAGAACTCCCAACACATGTTGGATGCCATCTATGATGAGAAAATTCGCAAAACATACTTGCGAAATGACTGTTTAGACGTGATGTTATTCCGTCACCACATGTTAGTCACCCTGATGTGTGAAAATTTGATGCCCAAAATTTTTTTGGATGCCATCTTTGATGAGTAAAACACGAGTTTGTTGTTACCCTCAGGATGAATGCTAAGGCGTTTGATTTTATTCCGCCGCCACATTTGAGACGTGATGACGTCTATGGTGAACAAATGTCTGAAATTGACATATTGGAGAAATCCTTCACCAAAATACTAGCTTGGAAATTGTATTCCATAAGCAGTATCGTGAATTTATATTCACCATGTTCCTTTATCGCCCATCTGTTATTGGATAAGAAAATTACCCCGGTGAGTAGTTTTAATCCTATTGGGTCAATGGCGAAATATTAATGCTCTTCGTGTACATTTTTTTTTTCACGAATCGAGAACCGAGACAAGTGTTATTTGTCTCGAACTATCGCGATCCCGATGAATCGCTTAGCCAAGCGAGATTTTAGACAATCGTCGAAATCGAAACCTGTGGCTCCAAGACAGTAATTGAAAGGAACAATATGGGCCGTTGTCACAAAGTAAGAGATGATGCTCAAGGAGCCAACTCTATGCTATAAAGACAACGGTCATGCACGGTTACTCCTTAAATAGTTCACAACTATTATAAAGGTGGAAAAACCGATGTTAATGTGGTTAAAGTTAATTGAAAGGAAACTATTGAGACCCCCGATTTTGTGGCTCAAATGAGTTTGATACCTTTCTTTACTGATTTTGATAAATCATTGAGCCATTTTTTCGCTCATCTGGATTATGTTTTCCATTTGGATTATTATTTTTCCATTTGGACCATACTTTTGGATTATGGTTTGCCTGTTTATGAAATTTCTCGAAATAATTTAAAGTGTTATTGAGCAAATTCCTTTGAAAAATGTGACCAAAGTTTAAATTATGAAATTTTAGGCAATACTTGTGGTGTATTTGGTTTTTTGGAAATAGTGGGTAACAGTGTACCATATAATTTCACCAACTACTTGCCTAAAAGAGCACTCAGTGACAACGATTCTGGACCTATCGTTCCAAAATCGAAATCTTTGGTAAAGCCAAATTGATTTGTCAAATATGAGGCGTTATACTCATGCAGGTCCTGTCGTACCTTGTTGAGTTATAAAATATTCGAGAAAACCAGTGTTATCTGGTAATAGCTCATGAAAGAAATGAAATTTCTTTACATAGCCTCCACTCAAAAACGTATTTTAGAGGAGTTGAAATGTCTTTCAAGTGGTTGCTACCACATTCTTTAAAGCATTCAAAGTTACCTTATCATTTCGCCTGTCATCGAATGATAAATGATTTAGATGCTAAGACATGATTGTCTGTACTATTATTCGCCTGTCGTCGATTGATAAGAGCATTTTGATATTATGGCATTGACCGGATGAGATATTACCGGGTCAAAAGACGATCCTTGATTTATAATCACATAGCATTTGGATTCTCTCTGAGAATATATTTCGCGATTAATCCGAAATTCATGCCATTAATGCTCAAATTTGAAAGACTAGTATGTGTAAAGATCACGAAATGAACTCGTAGAATTCTTGCAAAGAATTGAAGGAGTTATTGTGGACTTATCCAACCATAAGACGGACCATAAATATAAATGGTTATGGTTGATGCATCGACAATATGGTCACATTTTAATGTTGTCCACATAAATGCAGCACTTTCCAAACTATTAGCCCTATCATTAAGTTGATGGCTCATGATTCGGATTATCCTGAAAAGTCTAGTCGACTTGATAATTCCGAAGAGTAATAATCGAAATTTCGATTTGAATTACTTGAATTTGGAAATTGAAATTGAACATCCTGTCGATTATGTTCAGACCCAAATGGACTCATGGAAAGTTTGATGATGCTACTGCAAATGATTGCACGCATTTCTTGGTTTTGCGCACCAAGATTTATATTTTCGTGTGGGGTTATGCTATTTTGCTGCATTGGTCCGTTATGA